>JARUPY010000271.1:0-2400000 GCA_029817715.1 Melastoma dodecandrum
GTGCTTAGGGCAATTAGGGGACCGGGGGGGACACGAACATGAACCTCCCGTCACTCTGCCCTACATGCTTATATATTTATTTATATGATTTAGAAAACGGGTGGACAGAGGAAGTGGGGGACAGTTCATGTGGTCTGTCATTAATACAACAAGTCCTTTGTATCCAATCATGCTAATGTTCGTATCCTCTTCTCCCACCATATCCATCTTTTCCGTGCCCACAGCCCCCCCCCCCCTCTTTCCTATTGCGTACCCAATTATTACTGCTCAAAATCTGGTCCTTCAAAAAATTTAGTCGACTAGAAGACATGTGGCAATATGGTGTCTCTCTATTTGTACCACGTAGTATTAAGCTAACTATCCAATCTCAAGTATTATTATTTTAATCAAAATTTTGTTTTCCTTTTCGGTAAGGGGTAAAGAAAGTGATGAGAGAAACCAAGGGGGGATTTTGAGTTGAGGGAAAAGACTAGGGCCAAAGGAAAGAATATCAACTGTACAAAGTGGGGGCTCCTCCATGGTCAACCTTTGTAAAAGAGAAGACAGAGAAAAGAAATGAACGCCTCAATCATGATTTCCCATGACCATCATATATCAAACCCTTTCCTCATCTATCTATCTATCCATCTTTTACCCCCCAACCCCACCACCCTCTTGTTTTTTTTTATTATTATCTTTTTGGATTGGATTGGATTGATAATCATAGCCACACCAACCCAAAATCCCATGACCAAATATTCAAATGAGGGCCTGTCACCACCAATTTTTAAAATGTTAACAAGTTTTATTATCATGTTTCAGTACTTGTAATATATTTTATATGCTTTAAATTTTTTTTTAGAAAAAAGCACAATCAGAACATGTAATTCTTAAAATATGTATTAAAACAATGATGATAATATTGTCAATTCAACCCCCATCCTCCTCCTCCTCTTTCTTCACCCCTGTTTCTTCTATTTAGCAACCCACTCCCAACCCCAACCTTTTCTTCATTCCATCAGGAACAAATATTCCCATCCATATCCATTTCACATCCCCACAACACAGCCCAAAAAGAAATAAAATTAAAAATAAAGAAGAATAATAATAACACAACGATACAAAACCACCTCTATTTATCCCCCCTCCCCTTGAAGCTTTTCATCTCCTTCCCCTCCCCACCCCATAACATCCCTGCAAACCGAGATGGGCATGGACGACATCTCCTCCCCGGGTCTCATCCTAGGGCTCGGCTTCCCTCCTTCTCACCTCGATCCTCTCCCCAAGACCGCCGACAAGTTGAAGCCACCCTCGTCCTCCGACCGCCTTGATCTCGACCCCTGCCTCGCTCTTTCCCTCTCCGGTAAGGTTCCCGTCGGAAGGACGCTGTTGGACGTGAACAAGGCGTCTTCATTCGAAGAAGAGTCTGGCGGCGGAGGAGGAGGCGCGGTGTCCTCACCGCTCAGCGGGGTCTCGTCGTTCTCGACCGCCAAGGCTGCGACGGCGTCGGTTAAGAGAGAGAGGGAGGTGAGCAGCGACGAAGCCGAGATCGAGAGGGTTTCGTCAAAGGCGAGCGACGAGGAGGACGATCTGGGAGGCGGCGGAGGGAGTAACGCGAGGAAGAAGCTCAGGCTTAGCAAAGACCAGTCGGCTCTGCTGGAGGAAAGCTTCAAGCAACATAGTACTCTGAACCCGGTAAGTAAAAACAGTCCGGACTTTCATTTTACCCTCTTATTAACTCCTCCTAGATCACTCCCTCTTGGAACTTAAATTTTTTTATCGATGTGATTAAAACAGAAGCAAAAGCAAATTCTTGCAAGGCAGCTGAATTTGCGGCCACGTCAGGTGGAAGTGTGGTTCCAAAATAGGAGAGCCAGGTATTTCTTCTTCTTCTTCTTCTTCTTCTTCTGCTTCTTCTTTCTTTAAAACAAGAAGAAAATGTAATCTTAATTGCTGTTAATTCAGGATGTATAGAGAAAATCTCATCATGCGTGTATTACAGAACAAAGCTGAAGCAAACGGAGGTGGACTGCGAGCTGCTGAAGAAGTACTGCGAGACGCTGAGCGACGAGAACCGTAGGCTTCAGAAGGAGCTTCAGGAGCTGAAGTCGCTCAAGCTGGCCCAGCCCTTCTACATGCACGTGCCAGCGGCCGCCGCAGCTACCCTCACCATGTGTCCCTCGTGTGAGCGCGTCTGCGGCGGAGGAGACAACAAGTCGCCCAAGAGCCCATTTTCGATGGCTCCGACGGCAACCACGGCGGCCAAGCCTCAGTTTTACGCCCACCTCCATCAATTCACCAACCCTTCCGCCGCTTGTTGAAGGCAAATGATTTATTTTGGTCTTAGGTTCTTTCTGGCTAGCTAAAAACAAGAGAAAATTAAGATTAGCAAAGATCGGGTGGATCATAATATGAAATATTAGGATAAGTAAACAGAAGGAAAAAAAAACTCAGGACCTCCCCCTCTCATGTTTTTTTGCTTACAGGGCTGATTGTGGCTAATGATTGGTTGTAATTATTTTCTTAGTAAAATTAGCCACTCCTGATGAAAAAAAAAAGGAAAATTCCCGAGCTTGATTTTCTTTCTTTTATGTGAATATGTAATGACATAATTATGTTACTATTATTATTATGTCAAGGATTGGTTGAGACCCTTTCGGTTCGGTGTAATCAAAATGCAATGATGACTTATGTAGACAGAACTTGATTTCAAAGTCGCTTTTCATGGGGGATACCCAAAATAACTCTACGTGGGCATCATGCTTTTTAAGACATGTAGGGTGGGTCTTGTCCCACTTTTCTCTCCTCATAAATAAAAAAAAAAAAAATTTAAAGAAGAGTAATAATATTCTGCCCTATAATCAATATCTATATATCTATTAATCTGGGCAAATTCTTAATCATTTCACCCCCTACTTTTATTGCCCGATAAAAGTTTCGTCCGACTAGAAACAGAAGATTTCCTGTGCATGGGAGATTAGGAGGGTGGGGGAGGGGGGGAGATTACGGAGTCGGTCTTTAATGTGGGTGAGACTGAGAGAGTGTTTATATGATAAATAAAAGTCAAACAAAACAAGATCCCATGATTTGCTTCTTGAAAAGTAGGGGGGGGGGGGGAGAAAAAAAAGGGAAATTTAATAGAGATGGGTTAGGAAGGTCATCATTAAATTAGGTGAAATAGGGATGGGGGGGGGGGTGGAGGTTGGCTCACGTGGATGGACCCTTCCTTTTAATTTCAGTTGATTTCGGTTGATCATAGATTGGAATGGAGGGAAATAAAATAAAAAGACTCTCTTTAATGAAGGAATAAAAGAAAGAAAGAAATAAATCTCTCTCCCGAAGGGTCAAGTACTATCATAGTGTTTAAGAAAACACCTTGGGTCGGTCCAACCATAAAAAATAAAATCACATTTGATGATATAAAATCTCGAGGGAGGGGG
This sequence comes from Melastoma dodecandrum, assembly GCA_029817715.1. NCBI lineage: Eukaryota > Viridiplantae > Streptophyta > Magnoliopsida > Myrtales > Melastomataceae > Melastoma > Melastoma dodecandrum. Next base: position 3,420 of record JARUPY010000271.1, read on the forward strand.
TGGTGGTGAGATAAGATGCTTCGTCTTTAAGGATACCCCGGGGGTGTTTGTGGGGTCACGACACGACTACACGTGATGTCGGCCCCTCTCCGGTCTTCCCCCTCAAATTGCTCTCGACTGTATTAGTAGTAGCAGCAGCAGCAGATCTCCTATATTTATTCGGTCGTGGTTTCGATTGGAGATGACGACCACGATGATGATTCATGCCTCCTCGCCCCCCCCCCCCCCCCCCAACCCCAAACCCACCCACCAAATACACGTTTGGAAACCCCGAAGAAGAATTCAAAGCCATCACCCTTCAAACTAATTCCAAACACCACGAATGATAGAATCGTATTCGACACGATCCTATTTCTTTGTGTGTAATAAACATCGATGTTTTTTAAGAGTGTTTTGTGTCGTGTAGAGTCCGAGTGAAACAGATAGATAACGAAACTCGCCTCAACTTGTTGACGTTCGATTTGAACAAGCGTGTTTTGATGTGGTGTTGTTTGGGGGGGTGGAGGGATTCGGAAGTCAGAAACATTTACTAGTCAAATTGTAATCATAATTATTGGTATGATGATGAAAGATGTAAGGTAATATAGTTTTCTCCGACGTGCCCTTTTTACCTTATCGCCCCCCCTCTCCTAGAAAAGAATCGATTGTGACGAAAATCTTCGATGTCATAAAAATGGTATCTTGGGGTTTTGACCACACAACGTTGGAGGCACGTTAACCCCCCTGATTGGTGGGAGGGTGCTACAATATGCAAAGAATTCCGATGGATGGACGACGAAATTTCTACTCACATTCAATTAATATATAAAACTTTTTGTTACTATGTCTTTTCTTCCCCTAAAACTTCAATGCTTTACTTGGTTGGCCGGATTTAATGGTTGAGTGGGGAGTTGGAATTAGGGGGTTGGGCAAAATTGAGCAGCCATCGGCGGAATTTCCGCGAAAGTCCCTCCACATTCCCCCCTCGCCAAATGATGCTAACCCTTTTACTTGCAAAAGATTAAAGAAAACACCGAACCTTACCCCCTCCCTCGTCATCTTCTTCTTTCTTTCACTTGGCCTCGACTCCGGTAGCGCACATGGAAATCAACGAAAGAGCTCTCGTCAGTTGCTCTGTGACTTCACAAATCAATTTTTACCCCCAAAACAACAACAACGATAATAGTATACATATTGTATATTTGATACGGGAAATCTCAGTGTCAATAATGGAGGTTAGACTATTAGGGCCGGTGGAGGTGTTAATTCCCTTCAATGAAGTCAGAAAAAAGTTAGACAAGTCAAATTTAAGGGTTACGAGAATTGTTAAGAACAGAGAAACATCTCTCCCAACCCCAATCATGTTAATCCCGAGAAGTAATGCACCGCCAGAGATTATGTTGTCGAAAGTGGGATCCTGAAATTTCGTCCCTCGGAATGAGCGACAAGTAAACGGGGGGGGGGGGGGGGGGGGGGGGGGGGGGTGTATGGTGAAGAACAACACCGGTTCTAAGTTCTGACTTCTGACCGGTAGTAGAAGTTGGCGAAGGATGATTACATGATTATGTCCTTTCTTTTTTCTTTCCTTTCCTCGTCAGAAAGAGGGGTGCGTTAAGGATGGATTTACGTGTGCGCCAACGTAACGAACATTAAAGAAAAAATAAAGTGGCCCCAAAAGAAGACACATGCCCCGTGCTAACAACATTGTCGGCTTGTCGACTCTTGCACGATTTGCGGACGAACAGTATGGCCCATCCCTCCCCATCTCACATCATGTCATCACATGAAAATAATTTCTTTTAAGACATAAGAATATTTCCTTGTTACTAAAAAAAAAATATTTCGGGAAAATCACCTTAGTGGTAATAACTACGACTTTCGCATCGTATGAAATGAATTTGGCGAGAGGTGATATTATTATATTTGGCAAAAAAAAAAGGAAGGTTGTGGATGGGCGTGTCTCATCAAATTTTGTTTTCGTCTCTATGAATCATTGGGACAGAGGACACATCAATGATGATTGAGAGCAACCGCCAAGCTGATTTTATGGGGGGGAAAAGAAAGACAAGTGGGGCGGCACAGGAAGATCAGATTAGGTTAGAGGAGGGGATTAGATTAGTGGCCCTAGACGAAGACTAATTGGGACAAAATCACCATCTGCGCCCTCACAAGGATTCAAACTATAAATGAAGAAGATTTTTTTAATCAAGTTAGATTAATTAATCAACTGTAAGGCTAATCATAGGAGGGAGGGTTAGAGGAGAGTGTGTAAGCTTTGCCTTTTGGTCGCATTCGAGGGGATTAGCATCTGGGTTTTTGTCGCCTTCCGAGGGCGATTTTATCTAATAGTCGGATTGCCGGGGAGATGGATATCTTTTCAGACATTAAATAAAAGGGAGTTTGCTACGTGCTGAACAGTCGGGGGAAGGCTTGCTGTCGTGGTGCGTGTCGGCCGACAGTTCTCTCTTGACATTAAGGGGCTAGGGTTTATTACATCAGTACAAATGGGAGTAAACTAACTCGGGACAACTGTCTTTGCTAGAATAACCATCTGGATAATGGATCAGACGTTAAGCTCGATCATTTGTCACGGATAGATTCATGATTTCTTGAAGATTTTTCGTGCCGACGAATGGATTCATCCGCGGTGGCCCAGTTACAAAGAGGAGTTCTTCAAATATTTTGTGTACTGGCTATTGTGGTGCAAAAGAGACCAGACCATAATTTGCATTCCCATCGGAGAAATGAATGTACAGAAAATCCAAGTGCTTGGATTTGATGCTAACGGGCCTGACATCACGATTGTTCTGCCCAAACATTGTTGGTTCGCGGCCTAGTCAACATAAAAGATGTCGATCTCTCGTTTATTGTGCAAGACTTGACTTAATATACAAATATAATTAGGATATGCACAAAAATGCGGCCATGATGCAAGAGCCCCATAGCATAGTATGCCCGATGGATGATGGAACCAATCAGATGCCCCCGTCGCCGCCGGATCCCCGAGTTGTGCATTTAATGTGAGGTTCTCTGTTCCACTTAGTGAATTCTGAATGCAATGGTACTGCTTGAACTTCAACGGCGACGGTAGTGTATTTGTATCCATTCGTCATGTCGTTCAACCTGAGTACATAGCAATAATGTTTATGTAGTAGTAAATAACTTTTGTTTAGCGTTCCTTGTTATCAACCCTCCCTTTACATCACTCATTTCCCAGTCATCACATACTCTCCCAGCATCATTTCATCCTCCATTCTCGCCCAGAATTATTCGTCAGTTTGAAAGAAGAAAAGAAATCTCCCACCCCAAAACAAAATCCAACATCATGAGGCTAGCTCCAACAATTAATAAGGGATCTCTTTCCCATTTGTATGTCAAGTCGAACGACAAGTAAATTAAAGCAGAGACAAATCTCCTCTCAGTTCTCTCATACATAGAAATAGTCGTCGCGGAGCCATTATATCGAAGCATTGGGCAACTGTTGGTGTGTCCAATGTACGCGGCTCAACAATAGACGGGTGAAGAGCCCCGAGAACGACGACACGACATAGTATATACATTGGAGGAGGACCACATGTTTGTTTGTTGTGAGTTTTCATCATAAAATGTAGTGGAATTCGTTATTTTACAAAAAAAAAAAGTTACGTCCCGATGATGGCGATTGATCGAGTTAAATTATACAATTGGGGGGCCACCAACAAAATAATGCAAGTTCTCGAAATGGCCGATGGAACGAAAGCGAAATGTCTTGGCGGGACAAAATAAGAAACCAAAACGAAGCTCGGTAAATATCTACCTGTATACATCACAGGTCAATGCGATAGAGCACCTCCAATGACAAACATTAACGTGTACTATTACTCAGTAATTTATCACGTCGCATTAACGTACATCATCATCTTCTTCTTACACGAAAAAACTCCAGCCGTAGCGAGAGAACTCAGCGCTATATTTCGCAACTTTCCGGCATGCAATACAGGCTGTCTTGTTATTCTTTCGATGGAGTGGTTTTTGTTTCGTTTCGTTTGTCCACTGGTTTCCATCCCGATGTCTTTCTTTTCTTCACGAGCTCTCATTTGTCCCAAATTTTTGTCTTGCCCTTTGTCGATATGTAATCCTCCTTTCTCGCTGCTGCCAAAAACCCCCCACCCAGAAGCTACAACAACAGCCACATCCTCAAATCACACGGCGACTTTTACTACAACGTTATAATGACCCTCCTGGTGATTGTGGGAACATCTGAGTTTAACAGAATCTTGCGTCTACAACCTTAAAAAAGTTGGGCTCATTTCCTAACTCTCCGTCTTCTTTATCCTAAGTAAAAAAATCAGGGGAACGTGTCTCATAGGAATGTAATAAGATTGCATACTCTTCGATGTACCTCAGTCGGGAAGTACCACCACATGTAATGCCGACACTGTAACAACGCTCTCAACAAGGTCATCTACGAAAAGTTATCCGCCCAGATGACGTGCTCGAGGCAAGAAAAAATGTTGGGAGGACCACAAATCGATGGACTTGTCTTCCTGACAACAAATATTACACGGGATATGATTGGGGGAACCTTTTTTGGTTATGCACAACCAAACCCTGCCCAACACAACCCCCCATTTATTTCTCTTCCAACCCCCCCGTCCTTCACATTCTCTCGTTTCCCTGACCACCCACGACACTATTCAACAATGGCCTTCAACCACGGCAATAACCTCTTCTCCTCCCCTCTCGGCTGTCTGACCATCCTCCTCCTCATTGTACTGAGTTACCACCAGCCCACCTCCCTGGCGGAAACGGTCAAAGGCAGCGGAGCAGTGAACGAAGCGAAACTGATGAGAGCCCGATTCGGTATAGGCTCGAGGCCTCCAAGATGCGACGGGAGGTGTGGGTCTTGTGGTCGGTGTGAAGCCGTCCAGGTCCCCACGAACCCTCAGCTCGAGGCGGTCGACGGAAGGGAACGCTCCTCAAGATTCAGTCATTACTGGGGACGGGAAGGGGAAGAAGCGAGGGGCGAGGGGAACACTAACTACATGCCAGTGAGCTGGAAATGCAAGTGCGGCAAGTTCATCTTCGACCCGTGACGATCGAGCTGAATGCTTATTCCTCCGGCACTAAGTGCGATCATCTGTAGATTAGGGAATGTGTATATTTTCCGACGAGTCACTCAGTGTTCTGTTTGGCCTTTTGCTTGGTGATAATTTTCCGGAAAACGTTGGTTTGGTTTGTAATGTATTGTTCTTTGGTTACGTTAAAAAATTGTTGGTGCGAGGACATAAATAAGATTTAAATTAAAATGAACTCGTTTTCGTGTTAAATTTTATATTCCCGCTTGATCGAATTCTTAATCCTTCAAGGTTGACCAAATCATATGATGGCCGAAATCTTTCTTGGGCCCCATCTAAGATTACTGTGATTTGGACTTGAAAAGTTTATTGAGAAAATCGACCAACATTAACATCCACATAAATAAAATCACATTGTTATGTAAAATAACGGGACACGGGTGGAAAATGACGATTAAACTGAATATGATCGTTTGTAATATTAAACTCGTCATCTTCCAACTTTGCTGGACTCGGGGGATTTCTTTAAAGATAAAGTTGCACGAAACCCACGTTATTACCCAACTACTCCATTATTTCTTCAACTTAAGTAAATAAAAAAAAAAATAGGATTTGCAGATCGCAAGTCCAGATCATTTGCAACTCCATAAAAAATAGGCGGCGATTCAATCAATGGGACTAAATTAATGGGATTACGCACCCGCAAGCTACGCATAATATCTAATTAATTAAGGGTTGGAGAGTAGAAAACAAGAAAGGAATTTATAAACAAAAGATGTGGATCGACAAGGGCGACGATTCGACAGGCTGGGGAGGGGGGATTCGGATTTGCTTTGATGTATTAAACTATGCCTCTTCCTCATTCGGATGTAATAATTTAAGGGCATCGCACACAACTCGAGGCATAAAGAATTATTCAACCCTAACTTCAACACGGGGGTGGGAGATCGCTTCAAATCATCTCAAAGCTTACTTTTTAAAGTTAATCATTGTAATGGAGGGTGATGAGCTATCACACCTGGGGACAACTTTTATTTACTTGGAATAATTTTCGCCAATTTGATGGTATGTATATGTGTGTGTGCGTGTGTGTGCGGACATGTAGTTTCATCACATATCGGCATTTACAAAGTCTGCTCTCTTCTTCCCGCGTAGGATATCGAAATGCTTGGAAATCTGACGAGGTTTGAAGTTGCCCAGATGGAGATTTTGTCACCCAAATGGATCTCGGGACATGTAAGGATGTGGGAAAGATCCCTACCATCATATTAAGCCATTCGAGTCGGTTCCTGATGACTGTTTTGCCTTTGTTTCCTTTTCGAAGTGCTTTCAGGGAATGGAGGACTACAATCATCTGATCAACCATGCTGCATCTGCCGCCGCTGACAACAGCCATGGTGGGTCTTTCGTTCCTGGGAGTTATTTCGACGAAGTGTGTGTCTACGCAGAGGGCCTTCCTGTCTTGGCCGCCCAGAGCTGCGATTCCTCAATCCAAAGCTGCGAGACCATGCAAGATGAGCGGACCAACAAGCTCATCAGGGCAGACAGCATCTCCTCCACGACATTCCATCCTTTTCCCTCTCCGGTTCTCTCCTTCCATGGCGTCAAGTCAGAGGCCATGCCTTCTCCCGTTTTGCCGCCGCTCGGATTTGGATCGTCTGTCTTCGGTGTGGGCGATGTCGGCCCATCCAAACCTCAGAGAGGGATCAAGAGGACTAGTCAACACGCGTCTAAACAGAATTCTCCATCTTCGTCCTCTACTAGGATCCCATCCTGTGCTCGGGAGCACATCTTGGCCGAGAGAAAGAGGAGGGAGAAGCTCACTCAGAGGTTCATCGCACTCTCGGCTATCGTTCCTGGGCTAAAGAAGGTATTGCATCGATCTTCGTCCCCTCGAAAAATGCCTTCTCGATCCTAATAAGAAGTTCCGTCAATTGAGCTCCAGATGGACAAGGCATCGGTTCTTGCAGACGCGATCAAGTACATTAAGGAACTCCAAGAGAAGGTAAACCAGCTCGAAGGTGCTGTTAATGCATCGAAGACTGAACAATCATTTGTCATATCCGGCGATGATCCAGCCGATGGCGATGGGAAAGCATCTCCGCAGCTGTCCCAGATAGAGGCCCGTATTTCAGACAAGGACGTGCTTATCCGAATCTGCAGCGAGAAGGCCAATGTCCATGTCACAGGACTGCTGGGAGAGATAGAGAGATCCGGCCTGTCAATCGTACATAGCAACGTGGTGCCATTCGGGAGTTCCACTCAATACATAGCCATCATTGCCAGGGTCAGATATCGAATACCTCCTTCCTTCCCTATAGCATCATTTGTGTGCTTTGCACATGTTCTGAATACGTCAAATGATGTTCGTGTCGCAGATGGAGAGCAAGTTTGCGTTAAATGTGAAGGATCTGATCAAGAACCTGCGAGACAACTTTCTCAATTGATGATGTGGGGGAAGCCCCGAAATCGGAAAATGCACAAACTGTTTGATGCAAGTTCTTCACGTTCTTCGTTTTTCCTTTGTTTTATTTTTCAAAGGTGATGAAGGTGTGGCTGGATCGGAGGGGTTGTTTTTACTTCTGTATTGTTTTTGCGTGGTGTTGCGTTGCAATCATCTGAAAGCCACGTTTAAGTTTGACCTTGTGGACAGCCACCCCCTCATTCATGACAGCTTGTTTGTTTGATTTGATCATTTTGAGGAAGAATGGTGCATCCTCGTACCAACTTGCAAAGTTTTTCATTGTAATAATGAAAAGAATCCTTTCTTTATCTTGTCTGTGAAACTATAGTAAATCTTTCTATACTCTGTTTTCATTCCGTCATTTGGTTCTGGATTTAGACTGCGTGTAGCACAAGTTGATATAGATCACACCTTTAATGAGTCGAACTTGATAATCGAACACTAGAATGGAAATGGATGCAGAGGATATCGGACACGAGACGGCTGCATTGTTGAAATCCAAATTGTTCGCTCATAACACTTCAATTTTTGGGACATCGTTCCCTTTGTCGCAACCACGGGGGATCTCTTTTACTGCCAATTCTCTTCAGACACCAATTGTTCCAACATCTCCACCTTCTGATGCAGGGAGCACCACATCAACTCCATTTTGCCCTTACAGATTGCACAGTTGACCACACAGAAACAGGAAACTACGGCAGAATGAGGCAAATCAGCTACTTGCATTCATAAGTCTGAAAATTGTCTACTATGTCATCTAGAGTTATAACTTTTACATAATCTAGCAGGAATAATTCACCGGTCCAGGAGTTGGCGCCCAGGAAAAACACAAAACGAGGCTCAAGGAAACAAGGGCGCCTTTTGTCAAACTGAGGTCAGCTACAGAGGATGAAATTAATCTTTCTGCTGGGTCCAAATCTTTACAGTTTTGTCGTTGCCGAGGCCAGCAGAAGCGATCATGTTCTCCGTGGGATGACATGCCACGGAAATTACGGTATCGCTGTGGCCTTCCAATTTTTGAACTACTTTCCTGGTCTGCAGCTCCCACAGGTACACGTTATTGTCCTCGGAGCCGCTCACCACGTACTTGCCATTTGTTACAGAAAATGTCGATGAGATGCAGTACTTTGAATTCTCATGGCCTGTGTATGTTTTCAGGAACTTCCCTGTGGAGAAATTCCACAGCCGCTGCACAGAATCAGAGTAGACTTTATCACATCATTGAATCAAGTAGCCATGCGAATCATAAAGTAAATAATGTGTCTGAAACAATGAGCATGAAACACCAGTAGTGTCAAGCGCACAACAAAGCCGAAACTTCACCCTGCTGAGCAGGACTCAACTTTAACAGAAAGGGTCCCTCCAAAAACTGGTTGGGTTGGGGAGTCTACCAGAATCACGAAACAAGACAACAGATCTTAAAAACATTGCAATAAGATGAGCTTTCAATCAAGGTAAGGCATCAAAAAGAGAAAAGATGAAAGCATGACGGGCTTCTCTCACGTCCAGTACACTTCTTATGTCGTCATTTTGCAAGCATGAAACATTAAGACTAATGGGAAGGAACAACGAGATCGAAGGATTTCTTCATCATCCTTCAACTGAAGCCATAACTTCACCAAAGCATTCATCTAATCAGACGGATTAAAAAATGATCCAAATTTTCCTAAATCGGGATCCCTTCGTCCATTGTCTCATTCTTCTTAAGAGCTCTTAGCCGAGGCAGTCCGTTCCTCTCTAAAGCACAGCCTTTTGGGTGCTCCTACAGAATTCTAAATTGGTACTTCCATAACTGGTCCTAACAATTCTAGGCCACTTCCACCAATCAACTACTTGAAGGAAAGCATGTTCACAGTGCATCCAAAGCAGCAACCCTTATCGCTCATTGTGTATTCAATTTTGAGATAAGAAATAGACAATTACAGCATACATCAATGGGAACAGCCGGAGAGAAACAGGAGAAAGAGTGAGTACCAGGGTGTTATCGAGGGTGCCCACGAGGATGAACTTGCCGTTGGGCGAGAACTTGACGAAGGAGACAGGAGGATTCTCCTCATCGATCAAGGTCCGAACGCAATGTCCCGTGCCCACATCCCAAACCCTACACAACCCGTCGTAGCTGCTGCTAACAACGAGTCTCCCCTCGCGATCGAAGTCAACAGCAGTGACGGGGTCGGAGTGCGCTGGGATAACACGGAGGCACTTTCCGGACTTGACATCCCAGAGGCGGACGGTCTCGTCGAAGGAACCGGAGACGAGGAGGCCGTTGTTGAGGGGGTGGAATGAGACGCAGAAGACGTAGTTGGAGTGGCCCACGAAAGTGGAGAGGTGGGAGGAGGAGGGGACGTCCCAGAGGCGGAGGGACTTATCGTCGGAGGCGGACGAGAGGAGGGAGGAGTCGGAGGAAAAGGAGAGGTCGGAGACGCCGAGGGAGTGACCGAGGAAGCGGGTAGGGGGAGGGTGGTCGTCGGAGGAGGAAGAGGAAAGGGAATGGAGGAGGAGGGACTTGTCGGCGGAGGAGGAGGCGAGGAGGGAGCCGTCGGGGGAGAACCTGACGGCGGAGAGGGCGCGGGTGTGTCCCGTCAGGGTTTGGGACAGGGAGTAGGGTTTGTACGAGGTTAGAGCGTCTCCTATCATTTTACTTCCTCCCCCCTTTCCTTCTTGCCAGAGCTCTTTTAGGTTTCTCAAGGGCTCTCTCTCTCTCTGTCTTTACTCCCAACTGTTTGTCAAACAATATTTGACCAAACCATCGGCTCTCAACCTCCCCCATTTTATGTTCAAATGATTTGGACAACACCAACCAATAAATTTCTTACCATTAGAGAGAAATTGGATCTCACCAAAGCTGCAAAAGAAGTCATAGGAGAATGGAAAAAACCATTCGTCGTTTATCTACAATTTCAAGAATATTGCCAACTCTCTTTTTTCCAGAATTTACAGAAATCAAACAGAAAACAGAACAAAGAGACGGGCTCAATATAGTAAGTAGGGGAGGACAGTACAAACTACGTGCAACAATGGCAAAAAGGAGTTAGTCGGGCCAAAAGATATTCACTCTCTGTACAGATTTGCAATGGCCTCCAGATGTTCGTTCAGATACCATATCTGCACCTCAACCAATATCTTCTTTGTCAGCATGGAGACTGGAGAGCTCTTTTCCATCCTTTGTTGGCTCTTTATCATGATGTACTCTCTGTCGCCTTCTCGGCCTTGTCGTCGCTGCTGCTCTCCTGGAGCAATGGCTTTAGGTTGGCTTTCTCAGCAGCTGAGGTTTGTTTTTCAACGTCCTCGTTGAACATGTCCACACTGTTCAGGAATATGCCTGCCTGCATGTCCGTTAAGGAATGTCAAATGCTGAGATCATCCGTGCATTTTCGAGATGCCGGAGCAAGGAAATCGAATGAGAAACCCACCTATGAACCATATTGCGGCAGCAAGAAAGAAGACTGACGTCAGAGTAAGTGCAGTCTCTCTCCAGCTGTTGACATGATCCTTACAATGGGAATCATAATATAAGCTCCACTCATGTGCACACACAACTAATGAAATATCATAGTGCCCGGGTTTCAGAGATAACCCAGCAATAGTACCTGAAGAACCCCAACGAGGGGTGAGGATGGGATATCACCGAAAATATGGATACCAACAGTTGAAATAGCCATTGATAATGGTCTGAGGCTGGGTGTGACACAGTGGAGACATACGTAGTTGACAGGTGCCTATAACAAAAAAGAAAAGGTCAGAGGATAAATGTAAGTCGGCAAAATCCAAATCAAGGGCTCCTGCTACAATAAGAAAACTGTATAATTCTCATATAGCATTCATTAACTGGGTAGCAAATACTAGCAGTTCTCCAAGTGCAAAAAGAGCCAAGAAAGCATACAAGCCCTTCATGCAGAAGGCGGCAAAGCAAAACACACCGCCCAAGAGTGTACCCCGGAGAGAAGCTGCAATGGGTTTTAAAGGGTCTATGAATATTAGGTAGCTTGAGCAAACAAAGGATTCCATAATAACATGGAACCAAATACAGAAATTACACACAACTACAATTACAACCTTGACAGCACAAATTTAACAGTAATGAGAATAATGGACCTGAGCCACGGGAGCATTGTCATCGATGAAAGGTGCTGCTAGACTTATGAAGGATGCTTCTCCAACACCAACAACCCTATAAACATGCCAAATTAGAGAGCTCTAAACTAACAACGGAACGAAAATTGCAAAATAAGCTATAATTCCTTGTAGGTTGTTATTTGCGCCATACTTACATCCGGCATATTGCAATGGTCCAAAAGTTAAATGAAGCGCCACATCCAGCTGCCACAGCAGTCCAGACAGATAATCCAACTCCGATAAGTCTGAAGGGATTTACACTGCATGGATGAATAAATTGAGATCTCAGGCACCAGAATTCATAATAACTTCTCATCTCAAGATTCAAACGGCAGCTAACCCAAGAAAAGGAACCATCTTATTGTCAAATTTCCTTTTCCGTTATGCGAAGACTCACTAAGTTACCAAAAGTTCATGACAAATCCCAAACTGCATAAAAGGGTATGGAGAAAATTCTTGCTAAATGGATTATATCCAGCTTGCAAATGGAGATCATTAACCAAAAGACGATCAAGATCATGTAACTAGGAAAGCACATTTTATATGCACACACACCTAATAGCCCTATGATTTTCTCAAACATGCAAATCCTCATGAAAGCACATGAAATGCTTATTTAAGGACTCCTAGAAACTTGACACATATTTGTTATAAGATTGTAAGTTGTCATCATCAGAAAAAATTTTCAACTATCTCAAAATCACCAAAAACGTCATGTTTTTATAATAAATTTACAACGACACCAATCTGTGAGTTGTAAGTTCAAACGACAGTTGACGAGAATATGGGGGGACAATTGAAACTCGTCAACCCTCAACAAGTAATAAAACAATTCCGACACTTATCAGGAAAGTATTACTCGCAATTTAAAACATCCTTGTTGGAAAAATGTTTCAGGTTACATATCAGGAACAGGAAACTGTCCTATGGAAGGCTACTTTATGAGAATGTGGTATTTAGGCAAAATATACGATAATATCATAAACTATGCTCAAACTTTTTGTTTTGTCAAAATCTTTTTTAGCTATACGATATTATCACTATCTTTAGTGTTGTAATTTTTTTTGTCAAATCTTGAATTTTACTCCGAGGAAACCAAACAAGGCCTTAATACTGTCTAACAGTTATCCTATAATAGTTGACTATTAATCTCTCATTGCATCGTTTTGCAATCCAGTTTATGCGTAGTAGTAACCTCACAATAAATCAATTATCCGTTCTTCATCGATTTTACAGATTCTTAACAGCATCAATAACTACAGTCCAACTTCGACTTCCAAATTACTTAATTTAACTATTAAAATTATATAATAAATAACACATGAAATTGTTTAATATTATTATCCATTTTTTCACTTTTTTTAGTCAATAATTGAAATTTAAAGATTATGACCTGTTTGGTTTCCTCGGAGTAAAATTCAAGATTTGACAAAAAAAATTACAACACTAAAGATAGTGATAATATCGTATAGCCAAAAAAGATTTTGACAAAACAGAAAGTTTGAGCATAGTTTATGATATTATCGTATATTTTGCCTATTTAAAACCATATTCACAAATATATCTTCCGAGATAGACCCATTCTCACAAATAGCCATCGAAGATGATCAAAATTACAATATTTAGCGTAATTAAAATTCTTATACGTTAATAGCATACCTCTTTGCTAGAGAAGCAAATACAGGAGAAGCAATAAGAAGTCCAACCATAAATGCAGATGACAGAACACCATCTTCAAAGTTGTTCAAGTCAAAATCCCCTCTGTGATCAAAATTGCATTGTAAGAGTCCAGGAGATGAACATTCATTTGAAGCAGCTAAAATGATTAAAGAAGTGAAAAGGGAAAAATTAGAGCATCTATCTGATAAAAAAGGGTAGTAGGATAGAACTAGGCCTCAAAATGAGGATGCTAAAACTACACCACCTAGTATATTCAAAATATGAACTGCCATGAAAGCATCTCCACGCTAGTATGCTACCTGTTACACAGTTCCCTTTTTCTTCTGAAATAGTAAAAAGCACAAGAACCAATTGCAGCATTTTAAGAGACAAATATGAACAGAGGAGTAAAATAATATATTAGAAAAGAAGCCCAATAACATGAGCAAAAATGTTTCAGCTGCATACTGAATGCCCCAGCCTGAAGTACAGACCCCAGCCTCGGTACAAGTTCTTCGACTCCCATTCACCCCATTGCTAGCAATGACACCGCGGTCCACGTAGTTTATCATGCTAATCATGCAAAATATCACAAGAAGCCTGCAGCACGTGCAAAAAGAATTCTTAATATTGCGTAAAAGAAACCAGTATTCGCAACCGATACGAGAATATATCAACCAAACTAAAATAAGGTTAATCAAGATCAATTTTTAGAAGTATGACTATAGGGGACCTAATGACCTAAAATAATACGGGTTGATTTCATTAAACATGATCCGGCTATCCCAACGGACCGACGACAGTGACAGGGTTCAAGTCATTAAAAGTTCATCAATTCAGAGAGCACAGAACTGAAAACATGAGTACGTCACAAGGCCTATCGGCTTTCATCTGTAATGTTTTTTTTATCCTAACTGTAGACAATGATGAAGCAGTATAACAAGATAGCCAGAACGGATTTCACTTATTCAAAGAATGTAACAGCTTCAGCATGGGTAAGTCCCCAAAGCTTTCTATTGTTTCTAAAGACCACTTGATGGAGTAACGTAGCGAAAATTTGAGAAATCATAGAAAAACTAGGAGAAGACGAATAGGATGAAGGGAACATAGAGAATTCTATGGTTTGTAAGAAAACCTCAATAAATTCTTAAAATCAGATAATAGTGTAAAAATAACAATGGTTCTCCTTAGAAAACGTAAAGCCTTATTTATACTAGAAAAGAAATCGGATGTGATATTCCTATAATACCCCTAATGTTATAAAATCTAAAAATAATAATATGCTCATGCATAAAAAATCCTAGCAAAACTCTCATGACTAACCACATAAAACACCGTTGAGAATACGAAATAACCCTACCTTCGTAGAGTTATCGTCCACCCCGGCATAGGGAAACACCGAATATCACATCCGTTACGAGAGTCAACCAAATAGCGGCCAGGGAGTAGATTCAGGTGATGCAAGAGCCTGTATTGAACATGACCTACAATAATTAGTCGGATGCTAGTTACAACTGAAAGATTTAATGGACCCACCAACCCACCTCACTAGTTGGATAGGTGAACGGTGGCTGAACTGCCACTAAGGGGAAGAAATCAAATGGTGGAGTTAAGTCGGTATCGAGGACTTGTAAGACGACACCTGCCTAAGCAACCAAGTATAAGCAAAACTAGAAGAAACAATTTCCCGCCCAATACACGCCACTACATCTTTGGTGAACTACGCGTGAAGATGTTTGATTTAGTTATGCCCAAAGCCGCATTTCCTTATTGATAGTCCATAAAGTAGCCCTGATTTCTTCAGATTCCTGATGGGACTTATCCCCTGCCAGGAACAAATGGACATTATCCTTCATGACAATCCAACTACATCCGGGACTTTTTCTCACTCCTTTGCACTTCTTTGCCACCATCAAATTCCCACTATCATCGGTTCTTCCTGAAAGAGAATACAGGCTCGACAAAACCACGTAGGGTGCCCCGTTATCGGGCTGAAGTTTGATAAGACGCTGGGCTGCCAGCTCTGCTATATCAAGACGAGCATGCATCACGCTCGAGCTCATGAGAGCGCCCCAGACACCAGGGTGCTGGCCAAGAGACTCTGAATGAATTAGTGAGATTGATTCAACTAAGCATCCAGCGCGCCCAAGGAGGTCAACAACACAGGCATAGTGATCGGGACTTGGTTGTATGCCGTAAACAGACTTCATGGATCTCAGGTAGTGACATCCTTCATTGACCAGGCCCCCATGAGTGCATGCAGAAAGAACGCCGAGGAAAGTAATCCCATTAGGCTCCTCATTGTCATTCTCCATCATCGCAAACAATTTAAGAGCTTCCAAACTGTGTCCGTTACTAGCAAGTCCAATGATGATAGAATTGTATGAGATGACATTGGGATGAGAGATGTTAAGAAAAACTCGGTATGCATCCCACACGTTTCCGCATTTCGAGTACATAGATATGAGTGAGTTTTGCACGGACAAAACATGCTCAAAGCACATCTTGTGGACTACAGCATGAATCTGCATTCCTTGGTTCAATGTCGCCAGACCAGCAGCGGCACTGAGGACACTGCTCAGGGTCAGAGGATTTGGCCTGATTGATTGCCGAAGCATTTTCCTAAACCAACACAATGCATCCTCGTGTAACTCATTGCTCAAAAAGCAAGATATCATGGCAGTCCAGGCAACATCGTCTTTAAAGGGCATGGCTCGGAATAGCTGAATGGATTTCTCAACATCTCCATCGCCAAAAAACCCGGAGATCATGGCCGTCCAAGAAACAGCATCCTTTCCTGGCATCTTATTGAAAAGCCTGAATGCTTCTTCAACATCGTCATTCTTAACATAACCAGAAATCAAACTATTCCAAGTGACAAGATCTTTATTTTCCATTTCATTGAATAACAACCTTGCGGCCTTCGTTGTCCCAAAACTATTGTGCAATATGATCAAGGAATTGCCTAGATAAGTATCAGATTCAAAACCCAATAAGAAGACCAGGCCGTGCATCTGGAGGCCTTCTCGGCATCTCCCAAAATCAGTACATGCTTCAATAACAACAGTTAGCATAGTAGCATTTGCCAGGATGTCTGTTTCCCTCCTCATATCCTTAAACAAAAGAAACCCGCACTCGAAGTCCCCTGTCCTAAAGTAACCGTCAATCATGGCAGTCCAGGAGACCACATTACGCTCCGGCATCCTCTCGAACAACTCCCTAGCCTCGGCGATCCCTCCTTTCTTACTATACCCATCCACCATGCTACTCCAAGAAACAACATCCCTGCTCCCCATGCGACCAAAAACCTCTGCGGCCTCCTCCAATCGACCATCCTTCAAGTACCCACTAATCAAGACGTTGGAACACACGGGGTCCCTAAACTCGAGAGGGGTGTCGTCGAATAGACGCCTCGCCTCGTCCAACATCCCGGCTCGGACAAACCCGGTGATCATGGCGGCGAACGACACGGAGTTGGGACGAGGGATCTGAGTGAACAGCCGGAAAGCCCGGTGAACGGTTGGATCATTACGGATGTAAGCGGTGATCATGGCATTGTAGGATGCGGTGGTCCTTTGGGGCATTTGGTCGAACACACGGCGGGAGCAGTCAACAAGGCCATTGTCGGAGTAGGCAGTGAGGAGGGCGGTCCAAGAGACGGAGCTCTTGAAGGGCATCCGTCGGAACAAAGACTCTGCCTCGCGGATGTTCCCGTTGCGGCCATGCCTGGTGATCAGGGAATTGCAGCGGGAGAGGAATGGGGTCGTCATGATGGTCCATTCACAGTTCCAATTTGAATTGGGCCTGCCCTCAACCAATGAGAAGACGAGGGAATTCCAGGTGATCTAATGACGATGAAATAATGACCGAACAAATTACACCGGCCCCCACCTCCTCCCCACCTTTCCCCCACAATTTAACATCCGCGCCACATGAGATGAGTCCCCACCCCACGCAAAAGGTAACCAGAGGAACGAACAAGATTTCCCCTCCAAAGAAAAAAACCAGCAACTCCGACACGCAAATCGCATCCAAAAACCTGAAAAGGTAGCCAACTTTTAACTTAAAAATTGCAATTCCCCCGAGAAAAGGTTCCAAAAGGAAAACCTCTTAGGGGTGAACCACGAAGGGGAGACATCGGAAGAACCTCTTCCCCATTTCGGAATCCGCAGAGGGATTTGACGCAATGATGCGTTTTGGGGAAGGGGAAGAAGAGGGCAGCTGGTCTCCTCCAGACGACTCCCCCTCGGCCCAAATTTATACCTCTCACTCCCATGTCTTTGTCAGAGCTGGCGAGACTAAATTGGTCTTTTCCGCTCAAACCACCCAGCACCTCCCTCGGACTCGTAGGTTTTATAAATTTTTTTTGCAGCTTTTTCATTAATATCTCTTGCACTGTTTATGGGGAATATGTGGGGAAGAAGGTTTCCATGGCCTTCCTTGTAATTATAACATACGGAGGAGGAGGAGGAGGTTGATTTTTGAGGATAAAAGAAGATTCCCCCCAACTTTGTGCCCTTTTGTAAACAAGATGAGTAGACACCATTTCCTTTCCTAAAAGCATGTGGAGTACTTTCCACTTTTCAACAAAGCAGCCCAGCCCCCCCCCCAACTCTTTCTGACAATGATGCTAACGTTACAACAACACCACAATGACCCTCTCATATCACAAATAGAGAGGGCAAAATAGAACACAATGAGCAAGTCTTATTGTGAAGAGCACCAGAAAGGATCGATTGGATCTTTTATCTTTCATGCTCAAAAGATAGGACCAGCCGCGAGGATCTCTTCGGTGAGCTTGCTGTCCTTCCCGATCTTGTAGTTGGTGAACGTCTCAAAGTTGTTCTTGAACAGCCCTGCCAGCTTCAGCAGCGTCTCCTCGTACGCCTTCTTGTCGTTCCACTTCACACCCGACAAAAAAAATTCCATACTCATTATATAACGACCATGACAATGAAGACGACGATGATGAAACAGTAGGTGTTTTGTGTAGGAGAAATGTCATCCTTACGGTGTTGATGGGGTCAAGAATCTCAGACGGCACGCCCTCAATCTCGGTTGGGATTTCCAGCCCAAACACTTTGGTCTTCTTGTAGTTTGCATTGAGGAGGCTGCCTGAGTGGATGGCGTCAATGATCTTCCTTGTGTAGGGAAGCTTGATGCGGCTGCCCGATCCATAACTGCCACCTGACCATCCGGTGTTCACGAGCCAACCTGTGGCACCGTGCTTCTGCATCTTCTCAGCCAGCATGGCAGCGTACTTGGTGGGATGAAGCATGATAAAAGCAGCGCCGAAGCAGGCAGAGAAGGTTGCTCTTGGCTCCTTGACTCCTTCCTCCGTGCCAGCCACCTGTTATGAGCAGAGAATGATACAAGTACAATGGTCCAACGTCCACCTTTCCAGAAATACAAGATGATATACCAAGGCGGTGTAGCCGCTGATGAAGTGGTACATGGTCTGAGCCAGGTTCAACTTGCTAACAGGGGGGAGCACCCCAAAAGCATCACAAGCCAGAAGAATCACGTTCTTCGGATGCGGACCAACGCACGGGATTTTTGCATTGGGAATGTACTCAATGGGATAGGCCGCACGAGTGTTCTCTGCAACAAGCAAGAGCATCCCTCAGTGTCATAACAGCTGAATTAACGATATCTCCTGTGATGATGTTCATCTTAGATTAAATTTTTATTTACTTTCTCGGGGATTTCTCCCACAGTTGACTTCTTTCCACATGATTACATACCTGTGACAGACTTGTCCGTGTAATCCACCTCCCTTATGTGCTCTTCAAACACAACGTTTTCCAACACTGCGGTCAAATTGAATTCTAGTCAAGCACTGGTTTAATAGTAGGAAGCGCCTGAGGGGAGAAAAGCATGTAATGACGTGGGGGAACTCACCAGTTCCAAACTTGATGGCATTCCAAATATCTGGCTCCTTCTCCCTCGACAGATCGATGCACTTGGCATAACATCCGCCTTCAATATTGGAAACACCGGTGTCGCTCCAGCAGTGCTCATCATCGCCAATCAAATACCGGTTATGGTCAGTGGACAAGGTCGTCTTCCCAGTACCTAAAATACATCAAAACGGAAAATCTTCATTACTACCTCCATGCCGAAGAGAGCATCCCATCAAATCAATGATGTCAACAACATCAACATGTCAGACAGGGCGAGAGATCAAGGAAAGGAGGGACATATCGTTTTTCGTTTAGGTGATGGGAGGGACAAATTTCTTGGTCTCGCCACTCGAGAGACCACTATACCTGACAATCCAAAGAAGAGGGCAACATCTCCATCCTTGCCCATATTGCATCCCGAGTGCAAGGACAGGATTCCTCGCTTAGGCATGAGATAGTGCATGACACCAAAGAGACCCTTCTTCATCTCTCCGGCATACTGGGTCCCAAGGATAACCATCTCCCTCCTTGCAAGGTTAATGTCTATGCTAGTAGAGGAGGTCATGTAGTGGGTGTAGCGGTTGCACGGGAACTGGCCCGCATTGTATATAGTGAAATCCGGAGTACCAAAGTCCTCCAGCTCCTCAGGAGTAGGCCGAATGCACCTGCCACCCCCGGGAACCCCCTGTTATCCACTAACACCGACACACTCCTGCACTATCCTAAACTGACCCTAATCACTTGGGCATTACCCAACAATTGGCATAGAGAAGTATGATGTTACTTTAGGATCATTACGTCAACGTTAGGGAGACTTATCTGGGCTTAGCGGATGGACACAAACCAAATCACTGCACAAAGACGGAATGCGATTATGTTTGATATTGGGCTTTTAGTGCTTACATGTTATGCATGAAGAGGGAATGATAAGCTCTTGCAGACACGATCCTGACTTTGATCCTGTTCTGGGAATCCCAATTCAAGAACTGATCGTTCACAAATACCTGAAACAAACATGTCAAGTGCGCTTAGGTTTGTATTACCTCTCGTCTGATCAAACAGAGCACACACTGGAAAAATAAGTCTCATGTATTCTGACACAACAACGAGGTAAATCAAACTTTGATGGGTGCTATTACAGTTGGGAGTCATTACACATCTGCATACATAACATCTTCTGAATATTATATATTTGCTGCATTTCAATAATTTGTGCACTAACTGAACTATATGAAAATGCAATTTTTTAATGCTTGTCCAAAACATAAAATATCTTTCTAGCTCCTTCAACGGCCACGCAGCAGCAGTATTCAAAATTAAACAAGTCAATAATTGAGGCAGCTGCTTTTGGCGATTCAAGAGATTTCCCAGAAAGAAAAATCAATAATTTATTCACAAAAAGACAAGATTGATTCTCCCAAGGATAGGGATAGGGCCAGGATGGGATGAGCAAGGGTCATCCACTCTCACTCATTTCGTTGTCATTCCAGAAAGTATAAAAATTAATAAATATTTAATGTGTCAGATTCTTTTACATATTTAAATGAAACAAAACTCAGGAACACGAAGGGGGTGTGCACCAAACCTTCTCCAAAGAGTTCAAGTAATCCACGGCCCTTTCTCTGTTCACCATGAAAGTATGTTCGTCCATCTCAATGTTGGGTGAGCCCCTTCAAAAGTAGAGTTCAAAATAAACAATTAACCACGGGATTAGAGAGGAGTCATATAACATTTTTCTAAGAGATGAGATGATACTTACTTCCCCCACCAGAGATCATCCTCGGTGGTGTCATCCTTGACGACACGCTTGTCTCGGGGAGACCGTCCAGTCTTGGCTCCGGACAGAGTCGCGAGAGCTCCGCTTGACGTGATAAACGACCCCTTCTCATACTTAATGGCCTGCTCATACAACTCTGCGCTCTCGCCAAAACAACCAAACATTAGCTATTCCACGGAAACCCGATTTTCGACAACCAACGAGTCGGGCATAAGACATGGGCAAAAATACCAGCTGGGGAGAGGTTGTACAGGACATGGGTGAATTTGAGGGAGCTGTCGCTGACGCTGATAGTTGGGGCGAAATGGTGGTCCAACCCGTGGGCCACCTTGGGGGTCTCAGCCTTCCTGGCGGGGTCGCCCTTCACCAGCTTAGGTCCAGTCTCCCGAGTGAGGGAAGCTAAGGACGCACTGTTCCATCCGACCATTCCAAATTAAAAAAGGATAATCATAATTAAAAAAAGAAGACAAAATTAATTTTTTTTTTTTTACTTCCAAACAATTTCTACAAAAGTAGGACCGTGATGGGTTGAGGGCACGTGAAATGCCCTTCCACCCCACTTACTTATGGAGGACACCCCCCATGATCTGTGTGTTGCACACAGTAGCTTCAATATTTAAGAGATGAAAAGGGAAAGCTCGACGATAAAAATTAAAAAGAAAAGTGACCCCACCATAAATCAGAATCTTCGGATCATGACCCACCCCCCACCCTTACTAAATAATCACCCAAAAATTACCACTAAATTAATTTATATATTTTTAAAATATTATTAACTCCTATTTACATCTCTAAATACATTAAATACTTAAACCTGTGAGAGGTTTAAAAAAATATATTTCTTAAGAAAAAAAAATGAATTGGCAAGTCAGTCGGGAAAGAAGATTTTAAAATAAAATAAAAAAGAAAACCTGATCGACTGGAGCTGCTGCTTCTGGCGCTGCTCCTCGGAGAGAGGCGAGAAGGTTCCGCCGCTCCCCTGGGCGGTTAGCGGGGTGTTCGGCGCCGACCTTTTCTTCTGCTGCAACGAGTGGAGCTGATCGATCGTCTGCGCCTTCACCGGAGGGGTGCTGTCGTCGTGGCAAACGGTGGCCACCTTCTTCCCATGGGCAGTCTGGATCTTCGTCAGCCCGTTCCTCGCCGTCCCCTTGTGCTTCTCCTCAGCCGTCGTCGTCCCGAAGCTGAACTCCCCGTTCCCGCTCTCCGCCATTGTCTCTCTCTCTCTCTGTTTTGTTTACCCCCTGCAATCCCTAAATCAAATTAGTCAGATCCTTAAAACGAAGCTTTTTCAATACACAACGTTGTCGTCTCTGCAATGACAGCACGCCACCGACACACCGAGGACCCAAAATCCGGACATGTCGGTGGGTCTGGTGAAGATATGATAGACGATGTGATTTGGGTGATGATGTTAGTGATTCCGTTCGGTACAGAGGGAGGTCGTGGGCGGAGAGGAGTCGTACCGGAGGTGGCGACCAAAGGAAGAGACGAAACCGAGACCAACGGAGAGGATGTTAAACGTGTCCTGATCGAAGGGCGGGAAGATCGGAGGATATTGTAACGACAACGTACACGAGCAAGAGATGGAAGTGCGAAATGAGAGGGGCGTTCGGACAGCCCCTTTTAAAGGGTTTCGTGAGGCTGCCTAACCATGGTTGTTAGGACAAACCCGACCCGACTCTCACATCTAACCGTGGTTACTTCTCATCGCTATCTATTCTCTACCGGTCCCCGCCAGGTCAAACAGATCCAAATATTAAATAAATGCAAAAATCTCGAAATTCAAGTAATTATTTATTTATATTATTATTGTTATCTCCACAAAGTAAAGACATCCAAAACAAAAAAAATCATTTAATGGGCCCCGCGCATTGCAATTCCTTTCCTCGTTATTAAATGTTTCCACACGGTTATTAATCGGGACTCACGAAAGACTCAACACAGGTGCAAATTGGTCAAGTTTGGCCGACAAAGCTTTCTTTAGTGACCAACTGATGGGGTGCCAAACGGGGG
The DNA here is from genome assembly GCA_029817715.1 of Melastoma dodecandrum. NCBI lineage: Eukaryota > Viridiplantae > Streptophyta > Magnoliopsida > Myrtales > Melastomataceae > Melastoma > Melastoma dodecandrum. The sequence goes on from JARUPY010000271.1 coordinate 26,388, forward strand.
GAGGTCGATTCCAGAAAATATCCTAAGAGTGAAAAAAACAAATTCATAGTTTTAGGGGGGTTTGTCTCCCTTCATTTCGCGTGTGAAGACCGGAGGACGGACCAATAGTAAAAACTTCTTCTTCGTTCGATTCCTCGTCAATTGTTTTACGACGGTGGTCCATCCACAACATTGACTCAACTCTTAGTATTAGTATTAGTAACGCCCCTCCCCTCCCCCTTCTTTTTTCCAAGTCTATTTTCGAGTTCCAAGTCTGTGAATGTGAAACCATCCAAAAAGATAATCCTCCCACCTGCCCCCAAAATCGTATTATATATACTCCAAATTTCCTGGGTCCAAGATCATCTTGCATTTCTTTTATAATCGTAACCCAAAAGGAATCTCTCCCAATTCTCTCTTATTTTTTAATATCATAGACGATCTCGAGACCACGTGTAATCGTTGTTCTGCTCCCCACGAGAGTCGGTAGTAACAAGAAACAATACTTAAAAAATGAGGAGCTTTCACAAAATGAGGCCAATTGAGAAATTTTTTTTTTTTAAAAAAAGGTAAGTGCGATGGACCGACATCATCTATCGACGTTATACCAAAAACATCAAAATTAATATGAAGAAAAATGAAGGATCTCATATCATGTCTGTTAACACTATTCCACATTGGTCCATTTCTTTATTCATCTTTCTCCACCTAATAATACGTCAAAAGTTTTTTTTTTAAAAAAAAGTCAGACATTTGGCTAACCCCTGCCATCCAACCTAATCTTTTGCGTGGATTTATTTGGAAAAAGAAAAAGAAAAAGATCGCAATTAAAATTCATATATACATTGCTTTGTGACGTGGCAAACATACATGGGAAAGGTAAAAACAAAGGAAGGGGGGATGGATCTCGTAAAATTAAATTAAATTAATTACAAGATTGGGGGGGGGGGGAGCCGGAGATTAAGGAAAGGAGGTGAGTGACCATGTCACCCTCCTCATCCTAATGATTTTCTTACAGAGTGGTAATAAAAATTTCTCCGTCCATAGGCATTTTTACACACAGAATTCTTTTTTTTTCTATATTCAGACGATCCGACTACTTTTTCTTATCTCCCCTCGAGATGCGTGGGGAGGGGGGTGGGCACTGGGCATGGGTTTTGGGGGGGAGGGGCTGCTGGGTTATTGGATATTCTAAATTTTTTATTTTTTACTTATCCTGTTGGGGATAATTAAATTAACTCCTCCTCCTCCCCACCTTCCCTTTCGGCCTGGGGCACCATACCACACCATCGTCGTCACCCCCATATGAACACGTATCTAGTCGTGCGTCAAAATAAAAAACATTGATAAAACTATACTTTTATAATACGCTCGTAATGGAAAAAAGACGAGCATTTGTATTTTGCAGCCCATATGTCTGCGGGTTCAGGCCTTCTCAGTGGGTAATCCGTTTGAAGGTTGACGGGGGGGCATTTGTATTGCTTATGGTCGGCCATTTTGAAATTTATTTATATCAGTATTTAACAAATTGAAAATGTTACGATATTTTATTTATATCACTATCGTTGTTCATCATATTAAGCAAATAAAGAGATTAAGCAAGGGTTGGGGGACATAAATTTTGCTTAAGGACGAATTTTAATTGGCCAAATCCTAGTGTCATAAAAGGAAGGTTGGAGTACCAGAGTGTTTTGGTAATAGGAGCGAGGGAGGGATATTTTATTTCCTACTCCTTTTTCTCTCAACCTCAATCCCCTATCTCCTCCCATTAATTAGCCATCTTCCCATTCTATTATTACTCAATATTTTACCCAAACCCCCTTCCATTTAAATTGTGTTTTCAACAACTATTCCTTCATCGCCCCTTTTTAGCACTGGCCGTGAATGAATGGACCGATCAAAATTATTCAATGTGTGGGTGGGCCTGCCGCAAGAAACAACAAACGCCCCTCCCACCCCTTCTTCCCTCTTAGTACTTTTGTCTGCTTTCCTTTCCCAACGTTGGCCTCCCTCCTCCCACGTCCTAATGAAAAGGAAAAATAACAATATATTATAATTTATTATTAAATTATTTATTTCATCAATATGTATTATCTCCAGATTTGTTTTTTACCCTACAAAATTTGAAATAAAAGTAATTTTTTTTTTTGAACAAAAATTAAAATCTTGCGTTTTCGAAGCCGTGCAAGTCGCTGACACGGTTCATGGACTTCCTCATGATGGCCACCTTAGCCAGCCTCTCCGCCGCCCTCCAAGCCGACGTCGGCGTCAGCGCCTCCCCCTTTTCCTCCGACCCTGCCGCCGCCTCCCTCCTCCGGCTCACCCCCTGATGTTCCTGCCTCAGCCGCTGGAGTTCCCCAAGCTCCGCCTCCAGGCACCGCACGAACTCCTCTCCCCCGCCACCGCCTGACCCTGACTGTCCCACCAGAGCTTTCGCCGAGCTCAACAGATGGTAAGCCCCGCACGTGTCCCGCCTCGACTCCACGAGCCGCCTCGACTCCGCGATCGCTCGTGCTGTCACGTGGAGGTTCTTCAGCCGTTGGATGCTGTTGTTGGGACGTGATCCTACGGCTACCGATTGCGGCTTGGGCACGGGTAGAGGGGACTCGCGCGAGTACACCAGCTGGCGCGTGTAAGGGTCCTTATAGGACGACCCCACAGCGATGACGTGGTGAGCCCCGCTGCAAAACGATGGCGCTTTAAGCTCTACGAGGAGTTCCCTCTCCTCCTCCGCGAATAGGTCGCCGACTCGGACCATGCCGGACCCGAGCGCTGCCGGCCTCCTCATGAGCGAATACACGCCGGTTATCTCCCCCGGGTCAGAACCGGGGAATAGCCCCAGCTGCAGCCTCAGATCCTGAACCGCCACGCTCAGGAGACCACTCAAGCACCGCCTGAACTCCTCATCCTGCTGTGTTGCCCCCTGGCCGCACGTGCTGTCCTCCCGGAACCCGATCACGTGGACCGGGACGCTCCCATACCGCGTGGAGGACACCACCATTGTAGAGGATGGCGATTGCTTCCGCTTCGAGGCGCTGGCGTGCACCCGCTGGTCGTGGCCGTCCGACAGGAGCATTATTGCTGCCGTCGGATTCTTCTCCCTCCGATCCTCTAGGACCTTCGCTGCCTTCCTCATGGCATCGTTCACAATGGTCGATTGGCTGGTGCACCCGACCGCATCGACGATCCTTCTTGCTGAGGATCTCCCGGACACCGTCATCCTCTTCAGGGGTAGCAGCCTCTTCGAAGTGGAGGAGAATGCGACTATGGACAGCCGATCAGAGTCCCCAAGGGAAGATATGAGGACACGCATGGCACGCTTCATTGATCTGAGCTTCTCGCCGTTCATTCCTGCTCCAACATCGAGTACGGCAACGAGGTCGACCGACGCCCTCGGCGTGGCCATAGAGGATGGGGCTTTGACCCTTAGGACTAACGCAAAGGTGCCATAGGCCTTGTTCATGGAAACGACAGCGGCTTCCGGGAGCAAGCTGACCTCCACATTCCGATCATTGTTGCCATCCCGTCCACACACGATCCCGTTTCTTCCATCCCGTCCACACACGATCCCGTTTCTTCCATCCGCCATTAACCCCTGAGCGTCAGCGTTGCCCTGCTCTTCACCTTCTTCGGTCTGCTCATCAGACTCCAGGATGGGAATGAACCGCAATCCGAAAGACGGAGATAGCAAGGGCTCGTCGTCATCGTAGACGCGGACCGATGGCGGATTCGTTCCAGGCTTCTGGCGTTTTCCAACCTCGTCCACAAAGGAGGTGGAAGGAGGATGGAGCAAGGGGAGATCGTGCCACGTAGAGTTGCAGACAGGGCACACGAGGAGGCAATGATTCTGGACGTGAGAAGCAATGCACGGGAAGTGGAACGGGTGAGAGCACTCGGCCGTGAAAATCGCCGTCCCCTGTCCCGCCTTCACGCTTTGCAGGCATATCCCGCACCTGGTCTGCAAACACAAAACAAGTGAGGGGCGTCAGATTCATGATCGTGAACATAAAGAGGCGATGGGAATGGAGGGGGAAGCGTGTACTTTGGAGAGGCGGAGGGTTGACTTGAGGAGGGAGAAGCTGGAAGGGGACTTGGGGGAGGAAGGGGTGGAATTCCTGGGGGTCTTGGAGGGGATGCTCCCCTTGGGACTAGCCAGGACGGAGGAGGAAGACGGGGTAGAAGCAGAAGCAGAAGCAGAAGCAGAAGCAGAAGCAGAAGGGGTGGTGCGGCAGCGTAGGTTGGGCGTCGAAGGGGGATGGGGAGGGACACGGGGGGTGGAAGGGTTAGAGAAGAATCCGAACTTGGAGCCAAAACGGGGGCTATGGGCGGGCGGCTTGGACGTCTTCTCCCTGCTGGAGGAGTAGTGGCTGGAATCGTCCTGTTTAGGGAGGGAAGTGCAGAAAGCTCTTCTCCAACCGGAGACCACCATTTGCTCCTCTCTCTCTCTCTCTCTTTCGTCTTAGGAAAGGAGTGGGGGGCGGGGGTGTTTGGGAAGGTGAAGGTGGTGATGGTTGTTAACAAGGAGACAAAAATGGGACTTGGGTTTGTAGTTGAAGAACAAGATGAAAGAGTCTTTCATTTCATATCTATATCCCATCCATGCACTTTTTTAATTTATTTCAACTTTTTATCCCTTTCTCTTTTACCGGTTCCTTAATTTTTACCAGCTCGGATCGATCGGTGCAGATTGGGGGGGAGAGAGTTTGCTGCCAAAAGATCTGATGAGATTCAACTGCGACTGGGATTTTGATTCATAAAAAGAAAAAAAAAAGAAAATGAAAAACTCTCTGACATATTTGTTTTAAAATAATACTAGTAGTCGATGAACTTATAATGTTACAACATATTCCCGACGACAAAGCAACGAGGGCGAAATAAAAGCCTGTTGTATTCACCCCATACTCACAATAATCATTTTTTTAAAATTAATTAAATTTTGGTATGGGGGGATGGAGTGGACGTAGTAATGGTCGGTCGATACGATTATGGTCGTAATGGGATCGCACATTTAAGTGGGGGGTACGTAGAAGAGATGGTGTCGTGGGGGCGCATTCAATTTTGTGTCACATTCAGTTTTAATAAAACTCTGTGCGTGTTTGTGGGTCTCTCTCTCTAACTCACTCTCCGTTCTTTAAGATATGGATGACCACGTATAATACATATAAGATATGGTTTGGTCAATGTGTGTTCGTGCTCTGTTCTTTGCCACGGAATTCAATTCAATTCAATACAACAACGACTAAAATAAAGGGGGATCACATAATAACCATCTTTCGTATAAATGATGCGATATAACGCGTCGAATGTATATCCGTTTTGAATGGTGTCAATCTATCAATCTCAATCATGGCAATTCATTCTAAATGGGTCCACGTGGTGGTGCCCAAAGATTCATATTTAGTGATGATGATGATTATTATTATGAACCGTCATCATAATAATGAAATTTCTCACGTCTCGAGGTTAATTATTCCACCCCCACCAAAACAATTCGGAAAAAATTGGGACCAGAGGATCGAAAAAAGGAAATCAAATTTTAACTAAGCCTATGTATGATGCGCTCTGGGAGTTCCTTTATCCTCCCCTTGTTTCGTTGAGTACGTTTGTGCAGTCTGAATTCCCTATTGCTCGTACGATTTATATTGACGAGATCCACCCGATCGGCATTAATTATGGCTTAAATGTGAGTGCTTTGCTTGAGTGTTATTAAGAATGCGTGACAGTTAATAGAAAAGGGGAAAACGAAAATTACAATCAATTAATTAATTATTTTTTATGGATGGATGGAAATGGTAGACACAATCATCGCCCGCCCGCCCAAATTACTCTTACGGTGAATTACGTGCATAGTCACACACGGAAACAATTACCTGCTTATTAATTAAGATTACTTCTCTCTTTCTTAGTCTTTTTTTTTTTAATAAATAAAATTTAAAAGGCAAGTGGGAAGGGAAGTCACATGGTCAAGACGACACCATTCCCCTGCGGTGTCACGTTGCTATCAAAAATGAAAATTATTATTCGGACCTAACACTTCACAGAAACACCCCCAGTACAAAGAGTCGAGTCAGTGGATAGAAATTTCTCTGAAAAATTTTAACACATTTTCTCCTCTCCATTTTGATTTGACGGGACCGAAATAACAGTGACAAAAAAAAATCCAATTTCAGAGAAACTCCTCTTCCTCCTCTTAACAGGAATCAGGGAATCACGGCACGCTTCCCCGTAAAAACCAACTCAAAACCCCCCCCCCCTTCCCACCTCAATTTTTGTTGCCCTTTCAATTCCCCATCCCACGAACCGGTCCGGTCTGGTACTGGCCTGACCGATTCACATGCGTCCACGTTTGGACGCCGTTAACTTCGTCCCCCCCCCCCCCACGGGCGCGACGGGTGCATCTCTTCGGGAACTGAAGACCTGATTTTGACGACGTCGGTCCGAAGCGTCCCCTAAAAAATATTTATTTATTTTTTTGTAATAGTGTGATTTGGTGTCCAATAAAAATGATGGACGTATGATTCCGAAATCACAGTGTTTGTCAAATCCATAGGGTTGGAAGGGGCGGGGGGGAGAGGATTCTCGGGGCTGACGCTTTGGTGTTGGGAAAAGACTTCCCCCCCTCTCTGCAATCGGGAAGTCAGACAGACAGACATCGTAGACTTTGTACTTGTTTCCTTTTTTTTAAAAAAAAAAAGTTGTCTTTATTACACGAAGCAATTAGTGTGAAATAATTGTTGTTTTTTTGTTTTCCCTCGCTTTAAACCTTAACCCTAGTCTTAAAAATAAAGAAATCCTTCCGGGTTGACTTTGTTTGGACCAAAATCACCACGCCCATGAACAATATCTCCGGTCATTTTTAACAAAAATAAATAAAGTAAGGATTTTGGCAAGCCATGGCAATGGGGGAACTCCGGGCTTTTCTTTCTTTCCTTTCTTCTTCTTCTTCTTCTGAAGGATCTGATCGAATTTTGTTCGGAGGTGTCCAGCTTTTTCTAACATCATCTGTCCTTTTCGGGTCATGTGTAAGCAGAGAAATGTCTCTCTTCTACGTCCACCTCCTCCATTCTCTGTACATCATCCATGAACCTCTCGCAATTACTGTGTGGCTCGTAAAACTAAAAATACGCCCCATTTTTGTCTCGATAAAGCTCGTGAATGAAGAAGTCAAAGAAACACGGTCAGGCTCAGATCTCATGAAAAAAGACATTGCGTACGCCATAACTACGAGGGTTTTTTACAAAAAAAAAAAATATTCTAAATTAGTGTTCCGGTATGGTTAATATAACCAAACAAGCCGATTACTTATGTGTATATATGTTACAGCAGAGGTAGCGACTTTACGACTTCTCCTGTGAACAAGAGTTCGAAAAACTTGTGGCTTTAATTATGGTTTGATAACATTGGGATAACGATATGCTACCACAGCAAATTCCCGGGAGTACTTTTGCGTTTTCACGGCGCCAAAACACCCATTTTGCATAACGTGGTTGAGTGAGAGTCCACTATCATGCTTACTGATGGAAGAAGGTACACATGAACCTTCCTTTGAATACACGCCAACATGGGGGGTCGCTTTAAACATCAACACATATTAAGTTTATTTTAATTTTTTTTTTAAAAAGTTAGGGTATGCCTCTCTTAGTGGGTACTCAACCGACATCTTGACTTTGAGAATTAATATATCTGCGCGACGTTGGATCTTGATGCTTCCGAACTCCATGGCAAAGCTGAACAAAGTGCTGACACTAATATTAAATAAATAAATAATCTAATTGTTTTGACTGGTTTTCTTGGTCGATGTATGTCTTGCCTGAGTGATGCCTGTAAAGCAAAGTGACTGACTCGACGCTGTGCATTTCTCACATAAAATTTAAGCAAGAGGTTGTTGTCGCCTAAATTTTTAACTTGCTTGCCGGCTCAGAAAAATAGTTTGGCCTTGAAAGGACCAATCGGTGCACATGAAGTGGGGAGACATGCCCACATGATCCCAAACATTTTTTTAAGTTAAAAAAATATCATGGTTTAATGACATGGTACTATTGAGGGTAAGGTCCGGCTGATTAAAAAAAAAGAAAAGTTCTGAAGGGTGTGGATGTCTACTTCCACCCTTTCAAGGCTAAGAGACATGTAAATAATGACTAACCCTACCCTTGTTGAAAATCAAATTTGCGACCCAACTAATCGCTAGCAAGCACCTTTGTTAAGCTTGGTCAAACCCATGATTAGTGATACATCGAAGTGGATAAAATCAGTGATGCCCTTGTTCTTACAAGACTAATTAAGATGGAGGGTATAGAAATCCTCCCCAAAATGTCTTTCATTTTTTGGGTGGCTATGCAAATTGGGTGATTGGTGGGAACTGTTTATCTAACCTACAGATCTTAGGTGAAGGTCACATGAACCTCACCTCAATCTGAGAAAGCAACTGATGGGAGGACAGGAGGATAATTAGTGTGCACCTTCCCATGTATTATGCACACAACTTGTTCATTTATAAAAGTTTGGTTGCATAATGGAGAGGGTGATTTATATTGTAATAGTGTGGAAAAAGGGATTGTTTAACTTTGGTGTCAGTTGCTTTAGTGGATGTAATTATATCGATCACGTGCCTAAGTGGGGATAGCCTCAAATTTGTCTGAATCAAACCCAACAACTCTGGACTACTAATGAGGAATCATATCTAATGGGACATCGGATTCGAACAAAAGTATTAATTAGAGTCGATTATGATATATAGGTTTATGATATCTGTGGACAATGCCTCGTGACGTAGGTGAATTAATCTTTTTATATATACATAAAGAAAGATGTCCTCAAAATATAATCTTCTTTATCTGCCTAATGGGTCGAGCAGATGTGCTCTTCTTCATTTGTCTTTGTCATATTCGTTTTCAAGGTGCTCCTCCGTTGTCATCAGTCAAGCATAGGTGCAGCTGTGCTCTTCTTCATTTATCTTTGCTGGTTTTCGCTTTTGCTCCGAATTCTTATGGCTATAAATACTGTCAATTGATTAGCTAATAATGGTCGATTTTTTTGTTATTCATGTTTTGCACTCATTTGAATAATTCAAAGCAACACAATGTTGTAAGCAATATAGTTGAGACGTTGTGATCGCTCTTGATAACATCCGCTCAACTATTTGCCTCACAATCTCCATACAGTGCACGCAGAACCAGTCGCCCCCGACAGCAATTCCACATGTCGTCTTCCCCGGCTCCACTTTCCTGCCCGCAAGGGATGCGACATCCTACTACTTGTGGATAAACTTATTTGTCGCGACAGCTTCGAATTAGATGGCGGGTTCCGTAGAATTCGTGTGGGTGGGGGATGCTCATCGTGGAGATATGAAAGGAAAGGGAATTTAATACGGTTTCGATTTCAAGGGGGCCTCTCGTACTGTGGTTAGTCCGTTTTGGCGGGGCGATGTGGCAACTTATGGCACGTAAGTTGGATGTACAAAGGATGCAAAGCTGGGGGGGGGGGGGGTGGGGTCGATGCATGCATTGATTTCATCTTCGGCTCACTCTATTCTCTTCGTAGGCTTGGATCGGATGAGTTGTTGTTTGGTCCCCCATCCCCAATTGATGCCGTCCTATCAAAAGTTGTCGATTCTTAGCTCCATTTAATACATTAATCGATAAGATGACGGTGAGGGAGTAGTGTCGTTTGAGGTTGTAGGCCTCGGCGAGTTGCTGCTTCCAAGCAGGCATTTAGGTTTACGAACCAAATTACATAATTATCAAATGCAAGTATAGGACATAATAATGTAAAGCTTAAAGTGTGCTACTAGGTTTTCATAAATAACTCGAAAATTAAACATACTCTTTGAACGCACACTGTTCAAAGCTTAATGCGGGTGCATGATATCAGATGTCGTTTTTACGTGTGATTGGGAAAGGGAATGTCCCCGGACCCGACCCGACGTTCCCTGTTCTGTTATTAAATAGACGGAAATAATTGCACACACACTGTATACTCCCCCACCAGCCCAATTATATTCGATCGTCCGCAATTATGGTCAAGCAGCCGATGATAAACTCAATCAGTTTGTAGTGAAGGGCCGGGTGGGTGGGAATATAAAAATGTTTTATTAATATAATAATTACATTGTGTATGATGTTCTTGGAGAGTGTTTGGGGGGGGGGGGGGGGGGGATAAAAATTCCCCAATCAAGAGCTTTTGGAGGGTACAGGGAGGGCAATGATGGGATCCGTCGTAATCATTGCAGAGAGTCCCCCCAACTTCAATTTTGTCCCAATGTGTGAAGAAGAAACCAAAGGGTGGACAACCACCCCCCGATAAATATCACTATATATATATATATATATTATGCGTATGTGCGTGAAATCATTGAGTTCGTATATATGTCAGACTAATAGAGAAGCACTTCAATTATTGAGACAGCTTTTTATGATAAAAAGGAAGTTTCGTCATATCACATCCCCAATAACTAATTATCTGCTTCCCTCCAACTAACTATGCCTATGCCCTCTCTCCCATTTAAGCCTCTATCTTTGAATGTCTCGACGACGAACTCAACAGCCATGGAGTCCCAGAGAGCGTTAAGGATATGTGAACCCGTGTTATCTTTTTTTTAGTAAAATCAACATGAAAAACTGAAACCAAGTGATTGTATACTTGGGGGAGGAGATGCGTGTACGAAAAGGATAGAAACAGGAAATTGAGGGCTAAGGCGAGCGTCAAGAAGGCAGCCACCCCGTGACGACGACGGCCTCGTAGTCGTCGAGCACCACCGCACCAGGGTGCCAATGGTGGGGCGTGGAGGTCTAGAGACAGTCGAAAAAGGCAAACGAAAAAGGCCCGCTTAAACCATTGGATCTGTCATTTGACTAATCTTTTTTGAGTGGAAGATTTAGGCAAGTCCAGACACGGTGTTCGGATTCATGGAATAAGTATGCAAATAAATAAAAAAATGACAAAGACAAACCTCTATATAAATGGATCCACGATCGGTTTTACAATATCTCAAAACCTTAATTAATCCAGTTTCCCCGTATCTTGTCATGTTTGCGGGTAAACAAACTGGAGACCAACTTTGATGTAAGGCCGCAAAAATTGCGTGATATATGGGCCAGGCTATGTTTGAACATCTGTAAAGCCCAACACGACTTGACCCGACAGTAATATCTCTTTGTTTTCGTTCACTCTAAAATATGATTGCATTGCCACACTTTATGAAAGGATTTTTAAAATAAAATCTTATATCTACGTAAATGTTTAATTTGTCGGCCAATCAAGTCCAGTAACACGTTCCGCAGTTAAGGGAAGGGCGGGCACATGATGCTTGTTGTAGGGGTCCCGTGGCCAAATCTCAGTTCTTCGTAGTGGTTTAGATCATCGAAAGCGGGCAAGAAGATGTTCTAGAGTTGAAGTATGATGAGTACAAGGTTACTACATCGTGGATATTGACCAGTTAGTTCTCTCTTTTGAATAACCTATTAGCAGAAATAATTAAACTTGAGATTATGAACAACTTGTTGAATGGTGCAAACCCAAGTCCACATCGAAATCCTAAGAGCCATCAAGCTAATATATAAGTCTGAGCGGGCTGTTAATAAGCGTGGAGCCGGAAAATTCCCACGGGAGTGATGTTGACCGACTACTGGAATCACAGACATGACTCCATCATGAGACTTATACCTTGTTCGAAGTAGTTAGAGCAAGTCATGGATAGCCCCGGGGTATCGGGGCGAAGACATTCCCCCGACGTTATGGTGACTGCCTCCTAGGTTGTCTTTTACTCGTGATGCACGTCCCTGATTGTGCCATATGATATGTCTATTTTAATCATTTTGAAAAATTTGATTTGTGATGACAACAGGGAAGCTTCGGGGAAATTTCAAAGTGGGCACGATCGACCGTGGTACGGATAACTGTATTATATATTGCTTACCTAAATCTAAGCGAAAACGACTGTACCCTCCCGCAAGAGGTACCGAAATTTCAAAGAGGCTACGGCACATCAACCTCACCTTTCCCTGTTCGTAATTGAGGGCGCTGAATTTTCTCTCTTTGTCCGGAATGGTACGTGGTACGACTAGGACCGAGCTTGAGACGAGGTTGGTTAGAGGCGATGTGGGTCTTTTCGAGGAAGAAGAAGTACAGGCGCAGCTCCGAGACCGCGGATATTGATATTCGAGTTGAAAAATCATCCTTGGGGGGGATAGAATGAAAGGCGTTTGCACCGTGGGACAAAGACAAGAAGGCGGCGAAGCCGTTTGGACTACAAGATTCCCCACATCACCCTAATTGGACAAAAGAATCGCCCCCCCCTCCCCAAATGAGCTGAAATGGGAACGCTCGCTCCTTCTCCTTGTATCCGTTTCTTTGACTCGCATGTCGCAGCAGCTCGATTGATGTTCGTTTACTCTGCGGATAATCTCTACAGATTCAATCCCCAAGTTGATATTTTCTTCTTCTTTTTTTTTATATTCCAGAGCACCACCAAAACATCGGTTCGAGAAACTTGGTTATATGATATTCTGTAGCTTCGAGGAGCTCCCGGAGTGATAGCGGCATTGGATTCGCGTTGGACTTTTTAAGGGGTCACGGATGTAGCGTAGAACACGCGTTAAAGGTAAAACAGAGAAGAGCGGGGGTCGAGAGGGGCGCGATGCAAAGTGCAAACAAACAGATAAATCGCACTTCCACCACTCGCTCCCACCTCTGTTTCCCATCATCACCACTTGGCTGCTTTCCTAATTCCGCCTACCGTTTCTTTTGCTCTTGCTTTTCTTGGGACAGGCCCGTAATAGAGTGGCAAAGTCGCTTTTTTTTCTTTCTTCGCCAACATTGGGTTGGTCCAAGTGGTAAGGAGCTTGGATTCGCTTAAAGAGGTTTCGGATTCGAAACCTACCGTACGCAGCCACCCCTGTTGGAAGACTCACCCACCATAGCCAGGTGTCCTACCCGGGTCGAGTCCGGATTAGTCGGAGCGAAGTTCCGGAAACCGGTCGGGACAAAAAAAAAAAAAGAGTCGCCCCCTCCTCCCCCAAAAAAAAAAGACCATAATCCCAAACAACAATCTTTTGGCTAATATCATCTCTACTGTTCAGTACCCACTTTCATCCGTACCAGAGGCGTACACCAAAACTTTCTATCGCACGTACCCACTTGCGGACCCTCCACCAATGGTAAAAACATTCCTTTGTAAGAAGACTAGTGGCACCCTTTATTTTTCTCTGATGTTTCGTTATATTATAAAATAGGGGTCTCACTCCTTAGCTTCCTTCTTCACAAATACAACCCACTTTCAAGAACATCCCAAAGAGCCCACCTTCACATATGAGCCAAGGGTCGCGGCGTTTGTCATCCGGTAGTAGTCGAAGCAACGTCAGCAGAGCTATACGAAGAGAATGGAGAGCCCGGAGTTGTCGCCCCACCATTTGGACCAGTCCCGCCTTTCGCTGGGTTTCCCCCTCGGCACCGCCCTCCTCCTGTTAGCCATCTTCACCTTGAGTGGCATCTTCTCTTGCTGCTACCATTGGGACAAGGCCCGATCCCTCCGCCGGTCGGCCGCCTACGAGTCCTCCGACATCGAGCAGCAGGCTCACTCCAAGCCCGATTCCAAGTCCGCGGTAACGCCCCTGTTGCTCCCCTCGAAGTCCTCCTCCTCTTTCGTTCCGTGTCGATTTAATTGAAATTGTGGAAACGTGCGGTGACCGTAATAGGATGCCAAGTGTTGTCAGAATGAGAGCTTGCCAGTGCTGATGCCAGGCGACGAGATCCCAAAGTTCATAGCGATGCCGTGTCCTTGCGAGCCACGGAGGCAGGAGGCTGTCAATGTCAAGGCCCTGACAGAGCCTCCCAAGATCCATCGCTTCCCTGTCCCTCTATATTAATTAGTAGGATGGCAGTCGACTCTCCGCGAAAGTTCCATGCACATACAGTTTGCCTGAAAACAAATTGAATCCGTTTTGTCATTTTCTCTTCTTTATCTTTCTTTCCACAAGTATATCAGCAGCATCATGCCATGCTTTCATTTCATAACAGTAGAAGCATTTGGTTAAACAAAAAACGTGGTCGCAGGTGGTCGACTCCAATGAGATAAGCAATTGACGTGTAATAGGAAAGTGAGGAGGCAAACATAAAGGAGGGTGGTAATGGTGAGGTCCGCTTGAGACGAGACTAACACGTCCAAAGTGGAGTCCATGTCGTAAAAATTAGGTAAAGTTCTTGCACTTTGGTTGTGGTTGGGTCCTATAAAACCCTTTTAATTGTAACCAAATCCCCAATAGAACGACGACGAGGGAGATGATGGCCGTAACCAATGCGTCATAAATGCAACATAATTTTCATTGAGGCTATTATAATAAGTGTTAAATAGGGGTCAGTGCAGATTTTCTACAAAATTACCAACTCTTTGAGGAATTGTCCAAAGAAAAGAGAAAGAAGGGATGAGGATGAGGAAGAAGAAGTTGAATTGGGAAGCAAAGTACGTAGGGTCAGGTGGGAACAGAGGAGTTGTTTGGGGTTCACTTTTTTCTTCACGAACAATCGAGCGAGAGTGGGGGCGTGTCATGTGTGATAGTGATCGTAACCTAACTGGGAAAGATGCACGAGCCTGAAAAGAGAGCAGAGAGGAGATGTCCAAATCGTCGTCGTCGTCCACTCGATTCATGGTGGTGGTCTGCCACATGTCTCCCACCACCTTACCAAATATCTCTACTCTATCTTTTCTATCATTCATTCAGTCGGGGGTGGGGGCCAAATAAATTTATTTCTACTCGTGGGCATCTTCCTCTTTTGCACATTATTATCTTAATTGGGAATGTCGTATCGTATAATCTTTTTTCCCACATTCAACCAGAGGATAGTTTTCGTCCAGTGACTACTTTTCCCATCCCCCTCCCCTCCCCCCAAAAAAATAAAACCGAAAGCAAAAGATTGGCTACATGTTCTAATGCCTGGAGAAATATATGAAGGCGGACTGCTGCATTTGAGTAATGAGTACATGACAAAACTGAGTGATTAGAAATGGAGTGGCAGGTCTTAGGTTGGACTGATTATGGCATATTGCAGGGATGGACTCATCCTTTTTTTTGGTCATGAGCTTCTCTGGTTCTCCCACTCGTATCTTTTCTTTCATTATTTTTCTTAAAAAGAGAAAGAATGAGAAATAAACATAGACGTAAGAGATGGAAAGAATGTTTTTCTTTCCATGGTTAACACAGCTAAAACTGAAAATGGGAAAGGAAACATTATCAGTGTTTCAACAAAAGAAAGAGAAGAAAAACATTGTCTCCCAACTTATAAGCATATCTATTGGCATGGACAGATCACAACAAATGGCAGGAGTTGCTCTGGAGAGCGACCCTACACTCAACCAATTTCCAGAATGATCTCATCATCACATGAAATTGCAACCCCCCCGGATTTCGATCAGCTAGGAATCTATCGTCATGTCCATCAAATTGGTTACATATCCGAGAGAGCGGACATCCTCAACCTTTGGCAATGATCACCGAGTTCAGTGAAATGGTTTTGGTAAAATCATGGAACAGATGGACCTCCTCATACCCTGATTTCTTTCCCTTTTTTTTAGATTAGATTGAGATTATGTCTCACGTCTTACATTTTAAGTTGAGGTGGGGTGACGACGTAGTGGGGCTGGGGGGTGGTGTGCAGAAGAAGATAAAGAAAAGTTTTAGACAACTTGGGGGGGGTTGGGGGATATAATCATGGACAACATTGACACTTTATAAAGAGCGATGTCTCGTTGCTATGCTACCCACCTAATTTCAATCAACCTCATCATCGGCCGAGGACTCGCTTTTTCCTTTTATCCACTAAACTATTCAATAAAGCTAGAAAAAAACGTAACTCTTCTCAGTAACACCCTTTCGGGCATCGCATTAACCTTACTCTATACTACAACTCTTGTTTGACTTGACCGCATATTTTCATTACTTTGTCGACTTCAAATGTTTTAGACCTGGCCTAGTAAGGGAGAAAGCTTTTTGACCATTCATGAAATGGAACTAAGATAAAACGAACTGGGACGAGGGAACCATGTGAGTTCGTACGGAAATGGAATCGGGTAATCATAAGATTTGGGCCTTTAATCGGCCCTCGTTGTGTTGGCTCAGTCCACTCGAGCCCTGTCATTCTAGCTGCTCACTATTCATTTGTGATGAATACCCCGAAAGGGGGATAAGGACTGCACCGACCAAGAACATGGGTAACTATAATCACCGTGATCCAATCCTTAGGAACACACGCTCGAATAGGAGGAATTAACTGCTTCACTCATAGTCAAGTGTTGGTGGTCCAAAGACAGACCTTTCAAAGCAAGATCTTTTTTTTTTTTTTTGGAAGATATAGTATCGGATCTTCTCGGTTCCTAAATCTGTTTATATCCCTAATCTTCTGAATGGATACAATTGGAGTCGAGTTTGAGTTGACGACATGATAAGTGGAAGCCTTTCTTATCATTTTTTTTTTTAAGTTCAGGGATCGCCTTCATCACATGCCCGGACAAATCTCGTCGGCTTAACCAGACATCTTCCGTCAGTCACGGAGGTTATGCTTTTCCTTTACAACTGTGCTTTCCCTGCCAGAAGAAGAAAAGGGCTGTTAAGAACTCGAGTATTGCTGCGACGAAAAACCTTGAAAGGATACGATAATTTCCCCCACCAGGGATTTGTTCCATTCCTTCATTTAGGAATACTCCTACCAGCAGATACAAAGCACACAGTCCTTAAAAGCTGGAGACATATACGTACGTACAAAAAATCAGCCACATCCCGACCTTATATCATGAGGTACTAAATTTACAAGATTAAATTACTAATTTTGAACTTATTTTTTATACAATAATTTGACCAATTGTATCGATAACACTTTTTTTCATGTCTTGTTTTTAGTAATTTTGGTAGGGTGGCGTAACGTGGGTCCGATGGGGACGTCCAAAGGGAAAAAAGGACACGAAGGAAAGGATTGTTTAGAGTGTGAACGTAGGACCATCGAATGGAATGCATTCGCCTGCCTGCCTTGCCTTGCCTTTGCCACCCGAATATATTCCGAATCCATTGTTTAGTCCCACAACTAAACAAATTCACTTTGTCTCACATTCTTTTTCTTCTTCTGCCTCCGCATTTTAAATATGAGTCCTCATGAAATGCAAAAGAAATGAAAGTGAAAATGGAAAGAAAAGATTCCACGATTGTCATAGATCACGACACAATCCCTTGAAAACAAATATATTACAAATTGGGTGGGAGATCAATGTTTTAACGAGACTAAGACTTAGACGCCTCGTCCTCCATATCCTGCGTTCCTGAACAGCGCTTGTTTTATGTCCTCCGGACTGTGGATTGCCCTCCCCTCCATTTCCTATCAACAATTCTGTATATCAGTTCTAATAGAGTAAATGATTCATTATGTTGAGTAGTAGTAGTAGTTAAAGATTAACCTCAGAGCAAGAGGCTTGCATGGAGAAGTCCCCGAAGCAGCTGATGACGCACTGGTGCAGTTCCAGTCCAAGCGCTTCCAGCGTGTTCACCGTCGACAGCAGCACCCCCGGCCTCGTCGCGCAGCAAATGTCGATCCTCGTCTCCCTTTCCCTCCTCTCCACGTCAAACTTCACCCAAGCTGTTCGTTAGCTTACTAAGGACAGGGGAATAAAGCCCCGTTGCAGGGTCGAGTGTCGCCGAACCTTGGGGGAATTCCGGTCTAGCACATCGTTGTTCTGGGAAATGCCGGCCAAGTTGAACAGACGATGATCCATCCCTTCCACCGGGGCCTCCTGTTCCTGCTGCTGTTGCTCCTGCTGCAGCGTCGCGATCCTCTCCAGCAGCTCCTTCATGTAACCTATGGTGTCCCCGAGAATCGATGTCCGGTCCATCTGCCAAATGAAACCATTACCACCTCAAGAACACCATCGGGCATTCGGAATAGTACCAAACTCAGTCCCCCAATTACATGCATGAAACACCAAAACCCGCCAAGTGATCGCGGATGAATCACCTTGCTAATCTTGGGGACAATCGACCGTAGCATGGCGAGCCTATCGTTCAGTCTCTTCCTCCGCCTCCTCTCGGCCATCAGGTTCTTCGACGGATGCCCTTCCGATTTCTTCGCCGGGGCACCATTACCACCCTGGCCGGCGCCGCCACCTCGGCTATTACTACCACCGACCACCGCCATCTTGTCCTCTGTGCAGTATCCCATTCCGAAAACATCATAACCAGGGAGTGCCACGTCGATGTCCTCCACCTTCATCGTATCCGGACCCAGATCCTCCTCCTCCTCCACCATGGGAGGATACTCAGGACAAGGACCCTGAAACGGCAGAGGGAACCTGGTGGTGTAATCCAGGGGCAGAGGGCAGTAACAGGGGTCGTCAAAAGGGGGGCGGTGGTCGGGGGCGGCTCCGGGGAGTGGGGCCAAATCCGGGAAAGAATCTGGGTTCCACCAGAGGGGGAGGGAGTGGTGGTCGTCGTCGTAGGGAGGGAAGCTGGGCCAGGGAGGGATGAGGGAGTCCCTCCTTGGGGCAGAGGAGGAGAGGAACTCCTCCAAGAAACCATTGTCGGAGAGCTCCATGTCTGGGACGATGAGAAGGGCCTCCTTGACACCAAGAGAAAGAAGAGGAATGTCGACAAGAGTGAAATTATAGACTGAATATATAAACAATTCGGGTGTGTTCCTCGTCTTCTTTTCTTTCTTATTTGGTATTTTAGCGATGGTGGGGTCTGAGCTTTTTACTTGCATTACATGTATCATCATCATCATCATCATCTACTTCCTTTTTAAAGTATTGAATGTGATGGCTGCTGTTGATCTGTTGTCATTCTTGTTCATTTATTTTATCATTCATGTTCTCTATCTGTCATTCTGTCCCGATGGAACCACCCCCCCAACCCTACCCACTTTTCCTTTTGAGTGTTCAACGGAGGCAAACATCATCGGAAAATCATCGCCGCTTTGGGCAGAGACCGAGACCCCCTGTCGAATGTGTCCTAAGGAGGAGGGAACTCTTGGGTTGCTGCTTGCTGCTCTTTCCTATCATTATTCACCCATAAGAGAAAGGCGGAATGGTATTTGCTTTCTATTCGCTCTTGTAAATGAGTCAACATTTACTTGTTTGGCATCATACGGTGGAAAACCGGGGGAGGGAGGCATGACGACAAAAAGGGAAAAAAAGATCAAAATCACGTCCTGGATGCCGACGTGCCCGTTATTACATATCATGAGATCCGGGGGGGATGTAAAAACCGGAAGGCGGTTTTGGGGAACAGTGACGACGGCGCCACTCTTTCGTCCAAGCAAAACAAAAAATACTCCTAAACTAAAACAACGACACTCTTAAAGCGTCAGGGTACCAAATGTATAGTTTATCAGATGGATCAGTTTTAGTTACCCACCAATGCATCGTTTCCCAGTCACGGCTTACGACTTTGCGCCAGTGCTTTGGGGGGGTCTTCTACTACGGACGTACGTTGGTGCCATCTTTTCGAGTAACATCGAGTTTCGACACGCAGGGACAACTCGGCTTTATCTTTATTACATGAAACCCTGGGTTGTGTATGTAGATGTAGTCGAACTAGATAGATGGATAGATAGATAATCGTGGTGTGGTGTGGGAATGAGAATGGGTAAAAGGGACGTACGACAATGCCAGAAATCTTTCATCTTGGAATCAGGCTTGATCCGATGCCGACTGGATTGTTGAGACACGGGTTTCATCAAGACAAAACCCAGAATCATTATCACACACAAGTCCTTGGTTGTCCTTGTCAATCAACACAACGCCTTCTCTGTCTCTTTCCTCCCATGGAGTTACCATGGGGTTTTCCTGTCTTTCCCTCCCCTCCAATGTGTTTACGACACTTAAATAATAATATATAGATGTCTTCCTTTCGTGCTTTTTTTTGTTCTTACGTGCCCTGATTTAGCTGATTAAGTTTTCTTTTTCATTTTCTTTTTCTTTGGGAATCGTCAAAACTCACCGACTACAACCAGCAAGCACGAAATTAACACCATTGTCTCTTACGACTAGCCTTTTTTTTTATTCCTAATCCTCCTTCAAATCGATTTGATTCTCTTTATTATGTATGCATGGTTTTTCGTAGAGAAAAAGGTTTTCGAGGTCAATCGGGGGCATATGCCCGCCAAATGGCTCGAATTTCAGTAATCCGTTTAGGGTTAAGCGCTGTCATGATTAATCGTATGACCAAGGTTTTATTTATTTATTATTTATTATTTTTGGATTGAGTTTGGTAAGAACAGAGGGAGAGACAACATCGGGAAAAAGGATGAATGATGGAAAAGGCATTTCACGTGAAAGTAAGAAGAACAGGAGGATTGTTTGGAGGGACAAGACAACCAGCTGACCTCCCTTTTCCTTTCCCTTTCTCTTCATTTTCGAATATTACAAGTAGAT
This sequence comes from Melastoma dodecandrum, assembly GCA_029817715.1. Taxonomy (NCBI): domain Eukaryota; kingdom Viridiplantae; phylum Streptophyta; class Magnoliopsida; order Myrtales; family Melastomataceae; genus Melastoma; species Melastoma dodecandrum. The sequence goes on from JARUPY010000271.1 coordinate 46,771, forward strand.
AAGAATGATAACCATGGATATAATTCGAGTTTGGACGCGTTAATACGATAAAGAGTAATAACCATGGATATCACATCATGGTGAAGAGAAAATTCTTGGATAAACCCGGGAATACTCCCCTCCCACCCCCGAAGCCCCATTTTGACTGGTGTCGTCGTCCCCGAAAGAAATGAGCGCAATGTGCGGGGAGTCACGGGTGGTCTCAACCCGAGGCTTAAGATAGGCGAGTCCAAAGACAACCAAAAACAAACAAAGAAAAGAGAGAGAGAGCAGAGTTTTTCTCTCGTTAAGAGAAAATCTGTGCACAGTTTCTTTGGTATATCGTGTGGGGTGGGGGGAACGATAACCCACGTGGTACAAATCCTGACAAAACAAGGGGAACTAGTTAATTAATAAATTCCAAGATTCTCGCATATCGTATAAAATCCAACCCACTAAAATACAAAGCCCGGTTAATATTAATTATTAGTAAATAGTAATATTATCTGAAACTATCAGATGTTTGGGCGTGGGAGAGAATATTTTCGGGGGGGTACTTGTGAAGAAAAGAAGTGTAGTAAACATAAAAGAAAAGGTCAGATGGTTGTACCATCTGTATGGGTTGGTTTGGTTATTTCAGGGATGGATGTATGTATGTGATGGGCCTGCGACAACTTCATCCAAATAAATCCTTCTGGGCTGTCATAACTCCCAATTGCTCTTTCTAATAAATAAAACCACCCCCACCTTCAAGCAATCATGGATTTCTTGATAGCATTGTTGACAGGTCAACTCTCGGAACTATTTAACACGAATAAAAGCCTTGGAAATTTGGTTCGTTAACGTGGTCGTCTCCCTTCGCCGTTGGGGTAAAAAGAAGATCCCTTTCAAAATGAGGTAAAAACCTTCTCCCTCCCTTAAAAAGAAGCCCATGGAAAACAAGTTTCAGTAAAATGGGGTAGCCCTTCGCTATCGTTAGAAAAAGAGGTGGCTAAAAAAAGACAACGGGATTCACAAAAACATTTTTAAGCACGACAAATGTCATTGACGACATGAAGCCTGATAACAAGAACGTCTAAAAGTCTGAGGTGAAGGTTCTAGTTGTGATAGTGTGTGTGTGTGTTTTTTTTTGTTGTGTTCTAATTTTAAAAGGTCATATTTATAATATAGATTCTAACTAAACAAACCATGAGTTTTAAGTTATCTCCGTTTCTTCGGGCGTCACACGACTTCAAACGATTTCAAATTACTTTTTTTATTAACTTAATCCTTTAGTGTCATGAGTCTTCAAACGATATTCACTATTCTTGCGTGTCATGTACGATGAATAATAAATCAACAAAAATGTCGGGATCATAACGAGGAAGAATTATTCGGGGGAAACAACCGTCCCCATCTACAGCCCCCACCAAATAGAATCGCCAGAGAATAATGTAACTGTGATGATTCTTAAGGTGGACGTATTCCATTCGTGATGTAATCCAAAAAACCCCAAACCCCCATTAAAAGGAAAAGAATCGAAACAAACAAACGAAAGGAGAGGGAGGGGGGGAAGCCGGTGGAAGCATCGGGAGTTCCTTACGAACATCAAAAGTCAAACTCATTGGATGGACAAACAAATCCAGTTAACGCCCCCGCCCAGCCCAACGGCCGAGTTTAATGAGAAGCCGCGTGCCGTGTCCAAATTTTTTCTTTCCTTCCTTTGCTTACGGACGAATCTTACCAGCCCCCAGAAAGTATGATAATAAATATAGAGATAGATAACCTCCCCACCATAAAAAACTTTACCTTCTCCTCCTTCTTAAGACTTACTCCCCCCATCAATCCACAAACCCCCCCGAGAGAAATCGCATTCACATCTCCAGACTAATTTGAAGGGCTTCTTGTTTTTTTTTTTTTTTTGATAGAAAGATGAGCGATCCCAAGTATGCGTATCCTTACCCACCTCCCCCCCAACAAGGTATACACATCATCTCTGCCTCCCCTCCCTGCCTTTGGATCTCTTCCCAATCTTCAACTTTCATCTCCTTTGATTCTGTTTGGTTTTTTTAGGGTACTACCAAGGTCCTCCGGTTCAGGCTCCCCCTCAGTACTATGCCCCACCGCCTCCTCCTCCCCCTGCCAAGAACACCGGCTTCATTGAAGGATGGTAACTTCCCTTACCCTTTAATTTATCATTTTTATTCATTCCTCTTTTCTTTTTTTATATAAAAAAATGATGTCGTGGTTGTTGTTGTTGTGTGTGTGGGGGGGAGAAGTCTGGCTGCGCTGTGCTGCTGTTGCCTGATCGACGAGTGCTGCTGCGATCCCACCGTCTTCTTCGTTTGTTAGAAGGAGATGGCCTTCCTCTCCCACTCCTTTATTGCCTAATCCCAACTCCAACCAAACCCAATCCCCTTCTATTTCCCTTTTGATTTGTTCCGTGTAATATTATGTATTTCTGTTTTAAATAATAAATCGGATTAAATTGATGGATGGCGTCTCCATTCAATAATGGCATTTATTACTTTTACTGAATTTGTTTTTTGGATTATTATTCCAATGCCACGTTTCACTGCTCATATTCAATTTGGCCAGTTGGCAAAGTCTAAGAACTCATCGGTATTTATAATATCCCAACGAAAAATACACATTATTTATTCGTTTATTTATCGAAATAGGGTTATATATATTATCATTATGAGAAGGGGTCATTCGAGCGTATATTGGGAAAGTTTATCCCGAGGGCACTTGTTAAGTGGGTTCTTAATTTTTAATATACATCCGTCCCTAAAGCTAAATTGATTCGAGGCCAACGCGTAACATGAAAATATGGGTTTGTCCGATATTTTTCTTTCGAATTTTCCAGAATTTATTTGAAAAAGAAACATTAGGAATCACGTGATAACTGCGCACCATGCAAAAACCTGCTGATGGATGGATTGGTTTTTTGGGGGGGGGTTCTTGGATGAATACTTGGTATTTGTTTCGAATGCTTTGGCCTTTTCAGACACATTTTAATTTTTTATTATAAAAGAAGAAGAACAAGTGGAAGACAGCTAATCGTTTTGCATTCCCAACGCCCTAAAAAACACCCCCAGCTGCTGCTGCTTCTGTCATGAATGATGCTCTCTGTTGTTGTCGTTGTAAGAGAGAAGAGCCAAGACACAAAATCTGGTAATTATATATATATGTATGGTTTTTCAAAAATAATTTAGAATATTTGCTTCAACTAATTTGCTTGTCGCATACAATAATTGAGGTGAAAGTCTTGGGGATGCGATCGAAATGTTGGATTTGGTAGGGGATAGAGCGACAGACTGTGGGACCCACTTTTTACGTCGTCTTCAAACCCAAACCTACCTAAACCTCTTCTTTTTTTTTCCTTGTTTAGATTATTAGGCAGCATAGCATCATTATTCGTGCACCATCATCCCTCGGGATCTACGAAAATTTAATAATGTTATCCACCAAGCCCCCTCGGCCCATCTCCGATCACCATCTCTGGCCTACCCGATGTTGTATCGGGGTGCACTCCCCTCAGGTTGCCTCTGCATTTGCATTGCACATCAGCCTGAACTCCTGCTGGAGCCACGACACACTCTCAGAATGGGAAGTCCCATGTGAAGTCGGTAACCATGTTCTCAGTGTCCTCTACTTGCCTCTGTCCCATTAACAGCAACCTCGTCTGCCGCTGATATTGGAAGCACCGCCTACTTCTATGAGATTAAAGGCTGTGCGACTCACTCTCGCCAGGAGGGCTTCATAAAGAAAGCGTTTCATGACAGATATGACATACCTGATGATGAAGCTCCGGCGAGGTGTAAGTATATGTTGTCACACCACCCACATGCATTGGTCTTCCGAATGTAGGATTCCAGGAAAACTTAGTTCCACAGGATAACAGAGGTCATCCTCCAAGTCATTGCCCAGAGGACCAAGAAAGTTAAGCCAAGGTCTGCTCTTGGGGGCTTCCAGAAAGCAACACATGACACCACTTCCTAAGACTTCAACGAGGCTTGTCAAGTCACGGTGCCATTGAACTGAAATTGTGCGAGTGTGGTCGCCAGGTAGTTTATTGGAGGAAAGGAAAGCAAGCAAGACGACCCACAATCACATAAAACTGAATCGAGGAATCGAAATGGGTGATGAACCGGGTGCAAATACCATCCAAGCAAAACTAGCCCGAGCAAGTTTTCCTATCTAGGCCTGATTCGTCACTATCACATATGTACAAGTTTCTTCATCTATTTTGTCTTCTCAACTCTACTCTGGGTGGTAGTAAAACACCCTAGTATTGCACACACCCAAAAAAGAGACATTATTCACACGGCTACATTCCTCCCGAGTTTTTGAATTCGATTCATCTGATGATGTGCACTAGAACTAAGAATCATCAAGCCCCCCTAATAACCCATTCTTCTCCGCCCACACATCTAATTGCCTACAGTCTAAATCCAACTGCTTCTTCCTACATTACTTTCCTGGTTCTACAACAAAGCAGTACAGACAATCCCAACCTCCAATGCCTACCATGAATTCTGGTAGAAGGTGCGCAGGCAGGCATACAGGAATCATACCCTTCTACGACGTGTAATGTAGGGTTAACCTCTTGTTCAAGACCCTTCAGCTCCTTTTGATCCCATGAAGGGTGACTGCATGCTGTCCTGATCAGAATCACTCCCTGAAGAGCTCCGGGAGTCTGAATCTGCAACAACCGAAATTTGACTCCGTTTTAACAGACAGCCCCACATTGGCTACCGAAATGAAAGATGGTAAGTCAAGTAAAACAGGGGAACTAAAGCTGACCATTTGACGAGGAGGAATCACGACTGGAACTCGAACTACTAGCTGCATTGAACTTGGCATAATCCATTTCTACTTCCGCCCGCATGTAACCACTCATTGGGATGTCATTGCCGGAGTCATTGCCCTCCTCTTTGCCTGCTTGTCTCTTCTGGTCGTGTTGGGTAGTTGCCGCTTTGGGTGCCTCATTTTCCGGAAACTGCATTTAGTGCAAGAACAGAACCGACCACCCGTTATTCGCACTGTCAAGAGTATAGAATCAACTGCATAAATCGACCGAAAGATAAACCTTATCGATGATCTCGGACGTGGAAACCTGGTTATGGCTAAGCCCTTGCCGCCTGTTCTTGCTAGCCAGCTTCTTGTAATTGCAGACAAACCTGTCAAGCTCCCAGAGTGTCTCCGTGCCGAGAGCCTCGATATCAAGCTCGATCTCGTCCCCATCCCGAACGAATTGCTTATTTCCCTTCCTGATGATGTTCAAGAGTTGCCCCATTTTCTCCGGCGGCAAGTTCTGCAAGTTCATCCCCAGCTCAGCCTTCTCCTCAAAACTCATGTCTCTTTTGTTGGGATCCTTAGCTTTGGGCTTCTGTAACTTCGGTGCCTTTGATTGCTTCACAACACCAGGAAATTGTGTCTTCTTCACAGAAGTGGCCTGCTCACTCGCCAAGAACCTGTCCCGGTTTGATAATTCAGTACCAGGATTCAACCTGGGGCCCGTGACGGGGTCCGTCTTTGGTCTAGCACTAGGTTTCTTAGTCTTTGGCATCGCAATTGGTTCCCCTCTCCCGCTCTCCTGCAATAAATCTTCCTCCCACACTGTCGATTCAACAGTGTCCCTTCCTTCAAGCATGTCCTTCTTGTATGTTTGACACACCGGCTCATACATCTCCTCGAACAGAGAGAGAAGTGCCTCAGCCATCGCATGGACTTCGTGCCCTTTGGGGTTATACGTCAGTGCATTGTCGAACGTCAGTCGAACGTCAGCTGCAAAATCCTCGGGAGATGAGTACACATTCCTATCCAACTTCTTCTTTACAGAGCCAAGATCCATGGGCTTCTTAATGATTTGGTGGTAATCGTGCAACCCTAGAGCCCGGGCATCAACAGGTTTCTTGAAAACCCAGCTGTGCTTGTGCTTCATCAGCTTCGTCAGGATCTGGCCACAAGTCTTCATCGTGCTCCCTGATGCTGCCACCGGAGGCAAATTGTGCTCCCTAAACTTGTTGAAATTACTCCCGTCCTTGTTGCCATTGGGGCCATGCAACGGGGTGGGTCTCTTGACACCAGGGGACCTCTTCTTCCCCTTGGAAGGAAGGGGCGCGAGCTCCACACCGGCGGCCAGGCCATCGCAAGTCAATGCAGAGGAAGATTCAATCCTGGAGCGGATGACTCGGACACGCTCCAGCTCCGAAACAAGCCGCCTCTTCAGCTCCCTAATCTGCAATCTCGAGAAGCCCTCGACGTCAAAGGTCACGTAATCGGACTCGAACCTAGACCTAGGGACGAAGGAGGAGGCCGTGCCGTTGTCAGCGGAGGCGAGGTGGTGGTGGTCGTCATCGGGAGGGGGGAATCGGGGGTGGTTAGGTTTAGGTTTGGAGAGGTGGGGGGCGGAGATAGGGTTAGGGAAGGGAGATCTGGGGTGGACGGAGGAGGACGCCTGCTTCATCACATACGCAAACCCCTCAAGGGTTAAGCGTAGAAGAAGGTAAGTGCGATTGGACTGTACCTAGTCAATCGAGGACGGAGGGTGGACACACTACTCTTAAACTAGTAGGAGGAGGGAGTGTGGCTCGGTCTCCCCCCCACCTTCCCTCCTTCGCCCATCTCCAAACCAACGGCCCAGATCCTTCCCCACCGCCGGCTCCATCGACGGCCACGGTCGCTCCTTGAACAAATTCTGACCGTTCACTGGGTGTACCGCTTTTCGTTCTGGTACCAAAGAAACACGACGTCATTTTAGAATGTGTAAGTAGTTTGGCAGTTTATCCTCCCAAACCCCGGTTATTAAAGGTTTTACTGAACCTTTTTACCTTGACAAATAATTGCGGTACAATACAAGTGCCAACAAATTTGGGAAAAAATGCTAAATAAATCTTATTTCTCATTTAAAGAACGTTAAATTAATTTGGTGTTTCACGTTGTTGTTCTTTTTCGCGATACTTACTTCAAATAGTAACATCATTATTACCTATCTTAGCAAAATCACTAGTCACCATTATTATTAAACGCATTCCTATTATACACGCACATCTACGGCTACGGCATCTGGGCGCCCCGATTTTTACACTAACTATAGATAAAATGATTTCTTCCAACTTATGAATACTACACAATTCTAATACGTGGGGATCTCTTCCATGATCATGCCTGTAGGGGACTTAACGGCCAAACATGCACTACCCAAACTTTACTACCTCACTTCATCTAAATCCTCCGGCAATGTTAATGTATAAGGTAAGTCATCGGACTTATCTAGATAACCAGCTGAAGGACGTGAGCCCGGACTAAGGCTTCTCTAATAGGCCACTCGAAGGAAACGTCACTCAACTGGGTTGGCATTTCGACCGAGATGCTGCTCGAGTCTGAGTGTGAAAGAAGAATCTGGGTTGCGGTTGGATTGAATTGAAGAGGCAAACCCATGTTCCAGATGTAAGATGGGTGGGCATTCATTACTAAAGGAGGAAGGGCTGGAGGAAAAGGACCGGGAAACAAGAATTGGGCATCCACCAAATAAAATGGAACTCGTTACAAGCAGTGGAGTTTGTTTCTCACGTCGTGTAAAGAATTCATATATAAACCGTACGACACATTTCCTAATGCTTAGACGACAGAGATCCAGGCACCCTGACATGGTTCCTCAGTTCTCCTCCTGCCTCAAATTTCTCTTGCGTGTGCTTTGGAGTAGGCCAAATGCGGACATCCAAAATCATACCTCGAACACTGTCAACTAGCCGACACAGCCCATCTGTCATGGTCTCAACCATAAAACCAGCGATTGAGTTTCAATGCATTCATTTGGTAAGGCTCGCTGTCTTCTCTCCCAATATAGGGAGAAAAAAGAGTTGAAATAACCCGACTTCATGTAATGACTTCACCAACCAAGCTAGATACTGGACAGTGAAAGAGCAGTTGTGAGTGATAACACATGCAAGTCAGATGATCACTGGGAGTAAATGAGTTTTCAGCCTCAATAAGAAAGTTGGCAAAAGGGTTGATGAATATCAACAGATGTTTTCTTAACCCCTTTGTTATTCATACTCAACAGCAAAAATGCTTCAAAAGTTCCACACATGAAAATAACTTTTGTGCAAATTTGCAAGGGATAACGTGGCGTATGTATATGCCTGTTTCCCTTAACCATCATCAGGGGTGAGTTTTCTGTAACCACTCAATTTATCTTATCGTTTTTTTCCGAGCCATTCATGAAATGTCATTTTGGTCCGGGATGAAATTATTCATTGTCATTAGCTGGCCAAAGATCTAAGCAGATAAATATACTTCCACACGCAAATTACTGTAAATGTAGTGAGATGATGAGTTACCAGGCCTCTGAATCAGGGCTCGACTGGGATTTCCTCATCAGATGTCTTGTATTTGCTTTTCTCCAAGTATTCCTCTTCAATAGTCTCCTTCAGGATAAACAACCTCTGGATGACGACAGGGTCACTGAGTTGCTTAGCTTCCCGGAGATCAGTGTCTTCCTTGTTGAGGTGGTATGCATCCAGCACGATTGTGATCCACTTATGAAGCTCCTTCGGAGTGCTTTGAAGATAAAGTAAAACAGTCGAGGTAAGAGGAACTGACTACAACACAACCATGCACCTACATTCTAAAATCAAGCTTTCTTACGTGTACAAAGCTTTTGGGTCTTTTGAATCGCGATCATCCCCAGGAGAAAAAGCAGTCGCTAATGCTGAGAATCGCTCTTCAGGGTCCGTGATGTTCAACAGATATTTGAGCAGCTTTATTTCCTTTGGTGCAATGCTTCTTAGACTGCTTTTCATTGCCTTATATATGCGATACATGATGTCTTTAACCTGCGTAATTTGAACCACACCAAAACATCGAATGCTTTTACTGAAGGGCGGCATCAAAAGAAAGATGGACTCAGATCTTACAACAATGAGGTCGAACGGATCTTCCACCAAGAGCACACCCATAGCTCTTCATGTTTTGAGATGTAATTTACTTGATGAGAAAGCATGTTGCCGATAAATAATCAATAGAGAGGATTAAATTGAGTCAATGTGATTCCAGTAAAATGTCATGTCCATATCCCAACTACTTCCCGAAGTGGTCCACTTTCCTCGCATTTGCATCGTCATTATTAAATCCAGAACAGATAAGGTATCGCCAGAGTCTAAACTCTAAACGTCAGATGTATCATCTAGACAATAAACTCGCTCCTCCTCAGAGTCTAAACGTCAGATGTATCGTCTAAACTGCAGGAACGACACTAGGATTATATTAAGTGACATACTAATAATCTCCTAATGCCATGGTTTTTGCAGACGTTCCAGCTTCATGGACTTCAGTAAAAATAGTCTGCTTGGTTCTATTAGGAATATAATAGAGCGGTCATTTTTTCAGTCATGTTTGGATAGCGTACATCTATTTTTCCTAAAAGATACATCTTCTCATAACAAGTCATGTTAAAGCAGGCAATAAAAATTCCAATCAGTTCATGATTTACCTCATTTTTCATAGTTCGCGAATCCTTTGCAGATGCCCAAGCACTATTTATGAGCAGTATCAACGAGGAATCAAGTTCCTTTGCTTTGGCAAGGGCTTTTATCTTCTCGCATGCTGCATCAATTGAGGGAGAATTAAGAATGTCATTGAATTTGGCTTGGGCTCCATCTAAGGTCTCCACAATCTCCAATGTGTTGTCGTAGGCGCTAACTGCAGACAAGCATCTAGCCCCCAGCCTAGCCATTGCTGCACAAGAGAAGAGAGCCCATCAAATGAGCATACAGCAAATTTAACAAACCATTGTTTAGGCAGAACATGGCAGTACACTTAGAGGGTTTCAAATCAGTTATCTTGACAAGCATATCAAATCCGATAAATTTTGACTCTAGGCAAAGCGTTAACACCACAAGAAAACAGGGGGATAGGCGAAATTTAATCCTGTTACACAATTCCAGCAGAAGACTTTACATGTCTGTCCCGAGAACAATGTCAACAATAGGGGGGCAAAGAAACAGGATTGATCCCTCTAACAACTGTAACCTCGTTTTTCCTCAGTAATAAGCATTTAGCAGCTGAAATTGATGGAGATCAATCATCCCACTTTAGTTCTGATGAACTCAAAATGTCCAGTGAGTAGAACATCCTAGAGCAGACTACTTCAAAACCTTATAATGAGTTCTCAGATGGGATTCATAGGCCATATTGCATTAATCATAAGCACAGGGAATTTGACAAAATAGTTGCCGTGATCGCTCTCAGAGATCAATAAAAGGATAACGATAACGCAAGGCACTGTACCATCCCGATCCTCCAAACCATCGTAAGCCTCAGAAAGTAAAGTCAAGTAACTGAAGAAAGCCCCGGTGAAGTCCTTCCTCCGACGAGCGACCAAGGCATCGATGTCCGCAGGGGAATCCTGTACCTCCTTGAGCAATTCATGGTGCCGCTCCATTTCCTCATCGACCTGCCTTCCGAGTACCCCCCAAACCAGGAAAACTCCATGAAAATCCAAAATCATCCAAGAAACGAAAAAGGCAGAAAGCAGACGCGACGGAGCACGCACCCTCTTGACCTTCCTCCCGAGGGCGATGTACTTGTGCTTGGAGACCTCATCGTTCTGGGCATCGGCGCGAGCCCAACACCTGCGGTAAAACCTCTCCCTGTACTTATTCCACTCCTCGCGGAACACCAGGTACTTGCGCCAATCCTTGACCCGGGTCTTTTCGTGGAGGAAAAGGTCGATCATCTTGTCGCAGAACTGGGAAGCGGTGAAACCCTCGACGACCTCCGAATCCACCTCTGCTAGCTCCATTTGATCATCAGCCCGTGATTCCACTTGGGCTTCAGCTTGAGAAGCCACGGAGAAGGCAGGGGAGATGCGGGTGAGGGCGGCGGAGGGTTTAGGGGGGCGGAGGAGGAAGTGGGGAAGTGTGGTGGTAGAAAGAAGTGAGGGACTTGGGATGACGGAAGAGGGACTCTGTGGTTCCGACAAACAGAGGAAGTTGAAGCTGGTCGTTAACATTTCTTGCCGAGCGTGGGACGACGACGACGAGGATGAGAGTGTCAAAAATGGTTTCGAGGGGGAGAGATGATGAAGTTGAAGCCCGCGGGGGGACTTAGAAAAATGTCAAATAAATAGTCCGGCAAGTTTCTATTCCTCACATGTCTGTCTACGTTGCTTCCTTTCTTCCATATATCTACAGAGCCAGCCCTCTTGGACCGGAATAAGTAGATTTTTACCTTAGCTTGGGTTGGGGTGACCACGCTTCATGAACACAAAGAGATCTCACTCGCGTTTTATGCGAGTTGTAGGAGAGTGGAATGTCAGGTTAGTGAGTTGGTCTATAAAATTATTTAAAAAAAAAAAAAGTCACTAACGATAAACTAAGGTTAGTGAGTTGGTCTGCCACCCGAGAAAATATATAATCCACCTCGACTTAATACACTATCCGTTTGTTTTATGTGTCCAAATTTTATTTGAAACTGGTACGAGGAGGGTTGGTGTTTCGCCTCTTAGGATGAATGCATGAGAGTCCATCCGCGGAGACCAGGTTTCATGGCTGCACCGCAACTATGAGCGGGCACGTCCCCGGACAGTGACAATGACCCGCCATGTTATTTCGGGATCTCCACCACGCGGCAGGGGATGAGGTCAAGCCATCCCCTGGTCACCATTGCCAAAATCACCCTGGAGACCTCTTCCCGCAGTAACAATGACATCCTCGTCGAAACCACCCCGACTCGGCTCTATTTCCGTGATGTTGCGTCCACACCTCACCGTCGCTTACTGACAAGACTGGGGACGATGCCATGAAAGCGTTGCTCCGACATATCAAATATTTTCATATGTTGTTATTATTCTAATGTTCCCTGAATTGTTTTTGTCCCTTCTCCGTCGTCTTCCTCCATTACCCTTCTGCATTTCCCACATTTGAAGTCAAACTTCTCCTCACCAAACGCCAATCATGCTCCCTCCTCCTCCTCCCATCGTCCTACCCTGCCAAGTTTGATTCCATACCTGAGAGGGAATATTCCGTCGCTCGATCGTTGGTGCCCAGGCACCAGGATGTCTCGGTTCTCCGACCTGATGATATGTTTCCGGCTTGATTCCTAGAGTTTCGACTAGCACTTGATTTATCAAGGTTCGTGAGCGTTTCAAGGGTGGTTGGTTGGCAAGGAAAATCGAAATTTGTGGTTCCAGGAGATCGAGAATAATTAGTTTGATCATGTGTTTGTGGCTCCCATGGCGCGATTCACGTCTAGGGTAGAAGGATGATGGCAGGGTTGCACATTTGGATACCACGGCTGATCATTTCCAGGGCAATCGGCTTCCTCCTCGCATTTCAACTGAGTCTCGTGTCTGCTCAACAAGGTTGGTGTTATGGCTAGTTGATCCACATGTTTTACTTACGTTGATTGCCCTGCTACATCAATGGAAGTGGTTTGTCTGATCCCCGAGTCGATCCACTCAATTGGAGATTTTCTTCCTATGGGGTGGCATCGTATAAACATTTTAATATGAAGGGCTTGATCGTTGCAGGGTTTCTGAGCATAAACAGCTGCGCAAATTCGAACATCACCGACTCGAACGGTATTAGCTGGATAACGGATGAAGGCCTGTTCCCGAACACATCAACTTGCCAGGAATTTGCCGTGCCCCCTCAGGGCATCCCAAGCGCGACGGTCAGGACATTTGAACTGCAGTCGGGGAAAGTATGTTACAGCCTGAAGGTGGACACCGGCCATGATTACTTGATAAGGGCCACCTTCCTCGGACAGGGTTCGGGCTCATCCTTCGCCGTCCTGGTGGGAGTGACACAGATCGCCCTGGTGAATTCGTCGGAAGTGTCTACTGTGGTGGAGGGGGTGTTTCGAGCGGAAGGGGGGTATGAGGAGCTGTGCCTGTGGAGGCAGAGTGGGAATCCCTACATAACAGGGGTGGAGGTAAGGGACTTGGGTGGACCAAGGGACTACAGCAACTACTTTGACGATGACTCGGGAAATTCATCGTCTTCCGGTCATGTCCTAAAGCTTGTCGCCAGGGTCAGCTTTGGAAGTACTAATGGGAGCATTATCAGGTATCTCTTCCTTTTCTTGCTATATCCATCCCAAAGGTCTAATTTCATAATGCCATACCATGCCATAAGTCAAAAGGCTTCGTTTCATCACTCGAGCTTCAATAGCACATTGCCATTAGTGGACTTCTACCCATTCTTTGGATCATACTTCGATCTTGAATTATTATGGACTATGTTTAGACTCATCTACTCTCTCAAATTTATGAAAGTATAGATAGATTGAAATGTAAAGGACGAATTCTAACAATAGATTGAATTCGAACAAACACTTGGGATGTAAGAATAACTCCTTTGAGCCCATTGGTTAAGTTTTTAAGACTTCCTAGTAAAGTGACTACTTCATGGGATTTCAACTAATGTAGTTTGGATTAGTTGTGCATGACACTTAGATTAATAAGAAAGATTAAAGCAAAAAAGCAACTAATAGTTGTGCATGACACTTAAATAAAGAATGGAAGTAAATTAGTAAAAATAATGTATCACAAATAAATAAAATGGATCTTGTAAAACTGACAACCTGCGACACCCCTGACAACACCTGCAGGTACCCGAAAGATCCGCGAGACAGGATCTGGCATCCCGGCGCGCCAACTTCTCCTGGGGACGACCTACTCAATGTCCCCGCCAACGTTCTCCCCAACACCGACTCCACCATGCCTTCAGATGTCCTGAGGGTAGCATTGAGCAACCCAGATAGGCTGGACTTAATCATCGATGGCTTGGACGACGGGGGCGATCTACATAACTATTCCGTCTTCCTCTACTTCCTGGAACCCAACATCTCCCTCCAAGTGGGTCAGCGTGTCTTCGACGTCTATGTGAATGGGGTCAATAATTTTCCCAAATTCGATGTCCTGGCACAAGGTTCAGGCTACGCCAGGGTCAACCTCAGCGGGTCCGCAACTGGGTATCTTAATGTGAGCCTAGCAAAGGCGAGTAATGCATCCGGATTTGGACCCATTTGTAACGCTTACGAGGTCTTCCGAGTCCTTCCCAAGGCTGTGGGTTCGGAAATCCATGATGGTGAGTGGTTGTGCTTTGTTGTGTCGGGTTTGTTCCGTGGCTGACGTGTTTGTGTTCACTGTTCATGGTTTTGGTTGGTATGGTTGTAATTCGTTAGTGGATACGATGCTGGCGGTGAAGGATGAGTTCTTAGCCAGTAACAAAGGGAATGCGGTGTTCGGGAACTGGTTCGGTGACCCTTGCGTTCCTGTTAATTGGGATGGCCTGACTTGCGATGTCGTTAATGGCTCCTCCGTGGTTTCCATGCTGTAAGTCCTCTCAATGTTCTACTGCCTGTTAATGAGGCACTATTCTCCTTTAGAAATCTCCTTCACGATGTGGCTGTCACACTTTGCCCGGTAGATTGATCTCATGTATTGAATGGGAACATTTCAGGGAACTTTCCCCTAAAGGGCTTCATGGAAGGATTCCGATCGGCATTACTATGCTCACGCATTTAACTGAACTGTAAGGATGCTGCTGTTTTATGGGGTCTATATTTTTGCTTTTTAAACATATTCAAAATAACTTTCATCAATGTTTCTTTTTTAGTAATCTCAGTGACAATGTTTTAACCGGCACGATTCCGGCATTCCCAGCTACCTCCATGTTGAGATCGCTGTAAGTTCACCTCTCATTCCTGAATGTGCTCAGCTCCTTTTTTAAAATGACAACAAAATGAATTTTGTGCAAATAATGCATTCCTTGCTGACTGTTAGTTACTGTATTGAGAAGGAAACCAAATACAATCTATGTCCTTTATGGATGTCCTCATGCACATGCTGAAATTTCCATCCCTTAATGTTTTTCATCAGGGATGTGCGCATCAATCATCTAACTGGTCCAATTCCAGAATCTCTGTTCTCACTACCTTACTTAACATTACTGTGAGTTAAATGCTTTCCTTTTGCCGATTAGTGACTTTAGTTGAAATTATGTGCTCGATGTGTCTCATGTTCTGTGACACTGATTTTGTCTGTAGAAATTTTGGCTGCAACCCACGATTTTATAACCCATTGCCTGATACTGCTAAAAAGGTGCCACTTACCTCCGAGTAAGATCATTCTAACCAATTGTCTGAAAAGCTGAAGTTTTACAATATAAAATAAATTTCTGATAATTTCATGTGCATCATTTTGAAGCCACGGTATCTGCGAAAACGATGGCTCCTCCTCGAGGCAACGATTAGTCATAGGCACAGTGGCATGTGGATCTGTTATTATAATTTGCGCAGGGATATTTATCTTTTGCCTGTACAAACGAAAGTTCAAAGGTCGGAGATATGACATGAAAGGATACCCTTTGCCGAAAAGTGAGTTCTTGTCCTTCCACATTGTAGTCTTTAACTGTGAATATCTGACTGAGGTTGGATTGAGGAATGCATTTGTTGGTGGGATAGCACGTACTTATTCTAGGAAAAAGTGGACCGAGGAGATGGGCAAGAGTTCTAGTCTGTCTTTTGAAATTTTTCACAGTAGCTTCTAGTCTCTAACAATCATGAAATATTCTTGAAAGTATTGTACGATGTAAGTTCTTGTCTTAGGATAATATGAAAATCAGATGATATGGAATGTTCATGGACTCACATTATTGCCCCCTTAACCTATCTGTTTTCTTATACGGAGTTGTAGATCATTGGTTATGGGGATGAGTAAGCTCCTCCAGTATCATTCCAGAATTTGAGGACTGAAAACTCCTCTTTGTATATACTTACAAGGTTAAGGTTGCCAATATATACACCAATTCTCCTCTTATATCGCGCTTTGGGGGAGCTCTTCCCACCCAGAGGTGGTCTGTCATAGCGTATCATTAGAAACCTTGTACTGTTGACATTGTAGGATAGAGTATTCTTTTGAAGTAATGCTAGAATTAGGCTTCAATATTCAATTTTCTTTTGTTGCAGGAGCCAAACCAGGGAATATAGTAAAATTTAGATATCAGTTTTCTCTGTTATTATATAAACATATTTCACTTTTGTTGCCTTTTTTCTATTTCATGGTTGAAGTATTCAACATATTATTAATAGCATTAAGTGGCCATTGTTCAACATGATAGTTAGTCGTTCAAAAAGCATTTGCCACTATATGAAAAATTATTTTCTCCCCGTCTTAATATTTCCTGCTTCTGCCACTTATCTAGGAGAAATTGTTATCTGTAACTAAGCTAACTCCTCATGTGAAACTTCTGATGATTCTTCTTGTTGAAGCACAATCTCTACTATATAGCTGCCGTTTGTGACTCGAGAATCTCTGTTTTGAAGCTTCCATCTGTGAAACCTCTGATGACAAAATCTCCCTGAAGCGCGATTCCTCATTTTATTTCTGTTTATGCAGTTTATGATGTGTCTAGTGGGGAGAATTTTATGTTGAAGTCAATATCCATAGAGGCATTTACCTTGGAATATATTGAAGCAGCAACTCAGAACTACAACACCCTGATCGGCGAAGGTGGGTTTGGGTCTGTCTATCGAGGTACTCTGACTGATGGACAAGAAGTTGCAGTGAAGGTCCGATCAGCCACCTCGAGTCAAGGAACCCGTGAATTTGAAAATGAGGTATTGCTTGGATCCATTTGTTGTCAATTACAGATGTCTAAGCTCTAAATTGATGTCTACCTGCTTAAAATTTGGACCTAATCCTTTTGAGACCCTCTGTTGCAGCTGAACCTTCTTTCAGCAATCAGACATGAAAATCTGGTTCCGTTGTTGGGGTTTTGTTGTGAGAATGACCAGCAAATTCTTGTATATCCATTCATGTCCAATGGCTCTCTACAGGACCGCCTTTACGGTACCCTTTATTGAAATTCTATCAGTTGGTCAAAACATGGTACTTGTCCTGATCAGTGGTCAAATGATCCTACAGGAGAGGCGTCAAAAAGAAAAATTTTGGATTGGCCCACTAGACTCTCTATTGCCCTTGGTGCTGCAAGAGGTGATTTTCTTTTCAAGTGATAAAAGCGGCTTGTACAAACTTGCAGGGTGATGATCTATTCGATCCACGCAACATTGATTTGCAGGTTTGACATACCTTCACAACTTCTCCGGGAGATCAATAATCCATAGGGATGTCAAATCGAGCAATATACTTTTAGACCACAACATGAATGCGAAGGTAGCTGACTTTGGTTTTTCCAAGTATGCACCACAAGAAGGGGACAGCGGTGCTTCTTTAGAAGTGCGGGGGACTGCCGGATACTTAGATCCCGAGTAACTTCGTGTTCTCATCTTATCATGATTGCTTTAATACGAGACCTTTTCGGTAACATACTTTTCTTTCTTTTCTGGTCCAGGTATTACTCGACCCAGCATTTAACTGCAAAAAGTGATGTCTTCAGTTTCGGTGTTGTCTTACTTGAGATCATAAGTGGTCGCGAGCCTCTCAATATCCACAGGCCAAGAAATGAGTGGAGCTTGGTCGAATGGGTATGTGTATACCAACCTTCCTCAACCATTACTCGGCCTCATATTTATTTTTCCAATGAAAGGAATGGCTGTTGATCTTCATTTTCGTGGTAGGCCAAGACTTTCATCAGGGAACAAAAGATCGAGGAGATTGTTGACCCGAGCATAAAGGGAATGTACCATGCCGAGGCCATGTGGAGAGTAGTGGAGGTGGCGTTGGCATGTATTGAGCCCTTCTCTGCTTACAGACCAAGCATGGCGGATATCCTGCGAGAGTTGGAGGACGCATTGATAATCGAGAACAACGCGTCGGAGTACATGAAGTCTATTGACAGCTTCGGGGGGTCTGCTAGGTTCTCCATTGTCATCGAGAAGAAGGCAGTTCTCCCTCCTATTCCTGCAGAAGGTGCGGAGCTGTCACCTCTTAATTCACAGCCCTTGGCTCCTCCGGCTCCTAGATAAATAGCATGAATGAAGGGATAGTCCGTCTCGCTAGTCTCCCTGAAAGGCCAGAACATCATTTTCCCTTTTTGAAGCTACGGCGTGTTATGTCGCCAATATGACATTGTTCTTGTAAGTCCCCCCCAAGGGATGTTTCTCCGGCTGCTCTACTCAAAGATGACAATTAATGTACTTTGCGTCGACATTGATCCGCCAACTATCAAGTGAATACAGATGGTTCCAAGATCAAGAGTAGAAGTTAGGATTTGTATGAAGATGTGTATATGTATGATTAAGGGCCAAGGGGTCAAAGAAACAAATCTTTCAAACAACACGTCAAGAAGATTCAAAATTACACGTCTTTGTAACAATGTCTCGATCTAATCTGATCCTAGTGTTCGAGCAAACATTTTAGGGTCCGATCCTGCCGTACATGACCTGACCAATCACATCTAAAACTTAGATCCTAAACCTACCGATCCTGATAACCCGGCATCTTTGATGGAAGGTCTTGGTCAGTTCACCTATTTAATGTCTTCCAGCTGGATCACAGATACAGTGAATTCGCAAACATTATACCTCGACGGATACTGTCGCTGGCTGCCGCAAACTTACTTTCTAAATTAGCATCTCCAACAGCATGGGCTGCAGCTCGAAGCTTTGCAAACAGGATCACAAAAATATTATGTCAGTAAAATATGAAGCACAGACGACCTTCACGGTAAATTCACACGTAATCTTATGAGTCCAGAAGTTTAAGATTGACGTTGTCCATAATGTGGACATAGTGTAGGCAATGTGAACTCAAGAATGCAAATGGATCAATCGGGTAAAAATAGAAGTGCCCTCCTAAACAGAGGACTGAATTGGCCAAAAGGTCATCCATCACAAGAGGATTTTCGTTCTAAATCTAAACACCGAAAAAGAGGCAAGTCACTTCATGCATAAGACATTCGCACGACATGATGGAAGAAAACTTGAGTCAGGAAAAAAGCCAAAAATTTATACCTGATTTAGAAACTCATCCAGCCTTCTGGCACTTCTCACAATGCTCCCCTCAAATATGTCAGTCATCTCTATAACTTCCTCGAAGGTCGCTCCCTGAAAGAACAAAAAAGAAGATAAAGGGTGTTTATCTGCACTTACAGCCCTGATGGCAATGACATTACATCCATTAAAACTCTCCGACTGAGCGGAGAACAACAACAGTCAAGTAATAGCTATATAAAATACGCAAGTTTTTTGTTCCACATATTGGATTGGCAGACAGAATCGCTAGCTACATTTTTTTTTTGTTTTTTTTGGGAGGGGGGAGGGGTTGCAGGAGAGGACATAGACACTATCACCGTAGCTGTTTTTGACATTTTAAATTGCTAATGGCAGTCACACAGTTAAGTTAATGCACACAATTTCTGTCGGGCAATATCGGTCACCTAATCAACAGAGGACTCAATTGCTTTACAACCAATTAGGCCTCCACAGCGACAAGCATTTTAAGAATCGACTCGATAAAAGCAAGATGAAGTCAATTTAGCCAAAAGGTTTTCCTATAAATCAAAAGCATGATTAACCACTAACCTTGGACCAACAGTAGATAACGTCCATTAAGTAGGGCCTAACTGTAGATTCCACATACTCCTCCACATGTACTTCCAACTTGCATTCCCGTTGTATCTGCAATAAATAGGGCCATACATATTTTAGATTAGATCACCAAGAGCTAAGAAATCGACACCACTGAGATGATACCTCAGCTATCCTTCTCGCACTATCCTGGAGTTGTTGCAAAGGTCCAGCAAGCTCTGTTCTCAAATGAATCTGTTCATTTGACTTGTCGCAAGGAATGAAACAACTTGCAAGAGCAGCTATCTGGTGATGATCGAGATCATTGAATGTTCCTGGTAGTAAATTTAATATAGTCAATCATCGGCGCACTTCACTCTTTCTCACCTTCAGTATATACCAAGTTCTCATTTTTAGCCAACAAAAATGAGCACATGTAAACATGCATATGAATGCTTGCCTTTTCTAACTAAGATAAATCAAGATGACCACTTTTTCATTTTTTTTAGATTATCTAAATAATTTGCATAAATCGTTGCACATATAAAACAAAACATCAATCAAATATCTCCAGTCACCATTAAACATCAGCTCAGTCACAAGCAATTCGTCTCCTGTGTCAATCAAGCAGGCTGCCCGTCCCTTCAACTGGACCACACCATCAGAATCAATATGACCCATCTTCTTCAAAACCCGGGAACGATTCTTAAGTTCGTCATGAAACTTTTGCAGCTGTTTCAAAGAAAAGAGGACAAAGGTCACCTATTTTAATCTAAGTTTCAAAAGTGGACAGTGACGAAGTAACCTGATGATACTAGACAAATCAAAAAGAGATCTACAACCCATATGACTTATTATCTAATTTTGCGCATAGTAATCTACCAAATTACATCCGCTGACAATAAAAAGCATAAGGGGGTGGAGGGAACCACACTTGAACTAATCTAGAATATCATCAAATCCAATGCAGCCAGTTTGATACGCTTCTCTTTGTGGTATTATGCCAGTCACAAGTCAAATTGTTACTAACATGATGCATGCACAGAGCAAGTTAATCCTACTACTTGAGCATCTTTATCAACCAGAGTCTCTATCTGTTAGGGAGGCCCAGGGATAGCTAAATTAGTGCAATAAGCACATCCCACATTGCACAACATTTTTAAAATAATCAACCCCACTACAGTTGTACTTCTAAATGCTGAATCTGGATATCATGAATAGCCTGATTGATGAGACAAAGCAACCCATAACAAGTTAATCATATAGTGGGCTCAGATGGAATACCTGGGACTCTCGCATTTTCAATTTAAGTTGTTGGATTTCATGACTTACTTCCGCTTTTCTCTGGAAACACTTCATCTGGTTCACATCTTTCGCCTAAGTTATCAAGCCAACGTTGTCACTCGATCAAATTCAACAAAATAAATTACTAACAAACAAAATAGACTACCATCTTGACAAAGCAATTTAACCTTGTGAAGCGGATGAGAACATATTTTCTTTTCAAATTCCTCAATCTGGTTTACTAGGTCAAGTATTTCTGCATCTTCAATGCCCATTTCCTACACCACAAAGATAGAAGATTTCATTTCCGAGAGGAAAGGACTTAAAAGAGCATCATCAATTCTGTATATGTTCTCAGAACCACAATTCAACTGAAGCATTATACAAATCATTTAAGAAAAAGGAAAACAATATTCAGGTAACAGCATAGAAAATATAGAATATCAGTTGAGAGAGAAGTATTTTAAGTTGTCAGTACTCATATGAAATACAGTACATATGGGTTATGAGCAAACATGTTGTGGGACCCCTAGGTTCCTTATTGATTTCTCAGTTTAAATAGAAGATAAATGCTTCATGGTAACATAACCAAAACGTACCTTGGGGTTAAGCTTTGGAAGGCCCTGAGGAAAACGACTACCAAGCTCCTGCAAAGCAAGCAGTATGCTTTGCCTGGCTTCCATTGGCCGAAGATCAGGAGGAATAGATATTCTAAGCTTGCTAAGAGAGGCGATTAAGGGAAGCTGAACAGGAACCTGAAGAATACATGTAAATTTCATGCTTATGTATCCAACAAACATTTCTACCTAACTTTTACAAGAAAATCATGAAAGCTGTGCTTCTGACTCATTTAATGAGCTTAACTTACCACATGCATTTCACCTTTTTCTCCGGGACTAGGTGGGCATGGTTTTGGCCGTGAACCATTCTCACTTGAACCTTGGGAACAGTGCAGCAACGTATCCACAATATATCCACCACCCCGAGAGGGAAATGAGCCCAATCCTGCTGTCGGCCGTTTTACCACATTAACCACGACTCCCCAACCCCAATCTGTCCCGCCTTCCCTTACCCTAACCTAAAATTTCCACAAAGACTTAATATGATTCAAATAATCAAATAGTAATGTCCTAAGCATGGAGTAATTGATATTGTGACCAACTAAAACTGTATACCAAGCGACCAGGAAGAAGAAAATAAAGAATTCTCTCAGGCCTGGTCATTTCTGCCATCATCTTCTTTTCAAGTTGGGCAATTTCCAGTTTGAGCTTATGATATTCAGCCATTTCAACCTGAAAATAAAGTTGCAAGATTAAGATACAGCAACAACAATCACAGAAGCAACTACAATCTATCAGGTTTCACTTCTGAAACCCGAACTATTTGTAATTAATTGCATTTGGTTCGTTGCTTTTGTTTTATGAAAACACTTATTTAAAAACATGTTTCATTTGTGCTTCACTATTTACTTAGTTAAGCTAAATATGATTCCTAGATATCATGTTGAGCACCATGGAAGAGAAAATAATTTATAATCCATGTTAAGGCTAGCAAAGAGTAGGTGGGGGGGGGGGGATTCTCTTGCACATATCTACGAGGAGGCGGTTTCATGAAAAAGAAATTAATCCGTGTTACATTTGATTGTTTTTCTATAAATTACATTTCACTACGAAGCCAATGGAAACTGTCCACTGTATTAAATCCGAGAAATAAGAAAAGCCCTAAAACATTTGGTCAACTCAAATTTTAGGTCTTCTTTTCTTCTTTCATCCAATGGGTCTTAGAAAAGAATTTTAGTGATGTATTTACCACTGTGAGAAGGTAAAAAAAAAACACAATGTTACCTCCCCGGTAGCTTCCAAATTGGCAGCCTCCTCTTCCAATTTCATAACCTTGTTTCTGATATCAGGTAAACCCTAAAAGACAACAATGCAGGTGCTAGCATTAAACACTGGGATAAGAAAAGTATGATAAAGAAAAAGGAGTGAACCATAACCTTTTCATACTGAAACTGGTGAAACGAATTCCTTATAACATGTTCTGCAGTAAACTGTCCTTCAGCGCGGCTCATCAAATTCAAGATCGAATAGTAGCTTAACCGAAAAGTACTAATTAAAGGAGCAGGTTTTCCCAAAATCATGTCTTTAAGTGTGTTCATCTCCATCTGAAGGGGAAAAAAGGGAAAAACCATTGAGTCCAGATATCAGAAACTGATTTGCTGTAACTACCCTAGACTGCTCTGGTCAAATGAAAGGTCATTACTAATTACCTGCTCATCCACCATAATAATACATATTCCACGCTCATCTTTTCCACGACGGCCAGCTCTTCCACTCATCTGCGTGACACTGAGTTGGTCAACTACAATAACAGATGGTTCTTTTAACATACACTAACATATGAACATATATGAAAAAAATGCCCAACTCACCTGGATGTACTCTCCAGAACCAATGTACCGATGACTATCACCATCCCACTTTTTAACAGAAGTAAAAACCACAGTCTTTGCGGGCATGTTTAGACCCATGGCAAACTGGATAATAGACAACACAGCACGTCATTATGACCATCAAATGTAACCAGTAGCTAGAAATGCTTCTGGATGCCGATTATAGATTGTTACCCACAGTTTCAGTGGCAAAGAGAGCCTTCACTAATCCTTCCTGAAATAGAAGCTCCACCAACTCCTTAAGAACAGGAAGAAGCCCAGAATGATGAACTGCAATTCCCCGCTTAAGTAATGGCAACATCAACTCTATGGCGGGCAATGATCTGTCTTCTTCACTAAGACATAGAATAGCATTGCGGAACACATGCTCAACCATATCCTTTTCATCATCTGTATTAAAATCAAGCTTGGACATGGACATTGCATGTTGTTCACACTCACGTCTACTAAAACTGAAAACTATGACAGGATGGAATTTCCTCTCCATAATCATCTGAAAACCAAAAGGAAAAAATTATTTGAGACTTGGACATTAGATGTATACAATAAGGTTACCAAAAACAATGCTAGGTGAACTAAGGAAACAAAAATTCCAATGCCATAGTTTCTAATTGGGCAGTCGATGTAACCACACCCTAACCCCACAAAGTCTTCATCAGGTCAAAAGGCATCCCAGTTAGGAAGAGACATTTCCTCCCTGTACGCTCTTATTAGTATTTAAGGAAAAACTTACATGATGCGGATTGTTAAGTATTGCAGAAATAATATTCGACAGACAGACATATCCTTTGAATTATTACAACAACCAAAAATCTACAGCTGTAAATTATTTTATGCACTGCTGATCATGACATCCTCTAAGGAGTTCAATAGATTTAATTAAGCATTCGTTACAACAGAGGTGTCATATATGGCAAATCTCCATGCATTAGATCTAACACAAAATCCGGGGGATAGTGGAAGATGATAGAGTCCTTCTGTTGGTGTCGCACCCTTTTTGACAGCTTGTCCGCTACTTGATTTCTCCCTCCCAGGGCATGGTTGGTTGAGGCGTCCTCAAAGCTACATCATAGCAATTTGCATTTTTGCACCGTGGAGGCAATTAGTGGGCTAGGTTGTCGTTCCCTTGTGAGGAAGTGAAGGAGAGGCTCTGCATCTACATGTATTGTCAGGGATTGTATTCCCAATGTCTTAGCCAGGGATAAACCCTCTAGGAGGGCCAGAGATTCAGCTATGAGGCTGTTAGTGCTCGGTTGCTTGATGCTAAAACCTCCAATCCATACTCCAATGTGGTCTCTAATGACTCCTCCTAGTCCAACATTCAGACCATTCTCTCTTGTGGATGCAACACAGTTTAGGGTGTAGGGGTGATCTTTGGATGGCTCCCAAAAGATATTATATTAGAAACACGGAAATGGAGTTCTCTGTCTGCTACTAAAGAAATTTTCATAGCACCCAGGTAAAATATCATACTCTGTGTATTCTAATAAATAAGGGATTTAATCTCAAAATAGAGACATGAGAAAAACCTCAAGAAAAAGAATAAAGGTTAGACACACCAAGGAGCAGTATAATTCATCAGGGAAAAAGATGTAATAACTTTCTAAGCTCTTGCAACTTCTTCCACAAAAAAGAAAAGAATCACAAGAAAAGGAAGAAATGCGTTTAGTTATTTTCCAAGCCGAATGACATGAAAGTAACAGAAATTTGAATAAAAAAGGATCGAATGATGAACACAAACACCAAAGGATCCCAATTCTAGAGGATTACTTTAAGTGACAAGTGATGTAACCAAGAAAAGGCCTGTGCATAGTTACCTTCACAATTTTGTATATGTCGGAACCTCCAGAACCACTGCCACTTTTTGCAATTCTGCCACCGGATTTCCCATTAGAAAATTTTCCACTGTCGCTACCTTTCTGCTTTACAAAGCTGTCCTGAAGTTTCATAAAATTGTCCTCTTTAAATTGCTCGTGTTCATCTATAACAAGATATAAACCATTTCCACCCACGGGAAAAACATAATGCTGCAAAGGAGTCGGTCGAAAATCAGTGTAGACAACGTGGCATGGCTGTTTATGCAAATAGCAAATCCACTCTGCGAACTCAGTAGCATTGGACATTGTTGCAGAAAGAAAGACCATTTTAATAGCAGGCGGCAAAAATATAATACTCTCCTCCCAGACAACACCTCTCTCGCGATCCTTCATATAGTGTATCTCATCGAAAATCACCCAGGCAACTTCTTTTAGGACCTCTGATCCCCTATACAGCATACCTCTCAGAATCTCAGTAGTCATGACCAAACAGCTTGCATTAGGAGAAAGAGTAACATCTCCTGTCATCAAACCCACATCTTTAAATTCTTGGCTCAACTCCCTATACTTCTGATTGCTCAATGCTTTCAGCGGGGAAGTATATAGCACCCTCTGTTTATCCCTAAAAGCCATTGCGATTGCATACTCAGCTACAGCAGTCTTCCCAGCCGACGTATGAGCAGAGACCAGAACAGACTCCTTTCGTTCCAAGCAGGCAATGGACACTTGCTGAAAAGGGTCGAGCTTAAAAGGGTAGGTCTTCGCCATATCACCGCAATACACAGGATTCGAGAGCGTCCCGTGTATGATTTCCTCCTTGTTCGAAGCGTACGCAGAGGGCACCGCAACCTCGTGCACACAAGTCCGACTCAGACTAGGACGAGGCCGCTTCGCATCGGGATTTTCCACAACATGGGAATCCGACTCTTTTCTCTTACCCGGAGATTCCATCTCTCCAATACCACTTTCCCAAATGTAACACCAAAGCAAACAGACTGATCAAACCACCTACTTAGAATCAAATGAGTCGGCCTGGCTCGAAAACCTAAGGAACAATTTCAAGACAAAATCAAGGAAGCAAATGCAAAGTGATTGTCCTTCCTAACACCTCGTTTTACCGAATTGGATTTGGGAGTCGGAAAGGCGGCGGGGCATTCGAGGGCCTGAGAATGGAGGAGACACGGCAAAATTCCCCTCCTCCAACGTTAACAACTTTCGCTATCCCTTCTGGGGAGGCGGGGGGTGTTTCCAGTCGCCGCCGTTTCTTTCGCCCTTCCCCTAACTGGCGAAAGTACGGAAATACCCTTCCCGCTCCCCGAAATATAAACAAGGGAGGTGATTTATTATTAAAAAATCCGATTTCCTTAATTTGAAAACCTTACTCGGTTCTTCCCAACGAGTCCTTGGCACATCTCGAGCGAAGGCAAGCAACTTTCGTAAATGTATGACAAGCAAGTTACGAGGTATTGTCTAAACTTTTCCTACTCATGGATTACACGTTACATGTTATAATTGAAAAGTAATTTTAAATGTAATATTATCATTGTCGAGTCGAGATTAAAAATCTACGTAGACTGTGGGATGGTGGTTAAAAGGGAAGGCTGGTTTCATTAGTTTCCTTTTCTTTGGTACGTCTAATTTCCTTCCATTACATTAACAGAGAAATTGAAGTTCTTCACCACCTCGTACTGCTATGTATGGTCCATTCTCTGAAGCAGCCAACAGAGCTCCTTTGCTTCCCCATGGACGCAAACCCCCAGCCAAATCTTTACATAGGTACCTCGGCACATCCTCTTCAGTTCTTGTACTTCATGGTTGCCTTGTCAAATCCAATCGTCGGGAACCGCTTCGCGTATTCCTCCACGCCGTGACGGAGTTTCGAGATCTCCGATTGGAAGTGTCCCGCTTGCATGGTGGTCACGAAGTCCTTCAACTTGGTACCTGTTTTGCGGCGGCAGGGATAAATATACAAACGGAAGTGCCGATGGTTTTATGAATCGGAGAAGAAGGAAACGCGTCAATAGTTCAATTATAATCACCTTTGGTCTCGCCCTTGATTTTCACAGATAACGTCACGGCAGCGTCGAAGAATTCGGCCACTTTAACGAAATCCTCCTCGACGAAACCCCTCGAAGTTAGAGCAGGAGTACCTGAGAGTTGAAAAAATAAACTCATTATCCATCATGATCTGCCTAAGAAACAAAAGGTCTGTCTAACAAAACAAGGTCCAGGTTACCCATCCTAATGCCGCCGGGTACCATGGCAGATACATCTCCAGGGACAGTGTTCTTGTTAGCGGCGATATGAACGGCTTCTAACACCTTCTCAACTCTCGAACCATCAATCCCCTGTGTACAAGGATACCCAATGAGTCTTGTGTCAAAAGAACCGGAGCCTACGCGATACCATGAAGATACCTTGTTCTTTAAGTTCACCAAAACCAGGTGATTTTCAGTCCCTCCAGACACAAGTTCGTAGCCCTTTGCCGCTAGAGTCTGTGAAACGAGAATCGATTAAAATGAAGGAAAGTACACGCGGAAGGCTAGATTCCTGATTTTAGATTAGCTACTGCAGTTGAGACACAAACTCAACTGCCAAGAGCACATACCTGGGCGAACTTAGCGCAGTTGCTAAGAACTTGCTCTTGATAGGCCCTGTATTCTGGAGTTGTAGCCTATGAGAAGAGGAACACGAGATGGGTTTTAACAGAGGATCTCGACTTGAAAAATTGCTCAATCCATGTCGTTGGCCTAATATTGCACACCTGTTTAAGTGCGACAGCCAAACCGGCAATGGTGTGGTTGTGGGGTCCTCCTTGGAGTCCAGGGAAGACAGCCTGATTTATCTTGTCTTCGAAGTCGTACATGACCTTCGGACGAAGATAACTTCAAGTTGAGAGCTCGCACTTGACATAAATGTAATGATAAATCACCATGAATTCATCATAACCGCAGTTTGCAGAGGTAGATGACCTGTTGCCCTTGTTTGTTGGTCTCCTTCACTCCCTTTCTGTAGAAAATCATGGCTCCACGGGGACCCCGAAGCGACTTATGGGTCGTGGTAGTAACAACATCGGCATAGTCAAAAGGTGACGGAATCACCCCGGCCGCAACCAACCCACTGATATGTGCCATATCTGCCAAGAGGATAGCCTTTTGCTTGTCGCAAACCTGTCCCATACATCAAACACATCCAGCACAAATGAAGTCAGTGAATTCCAGTGTCTCCCCAATGTTAAAGAGGAATTTGATTGGTTATGTTACCTTACGGATGCGCGTGTAATCATAAAGCCGAGCATATGCACTGGCGCCAGCTACAATCAGCTTAGGCCTGAAGAGAATCGCGCTCTTCTCAAGCTGCAATCAGTCATGATCACTGAGTCAGAACAGGAGCACAAATCTAAAATAAGGAACATACATTTATCAAACAGTAAGCACCGATATAATCATACTCTCTCTTTAAACAGGGAGGGCTTATGCATATAACTGCACAAGAAGAAAGTCCCCATAAAAACACGGATTTTCCCACAAAACAAATCCTCGTTGACTATTTTACCTGATCATAGTCAATGTATCCAGTGCTCTCATTCAATCTGTAGGGCATAGTCTCAAAAAATATGGAGACTGCAGAAATTTTCTTGGTATCGGTCTGCAAAATCGTAGAAAATCATACCAAATCCAGATAATTCAATCTCTAAGTCTCAAGGCATATCCAGCAAATTTAAGCACCTGGTATCCGTGAGAAAGATGGCCACCATGAGGAAGATCGAGTGCCATAATTCTGTCATGGGGCTTCAGTAGGGCAGTGTACACTTGAAAGTTTGCTGGAGACCCAGATAGGGATTGCACATTCACTGAAAGATGTAAGGGCAGTGAAATTCAGCCATTTTGGGAAACTAAGTTTCCATGTCAAACTAGAAACATGAGCTTTGTTGATATGGCTGGTTTGCCTGCACCGTGTTCCGAAATCCAAAAAGAGTGAACCCCCAGAATTGTCACCTTGATGTTTCACATGACTAGATATAGTGGAGGAGCTAAAACAATAGAAGAGATCACAAAGGGAGATACCTCCCCACTTGGCGGGATCCAAACGGAATGCTTCCAGAGCTCTCTTCTGGCATAAGGATTCTGCCATGTCGATGTATCTAAAGTGAACGGAATCGGAATCCCAAGAGAGAAACATCCGATCAGACATAATATATCAACATGAAATGGATATATCAAATGCTCTACCTAACAGGATACTGGGACGAGCTCAAGGGCGCAGGCAAGAGGGTTAGGAGACTCACTCATTGCCTCCGTAGTATCTTGCGCCCGGATATCCTTCACTGTACTTGTTGGTCATCACCGAACCGACAGCTTGCATGACGGATACTGAAGTGAAATTCTCCGAGGGAATGAGTTCCAAACCCTTCATCAGCGAAAAGAAGACATCATCTTAAATAACGAAAAACATACTATCGAAAGAAGTAGCAGCTAATTCCACTATGCATGCTAGTCAGTAAGGTTGAAAGCAATACCTTCCATTGCCTGGCCTTCTCATGCTCGATGATGTCAGCGATTTCAGGGTCCACGACCTCAAGGGGAGCGTTCAGCTGCTTGGGCCACTGGAAAACAATGAACAGATAGCCGGTCAAACAACAGAGAGCAGAGCTGTTCATAACCGTAGAAAGGAAGGAGCTTACAGAGATGCCGGATTTCTCCTTCTCGTAAACAGCCTCGTTAGGGAGAGATGACTTCCATTCCAGCGGGAAAAAAACAAGAAGAGGACGAAGAAGAAGAGAAACGTCAGTTGGAATGAAGCCGCTGTGATAGGAAGAAGAGGAGATGGGAGGAAAACCATGTAGAAGAGGCCGGAGAGGGGGCGGAAAGTCTTCTCGAGTGGGGAGGAGAGACGTCGAACCGCCATTGCCATCGCCATCTCTCAAACACACGCACACAAAGCTCCTCCTCTCTTTCTCCCTGATAAAGATAAAATTCGGCTGTGGACGTTCGTTTTTGTTCCCCTTGCCCTTCCTAAATACACCACATACACACACACACACACACAAAACAAAACCTCACAGATTAAGTGTCTCACCTTTCGTATTCGTATATGTAACTGCAATATAAAAATGTAGGGGTCGTTCATGCATTTGCAGCCAGTTCAGAAGTCACGTCACAGACTGTTTACTCTCTAAATGCACACTTCCCTTTTGAATGGGGCAGGGAAATGAGTAACGAAGTTATATTATTACTTTGTTATTGACTAAATCAGAGAATTAAGAGAGAATAGAAAAGAGAGGGGAGGGGGTGAGTGGTGGAGAGAAGGCTAAGTGATGAAGACAAAGTAAAAGCAGCCATGGAAAGCCTATCCATTCCCCCCTTCCACCAACGTTTCTTGGCAGCCACAGAAGCTTCAGTTTTGGATTTGAAGATAAAACAACCATCCTTGATGTACAGCAAGCCCCCTCGTTATCCGGATTCAAGGCTTGCCATCCACCCCCACGTTCACTTCCATATTACCCCCCCAATGTGTTTGTCGCATGTATCATCGTCATTCCTGGGCCTTCTGTCTTAGTTCGCATGACCGGAACTGGGCCGTAAGCTTCTCGGAACGCACAATCTTCTTGGCTTCTTTAGCATCAAGCGAACACCCATGATCGTAACAGACGTTCAGCTCTCTTAGACTCTCTGCACAACTTTTCCTTGTTCCTGGTCGGAAATCCCAATGTCTCCCCCCGGCCAAAAAGTAAACGCGGACAAAACGGAAAAACGAAGGAAGACAAGACATTTGTTGGGCTGAGGAAGGACATGGCAAGCTGCCGGCCTGGGACTTGGTCTGAATCAATAATCTGAATAATCTCATCTGCCCCAACACAACGGACAAAAAAGAATTAAGGATTTTGCGCCCCCCTCAGTTTTCTTTTACGTCGTCAATGGACGAACCCGATGTTTTGTTGCACAACCCAATTTCCCATTTAATGTATATTCCATTTCATTTCGTATTAAAAAAAGTAGTGACAAAATTAAAGCAACTCATCTTTTGGTTGCAAATGGTAGAATAACTATTTCAGAAACAATCCTTAATCACCAGACACTTCAACGAAAACTCCATTCGTATTGGCATCCCCAATTCCATTTGATCCGGGCTTTTATGGCTATCCTTCATCAGCTCGTCGTTGCTCTCGTCCTCGTCCTCGCCTCCTGCACGGCTGAATCCCTCTACTTCAACTTCCCCAAGTTCAGTCCCAATGTCGACAACCTGACCCTCCAGGGCGACGCGTTCGTCTCCTCTTCCAACGTCATCCAGCTCACACGGAACCAGCTCGACGACAACCTCACCAGCAGCGTCGGCCGGGCCTCCTTCGACAAGCCTGTACGCCTCTGGGACGCCAGCACCAGGAGGCTCACCGACTTCACCACCCACTTCACCTTCGTCATGAAGTCCCTTGACCCCAACAGCCATGGCGATGGCATCTCCTTCTTCATCGCACCATTCGACTCCGATATTCCCGTCAACTCCAGTGGCGGGTACCTCGCACTGTTCCGACCAGAGACGGCTAGCAACACCTCTGCGAATAGGATCGTTGCCGTGGAGTTCGATAGTTTTCAGAATGACTGGGACCCGAATACCGATCACGTTGGGATCAATGTCAATTCCATAGAGTCTATCTCCACCCGCCTGTGGAAAACCAGCATCAAGACAGGCTCGACAGCAAATGCTTGGATTTGGTATAACGCCACCACGTTTAACTTGAGCGTCTTCCTCACTTATGCCGATAACCCGAACTTCAACGGAAACTCGAGCCTTTCGCACATCATCGATTTCAGGACGATCATGCCAGAAACTGTCAGGATCGGCTTCTCTGCCTCCACAGGCTCTCTTGTCGAGATCCACAACATCTTGTCGTGGTCCTTTGCCTCGACTCTCCAGGATCCGGAAAAGCGTCGCGTGAGCCTGGCAGTCACTCTTTCGGTTGGATTCAGTCTTGTAGCTGTCGTGGCAGGGATTTCCTGGTTCATCCTAAGGAGGAGGAAGCCGAAACTGGAAAAAGACACTGTCGTGTTCCAGGAGTCTTTCGAGGATGATTTCGAGAAAGGAACTGGACCCAAGAAGTTCACGTACCGTGACCTCAGCAGGGCAACAAACAACTTTGCCGAAGAGGGCAAACTTGGGGAGGGAGGATTCGGCGGTGTGTACAAGGGCTTGTTGAATGAATCGAACGTCGAAGTTGCCGTCAAGAGAGTCTCCAGAGGATCAAAGCAAGGAAGGAAAGAGTACATCTCTGAAGTACGGATCATAAGCCGGTTGCGACACAGGAATCTCGTTCAACTACTCGGATGGTGCCACGAGGGAGGTGAACTGCTTCTCGTGTACGAGTATTTGCCTAACGGGAGCCTTGATAGCCACCTGTTTGGGGAGAAACGGCTCCTGATGTGGACAATTCGGTACAAGATTGCGCTAGGAGTGGCCTCTGCCCTACTGTACCTTCATGAGGAATGGGAGCAGTGCGTCGTCCACAGAGACATCAAGGCGAGTAACGTCATGTTGGACTCCAACTTCAATGCGAAGTTGGGGGACTTCGGCCTGGCGAGGCTCGTAGATCACAACTTGGGGTCTCAGACGACAGTCCTAGCCGGAACGATGGGATATCTGGCCCCCGAATGCGTGACCACTGGGAAGGCAAGTAAGGAGTCGGATGTTTACAGTTTCGGAATGGTGGCCCTGGAAATAGCGTGCGGAAGAAGGCCAGTCGAGCCCAGGGCAGAGCTCAGTAAGGTCCGGTTGGTGGAATGGGTGTGGGGACTCTATGGAAGCGGCCGGTTATCTGAGGCAGCAGACAAGAGACTATGCATGGAATACGATGAGGGGCAGATGGAGTATCTGCTGACGGTGGGGCTGTGGTGCAGCCACCCTGATTATAGCCTCCGACCGACAATACGGCAAGTCATCAGCGTCCTGAATTACGAGGCCCCGTTACCGATGCTCCCATCGAAACTCCCGGTGCCGGTGTACTACGCACCACCCATGGAAGCGTGTAGGTTCTCCTACCACACGTCCTTTGGTTTGGGCGACACGTATGAGGCGCTCCCTCCGAACAGCAGCGGATCGACACAGTTCTCGAAATCGGGTGGCTCCGGGAGAGCCCTACTAAGTCCCTCTAACACGGAATAGCAGCAACTGATCCCCACCCAACTTTTCGTTACCTTTTTTTTTTTATTTAAATTTGTTCAATTTTTGAACCTTGTTATTTATGGATTTTAAAAACATAATTATCAGAGTGCATTTGAAAACACAAAAACTTATTTGTTGAAGTAATTATGCTTATAATAATTGGTTGGAAGAAATAAAACGCCTAATAATTTACACCTTTTATTCACATTTCCTTTTTTTTTTCATTCTATGTGATTTGGTTACAACAACACTAGAAAATGTTGCATGGAGAGTTTGATGGTATGACAAAAAGCAATGCTTTTAGCATCTCCTTTTTTTATGTTAGTGGCGACCAGGAGAGAAGAAAAAAGGAATGTATCACGGGATTTTGTTTTTTTATGGTGTTATTTATTACCTTCTTCTGAAGTCACATGGAATAATGGAATGTAAAAAAAAAAAAGTAAGCAAGATACATGCAACACAACAACATTTGGTGGCCTCTCTTACAGAAGAATCTTGCTTTCTCGACAAGCAATGGATGCATTGTGTTGTTAACGCGTCTCGTAAATTGACCAATTAAGATGTATTACCGTGATATTATTAATCGCCCTTCTTAATTGAAGTGCGATACATCATGGGGTGACATTTGATTTATTCCCCTCCCCGGGAGAAGTTCAACAACCGTGCTTAGAAAACTTGGAAAAATTAAAAATATAAGAAAGGGAGTAACACCTTTAGGTTCTTCTTCTACATGGTTAGGAATCAATTGGCAACTACCCTAAACATCCATCCATCATACATGTTTGTTCATT
The DNA here is from genome assembly GCA_029817715.1 of Melastoma dodecandrum. Lineage (NCBI taxonomy): Eukaryota > Viridiplantae > Streptophyta > Magnoliopsida > Myrtales > Melastomataceae > Melastoma > Melastoma dodecandrum. The sequence continues at coordinate 80,715 of JARUPY010000271.1, forward strand.
TCTTAACCATTGTGATGTAATGTCGTTCAAAAAACTCATTGCTTTAGAATCATAAAAGAAAGAATTTAACGTTTTCATCAAATAAAACCCAACTGAGATAAGATGAGTCGGCGCGAAGGGGGGATCCAATTCAGAAGATGCCCCAATTGGTGGTGATACTCGAAATCAATCAGCAACCCGCTTTTGTTCTCACTCGTTTGTTTTTTTTCTCATCATCCCAGTTATGCTTACAACAGTTTCTTTGTACACCAACTTTTTATATATAATATGCGTTAAAAATGTGTTTGTGTCGATCGGTATCATCGGAGGAGTGCGTTGTTGAATCCGGAGGAACGGCAAAAGCCTCGGGAAAGTTCAAAGCCCAGGACACCCCACTCACCTTTCTGGTTCATTCCATGCCCATCCATTTAAGTACGTACGTCCTGGAAAATCCAACTCCTACAAATTCCCTCCCCCCTTGGAATCGTTCATCTTCCCCTTCTTCCTCCAACCAACCCCAATTGCTGCTTTGACCACCACCAAAGGAGGACAAGTGGGGAAATGCCGCCGCCTCCTCCTCCTCCTCCTCTTCTGCTGCTGATACTTCTGCTGGTGATGCAAATAGTTGAGGGTGGAGTGCGGTTGGCCTCTGCTGCCGCTACTCCTCCTGGGCAGCTCCACTCCAAGTACTTCTCTCTTTCTCCACCTCCACCTCTCCCATCCTTTTTTTTTTCTTTTACGTCCCCTTCTTGTTCTTTTTACTCTCTGTTTTTTTTTTTTTACTGCTGTGCTTTTCCAACCTTGACGTTCTTGTTCTCCTTTTCCGGGTCCAGAGTTACCATCCACATTCACATGCACCCATAACTAAAGGAAAAATGTAGAGTCGCACTGGTGATGGTTTCTGTCAGGAAGGGAGAAATAAAGAGCAAAGTCCCTGGAAAGCTGACGATATTTAAACGAGACAGGAAAAAAATGGAGAAATTAGTGGAAGCATATAAAATGAAATAAAAGTTAAGTCAAATCAACAGCATGAGGAGTGAGTGAGAGGAGTTGCTTGTTTTGTCCGAGTCTGACGTGACTTGTTAAGCCCCACAAAAATCTCTGCAGTTTTCCCTGCCTTGTCTCTCCTCGTGACCCCCCCCGGTCGTAATAATGATGATGATGAGTAAATAAATAAGCCAGCCCCACACATTCCATGTAGGAACGACACCGGCACGAGGAATTCGGCTGCTAATTCTTCGGTCGGAGTCCTGCTGCTGTCCGCCAGCTCCGACCAGGTAACCCTTTTCCTTTTCTTCTATTTTCCATCATCGGACGGATGATGCTCTGCCTCCGCATATCCCCGAGGGCCTTTTAAGTTGGCTAGATTGCATGGTTTTGCCCTTTTGTCTTGGTTTAGGTGGTGATAGACAACGGGCTTTTACAAGTCGCGATCTCTCTCCCGGGTGGAGATATCACCGGCGTTCAGTACAACGGCCTCGACAACGTGCTTGACGTTCTCAACGATGACGACAACCGCGGGTAACGGCATGCGTTTTTGTCTTTTTGGGTGCTTCTGATTGAACTTCCATGAGGGCAGGATTGGAGTGAATCGCAGTATGTTCCCTTGGTTTTCAGTTACTGGGATGTTGTCTGGAATCTGCCTGGCCACGACATCATATTCGACAGGTGAAATTCTACTTGTTTTCGTGCTTTGATGGCCGATTCGTTCAAAGTTGTCTCATCTGATGAAACGATGTGCACTGCGTCTAGGGTACATGGAGCGACGTACAAAATCGTTTCTGATAGCTCAGACCAGATTGAGATCTCGTTCAGTAGGATGTGGAATATTTCCACGAATGATACTTTCGTTCCTATGAACATTGACAAGAGGTACAGGATTGAATCTCTTTTTATCTGTCATGAATCAAAATGGTTACTTATTGTATTTCCAAAATGTAGGTACATATTTCGGAGTGGGTGCTCGGGATTTTATTCGTATGCGATTTTCAACCGGCCGGAAGGGTGGCCAGATATCGAGATGGATCAGGTTAGGATCGTCTACAAGCTTCGCGAAGAAAAGTAAGAATAAAGCTTCTCTACCAGCAGATTGAGACACTCCCTAAACTTTTGTCGCCAAGTGCTCCGGCTAGGAAATTTGGTAGTTCTTACCCAGTTAATTCGTCTGAAGTTCAGGTTTCACTACATGGCACTGTCAGACGACAGGCAGAGATTCATGCCAACAGCAAGGGATCGATCTACTGGTTTGGCACTGGCCTACCCAGAAGCCGTTCTCCTGACTAATCCTGAAGATCAAGAATTCAGAGGAGAGGTATCTTTATTGTTCCAGATGAAGAATCCCGAAATGACAACCCCGGGTGATCATTGGGCTGGACTTTGTTGGACTCTGCCTTGCCTTTCCTTTTTTCTCAAAATTTTTCCTAATCTTTTGAAAGATTTTGATTTTAGGTCGATGACAAGTATCAATACTCGATCGAGAATCAGTACAACAGAGTGCATGGCTGGATCTGTGACAATCCACCGACCGGGTTTTGGATGATTACTCCCAGCGATGAGTTTAAAACTACAGGGCCAGTAAAGCAGGATCTGACCTCCCATGTCGGCCCTATCACCCTCTCTGTAAGTATGCTTGGCACAGTGGCTTGGAAAATTTTCCATATAGTTGATCGATCCCTCTTTAAACGACGACTCGGTTACAGATGTTTGTCAGCACTCACTATGCTGGGAAAGAAGTTGGGATAAAATTTAGCAACGTCGAAGCATGGAGTAAAGTGTTCGGACCTGTTTTTGTCTACTTGAATTCTGCATCGCCCGAGGATGGCTCGAACAGTCTGTGGGAGGATGCCAAACGACAGGTCCTCAATCTTCATCCCTTGTTAATCTTCTTTTCTTGTTCCCTTCTTCCTTGCTGAGAACCGAGTCAGTGTTGTTCATCAGATGCACGAAGAAGTCAATATCTGGCCATATGATTTCACAGCTTGCGATGATTTCCCTACTGCAGAACAACGGGGGAGTGTCGTAGGGCAATTGATTGTCCATGACGGGTACAGATACACTCCTTATGCATGTAATTTATTCATACATCTGCACTCTAAACGCTGATGAACTTGTTAACTCAGATATGTGAGCGAGCAAGACATGTATGGTGCCTCTGCCTACGTGGGTCTGGCCGCACCTGGTCCTGCTGGATCATGGCAACGAGAAAATAAGGTTTGAAACATCGGTGAAACTATCTGTTCTTTCTGTGGATGAATTTTTCAGTTATCCTGAAGTGTGTTTCGTCTTTCTTGCTGTCTGTCTTTTTAAGGGTTACCAATTCTGGACTAGAGCAAACAAGATGGGACTTTTTGAGATCGAAAAGGTCCGTGCAGGTGACTACAATCTGTATGCGTGGGTTCCCGGCTTCATCGGAGACTACAAGTACGACACTAACATTACCATCACGCCAGGTAGCAGCTTTTCCAAAGTATGAAGTCATTGATTTTATATTGTCATGCCATGACCAAATGATGCTTGAACGTCTGGATACAAAATCAAATCGCAGGATGTTCAATCGATCTAGGAACTTTGGTTTACAAGCCGCCACGACATGGCCCAACTCTCTGGGAAATAGGCATACCCGACCGAAAGGCTGCTGAATTCTTCATTCCCTCTCCTTATCCGACCCTCATGAACGACCTCTACACTAACAATCAAAAAAACAGGTCTTCTTACAGACATCTCTGCTTTCCACTCTTATTCCGAGTACAGTTCACGTTACAAGCTGTTTACATTCCCTCCTATTGGGTCAGCAGGTTCAGGCAATATGGTTTGTGGGATCGATATGTGGACTTGTATCAGGAACATGACCTCATATTCACAGTTGGGACCGACAACTACCGTAAAGACTGGTTTTATGCCCAAGTCACTCGGTACGTAACAGATACGTGGTTTGATGCATGCAAAAGTTATGTATTTGCTTTGCGAGTGATAGATTATGTATGTGCGGTTCCAATCCTTATCCTCGTTAATTGATCGAAGCTATAAACTGCAGAAATGCTGGTAATACCACGTATCAGGCTACTACATTCCAGATAGTTTTCGAACTGGAGCAAGTGAATGATATGTCAACTTATTACCTGCAATTAGCCTTGGCGTCGGCCATGGAATCTGACTTACAGGTGCGAGATTCGTAAGACTATCCCTGGTCCATCAGATTCCCGTTTTTCTCCCCTGTTGTAATTAATCAGTGACCTCAGGTACGGTTCAACAACGCGAGCGTGGAACCGGCTCACTTCTCGACAGGGGCCATCGGACAAGACAACGCTATCGCCAGGCACGGGATCCACGGCCTGTACTGGCTGTACGGGATAGAGGTGCCGAGCTTCCAGCTTCACGGAGGGACAAACACGATCTACTTGACGCAAGCATCGGCAAAGGGCGCGTTCCAAGGGGTGATGTACGACTACATCCGACTCGAAGGCCCCCCCGAGGCGTGACTTGGGGGGGGGGGGGGGGACGAATACATACACATTTTCACCCGTAGGGATCAGTTTAAAATCACAGGACTAAAAATGATACTTAGACAAAAATTGAACATCTCCCACATTAAATTGAATCACAGGCGGCAGCAGAGATTGAGGCAATCTAATTTTGTTGAGTGATTTGGACAGTAGGGATTGGTCACGTGTGTGTTTGTGTTGGTGGGGTATGTGTGGCGATCATTTGATCAACAAGCGACTTCTGGAAGTTTAGGACGGGATGGATTATGCGAGTTGAGATGGGATCACATGTCCGACTCTTCTCTCAAACCCGTGACTCTTTTTCCCATGCCGAGGCTCAAAATCCCGGTCCTCATTCTCCTCATGACCCCCTCCCACCCTCAGTCATTATCGATATCGTGGTAATAATAACAAAGGAGGTCGTAATTTTTATTTGGGTATTGGTAACAGAAAACTGGTCATCAAGGCCACACGGACAGCGAGAGACCCACGCATTAACATTAACCCGAGCAGACATAGTACACGAGAACAGTGTCTCCCATGCTGGATGGCCTGTTTGGTTTCGCTGAATGCAACCCCACGAAAGTAAAATACGAAATTGATAGACACATGGACCGTACCATTTTTTGAAGTTGCGATGGTATTTATTAAAAATAAAAAATAAAAAATTAAAGACCGTGTTGTTTGTTGCTTCCGGATGAGGCGATCAAGCCGAAAACACGTACATACATTTTGACGGAGTCTGAAATAAATATCTCGTGTCTAATATTATTATATCCCAAATTTATTTCGTACAACTATGATATTTCTATTCGGACTTCGCCTGTGGAGGTGCAGAAATGTGGCCTCAGGATTTGAAAAGAGACGTTACATGGGTTGGATTAGACAGCTTGGCATGCAAAATGCTGGGACAAATTTCTTTTGTGTAAGAACAAAACAAGCAAACAGCAATTGCAGTGGGGGAGCACACACAGACGCATGCAAGACATGAATTAAACCCGTCACCTATTTCCTTTCTAATATAATATATCAATATTTTGCTCATGGGGCCGACCTCGTTCTGGCTCCTGTTAGATAATATGCCTCCCCCCCAACAACTGTTCAGTTTTTTTGTCTTTTGCCTTATTCCATCTCCTCTCTTCGGCGAGAACATATACATATATATATATATATGATGACGAATAGATCTAAAAAATGGGACGTATTAAGAGATCGGTCTTAATAATTTCAAGGAAAAAGAGACGACAATTTTTTTATAAATGTAACTCATGGAATAACATCGAGACTTCCATCCATCCCATCTCCTGATTTACGACAGTCGAATGAAACTATTTTGATAAACCCCCCATTTTAGTTTATTAATTATATCGTGCTACATTATTACAGATGGCGTATTTCTTGTTCTTACATTTTTCCTCGTTACAAGACCACGTGTCCAAGACCGCAAACTCACTTGACATTTGGAGAAAAGGGAGGGGTTTCATGTGAATCCCACTTCCCCTTTTCTATTTGGTCACATCATTTTCGATTTGCCCCCGCCTCAACAGTATTATTATACACACATGAAGATTAAGTCACGCTGGTTGGGGGGTTGTCCTTACAAATTACAAAATGTCCGAACTCCATTTCATAGTTCTCACACTATGTCTCTATCCCTGTCCATCTACTTACCCCTTCAACAGCACAACCAAGTAAAAAACAACAAAGAAGCAGCTCAACCTTTGATGAAGATCACAGGGAAATAATACCACCAAACTCTTTCGCCAAAGAGATCTCGTCCCCATGACCCCATTCATGATTCCCAACCTTCGCCTCCCTTTTTAAGGTAAGCCCCATCGCCCGATCCCCACTTTTCCCTTCTTACAACATCCTTACACCTTCGGAGCCTCCCCTTCCCATTTCCTACTCCCACCTACATGACTCCGCTGCCCGGCTCTCAGCCGGCGAAGCCTATCGCCAAGCCCTCCCCTAACCAGTCGCACAAGAAGCCACAACCGGTGGCCCAGCAGCAGCAGCAGGCCCTCAAGTGCCCAAGGTGCGACTCCTCCAACACCAAGTTCTGTTACTACAACAACTACTCCCTTGCGCAGCCTCGCCACTTCTGCAAGACCTGCCGCAGGTACTGGACCAAGGGCGGGGCCCTTCGTAACGTCCCCGTTGGTGGTGGCTCTCACAAGACCAAGAGGCTTAAGTCCTCCTACCCCTCCTCCTCCAAGGACTTCCCTGGAGAGGTTGGCGGGCTCAAGCTCTACCATGGCAGGTCAGCTGCCCTTGACTTCCAGCTCGGCAGCTTTGAGGTCCCCAGAGCCGACCCCTCGAATCCCTTGATTGGGGGGATTTACGACTCCCAGTTCCCCGCCCTTGGAGAGGGAAACCCTAGTTCCATTCTCGCGGGATTAAACTTCCCGCTCCCAATGGTGATCCAGCCACAGCAGCAGCCCCCGCCCCCCGCCTTGTTGGTCGCTCCACCTAATTTGGGCAACCCGGGTTCGATGACAATCGACGGCAACCTGGCGTCATCCATTGAGTCACTCAGTTGCATCAACCAGGACCTTCACTGGAAGCTCCAACAGCAAAGGCTCGCGGAGCTCTATGCAGACAGTGTCCCTAGAGACAATCAAACCGCATCGTCCAAGCACGGGCCCTTTAACATAACAGGATTGGGATCCCACCAGGAGAACGTAGTCATCGGAAGCAACGGCGCTCCTCCGGCTACGGAGTGGTTCTTCGGTAACTCAGCATCGTACGCTTCCGTAACCCCGAGCCCCACCGACAGTGGGAGCAACGGCAACGAGAACACGAGCTGCAACAACTGGAACCGCAACAGAAACGACAACAATAACGGCAACGGTGGAGCAGCAATCCACCTTCATCAAGGCTGGGGTGCGGGAAATGTGCAACAACAGTATGCGGGTTTGCCCTAAAAAGGGAGGATTTAAAACAGAATGTTCGTTTTATATTAACGTTTCCAGTGGTATGTTCATTTACATGTCACAGTTGTCATAACAGGAATTAGCTGGTGGTTGTTAGAGAAGATGGAATTGTAATTCGCTAATATAACTAAATTCATGCTTCCAGGGATGTTCTTAGATTTGATAAATGCTCAAATTATGTAACACTTTCTCTTTTCGTGCCACAATGAGCAGGAGAGGCTTGTAGTTAAAGAAATATTACGTTGTTCTCGTGTATGATAAGCGTGATTGTTATCGGAACATAAACAAGCTAGCAAAATCAAATCGGCACTTACTCTTTACTCGTATATTTTACCTTGAAGAGTTAAAAGAAGGACATGTAAGAATTACGTTATACTTGTTTTCTCGGGGCGTGCTGTTGGGGGTGTGTCAGTGCTGGTTTAGATTCTGAAGGCACTGAGGTTGTAATAAAAACACGAGCTTTGGAAGCTGCAGGAAACATGCTTGCATGGGCAAATAATAGAGGGAACGAATCTGATGAAGTACTGCTGCTTTTGGTAGGGGCACGATGTTTCTTCTGTCCCAGACAATGCAACAAAGAAGCCATTGTCAAGACAGAATCCTACCACTGCAAAACACACCCAACCCAACACATCTCTCTACATCTCATTTAGTTGTTTATTTATTATTGGTATTTAGGCCTTTTTTGTTTTCCTTATCGCATACGGGACTCACCTTAATAATGAGAAGCTAGTAATTGGGGATGTTAATAATGCTAGTGAAGAGGAACGTGAATATTAGGTAAGTGTCTCGCTTTGTGGTGTGCGTATAATGATGGGGGGGGCTTCCATCCCATGCAAGAAGCTCATGACTCTCTCCTTCCCAATGTCGGGGAGTGAGAACAAACATGATGCCGTCAACTTAGTTATTACAACCTCAACTGCCCTCTTAACTAACTCCCCACCAAGCCAAGCCCTGAACTGTCCAACCTGTCATTCAATGTCATCCCAACTCTACCCGTATCCCCCGCCCACTTTTTAACATTTTTGTCAATAGATGTTTCCTCAGTGTCAAATGTATGAACAAGTTTTTTTTTCATCACCATACCTGCTAAACCACCTTCGCGTCATAAATTAATTAGACCATATCATTTATTTGGACACCATCTTCGGTCGGACGAGATTTTGTGTTCAAGAATACATTAGAAATTAAGCCTTTTTTCTGTACCCGAAAAATGTGCAGGTTGGTTCTTGTGGCTAATTTATAATTTGAAATAAAGAAAAGGAAAACTCTATGAATATCCCTGGACTTAATTCCGAAAGAAAAAAAGAAAAGGCGGGGAATGAAACTGTAAATAATTTTAGGGAGATGGGCTTATTGTGGGACATCCAATACAGGAAAACCTGAAAGGGAAGGAAGTCTCCACCTCCCCAGGCCCCCCCACCGTTGTCTCCGCGCCCCAAATCAATCAACCGCCGATCGAACAAAGGAGGCGGCCTCATCGGTTTATCGATTCGGAGAAATGGGAGACGGAACCCTAGGGGAAGGGATTTCAGTGGCGGCTCCCTTCATCTTCTCCGTCGTCTTGGCCTTCCACTTCTTCTCGTGGTACTTATGCCGTTCCATCAAGGTCGGTTAGCGTTTTCTTTGATGTCCCTTCTGTCTCTCTTTTTCGGGTTCCTTTTTGTTCCCCGCCCCCCCTATATCTGTGTGTCTCGATGACGATGATGATGATCTAGCCGCTGAGTTTCTTTTTCCAGAAAGGATCGAACAGCGACGAGGACGCCCAAATCCGGGGAGAAATTAAGCAATTGCTTAAACAGGCCAGCTCTTTGTCACAGTTTAGTCTCCCATCTTCTGTCTAAGTTCCCCTTTCTTGAAAAAAATGAAATATGTCATCGTCTTTCTTGAGGTTTTCCTTTTATGCTCCGCGAAATATGCCGTGTCTTTGTGCGTGATATTGCAGTCTTGATGGATTGGGAGGGCGAAGGGACAGAGAGGTGCGTGTTTGTTTCGTATAGGTGCCGTGGTTCTTATGGTCCTGTATATAGATATATTCACGTATTCTTGTGTGTTGCTGCTTTCTTTGGAGTGGAGGCAATTTTGGTGCATTTTGCATTTGTGGAAGTCATTTTCATTTTTGAATGTTTCATTCTGGAACAATACATATGCGTGGCAATCCGTGGCTTGAGTAGTCAAGGTTTTTGCCCCTGTGCTTTGGTCAAACCGCAGGAAGTTTGCTCCTCTCACCTCTGGTCTGGGAGCCACGCTTATGAGATTCATGTAGTCTGTGTTGTTATCTGGTACTTTCACTACTACATGCTTGTAAGTCTTCTTTGTCATGGTCATGGATAGAATTGTTTCTGTTGTCACTTTGCGAATTCTAGGAGAAAAGCCTGACAGATTTTACTGGTTTTGTTGTGCTGCTGACAGACCTTCTACATTTGCCCAAGCTGCAAAACTTAGGAGATTGGCGGCCTCCAAGGAGAAGGAACTGATGAGAAGTAGGTTTTTCTCTGTAATACTTGCTGTATCTTAACTTTATTTAAAAGTGGTACTAGTTAACAAAGAGAAGTTAGATGTGTGTTTTGAAGGAATAGAAGGGGTGTGTCTTTGTACTCTCCTTTGTAAGGCGTTCTAATTATTCTTGTCTTTTTTCTTATCTATGCCTTGGTCCTTTTGTTTTGACAGAGCTGAGAGAACTAAAACAATTATTTGAATTAAATGCTAACAGACTCTCATCATGATTAGCTTTAATTATCGAGTCCAATGGAGTTTTAGATGGGTAGACATGAGCACCGAAGTCATTAACTTGGTGATTGATCATGGGTTGGATTAATGAAAACCTCCTGTTTACAAACATTTACAAGGATAGGATATGTACTTATACTACCCCTCTCCCAGTCCTCATTAACCGGGAGCACTCAATCTCTCCACTTGCTTATGTGATGTCAGAGCAAGAAACTGTGGGCCAGGACATCAAGGACTCACTTGATTCACAACAGAGGCTCCTTCTCATTATAAAGGTATCTTAAGAACTTCTAATGCTTAGATGGAGGATTCATGCTTTCTTCAGATCCAAGGATTTGTACAATTTATTCTTTTTGTCACAGGCAATCACATATTTCATTCTGGTTTGCTGGTTTTGGAGGACTCCTGTTACTTCTGTATCAAGGCACCTTCTACAACCCTTTGGTACATGCATCACTTTTTGTGACCACATTTTGTATGAATGCATTTTTATGTTATATTTATATCGAAAACCAGTAACCTTCCGTTTTGTTTGTGTTATTTGTGAGACTGTTTTCGTAATATACAGTCTCGGTGTTCCATTGCTTATCATGTATGCTTCATCTGCCTTGTCAGGAAAATTATTATCTTGGGGAACTGGAAGCCCTTTGAGTGACCATGTAATGGTAAGCCCTTCTGTGAAAATACGTGCAATGTCTTTACTTGTTTGGGGTAATGGACTGCTTAATTGACATTTAGATGATGAGCTTCGAATGTACAAATAATTTCTTTGAAAAATATTTGTAAGGGTAAAGCTACATACATATACATCATTCCTTACCCGTAATAGGCAATGCATGTTCTGCATCCTGAGAAGGTGCTCTCTTCTTTTAATTATTTGGTGTTTGAATGGAAGATGGAAAGAGTCTACATTTGCTACATCTCCTAGTCTTGTCTGTTATTGCTTGTGAAATCATATGTGCATGTCGTGACAAAACCAAAATTCATTAGTAAAAGAGGTAACTACCATACACTTGAAGATATGAATGATTTATCTTCTGAATTATTTTTATTTGAAGTTAATTGGTCCAAACTTTTCATAGCACGAGAAGAGAATTGTTGTAGAAACATGCTATATGAAGTCTATATGATACTTATCGTCAAATTTAAGCTGGAATCAGTCATTTGTTGTAATGACTCGTTTACTGTTAGTTTTGCATACTGCCTATATGATTTTTCTAGAGCGGAAAATATTGGGAAATTGGGTGATTACAATAGGGTGTTAAGAAACCATGGTTGCATGCTTGGATCTGAAGTTCTGTTTCTTTCATACATAAATTAATCGGATTGACAACTATTTGTGTTGGAATAAGTGATTTTCCAATCATGGTTACGTGACACGATGACTCTTGTTACTTGAATATGGCACTTTATTAGGATTGGCTACTGACTTGTGTCTTTGCTGCATCCGTTTTCATTTTACATATGCAGGTCGGGATCATACCCTGGCTAGTCTTGTGTACAAGGGTTAGTAAGCTGGTGTTTAGACACTTGAAGTGATACGCAGAGCAGGCACATAGATCATCGCGGAGGTTCACTAAAAGGGTTGGTGGATGAAGACACCTGCTTGTTGCAGCCATAAAGCTCAATTTTGGGGCCATGTTTTGCTTACATGAGTGTGTTTCGTTATGTAATTCTTTTATTAATTCGGACGTCGGGTACTGTGTTTGGCCGCTTACAGAAGCTGATGTTACACATGTACAGGTTTTACCAGATGGTGTATTGTGTGATCTTACTTTTCTCCTTAGTCCTTCTTCATCTCAAAGTTTTGGATTGTTTGATGTGATTGTAGTAGTTTTGGACTAGCCTTGGTGGTAATGATTCTTACTCACAATATCCGCTTCCTAGGATGTCCCACCGTCTCCAAGTTGGCACTATTTAGTCATTTTATTTGTTTAAGGAACAGATTTTCTTGAAACTGAGGATGATCTCTTTAAATCTAATCATAAGATAAGTTTGGTGTGTATTAGATGATAACCAAAATCCGTCAAAGTGCACAGGAAGTTGGTATTAGCGGGGAGGAGAGTTCGTTAACGTTTAGGTTACGACGGCCGTTATCAGTCGCGATCGCGTCTTCTCTGATACACCCACACACTCCCCCCACTTGCCTTCGCCCCTTATCTGTCTTTCCCTGAGCCGATCCTCGCCAGGATCTACTGCCCGCCGCCGCCCCTGATGAAGCATCCGGCGCTGTTATTCCAATGCACGCTGCAGAGCTCCCTCCTGACCCTGACAACCCTATCCCTCGTCACCTTCTCCTACCTCTCCCTCAAGTCCCTGTTCAACCCCTCCACCCCAAACACTGAAGTTAATGCCTTGTCCGTCGTCCCCCTGGTCCGCCAAGACACCGCCGATGACTCCCCACATGGCGACCGGCGCGAACCCCTCCCCGATGTCTACCACCTCCCTGAGGTCTTTCGGTTGAATTACGAGGCCATGGAGAGGGATTTCAAGGTCTTCATCTACCCCGACGGCGACCCTAAGACGTTCTACCAGACCCCAAGGAAGTTGACTGGGAAGTACGCCAGTGAGGGTTACTTCTTTCAGAATATTAGGGAGAGCAGGTTTCGCACCGACAACCCTGACAAAGCCCATCTGTTCTTCATCCCGATCTCTTGCCACAAGATGCGTGGAAAGGTATCTTGATTGGGCTTGGTTCGATTGGTGGTTGTTCCATATTTTTTTATGGATCTGTGGCGTTTGAGGTTTCAACTTCTTGTCATGTGTGGAGGTTCTTTGGTTGGTGTCTGACCCGATAGTTGTTCATTTAGGGAAACTTCTTTTTTCTCAATTTAGGGAATCATCCTTCTGTGTGAGGCTTGCCCACTGAGTAGTTACTCTGGTTGGGAAATAGTATTTGCTTTTACAAGGATTTTGTTTACTGGAAGCTGTACATGACTTTGCTGATTCACAAAGAGGCGATTGTACGGTCTTGCGTAATTTCATTTTTGGCCGGCATACCTTTTTTCTTACTGATTACATGGATGGGTTCCTTAATTCGTTCTTAGTTAAGGAGAGTTCAGTTTTTAGGATAAGTTTTAATCTTTGGTGTAGGGATGACTGTAGAGTCCCATTTTCAGTTTGGGGGAGGTCAAGCAATCATTCAATGAAGCTTTTTTCACTTATTTTCTCCTTTTGCATTCAGTTTCAATTGACTGTTTCCACAGCAATTGATATATAGGCAAAATTTCTGAATTACTTCCTCTTTTTTTGGTTGGGTGCAGGGTACCTCCTATGACAACATGACTGTGATCGTTAAAGATTATTTGGATGGTCTGATTGCCAAATATCCCTATTGGAACAGAACCCTTGGAGCTGATCACTTCTTTGTGACGTGTCATGACGTTGGCGTACGTGCTACTGAGGGAGTCGCTGACCTGGTGAAGAATGCAATTAGGGTGGTCTGTTCTCCTAGTTACAATGTGGGATTCATTCCACACAAGGATGTAGCCCTGCCTCAGGTGCTGCAGCCATTCCCCCTTCCAGCCGGAGGAAATGATGTCGAAAATAGGTAATGCTACTCTGTGCAAACAGAAATGGTTTACCTTATTGATACATTGGGTACGATGCTAGACTTATGAAAGTAGCAAAAGAGAGCCAAACTTTGTATTTTACCGCTATATCTAGCTTCTAAGATGGATAAATGAGGATAGATCTTTGCAGTGTCCTTTAGAGTTGGACTTCTAGTTGGTTTGGTTTCTTGTGTGGTCTGTGTCCTATTGTACATTTCCTATACAGTGTGCTTGGGGTAACAGTTTCTAGAATCTTTGTCCAGTTGTGGCAAATTTTCTTCCTACATCATGTGGTTAGTGCTAGTATATCTCGTTGCTTTAGAAGAATTACCACTCTTTACTGAGTCCAATTATAGTGTTTAGATTCTTCTGGGATTACAAGACATTAAAAAAGAAGTTATAGCTTTGACAATCTGTATGCTGCTTCTGCAGTACTTAATGATATGCAACTGGAGAAAAATATCTGATGATTGACGGGTGTTTTCTGGTTGGTTTTGACAAAACCAGTAGTGCAAGTCGGACGGTAGTCGTTTTCGAAGGCCAGTTGACGGAAACACTACTGGAGGCTCCAGGGTGTCCTGTTTATGTCCTGGACTTTTCGTCTAGCATGAAACGGGATATTCGGGTTACATTGGTTTTGAAATCTGAGCCGTGTTATGGGTTTGAATTCTTTGAATAAAAGGAGCCGCTTGCTTGCAGGAAAAAGTAAGATACTTAAACTGCTTTGACTGTAGTCAGTCTGTGGATCAGAATTAGCTTTAACTACTTTCCTCTTCAAGGTTTTTTTAGTTCCTCAATCTCAGTCTCCGGCTTCATGTTATTGCAGGGCGATGTGTTTTTTTGCTTAATTTATTAATTTGTTATTTTGGTTGGGGGAGAGGGATGTGGAGGAAATGGAGATTGAATTTGTCTGTCCGCGATAATTGATGCCATGAAAGCTCTGCAGGACTACACTGGGGTTCTGGTCTGGCCATCGAAACTCAAGGATAAGAGTTATACTGGCACGAGTTTGGGAGAACGACACAGAGTTATATGTTTTGAACAATAGAATAAATCGGGCTACTGGAAATTTATTATACCAAAAGAAGTTTTTCCAGACAAAGTTTTGTATATGCCCCGGTGGTTCTCAAGTTAACAGCGCTCGAATAGCTGACTCAATACATTATGGATGTGTTCCTGGTGAGATTACTCTCTTTGACTGTTGATCTTCAGTTTATACATCACATGCTTGCAAAGCAAGAACCTTGAGTCCTATTCTTATTCCGCCTGCAGTTTTTCCATTGCCAGTCCTTTTATGCTTATATAAGTTCTCTTCATCTTTATTTTCACCATGACCATGCCTTCCAGTATTTTATGGTACAAAAGAAAGAAGGCGTACTAGTAGTATTACCCATTCGAGTGGGCTTTTGGCTATTTGTTTTAAGAGCAGTACCCGGGCGACTTCCCTGTTAGCTGCCTGGCATCTAAATTTTAAATAAATGCCAATTCAAGAAGTGTGGATCTCTTGCCTTCTTCCTTTCTTTAGATACATGATTAGTTTCTGTTATTTATCATAGTTCAATACCGATTCCTCTGACTTTGAATTGTTTTCTGTTTGAAGTTATCCTGTCAGATTACTACGATCTGCCGTTCAATGACATTCTTGTATGGCAAAAGTTTTCTGTTATACTCAGAGAGCGTGATGTATACCAGCTTAAACAAAAACTCCAGAATATCACTGATGATGAGTTCCTGACGCTACATCAGAACTTGGTCAAGGTAAACTACATTTTCTCAGTCAGATGAAATGAAATGTTGTACTTGGGCTACTGGATGCCAATTTGAAGCGTATGAGTGCATGTTTTGATTATTTTTTTTCTTGTTGTGTTTTTTGTTCGGTTCTTCTGTCCAGTAGGTTTATGTTTTACATTGTTTTCATAAGTTGAGTAATGATTCTGGCAGTTTTTAACTCTTGAATGTAGTCGTCGGATAAGCTTATGATTGGGAGCAATCTTTGGCGGCAGCAAGTTAAGTTTTTTTTTTTTATTTGATAGCTATCAGTTGATGGCATCTGCTTGGATTTGGGAAGCAAACAAACTTATCGTTAGATGCTGACAGTATGCGTCCTGATCAACCATGTTTATTAATTGTATGACTTATTCTTTACCCGTGATTTTGTGACAGTAGTTGCATGTTTACGAGAATTTGCAATAAGGACCGGAGAAACTGCACAATCAGATGCTTATGCGCCTGTTATTTGTTTGCAACACTTATAAAGGGAACTAATTGTAACGCATCCTGTCCCTCCAGGTACAGAAGCACTTCCAATGGAATACGCCTCCTGTCAAGTATGACGCATTCCACATGGTCATGTACGAGCTCTGGTTACGTCACCACGTCATCAAGTATTGATCCAGGGTGCATTAAAGCTGAGTCGTATTCTTTCATACCTTGGATGTATATTGCCTTGGCGGTATTCTCACTTAGGGTGCTCGTATAGGGGACAATCATATTCTCCAAAAGATCATGTTCGCCCTGTAAGTAGTTTTCAGTTGGGTGGCTTATCTTTTGGTCATCTCCTGCTAGTGTTTCGGGCAAATGATTGTCTCCCGTCTGCTGGGTTACTTTTTCGAGAGAGGGCGGTGTCGAGCTGAACCTTCTGGTCTCCCTTGGGGATGGGGGTGTGCGTGCATTGCTGGATAGATAGTCAGGGAACTCATTAAAAGTGCATGATGCTTTACCCAACAGCTAGTAAATGAACATTTTTCATAACTGGAGCGGGCATCCGCATGTAAACTCGCTAGCTGTTGACGATTGTAATTCCGGTTTATCCACGCGGGGGTTTATCTCTTATCTCATCCCTGCTTTCTTTCTTTGTCAACTAGATAAATATACGACAGAGAAAATAACAGGTGGTGATGTAATTACTACATTTCGTGGTGGTTGGCGGTTGATTTTACTTTGGTCAAATACTCAGAAGATTTGGTTACACGATAATGGCATGGTCAAACAAACAAACAAACAAAAAGATTAACAAAAATGCACATGTTGGTGTTACCATGCAACTTTTCCATCCTGCTTTAAGTTGTCTTCATTAGCGTCATTTATTTAATATTTAGAAGAAAACCAAGGGTTTTAAAAAAGACAAAAAGAATACGTAAACGAGGGTTTGATCTCCAACAATTTAAAATGCTGATTGTCGTGTGTTTGGCGATTGGTAGTCATTATTATTATTTTATTTTTTTGGCCCCGAGGCATCGTACAACACAGTGTTGGGAGCGAAGATGCCATTTTGTAGGCATCATTTTTCTTGATCGTATGGTTTGGTTTGGTATATTCCCCCACAGGGTTGTAGCGTTAGGTTATCGGGGCAAGTAGTAGAGAGGACAAAATCAGGCCACACCTACATGGAGGAGCATTCACATTGGATCTCCCCACCTCCCCCGGCATCGATTCTCTATTTAGTTTATAGGCTTGTGTGGATCAGGTTATGTCCGTCGTCTAATAAGCCAGCAAAAATAAATAGGATTAACAGCCACAAACGGTAAGACGGCTACAACAGCACCCTCCAGCGGGAAAACCATGAATCGCGATTCTACCGAATTCAGACGATTCCGACATGTGATGCTTCTCTAAACGTGTGGACACGAAGGGCCTGATATGTATTATTTGGTCGGCTGATTTACTGGTCAACCCTCTGCGACTGAAACTCTATCATTCTATCACGAATGCCCGGACGACATCCTCACCGTATCTGGGTGGTCTTGCCAAATGCCCCAAAGAGTCAAAAGTCTTGCGGCGAAATGGGAAAAGGGTTCTTACTCATCAAGGGCGGAAAGGAAATATTCAGTAGGACGACATGTGTAGCACGCGGTACTTTTGGAGAGATTTGTATAATAGTTTGGCGCAATTGACCTACTCCAACTTCATCAACAATGTTTCTTCCACTATATTAATAGGTGATGAGCCAAGTAGGTGAAGATACTACCATAGTGAAATGTCTAGATATAATCAGGGCTTTCGGAGTTAGTCACAATTTACCATAAAGATATAACTTGAGGACTTCTGGAGTTAATAACGATTTGTGCGTTGCAGATCAAATCGGAGAACTTCCCCTGCAAGGGACTTGCCTCTACAAGTCGCGCGACTTGCCCTTGCAAGGGGTTCGACTTATCTCCGTGCAGTTACTTTTGTTTCTTGTATTTGCAGAAGCATCTAGTTGTTTTCTCAATGTTAATCTAATGCAACTACGACCAGAAGGCAACGCGTCCAAACACATACACGTTATAAGAATAAGTAAAGAAAGCTTTCAAGTTTTATGTTCAATTCTATTCGCTACGGAAACCTTTCAGGTTTTGGAATTGCGTTTTATATTAAGCTTTGGCCGGTTAAAATTCATCTAAAGTAGATCACTTAGGGGGTTATTATTCTTATGATAAAAGTCTTATTTGAAACCGAAACACTAATTTGTCAAGTTTACACCAATCGGGATATCAGGGGCCTTTTTTTCAATTAAATTGACTTTTAAATTGAAAGATAAAAAGATTCCATTATGTGGGAAGATAAAGATGCCTTTGTCGATGGATAAGACCTTTGATGTTTGAATATGGGGGGACGACTATTAACGCGAGGAACAGTTGTTCTTGTTGTCTGAATATTATTTGATATCAATTCGTTTCTTCTTTTGGGGGGTCAATGAGACAAGCCTCTCGACTTTCGGGGAATCAACCGTCGAGTAATTTCTTTGAGAAGGATAAGATTGATGCAGGGCTTTTGATATTTGGCGAGTACTCCTTTCACATGCGGCTTGTTATCCACGAGCAAATCATACAACTTTTCAATGGCAACTCCTGCCTTGAATAGCTGAACAAAAAGAACACGCACGCCGCCTGCCTGCCTATTGGCTCCACGATAACACACGCCTAGTATCGAGAGTGAACAGGCAGTTTGTGGCCGGAACGGAAGTAGCCCCATGCCCTCGATCCGCTGGCAGCCTCCGGTCAGGTAATAAATACCTTGAAAGACCCTAGTGGTTGGTGGGGGTGGGGGGCAGTCCCAGGCATGCAATGTGACTCTCTTTGTCTAGTCTCTAATCCATTCCGACCTTGTTAGGCATCAATTGAACCACCACGCCCTTGTCCAAAACGCTCCTACCCTAACATATCCCATCAGATATACTTGAGTCGAATTCGAAATATTTGCCATAACACCTCGTGCAACCTATCGAAAAAAATAAAAATAAAAATCTCTCTCGGCATTGGTTTCTTTTTTCTTGCAGCCGGAAAAGGACAAACAACGGAATCTGATGAATTCCTCAGAAGGTGGTATTGAAGAACATTTACACATGTGGGTCGCCGCCCTACTTTCATACTTATATATTTCTTCACATCATTTACGTGCACATGGACGGGACCTACACAGACGAACGAACATATATTTGTCATTTTTTAAGGCTTCATTTGCATATTCGAAATATAAACTAACGACCCCCCTAATAACCACTTCTTAATCATGAAAATACAACAACATTTTGTGTTCACTAACTCTTTACAATAAATCGGATCAACAACCTTCCGCTTTAACTAAAAAGTAATACCGCAATCCATACGCGCAGGCAAATGTAGAAATGTAAGGAAATAAACTTGAATGGCGTTAAAGAACGTGCCTATTTCGTTTATTTAAAAAACGAAATTAGCCCATTAATTTACCTTACACAATTCAACTCTCATAGGGACAATAATCACGGGAGGATGACACCATGTTTACCTATCCTTACAAATCCGGACACTACGGAGTTAAATAGAGTTGGCCAATGGTTATCAATTTTTTGAATAATTTTTAAAATGCCCGGAAACAAATATATTATTTACAAATTATATTAAATACTAAAACGCAGCTATTTCTTAACTAATTAAAAAAATCCATTATTATTATTATTATTATTAAAATCGTTATCTTTCTCTTTTCCTGTTTTTTTTTTCTCCACCTTTCTTCCACCTCCTCCAATCCATCAAAGAGAAAGATAGAGAACAGAATTGAGTAGCCTGCGGGAGATAGTTATTGAGCATTTAAACACATTGCCAACTTTTAATAGGAAATTGTTGGAAAGTCAAAGCGGTCAGTCTCTTTTCTGAAACGCTAAAAAAAAGAAACAGACTCCGCTCATTAAAGATAAAGACTCGGGAAATGTCTGACTACAACCCCCACAACCCTAAATTCCGAAAGTCCCCAATGTCAAAGAAAGTAGTAGTAGAGTAGGGCAAGTTTTATTAAAAAAATAAAATACTTAAAATATTTTTAACAGAAATCGACGACTCATGTCATGTTGAAGTAAGGAATCGTTAAAAAAGGCTCGTTTACCAGGCAGGGATAGGAGGGTTGTATAAAAAGGGAGAGCATCTTCTGCCTCCATCTCAATTCAATCTTTCAAAAGATTCCCACGTCCCCTTTCTATAAGAGAATTAACCCTCACCCCCATTCCCCCCCCCCCCCCCCATTATCCTCTCTCCTTTTTCTTCCTCCTCTACAACAACAAAAAACAGAATACTTGGCATGGCATTGTGTTCTACTTCCCTCTACGGCACCTCCCTCCTCCCCGGTTCCGGCAAGCCAATCCTCTTTTCGTCTCGTGCCGGGAGACCCCACGACCATCGTTTCAACGTACCACCACCACCACCACCACTTGTTTCTTTGCACTCGTGACTCTTGTAATCAATGACAGTACCACCGACGGTTCTAAATTTCTTTTTTCAGTTGCGAGTGAGCCCATCGGCTCGTGGCCCGTCGTCCGATGGGGAGGAAGGGAAGGCGACGCTATGGAAGGACATGGACGGATGGAAGATCGAGTATTCTGTTGATAAGCCGGACACTCCCTTGCTGGACACCATTAATTACCCTGTTCACATGAAGAACCTGGACATCCAGGTACGGAATAATATAAATATAGTTTTACGCGGGATTTCGTGCTTGTTTAGTTTGATCGATTGATCGCCCATTGACGGGTTGTTTAGGATCTGGAGCAACTGGCTGCGGAGTTGAGGGCGGAGATCGTTCACACGGTCTCTCAAATCGGAGGCCATTTGAGTTCGAGCTTGGGTGTCGTGGAGCTCACCGTTGCCATTCATCACGTTTTCAATACCCCGGAGGACAAGGTCATCTGGGATGTCGGGCATCAGGTAAAGTCTTCCCACCCTGAAAGACTCCTTTGTCCACGAAGAGGAATCATCTTTCTTCTGTTCTCTCGTCGCATTCGGGAAAATTGTTTTCTCTTTTTCCTGACAGACGGATCGGCTTTGTGCAGGCATACCCTCACAAGATTCTAACCGGGCGGCGATCCAAGATGCACACCATCAAGCAGACTTCAGGCCTGGCGGGGTTTCCCAAGAGGGACGAGAGTGTTTACGATGCATTTGGTGCCGGCCACAGCTCCACCAGCATCTCAGCCGGACTAGGTAAACTGCTAGATCTGTCTTTTTCCTCACGTGATCCTTTCTGCGTGTTGTAGACTGCAAAAAAAATTTAACACGGATCATGGAACTAAAAATGGTGTTGCAGGAATGGCTGTCGGGAGGGACCTTCTGGGGAAGACTAACAACGTGATATCCGTGATTGGAGATGGAGCCATGACGGCTGGACAGGCTTATGAGGCCATGAACAATGCGGGGTACCTCGACACCAATTTGATCGTCGTGTTGAATGACAACAAGCAAGTTTCTTTGCCCACGGCGACCCTGGACGGCCCTGCAACCCCGGTAGGAGCCCTCAGCAGCACTCTGTCCAAACTCCAGGCGAGCACCAACTTCCGGAAGCTTCGAGAAGCCGCAAAGGTGAGCATCGTCAAGTCACTGAGTATTCATTCGTGTCCAACAAGGTCTGCCCAGACCATTCTGATCAATTGCATCGCATTGTTCTTCGACAGACAATTACAAAGCAGATTGGAGGACAGACGCATCATGTTGCTGCCAAAGTGGATGAGTATGCTAGGGGAATGATTAGTGCCTCCGGCTCGACTCTGTTTGAGGAGCTCGGGCTCTATTACATTGGCCCGGTCGATGGACATAACGTGGAAGACCTTGTCAACATATTCCAGAAAGTTAAGGCGACGCCAGCCCCCGGTCCTGTTTTGATCCACATAGTCACGGAGAAGGGTAAAGGTTATCCTCCTGCCGAGGCAGCAGCCGATCGAATGCACGGTGAGTATAAGCACTCGCACCATCATCGATATCGGAAGTAGCGAGTCATCTATCCTGACGGATTCATGATGCTTGCAGGTGTAGGCAAATTTGATCCCAAGACAGGGAAACAGGACAAGAGCAAGTCCCAGACGCTGTCATATACTCAGTACTTCGCAGAGTCGTTGATCAAGGAAGCCGAGGTGGATAACAAGATCGTGGCGATCCATGCGGCCATGGGCGGTGGGACAGGACTAAACTATTTCCAGAAAAAGTTCCCGGAAAGATGCTTCGATGTCGGGATTGCAGAGCAACATGCCGTCACGTTTGCTGCAGGCTTGGCCACAGAAGGTCTTAAGCCATTTTGCACGATCTACTCCTCGTTCCTTCAACGAGGATACGATCAGGTGGTCCACGATGTAGACCTCCAGAAGCTGCCTGTCCGGTTTGCGATGGACAGGGCAGGTTTGGTTGGGGGTGATGGACCGACGCATTGCGGGGCCTTTGATATCACATACATGGCTTGCTTGCCTAATATGGTAGTCATGGCCCCCTCCGATGAGGCAGAGCTTATGCATATGGTCGCAACCGCGGCATGCATCGACGACAGGCCGAGCTGCTTCAGGTTCCCTAGAGGAAATGGCATCGGCGCTCCTCTTCCACCCAACAAAAAAGGAACACCCCTCGAGGTGAGCCTCCTAGAGCCACCCCTCCCGCAATCCATCCCGGGCCAACAGATACTAAAATCCTTCTTCGTGTATGTCCTTGTACCAGATTGGCAAGGGGAGAGTCCTGATAGAAGGCAATCGGGTTGCACTCCTCGGATACGGGTCCATCGTCCAACAATGCACAGAGGCAGCGAACATGCTTCGGAGCCTGGACATCTATGTAACTGTGGCAGACGCCCGATTCTGCAAGCCGCTCGACAGGGAGCTGATCACCCAGTTAGCAAAACACCACGAGATCCTCATCACAGTGGAGGAAGGTTCGATCGGTGGGTTCGGATCCCACGTCTCTCACTTCCTCAGCCTCTCTGGCCTACTCGACGGGCCTCTCAAGGTGAAAAATACGATCCGCATAATTCCTTCGCCAATATGCCACCTAAAAACTGATTAAACTTTTCCGACCGTGGCAGTTGAGGGCGATGTTGTTGCCGGACCGGTACATCGACCACGGATCGCCCAAGGATCAGATGGAAGAGGCGGGGCTAACATCGAGGCAGATATCGGCGACTGTGTTGTCAATGTTGGGGAGACTAAAGGAAAGCTTCCAATTCAAGGGATGAAAAGAAATTAAGCAAATCTAAGCAACGTATCAGTCATTCTGTTTCGGTTATAATATTCGGGTAATCCGGTTTGCGCTCTTTTTAGAGCATGACATATATATTCAATTGTAGTAATATGATATAATTAGAAGGAATAAGGTACCGAAACAGCTTAGCGGGGAAAAATTTACGAAATAAAGGAAATAATTTCAAAATTTCAAAAATAATTTCGACTACCTTATCTCGTGAATATTTAGTAGTCCACGACACAAATTTATAGGGGGGTGGTACCCGTGAACTTTATGTTAGTCTTGTGAACTTTGGAAATATTGCAGGAGGGAATAAGTAATTAATCTTAGAGCCTGATTCCTGATTTTCTTTCCCGTTACGTTTGATTCAGATAATAATGATAAGGAATTGAAAATCCTCGTCATTAAAATAAGATTTTTACTCGTATAAATAGTGGATCCCAATAATATAATACCCAGTTTTTCCTTTTCCGGAAATATTAACTCTTGAGGAAAATGATTTATTGCCCAGATTTCTCCGGTGGGCCCACGTATTTTTTTCATATATATATATAAATAAAGTATGAATTACTACATTAAATATACATTTTTTCTTTCCGTTGGAGATTCGTAATTTCTCTGTTTAAAAAACAAAACGAAGTCCAACCGGAAAAAAATATTATTTATGTTTGTAAGTTTAAGTATTCTTTTATATCGAGTACTTCTTATTTAACTTTTCTAAAACTGACACATTTAAAAAATATATGTATATATACGTATAATTATCATACGGAAATACATATATCACTAATCTTTGGCATTTTAATGCCTTATGTAGAACGACGTAAAAAAAATTGTAAAATAATTTCTTGTATAGATACAATATCTTACTTAAAATTATATCCCACGTATTACAAATTGTAGGGGCAATTAATGTTTAATTAGGGTGAGGGCGCCGGGCATAGGACAAATTTTTGTCATCATATCTCCACACCATCCTCACCCTTGTCCTAAAACCCCCCCATTTCTTCACATCTTCATCATCCCGGGGGGGGGGGGGGGCATGGATCATCATCATCCTCATCCCTGCAAGGGTACTATTATCAAACATTAACATAAATGGGGTTTTTGCTTCGTTTCTTCTAATTTGTTCTTTCAGGGAAAGGAATGCCAGTGGGAGGCGAAGAATCTCAAGAAGTTTCCCCCAGGGGCGTCCTGGAGATCCGTCCCTTGGCCTCCTCCTCCTCCTCCTCCTCCTCAGACAACACCTGCTGCTCTTGCTCCATCCCCACTCCTCCCGATACACTTGTATGCCATCATGCCCGCAGGCGGAAGGACCCGCACCTGTCGTCCGGCTGGAAGAAATACGTCGGTGACGTCCTGGGGAAGAAACCAGCCTCCGCTTCTTCTTCCCGGGGCAGCGGCTCTGGAGTCCTTGTCCGCGTTAAGGATGTGAATAAAGTGTTCGCTAGGATCCAGACTGCCGACAGCGACGTGGACGAGCGCATTGGGAAGTGTTCGTGGAGGAGTTTCGATTACGCGGAACTTGCCGCGGCCACCGCTAACTTTAGCCCCGGTAATGTGCCTTTTTCATTCAACCAAAAAACCATTTGCTGTTAGGTTTGAAATGTAAATCATCACCCTTGTTGAGTGGGAACAAAATTAATTCAGGGCTGGAAATTTGGCCATTGAGAGAGATTGCTTTCAGATTGTTCTCCTGGGCGGGGCCAGGATGTCCCCGATCGATATTTTTTTATTTTATTACATGATCGCCAGGAATGAATCCCAAGGAAACAAATGGGTCAAAAAGGCTGCTCCTGGCGCCTGTGACAGCCTCCATACTCCGTCCATACCTCCATTTATTATATGGTGATGATGCAGATAACCTGATAGGGAAAGGAGGCCACGCCCTGGTTTACAAGGGGTGCCTGAAGGACGGGCAGTCCGTTGCCGTCAAGCGGCTCAAGAGGAAGGATGGAGAAGACGGCCACGGGGACCAGCACGATAGGGCCGGCGCGTTCCTTTCTGAGCTTGGGATCATCGTACACGTCGATCACCCAAATGCTGTCAGGCTGATCGGGTTCAGTACCGACAACGGGCTTTTCTTCGTCCTCGAGATGTGTCCGCGCGGCAGCCTCGCATCCCTCCTACATGGTAATTCATCTCCCCTGTTATTTTGGTAGGGGTCAGACTGGAAGAGTGGAGTTGAAATAACTGAGTGCAGGTTCGTCCTCCTCCGAGAGGGTCTTGGAGTGGAAAGTGAGGTTCAAAGTTGCGGTAAGAGTCGCAATGGGGCTGCAGTACCTCCACCATAATTGTCGTCGCCGAATTATCCACAGAGACATCAAGCCCTCCAACATACTCCTAGCAGAAGACTACGAGCCCCAGGCAATTGTGGTATCCCTATGCTAATACTTCAAGATATTGGATTATGGTCGATTAATCCGCAGCCTGCATGATTTCTCAGATCTCTGATTTCGGATTGGCAAAGTGGCTCCCTGAGAAATGGATTCACCATGTTATCTTTCCCGTCGAAGGCACGATCGGGTACCTGGCACCTGAATACTTCATGCACGGCATAGCCAACGAGAAGACAGATGTATTTGCATTTGGTGTTGTGTTGTTTGAACTTATTACAGGCCGACGTGCGGTCGACTCATTACGAGAGAGCCTGGTGATGTGGGTACGCCGACCATCTGCCCATGAACTTTTCAATCTGTAGAAAAGGGGAAGATTTAAGTTGGGAATTGTGCAGCTCCATGTAACTAGAGTTGCATTCGTCTGCAGGCGCAACCGCTGCTCAAGGAAGGGAACATAAAAGGTCTTGCAGATCCACGACTGGGTGAGGAATACGACCCCCGGGAGATGAGACGGGCAGTGTTGGCAGCCTCGATGTGCACGCACCACATTTCGACCTCGCGTCCGGACATGAACCAGGTAACCACAGCCGATATCAGAGAACTGGACCAGATTGCAGCCCGACTAACCGATGGTTGTTCGGCAGGTAGTGGAGCTACTAACGAGCCTAGATGACAGAACCGAAGAGTGGAAGCACGAGTCAGTGTCAAAGACAGCGTTCATCCTAAGTGCCTGCGACTCGGAAGAAGGTTATGACTGCACAGACTACCTCCAGGACTTCAACCGTCACATGCAGCTACTCATGGAGTCATGACGGTCATAGATCCAACTTTAGTCATCCAACTTCAGTTTTTCGATGGGTGGGTCTGCTCCGAGACCTTTTCATGTGCTATAACAATGGAGCATGTGTTCCTCGAATCATGGCCAGAGAAAATGTAAGAATGACACTAAAGCATTGCGCGATGAAATGAACTTCCTGAAATTTACAGTAGTCCCAGAACGATGTAAGAAAGCCGACATGTCATAACTAATCCTGTTAAGGCAAAATTATCTCCCTGACAATGCAAAGCATGTAGTATCAACCACAAAATGCCTGGAGATCTAGTTAGGCAAGGGTGTTTTGAAAATCGTCAGCCTCAGTCCTAAATGAACCATTCCTATTACCGCTTTTGCTCATCATTCTTCGCTAGGTCAATTGTGTTTTGATTGTTCTTCTTCCTGTAGGCCTATATGGTTAGCATCCGGATGCCGTGATTACTTACTAATATTAATAAGATTGGTTGGGCCAAAGGAAAAAGTCGGCCGCATGGGTTAGGCTGGAAGCCGTAGCCGGAGCGGGGATCGTCGTGACCATGCCAGAGGGGTAGATGGAATTGCCAGACTGTTGTTGCAGTTGGTGGAAGAAGCTCTGGTGGTAGATGGAAGGGCTCATCTCGAACGGTTTCCTGCTTGGGATTGGCACAGAAAATGGCTGGACGAGGGACAAACCTGTGTTGCTGCTATTACCACCGACAATCCCACTTTGCGACAGTTGCTCCGACGTGATGGATGGTTTGAGGTCGGATTCGAGCTTTAGGCGCTTCGCAGCGCCACCTACGGGAAGAGAACTCCTGGCAATTGCCTCCATGTCGTAGCGGCTCATCTCAAAGTTGGTCACCGCGTTGAGTCCTCTGAACTTAATGGCTGCAATATCATATGCCTCTGCTGCTTCCTCCTCGGTTGCTGTAAGAGTTAAAATAATCAGCTTCAGGCACACTTTCATTGTCAAACACAAAGAATAAATGAAAGAAGTGCTCCTTATCACTCACCGAATGTCCCAAGGTACAAGTCCTTGTTGCCCGCGACTCGGCCAATTCTAGCCTGCCATCGACCCTGCTGATGGTGCCTGCAAATGATATGGGAGGATATTATTAATGAAATGACCTCGTTAGGAGGACCTAAATAGAAGATCAAGGATATCTCAGCTACCTGGTTACACCCCGGTAGACAGAAGCGCCCCGAGAGAAACCACTACTCTTCCTGTGAAACCAGAAAAAAACAAAAATTCAACATCCTAATCCTCCAATGCACGTAAAGGAATTGGCATGGAGACCGTCAAACCGAAGAGATAGTTGATATTTAACCTTCTGAGAGAGGCTATGAACTCTTGCTTTGTGACAAGCTTCATTTCCTCCAGTTCTCTGGAGTAAGTAGAAACCTGGAGAAAGCGAAAAAAGGGAAAGAAGCTAAATCAGTGCCCGACCAAACCGCCTCCTTGGGATACCCACGTAAGCAAAGCTAGACGAAAATGGTCCCTAAAATGGATTAACGAATGGACAAATGATGATGGTAGAAGATGGCATAACAATGTCGCATGAATTACAGGGAAGTTGGTGGTGGCAGTGGGACCCCAGTACTTGAGGGCAGCCAAGTCATAGGCCCTAGCTGCCTTGTCTTCTTTGTCATATCCGCCTGATTCATTCAGATCCAATCAGTATTAGTGAATTTTTCAACTCTTGTTAGTTAATGCAAAGGACAGACAAAATCCTTGGACTGTTGGATACACGTAAACAAACGAAAGTCCCAGCTCAAAAACTTGTGGTTGGGGGGGGGGGGGAGCAGCAGCTGAAAATTTTGACCTTTAGGATGAAAGAAGGCAAAACTTACCCAGATACACTGCAGCACCGTTTTTGACAAAGCAAGTTTCCAGACGACAGCAACGCAACATAGCCCCGGGTTTCATGCATAAGAAGACAAGTCTCAGGATTAGCTGGGCTTAGAGAGTCAAAAGAAAGTCAATTTTTCCTGCCTTGGAACGGAATCATATCCAAGCAAGCAAAAAAAAAAAAAACTGCAGCAGCAACTCCACTCAGCAAAGTTCCACCATTTCAGATTTAACGTATCACTAAAAACAGAGACACATGGGTCCCAAGTTAGGGAATCTCTGTTTCATCCTTTTTGAACAAAATTAATTGTCCCTTAATACTGGTCGTCGCCCATCAAAGTAACATAATTCAAAAGCAGGGGATTTTGTTTTCGAAATAATGGGAAATTTTGGTCCCTTTGATTTAAATATTCCCCAGAAATCAAGATGAGAAGGAAGAAATTAATTCCCAGGGCATTACACGGAGGATAAGGGGCGGAGTCATGTCTTAGTAAGGCGGAAACAAAGTGCAGTCAGTGGTCAAAGCTATTAGACCCACCCAGCGACTGATTTGAAAGAAGATGGAGGTGAAAAGCAGAGAAGCGAAAGGAAATGGACAGAAGAGACT
The DNA here is from genome assembly GCA_029817715.1 of Melastoma dodecandrum. Lineage (NCBI taxonomy): Eukaryota > Viridiplantae > Streptophyta > Magnoliopsida > Myrtales > Melastomataceae > Melastoma > Melastoma dodecandrum. Next base: position 109,420 of record JARUPY010000271.1, read on the forward strand.
CTTCAGTGAATATATCCCTCTGAACTGCGTGGACAGAAAAAAAGATATCTGCAGAATTCTCCGCCCTTAAAACCGCGAGGTGGTGAAGGTGGGGACCAAACAGCAGATCAACACACAGATGAAGCAAAACAAAAAAAAAAATTCCCGTTCAAAGTTCAGAGGAGAAAGAATGGCGGCAGCCGTGATGGCTCCATGAGATGGAAGAACAGTGATAACTCAAATCATGTGAAAGCTTTTTTGTTTTGGACAACCAGAAGTCATTGGTAACATCTGGCTTCTGTAACATCATATTACGTGAATCAATCAGTCAAAAACAATGTTTACCCATTATTCTTTTCCATGAATTAGATCTTCCCCTCAGCTTATTCACTTCACTAAAGTACAAACAGACAGATAAGATGACATGCTTCATTTAATATGATGCCAGGCAATCCTACACTAGTGCTTTACATCAAGAAGCACTTGAGGCACCCCTGGAAGTACAAGCCTCGAGTCATTTCATTATTTTTTCTGTAAGAACAATACAAAACATGCTAGCTATGACTTTATGATGAAATGCACCAGACATTGCGTGCAGACCAGTGTACAGCAGAAAATCCGTCGGACCATTCGAGTCAAAAAGGTAAGAGTTAACAAAGGCAAGAGGCAGAGATAGATAGAGAAGGAGCGGGGGAGGGGGAAAAACCTTGACGTCCCTTTCTGGCTTGACCCTCACGCCTACAGCTGTTGTCCCAGAGATGTGCTTCGTATCTGCCCGTCCATCTGTGCCTGCGTTTTCCCCACGTTAGATTCAGAAGAATAGAAAAGAAAAACAAAGGACAGGGAGCAAATGCAATCCCCCAAATGGTCTTTAAATCCGACCGGAAATAAAGGGGAAAGAAAGGGCTTTTCCCAATAACGACGGACTGCCTCAAGAATATCCAACAAAAAGGAACAGCTTTTCACCTGGTTACCCCGCGGTAAATAGAAGTCCTCTGCCCAAACGAATCGCCCGTCCTCTTACCGGTCCCCACCCCGCCGTCGCCGCCCCCCCCGGAAACGACGACCACGGCCTTGCTATTATCGTCTTGGGTGGGATTGCGGACCCCGAGCGTCAAGCTCCCCGTGTTCGTCAAGGAAGACGAACAGGCATTCAGGGAGCAGGACGGCTCATCGGCCTTGGACTTGGAGTCGAGGGGAAGGGAGGCGGCAGTAGGGAACCCCTCCGTGACTGCTGTAGCGGCGGCAATGTCCCTGAGATCGTAGGCAGGAGTGAAGGAGGAGGAGCAGTTGAGGAAGTCCTCGAGCTTGGGGTACAAAACTGGGGAGGGGTTGGTGAGGAAGGAGGAGGGGGGGAATAACTTGGGGGGATGAAGGTGGTGGTCAGCCCCATGTTGTTCTTCTGCTTCGTCGACAACCCCCAGGTCGGTAAACAGGAAATGGTGCTTGGGGTTGTCCCAGCATGCTACAAAAAAGCACGAGAATAAAAAATTAAAGAGAGGGAGGGGGGTTAGATTGGATAGTGGCAACACAGCATCGTAAAAGGAAAAAGAAGGGGGTGGTGGTAGTGTTTACCGGGGGAGTAGAAGGAGTCGAGGAGTAAGGGAGGGGGAGGGGGGTCGAAAGGAGGGAGGAGGAAATAGGGATTGGAAAGAGCAGGTGGTGGTGACTGGGAGGAGGAGGAGGAGGAGGAGGAGGAAGAAGAGGAGAACATTTCAAAGGAGGGAGTGAGGGAGAAGGAGAGCCAGTTGGTAGACGGAGGTGGTGGTGGAGATGGATCCATCCGATCCTCGACGATGAACTTCACAACTGCTGCTGATGCACCCCCCTGCGATGGTCGGTTGATATATATCTATATAAACTACATGAGATGAGAGAAGAGAGAGAGAGAGAAGGGAGGTGGAGGTGGTTGTCTGTTACGGAAACAGCCTTCCGAGTCTCCCGGAGGTGAGGTGAGGTGAGGTGAGGCGAGGCTTACTACTACTCCTCAATTTGCTGTGTGTGTGTGTGTGTGTGGTGATCGCTTTATGGTTTCAATTCAACGTATGTGTCATACATACATAAGGAGATTATCCAAATGATAATAATAAAACCCAACAAATTTACAGGTCGAATGAACAATCGATAACATTATTTCCACTAGGTGATTATAATTTCTCTTCCCTGGCCCCATTTCCCAAAGTAAAAAATAATAATAAGAAGAAAAATTATGCACAGTGCAATCAACTTACAAAAACCACCGAGCCCCACCAAATAAAAACAAGAGATTTCTTTTTTTTTAAAAAAAAAAAACTATGCATGTTACCTTTCTTATTGCATGAATACGTCACATTAACAAGATCTCCTCCAACATCTGTGTTAGTTTCTGGAATCTCGTTTTTGCTTGGTGATTTTCACTTGGGTTTAGTAGGTGTTGGGAGGGAGGACTCCCTTTTGAAAGAATTCCCGGCAGAAAATAAGGGGGCACTAACTGTTCCCCACTTCCCACTCTAAAGCCACAACTAAGGCCTTATCATTATTATTCTTGGTAGATGTAGGGCTGATTTGTTCCCCCACTCTCGACCCCATTATTTCCTTGTTTATTTGATACAAGATCACACACGGCTTTGTCCCGAGGCTTTTGGAACAACATGACACCATAATCATACTTTCATGATAAAAGAACTACTCTCCTCCCATGCATGCAATGACCCCTCCTTTACTATTTACATGAAAACTCGGGGATTTCCCTCCCATTCACTGTTATTACATTTAACAGACGTGGGGAGGAGGCTACATCCAAGTGGTGATGTTTCCTTTTTATCCATCGTTTTATGTCTGAACGAAACAATCGACTATAGGGTGGGTAATATTTTTAATTGGGGAGAAGGGGGTGATGATGATGGTGCGTAATTAGAGGTGGTCTTGACCCCTTGACCAGGAGGAGGGTCACGTGCACGGCTTCTCCAATTCCAATGTTTCTGCCCCCCTGGGGGTGGGAGTCGCACGTGCGGCCTGGGATTCTTACACCTCTTCGTAAACATCATCTGTGTCCCCAACCCAAGAAAATCCAAAAAGTTGGCATTACTTTAGTGGAGAGCTGCTCGTTTACCATTTCATATGACATTTGTATGTGATCCTACTTGAGTTTTTGTCTCGTTGCTTCCTTCTAAACTGTAATGGTGTCCCTCCTTGTTCTTGACCCTCCCTCAATGATCTCCTATGGCTCAGAGTTATCGATATTGGGGCAATCGCTCCCATCTTTTCCCCCAACTTGGATTTCCATATTTTGAATTAAATTTCATCAAATACATTCTCATCGTTACAAGTAAGTTAAATTAAGAGATATAATCATGTCTAATATATAGATTTTTTTTGTTATTATTTAAGCATATCCAATGGGAATCTTTTTAATTTGTTTAAATGATCATGGAATAGTCTTTTCCATTGCCCTCATTGGAGAATGTCATTAATCACCCCCAAACACTTCATCATTGAATCTGGTGGACCGACTGTTCCTTTGATTCCCATCCAGTATGGGCCCATATTGGCCCATATGTAGAATGGGCCACATGGGCCTTCAATCACGAAGCCCACGGATTTCGAGTTCTCAACCCACATGCAAATGCTCTCTCACTCTCTCTCTCTCTCTCTCGCATATTCCCGGGCGATTAGCATTTTTGTTCTAGCTTTTGAATCACATGAGCGGATACACCAATCCTCGACAGACCCCGGAAGAAACTTGTCACAGTGCGATCAAATGGCGCGTCTGGACAACGCCTCGAACGTAAAGCCCAACGGGGAGCGTCGTTGGTTCTGCCGCCCATCTTCGGCCACAGCAAAAAATCCAGTCGGAGCGTTTCCTCGCTTGTTTCATAAATTCGAGGATATAACACCTGGGAATATCAGAAAGTCATGAGAACTGACCGACTAGAGGACATAATTTTCTACCGAAAATCCAATCCAGAAGCGACCAAAAGTGCCGTCCCTCGTTCCTGTCCAACGCAACTTTCGGGAGGAAAAGGTTGACGACGACTCTTCTGCCTTCCCCACTCTTTTATCCCCTTTACCACAAAAAAAGAATTCACAGGCCCAAAAAGGCCGTCCCTCACTTGCTTTTGACATTTGTTGTTGACAGCTCCCGACCGCGTAAAAGATGGATGCCTAGGCCGAAGATGGAGGAGGTTCAGTCGGAGAAGGTTTACGTCGCCTTGGGCAGCGACGTCCAGGACAGCCTCAAGGCGCTGCGATGGTCCCTCTCCCGGTTCTCCTCTCAACAGAACGTCTGCTTCGTCCTTCTCCATATCCTCCGTAACTTGTCCAAGAACTTTGTCTACGGCCCATGTCAGCCTCTCCATTCTTCGATTGAATTCCGTTGTTCATTACACGTTCAGTAATGTGGTCTGTTGATCTCCAGAATGCTTCTTCCTCTTTTTTCCTTCTTTAATCGATTGTCAGTTGGGAAGCTGCCTGCGAGTTCCGTTAGCGAGGGAGAGTTGCAGCTCCTGAAGAAGAACGAGCGCGAGAAGACCGACAGCCTCCTCTCCAAGTGCCTCTCTCTTTGCAGCAAGGTCCTTTCCTTCTCTCGTCCTCCTCAGGCGATTCTTTTGCATTCAGCTGTCATTGTGGTGTGCTTTTGGTTTTGCGGGGTGGAGCCCATCGCAGAACGGTGTTGATCACCGAGAAGAATGGCCATTCTGGCCCATTCTTTCGTTACTTAATATTCGAATGAGACCTGAATGCTGTCGCCCTGCTGCGATACAAGAAATTGAGTTGAATCGATAGTGGAATCCCCGCAGGTTAAGGCTGAGGTTGTGAAGGTGGAGAAGCATGATGTGCCCATGTGCAACCTCATCGTTGATTTGATCGCCAGCATGAACATTACTAAGCTAGTGATGGGTTTCTCATTCATGAAGTCCTCCTCCTCATCCTGGTATCTCTCTTAAGAGTAGTTTATCTGTCCTGTGAATTTCTCGATGATCGGAAGATTGGGCCCTATGCAGAGTTCGTCTAATCCTTCTTGCCAACAGGAAAACGAAGAGCGCGGTCAGCGGAGCCTTCCACGTGTTCCGGAACAAACCCGAGTACTGCCAGCTATATGTGATTTGCGGGGGAAACCTGGTACACCTGAGGGAAGAAAACGACGAAGGGATCATCGAGGATGATCAAGGCACATTGGTCGCCAAGCTGAAGGAGAAATCTAGTCTGAGAGTCTGGTTTGGTAAGATGTTCACAGAGAGCAACACAACCGAGAACAAGGCGAACAATGCATTTGCGGGTGCAGAATCTCCTGAACTTGGAGGCGAAGGTGATCCCTGGAAGCGACACGAACAGGAGATCGAGGATTACTTCCAGGAGCTCCTCTCTAGTTACAGAGAAGACGAAGATCTTGATACAGGAGAGACCGGCGACATGCGAGGCAGTCCAACAAGGTCCGACATTCCTCAGCTAGCGGATTCTAATAAGGTGATCTCAAATCAAATCCTTTGTTCCTCGTGGAGGCCGTAATAATCTATACACGATCCATACAATTAATCCCATTCTATGGAAACGAGTTTAATTGTACTTAAAAAACAGAGTGCTGCAGAAAAGGTTGGACTAATGAAAGCGAAAGTGGAAGAAGCTCGCCGTATAATCGAAGAGAAGAAGAAGGAAGCCAACGCTGATGTCGAACGACGTGCAAAAGCACAATGGGCTATCGGTTTATGCAACCTCCGGGTAACTTGGTTTTTCACCCTCTCGAATCATTGCGCCTCTTGCCTTTGAAGTTGATAGTGCTGTAGATTTGGAAAAGACATGATCGGTCTTCTTTAGGTTGATGATCTCAAGGTGCATATCAAGGATGAGATAACGTCACAGGTCGCGCTTGGGAAAGATATAGAAGCCGAGAAAGAGAGGATCTCCGAGGTGAAATGCGGCTTAGAAGAAAGTAGAAGCAGGCTTAGCACCCTTCGGCAGCTCCAGTTTGAGTTGTCGAACAAACTGCAGATGTCGATCCTTGCAAGGGCGAATGCGGAAGGCCAGCTCGAGAAGTCCGTGAAACGAAGAGCAGAAATGTTGCGGGAGATAGAGGAATTAAGGCGACAGAGAGATGTTCTCCGTCGCAGGGTTGGGTTCTGCAAGGAGAAGGATGTGATAGGACTGGTTAATGGGTTGAATGAATCTGGCGGCGAGTATAGGGAGTACACGAAGGAACAGATCAGATTGGCCACGAATGATTTCGCCGACAACCTGAGGGTGAGATCAGGAGGAGAGTGGACGAATGTCTACAAGGGCCGAATAAGTCATGCTACGGCAGTGGCCATTAAGATTCTCACCCCTGCGCACGGACTACCTGTTGAGGTTTTACTAGCAAAGGTTGAATCCCTCAGTTGTATTCGACATCCGAATCTCTCTTCCGTGATTGGTTTCTGTCCTGAGCTAAGATGCGTCGTGCTGGAGTACATGCATCGCGGTAGCTTAAGGGACGCCCTTAGTTCCCACAACGAGACGAATCAAGGAGGTAGCCGTCCTTTGTGGTGGCATAAACGAATCAACATTGCACACGACGTCTGCCAGGGTTTAGTCTTCCTCCACTCCGCCAAGCCGAGACCGGTGATTCACGGATCCTTGTCAGTGTCCAAGGTCCTCCTGGATCGCAACCTGGTCGCTAGGATCTGCGATTTCGGTCAAGTTGAATTCCGTGATCAAAATGATCTTCAGTCCGACATTCGTGGGTTTGGAGATATACTGCTTGCACTCTTGAGAGGGGGTCAAGATGGATCGATCGAGGATGCAATGGAGATCAGCAAGAGAGGAGGCCTTGCAGAAATGCTGGACAAAGCGTCTGGGCAGTGGCCATTGCATCTGGCAGGACAGCTTCTCGGGATAACAGTGAGGTGCCTGTCGGTCAATGCAGATTCCATCGGTGATTTCAGTCTAACTACGGTCCTTGACGAGATCAGGGAAATCAGGAGGGCAGGGGAAGAGATCGCGGCGAGGAGCAGGAACGACTCTGCAAGGTGTAGGGAGACTGAGGGGGATGACACGAGGGACGTTCCGCGGGTGTTCTTCTGTCCCATATTCCAGGTTCTTCGATCTCCCGTGTATACATTCTATGAAATAATCCTCTGCTCCGGTGTGATGCTAAAAACAATAGCGGGCATATGGGCTGCGCAGGAGATAATGAAGGACCCTTTTGTGGCGGCGGATGGGTTCTCGTACGAGCTGGAGGCAATAAGAGAGTGGCTGGTGGGACACGATACGTCGCCGATGACAAACCTGAAGCTCCAGCACAAGAACCTCATCCCCAACCACACCCTCCGATCGTTCATCGAGGAGTGGGGTAGCAAAAGGTGCACCTCCTCCTAACCACAAACTTGTATGAAGCAGAAGAAGACATCCTCCCCCTCCTCGGCTCGACCTTGCCCTGCCATCATCAAATTTTAAAAAGGGAACATTAAGTCAATATAATAGGAATCCCGTGAGCCCCGAGCCCCTTCCCTCCCCTCCCTCATGTCATGTCCATCTCCCTCTAACCCCACCCAGTGACGTCTCCACCGACGCCGAAAAGTGAAACGACGCCGGGGAGTTAACTGGGAAACACATGGGATGCCGTGTCTCGCACCCTCCTCCCGTAATAATTCCCCTCGAAGCATGCGGTGATATCTTACACGACAGGTTTGTGTTGACCGAATACAATTGCGAAATATCAATATTATTTTTTATTTAGAATTATTATGCGGTAATATTATTAGAGGAGAGGAGAGGGTCGAGAGTATTTCTTTTTTTTTAATTGTTTTTTCTTTTTACAAGCTAATTGGCATTTGGGGGAAGAAGACACGTGGGGGTAAAGGAAAGAAGAAGAAGCGTCCAGGGCAGGAAGGCGGCCGGCCAATAGTTTTGGGGGGGCTGTCGGTGGCCTTGTGTGCATTTTTACAAAAGATAAAAACATTCAATGATACATGCACGACACCCACGGGAATATTGACCGTCGTTGTATGTTATTTTATTAAACAAGGAACGAAATCATCCTAAGATATTTGCTGGGTGGGTGGGAATGATATGAGATAATTATCTCCCACGTCGAATCTCGAGCTTTTATTCGAAGACCCCTCCCCTCCCCTCCCACGTTCGCATGCATTCCCCATCTTATTTTGGCTCAGACTCTGGATTATAACCAAATTAATTCAAATCCCGTTCTCCTTTTTCGCAGCTTCGATGCTAATTATAATAATTTCTTTCCTTTCCCGAGCAAGACAGTGCCCTGCCTGCCTTCTATGTTGATCGATGAAAGGAGTAATAATATAGATAGGGGTTGAAGGGAGAATCTTGTCTTGTTTTGGAATAGGGGGTCCCTTCGTTTAATTCTTTTTATGTAAACAACAGTTGCCTTCCTCGATTTTTTCTTTTACCTCTGTTACTTTCCCTCTTGGTTTTCCTTTTCTTTTTTCTTGCTTTCAATCCCAACCGAAGCGGCTGCCAAAATGCAGCGGAGACTGAGTGACTGTGATTTGGCAATGCCCCTCCACCCCACGCCCTTGTTTTGTCAGTGCGAGGAAGGCCAACTCACCACCACCATTCCCAGCTAGCAAATCTCAACCAATGCAACACCCCCCCCCCCAACCACTGGTTGAGCGCGCGAGCCGTCCGGGTGTGAAAGGAAGGGGTCCTCCTCAAACCCACACCCTCCCCTTTTTCTTTTACATTTTTTTACTCTCACCCCCCAAGTCCCAGCATTTCAAACCCCGTCCCCCAATCCTTCCCTTTCCCCTAAACCATTCTTCTATTCCTCGTCTTCTGTCCTTCTCTGCCATCCCGACATTATTACCAACCAGCTCTTTAGCATACAGGTGTCATGTGAAGCTCTTGATGTGACTCTACCCCCCTCCCTCCCCCCCGTTCCCTTTATCTTTTGCTCCTTCTCCCATTCCCCTATCTCCTCCCCCCCCCATCAAAGAGGAGTGGGACGAAGTTGGGGCAAAAGAGGCTTTCAGCATTTGTTTCTTCTGTGGTTCCGCTGCTACCTGTCTTTGTTTTTTTTTATTGCGAGAAGGAGGGTGCTTTGAGATCTGGGTGGATAGTGTTGAGCGTCTCTCTGGGGATGTTAGCCATGGTGGTTCATGGGCTCTTGTGGTTGTTGACACTGTTCTTCACCCCCATCTCCTTCCTTCCTTCGACTCGTGCCTCTGTGCTCACGGTATGTGTGTCTCTGTTTGTGTCGGTGCATGTTCTTCCTCGGTTTCTTTCTTTCTTTTTCTTCTTTTTTTTGTTTGCGTGTGTTGGGGGGGGGGGGGGGGGGGTTGTGTTAGTATGGTTCTGTGCTAACGAAGTGATGAGTTTTATGGGTCTCGTTGAAGATATCTTGCTTCTGGCCGTGTCCCGCGGGGGGGAGGGTCTCTTTTCGGTTTGACTCATGGAGTTTGCCTATTCCTTATTTTGGCTATTATAGTAACCTTGTTAAATTTTAATGGAATCCTCTGGCTTTAGCTATTGGTTGGTTGGTTGAGCAGAAGTCAGGATTTGCTAGAGCAGTGTTTTAAGTTGGGGGCTGTCTCCTTCTCAAGTTCTTGCTGGAGTAAATTGTAAATGAATAATCCACTTCCAGGGTTCCGATTACTTGACTGAAAGGAGGAAACATATTTATGTGCATCCCGATTTGTAAAATTTGTTGTTGGCAAAGTGGGTGGGAGATGATGATGATGCTGGCTCAAACTATTCGAATGCAGGAACTGATTACTCCCAAGGCGAGGCACTTAAATCTCCTGAGGAGCGCCTTACAACGGCAATCTGTGAGTCTCTTGAGTTGTTACATTGAGTTACCTGACCTGTGGGTCTGGTTGTTGATGGTGTTTCCTTGTGATGTGCAGTCTGATTTTCAACAAGACGAGCAATGGAATCCCTTGGATGACCAAGGATGGAGTCCGTCCGTCCAGTCATCAAACAAGGGTGGTGAGTGGTTTCTTTTTTTAAATGGCCAGGTTCTTTACTTCTGTTGGCAACAATTGGAAGACCTCCTGCTTATGGGGTTTTGATCAGTTTGTAACTTGTGCTTTTACAGCTTTGCCGGAGAAAGCCGAAGGTTATATTCAGGTGTTCCTTGATGGAGGGTTGAACCAGCAGAGGATGGGGGTGAGTTCATTTGCTGCGGTTTGCTTTGCCAATTCTGTTGATAAATCAGAAATTTGAAATGTTAAAAAGACACATTGAGAGGGGATAGGACATGAATTGCACAATTGTTTGCTATTCCTCATGCCAAAGTCGTTTCTATCGTTCACAGACATTGTTATGTTAATTGCACAGATATGTGATGCTGTTGCTGTTGCTAAAATCCTTAATGCCACTTTGGTCATTCCATATCTCGAAGTGAATGCTGTTTGGCAAGATTCGAGGTAATCAAGTAACATCTGTCGTGAGTGTTTTACTTGTGAAATTTCCTCTGCCTTTGCCGTCTAAATTTGTTTTGCTCTTTCCTGTAGCTCATTCTCTGATATATTTGATATGGACCACTTCATCGACATATTGAAGGATGATATCCGTATTGTGAGAGAGCTTCCAGATGAGTTCTCTTGGAGCACGAGGGAATATTATGCCACAGCTATCCGACCGAACAGATTAAAAACCGCACCTGCTCATGCTTCTCTTAACTGGTACTTAGAGAATGTCTCACCGGTGCTGCAAAGGTAGGGATTTGCACTTTTCTTGTGATTCCTCTTTTTTCTTTGTGAAAATGATTTACCTAAAGGCATCTCTTACATATGAAGTTTTTTGTCGTTGACGACATGGTTCTCTCTTTTCCCAGCTATGGACTCGCCGCTATTGCTCCATTCTCGCACCGGCTGACTTTTGATAATGTGCCTACCGACATCCAGCTCCTGCGTTGCAAAGTGAATTTTCAGGCATTGGAGTTTGTTCCGCATGTTAGGGAACTCGGCAACGCCCTCGTTAACCGGTTGCGTTACAAGTCAGATGGAAGTTACCTGCAAGAGATTACCGATTCCAATGTGAAACATGCTGGGAAATTCGTTGCTTTACATCTTCGCTTTGATAAGGTACTTATTCTACCTGTTGCCCATCTCTGGTTAATATATGTCACTTGAGGATGGTGGTCTCACTAATCCCGTGGTTTCTTTCCCTTCTCGTCATGTTTCGCCGTGCAGGACATGGCTGCTCACTCGGCTTGTGATTTTGGCGGTGGCAAAGCGGAAAAGCTTTCCCTGGCCAAGTATAGGCAAGTGATGTGGCAAGGCAAGGTACTCAACTCTCGGTTCACAGACGAGGAGCTACGAAGTCAAGGCCGTTGTCCCCTGACTCCCGAGGAAGTTGGACTGCTACTTGCTGCCATGGGCTTTGACAACAACACCAGACTCTATCTAGCCTCGCACAAGGTATGTCATCATCACTCGGAAGTCATGCCATCGTTTCATCGGAATTATGGTGATCGAGCGAATTTCATTTCCTTCTGTGTTTTTGTGATTTTCAGGTGTATGGGGGAGAAGCTAGGATCTCAGCATTGAGAACTTTGTTCCCTCTGATGGAGGACAAGAAGAGTCTTGCATCCGCCGAAGAACGAGCACAGATCAGTGGGAAGGCATCTTTACTGGCTGCGGTCGACTACTATGTCAGCATGCACAGCGATGTGTTTATCTCTGCTTCTCCTGGGAACATGCACAACGCATTGGTTAGTAATCAAATGCTGCATATTGCTGATCTAATAGCTATGCCAACCGCTGTTGTCCGGCCTCTTACTTCCTTCAACTTAACCAATGCAGGTAGGACACAGGACCTACAAAAACTTGAAGACAATTAGGCCAAATATGCGCTTACTGGGTCAGCTGTTCCTGAACAAGAGTTTAAGTTGGTCCGATTTCAGGGATTCGGTCATCGAGGGGCACATGAACAGGCAAGGCCAGATCAGGTTGAGGAAACAGAAACAGTCCCTGTACACGTACCCTGCCCCGGATTGTATGTGTGCCGCATAAAGGTGAGGTGTCTGCTGGCCTCATCATGGTCCGCGTTTCGTTGTTATGTTACTCTTTAGTATGAAGAAAGTAAATAACTACTCGGTCTGATCATATCTTCCTGGAGTGGAGGAAAAGCTATTTGTTATTGTTTGGTTGTGTGTAGTCGGGTTTGGAGCGAACTGCGAGAGGGGGCGAGGATGAGACCGAGCCTTGATGAGCGGGTATACTATTTGATTGTACACAACACTTGCGGATTGAATATGATGATGATAGTTGTCTTCCGTTTGTTTGGATTTGGAACCCTGAAATGGGTTGGTCCCTCCTGCAGCACCCTGAACGAATACTCGATCCCATGTCTCTCCCATGATTGGAATCCTGCGCGTTTTGATTGCGAGACCATGTTTTATATTTTTGACTTTGTTACACAGGCACAAAAAGCCTATTTGACAAAACTCAGCTGGCACAATCTGACAGAAGTCTCAGCCTTACTAGAAAACTACAATCCAAAACTAAAGAAACATAAACAGAAATGCCGGTGTGGTCCGTCCGTTGCCGGGTCGCCGGGTAATGTTAAAGCCTTGCCATTACCGTCTTTGCTTACTAAGAGCCAAAACTGCTCCAATCGAGACGGACCGGACTATCCCTCCAGGCATTGCCGACAATCGCTCATCTAACCTAGAAGATGCCCGCGGGTCTCATCATCCTGTCCCCGTTAGAACAGCAGTCGTGCTATCCGCATCCAGACTTCTATCTCCTAAGCCGGGTGACAAGGATGACTCCTTTATCTCCCGCTTCTTCCGCAGCTCGGCTATCTTACACTCGATCTCTACAATCATCATTTTCTTCTATTCAACCTCATAGCTTTGCAGTAACATCCTCCCGCCTTCATCTTCTCCTATGCTAGTAATCCGGTGATACCTCCTTTTACTGCCAGTTGCGTGCGAGTTATTATCTGCATTGGCCCCCTCTCTCGACCTTGAATCTCGTCTCATTCATATTATCAGCATGCACAGTCCATTTGGTCCCTCCCATCAGTGATTCCTGCTCAGCATGCCAGTTCCTTCTCGTTTTCACTGACGGCACGGAATAAACTATTCCTTTCCATTTCAAAGGGCTCCGAAGGATCTGAACTCAAGACATTAGCACACTTTACTCTAAAGTTCTCCAATTCCCGTTCAAGTTGAGCATTCTTATCCGTCAAAGACTCTATTCTTCCATCCTTTTCTTCTAATTGGCGGAGGAGGCTGTCTTTCTCCTGCTTAATCATATCCTCGAACTCTGTTTGGGAAAGAAGCGATTCCTCCAGTTCTTTCCGGGTGCGGAAATTCTCTTCCATGTTAAGCTTCAGTTGTTCCGCGATGGATCTCCATATATACACTTCAAGCTCAATTTCACTCGCTTCATCAAATTTTTCATCCGACACGAAACCAGTTATTCCCGGGGCCTCGCAAACTTCTCTGATCTTGTCATTTGTCTCGGTTTCCATCCGCAAAACTTGTTCTCTCAGATAGATTTGGCATCTCGATGATTCCTCGAGAATTCCCTTACACCTCCCTGTCCCCTTGATTAGGTCAGAAGCATGCTCATCAGACACATCATTGGCAAGGCTTATCTGCGCCTCAGAAATCCCAGAGTTCGTCACCAGTAGCATTACTGTGATCTCTTCATTCAACAACGTCAGATGCATCAATGAGGAATGACAGATATCCAATTCGTTCCTGGCATCTTCAAGCTTTGCCTCCTTATCTATTAGCTCCAACCTGCACTCAGTGAGTTCGGAGGCCAATTTCTCCACTTCAGAAGTTGATGCCGTTTCCTTGGCATCGTTATTTGCTGAGAAGTCCCGGTGCATCCGTTCTTCATTTTCCAAAGTGTTCTCTTGCTTGATAAGCGATGACGAATGATGTTTCTGGAGTGACCGAATCTCAACGAGAAATGCAGATTTCTCGTTCTCCCATTCTCTCTCGGCTTCCTCGTATTCTCTCCGCAGCTCCTCATGAACTTCTTCGAGGTAATGAAACTGCTCTTCCTTTAATTTTAGCTTCTTCTCAAAATCACCACTCCATGCCTCGGCGTTCTCCTCAGCTTCCAAGCATTTCCTTTGTGAAGACTCGAGAAGCGTCTTTAAGCTCTCAATCTCCTCAGAAAACGCTCTAAGCTGGTGCTCTTGATTGGTACATTTAAGATTAGATTCCTCCAACAAATTAGCACGGGACTTCTTCTCCTCCTCCAATTCCTGTGACTTCAAACGAAGGTCGGACCAAAGTGCATAATTCCTAGCACTAAGATGTTCGATGTTTACGTCTTTCTCCTTCGAGTCACGCTTCATTTCTTCACATAAATCTTTCATGAACGTCAATTCTCCAGCCACTTCACTCAATTCCCGAGAATGTTTATCCACTTTTGCAACTGCTTGTTGGAGCTTCTCGGCCTGCTCGTCGTACATTTTTCTCAAAGCCTCGAACTGCTCAACTTTCTTGTGGTGATCGGATCTGAGCCTCTCTATTTGGAGCTTGGCCTCATCAAGCTCTCCGCATACACTGCTCATCTTCCTTTATGTTAAAAGCTTAGTACTGTGATGTTGAACTACTTGAACAATTCTGCATCAAACGTCAACAATGTCATGGTTTCGACATATAGGCGATGCCACAGCATGGCAAGACATATCACTGAGAAGATTTGCGACTCATGAATGACTCGTGTCGAGACACGTCTGGACGGAACTCAATTGGCAGATACCCAAAACATCAATCAAGATAGTCACTTAAGAGGACGGATTCACGAAACTATTCCTCCCGCCATCATAGGCCAAAATCCATAACGTTCTTCTCCTAATCAGAACCGATCTCATCAAAAGGCCGAACACTACTCATGATCCGTTACGGACACCACATTCGAAGGACGATAGGTTAATGTCTTCCCACCCTCTTATCACCATCACGTAGATCATCCAAAAAAGAAAAACGAATATGGGCGCCAAACATCGGGAACATTACGAGGGAATAAACAAGAAAAGGACTCACTTGGGACGCGAGAATCGGCCGGAGGAGAAGTAACACGAATTGACAATCGGGGCCGGTCGTCTTTAATTTGTGTCGGTTTCGGACAAACAAATAAACAAAGAACATCGGAGGAAGGGGCCTCTTCTTTCTGTTGTCCTTGTTGTTTGTTGTTGTGGTCATTCCTCGTCGGGGATTGGAAATATAGTTTCTTTTCTTTTGGTTCTTTTGGGGGGGGGGGGGAACTGTAATTTCCAGCGGTCGTTAGTTTTCTTTCCGTTTCGTTAGTTTTCTCCTTGTGAAATTTCCACTATGTCCTTCGTCGTCGAAATGACTCTCTCAACTTTGAGTTTTCGGATCTGTATTTGTTAATGTCGCGCATTTGGTGTTTAGTGTGCGTCACGTAACTAATAGTTCAAGAAGGTCTTACGTTACTACTTCTGTACAGACCACAGGGCACACGCATGCATAATTAACCAGCTACCATCAAAAGGATTATCCTATTAGTTCGGTCCTTAAGGTTAAGTCGCGATGTTTACATTTGGTCTGCACTGGCCGGCAGAGCAAGTCTGCCGAGTCGCCACTTCCATCATCATCATATCATAGCCTGGGGACAGTTTATAAGAATCTGATAATCAGAGGACGAGGAGATGGGCATCCATGCATTTATGTCAAATGAGGGAGAGGATGATGAACTCGCCTAAGCTTGAGGGATACATCAGAAGCCTCGTCGTCCCCCGTGGCCGACCCAGAGCCTGAGCTGCAACTGTTGTCAACGGATTCAGATGACTCCTCGTTGTTGTTAGCATCCGAATCTCCAGGTCCGGCATCATTCCTCCTCACACTTGCTTCTAGCACCTGTTGTCTCAGCCTCTCATTCTCTTCCTTCAATTCGATCCCCTGAATGGAAGGCCCCTAAGAAATCATATATCCCAAAAGTTACAGATTTGAATATTAAACACGAGGCAAAAGAACCAGCCTTCTGGCGAAGGTCGGTGATCTCCTTGGCGATCCTTTCTCCCTGAAACACGGCACAAAGTCAACACACCGTACCCAAGAAGGACAACATGAGGCACATGGAAGGGGTGGAAAGACATGGACCTTTTTCTCCATCACGCGGCTCAGTCCAGTTTCAAGCAATTTCTCCAGCTTCTGCAATTCCTCTAGACTCGATCCCTCAAGCTGCTCCCCTCTTAACTGCCTAAGGGTACAGCAAATGACAGGAACTTTTATATATGGCGAGTAAGAAACGAGAAGCAGGATGACAGAGGGCATACCTGAGCTCGCGACCTTTCTCGGTGATTTCTCTGCTCAGCCAGGACAGGTTGCTGCTTTCCACCAGCTGCAGACCAGGCCAGGCCATTGATTATTCAATAAAGGAGGAAACGTTGAGAGATGGACGGGAAGAAGGAATGGGACCTGAAGCTCGAGAGATGGTTGCGCTAGCTTGTCGAGATTCTTGGGTTGCAAATGGTGCCGATCCAGTATTGACTCCATGCTGTACCAAAACCGAAGAGTTCATCGGCTCTCTAGATTTCTATTAAAGAAACAATTACAGATGCACGTCTATTTCTTTTTTTAACAAAGTCTTCCTCTGCGGTTCCCAGAAACATGTCCTCTCTATCAAACCAAATGAACGAGAATGGATGTGAGAGTGGACCAGCATATCTAAGGACGTTCATGAAAGACTCAGTACTTGCCTATTCATAACATAGTGATGCCGTCATGAACAAATGACAGTGAACGTTCCCAGATGTGCAGAGTTCTAATAATGTTGTAGTCGTAGTGAAATAGGATCCAATAGATACTTAAAACGAAATAAAAATAAATACTAGTCATGTAGATTCAGGGTATGTAATGGAAGAGTTGGCCCTTGGAACCCACCAAGAACAAAACACGCCTTCAAAGGACGTGGCTCTTACAAGGCTTTTGAGTATGTAATAACCCCACCCCTACACCCAGTCAATAAATAATAATAATACTTACCAGATCCAGCACGTTTTTGGTAATACCCACCGCATCATTATTTTAATCTGTTGGTTTATTTCTCCGTTAACTTCGGGGTTTTGTTTGCGAGAGATCAAACCTGGAACTGGAGTACTCGAAGAGCCTCCCGGAGGAGGAGAAGACGATGAGGCCGACGTCGACGTCGCAGAGGACAGAGAGCTCCTCTGCCTTCTTGAAGAGGCCCCTCCTCCTCTTGGAGAAGGTAACCTGCCTCGCGGTGGCATTACTTATCTTCTTGATCTGAATCCTCTCCCTCGTCATCCTGTAAGACCCAAAAGGGGCAAAAAAAAAAGAGATGGACGGGAAACCAGATATTAGAAATCAGAGGCGGGTACAGTGTGAAAGAAAGAAGCTCTTTTTATGGGATGAAAGTACGGGAGTTTTTCTTTTTTTTTTGCTAATTATGGGTCGCCATATCTTTGTGTTGGTTCTTTTGAAGCGCGCGTCTTTACCCTCGCCTCCAGCGACGAATTGCCCTTTTCGTCGCTGTGCCCTTATCTGAGGCTGCTGCTTCAATGCACTCTCTTTTATCTGTCGCTGTCGGTCATTCCCCCTCCTCTTTTTCTTTCATTTTTAATTAATTTTTAATTTTTTTATTATATTACGAGCTTTCCTTATTTTCTTTTGTTTTTAATTATTTTTTAACGAGAATATTAAAAATATATTTATCTTATCTTAAAATTAAGTACCAAAAGCCGTGCTTTACGGCGCTTAAAGCGATTCAAGGTGATCGTGTTTCGTCCGTGCTCCCGCGCTTTAACAACTATTATTTGGACAGGAATCTTTGATAAGCCGGGGGACAAACCCTAATGAGAGAGGGGAGGGAAGGGGAAGGGGAAGGGGAAGGGGAAGTCGCGCGCGGGGACCTGAGATTCACCACCGGCCACCTGAGATTCCCACCCACCCACCCAAACCCCCACACTACTAGAACTTTACCCAACAAGAGAGGATGAGTTGTAAAGATTGAAGAATAAACTTTCCCCCAGTTTTTTTTATATATATATTATCTTGAATTATTTAAATTTTTATACCTTTTAAAAAAGAAATAGTGAAAATGCATCATCTGTTGGTCGGGTGATTTTTTTTTTTTTTTTGGGTGTGGTTTGGCCCACAATTTAAAGATAATTATGCACGTATAAATTTAATAATTAAGAATATATTCTTTTTTAACTTACGGAAATATGTCTGGATCGTTAATGGTAGGTATCTCATATACTCATCATTATTCATCAAGCGTAATGTATATACATTACGGACTGACGTGCTACCCGGCCTTTTGTTGAAACGAGGATTACCCCATGATAACCTAATCGTGGACCTTAAACTAGTTCGTAACAATAGAATACGAAGGAATACAACATTCTTTAAAAAAGAGAGCTTCTTTTTTTTTTCCCTTTTTCCTTTTTTCTGGATTCGATGGTTTCCTTGTCTACTGGAAAGAACGAGATAACGAGATAATGTCGCATCTATTAGGAATCTCGTATCCTACCTAGTAGTATGTATATTCACATAGTGTGTAATGGGTAAATAATTTTAAAGTGGGGGAAAGAATCAGATGAACAGACTTTATGTTTGTCGTGTAGGGGGGACTAAGTAGATGGTGGGAACTGTTTTAGCAGACGGGGGGGGGCGGCTGCTGCTGTGGGGTTCTCGTGTTGTCTTTGTCAAGCCGAGGGAGGAGGAATATCTAAGGAAAAAGAATTAATTGACCTGAAATAAGTGGACTAAATTTTTAAAAGGCTAAATTATAAATTTATCTTAAATTATGTTTTTTTTATTTAATCTATCGTTATCGTAATATCATCGTATATTTTAAACTTATTCCGTTACTTCTTATTTATTCTCCATTAGTCGTCCGACTAACGAAAATAGACGTGTCACTGACATAACACTAACGCCGTCGTTAGCCCCGCCGTAAAAAAAAAATCACCCAAATTCACTGTAAACCCCAAATCGAGCACGGTCCTCTTCCTCCTTCACAGCTCCCGATCCCTGCCAGCGCTCTTCCTCTTCCCCTGCCTTTTCCACCACCTCCGACCTTTCCACCAACCCACCATCCCAGACCTTTCCACCGACTTTCATAAATGAACTGCTGCTCGTACACTGTGTGGTCGGGGATCCTCGCCAATGCCGGCAGCCCTCTGCTCAACAGCACAGGGTTCGAGCTCCCCGCCGACACTTCTCGCTCCATCCTTGCCCCAACTGGCTGGTCTGGCCGGTTCTGGGGCCGTACTGGCTGTGATGTGACCGGATTCGGCTCCCTTTCTTGTCTGACCAGCGACAGCAGTTCCGATACTGTTAAGTGCAATGGCTTTGGCGCCACCCCTCCAGCGACTCTTGTGGAGTTCACCCTCGGCAATGGCGACGGCCGGGACTTCTACGACGTCAGCCTCGTTGATGGGTGAGTTAGGACACTTCCTTCCGTCGTGCTCTGAGGTTGATCTGTACTTAATTAAGGCGGGATTATGATTTTCGTTTGTGTGATTTCCAAGTACAATGTGACAATGTTGATCGAAGTCAGCACAGGATCCGGGATGTGCGCCTCGACAGGTGCTCGGCCGACCTCAACCAACAACGCTCAGCGGAGCTTAGGGTCGAGGACGGAGAGGCGTGCAAGATTGCGTGCGAGACTTTTGGTAGATTTTATTTATTGCAAATATTCTAATTTTGGATCTAATTGTCCCAAACCATATATTATGGCTGAATATGATTGATTGTCTTTATATTATAAGACATCACGATGTGAAATATTTTGCACTTATATCTTAGTATAAATATAATACACGGGCCTGATATTATAAAAAAGTTCAAGCCCAACCCATTTATTATTGGGTTTTAAAATTGTGGTTCAACCCATATGCTAGCCCAATAAGCCTAACCCAATTATAAAATGAACTGGGCCTAGCCCATATATCGGCCCATTCCAACTTCGGTCTAATCCAAATGTCGGCCCAATAATCTTAAGCCTACATGCATTTGTCCCACATCGGAAAGAAACCATACCTAAGGACTTCTCAATTCCTATATAAAGGGAGTCCCTCCCCCTTATTTGGGACACAAAAAATTTCTCTCTTCTCTCTTATTCTCTTAAGCCTCATTAGGTTATAAAGAGATTCTAGTTATTTTTTAAGACCCCTCTGCGGGTAGTGCGGCGAAGGCTCCTCGGCGGGTTGTGCGGCGAGGGCTCCTCGGCGGCTGGTGCGGCGGCGAAGGCCCCTCTTTGCGGGTACATCTCCGAATGCCTCATAGCGGGTTTATCTCCGAAGGCTCCTCTGCGGGTTTATCTCTGAAGGTCCCATAACAGGACTACGAGATTCTCGTGGTGGTATATTATCCTTGGAGTTACATTTTCCAAGCGGTCATATTCTGCACACAACAATATTTTTCCCGACGGCGGCTATATTCCTCCGTCGACAACATCTCTCCCTCAAGTTCTGTTGGATAAAATCCACAGGCCTCGATAACTTCAAGAGTGAGGAGCTCTTTCGATAGCGAAGTTTTCGAGCATCTTTTTCTCACTTGATCGACGACGAAGTGCTGCCAGATCAAGTTTCTACAATAGCCCTGGTGTTCTTCGGAAGACTCTCCAGATCAAGCTTCGCTGTTCTTCGCCTATCCTCAGAAGACTCTCCAGATCAAGCTTCTGTAGCTCCAGTGTCTTCATCAACATATCTCATTGAAGCTCCAACAGATATTTGCCAGAGCTCAGCCCATCCATATTTCGAATATCTTACGAGTATAGAATCAGAGGACTCACGTGTTTCGTCCGTGACTAGAGATTGAACCTGCTATTTCTCAATACGACAATTTGTACGTTGCTTCTGGTCTATATACGGACCGTGAAACTTTTTACGTCAACACCCAGTTTTCTTTAATTTTTTTAAGGGGGAGAGAAAGAGACTAAGAACCCTACCTGGAAAAGCACCTTGCCTTAACACCCATGGATAGCCCTACAGTGATGACCGCTCCCATCACCCTAGATTCTAGCCCTACCTTCCGAAAATCCACCTCTGACAGGTTAGATGGATTGTATGAGATTTCTCACCAAGACATCTCAGACAACAACCAGATTTCCGACACCACCATCCCACTACTGAACCCCTACACAGCCTTCAGTAAGCCGTCTTCAAGTCCCATTCGAAGGATAAGATCACTTATCCGACAACCTAGTTCTCAGGTTCTTGAGTACATCCAAGCTAGCAAGTTTAACCAACACCCGATCATGGCTACTCAAAGGGAACAATTTGTCTCACTACAACTGCCAGTAGATTTCCCTAGGCAGTGGTCACAGAAGGGATATACGCACCTCCACTTTGGTGCAGTAAGGCTAGCACTCACATATCATGGAAGGAAAGGTTTACCAGTGACAGCCAGGATGGCTTTACTTGATTCCAGATATGTTGAATACCAGCATACTTGCATCGGAACGATTGAAACAACCTTGAATGCAGGGACAGTATTTGTAACACTCTATCCTAAATTCTGCATGTCCCTACAGGACCCAAAGGTTCTGACAGCTTTGCAAGTGCAAATCCAAATTGCTGGGCCCTAGCAGGATCCCAACTCAATTGAGGCCACATTGCATTACCAGATGTCCTACCGAGTTCAGAACCATGCATTAGACTTAAAGGTTCCTGATGAGGTTAATGATGCATTGATCATATATGCTGATTATCATCATGCGCAGGCTCCTATATGTCTACATGTACCTAGCCAGATCACCAGATGAGAGCTTCTCAAGTTGTTACCAGAGAAATGGATAACCAACTATGAGCAGCTACAGCAGCATGTCAAACCCATTCAGTCATCCGAATCAAAGTTTATCAGAGAGAAAGACGGACAAGTTTGACAGGTCTCATGAGAAAGATGCTGCCACACCCTCGATATTTCCAACGATTTTCATGATTCATCCCGTTCCAAAGCGTAAGAAGCCTGACTCCCTGAATTCTATAATTCACTCCTTTGATGGACAGGGAAAAGCGTCCTACCACTTTAGAGACCCTCATTCAGATCATTGCTACTGGGATATTTGTGATTCATCCATTTGTGGTTGCAAGCACGATTACATCAATGGCAACTACATCCACAGTGACAATGAAGATGAGATTCCATCATCCAAAAGGAACAGAAAGAAAAGGTCAGGACATAGAAATGTTCCTGATTCTGACAGTGACAGTGATGATGATGATTCGCACCAGGATGATGAGCCATATAATGCTCCAGAGGTTGCAATTTCCTCAAGACAGGAAAGTTATGGAGGTTGGCAATTCCTGATGGAAAAGGCCAAAAGGCCAAAGCCAAAGAAACAACCATCCAAGGTACTGCCATGTTACAAAAATATTTTAAGATGGCAGAAGAAAAATCCTTCTAAACAGGTAGTCCCAGTGAGCGAACTAATCATAGCAGAGGAGGTTAAGTCCACAGTAAGCAGTTGTGCCCAAGAAGCTTCCAAGACAACAGCTCCTACAGCAGTGCTACCTGCAATCATGATGATGGGTAAACCAGAACTAAACTTTCCTCCACAAACTGAGCAGACTATTGATAATGTTCGCTATTGTGCAAAAGTACCTATTCCCACAGATCTTGATAAAAATGGGAATCCTATGCGAAACAGCATAGCAGAGACTGTCCTTAATTGGCAAAGTCGGAATGCCTTAGCCCAAAACTCAGCCATAACCACCATTTGTCATAAGATTGACAATATGCAGGAAAACTTGACAGGAACTGAGAAAAGACTCTCAAAGAATATGGACACTCAGCATTCTAAGACTCAGGAGATGTTAAGCACTCTCCAAAAACGGTTAGACAGATATGAAAGAGGTATTTTCCCATCTCATTTTAGGTCTGACCCAGAAGCTGAGATTGCCAAATTGAAAAGGCAAATTAAGATCATAGAGGACAAGCAGGTAGACTTATCTGAAAAGGCCAACATGACTAGTTTCCTAAACTTTGGAAGGCCCAAGTATACTAACCCAAGTTTTGATCTTAGTCCTAGGCCTATGCCCTATTCTACTGATATCCTAGATTTTGGAAGAAGCTCTGCACCTACTATACAGGTACCAGAAAACCTTCATCCTATCTTTGGACAGGTTGGAAAGAAGGATCCAGCCGAAATACGGAATATCGCCACAGAACAACAGAAAAGGGACAGGAAGCGAGAGGACATTCGAGAAGGAAAAAAGAAAGCAGAAGGTTCCAGACCTCCTACACGACGAAAATCGTCCAGATCCTCAAGTCCATATTCAGACCCAAGACAAAATCCTCATACTCAACAGTTGATGATTAAGATGAATCATCTAAAGGTACATCCAAAAGTGACAACTCCAAAATGGGTAATTTCTACAATTCCTACTCCTTCAGATACACCTTCTGAAAGCTATACTGATTCAGATGGGTATAAAGATGAACCCATTAGTAGTTACTTTAAAAGGTCACCACAGTTCTTGTCGCCACAGATTTTAATGACAACAGGTCATGAGGAAGAATCAGAAAGGTCGTCAAACCAGACTTCATCAGAAGATAGTACTTCGTACACTTCAGAACCTACAGAAGAAACATCCGGGGATTCTACAGAGATAGCAGAAGAGATACCCCATATTTTCATGGCTGACAGAAATGACCAAGAGCCTATGGCTGATGAACATTCATCAGAAGAGTCTAATGAAAGACACCAACCGATCGCCAGAGGCAGTGAAGGGATCAACAATATCAAGTTCACTTTTGATGACATCCCTTATACAAAATGGCCACAACGCATACAGGATTTTTATGCGTGATGCTTACATAAGAGATTGACTATTTTCATAAACACTGACATCCTCGCAGATATGACATCCAGATTCACAGGTTCTGGTTTGGTGGACCTTGTTTCCAGAACCAACCCAGGTACAAATGATGAGTGTTCCTCTGCAGGAATCATGCACAATCTCTATGCTCACTTCATTGGAAGTCCCAACAACATCTTGGAAGAAAAAAGAACAGAGTTCTTCCAACGCAAGTGTTGTTCTTATAAGGTCAGAGATTTAGATAAACACTACCAAAGGCTGCTACATTTATTCATTCATTTAGGAGGAGACAATTCTTTAAAGCCAGTATTTTTGTCATCAATACCGTCTTCTATAGCATCCATGGTAGAGAAGAGTCTGACCAGTAAAAACTTGAGAATTACTGACCTGACAGTTGGACAGATCCAACAAGAAATTCATTTAGGGGTCAGTGAACTTTGTCAGAGAAAGGAGACTATCCAAGGCTTTTTGAAGCAGGATAAAAGACTCGATCAGGTCTGCAGGAGCAAGACAAATATGTACAAGATTAAATGTACCCCTAAAGATTTGTGTAATTATGCTCCAGGAACCAGGTCTTCTACATTAAAGTTCAGAAGAAAGAACCGCAAAAGGTTTAGTAGAAAATTCGACAGGAATCCAGATAAACCACAAAGGTCTCCAAGAAAATGGAGAAGATTCCTGCGGTTCAAGGGAAAGAAAAGTCCTCAAAGGAAAGCGTCCAAATGCTTTATCTGCAATAAGCCAGGACACTTTGCAAGGAATTGTCCTAAGGGACAAAAGAAGTTCGTTGCCCAGATTGAGAAATATTCTGGAACTTCCTTGCATGATGATGATATAGAATCACTTTTCTCCCTAGATGATGAACCTTCTTCACAAACTGTATGTTGTCTTGAAGGATATTTTACAGACTCCAGATCGGAACGAGACAGCCAGTCTTACTCATCTGAAGAACAAAGCAATAGGATTTGCACAATCAGTGCCTATCCTAGCCCAAAAGGATTCATAAGAGATTTTCCCATCCTACCTTCAAGAAGAGTTTCTACAGATGGTTCAGCAGCAGAAGGAATCGAAATAGAAAACAGAGAAGTTTCTCCACCTCCTCAGGACAAGGAAATCCCACTAATTGCTGCCTCACACATTGCACCACAATAAAGGTCCAGGTATACTTTTCCAAGTATCAAAGACCAGTTACTGCAATTGCCTTTATTGATATAGGTGCAGCTGAGAGTATGATCAATCCAGCGATCGTACCCCAAGAGTTCCTTGTGCCTCACCAGAAATCATTCATATCCGCATCTGGTGACTTATTTCATACTCACTATAAGACCATGAATTTGAAGATTATGATTTTTCCTAATTGCACTATAAAAGCTGCATTATTTGCTACTGATCTTCCTGGAAGAGATATAGTATTAGGTTGGAACCTAATGCAGCAACTGTCAGAGCTGAACATCTTAACCACAGGTCTCAAGTATAATGGCAACTTCAAGCCATATACAACTCTCACACGGATATTCTCTATTGAACCTGCAGAAATGGCAAGACAGTTGTTCACAACAGCCTTTGCAGATAGTCATACTGAGTTTTTGCAAAAATGCCCTCATCCATTATGGAAGAACCGGGAGTTCTTTGTGGCATTGCCCTTCAAACAAAATGAAGACATCAATCCTACCAAGGCAAGTCACTCAGGTATGAAACCTCATGATGCTCAACTAGCCAGAGAAGAATGTTTCTCTTTGATGCAGCAGGGTTTAATCGAGCACTCAAATTCACAATGGGCATGTGAAGCATTCTATGTTAACAAACACTCAGAGCAGCTCAGAAGAAAGAAGAGGTTAGTCATTAACTACCAACCTCTAAACCACTTCTTACAGGATGATAAGTTTCCCTTGCCAAACAGAACAACATTGTTTGCCTCATTAGCCAAGGCAAAAATATTTTCAAAGTTTGACCTTAAAAGTGGCTTTTGGCAACTTGGCATCCATCCTGAAGAAAGATGGAAAACAGGATTTTGTATCCCAGATGGACATTACCAATGGACGGTATTACCTTTTGGACTTAAGACTGCTCCATCTCTATTTCAGAAAGCCATGACTCGAATATTTTGGCCTATTCAGGACTCAGCACTGGTATATATTGATGACATACTACTATTAAGTCCTGACAAACATTCACATAAACTTTTGCTAAGACAGTTTGCAGATCTAGTGCAAAAGTATGGCATAATATTTTCTGAAAGAAAGGTAAAATTATTTAAGACCTCCATTGAATTCTTGGGAATGAGACTTTCAGATGGACAATATTATTCAGGACCTCATATAGCCCAAGAACTGTTAAAATTCCCGGACTCAGATTTGACCATGAAACAGGTTTAATAATTTTTGGGAATTATTAATTACTTAAGAGACTTTGTGCCCAATATTAGCAGGTACACTAGCCCACTAGAAGCCCAGCTGAAAAAAGGATCCCAGCCCTAGGGCCAAGCCCAGACGGAAGCAGTCAGGTACTTGAAAGCCCAATTACAAATGCTTCCTCCTTTGCAGATTCCTTTAGAGGGAGTAAGGATACTCTAAACAGACGCTAGTGATCAATTTTGGGCCGCAATCTTGATAGAAGAAAAAGAGGGGAAAAGACACATCTGTGCATACAAGTCTGGTAAGTTCAACCAGGCAGAACAACATTATCATTCCTCTATCAAGGAGATATTAGCAGTCAAATACGGTATTAAGAAATTTGAATTTCATGTGGTTGGATACCATTTTATTGTGGAGACCGATATGTCTTCTTTCACGTCTATGCTTAAGTTCAGGCAAAAGAAGATACCGAATGCTCAGTTGCTCAGATTGTCAGAATGGTTTTCCCAATACTCATTCACCGTAAGGCATATCAAAGGTACCAATAACGTGGTAGCAGACTTTTTATCCAGACCTGTTCAAACCAAATCGCACACGCAAGTATACGGGTCGCGCAAGTAATACAATGATGAGAAAAAGTATCGTTCCCACGAGGCCTAGTTAGAACCTATTGCCGATTACCAGCAAGTCTCAGATTCTAGCCGTAAACAGTTAATTGATTTGATGAATTGATGCAAGTAACTAAAATTGCAGAAAACAAAAGTAAAGCAGTAGTCAATGGAAGAAAAGCCTAGGACTATGAATCCCCTATCGTTTCGTCAGTTATCCGCACTCTCTCTTCCTCAATTCATTCGGTTTCTGCGTTTACTAACCGCAATTCCTAAATAGTCGTTATACCTCTCTCGAGTGTGTAACGGTGAATCAGCGAACACTCATAAACCTATATCTCTACAGCGTGTTATGAGTATCTACGATTCCTTAAACTCCAATTGCTAATCGGTTACCCACGAGTGTATATCTCTATACTCTCTAATTAACCCGATCTCTCAGCCTTAACTCAGGTTACGTTTCCTCTCTTCTAATCCTAAGTCTCTCTCGAGTTCACTTAGCGATAAGGAATCAAACAAACCGGCGATCAACCCGATAAGTAGGCAATGCACACAAGGAAACGTAAGAAAACGCAGAACTTCATAAATTAAATCTGAAAAGAGTGTAGACAACCGACTACGCGAATCGGTTCATCACAATCCTATAAAGCAAATTAGTTCGACATCGGAAACATCATGAAAACGCAGAAACTAAGGGAAGACATGAAGAACTCCCTCAAGATCTCAATTCTCTGTTTCCGGCCGTCAAGAGGTGTCTCCGATAACCCTAAACCGAGTCCTCACAAAGGTTTTTATACTAGGACTTCTAAGGAAATAATAAAGGAAATCAAATAAAATATCTCAAGTTGATCCTCGTCCGGTGCGGCCGCACCTCCGCCACTGTGATGTCCGTCTTCCACCTCGACCGGTGCGGCCACATCTCTACTTGGTGCGGCCGCACCTCACATTCTGCCTCTTAGCTCCTCTTCTAATCCTCCTGGTGCGGCCGCATCTCCAGTTAGTGCGGCCGCACCCTCATGTCTGTCCATTCCTCCTCCATTTATACGGCTTCCTCCTCATGGATTTCGCTCCGTATCACTCGTTTCCCTACAAAACAACATATACGTGCACACTCCAAAACAAACCATGAGAAACGCACAAACGAGACTAAACAACGGAAACTAACATCGAATTTGTTCTAAAATGTGATTTGTAACTCTAATTTCTTAGAGTTATCACACCCCCAAACCTAGAGTTTGCTAGTCCCGAGCAAAACAAATAGAAAATGCACCTAAAACAATCTAATGCAACGGTAGCCTAAGTGTGTCGGAGTTTCTAGTCACGCTAAACATTCTCAGTTATCGGTTGCTCAACTAGTATATTTGAACTCCTGCCCCTACCCGACTTGTGCCTCGGTAATCCTGCATTCCAATCCTCCACCGCATTCCTTTACAAACATTTTCGACTCCAACCAGAGGCTAAAATGAGTCTATCACCAAAATAGCACACTTCAGACAACGAATCGCAAAACCAACCCAAACCTATGATTCTTCACGCTAGGCAACACACTTTCCTTTCTTTTCCTTTTTTTTTGTTCGTTTGCACGACTCTAAGTGCTCGTCATTAACAGTGGGTACCTATGTAACAAGTTTTCGATCAATGACTCCCGAACCAGTTGGTTCAAGGCATTGGGTGATAAAGCACCCCTCGGATCTAATCACTCAAGCCACCACCATCATGACTTACACCACAAGTACATATTCAGACAATTCATCAATTTCTCACACTTTTCTTTCTTTGTTTTCTTTTCTTTCGATTTGTTTTTTTTTTTTTACGCCCGAACATTGGTACTCAGAGCCTTGGCAAAACATTTTAAAAATTCTCTTTTCCTTTGTTTGGTTGCCTAACACTTATGTCTCAAAAGGCCAAGGTAGTTCTACTTATGTCGCCCTCCGTGTGCTCAAAAGGTTCGAGATTCGCCGAAGCCAAAAATTTTCATTTATCTCGTAGTTTCGGATCGGACAACTATCGCCTAACACAAGTCAAAGTAAAGGCTCTCGTCCTCCTACACTAGGAGCCTAGCCGATTATTCACATCCTTGAATACGATACTATCCACTCCAACTCCTTAGGCTAACATAAACCACACAATCCACTCAACTCAACCTAACAATGAAAATACCATCCATGCCAACACAATGCAGACACAAAGCAAAACAAAAACGGCACCCCCAAACCTAAAGGGAGCAACGTCCCGGTGCGAAACAAAACAACATAACAAGGCAAACAATAAGGAGAGTGATACGAGCCTCAAAACTCGGCGGAGCTGGAGGTATCTCCCCCATTGGGAGAGTCTTGATCATCGGGCTCGCTCAAGTCGTCGATATCCATGTTCATGTGCGCTGCGACACACCGATTGAAATCCATTTGATAGCGATTGAACGCTCGTTGAGACCTCATGAAACGCCGCATTTCTTGTTGGAAGCCATCCTCGGTTGTGGCTCGTGGAGGAGGCGCTGCAGCAGAGCTAGAAGGGTGAGCGGGAACGGGAGCAAGAGCCATACCTTCGTCATCAGACGACGCCAACCCATGTGTCCTCTCGTAAGCTTGCTCCATGCTGACTAGGGTGGAGTAATTGAGTTCGCAAGGGATATGTTTCACCTCTTCTCGGGCATCCCAAAGCACCCCTGCACGTTTACACAACTGGAAAATCGTCGCGGGGAACCAAATCCCAAGATTAGGATCCTGCAGGCTCGTTGTTAGCATATGAGAAATCAACGAAGCGACATCTATCTGTTTGCACTCAAGAATGCAATAAACAAGCACTGCGCGTTCTTTTGTCACTTTCGTTGTATGCTTTGCGGGCATCAAACGAGACGAGATAAATTGCAACCACAACCTAGCTTCCGGTTTTAGATTAGTGTTGAGCAGGGATATGGGCTGTTGGGTACTCTTAGACAATGTCCAAGACGACCCCGGAATGGTTAATCTCCCTAATATAGCAGCGGCATCGAAATGCTCATTGACCGTGGGATAGAACTCATCTTGAGTTATATAGGGGAGGTTATACAATTCCGTAATCGCCGCAGCGCTAAAACAAACATCCTTTCCCCTAACGGGCACAACCATCGTCCCCCTATCCATGGTGCCCGCAATGGCATAGAACTCGCGCACTACGGGTACGACAAAAGCCGCTGGTGATTCTACAAATTTCTCCCAATGAAGGCGGGAGATGGTGTACCTAAAGTTGTACATATGGCCATTGCTATAATCTAATCCCCGTTCGACGTTAAGAGTCCTATTTACCAAGTCCTCCCTATATCGAGTCTCCGCGGCCTCCGTCATGCCTCCCCTAGCTCGACCCCTAGCGGGCGGGTGTTCAATCACTCTCGCTTTCTTCTTAGGGGCCATAATCACAATCAAGCAATCAGATTAACCGGGAAACGCTACCTAACCAACACCCAATCCCCAATCCGATCGCTACCACACAACACCCAAACCCAAATTCAATCGCTACCACACAACACCCAAACCCAAATTCAATCGCTACCACACAACACCCAAACCAAGGG
This sequence comes from Melastoma dodecandrum, assembly GCA_029817715.1. Lineage (NCBI taxonomy): Eukaryota > Viridiplantae > Streptophyta > Magnoliopsida > Myrtales > Melastomataceae > Melastoma > Melastoma dodecandrum. Next base: position 139,623 of record JARUPY010000271.1, read on the forward strand.
GAAGTTAGAGGATGTGCAAACCGCGGGAATCTGCTGGGAAATCCGGCGTTTTGGCGTGGTGGAGGGGCGACGGCTTGTCGGGGCTCTAGGGCGGTTGGGGGTGACGGCCGACCCTTCTCCTGCAAAAAAAAGAAAGAAGACTAGGGTAAAAATGAAAGAGAGGCGAGGAAAGCTGTGTTTTTATATATATATATATATATATATATATATTTTATGTGGTGCGGCCGCATCTCCTTTTAGTGCGGCCGCACTGTGGCCTCTGGTCACGGGCTTTTTCAGTTGGTGGGGCCGCATCTCCCCTAAGTGCGGCCGCACTGTGGCTACTGGTCATGGGGGCTTCTCATTTGGTGCGGCCGCATCGAATCTATGTGCGGCCGCACTGTGGCTACTGGTCATGGGGGCTTCTTCAGTTGGTGCGGCCGCATCGAATCTATGTGCGGCCGCACTGTCCGGTCTGTGGATGGGGCGCCCCTTCTCTTGTGCGGCCGCACCTCGCACACTGGTTGCAAGACAGCTGCTTCTCGTTTCACTGGCGAGCTCCCCATGATGAAGTTCGTCTGCCTATTGCCCACCTAAGAAAACGAGAAATTCTGGAGTACTAAATCAAAAATAAAAATAAAAATAAAAACAATGCACAAGTTCAAATAAAAAGATTGTTGGGTTGCCTCCCAACAAGCGCCTGATTTAACGTCATCGGCTTGACATGTTGATCCACTAGGCGTCTTCCATAGCCAGTGTCCCCGGATCCCGGTGGACAACGCCTCCCATATAAGCCTTGACACGACTCGCATTCACCTTGAATCTGTTAGAGTCATCAGTACCTACTAACTCAAGAACACCGAACGGTAATACCTGGGTAATTTGGAAGGGCCCGGACCAACGCGACTTGAGTTTCCCTGGAAACAACCGCAGTCTGGAGTTAAATAAAAGAACAAATTGGCCTGGAGAAAACTTACGATCCTTCAAGCGCCGATCATGCCATATTTTGGTCTTTTCCTTGTAAATGCGGGCATTTTCGTACGCGTCTTTCCGGAATTCCTCCATCTCATTTAGCTGCAGTAATCGTTGCTCCCCCGCTGCGCTAGGATCCATGTTCAGCTTCTGAACCGCCCAGTAAGCTTTATGTTCCAACTCCACCGGCAAGTGACAAGCTTTGCCATATACCAGCTTGTACGGCGATGTCCCAATCGGGGTCTTGAAGGCCGTCCTGTATGCCCATAGAGCATCGTCAAGCTTGGTTGACCAGTCTTTTCGATTAACGCTTACCGTCTTTTCCAGGATCCTTTTGATTTCGCGGTTGGAAACTTCGACTTGGCCGCATGTTTGAGGATGATAGGGTAAAGCCACCTTGTGCTTGACTCCATATTTCCGCATCAGTGCATTGAACTTGTTGTTGCAAAAATGGGCTCCACCGTCACTGATGATGGCTCGTGGTGTTCCGAATCGCGTGAAAATCTGTCTAAGAAATTTCAAAACTCCACGAGCATCGTTAGTGGGCAACGCAATAGCCTCTACCCATTTTGACACATAATCAACAGCCACTAGAATGTACTTGTCCTTAAACGAGTCTATGAAGGGGCCCATGAAGTCTATTCCCCATACATCAAAAAGTTCCACCTCTAAAATGCTATTCAGGGGCATTTCGTCACGACGCGAAATATTGCCTAACCTTTGACAACGATCACACCGTGCGACAAAAGAGTAAGCATCCTTAAACAGGGAGGGCCAATAAAAACCTGATTGTAGGACCTTTGCTGCTGTTTTGTGACCGTCGTGGTGTCCACCATACGGTGATGCATGACACTGCTCAAGGATCGGTCTGATTTCTTCCTCCGGGACACAACGCCTAATAACCTGATCTGCACATTTACGAAAAAGCAAAGGCTCATCCCACATATAAAATTTTACGTCATGAACGAACCTTTTCCGCTGTTGGCTTGACATGTCTGGAGGGAAAATATTCGCGACTATGTAGTTCACATAGTCGGCATACCAAGGTGCGGCTACCTCCACGGCGAACAGTTGCTCATCAGGGAAGGAATCATTGATCAGCGTCGAAATTGTGGTGCTCGTTGTTCCCTCCTCCAGCCGAGATAAGTGATCAGCCACCTGATTCTCGGAACCTTTCCTGTCGACGATTGTAAGATCGAACTCTTGCAACAATAAAACCCAACGGATTAGTCGCGGCTTGGAATCCGCTTTAGAAATCAGGTAGCGTATGGCAGCATGATCAGTATGCACAATCACAGAAGAGCCAATCAAATAAGGCCTAAACTTATCAAATGCAAACACGATTGCCAACATCTCCTTTTCCGTTGTCGTGTAATTGACTTGAGCGGAATCGAGTGTCCTACTAGCATAGTAAATTGCACGAAAATGCCTATCTTTCTTCTGTCCTAAGACCGCTCCTACAGCTAAATCACTCGCATCGCACATGAGTTCAAAAGGCAGGTTCCAATCAGGGGCAACGATAATTGGAGAAGACACTAACCTCTCTTTCAATGTATGGAACGCCTCCATACACTTACCGTCAAAGAGGAAAGGTGCATCTTTCTCCAGGAGGTTGCACAACGGTTTAGTGATCTTCAAAAAGTCTTTAATAAACCTCCTGTAGAAGCCAGCGTGTCCCAGAAAACTTCGAACTCCTTTCACTGATGTCGGAGGGGGTAGCTTCTCGATTGTCTCCACCTTGGCCTTGTCCACCTCGATGCCACTCTCCGAAATTCTGTGACCTAGCACAATACCTTCACGCACCATAAAGTGGCACTTTTCCCAATTCAAAATCAGGTTAGTCCGCTCACATCGTGCAAGGACAGCCGCAAGATTATCCAAGCAATTTGTAAATGACAATCCATAAACTGAGAAATCATCCATGAATACCTCAATGGTCTTCTCAATCATGTCCGAAAAAATTGCTTGCATACATCGCTGAAACGTGGCAGGCGCATTACATAATCCAAACGGCATACGACGGAAAGCGAACGTACCGTAAGGGCAGGTGAAGGTAGTCTTTTCCTGGTCCTCAGGTGCAATCGCTATCTGGTTATAACCTGAGTAACCATCCAGAAAGCAGTAAAAACTTTTACCTGCGAGACGGTCCAACATCTGATCAATGAAAGGCAACGGGAAGTGATCCTTGCATGTGGCTGCATTGAGCTTCCGGTAGTCCATGCAGATCCTCCACCCGGTGACCGTCCTCGTCGGAATGAGCTCATTTTTGCTGTTTTCGACCACTGTGACGCCTCCCTTCTTAGGTACGCACTGGACTGGACTCACCCATGAACTATCCGAGATCGGATAGATGATCCCTGCATCAAGCCATTTAATGACTTCTTTTCTTACCACCTCTTTCATGTGCGGGTTCAGTCGCCGTTGATGCTCGACGGACGCCTTCTTCTCACTGTCCAAGACAATCTTGTGCATGCAAATTGCTGGACTAATCCCTTTGATGTCCGCAATAGTCCACCCGATGGCTGTCTGGTGCTCCCGAAGCACTCGTAGCAACATCTCTTCCTGTTCGTTAGTCAACGAAGATGAAATAATAACAGGAAGGGTGTTGTTCTTACCTAAGTAAGAGTACCGTAGGTGATCTGGTAAGGGCTTCAACTCCAACTTCGGGGGCTCTTCGATGGAAGGCTTGATGGTGGTTCCAGGTCGGTCAAGAGGTTCCACCCTTTGAAATTGTCGCACAAAGGCCACCTCTTCCTCAGACGTCTCATCAAGGAGTGCACCTTCCGTCGGTAACTCATAGGCTTCTAGAATAGTCTCGACGGTAACCTCCTCAAGTATGTCCACGTACCTGCATTCATCAACTTCATTAGGCATCTTCATGGCCTTATCCATGTTGAATGTTACCTCTTGGTCGTGGATTCTCATGGTGAGCTCTCCTTTCTGGACATCGATTAATGTCCTCCCCGTTGCTAAGAACGGTCTTCCCAGGATGATGGGAACCTCCCGATCCTCCTCGTAATCTAGGATGACGAAGTCCACGGGGAAAATGAACCTGTCCACTTTTACCAACACATCTTCCACAATACCCTTCGGGTAAGTATAAGATCGGTCAGCTAATTGTAAGGTCAACGATGTTGGTCTTACCTCTCCGATGTTCAGTTTCTTGAACACCGAAAATGGCATCAAATTGATGCTCGCCCCTAAATCACATAAAGCATGACCAAAAAACTCAGTCCCAATGTGACAAGGGATGGTGAACTTACCAGGATCCTTAAGCTTTGGCGGTAGTCTCCTTTGAACAATTGCACTGCATTCCTCGGTCAACGAGATCGTTTCGTGACCACCAAGCTTCCGCTTCTTTGACAGGATATCCTTCATGAACTTCACGTAGCTTGGCATTTGCTCGAGCGCCTCCGCGAAAGGGATATTGATCTGCAGCTTTTTAAACACTTCAAGAAACTTTTTGAATTGCTGCTCGTCAGTGTGCTTCTTTAAACGCTGCGGAAACGGAACTTGAGGAATAATAGGAACTACAGGCATAGGATCAGTACGTACCGGTGTTTCAATACTCTGATGCTCAGAGTCCTTTCTAGACTCCGTCTCACGTACCTTAGCCTGACGTTTCTCCCTAGCTTGCTCTTTTTCGGCCTCTTGCCGCTCAAACTCCTCTTCCAGGTCCTTCCCGTTTCGGAGGGTAATAGCACTGCAGTTTTCTCGATTCTTGGGGTTGAGCTCTGTGTTGCTCGGAAACGTCCCCTGCGGTCTTATCACCAATGATCCTGCTATCTGCCCCATCTGCATCTCGAGCTGCTTGATCGAGGTCGCGTGGTCCTTCAGTATGAGCTCCTGCTGCTTCCTCGTCTCCTCTTGCTGTTTCCGAACCTCCTCATTGCTAGCCAGAACCTGTCTCAACAAATCTTCAACACTAGACTTAGGTTCACTTACGGGTTGTCGCATCGGTGGTGCAAATCCCGGTGGCTGGTTTGGTCGCGAAGGCCCGACATCCTGATGCTCCTGATTATTTCTCCACGAGAAATTGGGGTGGTTGCGCCATCCTGAGTTGTACGTGTTGGAGTACGGGTTATTCCTGTTGGTGCCTCCCACGTAGTTCGCCTCTTCAGCCTCTTGCAATTCCATCACCTGCAAATTAGAACGAGGTGGAGGGTTAGCATTTTGAGTCGACGTACGCAACGCCGCCATCTCTTTGGTCAGTGTCTCTAGCTGAGCGCTGAGGGCGGTGATAGCATCTATCTGATGATGTCCTCCTCCTCTTGCTGGTGCTCTCCTTTGGCCATTTGTCGCCATCGCCTCGAACAAATCCAAAGCGTCATCCGGTGTCTTGTTCATTATGGTACCTCCTGCGGCTGAATCGATGGTAGATTGGAGTTGCTCCGCTAGCCCGTCGTAGAAGCTCTGAACCAACATCCACTTGGGGATGTCATGGTGGGGGCATAGCCTCTGCAGCTCCTTGAATCGATCCCACGCTTCGTACATGGATTCGCCGGCTAGTTGGCGGAATGAGGTGATGTCGTTCCGTATCTTCACAGTTCGGCTCGGCGGATAGTACTTGGACAGGAAGTGCTTGCGGAGGTCGTCCCATGAACTGACTGACTCTCCTGGCAGCGAATACAGCCACGCTCTGGCTTTATCTCGAAGCGAGAACGGGAACAACCGCAACTTGATTGCTTCTGCTGATACTCCGTGGTACCTGAAAGTGCCACACAAATCTTCAAAACGCGTTAGGTGCCAGTGCGGATCTTCGTTAATTAAACCACCAAAATTTGAATTTTCAATCATATGAATAATAGATGGTTTAATTTCAAAAGTATCCGCCTGAATTTCAGGACGGAGGAAACCAGCATGATTCTGTGGCGTCGGCTGTGCGTAATCCCGCATTGTCCTCGGCGGTTGCTGCGCCGCAATGTCGACGATGTTGTCGTTGTTCGCGTTCGCCATTGTGTCTCTCTGACCCCTTCTCAAAATCCGAAACGTTCGCTCGATTTCAGGGTCAAAGAGTAGCTCTTTGTCACCTTTGCGATGTCGCATACACCTGCAAAAAGTGAAAAAGAGAATCAGCGACTACAATTGAAAATTGCTGAAGAAAATTAGCAAATAAATTCTAAAACTAGTCCCCGGCAACGGCGCCAAAAACTTGTTCGAACCAAATCGCACACGCAAGTATACGGGTCGCGCAAGTAATACAATGATGAGAAAAAGTATCGTTCCCACGAGGCCTAGTTAGAACCTATTGCCGATTACCAGCAAGTCTCAGATTCTAGCCGTAAACAGTTAATTGATTTGATGAATTGATGCAAGTAACTAAAATTGCAGAAAACAAAAGTAAAGCAGTAGTCAATGGAAGAAAAGCCTAGGACTATGAATCCCCTATCGTTTCGTCAGTTATCCGCACTCTCTCTTCCTCAATTCATTCGGTTTCTGCGTTTACTAACCGCAATTCCTAAATAGTCGTTATACCTCTCTCGAGTGTGTAACGGTGAATCAGCGAACACTCATAAACCTATATCTCTACAGCGTGTTATGAGTATCTACGATTCCTTAAACTCCAATTGCTAATCGGTTACCCACGAGTGTATATCTCTATACTCTCTAATTAACCCGATCTCTCAGCCTTAACTCAGGTTACGTTTCCTCTCTTCTAATCCTAAGTCTCTCTCGAGTTCACTTAGCGATAAGAAATCAAACAAACCGGCGATCAACCCGATAAGTAAGCAATGCACACAAGGAAACGTAAGAAAACGCAGAACTTCATAAATTAAATCTGAAAAGAGTGTAGACAACCGACTACGCGAATCGGTTCATCACAATCCTATAAAGCAAATTAGTTCGACATCGGAAACATCATGAAAACGCAGAAACTAAGGGAAGACATGAAGAACTCCCTCAAGATCTCAATTCTCTGTTTCCAGCCGTCAAGAGGTGTCTCCGATAACCCTAAACCGAGTCCTCACAAAGGTTTTTATACTAGGACCTCTAAGGAAATAATAAAGGAAACCAAATAAAATATCTCAAGTTGATCCTCGTCCGGCGCGGCCGCACCTCCGCCACTGTGATGTCCGTCTTCCACCTCGACCGGTGCGGCCGCATCTCTACTTGGTGCGGCCGCACCTCACGTTCTGCCTCTTAGCTCCTCTTCTAATCCTCCTGGTGCGGCCGCATCTCCAGTTAGTGCGGCCGCACCCTCACGTCTGTCCATTCCTCCTCCATTTATACGGCTTCCTCCTCATGGATTTCGCTCCGTATCACTCGTTTCCCTACAAAACAACATATACGTGCACACTCCAAAACAAACCATGAGAAACGCACAAACGAGACTAAACAACGGAAACTAACATCGAATTTGTTCTAAAATGTGATTTGTAACTCTAATTTCTTAGAGTTATCACACCCCCAAACCTAGATTTTGCTAGTCCCGAGCAAAACAAATAGAAAATGCACCTAGAACAATCTAATGCAACGGTAGCCTAAGTGTGTCGGAGTTTCTAGTCACGCTAAACATTCTCAGTTATCGGTTGCTCAACCAGTATATTTGAACTCCTGCCCCTACCCGACTTGTGCCTCGGTAATCCTGCAGTCCAATCCTCCACCGCATTCCTTTACAAACATTTTCGACTCCAACCAGAGGCTAAAACGAGTCTACCACCAAAATAGCACACTTCAGGCAACGAATCGCAAAACCAACCCAAACCTATGATTCTTCACGCTAGGCAACAAGACCTTTTGATATTGCAAATCCAGCCTTGCAAGAGAGCCCAAAGTTGCAGGTGATGATTTCTACTTATGTGCCAAAACAGCAAGAACGGCACAGACTTCTTCCTCCGGAATTCGTTGGCTATGATCAAGTACATGTTGATTCAATCCTATATCAATCCATCCAGATGATGCAGAAATATCTGGAGAGAATATTTTGCAAATATGGCCAGTTAATGTTTCCACCGGAAGGATTGCATCCATCCTACCCATTGATCCTATGGCGATCTTTCCAGAAGAATTGAAATGGTTCTTTTGGTACTTGCTGCACAACTATACTATGACACTGGAATTCCCCACAGAAGAGCTTCTCAAGTATTTTGACCAACTTGGGAATCTAAATACATATACACCTTACCAAAGGCCCCATGCACATTTGGCAGAGATACTGTCTTGGTTCGCCCCATTAAGTCAATGGCGAACATGGATCGAGCTCCATCAAGATAAATACTTCAAGTTTGGAGGACTAACCCCTTATTCGGTTTATTTGTTTCGCAGGCATTGGCATTTTGACCCTAGTTTGCAGGCTATGGTGGCCATCGACAATTCTGAAGAATTCTCCAGTCTTCCTTATTCTCACACACATGATGAAAATATGACTTTTTCAGACTGGGAAATGGCAATCACTGATAATGAGTTCCTGAAGCAAAAACTTTGCGTAGAAAATGGAGTCCATTATCTAGACCCTGATGAAGTTATCCAGGCCCGGATATAACACACAGACCCTAATCATGTCTATCGGCTTCAATGTGCACTTCACCAGCATAACCAAGATGGACTACATTGGGATGAAATAACCCAGGACTTCCTAACGAAAGTAGACTTAGGCCCAGGAACATCAAGCTCAACCACAGGCCCAGGATCGTCACAAGCGGGACCATCTTCCACTCACAAAAGGACAAAGGAACACCCACAAGACCCGCGAGGGAAAAGACCAAAGGAATAGCCGCCCTTGTGAAGATAAGAAGATGCTTTAAAGATAAGGTCGGCAAAGGCAGCCAAACAACTTTTTGAAAAGCCGCAAGATTCCTTAACGATAAGGCCACTAGTGTTTTAGCTTTTTAGCATTTCAGCTTTTAGCTTTACTTTTGAAAGAGGCTTCGTGGACAAACCACAGCCAAGCTTTCATTACAGCTCTTGTATTATAAATAGCCACTCCCATTCGTGGAGTTCGGCAGAGCGAAATACACACAGAAAAAACCATTAAGTTTTTCCAATCTATGGAGTTCTAAGTTTCTCTAAGGTGTTATCCAGGGCAATGGTCTCTTGGTTCTTGATCTTTCAGCAACCCATGTTTTCGAAAAATCCAAAAATTTATTTATTATTTAAATAAATCTTTATATATTTTCGAATAAACGAAGTGGTGGTACTCGTACTTGCAAATCTTTGCCCAAATCTTCATCCCTCCGGTTCTCTGTCCCATCACTTACTAATAAATATTATTGACATAACAAATATATTTTCAACGTCTTCTTATTATGTGCCCTTAGCGGTTATGTTAGGTCTTTTAAAATTTTCATTTTCGAAATAGTCGAAAATGATTTTTACGTCGTGTCTTTTCCTTATTTATATATTCAAAATAAAATTCGTGATTTTCTATAATTGCTAGTAAAAATGATAAAAAAAAGAAAACGAAATTATCTCAACAAAATTCAAAGGTTGGGTCCAAAATACTGCTGTTATGGTTCATATAAAAGGATTTGCTTTGCCCTAAAGTATTGGTTTATAATTATTATAATTTATTTTAAGTTTTTATTTCATTAAATTTTATCCTCTCTGTTTTGTTTTTTTTGGGCTTATCCATAGGCCACCAATCAGTCTTCTTCCACAACTCCTCCCCAAACCCCATCTTCTTTAGAGCCAACTTCAAGAAGAATGGCATGGTGTTGACCATCTCCTTCTCATCCAATCAACCTCGCCCTGACCATCCCAGAGGATGGCAGGGATGATATTTATCCGTACCTCTTTCGTAACTTTAAATCACTCCCTCGCCAAACTGTCTCTTATCTCTTTCTCGTGAGTCCTAATTGGATCGGACATTGTACTACTAAGTTGGTCCTTGTCAAATCGCTGTATTCCACGCTTGCTGCCATTCCTTAAAGGAAAATATCTCAAGAAGTGGAGCTTTGCACAAACGATGGTGATTGTGTAACACAAGGAGGAGACGACGAACTAGAACCAACAAGTATTCATATCTGAAATCGAGTGTTACGGATGATACAATTGATGAAAGGACTCGTATCCTTCCCAGCAATTGCCTTGTCATATCGTGGTCCAATCATTTCCCGAAAAAAAAAAGAACGAAAGAAATTTACTATTCGTTTCTTCCCCACTTTTGACATGAATTAGGCAAATACGGACTGGTCCCATCACAGGCCTGGTAACAGCGTGGAATATGAAGCCCTGCATGGTAAAGGATTTCCTTGAAAGCAACACAATTCAGTCATTCACTAAGCCTAAGTTTATTTTTATAGCTAAATTTTACCAATCTGAACAGGAATTTAATGTTATTATATATGAATTACTTTTCGTTCTCATAGTATTCCAAAATTTCCCACTTGATGATGACTACTCCAAATCTCCTCAAACCCCACGGAATTTCATATGATCAAACAGAGGGATTATGCTTCTCGACATATGATTATGGAAATTTGATGCAGCCTTTCATGTTTGAATTCGCAGGAGAGAGTCTTAGCATCTCGTGTGTCGTCTATCGATCTCCTAAGCATCATGACCTTATCCTCGCCAAGCGAAGCTTGTAAGACTTTTGATTATTTTCCCTGCTTGTTTATTCTTCTGATGGTGTGTGTTAGTGTGAAGGTGCTCATAATAAATAAGATCGGCTTGAAAACATAGTCTTCTCCTTTTCTGTTATACTTCTACATACACACACAGTATCTTCACCTTATGGGGCGGCCTGATGGCACTGTGCATTAACGACTATGGTGCCTCAACGAAGTTCACATGCCTGCCATTCATTATTGGGTTTTACATGGTTTTCCAGCTTTATCGTCGATTTTCTGGGTTCTATTGGGTACATGGAACTTGGTGCATAATATTTTGCTAATTGTCGTAGAATTTATTGAAACGGAGTATGATTCCATGATTATGATAAGGCCAGACAAGAATAAATGTTTCAAAAACAGTAAAACAAACTTTCTGGAATTTGGTTGACATAAACGATGCGGGGCGCGCGTCGGTTCCAATGCTTTTACCAGAAACCCTGACCCGATATAAAAAATATATTCTATTAAACTTTGGAACCTAAACATAAACAAAAATCGCGACAGGAACAGGAAACAGTGATCAAGGAATGAGAAAGTCGTCTGTGCGGGAGATTGTGGGATGAACGTGGAGTAGAAGAACAGACGACGATCTTTCAAAGGCGTGAATAAATGTCTGGATTTGCACGGAGGGAGTAAATGTGATTGGCCGGCTTAAACTTTGATCAATGTAAATCTAACTACTTCTTCTATTGATCAATGTTCGACTACCCATTTCCGGGAAAAATGTTGAAGATGACAGCTCGTGTGTTACTCGAAATACCCGTTTGGACTGTTCCCGGCGAGATGTTCTTTTGCCCGATAAATAGTAGCCCCAGAAGTGTTGTTTCTACATGGTTTGCTAGTATTGAAGATTCACCAGACAAATTGGGAATAAATGATGCCCAAGAGTATTAGAATTGGTAAACTTGTTGCTACCATGCTCGGGTAATAATATGACTTCCGAGGACAGGATTGAACGAGTCACATTAATACTAGTAAAAAAGTTAGGCCACTTAAAAATAAAATCTAACTATTCTTTTCGTAGAAGTAAGTTATATAATAATCAAATAAATTGAAAATTTTAAAACCACGGTGGTAGTGTGAAGTAATACAATTTAATCCTCTAATTTCATTATTACATTTTTGGACACATAACAAGAATATCCATGGAACACATAGATCCCCCTGCCTGCAGCTAAAACAAAAGACAAGCATTCATTTTTCCCCCAAAGCGGGAAAGCCGAAGTCTTCTGTTCCTGAACCGCAAAAGAACAGAGGACTAAAACAAATATATCAAAAGGTAAGGAAAGCCCCGCGCGAAAGTCAACTAACAAATATAACTCTCTTCTCTGTTGTTCTCGGACAACAACTACTTCTGCTTTGATCTGCTCTGCTGCAATAAATTGGGGGGGGGGGGGAGCGACTAGAATGACGTTATACGCACAGATATATTATTATTTATTTATTTCTCTTTTATTATTATTATTTTATTAATGTATGGTTGAATCTTTGCATTAACTTACAAGAATTGACATCACACGGACACTACTGAACGTAAGCTACATGACCATCACTTTACTTCGATGGCAAGAGGAACAGATAACTGCGGACGCTGTACTTTTCCTTTCCTTTTTATCAGTATTTGGTCCTCCATGTCTCCTCCCCCTCTCCCCCCCCTTTATGCCCACTCTTTCTTCTTCTCTTCTCCTTCCGTGTTGTCATATCTCATAACTCGTCCCACCTCTCAGACTCCTCCGCCCCCGGCTTAAATCTAACCCCGTAACTCCAACTACCTTATTCAAACCCGAACTTGAAACTCCGATGGAGGGCCGAGGAAGAGGAGGAAGAGGGAGAGAAGAGGGTGATAAGGTGGTGGAAGCAATGAGGAGTACGAGGAGGGTGCAGGTGGTTTATTACCTCACCAGGGACGGCCACCTCCAGCACCCTCACTACATGGAGGTCCCCCTTCTCCCTTGCCAGCCCCACCTGCGTCTTCGCGGTTAGTATCGCTGTCGCTATGTCTATCCTCTTCCGGCTGCTAGTCTGGCTCTGGCATGGCTTCCACGGTTAAAATCTTGTTCCCTCCGGTCGGTTGCAGATGTAATGGATCGGCTGACTTCCCTCAGAGGCAAAGGGATGCCTGCGTTGTACTCCTGGTCTTGCAAGAGGTTGCAGTCCCCCGCCCCTCGCATTTCGTTGCCGCCCTTTGCTAATGGCGATGATCGTCTCTAGACATTCTCGTTTTATGGCTTGAAATTATTTCAGGAACTACAAGAATGGTTACGTTTGGTATGACCTGTGTGAGAACGACGTGATCTATCCCGTCGAAGGAGCCGAGTACGTCCTCAAGGGTTCCGAGATCGTAGACGCCTCCCCCCTACCCCTTGTTGGTAATCCTTGGATCGACCTTTGGCTGATGTTCGTCATGATTGTCTTTTAGTTCTGAGAGCTTCTGGGTGATATGAAATTTAGTTCATGTACCTTGCTTCGATCTGTAGAGGCACGATTTCAGCAGCCGAACATTAGTTTTGTTAGAGACCAAAGCTTCCACACGAAGCCTGTGCGGGCATTCCCTCCTAACAGATATGCCGAACCAGAACTCCGCGAATGCCGTGCCAGTGCCACTGCTGCCGATGCTCAGTACCAGGATCATGACCATTATGGCCAGGCAGAGGAGGAATATGAACTGGACCAGGGAAAAACGAGTTCTGCCACATCCACCCCACCTCGCTCTCAATGCTCCAAGGGAGTCTCTACAGATGAACTTGACCAGCTGCCCCGATCTTCCCCACCGCGACGTAGAGCGCCCATCAATCCGGCACCGAAGGGACCGGCAAAGAATGTTGGCAACTCTCTGGTGGAGGCAGAGACAAAAAACGACAGTGGCTCATCTCCATTTGTCCTGCTCCAACTGCTAGCGTGTGGCAGCAAGGCCATCACTCAGGCAGTCAAGAGCGAGAATGGAATTTACACGCATGCGGGCAGCAACCATGGGGATTCACACAACGGTGTCCTGTGCCGAACTGCAGCAAGGAGGAGTGTGGAAGGTGGCCTCAGCAGGCCTTTGGAAGACAAGGATGAGGTCATGATAAGGTACATGTCTGAGAATCCGAGGTTTGGGAACCTGCAGAGCCAGGAGAAAGAGTACTTCAGCGGGAGCATAGTGGAGTCCACAAGCGAAAGCAAGGACGCCGATGGCCGTGCCACTGCCGCTGCTGCTAACCTGAAGAGATCCAACTCCTTCAACGGCCAAAGCCGGTAAGGGAAATCATTTCTTACTGGGTTTATACCAATGGACATCAATACCATATTTTCCCAATTCGACTCAAATTGTTATACTCTCAGGAGCCTGACGGTCGTAATAGGAGCAGCAATCGCGGAAGAAGAGCAGAGGGGGAAACAGGACAAGTTGAGATGCCTGCCGCGAAAGAATTCCTGCTTCGGCAGCTGATGCAGTTGCTCTCAGTGTTGCTTATGGCTCTCGAGCCCCATCTTTGTCAGACGAAATTCTTATCATCCTACTTAACATTTAATCGCGCCTGATCGCGCTCAAAGTTCGCTCGATGGTTGTTCCCACTTGTACTTCTTGTACGATAATTTGCAGATGAGTTAGAAGAATTGTGTTTTTTGAATATAGGATTCGAAGATGAGCGGTGATCTTCTAATTAACGGAAGTCAAACATCTAAGCTTTTCATATCGAGGACTTATTGTAAAAAATATTTTTATAATTAAATGATTATTTAATTATAAAATAAAAATAATTTGATCAAAATATTAATATGATCGAATTAAACAGATTACGTATTTAAATAATCCCATTAGTGATAATATTTCTGAAATATAATCTTCTATATATGGAAAGATTATGTAAGGTTGTCTACAACCTTCGGTGATATTATACGACCGACCGTTATTCGGGATGTCAATCATTGCCATCTGTCTAAATAAGTGTGCTTAACAGAATGGTTTCGAATTTAACTCATATGAAAGTTAATTTTTGATTATTTCCATTTACAGAAGGTTGCTGACAAAATTCAGCCACAACCTTCTGTAGTGCAGTCAGTATACATGATAATTTTAACATATGTAAGTCTTAAATAATATGATTTAATTACCTAAATATATATATATGCATGGGAGTAACGTTTTTGTTAATTATTATTTCATTTTATCTGCTTGCTCGGTTTCCTTATTTTGCAGAAGGCAGATCGTGGAATTCTTTATTCTTTCACTTAGGCAATTCTTGTATAAATAAAGGCACTCAACCACGAATTTTAAGTGTAACTTTGTACTACTCAATTTTCTGTAAATCCAGAGAGTGTGTGCTGAGAGCTTGTATTTTTTGTTTGAGTTTGAGTTAGTCACACACGAGGAGCGTTAGCTGCAGAAGCCTGCATCGTTGGTGAAATCTTCTGGGAGAATGACTCGGGGGCCACGATGGACTCGGTTTGAAGCTGCAAGAGACGTTGGTGGAAAGCGCGGCTGGAGGCTCCTTGGCAAACGTGCAGTGGATCGGAGAGAATGGCAGAACCCCAGGAGTACAGAAGATGAGGAACTAACCAGCTTCTGTGGTGTAGTGTTCTGTGTACAGGTTAGCCTTGGGCCTTTGTGTTCGTTCAGTCGAATTCTCGAGGGATCGCGCAAGGGAAGTCTCCGCTGGGTGCTGTGCTGGTGGAGACGACGCTAGAGTGAAAATTCTCGGAGGAAGTCACAGCAGGTTGCTGTGCATGAGAGGACACCGCCTGAGAGAAACGTCCGACATCCGGTTACATTTGTTAGTCACTGCAGTCCAGAACCTTACGATCTGTGCTTTGAAATCCAGTCACCTTTGCTACAAAACCTTAAGGTCTATGCAGTAGTGGGTTGACATCTTTAGTACCGAACTTTTTAGGTCTGTGCTGTGAAATTAGTTATTTCTGATACAGAACCTTTGTGACTGTAGAGAATTTATATCTTTGGTACAGAACCTTACGGTCTGTGCTTTGAAATCAAGCCATCTCTGGTGCAGAACCTTTTAGGTCTGCACTATAGAGGGTTGATACATTTGGTACAGAATCTTTTGGTCTGTGCTATAGAGAATTGACACATTCGGTACATAACCTTCTGGTCTGTGCTGTGCAACTTACTCACTCTAGGACATAACCTTCTGGTCTGTGCTTTGCCACTCAGTCTTCTGTGGTATAGAACCTTCTGGTCTGTGCTATAAAAGGTCTATTGTTGATCATCTTTTGTAATTGTTACGAAGTGAAATCCGAGTGAATACCATCCAAATTCTGGGTGGAGAGTGGACGTAAGCAAATTGCTAAACCACTATAAAAATTCTTGTGCACATCAAACAAATCGTGCAATCACATTCGTACGTTTTGTATTACAGAAACATGTCTCTACGGTTCTGTTTTACAGAAACTTTCTTCCGCTGCGGGTTAAATCGAAAAAGAGTTAAAAATCCTCAATTAAAATTTAACACTAATTCACCCCCTCGCAGTGGAAGTGTGTCCCTCTCCAAATCAGGAATTGAAGGAGAATCTTTTGGATTTGAAATAATACTAGATTTCCCGACTTTGGTCAGCTTAAGCTAAAACGGATATGGACTTTCGCACACTATTTCGTGGGAGTGACGTTATTGAAGTTTGCACATGATTCCCAGGCCACCTTGAGACAACCATCCCCTTCGTCTACACGTCATAAAATTGTTACCGTCATGACACAAATTTTATTTTTCCAATTTGTAGGGGACACATTTTATTTCATGATCGTACATCCAAACATTTTTTTGTCATCTTTTCTTCCAAAAACCCACATATTACTACTGTCTCTAAACACATTTTTTTGGCTTCTCATTATTATTCATCACGAAGGTTAATAAGATTTGAGTCCTCCAGCATCGTCAAGCATTCCTATGGCAGTAGCTCTTCTTGAAATAGCAAGGGACTTTCCTATCTACAGGAACATCATCAGTTAACGTCTCCTTGATGACGAGCACCAACAAAAACAAGAACATTTATCCTAGTCACATGAAGAACAGTGCCTCTAAGGATGCAGTTGCTTGTAATATGACCATATGGGGCATGATGTTAAGCCTCGGGGTAGCGACAATCACTCGGAAGAACAGAATTTAAGGCAAGTAGAGAATCATGACAAAGACAAAATGTATCATTCAGTCATGCTAAACTAACAACTGTCCAAAATGGATGTGCAATTAACAACCTAGGGCATCCATTCGACAAGTACCAGAAGCTCTTGAGTAAAGTTCCAAAATGACAAGTTAGACCAAACCAGAGGCCTACTGAACGAGCCTATATAAAAAGAGGATGCAAAGTTGGACGGATAACAAGTCAGCAGTAAAACATGACATTTTTCACATTCTCTTTCACTGTGGGAAGTACCCTAAACTCCACATTCCCACCCCTGGTTCCCTGGCTGCTTCCCGAGCCGGCATCCGAGGAGTCACGTTCCATGTAATACCTCGCCCTGAAGGCAGCCAGATGAGCATAATATGCTGGAGGAACTGCACGCGCACAACAAAAACAAGAGATACAAAAACATGGGGTCAATTATGTCAAGGTAACGGAATCCCGCCTCCAATGTCGGGCCACTGAGAATTGATCGACTTAAGAAACTAACCTATTGAGACAGATCGAGTGCATCGGGCATACCTGCACAGCAAATGTAAAGCAAATAGCATCAGTATCACACCATTTGATGAGAAAGAAAGCGTCGGCTTACGTATAGCATAAGTTGTTTGTCAGTGTCTGGAGAGCATCGGCAGTGAACATGTTGTCGTCGTATAGGACGTGGTAATGAGTTGGCCTACTAGTACCCTACAAGGAGAGATATAACAATATAATAGTCAGCAGGTGATGACATTGGGACCATCTGAAAATGGACATTTGCCAGAACAACGAAATTTCCAGAACAGTCACAAGGATAAACCTGGATTCCAGCATGGCTGTTGAGGTAAAAATCAAATTCAGTCGGATGGCAAATCTTAGTGTCAACAACAGTTCCTGAAGTTCAGGTGGTTAGAAAATATCAGCACGTCAGGATGCAAAATATATTGATCGGTCAAGGGGAAGCAGTCAAACCAGGAAGAACATTGCCACTCCTGTCTGTACTACTTCTGTCTCCATGAGTATGAGGGAAGAATCGGGTGTGATGCCTCTTCTGAACAAGCACAAAAGTAACTCGAGGCAGATAGCCTTCCTCCAGAGAGTTACACGCCTGACGAGACAGGAAAGGATCATAATTTAACCCCTAACAAGAAACCCAGCGAATTGGCAATCAACATCCTACGAGGATCAAGGAAAGCCACCTTGTGTATTGCGTCCACTTCATGAAACAGAACCTGACTGAACTGACCTTCTCCTACTCCATCTCTGCAGAAAGTGAAAATGAGAATGAAAATTGAATTATGCCACCAAAAACCTCAAAAGACCTGCTGAATCCCGTACCTGTAAAATATGATTCTGTCAGGCTTCGAGTTAGTGCTTCTTCTGAAATCTCGGAGCAAATCCCTGCAAGAAAGGCCAAACAAGTCAGCAATATGAAAAGCACAAACCATTAAATGTAAAAATTGAAGACAACCATGATTCTACCTTATCATTCCTCCATGGACAACGACATTTTGTTCGTTGGTAGACTTTGTGTACAGATCACTTATGATTTCACATTTCTCGGGAAGGGCAGAAATAAGGCCCCGGTATGTCGTTACTTGGGGCCAGTCCATTGAAGCCACGACCTACGGGAGAATACCAAAAACACAAAAATTTGAAGATCCTTCAGCTCGAAAATTGAAGGAGAGACAATGAGCGATAAAAGAAAAATACTGCCGCTATTGAGACACTCTCGTCATCCCCAGGCTGAGGGTGAGTCACATCGGCCCCAAAAATTATTGTGGCTCGTTCACGGTAGAAAGGGATTGTTCTTTGTACTGCTTCCTCCAATACAGAATTGCGGCCCCCCACCTGTAGAAATTACAGTCTCAAAAAGATTACCGAAAAAAGAAAAAGAAAATTAAGGATAACCAGAACACTCTTCTTCAACAGTAGTAGACGCTATCAGATTACCTTGACATTGATTTTCAACGACACGTTTTCCAAATATTGCCTGCTGATTTTTGAAGCTTGCCTGGGCTGGCAACACTGAGAGACAATCCCCAGCTCAGTCTCACAGATTCTTTTGATCTTACCTGGCATCAGAGGTTGATCGTCTGGACTAGCTAAACATTGCGTGCAAGTCGTACGAAAATCCAAAGAAAAACTGATTCCAACTCACCATATGAACCAGTCAGATCAGGAAGAATTACTATTAATAAATGAAGAAGACCGGACTCCCTCTGAATATTGCAGAGGACCTTCTCGATTTCATGAGGCCGACTTTGTCTTATAGGAACAACAGGATGCAGGTTGAAATCCTGCCAAAAAGAAAATATTCTTCAGCAGGGAACACAAGCCCAATGGGAAATAAAGAAAAATCACGGACATCGAAAATCAGCAAATATGAGAGCTATAGGTACTGACCATGCCTCGGCTTCTGCACATTCCTACAAGTTCTTGGCAAAAGAGATCCACTGCATCATAATGCAACCTCGACGAGAAGGACACACAAGTCCAACGCTCAACCTTTCCTGGATTGACCATTTTCTGCATAGAAAAGAAACGATCATGAAGAAAATAAAATTGACGTAAGTATAACAGAATTTATGCTAACCACAATTGAAGACTACATACAGAAAAACCATCCCCTATACAAGGAAAGAAACCTAACGAGTTGCAATTTCAAAATTGGACCTTTCTCAATGGCATTATGCAACAAGAGTTCATAAATGCCAAAAGGACCAATGAATAACCACATACCTTATCTATCATATTCCATTGGCCAGTCTGCGGCTTAACCGTCGATGCTGCACCAGTTCCAAAATATTTTACCTGCAGTAGAAAAATGGTAGAAGTACAAGTAAATAAGAAGATATACAGCTAAATTCATCACTGGGAAGATTGCCCGAACAACCATATGGGTTGAAGAACCAATTACCACTGGTGGAGGTAAAACCCTTGCTTCGACAAGAGCAAGATCACTCTTGATATTCATTCCAAATTCTCGGCTTACAAGCGCTTCTTTGAAAATTGGGTTATCCTTCACAATCTGTCCACGAACAGTAATACTTGAGGCTCAGACATCTAGGCCGAAAAACAAAGTAATGGTCAACCAAAAATGATAAATTACCCCATGGATCTCTTTTTCGCGTTCATGCGGACGCCGACATGTTGCTCTTAAAAGAGCAGCAACTTGTTTTTCATTTAACTTCCGAGTGTATCTTTGTCCTTCAAGGATACTGCAAAGCTGGATACAGAAAAGTAACGTCATTCTTATCAATGCATTATCTTGAAATCCTAAACTAACTAGAATTGATCCATGAGACGAGTACCTCCATAGGGATGTACACAGGTTTCGCATCAGTTCCCATCTGGAGGGCAGGCAGAGTCTTCCATCGCAGGACAATGTTGTATTGTTGATGAAAGTAATCACCCACAGAAATCTTCATTTTCTTGTCCTCCCGGGTGAACCTAATCAGAGAAAAAATCGATTCACATCTCACTACTGCCAAGATTACTTCAATTTATCGTCAAGGCTAGCGAAAAGAATCACAAAAGTGAACAATAGAAGAGCCCACATACATTAATTTTTTCATCTCAAGTGTACATTTTATCTGTCTCAAAAAAATAGGCACACGGAAGCTAACTAACGTAAAAATAGACTAACACTGCAACGATCCTAAAAGTGACAAACCGGCTCATGTGCATCCAGCCTCTCTCAAACACACTGAGCATGGATTTCGGTTCATTGCCAAAACATAAATATGCCCATAATAATATCACTCAAGGAAGTACCAACTCACATTGTTTGCATGACGGATTTCTCAGATAATCCAGCAATTTTATGCTTTTTAGGATAACCCATATAAGAAGACTGCACTCTAACACCTTTGAGGACCTTCTTCAACTAAAGACACAGAAGAATCGAGATAAATCAAGTGAACATCAAAAGATTCAATGTAAAACACAAATATCTCCAAAAGAAAGGTCTAAAAAGTAGTACCCTAACTCTCTCTTGATCTGTTAAGGACCTGCTCAAATCTCGGAGATTGCAGTACTTGATAATAAACTCCGTGACAGGAATAGCCTCGTAGAAAGCCCTGGCTGACACATCTGAATATTGAAATGCACAAAAGAGAGAACCATATATGAATATTCAAGAGGCTAATCAATTTATGGAATGGTGGATGCGTGCAGGTGGATAGATTCATTTCAAAGGAGCATCATGCTCAGCGTCCCGAGTTGAATTTATTCAAACTTAACCCAGGAAACTCTTTCGCTGCAGTAAATATGAGACAAAGTTGTTGCACCTATATTGACAGATAGGCCAAGCTGTGTTGGCCGGATAGACTGGTAGTACCCTCTCCAGTATTCAAAGCCATCACCCAGATCACCTTTGGGCCCCAATTCTTTTGCAAAGAAGGACCTTCCAACAACAGTGTACCTAGTCCGAGACGTGAAACACAGGCTTAGAAAAGCTAGACAAATAAAGCCACTGTAACACTTCACAAATGAGCGAAACCAACCGCTCCGCAGGAGATGCTCGCAGCACAACATCCAATGCCTGAATAACCTCAAGAGGGCATTCGGACTGCCTTCCAGCGAAGTATTGTTGCAGATGGCGCAAATCAACTCTTGAGGCAAATGAAATCTTAACCTTAAACTCCCTATCCCTGGGAGAAACAAACGCCGAAGACAAACCCATCACCGGGCCAGTTTAAAAAATTCATCCTTCAGTCGAAGGAATGAAGCGAATGCAGTAGCCGGACTCGGAGAAATAAGACGAACAAACCGTTTAGTCTTTGAATCCGAGGATGTGGCGGCCTCGTCTTTATCAGACAACTTCACGATGAACTCCTTGCTCTGGAAGGGTAGAGGGCCTGCAATGTACAGCGACTTACTGCCATCGTATGCCGGCATTCTCTTGGCCAAGTGAGACTGGCCGTAGGTATTCACAAGCTGACTAATTATCTGACGGTTGGTCTTCTTCGACGTAACTTCCGGAGAGATGTTCACCTTCAGAAATGAGGAAGAGAGATACAGAGAAAGGAACAGGGTAAGTCGCCGCCATTGGCAAACACACAGAAGGGCATAAGAACAAGCTGACAAACCACGGCACCAACAGGAAGCCAATCCTAACAGAAAGAGTCAGCCCGTCAACGAGAAGAGACTCACGTCGTAGTGATGGAGGTCCCTCTCGGAAACATCCAAGAGGAAGTGGTTCGCCTTAACGATGCACTTTCTACCGACGGTGCCATACCCGGGCCTCGGGGGTGGCTTCATCGCCTTGGAGGAAACACCGGACTGTCCGACCAGCGTAAGGCTCTGCGCCATCCGTCCGGCGAGGTCATCACCACCGAGGCCGGGGGAGGAAGAGGAAGGCGCAAGGGAAGGGGTAGGAGGAGGAGGAGCGGAGGATGAGGGGACGCCGCGACCTCTCCCAACAGGTACCGATCCACGACCACGACCACGAGCACCACTGGGGAGAGGAGGATCGGCTTCGCGCTGTCGGCCAGCGTGGGCGCCACGACGACCGGATCCGCGGTTAGACATCGGGGAGAAGGCAAGCGGAGGGGAGAGAGGGTGGGAGGACCGGGGGGGGGGGGGGGATGGAGTAAGGAGGGAGAGAAGGTTGAAATATAAAAATTATAGAGGGCGACTACGTGGAGAGAGGGGTGGGGGGGGGGGTGGGGGGGTGGGAGTCTAAGCCATTTGGGCCCCTTAGAGGTTCATATGTCCGTACGAAAGTCTTCGTTTACTTTTAAGCGGGGAATCAGACTGACTTAAAGTGAAAAACTCTTTGTTTATTATTTATGGAGGTTTAAGAAGACTCGATCCTTAAACATTTCGTTGACACCTAATCAAGAACAGGATTCGATCCTTAAACATTTCGTTCACACCTACTCAAGAACAGGATTCGATCCTTAAACATTTCGTTCACACCTAATCAAGAACAGGATTCGATCCCTCCTTATCAAAAAAGCCCGCCTAGAGAATTTTTTATTTTTATTTTTAAAATGAAAAGAACAAAAGGAAAAGAACGGCCACGTGGGCCCCACCCTAAAAACAATGACTTGCGGAAGAAGATATGAAGCTTCCTTCCTCTTTTAGTTTTATAAGTATGAGAGAGAGAGAGAGCGTTGGTTGGGGGGTTATTATTATTCGTAGGCGATAGTACGAAGAGGGCGCAGCCGCCTCGTATTAAGGAATAATAAAGCAAAAAGACAAGAATGTCCGGTCGGTCCGTCTATCAGAAAGGAAACACCCCCAATCTTTTCTTTTTAAACTTATTTTTTTGTTTAAGGGAAACGACAATGGAAATATATTTTGATGTGACGGGGAGGAGGAGGAGACCACCGCCTGAACTCTGATACCAAGCCCGGGTGGCGGCGGCAGCGGGTTCAAAAGTTGTTCCCCAGCAGCAGCAGCAGTCGCGTCGCAGACAATCGATACTAAAAACAAGTAACGGATACAGAAGGAGGGGATTGCCCTCTTCCTTCTTCTTTAAGGAAGCCAGCTGATTTTGATACCTGCCCCCCCAATATCATAAATGTACAAAACACATGATCATCACAAACAAACCCCCTCCCCCTCCTTTTTATGTTTTGTTTTCGATGAAAAAAAGAGAAGGCTTCCTTTTTCTTTTTCTTTTTCTTTTTCTAACGTTGACGATATTTCTGACATTTCCTTTATTTGGTAACACTCCCATTCCAATAAAGTAAGTCTCCCTCCCCTTTCTTTCTTCTTCTTTAATTAATTAGATTACTGGACAAAATGAAACGTGGGGCCATGTCATTAATTACGAGGACGTGACCTGAAGTCTCGTCAAATATTAATGACCACGCTTAATTGAATCCCCCCGCCCGCCGACCGAACGCTTCAAATTAGAAATTGTATCGCTGCTATTTATTTTATGGTAAACCACCAAACTGATTACCACGCATCCCCACGTGGGCTTCGGCCCAAATGAGGATCTTTCGGGCTCTTTCTTTTTATTCCAAACCTCCGATGAGTTCATTCCCCCGTCTTGACTTATGATCTCACTCGGCCACTGAGTTTCCCTTTTCTTTTTTTTTTAATTAAATCGTTTGTTTTTTTTATCATTGGGTTTTATTTATTGAGATGCTTACAAGTTTAAACCTTTTAAAGGTGGATTTTAAAAACTTGATAGTGGTCAAAAATCCTAATTAAAGCATGTAGAATTAATTTTTGTAAATATGATATTTAGGAGGCATTACGTGTTCCGGTGAAGTCAATCGATCCTCCGAGATATCGGAGAAGAATGTATTGGATGTGAATTCTCTTCTGGTCCATGCCAAATTGTGTTTCATCCAGGTCATCGGCAACGATTACATGCAAAACAATGAATTGCAGGAGACAATGTGCATTAGTATCATATAAATTTGAATTAAATTCAACAGTTTTTAGGTGTCTTACTATGTCAAGATTATTGAACTGGAATTTGGTTTTTCGAGTAAGTCCAAATTTTCTCGTGTTTTCCATATAAAATAGTGAAAACAGATATTAGTAACATGTACCGAGGAAAAAAAAAACAAATCGTACTTTAATCTCAAAATAAATGAATCTGAATATTTGATACGAAGCATCCAAACAAACAGAGAAGTAAAATCAGAGTTGAAAAATGATGGGTAGAGCTTGTTATTGTGCTTTGAAGCAGTTGTCGATTGTGCCTGGGAGATGATGGGGAGTCGTGGCCGAAGTGGTGAACGCCTTGGGGTGTCCATCTTAAGGAAAGCTAAAATGTTACTGTTTCAAGACACGACGTGGTTGGAGGTATTGTTCCAAGTCGCAACCTGGTTGCTGAAGGAGCCAAGAATGACGTTGTTGCTGGTTGGCCGTCAGGGAGACATGACGATGGCTGGTGTGACAAAGAGGGCTCGCCGTCTATTGACTGTATCGAGTGGTTCGTTGGATAATATTTCGCTCGACCGTATAACGCTCAAAAACACGGTCTTCTGATAGTAATTCGACTGGATTTGAAGGTTAGTATTTTCGAGTTGGCTCTCACTTGAGTCGATTGAAGCTATATCTCGATTGTCTGAAATTTTGTTTGAATTGGCCCTTATCTCGATCGAATAGACGTCTTGAGTATTTCCTTCTCAGAGTTTAAATTCATTCGAAGGTGAGCAAAATCACTCCTTTCCGTCCGGATGGTAAGCAAGACGAAACCCCCTTGAGATGGCTAGTGCTGAGTTGAATCGAGTGACACCGTTGGACTCGTCCTCGCATCACAAATCCCTGACCTAACCATTCGGGAAGCCTATTCTTGTTAAATCAAAGAAGAGATCGCAATATAAGATCCAGATGGCACCAAAGGGAGAACATGTTCGTGGCCAACAACTCGAGAATTCTATTTCGATCACACCGGACATTATTCCTTGCTAAGTGGCTCTGGCGAGGGAGTACGCTCGTGGCCATCCTTTCATGATGGTTATTCTCAATATTTGTAGTAGTCGTCAATCGAAAGTTCATCAATGGGCATATCATGATCCCGGAAGGTGACACTCTTATTAAATCTGTTAACTCGTGGCGAGTTTTCCCGAAGATTGATGCGAGGTAAAATGTATCAATTCTGTGGATTTCATCATTGCTACATTCATATTCGTGATTTACGTATATATAAAAGTTGATTACAAAATTATAAAACAAATTAATTTAAGGTACAATAATATTTAATTAGCATCCTAATTACCCGACTGATTATCAAGAAGCTCGATAAGTTAGTTTCAGTGCCTGACGATGAAACGACACACCCATCAATGGTTTCGCTAACTTCTTCATTTCATTGTACTTCATGTTGACCTGGTTTTGATGATGAACTTAAGTGACATGTTACTGGTGGTAAGTGACATGTTACTGGTGGTCAGTAGTAGTAATGTTTGTCAGTAGTAATGTTTCACAAGTTATGTGTTCATTCTTAGTGATGAGCTTGAGCAATGCGTTGCTGAACCACAGCTAGTAACCGCTATATATTATTGCGTTCCAGTACACTGTTACGATTTATTCTAAGATTTATTTTAATCTATCTCAGATAATTATTCTGAGTGTCTAAGTTCGTTTAACGTAGCCTAATGATCTTATTATAAACTATTAGGCAACAAAATATATTGAGATTATCTTTCCAATTGTTATTTTTGGAAACAAAATATATCTCTGATTCCCTGCAGCAACGTCTCGCTGTAATGGGAGAAAATATCAAATCAAATATTGTTGATTATCACAATTGATCAGATAAGATAATGATTAGAAAATATAGATTGGAAATAAATTATCTAATTGATACGAATGGAGGAAGTTACCGTCGGATCTTTCCTTCTATGGGACAGCGAACGTTGACCAGACCGTTGCTGTGTCCTCGCTGCCAGTTTTGGCAATAAATCTTGTTGATTGCCTAGACGATTTCCGTCCTTCTTCTTCTTCTTTATAATTAGACCAAGGACGACATTTTCTCTCTGCCTTTGTGCGTCTGTGTGATCTGTGTGCATCTGTGTGGTCTGTGTGGTCTGTGTGAGCTTTGTGCGTCGACGGAGAGCGGAAGGTGCTAAGTGTCTCCTGGTTCTTTCTCTTGCAAGCTGCGTGTGAGAGTGTCAATGGGCTAAAGTCAGATCCCTTGAATCGTCTGAGAGGGACTAGGTGTCCTCGGTGCGTTCAACCAGCAGCCGGCGAATCGTCTGAGGGAAGCTAAGTGAATACCTGCTCTGAATTCAGTAACCGGTTGCTGACCCATCGGCAAGAAGCCGTTCTTGTCGTGTCTTTTCGCAGGGAAGTCTCGAGCCTACGGAGTTTGAGCAGTTAGACACGCACTTGCGGGTGCGCGCCAGAAGTCTCGTGCCTGCAGGGTAGAGCAGGAGTTGGGAACGCCGCCGGAGTGGAAAGAGTTCCTCCCGAGCACAGGGGTGCTGTGCAGAAGTCTTGAACGCCTGATACAGAGGGTTAGTAGAGCAGGTTGCGTGGAAGCCAACGGATCGGAAAATTCCACCCTAGGCACTGGGTGTGCAGTGCAGTGAGTCACGGCTGTGGTAACCGTGCACGTCCGAACTGAGTGTAGGACGGATACCTTCTAAGTGGCTTTGTGGTTTTCTTTGTGATCTTTGTGGTTCCTATCTTCGTGATCTTTGTGGTTCAACTTTGTGGTTGTCTCTTAAGCAAGTGCAGGCTTATCTTAAGGAGAGACAAGATCTGTGTGGAAATCCTCTGCTGAACGATAAAGTGCTGAAGCAATCCTTCGTTGTGAAGCAGAAACGAGCTGCTCTCTGAGAAGCTATTCTTCACTGTAAGGAATTATCTGTGAGGATTTAAACTAACATAACGTTGTCTGTGTTCTTTGATAAGTCAGGATTATATTAAGCGACAACGAGCTGTGTGGAATCCATTGAGCTACCAACTGCTGAGGATAAGCATCATTCTGCTGGAAACGAGAAGACGTCCACTGTGTGAGGAGCCGACCATTGCCAGGAGTGATCATCTGTTGTACGGGATTCTAAATCTCACTTTGTGAGAAAAACATACGCCTAGTGCAAGGGTTTTTTGCACCCATTATTTTATATAGTGGAATCACCTTGTTGGTGGAAAGTGGACGTAGGTCAATTAAGGCCGAACCACTATAAATCACTGTGTCCATTACGATCGCGCAACACTCGTACGAAAACCTACTCGACAAAATCGTAACAGTTACAGTAAGGTATTTCTCATTCTGAGAAACGCTCTGCTGTGATACAGTACGCTTCCGCTTACACCGTGAAAGGGCGAAAAAAAGTAATAAACACTAATTCACCCCCTCTTAGTGTACATAAACCATCCAACACTTCCCTTCCGGAATGCTGGGGCGTCAATATCTCTTCCTTCCATCCGTAACGAATTCACCCGAGACTCTGGAAATTCCCAGCTTTCAACCATCCCCAAAGAATTTTATTCTCAAAAACGATCCCGCCCAACGAGTCTAAGTCGTAGATGATGATTGTTCTCGATTCTTTCTCCCTTAAAGAAGTTTAAATTCGGTTGGGATTCGAAGTTTTCGTTGACATAGATGAATGTCGACGTCTGGCCAACGAGACATGACCAGATCGTCGAACGTTGATAGCCCCGTCGCCGCCTGCACTTCTCCGGACAATTCCATCAAGAACGACAAGAAAAAGAAGGTAAATCTTTGTGGTTCATTTCCGTTTTGTTTTGGTTTCTCCGCAATGACATCCGGATTTTCTTTTCTCTCTCACTCTTTCTTGAATCCGTCGGCTACCAGTCCATTATCCCGAAGATATTCGGATCGAAACGAGGCGGAAAACCGAGAGAGGATGGAGACCCTTACAGATTTGACGTGGAAGAGGAGAACGACGACGGACGGCAAAGCCGATCTCGGCCATTCCCCCATCCGTAACAAATATTTCTCCCTTATCTAAAGTATCCTTAGTCACGTGTAGAAACCATCGAGCCCGAAACGGTGCATCTCTTTGGCAGATGAATCGGGGAGCGTGACAAACGATACGTCAAGGAGGAAGGCATTCGTGGAGGCGTCTCCCCTCATCCGAAAGAGCTTCTCAGGTTAACCCTAAGTCCCTTCACCCCCCAATCACCCCCCCCCCCCCACCACCCCCAATGTTTAATCAGTCAAACTCCAAGAGACTCATACATGCGTCACCTTAGCCAAGTATACGCCATAAACTAAACAACCCATAAACCAGGGATAGTTTATGTAGAAAAAGGGATAGGAGAATTTCTTACATATGGAAGATGTGGTGTTTGTTGTCCTTGTTTTGCAGAAAGGCAGAGCAACCCGAGGATAGAAGGACTGGATCTCTCCTACATTGACCTCTCCATGTCTCCAGGACCCGACATCAGGGAGTACAGGTAAAACCCATCAAAACCTTTTTTAATAACCACAGTATGAGAAAGAGCATGGTCGCGTGGTGTCCCCATTTGTTTTGGGTTTCTTGTACGATGTATCAAAGCCTTTCTCCGGTTAACAGGATAATTGGAGCTTTGAAAAACATTGCGGAGTATTCGTGGGGACATGGAATGTTGGTGGGAGGACACCCACTTCCTCCCTCAACTTGGAGGACTTCCTTCAAGTCGAAGGCTCCACTGACCTCTACGTCCTTGGGTACTTTGTTCGCACTTGTTTGTTCGCGTCTTTTTTACAAGAATTTGGATTTATTGTGAGATTTAGGGTTTGTCTGGCGGTCTTAGGTTTCAGGAGATAGTCCCGCTGAGTGCTGGGAACGTCCTCGTGGCCGAAGACAATGAGCCAGCTTCCAAGTGGCTCTTACTCATAAACCAAGCCCTCAACCTTCCCAACTACGATTCCGATTCGTCAGGCCGTGTTTCCACCAGCACCGATTCCGTCGCCCCTGCCTCCGATGTGTCTCTCGTCTTCATGGCAACTTGTAATTTCACGAGATGTATAGAATTCAACGGAGGATAAACGGAAGTTCTTCAGCTTTTCTTTCTACATCAAAAGAAATCCACAAAAACATGCGTCACGAAAGTGGGATCACATGAATCGCATTCTTCTGTGGATTGGGATCGTGGGATTCACATGTTCTCCCTAAATTTATGCAGTTGATTGTGTTGTTTGGGATGAAGTGGGTGGCCATGCGGACGCCGAATACCTACTTAGCTGTATTCCAATCTTACTTACCAACATACATACCATCTGACACATCACTAACTCCATCGATTCCTCCGAGATAAAGATATTTTAAAAAGATTACATGATCAAACTGAAAATCATTACAAAATCTAGTACATTTTAAATGTTACAATGATGTCTTAAAATATTTATTTTTGGATAACGACGGGGGGGCAGCAGTGGAACGACAGCCAAAAATGACGCAAGAAACGAGGTTAGTTTTTTTTTTTTTTTTTGTATTTGTCTGAGATTGCGGTCATTCAACAGCAGCAGATTCCCTCTTCTTTCTTTTCAACGCCTCTTTCCCCTTCCTCCCTTCCTTCTCCTCTCTTATTCGTATTTTTTTTCGGGGGAAGATGAGACGACTCCGGACGGAAATTCATCGTTCCATTCCCACCTTTTCCTTTTCCTGCATCTTCAAGTGAATAGTAGTGGGAGGGTTGGCAGCAGGTGCAGAGATCTGGCCTTTCGTTTTTTGTTTCCTGCCTTTTTTTACTGAAATGGAAGTCGGGTTCGTCCCTAAAGTTTTTTTTTTCTTTTTCTTTTGGGGCGTGAGCGAAGCCGATTCTGAATAGGCATTGTCGGAAGCATGCAGTTGCGGGGTTGTCATAGAATTTTTTGGGGTTAGATGTTCGTGGGTGTGTTTTAGTTTGGGTCGAGACCCTTGAACCGGAAGGGGGGGGGGGGGGAGCATCGATGGGTTCTGGGAATTCTAAGATTGACCGGGATGAGGCCCTGTGTCTTTGCAAGGCGAGGAAGGATTTCGTCAGGCAAGCCGTGGAGTCTAGATGCGCCCTGGCTTCTGCACATTGGTGCTACGTTCAATCCCTCAGGAGTTTCGGCATAGCCCTTAGGAGGTATGCTGAAAGTGAGTTGTTGATGGGTTCTTCTCTCTCGACCTCGGCGACTGACCTCGACAGGACCCCTTCCCATTCTTCTTGTCCATCTCCGACGACGCCACCCGGAGCTGCTGATCTTGTGATGTCCCCATTTAATAGTAGAAGCCCTGTTTCACCGCCCAAGACCCGGATGAGTTTCATGAGATCCGGAAGTGCGGCCTCCGTGACCGTTAGATTTAGTCCCAGTTGCAAGACGGGATATTTGGATTGTGATGATTCTGTGGATTTTGTGTTGCCCCCGCCACCCCCTCTTCCACCTGAGCCCGGAACACCATGGGACTTCTTTGAACCTGTTGATGATGCTGAAGGTTTTAGGTCTATGTCACCTGGGGGGCTTGGTATGGACTTTGAAAAACTGAGGGAGTCGTTGAGGCTTCAGGACAAGGGAGCTGATGATTCAGAAGTTATTTTAGACAAAAGTGACGTTTTTCATGATGCTGCTTCCGTGTTCAAATTTTCAGCTCAGCAGTGTCCTAAGGCTGCTGATTTATCTTGTAGAAGTAGGATTGATCAATCGGTAGCATTAGTTAGTTCCGAAGCAGGGCATCAGTTAGGAACAGAGTGCAGAGAGGATGCACCTGTTAATAGTCTGCAAAGAGCACATTCCAACTCTGAGAAGGAGAGACCTTTACTGGCAACACAGTTTTGCACTGATAGAGAAGATCCTTCCGAGTTCATTACACACAGGGCGAAGGATTTTCTCTCGAGCATCAAGGATATCGAGCACAAATTCTTCAAGGTGTCAGAATCAGGCAAGGAAGTTTCTAGAATGCTTGAGGGAAACAAAGTCAGGGTGGGCTATCCTGAGGAAAAAGGTACGTTGTTAATTTCTTGTATTTTGATGCTATATGGAGTATAGGACTAAAAAAGTTTCCTTATGCATTACCATAGTCATGTTGTTTTCAATGAACTGCGCTGGCAGTATCAAGCATTTTAAGAGAAGTGATTTGATTCTTCTAGGTCATCCATCTCCGACGACCATGTTAGCAGCCTTTCAACATGTTTGCTGTCGAAAGAAGCCTACCATAACTTATTCCGGTAAGATCCTAAGTTCTAAACCTGAGGCTTTTGGAGAACCCCTTCTGATGAAGTCACTATTTTCTATGGATTTTCGCTCAAGCTGATGGAGGGTAGCTTCTGTTTATCATTCTTTAGGGACTAAAGGTGGTGTAAATGGTTTCTTGTGCTTCTGCAGCTTTGGTCTATTTCATGAGACACATCAAAACTTAGTCAAATCCAAGTTGGAGATGCATAACTAGTGAAAGAATGAATATTTTTTTATGTATTAATTGTACATAATTTCAACCCCTTGAATTGCGGTTGAGTTATTTAAACGTAACTACCAGAGTGATTTTGATTGGCACAATTTTTTTTATTATCATTTGAGTTTCTATATGTGAGCTTCTACATCATTTAGATTTCAAATTTTCATATGCAAGATTTCTTAAAAACTGCAGTAATAACTCTTTAGGACTCCTGAAATTGTAGTGATGTTGGTCGCAGGGCTCTTGCTGGTTTAGTGATTGATGGTTACAAGATTTCGCTGGAACCTTTTCATTTTTGTTGACTGATGTCAACCCAAAAGATTTTGATATTATACCACTTAAGTTGAATACAGTAAAGTTCAATGGACTGACATTCCTTAGGCATCCTCTTATCAATACTCAACAGGGCCTTCTTTTCCCTTTTTTTTTGGTTCATCTACCTTTCTCCTGTGTATAAGATGACATCTGGGTTTTTTGGAGTGAGACATATGTGCCATGTCAGTTTCTTTGTTGCTCTGGAAAGAAAATCTAATTTTGTGCATGTTCCAGAACTTGTTCCTTTCATTAGCATCACATTGCTGACCTCTTTTACTTTGGGGATGGTATGAGTTCCAAGAACTTAAACCACGACAAGAGGCTTTTTTTTCTAATTTTTGTCTTTGACCTTGTTTTGGTTTTGGTGTCATGAAATTACCACCCTTTCCTGAATGGACTAATAGTTTGTACAAAATCTTTTTCAGTTCCTGGAGATGTCGGAGCAAAATTGATATTATGGAAGAGGTCATGTTCATCTCGGTCATCTTCATCCCGGAATCCCCTCACTACTGGTCCAAAGGATGACGCTAGTGATACTGGAAGTGATTTTGTAGATGAGGCCTGCATGATTTCGGGAAGCCATTCATCAACCTTGGAAAGGTTGTTTGCTTGGGAAAGAAAATTGTACGATGAAGTAAAGGTACTTTCCACGTAAAATTGTCAGATATAAATTGCTGCCAGCAAAAGAACATGATAATTTGAGCCAGTCGTATCTGGACCTGCATTTTGGTATCACGTTAGTGAGCCATTTTTTTTTTTTTGATTAGTCGCATTTTTTACAGTTTAGTCATTCCATTTATCTTCTTGGGACAGGCCAGTGAGTCGATCAGGAAGGAGTACGATAAGAAGTGTGACCAGCTCAAGCGCCAATTTGCAAAGGGCTGCACAGGGCCTGACATCGACAAGACACGAGTTGTTGCAAAGGATCTCCATTCACAAGTAATCGTGGCGCTCCACTCCGTCGATTTGATATCCAAGCGCATTGAGAAGATGAGGGATGAAGAGATACTGCCACAACTCATGGAGCTTGTACAAGGGTCAGTTGAGATCTTTTCTTCTTAGGTAGTTTTACAATGTTTGTGCTATAATTTTTATGCAATGATGCAGGTTAATCAGAATGTGGAAATCCATGCTCGAGTGTCATCATGCACAGTACATCACGATCTCACTGGCATACCATTCAGAAGGCCCTTCGGTAGCCCCATCAAGTGAGGTTCAGCGCCGGATCATGGATCAACTGCACAGTGAGATCGAGCAATTCGGCTTGTGCTTTGCAAACTGGACAAACAGCCTTACATCTTACGTCGAATCCCTGAATGGCTGGCTCCAACACTGCATAGTGCTGCCTCCTGAGCGGTCCAAGCACAGGCGACCTTGGTCCCCGCGCCGGCTAGTTGCTCCGCCTATATTTTCACTTTGCCGGGAATGGTCAGCAGGGTTGAAGGCACTTCCATCAACCGAACTTAGTGACACCATCAGGGACTTCTTCTCGGATCTTTATGATCTCAAGGAACAGCAGCTCCAGCTCCTGAAGAAGCATAAGCCCGTTGAGGGAGGTGATGGAGGGGCAGAGAGGAACAAAGATAACGATGACAAGGATTGTGTGGCTTCGAACTTAAGCTGCATGCAGACGAGTTTGACGAAGGTCCTCGATCGACTGACCAAGTTCTCAGAGGCTTCACTGAAGATGTACGAGGATGTAAGGCTAAAGTGTGAGGTAGCCAGGGTCACATACTCGAGGCCTGTTAGATCAAGGACCACGTAGCTGTTTCTCTGAACCTCCTCTTGCTCATTCGGCGCGGGGTCTTCTGGCGTAGAGTTTAGGATGACAAGGACAGGTCGATTATCCTTGGGATGTTCTGACGAATGAATCGTACACCCTCAACATTCCCGTGTTAATGATTTCAAGTTATATCCCGAGGAAGTCCATCACAAGTTTCCAACCATGACAACACGTAAACGATGACTCGATCACGCGTGAGATTACTGGTCCGAAGAAGGGTGGCCGTAAATGACCAAGCAAAGGAACGGACAGTTTGCGCCAATCGTGGTTGTGTTGGTCCTTGTCGGCACGAAGAGATATGAAAGTGGGAGAAAAGAAGAAAGGAATTGACATGTGAACAAACTTGAATCAACCAGCTTAAAAGGAAAGAAGAAAAGAAAGGAAAGGCAGGTAGAAATGAACATGCAACACGGCATTCCCTTGAGATAACAACAGATGAGGAATCTGATCTCAATCTTATTCAGGAGTGGGGAGAGGGAGGGGCATCCCTTCCTAGAAACAGGGCATAAACTGCCAAAAAGATTATTAGAAAGAAAAGCATTATTCTCATTCCCTCTCGTTGGAATGATGATGCAATGCACACAACTGTTAAAATAATAAAAAAAAAAGGAAAGAAAAAAAAAAAAGACAACAAGGTCCATACGAAAGAAAAGTGTCGAATCTGGGTTAGAAATTGTGAATTTGAAATAAAATTTTTTGAAATCGTGTATAGGATATTGTATGGTAAGATTTAAAATAAAAGGCCAAATCATCTATATTTTTTCAACTTACCTATATTAAATTCGTTATATCAAATATATTTTCTGTCACACCCTTTTCTTAACGACGTGGCACTAATGTGGAAATTAATGCCATTAACGGCACTATACTTATAGAATTATTCCCCACGAAATTATCAATTTTATCCCCCAACTAAGTTTGTTTTTTTAATTATATCTTGACATTTTCAGTGCATCAGTTAGATACGTGGATTCGGCTTTGTTTTAGGTGGATATTGTGTTGTCGTTTATTAATTGTCAAGATTAATATACTTTCTGAATGTCGAATATTGAAAAGCCAAATTTGAAAGTGCAATATTACAACATATGATTATTAAACAGAAATTCGACTAACAATTTGGACATACAATATGGAAATACGACATAATGCAATCCGTTTTACCATAATGAAAACAAAGAACCAGTAATAGCTACCATCTGGAGATACAACATGGACATACAACTAATAATCTGGAAAGAAAAAACGCAAGTACGATGCTAATTTACAACAACTGATTCTTGAGTTCCTGAAGTTCCCAAGTTGTAGCTGCTTTGAGGAAGACACGCCTCCGATTGCATATGAATCGTTTGGACGAACGATTTGCTCGGTCAATCTCGACTTTTGAAAACTTGTCCGACCTCAACCCCTTAGAGAGACACCTCCCCTGCCCCTGCCCCTAGTGTTTTGTATGGAAGCAGTTTGTCCAACCTAAATGGGTAACATTTGTTGTAAAGGAAATAAATGGAAAGAAAGAAAACTGAATCCTGAAAATGCACAAGGCAAATGGGTAATATCTGGTGTAAATGAAATAAATGGAAAAAACAAAAAATTGAATCATCTTACAGGAAGTTTACATCCCCTCTTGTTATGGCCATACTCTTTACATTGGCTGCATCTTATCTCTAACCCTTTTCTAGGTAACTTGGTCAAATTTTTGAGATCCTCATCCGCACCCTTCCTTCTGTTCTTCTTAGGCCTTCCGGGTCTTGTTTTGAATGGAGGAGGTTGAATTGGCTCGCCTTCCGCTTCAGGCCATGTGGTTTCCCCTTCCAATGGGGTTAGTGGCCACTCATATGCCTTAAGGGTGGCCACCCCACGTAAAACCTCTCAAAGGTGTTAAATAGACCCAAACTAGGAGCAATGTCAAGTTCAAGCTTGAAGGTACTATATTGGGACACTTCTTTCTAAGATAAGCAACATACGATCTAACCTTTTTATAATGCTCCTCCACGGTCCCGTTAAGAATCTTCTGCGCATGCCATTTAGCTCGATACACTTGGTGTTTTTTTTTACCTCAATCGAATATTTATCCATCACCTCCCTAGCTTTCATTGAATCTAACGCACGGTTCATTCGAATAAATTCACGTGCCAACCATTTCACTGTTGCTTGTCGATCGAGTGCATTTGTGTTCTAGATGGCACGATTTCACAACAAGTCAAAAACTGTTCTCTCCCTTTGTAACCATTCGGCATAAGCCCTCCATGGACAACCTTCGGAACAAAAAACCTCCATTCTTCTACTATCACCTCTAATCCATCGCACGTTCACGCCATTTAGTATCGCATAGTCCTGGACAGCTTCTTTAAACTGTTCTAGACTATGAAAACTCAATCCTATACTCAATACTAACTCCTTATGATCACACTCCGGATTGTACATGTTATTTCTCAGTCTACTACATTGCCCCCGATCATCATCTCCAATGTCCTCGACTATTTCATCATCAGAAGCAACACAATCAGATTCAATTTCAGCATCAACATAACCCTCTATCTCCACTACCTCGTCCTTCTCCATAGATTGAACCTCCTCCTCATGATCCTCCCCCCCCTCCTCCTCGGGATCATTCTCATTCCTCTCATCTCCTTCGATGTAAATGTCTATAGATTTAGCTTCCAACAACATTGTAATCATCTCTCCTTCAGTCAAAATTTCTGTCAAACCATTTGCCAGACTACAATCAGGTTTAGCAAGCCACATTCTTATAGGCTCATATCCTGAATTCCTAGCCAGATTCTTTATAACAAAATAACCAATTTTATCAGCATCCACACCTTCAAACTTCACAACCTAACCACCTACATAACACACCCTAACACTTAGGCTTAACTTACCTCCAATGTGGAAGATTAGATTACCCATCTGAACATCCATCTAATACAAAATAGATAACAGTTAATTTATGTGTAAAAATAGCCAAATACAAATAACAATTAATTTATGTCTAAAAGTAGCCAAAAAAATTTCTTACAACTAGGCTGGGGATGGGCAGACAGATCGGAACGGATGGGGATGGGCCGGCAGACGTACTCCGAAGACGGGATGGGCGGACGGATGTCGGAGGGGACGGGGGAACGAACGCCGGACAGGGGATGGGCGGATGGACGCCGGACAGGATGGGGGAACGGACGTCGGACAGTGGAGGGCCGGAGGGACGCCGGACAGGAGAGGGATGGACGGGCCCCGGAGGGGGAGGATGGGGGTGCGCTAGAGGAGAGTTGGCTTGATTAAAACCCTAAATTGATTTCACGGTTTTTTTTTATTGAAAAAACAATAATTAACTTAGAGTAAGATAGGAAAAATCTCGGAGTCGCCAACTCAAACTTCGTCGCGGTGATGTCAGACTCCGTCGGTCCACGTTAGATTCCGTCGTGTCCACGTCAGCCGTTAAGGGGAGGATGCGACGGAAGACATATTTAATATAACGGAATTAGCATGAATAAGTCACGGATGCACTCTAAAATATAAGATAAAATTAAAAAGTGTCCTTGAAATTGATAATTTGACCAAAATAAAAATATCGAAAAGCTTTGGAGTCTAATATCGATTAATTTATATTCATTAATCATGGTGTTAATATTGGTTGTATGGACTTACTGAAAGTCACCGTCGATTTCAAAGACTCATAAAATTTGATCATTAATTATTGTACATATGACATACTGGAAGCAAAGCATGTACAACGACTACAAACTGCAACAAAAGCAGGACACTTAGCGGTAGAGGAGACCGAAATCCTTCCCTTCTGTCGAGCCGGACACAAATATTTACCGGGCACGACCGGAACGAGGTCGATCTTTAAGTGCTTGCTAGACTAGACAACACTGACCTTCGGAGGTTCAGCGAGCATTGAAAACCATATCGCGGACTCCGGTTGAAACCAAAACACATCCACGGATAGACACTACCCATCCGACATGCTCATTCTAAAAGACTTTTAAGTCCTAAAAGTTAAAACAAAAGAAGAGAAGTACGATTCAGCCAACAGCATTCTTCGGGGGGGGGGGAAATATCACAGCGATGCCCAATCCGGATAATTTGGGCGAGCGAAATCAAAGAGGCTGTTGCTCGATTCAGTTAATGAATACCCTGCCACCGTCGATGGTGGCTCGCCTGAAAAAATCGGCGAAGAAACCATGTAGCCGGAATACGTGTCCTGACTCGGGAAACAGTAGTCGGTGTCACGTTCTCCCTTGATTCCTGTCCCTGTATGATCAAACTCCATCTCCTCGTTAGACCAATGATTGGCATCGATTTTAGATGAACTAAAGCAGGGGTCCCCTGTTTTCTCCTGTTTCTCAGAATGGGCGGCCAAGCTCTTGCAGATCGCCTGAAGCTTGGCATCAACCGAGGAGTGGAGGGGATTAAATTCATCGGACTGGGAATGCTGATAGCTTAGGTCAGGGAAATTCAGCCTCGCAAACTCACCCCTGAGCTTGTATGCGGCCCTGTCGTAAGCGAGGGCAGCCTCCTCCGCGGTGTCGAAGGTGCCAAGCCAGAGCCTGGTTCGGTTCTTGGGAAGTCTGATCTCGGCCACCCATTTCCCCCAGTGCCTCTGCCTGACACCCCGATACAACTTGTTGGCTCTCGAGGACTCCCCAGCATGAGCCTCCACATCTCGGCTCGTGTGACCATCGGCCACATCCACCACCAGCCGCTGCTCGTGTTGGTGCTGGAGTTCCTCTTGGATCCTCAGGATTTGGGCAGGGGTGAGGCGGTTGAGGCCAATGGATCTGTTCCCCTCGAAGCCCGGGCGGAACTCATCGGAAGGTAACGCGACATGCCGTGACGACGATGGGGAGGTTGGCGGGGTGGAAGCGCTCTTTATAAAAGGTTCGAGCGCTTTCATGAGTTCCTCGTCGAGTGGATCGGAGAAAACCCGGGCAGAGCCGCGGCCGCAACCACTGTAGAAATCCACAGTCCCTAACATCTGATCACACTCGTTTTTTTTTTTTCCTTTTCTTTTAGGGGTGTTTAAAAAATGCTTATTTCACCTTATAAAAGAAAAACATTCCAAGAGGATAACAATTGCCTGTTACTTGACAACAACAAAAAGGAAAAAAAAAAAAGAGGATCAAGATGAAACTAGCAAAAAGGGGAGGAGTTTATAAGTTAAAAAAGGGACCTCCCCCACTCACCCTGCATATGACCCATAAGAAAAAAAAAGAAAGAAAGAAAGAACTGGGAAAAGTGAAGGAGGGAGGAGCAGGACTGAAACGAAAGGAACTCCCTTTCCCTCTCCTGACCTGCCTTCAAAACTAAACAAAGACAACTCCGGAAAAGAAAAAAAAAAGCAAGAAGAAGAAGAAGAAAGAAAGAAAGAAAGAAGTGGAGTTTGAGAGGGAGATGACAGGCAGAGGAAGGATGGATCTCTCACCTCTCACTGTGTTTATCATGTATGCTTTCCTCAATATTTTTCCCTTCATATATATAGTCACATTTTCAAGGAGGGCCCCCCCACACCACCACAGCAGCGTGTGGTTTCTTTGCACAAGAATCATGTCGTCCACGGATTCCCTCCCTCCCTCCCTCCCTCCTTATCTTTCTTGGCTTCCTTTATATCTTTAGTTTTCGTGTTGGTGAATTAAGGTAGCATTACGTTCACACACGTTAAACAAATAAGAGGACAAAAAGAAGAAGAAGAAGAAGAGTGCACTGGATTTCATTCGGGGTCCACACAATAAGAACACAATGATATTTTTATTATTGAAAGTTTACGAGGTGGGTCGGTTTGATAAATCTCCATCCAAATCACTGTACAATCAGAAAATCTACTTTACAAATAAAACAAACAGAACAATATTTTTTTTGTTCACGTCTTGTTGGTCGGCGTCGTCAACAATACCAATCAATCTCAACGGAACTTATTGGCGACGAACGGACACACACGAGGGAGGGAGTAACGCACGTCTTACCTTTAATATATATATATAGTATTTTAATTAGTTGCTACGAAGAATAATTACGACGTGCCTCCTGCCATTATCCGATGTTGTCGGGGCTATTCGGTTGTTAGGAAACGGGGCTGGGATTAGGAAGACCCCAGACGGACGGAAAAAGAGGGTTCGGCCCATTTATTTATTGGCCTTGTAGGGCCGGGCATAAAAATTGCCTCAGGCCTTATAATGGGCCGGATCTCAGCCCAACCATTTTGGGTCGGGTCAATTACGCCTATACAAATGGACCTGATTTCCCCGACCGGCCATATGACAGTCCGAGTGCAAGACTTCCTCCAATCACAGTAATAACGAGCCGAGCCCAAATATTACTGGTCTTGGGCTTGAGCTAGACTAACTTATTTGAGGCTCTGAGTTCGAGCTCGGGCTCGATAATATTTGAGATAATAGGGCTCGAGTTCAAGTTCGTTTATTTACATGAAGGTCGAATTCGAGATCGAAGTAATTTTTTAAAATTACTTCGAGAATACTAAGTAATTATTTTAATTTTATAATACTAAATTTTAGGATAAAATAATAAATTCATAAGGTTCATTTAGGCTCGCGATCTATTCGAGCAGTTTATTTTCAAGCTCGGGCTCGTGCTCGTTTGTTAAAAGAATAACTCAAGCTCGAACTCGGCTCGTTTTGTAATCGAGATCAGCTCAAGCTTTTCACAATTCGATCTCAAACCGTTCACGAACGGTTCTATTCATTTACATGCTAGTAATAACCAATTCACCATTCGCTAATCACCTTCCTCACGTAAATGACTCTACTCGACCCCGTTGTGTGTGTGTGTCTTTGATCCATAGGCTTCAGTATCGTGACTAACTCGATCGGCACTACTTTAATAGGAATCTTTTCGTTGCACCTCGTAGACCGGAATCGATTATCATTAGTAACAATTATACCAGCCTCAACCACATAGACGGCCACCGATCTTCTTTTTATATAGCGAGAACTCTGTCAGGGAAGTAAAACTCCATCCGCAATGTCCCCAACCTCCCTCTATTCTCGGAGGTATTAATTCTCGTCCAAATGCATGTGCCACAATGTACTAGACGTATGTTTCTTGCCCCTATTCGTTTGACATGTGGGGATTCTCTGGTTAGAGGAGGGATATATAATTGGCCTTCAACGAATGGAGAGGAATGGCTGTACTAAAGAAAGGTAAAGATTCCTTGACGTAATCATCTCACCCGGGGACATATGTGCAAAAGTGATTTAGAAAGACAAAAAGAAAGTACTGTCTCGAATTAAAAACCCATACTTCCTCCCGGAGCATTGGGCCAGTTGCGTCGGTCAATTATTCTTTATCTTTTCTTCTCGCTCTCCTCTTTTCGGGTACTAAGATCGAGTGCCAAACAAATTGCACAATGTTTTTTTGACCATCAATAGCTTCTTCGCATAAGCATCTTGCAGCAGGGATGAGTTTGGCCTTCGCCTTTTTTGTTGGTTGGCTCGAAAGAAAAGATCCGACCACCAACCACCATGTAGTTGATAGTACACAGAATAACATTTTCGGGAGGTTTCGCGATGCTGTTTCCGAGAGTTTTGTGGACCGGACACTCTTATCTTCACTATTAAGCTTGAGGCGCTTGAATTATGGTGATCATCATTGTCTTCATCATCATTTTAAATGTACCAAGCGAAGACAAAATTCAAGTATCAATTGTGCCGGTTAGTGGTAAACATGTCAGTTTCCAATAGAAGAGAATTCGGACAAGTTCAATGCATTTCATTCGAAACGTGCACATACAATGCACATATCCCAAACTGGTTGGATTGTAAACTTTCCAGATGAATGTATTAGCAAAATCAAGTCCTTTTTTTTTTATTTCCACGGACGAATCAAGCACCATCAGCTGGTGCACCACAAGACGAAGCCAAGTTGTAGTATGTATCGAATGGTACGAGGGGGTTTGGAAACAAATATGTGAGATCATGTCAGCAATTAGGCGGCATGTCGGTAGTTCGGGACTCTCCAAGAAAAAAAAAATGGGAATCACATGCTCCCCGAAGAGATTAAGGCCATTAATGTCTCAATCTGCTTGTCAAGTCTCCTTTCCGGCTCGGGCCTTAAAGAAATCGGTCTCCTCTCGAAATGAAAGATTGATATTCCTATGTTCAATTAATTTTTTCATCTCGTAGCAGATGAAACATGCCGCGAGGGCTTATTAAGCGCTCTTTCGGACAACTAAGAATACTCATCTAGCGTCAAATAATCATGACGCAGTCGACTACCTTCCCGCTCGTGTGTTGGGCATGCGGGCACTTTGAATTATAAAGACGTGCAAAAGACATCTGCACTCATCATCGCATGGTTGAACGCCGATACACCTTACTATATCATTTGGCACGAACTCCTTGTTACCCCGTCGGCAAGTCAATATTTTTCTAAAACAACCGGAGAATGGTCCCGAAATTACGGCGACCCCACGAATTCATATCTTCATTTATTAAATGGTTAACTTTGTATAAGGCCAAACTTTAGATCAGATAAAGCATAAAGAAGGTGGGATTAAGAATAATGTTACACTAACAGGGTGAATTAGTGTTAATTACCAAATTCGGATTTTAATACTTTTTCGTTTTACCCCGCAGCGAAAAGGAAGCTTCTGTCAAACAGAACCGTAGATAGGTTTCTGTACAATAGAACGTTCGAGTGTGTTCGCAATTTGTTTGATTGGACACAAGGATTTTTATAGTGGTTCAGCAAATTACTTACGTCCACTCTTCACCCAGATATTTGGATGGTTTCCACTCAAATGTATCTCAGTACAAGTTGCACAAATGATATCAACTAAAAGCAGACCCGAAGGTTCTGTACAATAGAGGTTTGAGTGGTAGAGCCCAGACCAGAAGGTTCTATACCGTAGAGGCTTGTTACGTAGCACAAACACTAAAGTTCTGTACTATAGTAACTAAGGCTCAATACAGACCAGAAGGTTCTGTATCGTAGAAAGTAAGGCACAACACAGACCAGAAGGTTCTGTGTCGAAGAAGGTAAACACGACACTGACCAGAAGGTTATGTGTCAGATGTGTTAACCTTCTATAGCACAGATCAAAAGATTCTAAGCGTCAACCTTCTATAGAACAGATCCAAGGACTCTGTCTTACAGAAAGTGTTGCACAGACCGTAAGGTTCTATACCAAGAATGTCAATCCACAACAGAAGGTTCTGTATAGGAAATGACTTAATTATAAAACACAGATCTGAAAGATTCTGTGTCAAGAGTTGCCGATCTTCTACTAAACAGACAGTAAGGTTCTGTAACAAAAGTGACAAAGAAAATGTATGCACAGACTGTAGAGTTCTGTGCTACAGAGAGTTGCACACGTGAGTGTGACTATCAAATGAGCAATCCTCTCAAGGATACGACTTCGTGGCATACCCCACGCGAGCTCGTAGCGAACCCTACGCAAGCGAACAGCGACTTATGTTCAAGGATGGATTTTCCCTCCGGCGACTCCACACGACCTGCACGATCTCCTCGAGATAGCGACTATGTGGCGTACCCTACGCAAGCACGCAGCAGACCCTGCGCAAGCACACGGCAAACCCCGCGCAAGCAGACGGCAGCCTCCGTCCTAGGTTCCTGCACACAGAGCTTTACACAACAGAAGCTGGTTAGTCCCTCACCTTCTGTGCTCCCGAGGTTCAGCCATTCTCTCCGGCCCGCTGCACGTTGCCCACGTACACACGCTTCCAACAACGTCTCCTGCAGCTTCCAACCGAGTCCCTCGAGCCCCCGAGTCACTCTCCCAGAAGGCTTCACCAACGATGCAGCCGTCCGTCGCTAGTGCTCCTCGTGTGACTAACTCAAACGAATGAAAGAATGAAAGAACTAAAGCTCATGCTTTCAGTCAGAAAAGAATTAGTAATAATTATTTTCTTTTGTTTCTTTTTTTTTTTTACTGAGAAGGCGTGG
This sequence comes from Melastoma dodecandrum, assembly GCA_029817715.1. NCBI lineage: Eukaryota > Viridiplantae > Streptophyta > Magnoliopsida > Myrtales > Melastomataceae > Melastoma > Melastoma dodecandrum. Next base: position 183,026 of record JARUPY010000271.1, read on the forward strand.
CCCTTTTATACACAAAGTTCAAAGAAGAAAATGCAAAAAGGAAAAGATAAATTAACAATATGCAAAATGAGAAATTAAAGGTTAGTAGACAAAATGAATAATAACATACATGTGCAAGTATTCAGATAGAAAATAAATCAGAATAAGATCATGATATATTTTCCATAAATAGTGCATCATAGAAGGTATCGCAGAAGGTTCTGCTCGATAACCTTCTCCAAATGGAAATAATCGGTGATTTACTTCCATATGGGTAATGATTCATTTCATCCTGATAAAGACACATGTGAGAATGTATCTGGATAGGTGGTGGTGATTTGCAACCAAATAACGGTCATGTAGAGGTCGTAAGAGCTTACAGAAGCCTGTAGACCATCTAGTAGAACATTTCCATATATAGAGAGATACATTTCCTTCTATAAAAAATATTATCTCCAATATGATTATTTGGTGACTAAATCAATATGATTCGATCAGATAATTATCTTGATCGATGGGATTGTATCAGAGCCTGTTTTCTTTGTTCTTTTTAAGGGGAGAGAGATCTGAGATTAGGAACCCTACCTGGAGAAGCACCTTGCCCTCACCACCATGGAAAACACTATTCAAGATAGCCCTCTAGTGATGAATGCTCCCATCACACTGAACACCAGCCCTTCCTTCCGTAAGTCCACTACTGACAGAATTGGGGGATTATATGAAATCACCCATAAAGAAAACTGGAGAGAGACAACACTTCCTCTTTTAAATCCGTATGCTGCTTTTCACAAGCCTTCATTAAATCCTATCAGAAGGATTAGGACACTTATTCAGCAGCCAGCTTCAAAGGTCCTAGAATATATCCACGCTAGCAAGTTTAGCCAGCATCCAATTTTTGCCTCGCACAAAGAACAATTTGTGTCACTACAACTGCCAACAGAGTTCCCTGAGCAATGGCTAAAGCAGGGATATACTCATCTTCATTTTGGTGCTATAAGACTTGCACTAACATATCATGGCAGGAAAGGACTACCAGTCACAGCCAGAATGGCCCTACTGGACGTCAGATATACGGAATACCAGCATGCTTGTATTGGCACAATAGAGACAACACTTAATGCAGGAACTGTGTTTGTTACACTTTATCCAAATTTTTGCATGTCTCTACAGGACCCAAAGATTCTATCGGCTCTACAGGTCCAAGTACAAATTGCTGGACCACCTCAGGACACCAATTCCATTGAGGCAACCATGCACTATCAAATGGCATACCGAGTGCAGAATCATGCACTAGATTTAAACGTAGAAAATGATAGTGGTGAAGCTCTGTTTATCCAAGCTGATTATCATAACTCACAGGCTCCTACATGTTTACATGTGCCTAGACAGATCAGCAGGGATGAACTACTCAAGCTCTTGCCAGAACGATGGATCACAAATTATGAAAGGACTCAGCAGCATGTCAGACCGATCCAGTCCTCTGAGCCAAAATTCATCAGAGAAAAGGATGGCACTGTGACTATCAAGTTTGATAGGTCACATGAAAAGGATGCTCCTACACCTTCAATCTTTCCAACCATGTTCATGGTCCAACCAGCTCCTCGACGTAGGAAACCTGATTCCCTTAACCGGATAATTCATTCTTTTGATGAACAGGGAAAGGAAACCTACTTTTTCAAGAATTCAGAGACGGATCATTGCTATTGGGACGTTTGTACATCCCAAATTTGTGGATGTGACGAAGAATGTGATTACTCCAGAAAACGGAGTAAAAGGAGTTGCCAGCCAAGGAGAAACCTTCCAGACTCATATTCAGATTCTGACTCTGAAGAAGAAACTTCTTTCACACTGCCCAAGAAGAAGATAGCGAGTACAAGTTCATCCCTGTACGAGCGTTACCAGAAAGGAGATCCCACAGTCGGACCCCTTGGTCAACCATCAGGGAAGGTTGATTACATCGTAAACTATGAAATACCTTCTCCCGAGCCTATTACAGGTTCAATTATCCCCACAGGATGGGATGATAAGACAGATGCTGCCCCACAACTGTCAACCACAGCCAATGAAGAATGGCAGTTCATAATGGATCAAGCCTTGAGGCGAAAACTCAAGAAGCAGCCCCCTAAGGTATTACCCTGTTATAAGAATATTTTCAAATGGCAAAAGAAAAATGCCCCTGAACAGGTAATCCCAGAACAAGAAGCTCCACTAATCATCGCTTGTGCTCAAGAAGCAATAGCAGACCTACCAGTCCTTCAAAGTCCACCCGCAATCATGATGATGGGTAGACCAGGAGAGTTGAATTTCCCTCCGCTCAATGAACAAACCATTGATAATGTTAAATACTGTTCCAAGATTCCTATCCCTACAGATATAGATGCACACGGTAATCCCATGAAAAATAGTATTGCAGAGACTGTTCTCAATTGGCAAAGCCAGAATGCTTTAGCCCAAAATGCAGGTCTCAATACTATATGCAGGAAAATAGATACTGTGCAGGAACTCTTGACAGGGACAGAAGCCAGACTCACAGCAAAGATGGATGCTCAGCATAATAAGAACCAGGAGATGTTACATTCACTCCAGAAAAGGTTAGATAACTTTGAAAAGGGCAAACACCCCTCCTATTTCAGGTCAGACCCTGATGCTGAGATAACCAAGCTAAAAAGACAAATCAAGCTTATTGAGGAAAAACAGGTAGACCTAACACAGAAACCAGACACTACAAGTCTGCTAAACTTTGGAAGACCCCAGTCTACTCCTCAAAGCTTTGGTCTAAGTTCTATTCCTAGCCCTAAACCCTTAGACATATTGGATTTTGGAAATAGATCCTCAACTTCTATGCAGGCCCCAATTAATCCTCATCCACTTTATGGACAAATTGGTAAGAAAGATCCTGCAGAAATCAGAGAAGTCATAAGGGAACAACAAAAGAAAGCTAGGAAGAGAGAAGACATCAAAGAAGGCAAAAAGAAAGCAAGTAGCTCACAGCCAGCTGAAAGACACAGATCGTCTAGTCCGGAGACACAATCAAGTCCAGCTCAACTATGATCAAAGGTCATGGAGAACCTCCAGATTGTCCTACCAGAAAGTGGGTAACGTCAACAGATAACAATTCACCCATATCTTCTGATCATTCTGATGATTATTATGACAATCATGATCCAATCAGTAGCTATTTTGCACAATCTCCACAATTTATGCCTTCCCAGATTTTTATGACAAATAAATGTGAGATATTAGACACTTCTGAAGAATCAGACACATCTGAAACTACAGAAAGTCTTCAGACAGATGAATCTTCATCAGATGATAATCTTCCCTCCATATTCACAGAAGATTCCGGTACTGCTTCAGAACTAACACATTTACCACAAGTGTTTATGGCTGACAGGGACGAAACAGAAACAAGTCCCTATGGGAATGATGATGAACAGTCAAATACACCAAGTGAAAGGCCAAGGAAAACAGATGGGATTGGAAACATGAAGTTCACATTTGATGATATCCCACGAGAACAATGGCCACAACGCATACAGGATTTTTATGCGTGGTGTTTACACAAAAGGGTAACTGTATATAACACTTCAGACATTCTCACAGAATTAACTTCAAGTTTCGTAGGAACCTTGCTAGTATGGTGGAACCTATTCTCAGAACAGAGCCAGATTCAGATGGTAAATATGCTCTTACCTGAGTTTATGAATTATCTCCACCTACATTTCATTGGTAATCCTCAGGATATTTTGGAAGAAAAAAGAACAGAATTCTTCCAACGAAAGTGTTGTTCTTACAAGGTAAAAGACTTGGACAAGCACTATCAAAGGATGTTGCATCTATTTCTCCATTTAGGCGGAGACAATACATTGAAACCAGTCTTCTTGTCCTCAATCGAATCTCCAATTTCAAAAATGGTAGAGAAAAGTCTTACCAGTAAGAATATGAGGATTGCTGATTTAACTGTTGGACAGATTCACCAAGAAGTTCTTTCAGGCGTAGATGAGCTATGCCAAAGAAAAGAAATCATACAAGGATTCCTCAACCAGGACAAACGCTTAGATCAGGTTTGTAGGAGCAAGAAGAACAGGTATAAAATTAAATGCACTGCTAGAGATTTGTGCTCTTGTGCCCCAGGAATCAAACCATATAAAACCAAAACTCATAGGAAACACTATCCTATTGAGAAGTATAAAAGGAAATCCCGGCGATTTCCAAGGAAATGGAAGCGTTTCTTGAGGTTCAAAAGAAAGGGACCACGAGGATCACAGAGAAAGTCAAACAGATGCTACATCTGCAACAAGACAGGACACTTTGCAAAAACCTATCCCAAACGGAAAAAGGAGTTAATTGCTCAGATTGAAGACTGCACTCATATTTCTCTTCAACATGATGATCTTGAATCTATATTTTCATTTGATGATGAAAAAACTCCACAAACCGTTTGTTGTCTTGAAGGATATTCCACAGGATCAGACACTGATTCAGATAGTCCAGGCCCAGTACATAGGCACAGGGGAATCTACACTATCAGTACCTATCCTGACCCAGTCGGAATAAGACAAGACTTTCCAATACTTCCAACAAGGAGAGTGCCATCAGAAGAGTCAAACAATGGCACAATCATAATTACAGGAGATTCTGAAGAAGATGAACCTCCTAATACCCCAAAGGAACAAATTCCACTCATAGCTGCTTCCCAAGTAGCACCTCATGTAAAGGTCCAGGTATACTTCTCAAAATACCACAGACCAGTTACAGCTATTGCCTTCATTGATACAGGGGCAGCAGAAAGTATGATAAACCCAGCACTCGTTCCACAAGAATTTCGAGTACCTTACAAGAAAGCTTTTGTAGCTGCCTCAGGTGACTTGTTCCATACTACTCAGAAAACTAAACAGTTGAAGATAATGCTTTTCCATAATTGCATTATTGAATCTTCATTGTTTATAACTGATCTCCCTGGGAGAGACATAGTTTTGGGATGGAACATAATGCAGAAACTGCCAGAGCTAATGATCTTAACCACAGGCCTCAAGTATCATGGAAACTTCAAGCCATACACAGCAATTACTCGAATATTTTCCATTGAGCCTGCAGAAAGAATAAAACAATTGTTTAGCTCATCATTTGCAGAAAGTCACTCTGAATTTCTACAGAAATGCTCACATCCACTTTGGAAGAACCCAGAATTCTTCATAAGGCTGCCATTCAAGCAGAATGAAGACATCAATCCCACAAAAGCAAGTCATTCAGGTATGAATCCTGATGATACTAAAGGAGCTAGATAAGAATGCAGCTCTTTGCTACAACAGGGATTAATTGAGCAGTCAAACTCACAATGGGCATGTGAAGCGTTTTATGTCAACAAACGCTCAGAACAGATCAGAGGTAAGAGAAGGTTAGTGATCAACTACCAACCTCTTAATCACTTTTTACATGATGATAAGTTCCCCTTGCCAAGAAGAACAGCACTTTTCTCATCTTTGGCAAAGGCAAAAATATTCTCAAAATTTGACCTTAAAAGTGGCTTTTGGCAACTTGGCATACATCCTGATGACAGATGGAAAACGGGATTTTGTATCCCAGATGGACATTACCAATGGACGGTATTACCTTTTGGACTTAAGACTGCCCCGTCACTCTTTCAGAATGCCATGATTAAGATTTTTGAACCTATCTTGGACTCTGCACTGGTCTACATAGATGACATATTATTATACAGCCCAGACAGGCCCTCACATGAAAAGTTACTGGAGAAATTTGCAGGCCTCGTGCAGAAATATGGACTTATGCTTTCTGAAAGAAAGATGAAATTGTTTCAGTCAATTGAATTTTTGTGCATGAGACTTTCTAATGGACAATACCATCCAGGGCCATATATAGCCCAAGAACTGTTAAAATTCCCGGACTCAAATCTGACCATGAAACAGGTCCAACAATTTCTGAGAATTGTTAACTATTTGAGAGATTTTGTACCCAATATCAGCAGGTACACTAGCCACTGGAAGCCCAACTACGAAAAGGTTCACAACCTTGGGGACCAGCCTAAACGGAAGCAGTTAAGTATCTGAAAACCCATTTGCAAATGCTTCCTCCTTTGCAGATCCCATCAGATGGATTGAGAATCCTACAGACTGATGCTAGTGACCAATTCTGGGCCGCCATTCTCATAGAAGAAAAGGATGGGAAACGAAAAATATGTGCATATAAATCTGGCAGGTTTAACCAGGCTGAGCAACATTACCACTCAACTGTCAAGGAATTTTGGCAGTAAAATATGGAATTAAAAAGTTTGAGTTCCATCTAATTGGGCATCATTTCATTGTTGAAAGTGATATGTCTTCTTTTCCATCTATGATCAAATTCACACAGAAGAAGATACCCAATGCCCAGCTGCTCAGACTGTCAGAATGGTTTTCCCAATATTCCTTTACAGTTAAGCATATCAAAGGCAAGAATAATGTTGTTGCTGATTTTCTAACAAGACCTTTTGATATAACTCACCCAGTACTCCAAGATGTTCCAAGCTTACAGGCAATGATTCGAACATATGTCCCACAGCCAATGGATATGAGAAGAGTCCTTCCTCCAGAGATCATTTACTATGACAACAAGGAACATGTTGAAACGGTCCTTGCAAACTCTGTCCAAATCATGCAGACATATTTAGAAAGAGTTTTTCTCAAATATGGACAGATGATGTTTCCGCAACAAGGACTCCACCCTTGTTATCCATTCCTCAAGGCCCTTGCCATTGAACCAATGAGCGTCTTCCCTGAAGAATTAAAATGGTTCTTTTGGTATCTATTGCAAAAGTACACCATGGCTCTTGAGTTTCCCACTGAAGAACTTCTCAAATATCTGGAACAACTCGGAGACCTCCAGACCTTTACACCTCACAGAAGACCTCATTCACATTTGGCAGATGTACTATCTTGGTTTGCTCCACTGAGCCAATGGAAGACATGGATTGAGATCCACCAAGACAAGTACTTCAAGTACAGCGAACTAACCCCATACTCAGTCTATTTTTTTCGCAGGTACTGGCATTTTGACTCAAGACTTCAAGCAATGGTAGCTATCAACAATTCGGAAGAATTTTCCAGCCTTCCATTTTCTCTAGTACATAAAAGCCTACTACATTCAGATCAAGAAATGGCAATCACCAACAATGAATTCCTGAAGATCAAGCTCTGTCAGGAAAATGGAATTTCCTACCCAGATCCAGATTTGGTCCTTCAACATCAAATCCAATACACGGACCCTCATCATGTGCACAGACTACAATATGCACTTCATCAACATCATGAAGATGGCATATTCTGGGAAGACATAGCCCAAGGTTTCTTAAACATCGTGGACTTCGGCCCAAGTTCATCAAGCCCAAATCCAGAGCCTTCACAGGTGGGACCCTCGTCCACTCACAAGAGGAATCCAGCGCACTCACTCGACAACCGAGGAAAGCGACCTAAAGAATAGCCGCCCACGAGAAGATAAGAAGATGCTTTGAAGATAAGGTCGGCACCAGCAGCCAAAACCACTTTTGAAAAGGCTGCAAGATTCCTCCACTAGTCTAGCTTTAGCTTTATTTCTTTTCAAGCTTTACTAGAGCCTTATCCCTTCAAGGGATTGTAATATAAATAGCCACTTCCATCTAGGAAGGAAGGGAGAGCAAAATTCGGGCTAATACACAAGTAGAGTTTCTTTCAAATCCATGGCCGGCTAAGTTTCTCAAAGGTGTTATCCAGGAGTAGTGGTTTCCTCAGATCAAAGGTCTCTCAGAAACCCCCTTACCTTCGATAAACCCAAAAACATTCAAAAAACCCAGAAAATCCCAAAAAAGTTTGTTGTTTTGCTATTTCCAGATCTTATGTCTTTACTCTTCCGTATTCATCGTTTGTTTTACGTTCTGTTTATCCTGTCACTCTTATTCCCAGAATTTTCCAGGTTCCTCTTCATCATATCACTCTACCTGTTATCTCCCATACTGATGTTTATTTTCTGCTAATCCGGCAACCTTCTTTACAATATCTTTTGATTGTTAATCCACCATTTCTGAATTAAAGATTGTTTGCAGCAAGCATATCGTCTTCTTTGGAGTACCCTCTCAGGAGCCGTAAAGCTATCCAACTCGCCACGTAAGTGCCAAATAGCCAGGAGGGCTCGGCCAAAGGCTTGAGACTGATAGTAGGTAAGAGATGAGGCCTCCACGAAGACATTGCCTCTGCAAACCTCATTTTCCCAAAAACTGGTGGATGCACAGCCATTTTCATGTTGCTATTCATCGCCGGAGGCATGATGAACCCATGTGGAAAAGTCCCCGACTTCTTAGGGTTCTAGGATATCACATCAGGTGGTTAACCAAATACATTGAGCGCAAGGTTCAAACAACCATCCTGAAACAGGTAGAGGTCTTCCTTGAATATGAACTCTATGATGGTCCAGATCGAAACTGGTTCATTACTCCCTATGAAGGAAGATACGCTAAAGCCTGGAAAAAACTTAAAGATTATGCCCAATATAGATTACCTGTACTGGAATTCTCCTTAAATTTCTGTCTGTATATTATCTTCCGCTGTATTTCACCACTCTTGTTTATAAGAAATCTTTCCAGATTGTCTTGAATATGTCCTCAATTTTCCATTCCTGGTCCCTATCCTACCTTGTGCATTCCTCGGATTGTACTGTTCTGGTGGTAGAAGCTTCTATCTTGTACAACTCTTGTTCTTTATCTGATTAGATGTCAGCTTCAGTTTCCTTGACTATTGTGTTTCACCTAATCTATTCAGAGTTGATCGTGATAGTAATATAAGAAGCTTCTGTAGAATAGAATGTTCGACCTTCTGTAGTACAGAGGATCCGGTTCATCATCAAAACCGTCCCAACAAATAATAAGAGTCATTAATTTAAGATATACAGATTGAAATTCAATCGTCCGAATGACCCCACCATGGAATACAGACAAAATGTCACGACCCACACAACTCCATCATCGATATGTTAAAAAGATCGATTACCTTTCCGGGCGAGCCAACAGGTAAAAATAATGGAAGATAGATCAATTTCATCTTTGCTTTTTATTTGTTTCCTTATTTTTGGCTCATCTATCGGTCTATCTATATCAATAAAGAAATGAGATAAGGGGATGCAGCCCTTCGTGGAATTCCTTAATGCCGACTTGGATCTATGTTGGAAAGGGCCCCTCCAACCACTCCAACCCATCACGATCACTCAAATTATCGAATGTCCATGAAAGCTAAAGCCAAATCGCATGTGTGTCATCTCATTCGCGAGCCTTTTCTCGCGCCCCCTTAAGATGCCGCCACATCGACGTGTCTGTAGCGGATGCGCCTTTATAACAACGACAAAATGCTTTTTCGCTTACACGGTTTCGTGAGTTCAATTATTGAGTAGAAAACCTCCCGCTGTAGTCTTCCCATTACCTCGCGATCAATTATCAACATGAAAAGTACAGAAAAGAAACGGGGAAGAGGAGGGTTTTTATCTTGGATCCAAAAAAGAAAACGAAAAACGATTATCTTTACATTTATAGTTCTTTTCCCTTAAGCTTTCTTCTTTTTCACTTTTCTATGCCAAAGTGCTATGAGGATGATGATGATTCCTCCTCGTCTTAACTGCAGATTTCGTTGTCTGAAATCCAATCCGATGAGAAGATAAATTAGAAAAGTGATGGGAGAGTATCGAAACGGGCGCCTGCAAGGATATCGCATCGACGACGCATGAGGGGCTTGCGATATTTAGCCTAGGAACTATAGGTTAATAAATAAAAGGACGCATTAAAGAGACACTATATCTTGTTTTGCTTTTTTTTTGGCTAAAAATGACCTCGACCGGCTTTGCCGACTTATTTCTATGGTTCGAGATAAGGCACGTGTGTGTCAAATGGTGTTATCCCTGTAAAAAGCACGCCTACTCTTTGTGTGTATCTATGACACAGATAATGTATATTGTATTGAATGGTGGCAACCTCTTAGTCTTATTATCATACATATGACAATGCAAATCACCTTTGATTGCGACGCAAAAGAAAAGGAAAGCAAACACAAAAGAAAAGCAACATCCAAGAACAGAAAACAATGGGCTACGTGCTTGGCTTCGATATCTGACGACCCCTCCTGCCGCCACTTCAAAGCCAACATCGGTCTTTTGTTATTTTATTTGTCCAACTTCGATTATTTCATTTGCGAGTTTCTATATAAACGAAATGGATCAACTTACAGACACGATGGGATCCTGACTTTAAAGAAAAGCCATGATGGAAGGGAACGTCCACCGTCGTCGGCACGAGTACAGTTACTACGGCACCTTGTTTTTGCACCAAAATAACAGGGATTTGGAAAAAAAGTCGAGTGAGATAGCCAAAGGGACAAAACATTTCCTGAAAGCAAACTTGTAGTGTCGTAACTTCAAGCACCGACCTACGTGTCTTTATTTACAAAGCGACTATGAAAATAATATTTTTTTTTATTTTTAATTTAGATTTAATATTTTAATTATTTGTATATTTTAAAGAAAGACGATGTAATTAAAACTACGACTTTGTGAACGAAATAGGCAAGTCGTCTAATGGAGCGATGACTCACGAGTCGAACATTATCGCTGCCTATTTTAATTGGTATTTTTGGGAATAATTTTTCTGAAATCGCTTATATTAGGCACAAAACTCGTCTTTTTCTCAGTAAAATTCCGCAAAAAAACAAAAAATTAGGTTCGGAATGTAGTTGTAAGATTAAGAATCAGACGCGGGAGGGGGGGAGTGATGGGTTGTCGAAGAAAGATGGGCCGACATGTAACATGCTTTTCTCCTGTTGTTGCTGTTGTTGTTGTGTTGTTGTTGTGTTGTTGGAATCGAGAGGAAGTGGCTGAGGAGACTAAGACAAAAGAAGACTCTCCACCACCGACACCCCCCCGACAACACAGAAAGAAAGATGAAAGGAAAGAAAAATGCATGTTCGTGGATGCGTCTCTAATATTCCAAATCATCTACTTCGAAAACACGACCGAAAGTGCCCTCCCACTTTCGTATTTTCTTTAGCATGTGGAATAATCAGATAGTTGGGTTGGGGGGGGGGGGGGGGTGTGAGTTTTGCCGTTATTTTGGTTCATCCGTCTCATTTATTCCTTTTGAATCCAACAGTAACTTAGAAAGTAAGAGCCTCTTCAACTTCATTGTCTTCTTTCCTGTAGTTCTAATAAGGACGGCGTATCCTCACAAATGAAATTATTATTCGTTTTCTAGCCAAAAAGATCGTCATGTTCCATGGAATTTCGTTCGGGTGCCTAACCAAGTTGTGCTTGTTGGGTTTATAGGCCGAGATCTTGATTTGATTTCCTCGGATTCCATGTGAAATCTCTTGGAAAGAAACAAGTTGACAAGAAGTCAAACAGCTCTTAACAAAAGGAAAAGCTCGGGAGAAGAACCTCAGGTTTCCGAGTCAACCTTTTTCGATTTTATTACAACGTCGGCTTGTATTTGCTGTCCATGTTCACCAGTGAGCCTTTTTTCGGTCTTTGTCGTTGTTTCTCTCTTTCGTTCAATGGTCTACAACCACGTGTTCATGTGTACAAAAAATAAATAAATACTCACAAGACATTCGGTGATGTATAAACGTGACACGACGATTGGCCCGCGTGTTTTGTTGCCATAGTATTTTGTGCTCTGGGGCTCTCTTTTCAAAAGTCCCTATAGTATGAAAGGAAAGATTCCGGGGTCTTGGAAGTCGATTAAATAAGTAGTTTAACAACAAAAGAAACTTATTCCCTTCCAAGAAATAAGAAAAACAAATAACACTTTCCGACAGGAATGACATTGCACTACCAATTGAATCAGTCGCATGTGATGAATTATATGTACCCTGTAAGATTAATTAACCCCCGGGGGGGGGGGGGGGGGTGCCAATATTCACTTTCGCTAATGTGGAGGAATCTCTTCCCTGGTCATAATCTTGGTGTTCACATTAACTAACCTTACTTTCGGATAACAAAGGAAATGACGAGGATTGATTTCCATAAAATCCGAGTGTATATTCGGGTCGGATTGTCAGAACGAGTTTGATTTGGTGTTTCACATGTCTGGCTTATGAATTAAGAAAACAAAATAAATATAAACATAAAATATAAGAAACTTTTTTCCCCTTTAGGTGCTACTACGTTTCATGTATTAGTCCATTTCACTTTTTGGATACAATATAAAACTCTTCCTAATGTGATTAGCTTTACATTGAAAATTGACATCAAAAGTAATGCCGAACGGCTACATCCAAGAAGTTTCATATTTATATAGACTGCGGACGAATATATGTACAAATTTGGAGCGTATATATACAGATTCTTCACAACAAATAACAAAAATTGGATGCCAAAGTGTGTTCTCCTATCTATCAGGAGTCTCTTGAACCGTAATACATCGATATGTTCAACAACCGGCAACGACTTACCTATTTCGGTAAGTTTTACAGGGGACGTATCTTACAAAATGATCGTTCTTTTATAATCTTGAGAGTTACATAATAATGGTACGGGAACAAAATTTTAATGGCATCCCGCATGCAGCAAGATCTTTAGTCGTGTCATACGATCATCATACACATTCAGTGACCACCGAACGTGAGCAAGCGACAAACTCACCCGTAAATCACGGCTTTCATAGAGGGACCTCGAACAGTTGTACTCGAAAAAGGTGGTTTAGTTGGAGAAAACTTCGGACAAATTGGAATATAAGAAAACAAAAGAAACCTAATAAATTTAAAGAAATTCTCTCATAGTTATAAGGGAAAACAATGGGAGACAGGCCCCAAACATCCGCTCAATACAATGAGCTGTTGTTCGCCTTAACTCTGGTACGATCACTTCCATCCTATCTAACAAGGACACATGCTCATGAATTCGGGTCTTTGGGATGGAAACATCATGCAGTTCGTCAGAGGAATGTCATAATCCACATCAACAGAACCTGGTTCTTTTGCCGTCCTCGTCAAGTATTTCTCCACTTTCTTCGAATATATTTATTTTACCATTATAACTGACTAGGAACTGATGAAGAGAGAGTCCCCCAGAAAGCTTTATGAATCGAGAATGCCGTTGCGGGTGGTTGGTTCGGTTTTGTCTTCTCCTCGAGAAAGGGTTCGCAAAAGCTAAAAGGAATTGGGGAGTTCGAATCGTGGCCGCTCACTTCGCGATCAACCCTTTGTACGAGGTTGGCTCGCGTCACTTCTTCCTTTCTTCTCCTCAATGTAGGAGCATTGCAACTAACACTTAAAAACGAATACATTATTGAGAACCGAACAAAAACCAGGATAAAAGGACTGCGCGGGAAGGTTCCCCCTCTCGATGCGAGGGAGGAAAAAGGTGGGCAAAGGGGGAGAGAGAGAGGGAGAGGCAGCAGCTGGTTTTACGAGAGCTTGGATTTTGGATTGTCAAAATTTTAGTTAGGTAGAGACGGCTTGTTCCTCCCTTTGCTCTTCAACATATTTCAGGGGGCGTTTTGCGTTGCGTCTCAAAAGGTCATGGAATATCAATGGGAGGGGTGTGGGGGGGGACCCTTTTCTTCAACTCCTTTTTTACTATAAATAACATCATATTTGTTGTATTTATTTGTTTTGGGAGAGGTGGGGTTTATTCATTTAATGAGGTGTGAAAGATTGGGGAAATCCTTTGAATCTGTGGGACATCTTCATTCATTCAATGCATATAGATCCAAACCGTAATCACAGACCGATGTATGCACAATATTTGTTTTACTAATCTGAGTTGGGTGAGTAAATTAGGAAAGAGATTCAAATAATAAGAATAGAGAGGAAATATGAGGAATAGATGCATTGGAAAAGTAGTTCCAAGCCTCAGGTGTGGAACACGTTTGACTTTCTACATATTCTTTGCCTTTTTAACTTTTATTTTTCCATTTCCAATTAAATATTTTTAAGAATTATTGCAGCCGAGTCTTCATGTGATTTCTGGCAAGATGGAAACGGCGGAAAAGAATAAATAGTTTTAGAAAATCCACTATTGATACAACCGCTCGGCGGCTTGGTATCGCTTAACCAATGTCTCTGGTTTGAAACTTGGGAATACAGATATCCCAAGTTGGTAGACCCAGATGCAGTCGAGTCTGGATTAATCAGAAGATCCGAATACCAAACTTTCCAAAGGATGCATGTTAGAAGGTGTTCACAAGCATAACAAGCAGCCTCCCTATTACAAGTATGTTGGTTTCAATCATTCGTGTACAGAAATACATATAAAGAAAACAAAACCCAAGAAGCAATTACGAAAACATACTAACACGGTTGAAATATACGCTCATTTGTTAACATAACATTTCAGAAAAATACGTCATAGATTGAACAGAATCTTCACATGCACGAGGAATGTAAAAGCAAAATTAAATCCCGCCGTGTCATTGATTCCTTATTCCACGATGTGCTTGGGGGGAATTCACGAGAGACACCGCTCGCTAAGTGGATGGGAACTTTGAGAACATTGAACCAAAAACTTCCTGTTCAAAGTATTGATCATAATTTGATAAAATTTAACTTGAGATGGAAACAAGGTAAGGATGGTATGGGATGCACTGGGACGCATGCCCCAAATGAAATACTGGGTCATATCATATTGCATGTGTCCCATGACACGTGAACATGGGTGTAAGTTTAGTCATGTTATTATTAATTATGTTGTTGTTTAATCCTAAGTTAAAGCAAAGATGAAGGTCTGGATTGTTCATCCCATCTGTTTAAAGTGAATCTCTTTCTTTTTTCCATCATCCAAAGTGCAGGCTACTTTTAATAAGAAAACCAATTTAATAAAAGACATCACATAAACAGGCGAGGCTGCACTGAGATTTAAGATCCGCCAATTATTTATTCTTGATCCACGAGAATGATCAGATGGGTCGATCTAAATGTCACTCTCTCATTTGTTTACATGGTTTTGTCCCCTCTTCTTTAGTGAAAACGAAGTTGGGTATGGCCGATGCTCACTGAATCTCTGATAGTTTTGCATCCATTGGCAGAAACACAGTACAAGCACTCAATTCACCTATTTTATTTTTTAGAAACTAATTTATGAGAAGCCAGGTATATTACATATATATATGTAATGTATAAAGTATCATGATTTACGAGTCATGTCATTTGTTATTACATGGGTCTCCCGCCGTGTGAGGAGGACTGGGAGTGGTGGGGTCGAGGTTGTGCGTGGTTTTCTACTATAAAAAGGACGTTCGCCTCGTTCTATTCTTCCCCGCTCAAAGCTTTCCCTGAGCCCACTACGCCTCCGAGGCTCTTGTCTTATCTCCCTCGCCTTCCTCGTTCCTCTCCGCTTTCTCCCTTCCCTCTCCCAGATTCGTGCATCAAGTTTTCATCCCGCGATGACGAATCAGAACCTTGCTCTCATATCAGATTCTGCATCGGGGATCGGGGTGGCGGTCACTGTTGCAGCGGTTTCCAGTGAATCCTCTCCCTTCGTGGCCGCACGCCATGGTCTTCAGAGACCCCCGGCTGCTCCCATCACCGGGTACATTTCAATCTCGAGGAAGGACCTCCACCTCCTCAAGAAGCTCGACATCAATGGGGCCCAGAGGATCAACGCATGGGTAGAATCCATGAGAGACTCTTCCCCTACTCACGTCCTTGCTACCCCTTCCTTGGGTGTGGGAGCCAATGTCACCGAGCAGACCTCCTGGATGGTCTGCCGCCGCCCTTCCACCCTTTCTTGATAAAATGCCCCTGACCTCTTGATCAACAAGATTCGCGAACTCACCGTATTTTATTGCTTCTCTTGCTGTTTTGCAGTTGGATCATCCGTCTGCTCTGGATATGTTTGAACAGATAATAGACGCATCGAGAGGGAAACAGATAGTGATGTTCCTGGATTATGACGGGACGCTCTCCCCGATCGTCGATGATCCTGACAGAGCCTTCATGTCCGACAAGGTTAATCACTTTTCTCGCTCTGAATCTTTTTAACCCCAAGGATCTCGGAACAATAGCCCGACGTTAGTTGACTCCTCTGCTTTTTGCTAAATCATTTCATTTCATTTCATCAGATGAGAGCTACCGTGAAGAGGCTCGCGAAATGCTTCCCCACGGCCATCGTGAGCGGGAGGTGCAGAGACAAGGTGTATGGCTTCGTGAAATTGGCAGAGCTGTACTATGCCGGAAGTCATGGGATGGACATCAAGGGGCCGACAAGAGGTTCCAAGCATAAGAAAGTGAGTACTCCCACCGGGAACTAATGGTAAGATCGATTTGACATGAAAACAAAAACCAAAGCTGAGAGAGTTTCCGATTATCTGTCCAGAATAGCAAGGGATTCCTTTTCCAGCCCGCGAGCGAGTTCCTCCCGATGATCGACGAGGTCTACAAGGCTTTGGTGGAGAAAACAGAATCGACTCCCGGAGCCAAGGTGGAACACAACAAGTTCTGCGTATCAGTTCATTTCCGCCGCGTCGAGGAGAAGGTACAGTACTGTCAACTCAGTACTTCAGAAGTATTTCTTTTTTTTATATGCAGATCGAACAGCCAAAAACTATACTGACAAACTCGGAATGAAATTTCGTGATTCCAGAAGTGGGATGAGCTGGCACTACAAGTGCGGTCTGTTCTGAAGAACTACCCGAAGTTGCGGCTGACTCAGGGAAGGAAGGTGAGTACCGGTCTCAGGTGACTACTAGATTTTCTTAGCATTATTCCCTACAATGACATAGACAACCTTGTTTTATTGCACGATTAGGTGCTAGAGATTCGACCGACCATCAAGTGGGACAAGGGCAAGGCTCTTGAGTTCTTACTGGAATCCCTCGGTAACAATCTTTTCCTTTCAGTAGTATGAAATACTCAATTAAATTCATCCTCACGGTGAAAGCTTGAGCTCACTTTCTAACGCGTGCTCAGGATATGCCAATTGCGATGATGTATTCCCGCTGTACATTGGAGACGATCGGACCGATGAGGATGCGTTCAAGGTATCTTTTCTTTTATAGGGACCTACAAAAGTACCTTCCTTCAGTTCTTTAAGAGGCCAAAAAGATATGCTAATTTGCGGTGTCTCTCTGTGTTTTGCCGGGGGTGGTTGGTGCGACTCGAATCTAAAAACATCAGATACTCAGAGATAGGGGACAGGGCTTTGGCATTCTTGTCTCGAAATTCCCGAGGGATACCAGCGCTTCCTATTCTTTGCAAGAACCCGCCGAGGCAAGTCCCCCCCAAACAAAACCACACCCCTCTTATCAAAGTAGCATGACACTTAAATAACTCTTAATGTCAAACTGCAGGTCATGGACTTCTTACAGCGTTTGGTCGAGTGGAAGCGGCTGGCTGTCCGTGCATGAAAAGGCCGAGGCCGCGGTATTCTACTGCGGAAATATTAGGTGGGGGGGAACTGATTACATACGGATTATGACCACAACAATCCTTTCCTTTACTAGGCAGGAAAGTTTGTATAGAGCAGATATCTTGCTCGTGATTTATGACAAAAAAAATGAACGAGCAAGCGAAAATTATGACCATGTATCCCCCCCACCCAACGCCCTCTCTATAGTCGGGCTCAGATGATGCATCTGTAATGACTCAAGAGTTTGTTTTTGTGCAAAGGTGTATGAACATGCCCTTCTCCCCTCTGTCTCCTAACGCTTTATTTGCCGCCCCAATACAAAATTACACATCGGAAAAAGGAGTGATGCTTTTGGGGGACCTTATTGTATGTAGAAGCTTTCTGATGGACCTCCCATCCAATTACTCCACTAAGAGACGAGGCTTGAAAACATGCTTGATTTCCAATGGGAAGTGATCGCTATTTCCCATTTCGTAGCCAAAGCCTAGGTTAATCACATATAGTAAAAGTTGATTCGTATATGATTTACGCATATCGTATCGTATCTTATTTTTATGCCTTACTATAAACCTAGTTGTGTTGAAACACGAAATCAACATTTCTTACATCCAATTATAGACATAGTTAAGTACTTGTCTCCATACCTACATTATTATGGATGACTCTTGAAGGGCATTTACTCCGAGGTTAGTAGTGGCGACTTCAATTGTGTCGTCGGTAGTTGTGTAGCCACGCACACGGCACGAAGTTTCGATGGAATCGGTCCCTTGGTTGACTAACTAATAAGCTAGTTGACGAGGGATCGAATTCTATTCTGTCTATGCATATCTATCGTGATAGACAAAAGGAGGAGGACAGCCATACGTTTGACCTTCACGTCCTTTCCCTATCCAACTCGAAGTTGGCTAGCTTTAAAGGGAGGGAGAAAATACAAGATTGGCCAAGTTTCTCACGTAGGAAAAAGAAGGCGGTCAGATCGAAGAACCCATTTCATGCCATTATTATCAATTCCACGATTTCCATTGGGTAAAACCTACCACTTTACTTTCTTGTTTTAACTAGCCATTTGCTTTTACTGGGGGCAATAGGCTTTCGTCTGAACGCATTGTACAATTTACGTCTCAAATAGTGTCGATAGAAAAAAAAGATATTGCATAGAATTATTGTCATGGAAAGTGAACCACGACAATAGTGAAATCAGTGGCTCTTTCCGTATAAGAGGTTTATCTTTCCGACCACGCCTTACGCCTTTTTTGTTTTGGCCTAAATCATGATAAGAAAATTAGAAAGTTCATTGTGTCGAGAAGTTTGGGGATAATAGAACTCATAAGCAATGGGCGTATATAAGTATTGATATGTCAAGAACTTGTATCCTCTTAGTCAAAAGGGAGGTTGGTGCGTTATGATTTACAACAATAGCAGTAATGAAGGAGCGAGGACTTTCTTCGTCTTGGGACAAAGCAATGACATAAATATTATTTGGCTTCTACAAATGAGCTGTCTGTTTGGAGAGGGGGTTGAAACGAATGTCATGAAGGCAGAATAAAATCTTTTATTTTACTAAACAAAATATGTTATATTTTCGTTTTCACTCTCCGATCCTTCATGAAGGTAAATAATAAATGATAACATTCGAGAAGCATGTAAACTTCATCAATACACGTCCGGAAAATAAAAAGGAGCACTTTTTTTCACTGTATCTGGAGATGCGCCGAACCCTAGCTAAACTTATATAATAAGAAGAAGCTAGAGGGGTCAATTGGCTCAGATCATGTGCAAATATCTTCAAACAAAGGCATGTTCATGGGTAGATCTATAATTGGGGCAAAAGTAGTCGGGGATCTTACGATCTTTGGAGGCGCGGGTGGGAAATAAAGCCACCCCACTTTTTCCACCCCTAGCCTTAAGCAGCCTCAAATTTCCCTTCAAAGAAATGTTAATCGATATTCTCGGTGTACTCGTTAATAATTTCTCCACATTAAAGTTAAGTATATTAAAAAAAAATACCAAAAGCCAAAAACTACGAACAACTTTTTTTCCGGGGAGGATTGCATGCGGAGATCACTGGCCACTTCATTCTGCGGCTTTTGAGACATGACAACCCTCCATTTTCCTCGAATTATTTTATCTTGATTTCAACAATGATTCATCCTCCTATGGATACATTAAAGTTTGCCCACAGTTAATTCCTCGATATTCTCGACATTGTATTTGAAAATTTAAGTTTAGGACGGAAAATGATAATTAAACCTTTCTTAAGTGAATACATCATATCTTAATATGAATATTAGGGGTTACCTCCTTCGACACGTACCGGGGAGAGCCTGGGCACCCTCTTTTCAGACAAGCGGCATTAGTGGGGGATACAATCATGACTATAGTAATATACATATTAATGCTTCTGGGATTGGACCATAACTGCTCCATATTATATTGTTACGGATCCCCGCGGATGAGTTGTCGCCATAATGGTCCATATGTGGATGCAAAATTTAAGGGAAAAAAAAAAGAAAGAAAAAGGAAATCCGGGGAAGAAGGGGTGACACATATTATTGAAATTTTTGGAGAATGGAGAACTTTGTCTATGAGTTTTTTTTTTTTCTTTTCATGGATCCCACTGCATCTTATACATTTGTTTTATTATATATCTATAGCATATTGATTTAAATAGAATTATATATATTTTATAATAGAGGGTTTTAAGTGGTTTGTTCTCGGGGGTGAAGGAACAGCCTCTTTATGTTGTTAGGTTATTGAAAGGGAAATCCACGATTCCTCCACACCTTGGGTTGGTTGAATGGGGAGTTGGAATCCACGTAGAGGGAATTCTTTTTCATTTTTATTAAGACGACGAGGAGGGGATGGGAGGGAAGGAGAACTCACAACACACATGGATGGTTTTCTCTTTTAAGATTTTTTTTTTTTTCCTCTTTGTAATTATTCCTATTCCTTTCAGCCCCTGTGTGTGTTGTTGCTTTTCTTATAAAAAAAATTTGTTGGTTTCCTCCATCGTTGTGTGTGAGAGTAGCTGGGGGAGGAATAAGTGCTAACGAAAAAGGGAAGGAGGGGGTGGAGGCTCCAAAAAGCAATGACAACGTCCGAATCTTTAGGACGTGGAAAGATGGAGTCCACTCGACCCTCCCCAAATGTTCCATCATTGGTGCCTTAACTTAGAATATTTGATGCTAATGTCCCCTCACCTCCCCTCCCCTCCTATGCGACAATAATTGAAGTTGATGGTTTAAGACAGCCTTATTGGAAAAGGCGGTCTTCCTTTTCCTCGGTTTCTGCCTATTCCATTGCCCCGGCTCCCTTTTTACATTATATTTTGTATTAAAATCGTCAGATCTCGTCTGTGTGTGTGTGTGTGGGGGGGGGGGGGAGTTAGGAACATCATTAAAAACCTCGTGTTCCCACCGAATCATGCCTATAAAATAACAATTTGTATCGGAAGCATGTAGAAGACCTCAGACCACCCAGTTTGTCTGTCTTCACTGTTGCAGATCAGAATAAATTGTAAGTAAAGTGAATTAAAAAGGCAAAGGAACAGGATGTGGGGTTAAAAACATACGTGTCGAATGGCGATGGACGGTTGTCAGATTTTCCATGTTGCTCCCAACTGCTAGCAAAAGCTACAACAGGCTTTTACATCAAGGGGGTGGGATGATCTGCACCCGGTTTTGGTGGTCATTTGTTTTGTCCGAAACGTGTCCTGAGGACCCCGGTTTCCAAAAGATAGAGAAAGCATGATAGGACGGACGAGATATGATTTAACGGAAAAAAATAAAAAGTATGTATTGATGGCGTGACTTTTGATGTTGGACCATATGATGGCTCAAATTATATTGCTCAATTCAACCAACATATGTTAAATATTAGACAATAAATGAATACATCAATTACATGGGTAATGTCCCAAAACACGTGTGATCCGTTCTCGGAATTTGGTCCCGGCATGGAAGGTGGTGCCACCCACACAGGAGAGGGACCATTATTAGGGACGAGGAGATGGTACTTTTGTCATTTACTACATTAATTATTGTTGGACATTCGAGAGTTTTTTTCATTTTAGTTTTGATCGTATTGCATGTGCGGTGAAGAGTCGATATGAGAGAAAATCGTTACACGATTCTTCACTATTTTATTGATGAATTATTTAGAGTAATGTAAAGGAAAAAAAAATGAAATGAGGAATTTATGGAATGTCGTGAAACTTGAGTCAAGCGTGTTGCGGTGGTTTTACATATCGTCTTTTTGAAGTACTTAATTTGAGAGATAAATTTGTTGTCGTGAAGGTGAAGATGCACTATTAATTGAAAATATGTTGGTGGAGAATAAGAACGTGAGGTTACACAACTTGGGAAAAGGCATAAGTCTAGTTACACTAGTGTTGTCTAGTCGATGTATGAGAATAATGAACATGATAGACGACTCCGACAACCTTTATTTAGTTTGATTTAGAAGTGTTCTAAGCGCATATTTTCTTTCTACTTTACCCGTGCTAGCGGGGGTCTCGTAGAGATTATGTCTATAATAATTAATAAATCTTAAGATTTTGTATTAATCCGATCACCCACTATTTGTTTCGATTCATTTCTTGCATGTTCTAGAAGTCTTGAGAATGTAGTATTTGTTCTCTCTTTCTGAGTGGTCGTGAGGCGTGCTCGGATGTGCAGAACATCGATTAGGGATGTAACTTTTCCACGACTGTTAATCCACCTGACTCGTTATTGTAAATATATCTTGAGACCCTATTGGATTCGTATCACAATTAGATTTTCGATCTAATTATCGGGACGAGCTATTGGAATCGTGCTTAGGAAACTTTGACTGATGAGTGAAAATTTACCCATTTATCCGGAAAATTATCCTAAAAGTGAGATAAAGAACCGACCTTTTTTTGTAAGGGACACGTGGGCTTGTTCGAACTACCATGATCAAATCAGCAACCTTAATAATTCGTGATTCGGTAAAACAAAAAATAGATCTTAGCCATCTGAAGTGTTGGGTTTTGGTCTTTTCATAGTAGATAACATTTTGTTCCCCAGTTGCCTTACGGGGCTTAAATGTTCGAATTATTGTCACGCGTATTTGTTATGCCGTCAACTTTATCACTCAGGGGATCGATGCACGTCAGACACGATGAAAAAAATTAAAACAATGAAAAGATAACAAAAGGCAACATAATGTGTAAAACATATTATTAAGTATGTCCAAGTTGGATCGAACGGTTAAAACCTTTATATGAACGTGTCGTTCCGGATTGCATCCCATCGTGTCAGCATCAATCCTTTCCTTTTCAATTTGTGTGCTTAAGGGTGGAAAAGCAAACGAACCAAACGGGGCCCTCATGTAAGTGGATGGGTGTTTCATCATTGTTATCGCTTAACTGCTTTTTAGAGACAGTTCCTTGGGTAGTTATTTGTCTATTTCAAAATAGTTTAAAGCGAAACCCTAACACCACCACCACCAATGTCTGTCTGGTGTTCGAACAGTACAAAAACAAATCTTTTTTCATGGGAATGGAACAAACAACCCTTCTTAGAATTTTATTTTACTTTTTATTATTTTATTTTGTTTTATAAAAATTGTGTTGGAATATAATCAATTACTAATTTAAGTATTCGAAAACCGGATGTGTTACGATATACAAGACAATGCATGATAGCTCGTTCAGTTTGAGTGATCTTTTATTTGAGTTTTTGCGACATCTCGGTTTATTATTAATATGGGCTAGACGGCATTCGGTGTAGGCCCAGTGTGTTGACGTAAACATATGATGGAAGAGCCCGTCACCCCTTATATTAACAAGTGCTAGGTCCCCCTCTCTCACTTGCCCTAACCCTAACCGTGGTGTTCCGTCGGCCGTCGGCAAGTCAGGGAAAGAAAGACCCAGATTTCCGATTTCACCCTATGTTTTGCAGATATCATCGGGTAATGGTACTAAAATAGAGATCACGCTAAAGACGTGATAATCAGTTTATTATAGAGGTATGTTAACGCCGGATACGTAACTATGTTTTCCACCCTTACCGTGTCCTAAATTCGATTACGATGATTCTGGATTGGATGAGTTTTTCTTACACCCCCTCCCCAATACGAACAAAGGGCATGTGTGCGCGAGCACGCGGCAGTGGAAAATGGGGGCACGTCTCTTTCTCGCTTTTCTGAACTCCGCGTCGTTGTTCTCTATTCGAAGGTGTCGACATAGTGTCGGCGGATGAATGAACGATGAGTAACAAACTAGAGGCTACTCAGTTCCATGCATCCTCGGAGAAACGAAAGGCTCTCCCCTCTACCTGCTTTTCAGATGATGAGTCGTTCACAGTTAGCAGGCATAATTTCAAGATAGTTTATGCTTTTAGGTGCGTGACATGATCTTCGGAATGACTAATTTTAAAACTAGATCAGGATACGGGAAGTTGGGTACGAGTAAAAGGAAAAGAAAAAGAGAGGGTGGTGGGGGAGCGAATGTTTCCCGTGGGGTTGGTCTCGGCCCGTTTTGTCTAACGAGACTTTCCGAGGCCCATCATTACATTATGTACTCCCACGACTTTGCCCAAGGAATCTTGGGCTCATTCATTCATTCATTCATTATTATTCTTCATATGATTTTGATAATTTTTCATACATAAAGCTTTTATTATAATTTGAACGTTTAAATGTGTCGCAGGAAATAATTATAGTTAAATATTATGACGTTTTGACATTATCTCCAAAATGACTCAAACCGTCAAGTTTTGAAATTAGCACATTTTCACGAATAACCCCACAGATAGTTGCTTCGTTTCGTGAAATATTAATGTGTATCCTTCTTACTGATAACAATGTCTCTGTGTTTATAAATAAACATATAATACGTGTGGGAAATGGGAAAAACCCTAAAGTTCTTGCCCGGTGAATTTCGTCATTCAAAAATAAAATAAAACCTTCCACTTTCATTTTATCTTGTTGAAAGGGAAAAGTGTCATGCTCAAACGAAAGAAAAATGATTAGAAATAAATCGAATTCTTTGCTTAGAAAGAAAAAGCTGCCGAAATTCACGTGAAATGGTCTTGGGAAATGGCATGGCCGTGCTTATTGGGATGTCTAAGAAAAGAAAGAATTCAAACGGGAAAGATCCCCAGAAGCATAAAAAGATTAAAACTTTTTAACTCATGCCCCCATCTCCCCCCGGCTGGACTACTGCTGAACAGCTTCCCCTCTGCCCTCCTAAATCCATCAGCTTTCCGATTAACCCCACCAGGCACCTTTTGGTCAACTTCCCAGGATACCCAGATTCAAAGAAAGGCCTTCGATCCGGTCTGTGGTGGCCATCTCTCCCTCTCTCTGTTGTTTATTTTTTTTTTTGAAATGGACTCGGGGGATGTGGATAGTGGAGTGGTTGATCTTAGTTGCGGTGGTGTTTAGTCTCTCGAAGATCTCTGGCTCGACCTTGTTCTGTTGTTAGTGCTTCACTTAACTGACTGTGATTCTGGGTGGAAGGTTTCACTTTTACCCATTTCTTCCTTCACTATCCTTTCTTTGTGGCGATCATTTTAGGAGTTTGGATTTACAAGAGCCCTATCTTCCTGTGCGATCTTTGCGGTTATGGATGTCAGCCAATCTTTTCGCTGCTTTGTGTGCTTTCTGTAGAGGTGAACTATAATGGACGTGTCGAAGAAGGGATCATTGAGTTGAAATAATTTACTGGATCACGTCTCATGTGCTTCGGGTCCTGTTCTTTGTCGTCTATCCTCCGATTCCTGGAGGATTTCATCAGTAAATCTGTACTTCCGGTGTCCATGTTAACGGTGATCAAACACACCTCGCCAACTCGACTGTCAGCCTTACCTTTTAGCCGAGAATGGGTTTTGAAAACGCATTTGCATTGTTCAAAATGAAATACGAATTCCTCCTGGTGCGAAGAGAAGTTTCTTTTTGTCTGGCATCAGGAAAAAGGCTTTAATCTGATGTTCATCTTTCTTGCAGGAGGTGCTGCTGTGGCATTGTGATGCATGTTCCCTTCTAAACGGATATTATTAATGATTATCTATGTCGTGTGAGCAGTAACCTTGTATGGAGAAACCTGCGGACTGTCCATATCCTGGGTGTTTCTTTTGTGTCATGAAGGAAGATAACCCAAGCAAGCGCAGGGCGAGCATTCTCAAATACTTTCGGGAACTGCCTTCTCAAGATGATGATGGCCAGGTACTCCCAATTAGTGGCCTTTGGAACACAGCCATGGCCCATCCTAATGACCCGGAATTTATCGAACTTGGGATCTTTGAGTGCATGTCTGCTCTTATATGGAAGGGCTTAAAGAACCGCCGTTGGCTTTCTCATGATCAAAACATCTATATTCCATACTATGCTGCCCATATAATTGGCTCCTACACCATGAACATGGAGGAATTTGCCGAGAGAGCTGTCCATGCAGGGGTGATCCAACCTCTGATTGAACTTCTGAGAGGGAGATTAACTTGGGTGGAACAGAGGGTGGCTGTGCGTGCGCTCGGCCACTTGGCCACATATCCCAGCACTTTTGCTGCAATAGCAAGCCACGCCGAAATCCTTGAACTTTCGATCCAGCTTGCGATGAGCTCACTTGAGATAGTGTACTCCCACTTTTACCAGTACGTTGACAGAAGGCTGAGCTATCACTGTGACCTCCTCACACGTGGCATGGGCGGTGTTGAAATGGAATCCAGGAAAGCTGAGGAATGGGCTAGTCAATTACAATGCTGGGCTCTTCAGCTTATCAATTGCTTTGCTTTTAAAGCAGACTTCCTGCCAACAATATGCAACGCGGAGTTTTTGGTCAAACTAACTGGAATGTGGGGTGGACTTGTTAATGAGAACTCTCCCGCTGGTATTGGTTTGTTAAGAACAATTTGTCATCATAAGGCAGGACGTGGACCAGTTGCCAGTTGTCCTGACATTGTAGAGGCGTTGTGCAATATTGCTCGTTCATCGGATGATTGGCAATATATGGCTATTGACTGTCTCCTTTGGCTACTCCAAGATCCTAATACTTCTCACAAGGTGCAGTTCACCTACTTATTCTGCTCTGTTAGAAAGAACTCACTTCCATAAGAGTTACATTTTTCTCATTGCGTCATGTTTATTCTTGCTAGGCAGATATGGTGCACTCCTACCCCTGGAGAACACTGTAAAGGTTGTTATAAGTCTGCTTATAACAACAGCCATTTTTTCTCAATGGGGTGTTGTGTGCCAGATGATATATGTTCACCATAGTTTTTTTTTTTTTGACAGAGAATAGTGAAGTACTGAGACATGCTAGAAGGTTCTATTAATGTTCCACCTTGTTGGTTAATTTGCATATTGAGCTAGAAGTAGCTGCACCCCCTTTTCCTGATAAATGACCATTGTGATGATTAACCGGAAATTGTTTCCTCGCTACAAAAAAATCTTCATTGTGGTCACGTCGACAGCGGTGCCCTTGCTTGCTTCAGCTTCTTCACATTGACTGTACCACCATTTACTCTATTCTTATGGGAATTTTTCTGTTTATTTGTCTCGGCGGTATTGATATATATAGTCTGTGTCGTCCCTTTTGTTCTTTTCTTTCCCTCATAGTATTGAATATGTTATTGCGAAATTTGATATCATTTCTTCTCATGCTTGTGGTTACTTTCTGCCATCTGCCAACATGATATGCAGGTGGCTAATAAAGCAGTGCCTGCCCTTGTTGATCTCTCTGAGATCACTTCACTTGGGGATTACAAAAAACTTGGAGAATCGATTGTCAATGCTCTTGAGGAGTGCATGCAGTCACAGTCTACGAGCCGCAACCCTCTTGATGGTCAAACTAAGGAGCTGATTGCGGAGGTGCTGAGTTCTAGGCAGAGAATGAAAAGGGAAAAAGGCATGCCAAAAGAAGATCTTCACATCAAACAAGCAGCGGCTCTTGTGGTAAAGCTGGAAGGAAATTCCCTCTTTTCATCAGGAAATATATCTGGAGCAGCATCAAAGTACTCCGAAGCAATAGCACTTTGCCCACTGCGATCCAAGAGAGAGAGAGCTGTTCTTTATAGCAATCGTTCACAGTGTTTTCTTCTGTTGCAGCAGCCTCTAGCTGCCATTAGTGATGCCACCCGCGCACTCTGTCTACATAGTCCCATCAATCGCCATGCAAAGAGTCTTTGGCGGAGAGCTCAAGCGTACGACATGCTCAGTTTAGCCAAAGAAAGCCTGTTAGATGCAATTCTGTTCATAAACGAGTGCTCCCAGTCAAGCGATCCCGATTTGTCTATGAGACAGAATAAAGTACCTGACTATGCCGAGAGATTAGTCAAGAAGCAGATGCGTGCAGCTTGGCTGTTCAGGGAGGCAGCAATGAAGCACGGTGGAGTTCGCTGCGAAGGCGAGTCTCGTGATGTTTATGGTCAGGAGACGGATTATTCTGAGTGGGAAACAGCGAGCGAGAGTGACATCGCAAATGATGGTGGGTGGGGGATGGACGATGACGATGACGAGGACGAAGCCGAAGATGAAGGTATTAAAGGTGATAAACCTTCAAGAAGGAGTGCCCGCCGTCGGTTTCTCTCATAAAACAGTGTCTCCTGAAGACTTCATTCGTTCGTCCAAGAATCTACATGGTGAAGACAGCAACATGTGTTATTCACTATCTTTCACTCTCCGAGATTCTACCTTGTGTAAAATTGAAGTTGTAAAGCGTGCATCCAGCTGATCAAATGTCATTGACACTGGACCGGGTCTTCAAAGGGGAGAAATTGCATATTCAAGAAAATTCAAGGTTTGGTTTCAATTTCTTAGGCTCAAAGTTTGAGATGGTGGTTTGAGGTTTGGGAATGAACAACAATGCGGCAAATGGAAGTTAAACATGCGGGACTTCTTTGCGTATTCTTTCAAGTTTCCTGGTATTGTGATGAGTTGTGTTTAAATCTTGGATTCTGGTGTGTTCATTCCTCGTTGTTGCTGTTTTACTGCTTGCCATAGATAGATTCGATTTATAGAGCACATCTTGCTCGTTATACATCTCTAGCCTGTCACTCGAATCATGCTGAAGCCGGGAGATTGTTTCTCAGGGAAGCAAAGATCGGGGCAACACTCTGGAGTTTTCCATGAGTCGAAATGAATCCTTTCTCCATGCTGGGAAGAATTTTATTACAGCTCAGGTTTGCTATGTATTACATGTTCGTTTTGTCATAGAGGAGCCCTGGGGTCCTGTGTTACCAATTTTTCACAAAACTCGATATTAGACGCGCCGATTTCTTTGTAAATCTAACTCAATATTTCTAACACTTAGAAAAATTTTCGTCCAAATATTTGGAAGAAGTTTATTTCAGAACAAAAGCTGTGAAAGCTGTCCTAATAACAGTTAAAAAGTCATGTGACAATTTGACTACACTTAAATTCCTACAAGAAAAGGTAAGCCAGCTGGTCAACCGAATAATCCAAAGCTCAAGATTGGATGAGAACGTGTCCCCTAACACTGAACCATTCCTAGATCTTCCTATCCAATATCAATTGGAGAAAGCCCGGATAGCCTTTCACCATCTTCAAGGGACTCCAGAAGAAGAAGTGGGGAGGATTTACAAATCCAATCCAATCCCAACCACCCCCCCCCCCCCCCCCTTCTCTTTGTTTCTTTCTTTATTCTCTAAATGATAAGCAAGCACACGTTTCCATTTTAGGGTTATTGGTGTTGGTTTAACATGCCAAGTTATTATTGCTAGCACATCAGCTTAATCTAAAACTCATCGCTCTTCCGACACGACACCATCCATGTATTAAGACATTTTGCTTTCATAAACAACATCGGAGTATCCCATCCGAATTTGGACCCGCACCTCCCTGGAATATGACCGCGAATGTAAGCGTATTCCGTAAACAGAACCCCAATCGGCTCGAGACCTGGCTTCCAACAACTCGTTGTACGTTTGTCTCATTCATTAAGGTTGTCCTAAAACTGGGGTTCCGCTAGAACGCATGTCCTGCTCCTATCTACCAATCAATAATCTTTTGAAACAAGAGAATTCGGTCTCGATATCCATTATGGTTTCTCCACTTTATACTCAGCACTCAGCAGGGAATCAAACAGCCCTTCTATCAATCGACAAGCTCAAGTGAAGGGCATATGCTTGCTCATCGTTCTTTTCTTCGTACAACCGGAGGACTACTCTTGCTCTCGAAAGGAATGGGGATCATCTCCATTGGAAAGAAAATGAAGCCATCGATTTTGTTACAAGAAAAAGGGGTCCCGGGGACGATGCAATGATACGTCGTGATTGAGAAAATGGAATGATAGTCGTTATCATATCAACAAAGCACGTATCCATGAGGACATCTTAGGCAAAGCTTTGATTAGGATCAGAAATATTCAAATCGAGGGACACGAGTCACTTCTTTCAATCTGTCCCAACTTAAAAAGCACGACCAAACAAGGATTCCTCTCGCAAAATCTCAGGTGCACGTCACGAGATCGCATCCCACTCATGGTGGTGGGGATAGGCTTGATCTCGCAATGGGAGATCTCACGAATCAATTCCCAAATCCAGGGCTCCTCTCCTACCACCCACATCTTAACACTCACAAAGCATGCAAAGTTGAGCTTAGTGATAAGAAACTATTTATCTCATTATCCAAAAGAGAAAAATTAATAATATCAGGTGCATGATAAACACAAGTGTAAACTCCAGGAGCACGCCCAACCATCTTTTATTTTTATTATAATTAAGGAACACACAGGCAATTATATCATATAGAACCGCTAAAAAACCGTTTTAGAAAGAGAGATGTTGTTGGTTCGCAACGTATTTCCTAAAATATTGCGTTACTTTTAAAATTTCTTAATTAATGTCTTTAAATCAGTGTTTAAATCATTAACCTTTTTTAAGGTTGAAATTGTTATTTCAAATGCCGTTTTTTCAATTTTTTAAGCGAAATCAGTATTGATTTAAATGCATTAATTAATAAATTCTAGAATTTTTTACTCTATTTTGTGAAATATTCTGGCGAGTAAACTTAAAAACTTGCTTTAGAAAGGCACATAGGAGGAAAGAAAGGGCTATAAATTGAAGAGGCAGTGCCTCAGCCAGCTGCCTATTTATAACACTACCCCTTCAAGCTGCCTTTCTAACATTTTGCAATCGATTACTCTTCCGACAAACAACATTATTGGAGGGAAATCAGAAAAGATGGGCGTTTCATTTGAAGGGTCATCATCTTCGCTTAGCTGTGAGATGAGAATCCTCCAGGCTAAGAACATCCTGCAACCTGCTGCCACAGCATCGGGCAGGTACTTCGTCCGGCTTATCCTCTCAGCTGGGAAAGACAGATGCGTTCGCCTGGAGACGACAGGAGTCCAGCAGAAATCCGAGTCGGTTTTAGATTGGAACGAGTTTTTTGCACTACAATTCAGCTAGCCAAGATTCGATCGAATGGCTGAAGCATCAGACCGTAACTTTCGAGCTGCGGTACCAGAACAAGTTGTTAGGACTCGGAAGATTCCTCAGGACAAGTTCGAAGCTGATTGGGAGGGCGGAAGCTCCATGGAAGTAGGTTTTCGAGTCTCCTCACATGGAGATCGAGACATGGGTGAGGATTGTCCCTAGTGACAGCCGCCACCGTGGATGTGAAAATGCTCCTTCATTGAGAATAGCAATGAATTTGGGCATCAGCAGAGGCTCCATGAAGGTGAAGAAGGGAAAAAAGAAGGATAGGAACCACTACGAATGCCGGTGCGACGATTGCAATGGATATATCAGTTCATTGGACTATGATGTATTTGCAATAGTTGCTGCTCTAGATGCTCTCTAGGACTGTACCCTTTTCTCTACACCAGCAGAATGCTTGCGAAAAGGGTCCATGCCACTCCTGCGGAATGTGAGGCTGCATTTTATTCTCCATGATATCTGAGTACGCTAGATCCAATCACACTGCAGTTTAGGACGCAACTCTGCTTGGCGAGGGGAGAGCATCAAAAGCTTACCACGCCAAAGTACATCATGAAACCACTGAAAAAGATCAGCACCAGCTGATGAACAAACAACATCACTAAGGAACAGAGACCATGGCTAAATTATAATTCTTGTTCAAGCATATAAACACGATGATCTTTTTTCCATAATAAACTAACAGTCTTCACGCTAGAGGATGAACACAAAGAAGCCAGACATTTTTGAAGGCCTGCTTGCTGCCACAGGAGTGTTCACAGACTAAAAACAAGAAGCGGAAAGAGGATTCTATCCTGTCTGAGTACCAGAGGCCTATGCGAAAGCCACCTCTTTTGTCACTTCTGGGAGTTTATGGGAGGGACCATTGACCAGGCTGGGTTTCTTGTTGTTAGCAGACGCTTCATCGTATGCAGCTACATGAACGCCAAGAGCTGCACGGCCAGACGGGTCGAGGTTCTTAGACCATGCTGCATCCCATTCCACAGCTTTGGCAGTGCTACAAGCTATGCTAGGACCTCCTGGGACAGTTGATCTGGCTGGGTTCTGTAAGAAAAATCACAATATTCAGATACCAAATAATGATGTCTTCGGCTCTCTAATCCAGTATGACCTAAGAGGGTGAACATCCTACCATACTGGAGTACAAAACCTCTTTCTACAAAATTTGGTATAATCAGAAATTTTCTTTTCTTCCTCTTTTTAGAAGTTAAGCTCACCTTGGGGAAATATTTCTCAAAGATTCTTCTATAGTAATAAGCCTCCTTGGTCGTTGGAGTATTCTCAGGGTAAATAAAGCTTGCATTCATCAGCATTGAATCGGTAACCTGCCCATCATTTGAATAGTTATAGTATGGCCTCCAGTTGGCAAACGCAATTCATATCTTCTATTTCCGGGATTTAGTGCTTGGAGCCAGAGATGACATAAAGGCGGCGAAAACTAGAGAATAGATTATCCTACCTCTTTATTTGCAAGATCTCTCAAGCCATCAATCCAGCTGTAGCCAACTCCATCACTAAATTGTTCCTTCTGCCTGTAGAGAATGTGCTGCAAATTACAGAGAAGATGGCAACAACATTCAGAAAGAAATCGTTCCAAAGGAAACACTTAGTTCATTCAACTCCACAAAAATCATTTAACAAAAATAAAATTAAAAAATCCATAAAAGTTAATTCCTTTTTAGAC
Organism: Melastoma dodecandrum; assembly: GCA_029817715.1. NCBI lineage: Eukaryota > Viridiplantae > Streptophyta > Magnoliopsida > Myrtales > Melastomataceae > Melastoma > Melastoma dodecandrum. Next base: position 215,462 of record JARUPY010000271.1, read on the forward strand.
CATTCAACATAGATAGTCTAAATTGCACAGACGGATACTGAAATGCAGCAGTAAATTTTGAGTACAAAAATTCAACCTTGGGTAGATAAGGCCTCTCATTGTCATCAAAGGCATTGCGCAAAATCCACTTCTCAATCCTTCCAAGATCAGGCCTCACCTAATTCAGTGTGAACCAAGGTTAAATAATAGTGAGCGAATGTATCTGAAATTAGAATAAGAAATAAAAATTTGGCTGTCGTACAAGATCCAGATGAAGACATAGCCATTTTATAATGATATCCCCTATATTGAAATTTAAACAGACTTTTAAAAGAAATTCTTGAAAACTTCGAGAAATTGCAATCTTTTAGTTTGATTGCTAAAGCTCTTCTGGGACTTAGAGATAAGCTAAATGTGCTCCTTGACAAGTATTTCAAGAAAATCCACATAGATACCAACGCAACCATGCAAAAATGAATGGTCTGCAGTTTACACGTCACTAACCATTTTCCACTCTGGATCTATGCTCATTGCCAAGTTAAGGAATTCTTTATCTAGAAAGGGTACACGAGCTTCAAGACCCCATGCTGAAGTTGATTTGTTGGCCCTCAAACAGTCATAAAGATGAAGAGCCTTGATCTGTTAGAACATCGTTAACTGAATTAGCACAGAGAAAAATCATATTCAGGAACAAGTAGCAAGGGCATCCATCCAGTGTGTGATACCTTCCTACAAGTTTCTTGGTGGAATTCTTCCTTATTAGGTGCCTTATGGAAGTACAAGTAACCACCAAAAATTTCATCAGAACCCTCCCCTGAAATTACCATTTTCACACCAAGAGACTTAATTTTTCTTGACATTAGAAACATGGGAGTGCTAGCTCGTATAGTTGTCACATCATATGTTTCAATGTGGTAAATGACCTCTTCAAGAGCATCAATGCCTTCCTGATATAAAATCATAAACGAGTTCAGCACCAATACATAAACAAAAATATACAAGTTTCCGCAAGGAATTTTAACCTGAACAGTGAAGTGAAATTCATGGTGGCGAGTCCCAAGATAATCTGCTACTTCCCTTGCCGCTTTCAGATCAGGAGAACCCTACAGAACCAGGAATTGATAGCTAAACAAAACAAACTCTGAAATATCAACGGGAAATAGCCATTGCTACTTGAAATGTACACACATTTCAAGCTACCCCCAAGTGGCATTAATGAACATCTTAACAATCTGATTACAATGAAGTCAAGCCTTGACAGCATCATTGCACAAGCAGAGATTAACAAACATCCCAAATCTGATCCTTTCCAAGCGTTTTGGGGCCTTATTTCACTTGAAATGATCACACCCCCTGCTATGGGCATTTATTAGTGACACTGCTATCAGGACATCTGTCCTTGCTATTTAGTTCCAAATCCATGAGAATCTGTTTCTTTCCTTGTATCAGAGCTCACTTTCAGTAACAAATTAACATTTCAAAGACATCATCTGGGGCAATATTATCGGCTATAGATTCTCAAACTTGGCTTAAGTACCTTCAATCCAATGCAGAAAGTATGCAATTGTGAGCCCCATTGACGAGCAGCCTCAGATTCAGCCAAATGTCGTGAGGCTACAGATGCCACAAGTGACGAGTCCAGACCCCCAGACAAAAGCACACCAAAGGGAACATCAGTCATTAACCTCTTTATTACTGCCTGCATAAAATCAGAACATCCATTTGAAAATTGAAAAATCTACTCAAGGGAGAACAAATACTCAGTAATCCTATGCGAAAAAACTCGCAGTCATACACTGCAGTGTTTTTATGAGATGTAGCAGACAATTGTGGCCAAATTGTTCAAGCAAAATTTCCAAAATACATAATTTACCACATCTATGAAATAATTAATAGAAAACGATCAGGAAAGGGCATAAATTGCAGTGGATAGTCATCAATCTCGAGACAGTTTGCGATGGGTTACAAATGAAGTTTTGGAGAGTTAAAGAAAAGGTATCAAAGCTATACGGAAGCAATGAGACATATATCGGATGAAGATGTCAAAAGGGTTAAACCCACATTTCATCTCCATGGCTTACATAGAGATAGACTCAACTTTCAGCAGTCAATAAGAGGAGAGCGAGTAAGAAATCCAAACATAGAACAAGGAAAATAGCCGGAAGCATCAACCGCATATCTACTCTCTCTCAAAAGAATACCTCTATGCAGAGTTTTTAGATATTATTTATTTTGATGCTGGTATGGTCACACGTGTCGCATACATCAAACATTTACTCTCGCAAATATTTGAGAAGAGATCGTTATTATGCTTTGAACCTGCCATTAGGGCTCAATGTCATATCTACTAATGTAGAAGAAAATGGACAATTCAGAAATAATCATAAAAATTCAAGGATGCGGAAAACCAAAATGAGTGCTGGTGTTATAGCATATGTCCATTGGCATTCAAAATCATTTAGTGTCCCAATACTTCTAATTTTGTGAAATGACATGTATAGATCCACTGACAAAAATGACTATAACAAAACAGAAACATTGAGCCATCTTCACTAGTGATAACAGATTCCAGGGAAAGCAAATCACACCTTCTCAAAGGCTGCCCGCAAGGCAAGAGGATCATATGGACCTGAAGGTACTTGTTCGGAATACCAAGGAGGGTTATACCATCTTCTCATACCTCCTGTGCAATAAAATTCTTAGCACCTCACCAAGAAAATTTAGCAAGAAAGTATGCATTGCCCCATTGGTTTGCAGCATATAATTTTTTCCTTATTTTTCTTAAATCACCATAAAAATAAAATTTTAGGTTAATTTTTTCAATTTTTTATTTGTTCAGTAAACACTACCAAATAACATCATGACTTGCACAACTCAAAACTTAACATTCAATTTTTTATTTGTTCAGTAAACTCTACCAAATAACGTCATGAACCACATCATGACTTGCACAACTCAAAAACTTAACACCGCATATTGTTTATGGCCCATTGGTAGATAGGAGCATAACATGTACAGATAACTTTCCACCACATCAGGCACCAAGAATCCATGTGATTGCCAATGATAGCTTGACTAAAAACAATCTCAGAAAAATAACAAAAACTACATTTTAGCCAGCCAGAAACAATAAGTACCTCTATTGAGATAAAGTTTAGTACTTTTACACAATTATCAAATAATCGCACAAACCTTGCTTGCTTGAATATATATGACCTGGAAGGAAAGACATAAATCTCTCGCAGTCATCACTTAAAGCTTTCATTTCTGAAGCAAACCAGATGGACCCTGCAAAAGCGCTAAAATGAAAATCAATAGAAAGGGCACCTAGGTCTTTTCCCTAAAGCACCTATTCCAGGAACAACTGGATAAATTAAATCAATGATTAGAAAACAGCTATAAATGGAGATAATAATAATCTTGTTCAGACTTGCTTGTGACCAAGCAGAGAAGAAATATAAAGGTCGGTTTTGTTTGGATAACTTGGATAGCCAGCCATATGTCCTTCGTCCAGCATGAAAACATCGCAAGAACCCAAATGAACAAAAACACAGTAGAAATTTCTTAAGGAAGCATACTGTATAAATCTACATACCATCCAGACCCCAGCCAATATAAAGTGGAGTGATTCCAATGGCATCTCGAGCAGCAATAAAGCTTTTGTCACGTGTGTCAAGAAGAACAAAGGAGAACATGCCATCCAACATGTCCACAAGATCTTCTCCATACTCTTCATACTGCCAAAGAAAATAAATTCACTGTTTCATAAGGGTACATACGATTACTAAGAAAATCATATTGCAAATTAATACACGAGTAATCCTCTGCAATAGTTATACCCAAGGTATAACGTGAAGGAAACCTAAACCCATGGAAAAATCATTCACAAAGGTGTTATGCTATCAAAACCATGAACTAATGTGATTGGTATGCAACTTACGAGTACACATCCATGGCATAAAACAGACTCACAACTTACCAGATGAGCAATCACTTCACAATCACTTCCAGTACGGAATGTATGGGACTGTAATTTGTCTCTTAAATACATATGGTTGTAGATCTCCCCATTCACCTGAAACCAAAAACATGGTCACTATGTTGCATGCAAATTGCAGCAGTATGTAATAATATGCCGACCCTTATGAATGTCAATGTCACCATTTCCACAATTTGATATCATGACCACTCGGACACAATTTGAGCATATGAGAGACCAAAGCAGTTGAATGGGGCATTAATACCAAGACTTTCAATGGGTAGAATTTGAGTACAGCAACTGTTCCATATAATGCAACAGATCTTAATGGAAAACAGCTATTCTATCACATGCTTTCCTGAGCAACGCCAGCCAACAAACAGGCCATACACACTGCAGCTAAGTCGCAGCCCTATCCATTGAACTTCTTGTTCATAATATTAAAGATAACAATAGAGGAAAAATGATGAATTTATAAGCTCAAGATCTAAGCAAATAAAGTTAGGTTGACTGAAGCAGCACGCAATAAAATAAAAAAGGAAGCTTGCCCCTTAGTTGGCTCACATGCATGCGTAACCCATGTAATCATCACCAGAATTCAAATATAGCATTGGGATGAAGATCTTCATCTGAAAAATCGTCTACCAAAGTACATGTAACTTACAACCACAAATGCAACTCAATTAAAATTTAAACATTTTCATGGATTGTGATGCTTGAATCCATAAAGACTAGGTCACTTGGCATACAAAGAATATGGAAATAATGTAAACATCGTGGCACTGAAAAGTCGATGAAAGAGTGTTCATCTCCCAAACATGTGTGTGTGTGTGTGTGTGTGTGTTTGTAAAGAAACTGTAGTATACATGACAAAATAAGACATACTGTTACAACAACAGTCTTTTCGTCGTTATAGAGAGGCTGATCCCCTGAAGTTGGATCGACAATAGCAAGGCGCTGGTGAGCGAGATAACAATCCTCATGGCAATGCAATCCGCTCCAATCAGGGCCTCGATGCCTCAACCTGCAAAATCATAATGAAGCAAACTCGTCAGGCACCGTTGCCAACACTGAAAGAAAAATATAATGGAAACCACATGAAAAACCGCCGGGGACAAAACAATGGCATGATCGACAGCACGCACAGCCATACAAATTCGAAATCTGTGGCAGCATATCGAGAAATAGAAACACAACAAGGTGCCGGTTCAAGGTATCCAATCATCAGGAACATAAACCTGAATCATACGGCAGGAAAAGATATCGACGTCCTCGCAGCCGAAAAAAACAAGACCGGATAACGGAAACGGGGGAGATAAAAAGAAAATTGGAAGCGGAAGGATAAACCTCCCGGAGAGTTCGATGATGCGGGAACGCTTCGCCTGGGAGCAATCAACGCAACCGAGGACCGCGAGTATGCCGCACATGTCGCCGCGCCGCCGTAGTTTTCAGCCGCTTAGCGAAGGGGAAGAGGATGGAGGCCGCCGTGTGCCGTTTGGGTGTTATGGATTTCTTTTTTTATTTTTTATTTTTCTTTTGGTGTAGTATTCTGGTTCCTCTGTTCATATACGAGTGGCGACCAACGGGCGTTCTTCAGATTTGGAATATAAGGGGGTAGACGGAGGATCTGGGCCGTTGATTCCTTCCTACCCCCGCAAGTTCTTTCAGAAGATTCCTCCCAAGTCTTCACTTTCTTCCTCTTTTTGTTCAAAGCAGCCGCCAAATCTAGGGTTTTGCCGGGGGATCAGCGCATACTAATCAAAGTTCACGTGTCGCTTTTGCGTGTGGGTTTTGGAGTAGAAATACTTTAAAGGAACTGCTCCGGGTGACGTCATAGTCTACCACCACTTCCTTATACGAGGCAAGATCCCAATTTGTTTGGAAGGCGAAGGCCTTTAATCTCATCGACTGCTTTCCCTTTCCCACGTTTTGGTGGTTTATTAGCGGACAAAATAATGTAGCCGATATAAGCTTTTAAATATTTATATATAATTTCATCGTAAATTTTTAATTGACCGAGACAATTTAAAGGAGTGCACACGTCAAGTCAAACGAAGATTGTGCTATTTTATTTTAGCTAATATATTGTACATATTTCAATTCATGAACGACTAAGGACATTGTTGTCTCGTATAATTAGACACGTCTCTTTGTGCAAAACAAATTTATGGCACTCTTATTGGTAGCATTTCTATCCCTCATCTGTCTACATTTTAGATGAATCGAGCGTTAAAGAACTCCACTATTATTACAAATAATTTGTTGGTCGGCTTTCCTTCTCGATTGGTTGAAAGTTGTTAGTTGATTCATTCTCGAAACTAGGACAAGTTTTCGTTCGATGGGTAAGATATGTAAAAAGACAGAGCTGAAAGAATTCTTCTCAACGAGGGCGTTATAAAGTCCTCTCCTCCGCCGCCGCCCCAATTTTTTTTTCAAACTAATAAAATCCTCCAAAAATGAACGGGACTAATATGATGATGGGCCAGGAATTGGTCCGAGGCCTTACTCCAGGTCAGGTATAATGATGGGCCGAGGAATTGGTCTGGGGCCTTATCAGAAGGGTTCGCGTTCGCCCAGCTCCGAGCACTTCTTTCCCCAATATCTAAAACCCTCGGACCCGTGTGTGCGGGGCTTTTCGTCGAACACCTTAGAGCTGCCCGCCGGCGAAGGAGGAGAGGAGAATGGGGAGCAGACTAGGAAGAAGAGTCATCCACTTCGCGAACCTGCCCATCAAGCTTCAGATGCCGAAGACCTTGGATAATATCCGGGAGATCTCCCTCAAGACCGTCCCTTCTGCCTCCAAGATCGAGATCAAGCGCGTCCTCGAGTCCCTCTACGGCTTCGACGTCGACAAGGTCACCACCCTCAACATGGAGGGTAAGAAGAAGAAGCGCGGCGGCCTCCTCCTCGCCAAGCCCGACTATAAGAAGGCCTACGTCACCCTTAAGACCCCACTCTCCCTCTCCAGGGAGCTTTACCCCGTCAAGATTGTCCAGGAGGAGAAGAAGGTCACCGACGAGGGCAAGATGAAGGGTAAGAAGCCTAGTGTCTTGGAGGACGGGGAAGACAGGAGGCGGAAGCACTGGCTCGATGGCGATGGTGGAGATGGCCTTGGAAGGGAGAGACGAGGGAGAAGTGGAGGTGTTGGGGAGAGGAATGGCGGCAGCGGTGGCGGCTGCGAGGCTAAATTCCCTTGGAGTTTCATGAAGTCCAGAGGTGGGAAGAGCTCCTGAATGATGGTGGCTAGCTGTTCTTGATTAATTGGAATTTCATACTCTCCCGTAGGTTTATGCCTGATATACCAGTTGCTGTGGCCGATGTTGTTTGGATTTTCTCAATTCAATAAACGGAATTGTAGGTGATTGTCTGATATCTGTTGCATCTGGAGGAGTTTTCCTGTTTATATCCTTTTGTTCATATCTGGGTCGCTCTATTTATTTTTATTGTTAGGTGTTGTGTTCATGGATCAATGCGTTTCTTGGTACCCAGCATATCCGTTGCATTGTCAGCCGCACCGTTGAAGTCCCATCCATAGTATTGTAAAATTGCAGGTGGAGGATCCCACCGCACTATTTCTAACTTCATTGATCATAGATTTGTTGCTTGCATGTTCTTTTTTCTTCATTAAGGCTCGTTCAATTGACCACTGGCAGGCACCTTCTTATGATTGTCATTTGGCATCCGTAGTTTCCTTTCAGTAAGTGATTATCTTGATAGATCTGTAGGAAGGGTTCTGGAGATTAGTAGATAGTACTCCTTTTCTTTATCATCATACTATTTGTTATTTGGGAAGCTTAAGATATTGACATTCTCGTTCTGCTTACGGAGCTGGCTCTACAGCCAAATTGACTGGGTATCTCCTTGTCTTCTCCCATTTCTTCCTCGTTAACCTTTTTATGGAGCGATCTCCTAATCTTTTTCCAGCGTGAAACCCAGATCGATGCTCTCCGTTGCTTGTTGCTAATCTTTTCATGTTTCTGTTGCAGCTCAGAATAGTCACTTTGTAGCGCGGCCATCTTAGCTTTCACACTCTCTAGTTCAGCCCTCAGAATCTTGACTTCTATATCTGTCGGTGTCTGCTTTTCTTCATTCTCCGAGTTACTCTCCCGTTGCCCTTCCACTTTTTCTTGAATTGCCGCTCACGTCTTCACTTGTTCTGATAACAGCACCTGTTATATTAAAAATCTCAAAACAGATTAGGCTATAATAGTTGTCATGCTTTATAGTAGTAACCTCAGCAGGTGTTAACCTTTTCTCCAAGGACTTCTAGCGAGATTTAAGTGATGATTAATTGAATCTATTAAATGTGAAGTGTGTAGGTATCATTCTACATGTAAGTTCCCCAGGAAAACTGGTACTTGTCTATTAGGGCTGTGCATCAATTTACTACTATGTGGGGATATTTAAGCTTAACGGATAGATACACTATCCAGCCTCTCGTTGTTAACTAAACTGGTGAGCTGTCGGTAATGGAAGATTGTTATGTTAATTATTGGTTTAAACCTTTTTCCATCTTCAAATAGGATTGCAGACAGGCTAGCTAAGGAAGTTCTCAACCGGATGACTCCTAGTACTTTTGTTTTCCTCCGGATTTCATTTTGGATTTGTTGCATATGGACATTCTATGCACCATGGGATCTGTAACCTAAAACCCTGAACGATTATCTAATGCTATCTATCCTTGACTACCTAAAGAAAACAAAGAGGTATATACTCTGTATTATTGAAGTTCTATGTGATGTGAAACTAGTCTAGGGACTTGTCCAATCTATCAAGTAATTAGTTGTGAATTGCATGACTAGATCAACCTAACTCAACGTAGTTGCAACACATGACGAGATCAATAGACATTGATGAATACTGGCAGATTAGGAGTTTGGAATTTAATTGAAAAATTAAAATTTCAATTGAACAGGGGCTTGCAAATCCAAAGGCATAGTTTCTCAATACTTGTGCTACAAGCAATAGCCAAATTAAACCAATAATTTTCATTTGAAAACCTCGGTAGACGAAATTTACTTCCGTAAAGATTAGCCGAGATTTCAAGTATAGAAGCTTTCAACGGGTTGAAACTTTTCTAGTTTTTTTTTTGGGGGAAAATTGTCGAAACAAAGAAAGAGTAATATCTTGTGAAGACACCATATAAAATGGAAAAGGTAAAATGATCCGACTGTGTCGCATTATATTATTTCTAGTGTTATGGGTATTACTATTGTTCCTCTCTTATCTAGAAAATGGTATCAATGCTTTATGTCCTTTGTTGGTTATTATGGAGACTGACATATTGCTAAAATCATACCTGAATGATCGTCCTCAGGGATAACCTGTCATTTTGTGCAGCATGCATACATGCATCAACCGATAGTTTCCGACAGTTGATTATTTTGCATAGCCTTCTCCGGTCGTAATCTGACAATAAACGATGCCTCTGCATAGAAGTAAAAGAAATATGACGTATCTTTTTTTTTTTAAGTACTCATAGCTGACTTTTGAAAGAACATTTTAGTGACCTTTAGATATGTATCAATGGCTCTATAGAGTACATCATTGCATGATCGAGTGCTTTCTGGGAGCGATTCGGCTAAAACCTGAAACCTGGTGATTGAAAGATTAGGGTCTCTTGTGATTTCCACCAAGTAGTTGTCTAGGAGCTTACTGACATACAACCCAGAATCTTGGAGCTGTTGCTGAGTTTTGTACATCAAGAAATATTCAATGATTCTTTGAACGGCATCGACATCATACGTCAGGCTTTCAGGTGAACTGTGCTGGTCAATAATCAGAAAAGGAGATGGACAAGTTTGAGTATTAGCTCAAGGTTTGCCATGTACGTTTTGAAATGGTGGTTGTATGCTAGAATAAAGTACTTACTTCATTGGTAGTGCTTGCTTTTCTTTTCTATAGCTAGGAATCAATATATCGTCCATGTCAGCGTCTTCCAATGTCATCCCGATCCTTTTCTCAAGCTTTTTTATCAGTACAGGAGTTGTTGACGACAGTATGGCCATCTTTAACATTTTCGACAAGAAGTGACATGAAACTGCTTCTTGTTGTGGGGGTAAAATGTTGATCAGGCTTTCAATTACCATTCTCTGTTCCTTGATGTTATTGAGTGTTCGCTCGTTTAACCCACCCAAGATGGAAAATTGAGACTCCTTGCCATGTTCGTGTCTTCGGAATCCTTCAAAACCTGCACCCATGCCAGGTAATGATCTTTCTGCATAGTGCATTATACAGTTGCCTATAGTTTCAGGATCAGTTCCCTTTGCCCGTAGTGCCGTTATGAACTTCGTAAAGTGATCAATCCGAAGTTCAGCAACCTCATCAAGCCACCAGAATCCCTCACCGACAGTCTCCTCTGTGGACGGATGATTTCTTGAAGCGTTCCAAGCAATAGAGTCGATGCATCTTCTGACAATCTGGAGATTTTCAGCCCACGGAGAGAGATTTTCACATGACTTCAAAACTGTGATGGTGTCACTCCGTGACGAGAGGACGACCAAAGTTAGAAAAGCTTCTGTCTTGGTAATTAGATTTCCTTCTTCCAATTCTTCTGTCATTTCTAGATACTCTGATGCACACCTAAGCGCAGCTAGGTTTTTGGTGTTTAGGTCCACTGGGAGACCATAGCAGAATTTCAGGATGATGTGAAAAGTCTCCGACCCACCAGGGAAGTTCTCAAGCTTGAGATCGTCCCTGGAGCTGGACATTAAGTTCTGAATATCAAGTAGTCTTATGTATCCACACTTTGATATCAAGGGATGCTGAACCAAAGCATGAGGAGACGTCATCACGAATAAACAGTTTAATTGCAGTAGGTACTTACTACGACCTTTGAGATCAATGTTTATATTCTGAGATTTGAGACATCACATTTTATGCTAACTAGCTGATCTTGGTAGCATAGATAACATTTAAACTTAGTAGCTTCCGTAGTTAAAGTGCAAGGATTAGTAACTTGCTAGGGGAATCAAGAATAGGATGCCTATTGAATCTACAGATCCAGTAGTTTTAGGCATGTTTGGTGTCTTGAAATATACTATCTTCTTCATCTCTACTTTCCTTGAAAGTTCTGAAATAGATAGTGTTAATTTTTAGATATTTTTCCCTCTTTGTGGAGTCAGTAGTATCAAACCAAATAATCAATCCGAAAACTGACAGCCGAAAATTTTATCCCTTGTACTATGTTCTTCCTCTGAAATAATCCTACTATGAATATCTTATTTTAAATTTGTGTATATTTGGCGGCAGCATTGGATATGCAAAGATGTCTGGCAGGTTTGTTGTATAGATTTTGCTACAATCTGAAAATCATTGACTCGTTCGAAGTTCCAGTGTGGACATCTAAACTAATTTGCAAATGATAGTATAATAGAGTTACAGTATAAGTGATTCTATCACGTCAGTTACCTTGTGGACGTGAAAGATGATATCCTCTACATTGATGGAAAGATCGGTCGGTATTTGACAAGCTGCTAACCTGCATTGTTCAAACCGTCCGTATCTGAATGAAGTTTGCTGTTGGAAAGAGTTAGTACGAAATTGGAAAAATTGATTTCAGCAGTTTCTAATACCAGGGAAGCTCACTTCTTGGACAGGCATTATCTAAGGATATGGCTCTGGAAGGAATCATGATGCTATTACATCCGGGATCTGGATCTTGATCGATGCAGTCAAGACTTCTCGCGGGGCTTTCAGGAGTCATGGGGAAGGAGCTCTTCGTGACAAAGGTTGAAGGAGCAAATTGGCTGCGTCAGCCTCTCATATAGGAGAGTGAGGAGTCAAGTCGTTCCATCCCCCATTGAATGTTTGAAAAATGAGTCTGTGGTGAGCATGAGGGTAGCATTGACAACAGGTAGGTTGGTGTATGTCCGCATCGGATCCCATTCATGATATGAATGTGAGTTCCGACAAGGACATACATTTGAAGCATCTCAGAGGAATGTTGGGCATGTCAGGTCCAGATCCTAATGCGTGTGAGATCTAGGATCCTTGGCTGAGATGTGGTTGAAATGGCAAACGAGCGACTGACTGTAGGTTGTATCTTTGTTGGAACTGCAGGTATCTCCGCGTGGTATCTTTGTTGGTGCCCCCATGTTGGTGCAGCAGGTTGTATCTTTGTTGGAACTGCAGGTATCTCTGCGTGGTTACATTTCGGGCGTTCAATGTGCAAGGGGAGAAGTCAAGAATATTCGCTAGCATATAATTCTCTATGTGGACGACAAGATTCTCGTTACTCGCTCGTGAGCAGAGTGTTATAGCATCCGAATCCCACTAGTATTAAATGGGGAGTCGAGGTATTTCGCTCTCGAGCCACTCGAGTTTTTGTGGAACAGATTCAAGAGCTGAACTCAAGTGTATTGGCCACTGTAGTCTGTTTTGGTTTTAAAAGAGGGCGACTAGTTCTGTCAAATAGCTAGTCACAGAAACTCCTACTCGACTTGATAAACTATTCAAAAGTTTCAAACTCATAAGGTAGAGTCAGATTTTGGGGATGGCTGATGTGATTCTTCATGTTTAACATCATTTATTTTGCAATCAAAATTCCCTAGCCCTAGTTTTAAGCTGGGAAGAAGTTACCGCTGCCTTAAATCAGTCTTTACTAACTTGAAAGATTGGTTTTTACAGTGTATGAGCTTTATAAGATATTCAAGTGTACAGGGGAGCTTTTCACTCGTCCAAACAGAGCCTATGCGCTAGCCTACGTCTAGGGCGCCATTCCTTATGGTGGTGTAAACTCCCATGGAGATCGGGACGCTGCCGCTACCGGCAAAGCTGAAAGGGAAGCTGATTTCCGCCGGGTACACAACCCGGTCCTACCTGGCGACCGTTCCCCCTGCCGATCTCGCTCGAGGTACCTCCCTCGGTTCGTACTCGTAAAATGTTGTCCGTTAACCCTACTTCCGAGCACTGAATCTTTCTCCGTCTTTCATCAAGAACTCAGAGTATCAGAAAGCGACGCCGTCGAAATACTGAGTCATGTAGCAGATGGCGGAGACGCCTTCGTCAGTGGTTTGTGATTTTCTTATCTGCAGGAACATTTTCATGACATGATGAGCATGTAGTTTGATTTACACTTAGTTTGTTCTCGTTGATCTTCCACTCCAAAATTTGAGTGACATTGTCATTAAATTTGCAGGTTCTCGTACTGCGTGGGATATGCTTAATGAGGAGGCATTGTTACAAAGAATTACGACCTCGAGCGCTGACCTTGATTACATATTGGATGGAGGAATAAGTTGTGGGGAAGTAACAGAAATTGGTAAGCTAATTGTAGCATTGCTAATATCCATCAATTTTAGCGCTATTGTAAGTACCGTTGTTGTCTCAATGCTTTTTTACGTGGACAACTCCATCAAATGGTTTGCCTCGTTAATTTACGTTGTTACTTTAACAGGTGGAGTTCCAGGGATTGGAAAAACACAATTGGGGTATGTATATTTCATTTCAAGATTTTTTTACGCTTTATCTTATAGGATTTCATTCTTCTCTTCCTCTTTTATAATCCTAGAGTGGTTTTACAGGATCCAGCTTGCTGTGAATGTTCAGATTCCAGTAGATTGTGGTGGTGTACGAGGCAAGGCTATATACATCGGTGAGTTAAACAGTTAGCTTTGACTTCTTGACTTGATGCTCTGTTACTAATATTTATCCTTGCCTCTTGATTTTCAGATACAGAGGGAAGCTTTATGTTGGAACGGGTGCTACAGATTGCTGAAGCATGTATTGACAACCTAAGAGGAAATGCTGGCATCCGATGTCAACCTTCACAATCAGGACTGCACCCGAAGGCATTCCTAGAGAATATATTCTATTTCCGTGTCTGCTCTTCTGTCGAACAAATTGCATTGGTTAATTACTTGGACAATTTTATCTCAGAACAAAGAGAGGTAAGTAGATCTTCCTATTCTTCAATAGAACATTGGACTTCCTTTTTCGTTGTTCTTCTTTTCTCATCATGTTATTCCATCTTCATGTATCCTGGTTTGTGATTTGTTTTTTCGCTTTTGTAGAAGGAAATGTTAGCCTGAGTTGTTTGCTATCCTGGGTCTTTTCCATCTGTGGATTTGCTATTTTGACTTTGTGTCTATGTTATTCAATATCTGATGGTTGCCAAATCTTTACAGATCAAAATTGTTATCATTGACAGTGTCACTTTCCACTTCCGGCAAGACTTTGATGACTTAGGACTCCGGACTCGAATACTGAGTGAAATGGCTTTGAAGTTGATGAAGCTTGCACACAAGTTCCGGATTGCAGTGAGAATAATTACCTTATGGCTGTCATCCGCAAATATTTTATTGTAGGTACTTTCTGCTAGTGAACTAGCTTTTACTAATTTGTGCTACCATTTATGCCTTCATAGGTTGTTCTTCTGAATCAAGTGACAACAAAGCACATTGAAGGCTCTGTTCAAATGACACTTGCATTAGGTTTTTATCTCCTCCATGGCTGATCCAATGCCTGCTTTCTGCTTGATCTGCTTGCTCATACTGCGGCCAATGCTTACATTTCTATCAGGTGATAGTTGGTCGCATGCTTGCACAAACAGGATCATCCTGTACTGGAACGGCGATGAGCGTTACGCTCACATCGCCAAGTCTCCTTCTCTTCAATCTGCTGCTGCCCCATATATGATATACGGAAGAGGGATCGGGAATTCCAAGCCGGGAGATGAAAGAATCAAGGTAATTTAGATCAGATTCCCCCCTTTTGTGACCACTCTGTTTCCAAATTACTCTTAAGCACTTGGACAACATGGATGTACATGTACATGTACTCCGTTGTTCAACCTTATACAGGCTGATGCACCCACCTCCCATAACCCCTAGAACAGGAAAAAAAAAACTACCTTAGACTGCTCTCGGTACAGGCGAATTGGATAGTGTGCACACATTTTCTCTATGTTTCGTCATTTCGTTATGGTATTTGTTCAAGCTAATCGAGTGCAGGTTCAACTTTGCATCCTTCTCATAACTATTTATTCTGGTAAAAAAATTGCCAACTTTACTAGGGTCGCAAATGAATATTCATTCTTGTTCACAAACACTCTAGAAAATACAATTGTGACTCTTCTAGGTAGTGATCACGTGTTCATGATCATCCTAGGGCTATTATATGGGAGTCAATGTTTCTATAGAGATGAGATTTTGCGAGGGGATTCCGGGTGTTCTTACTTGCGTTGCTCTATTAACTAAATCCTCTAGACAATGTGCTATGGATATCTTCTTGGACTCAACCCTGCTAGCTTTTGTCATACAAAACACCGGATCGGTAGAATAAGATGTGATTGGTAGAATCCTAAACGGTAGGATCGAAATCTTTGGACGGTGTTCCGACAACACTATACAGATCCATTTAGTAACAAATCCCAAGATTTCACGGCATTCCAATTCAGTCGCATATATGCACGTGTTTAAATAATTTAAGTAATTACAAGCCGGTTCAACTAGCCAACTTCCGTTTCATGCGATCCAAATCAAAGTATATAATATTTAATTGTTTATTTATTTAAAAAATTTATGCGTTTTTATTAAGAAAAAAATAGAAGTTTAAAGAAATAATAAATAAAATTTTGGGTGTATTTGATAATTAATCCAAGAATATTAAGGTTGAATAATCAATCATGAGAAGATTGTAACTAGATATAAAATAAAATACAGAATTAACATATTATTTTTTCGTTTATAAAATAATTAAAAGAATTTTTAAAATTGCACCTACCCCCAACACCAACATGGGAAACGTGACTTTTGATCCATTGGCCATCCCTGAAACCGGGACTTCCAATTTCTACGGTCAACCATACTTCAACTAAACTGTTAAGAAACAGAATCTGATGTCCTTTAATAATATTGAACGTTTTGATTAATTAAATTCTAAAAGCTTAAAAAATATATATTATTTTAGGATTTTGGGGTTGGTGAATACACGGTGCGTTTTTTTTTTCATTAAATTACTTTTCTCATGACATCGTATAATTTGTTAGTTATAGTTTTTTAAATATTGTAAACTCTGTAAAAAAAAGGTAATTAAATGAGGGGAGATTTCGAATAAATTAAAGTTGAAGTTAAAAAAAAGGAAGAAGAATGAAAACATTAAAAAAGAAAGCACCCCAATTTTACCTTCAATGACAACAATTTAAATCACGAAGAGGGTCGCATGTATATGTAAAAAAATCTTGATGAAAATCTCGTTTTAGAACATGAGTTGTGAGACTTACCATTCAATTCCAATAGCCCTCTTCTTGGATGCCTCACATTTAGATTAAACGTAGATTGCTTTACTTAATTTGTTTTACTATGCCTTTCTTTTTGGCTTCCTTTTCACACGGTATGCCTGCCTCTAAGAGTTTTAGTATGTGAAATCTACTAGGCATTTTACTATAAATCATGACTTATTATGTCAACTTGTAATTTTAAGATTAATGTAATTAAAATATCATGACAAATAAAAAACAAAAACCTGTTGTTTTCACTAGAAGAAAAAACATATTCAGGCTCCATAAAATATTCTATCACCTTAAGCGCCTGAGACCTAATGAAAAACATCTGGTTTTGTATGTTTGTCCCAAGGCATGTATCGGAAGCCGTAGGACTTATATGGATGCTATTACGTTTTCATCTCTACGTCTGTCCCCATGTTTAGTAGAAGAGAATGTGGATTTCTCGGGAGTTGTTTAACGTATTTTTTTATGTTTTTCTTTTCATGAAATATACATGTTACGCGTTAAAAGACGATTATATATTATAATTTTTACGGGCAAAGTGTAGAATCATTTTGAATGATTGGCTTCCGGGTCATTTGCGATGTAAAGATACGGTAAACGCCCCAAATGAGTTGGTAAATACGACTTGATGGAAAACAGCCAGGAAAAGGCTCGTCTTATTTTCAGGAGATCCGAACATGTCACAAAGCATAAGTCATGGATGTCAGAGACCAAGCCACAACCTCTCCCATTCCTTACTCAAGCTTGAAGTTCTCCACTGACCCCTCGAGCAGTGGTCCATCCCGTTCCGTCTGCTTGGTCTCTAGCTTCTGTTTTTTGTTCAGCAGTTCATCACCGTCACCCTCTGGAGCCGGACTGGAGAATTCCCCTTCAGGTTCGGTCACAGTAGACTCAGCATCGGAGGTGGACTCAGCACGCTCACGCCTGTACTTCTCCAAGACTGCCTTCACAGAGGGGTAGCCGAAGGTGTAGGGGCGGCCATCAGGAGAAAACACAACGATGGCGATCTCCACAGCACAGAGAACACAGAGCTCCCTAGCAAGCTCGAAGAGCTCCTCAACATGCCTCTTGAACTCGGACTGGCGAGTGCTCGCCTTCCTCAACCTCCTCTTGGGAGCCCTGTTGGTGGCCATGGTAAAAGCGCAGTAAGGATATGTAGTATATATATATTTTCTCCTATCTGAATGTGATGGGGTTGTTAGGAAGGGGAGAGGGGTTTATATAGGTGCGATTAGGGACTCAAAGGCGAGAACACGACATGATCAAACCGTCCAGATGGATCCAAGTGTACGATGGATGAAGAAAAGGCAAAACCATCACAGCATGTGTGTACATTGCGACAGCTCTTTCCGGTGTGCACATATATGGTGATAAAGATCACCTTATAAATGCCTCCAGGTACAAAAAAACGCTATGACATGGCTCTATCCCTCTGTTTGCTCTTAGTCTTTTGTTTTCATGCGCCGGGTTAATTAGAGTACCTTATTTAGATGGGAAGTCGGCGATTCTGCAATTAAAAACACCTTTTTTTCTTTTTCCGAATCTGTTTAGAACATGAATTATTCTTTGATGCGTGAACGAGAAGCCTGCTGCCATGTAGAAAGCATGCCACAAAGAATGCATTTGGTTCGAAAGAGATTATATCCTATGCCAGTTCCTCCACTTTTTCAAGTCTCGTTGAAGCCTCAAACAAGCTGCAAAAGGTTTTGGAGAGGGAGGAGTTGCTGATATTGTAAATTTAAAAACCGGCTCTTCAACATTGATCACAGTTACTTATTCTTACGGAGAATGGAACGCGATGAAGAAAGACACAAGGAGGCTCTCTTTTTTTTCGCTAAAACAAGTATGCCAAAGGCAGATACATTCACGGATGTTCCACCTTCAAAGATTTCGCCATTAAAATATTTCGAGATTGGGAAGCATATTGCAATGGGAATGATCGATCACAAGGTTATCATCCAAAGCCCTCAAAGCATTCAGGGCCAAAATGGGCCGATCCCATCTAAGCCCAAATCGTCAAGTTAGTTCGTCGCTTTGAAATATATAGGCACGTCTTGTTACGACTAAGATGAAAGTATAAGTATAAAAGATTCGAAACCAGTACTAAAACCTAAAACCGGGTTATATAGAGTAGGTTTCAGGTTTCACGTACGGAACCTGATCCTACGGTTTATGAGTATTTATGAAATAGTTTTTATGAACTCATTTAGACAAGAAAAGAAAAAGATACTTAGGTATTGTCATGTAAGTACCACAACTGATCTAAAACAAATATATCATTTTTCAGCGTACAAATTAAATTAAATTAAATTTAGTTTGGGATTCCATCGACCAACACTTTATTGCCAACCTCTATAATCGCCAATGGAATAGTAAGTATATGCGAATCCAACCATCTAGTGAAACTATATGAAATAGACCGAGAAGCACGGCAGAACCTAAGTCTCAAGCTTTACACCATGTCTCGACCTTTTCACATTCTCGGTTCTGAAACTTCACTAAGTTAAATCCATCAGTATTCAGAACCCAAACAGGAAAAAACAGTTCAAAAAGCTTTACAACTACGCCAAACCGACAGGACCGATTCATATCAACCATCTCTGATGTTCAGACAAATGGTCTATATTTTTCAAACTGTTCTCTAAAATTCTATCACACAAAGATATACACTGCTGTTTTCGCCTCTTATTTTCTTGGAAGGAACTACAGGGCAACTGAACTTCCACCATTCACTGTACACATCCTCGGTAAACGGATGTAATCTCAGTGATAGTTTGGGGAAGCAACTTCCTCCGGGCTTCGAACAAAAAAAAAAAGACATAAAAATACAAAGGTACTAAGACTGCTGGAAGGGGCTGAAACACCTGACCTCTCGGCTTCAATGGCATATCCCCTCCTCTCTTTCTCAACTCCTGCTCCCATTCCCGAGCCTCTCGTAGAACAAGATGTACCCATGGTCTGTATTGCTCGAATACTCCTGTGCTGATCCAAAGAAAGTCTGCACTGCAGACTCATCAATCATCTCCACGTTCTCATCATCGAAAAACAACCAATGGTTATGGCTCTTTACGAGACTAATGTAGTGCCCATGATTGGGACCACTCCCAACGTGGACAACCACAGCAAATAAGGAATACTCTGAATCCGCATCTTCTACCGTGTTACTTAGCTTCAGTTCAAGGGGGAACACCACGCGATAAGATAATTTTTTATACCGGCCAAGCTGTTCGATGTACTTGAAACGCTTCAGATGGATTACAAGGATATGAGGGGGCTTTTTAATCTTCATTCTTTTCTGGGCTTCTTGCAAACTGCACAACAACTCGAAATTTAATATGACTTTCAATTCGGTGAATCTCAGCATCCATCAGGCCTTCCATGACAACTCAATCTCAAAGTGCATGCATACATTTATTCAGGTACACTAACAGGGATACAGGAATTCAAAAGGGAAAACTCAAGGAGAAACGTGTGAAACTCTAGCTTATTGAGGCACTGAAGAAGCCCCTTTCCTTATATACGGAGCCAACAGAATGAGGCAGCCATAGAGGCTCTTGTCATCCCAAAGACTACACTATAACTTGTGAAGTGACAGGCAAGTTTTAGATGAGGTGAGATGTGGTTCAATAGAGATTTCCATTCCTTAAATAAATAAATAAATAAGCCCTCCCCTACTCCCAGACAAAGCCAGGACGTAGTCATCACATTTCTCCACTTCTAGTGGGAACTTTAGAAGCCCAGACAACTGTAATGTTAACAGGCTACAGTGGTACACACTTAACAAAGACCATTAAACTGAATGATATGCAACCTGCATCTGGATAAACCTAATATTTCTCATCATAATTAAGATACTTTGAGGAAAAGGAGTTCAACAGCAATTAAACATGTTGCAGGAAATTGTCGGCTGATGGTCAAAGAAAATGGAAATCCAACAAAAAGCAGCATTTGAACAAGAAAATGAAGCAAGAAACTACAGAGTACCCATTAACAGGGTTATATTTCCAATTGTGTCCCTGGCATTCAATTAGTATAGATAGATTATTTTTCTAAGTTCCCAGATGTTAGTCGCTTTCAAGAATCAAAATCTCTCCAGGTTCATAAAGTGGTCCATTTGCAAGAGAATCTTTCTTAGTGGGTGAAACAATAAAAAAGTCACAGTATCACCTTTTTCTTTCAATCATTCATTTAAAATATTGACATGGACTTCCAATATAAAAGAGATGTAGCATCATCCACACATCCAAAAAAATGACCAATCAAGATGAATTGATTCATCATTGAAATTCTTAGCAAATAAATAGAAGACAACAAAAAAACCCTACCTGCAGCATTTGTCGCAAAAGAATTTGTCCTCGGCATTCAAAGTTTCGGTTGAGCTAAAATTTTTCAAACAACTTGTAATTGAGCTATTCTGCTCAATATCAAGGCTCAGGTCAAAAAATGTCTCGTCCCTTGCTGTTACCGTCTCACATCTTAAGCACCTTGTCTCATTTGTCAGTATGCCCTGCTTAAGAATCGCATATAGCAATGAGATTTTTTCATTATATGGAAATATTTTCAACACAAACAATTTATGTGTAAATCGTAACTCATCACTAAATATACACATTATTACTGTCTTTTCTCCTTCTTAACCATATTTAAACAATATTATCTACATTTCTTAAGAAGCTTACACTGTTAGGAATTTTTTGGCAACATAAAAGTTGACCTTGTCAGTAGGAAAAAGTATGTCAAAAGCGACAAAGATAAAAGTGAGTAAACTGCTAAATTAAATTTTAGCTACTAAAGATCCATTTTCATCGATAAGGTTAAGCATGGCAAGCAAAACACCAATAGTACGATGGGTTAAATACCAACATATGATATATAAAAGTGACCTGGAAATTTTTGTGAACCCAAGTGACTAAAGGTTCTTTGTGGACACCATTGGCATGAGCAACCTTCGGACCATTAGGAATCTTCTCAGAAGGTGATGAAGTTTCTTGATCACTCTTTGTGGCTTGTGCCTCCTTCTCCAGAATGTCAACAAGCTCATTCAAGAGAAAATTCAAGAATTCATGTGCATCCTACAACAATGTTAGCTCAATTATTCATCTCATCTTCATTTCCAGCAAAAACTCAAAAGAATATGAGGAGTTCCAAATTGAACCTAAAGAAATTTTTAAACAATATGATAGGAGTAAGCAAGGAACAAGAACAGGCATCCAATAAGTCTCTATATGCAACACAAATATATAAAGTGGTACCATTGACCAATGATTTCGAAAGCAAGAGATCCGAGTCATCAAATATCAGAAACATGAATTAGTTTGCTACAAATTCGAAGGAAGAACAAATGAATCCCGTGATAGTGATTCCAAAAGTTGCAACCAGTGCACCGTGAGCAGTTCAGCATACCCAATCAGAGTTGTAGCAGGCAGAAATAGCATAGCAACAACTATGGTCTTCCAACCAGTCGACTTCCAACGTAATATATTGATTTGATTCATCATCACTTCTGATTTGGCTACTACATAATATATTCACTCGAGATCTACTTGTATAGGATTCACATTATAAAAATAACACTTGACATTAACAGCTCAGATACTGCCAATAGCAAATATCCTGACTGATTATTTCTTCAACAGATATAGAAACGCTTACTTGGTGCATATAGCTGCGAAAAAGCTCATTCTGTTTCTTCAACCTCTGCACAAACCGCTTTGGGGCAATGACACCAGTTTTCTTCTTCTGAGAACTTATCTGCTCAAAGTAAAATCATGTGCTAGATGACCGAAAGCCATAACGATAGCAGTAAAAAACATCATCTCACAATCTCCTCCACTTGACATTGTCATTACTGTACATTATATTACATTTCATAAAAACCAGTCTCCATCCCAACCATATCATACAATCAATCGGGGCTAGCACATACCATAATATAAAAACAGAACAGTTCCCCTGAAATTTCTATGATCATGGATGATATGATATCGAGCAAAAAAAACACATAGATGGAAAGTAGAAAAATTTAATAGAGGGAAAGAACACCGTGATCAAAAAATGATGACCCACAATGTAAAAAAGGCAATCTATGCTTCCTAACTGAGAGAAATTCCATCAACTCTATATAAGGTGATCAAACACTGAGTGTAAATGAAATAAAAATAGGGTCTCGACTGAAATTTAAAAGTCGGTAACATGCGCACACACAAGCGTACGTGAATACTTTGTAACCCAACTACTCCGGGGTCATTGTCTACTTCTGAACTACCATTATTTACAGGAGGAATATTCATCATCAATTGCTCTCTTCATTCACAATCAAACGACTCTTATAAATTCTGTTCCCACAATATCGGTCAACCAGCCACCTTGCAGGAACGCACAGGAAAAATAAAAGCAAAAGAAAAGACAAGGGGTCACTGAATCGGGCTGGGGCAGTATACCTGAGTGAACAAATCGGCGAGGCACATCAAGAGGTTGTCTTCCGCATCCGCACCGTTCTTAGTGTTGGCGAAATACTCGAGCAGTTGTTCGCGGAAAGGGACACAAAAGTAGAGGGCCTGCTCCCAACCAAAGAAACCCAATCAGGCTAACCAACAATCAACGGCCAACAGGGAAACAAAAACAAGACTAGGTTTTCCAATTGAGGAGGGAAGGGGTGGGGTGGGTTGGGATGGAATCCAGGGACCTGCAAGACGCTGTTGCAGTAGCAGGTGTTGCCGAAGTTCTCGAGGCCAAAGTAGCGCTCGCCTTCAGGGAACTGATCGCCGAGGGCCTTCTCGAGCTTCGAGCCGGCAGCCCCCATCAATCCCCTGAATATCCTCAGATTCGACACCGTGAAAGCTATTGTGACCGACCTCTTCCTGAACCCTCCTCCTTCGAAAAATAATCGACCTTTTCTCAGACGAAGGCCCCGGGGAAAACAAGAAACGCCGGGAAGCGATCAGGATTTCTTCTTCTTCTCCTTCTTTTTCCTTTTAGGGATTTCAAAGATCGATTGGCCTTATGTTTGCATTGGGCCGGGGGGGGGGAGGGGTATTCGGGAGGCCGGCGGGGTGTTGCTACGGCGGGCGATGGAATATGTCTGGGCGGTCGAAGGAAGGGAGGGTAGATTTTGGTGGTGGGGGTTTGAGAAAAGATAAATATTAATATTAAAAAGAAAATCGGGGGAAGGGAGGGGGGAACACCCGAATATCGTGGCAAAATCTCAAAAAAAAAAAAATATAAAAAATCGATTACTCGATTTTATTATTATTACTATTATTTCTATTTTAGCACATTAGTAATAAGGATTATACAAAACTTATTAGATTTTTTTTTTGCAAATTATCGATATTTAGCCTCAACTATTGTCCAACTTTACGTTTTGTCATAATTTTACTTTTCGATTTGGCCTTATTCGTAACGGACGTTAAGAGGAGCCGACGTGTCACTAACGTCCCTTTTTCTCTTCCTACGTGGATCATAATATAATATTTTTTTACCTACGTGGACAAAGGAGGGGGGAGAAGAGCGGGGAAGAGGGGGAGCGGATTCCCAAAGGAGGAGGGAGAAGAGCGGAAAAAGGGATTCGCAGAGGGGGAGTGGGAGGGAGTGGGTGCAGGGGGGAGGCGGGGAGTGGGCGTGGGGGCGAGGGGGAGGGAGTGGGTGTGGGGGCGAGGGGGAGGGAGGGGGGGCCGGAGTGGGTGTGGGGGCAGGGGGAGGGGGCGGGAGTGGGTGTGGAGGCAGGGGGAGGGGGCGGGAGTGGGTGTGGAGGCATGGGGAGGGGGGTGGGGCGGGGAGTGGGTGTGGTGACGTGGAGGCATAACTACACGTCAGAAGACTACGTAGACATAATATTACAGACGTTAGTGACACGTCGGCTTCTCGTAACGTCCGTTACGAATAAGGCCAAATCGAAAAGTAAAATTGAAATAAGGTCAAATTCAAAAATTTTTAAACGATATGACGAAACGTAAAGTTGGTCAATAGTTGGGGTTAAATATCGATAATTTGCCTTTTTTTTTTGTGTGTGGGTTGGCTTTGCGATCTTATCCATAGTCTCACAATCTCCTTCGGAGATTGAATTTGGTGTTCGGCATCGGAATTAAAATTGTAGGAACATACAAGCATGTGATTATGATCTAATCTAACCCTTTTTAACAATTTTAACACGTAATCCAAACTCTCGGGCGTGTGTTTGGAAAGTGAACCGAGTCTAGTTTTTCAACACAAATGGAATTTTTTGAGTAAAATATATGGCCCCGGGGGGATTGGAATTTTGATTTTCCGTCGTCTATTGGTCCGAGTAACGAACCATGTCACGTGTCGATGTTGTAGAAAGTAGCCGAATTTCATACCATTTATCTCGTTACGCTTCTTCATCCCATGATGTGTAATACATGTAGACCTCCCGACGGACATGTGAGGACGGCACACTTGCGGAGGAAAGCACCCCCCCCGTCCGACGGAAGCAAAATCATCCGAATGTCGTCGCTACGAGCACCGTACCTCACCTCACCTCCTACGCCCTCGGACTTGTGTGGATCTAATGACGGGCTCCAAGACCAGCCCATCAATGTGGCCCAGATCGGAAGCTCGACCCCTAGGTCCGAATCGATTGATGACATCATCCTAATGCCGTGACTACGTATGCCGAGACTCGCTTCCCCAAACTTCTTAATGCTACTGGAAGAACTAATCTCATAATTATATTTTATTTATTTATTTTCAAACAGGAGAATTTTTCATAAAGCCTTATCTCAATTCGCGAAGGCTGCCCTCCTCCTCCAGTCCAAAGCGCCCGTCCCTCAATCCCCCACCACCCCTGCCGAACCATGTTAACGTGCTTGAGCGCTTCCATCTCCGGTCTAACCCTTAACCCCCGTCCCCCTGGCAACAATGCCCTCTCCTCCTCCATCAACGGCCTCGCCCTCCGGCTACCCGCCGCCCTGTGCTCCCCACCTCCCTCGGCCGCCTCGTGCCGCCGGGGCCCGAGGTCGACTGCGGTTATGATGGCTAAGAGGGAGGAGGAGTTGAAGGAGATTAGGACTAAGTCCACCGATGAGATCAACGAGGAGGTCGTGGAGCTGAAGGGGGAACTCTTCATGCTCCGGCTGCTGAGGTCCACCAGGAACGAGTTCAAGGCCAGCGAGTTCCGCCGCATGCGCAAGAGGGTGATTCACCATCCTTATTCTCGGTCTCACTCCACTGCCTCTGTTTTTTTTATCTTTTCCTGACTCGTGATTTCAGTCCTAAAGCATTTTAACTTCTGCCTGGGTTCGCCATTAGGAGAATTCGTTGGTTTGATTGATGTCGATGATGATTGCTGGTGGCTGATTCACATTTTACAGTGGGGGGAAAATGCATAGGTTTCATTTCCCCCGAGTGTACGAGTCGAAGTCATAGGAATCGAGGGACCATCCTTGTGATTTATCTGTTCCCATGGAGTCACACCGCCGGCCATGTCGGATGATTGATAGATTTTATGGTGTAAGAAATAATTGAAAGAAGAGTAGGCAGGGTTGTTCTCCCTTGTGCCATTTCTCTGCTCTTCTCATTGATGTTATCCAATAGCCCGTCTCCGGTAGTGCTCGGTAGTGTTTTCCCTGTTACATTCAAATTAAACGTCCATTCATCCACTATGAGATGCTGGGTTGTTTTTAAGTTTCATCGAGAGATGGATGGCACTGGTTCTTAGATGATTTGGGGAATCGAATCATATCCTTCTTCCTTTTCATGTACCTTTTTTATTTTATATCTCTTGTTACAATGTTAATGCCATTCGTAGAATGAGGTTGCATTCCAGGTCAATGAATATCTTTTCTGATTTATCTTGCACTTACAACTTGATATATATAATTAAATGCTTCCACTCTAACTTTGATAAAGTGAAATTGAAAGTAAAGGAAAGCCTTTGTTGATGCCTCTTTATAGAACAGCTTTGCCTGATGAAAATTTCACACGCATTGGTAGATTGCTCGCATGCTAACTGTGAAACGGGAGAGGGAAATCGAAGAAGGAATTAACAAGAGGATATCAAGAAAGCTGGACCGGAAATGGAAGAAAAGCATTATCATTAAACCACCTCCATCACTTATCAAGATGCGAGTGGAAGAGGAAGCTGAAGAAGCTCAAGAAGCTGAGAAGTCTGCTTGAGCTACTCTTAAATGATTTTGTTTCTTTCTTTCCGTCTAAAATATTCATCCATACGGTTGAGACAGAAGTGCTTCAATGGCTTTCTCTTCTTGTAGTTTATTCTTCTTCTTGAATGTTCAAAAAATGTAAACATCAAAGTGATGTCAGCCGGAAGATCTTATGTCTCCTGAACTTGGACAGCAAACCTCAGTTCTCTCTATTGGCATGACCTTTTCCCTATCGAAGTTTATCGCTTGCCCCAGCCAATTTTGGGATATTTATTCCCAACAATCTGATGAGTGTTCCCGTTCAGCAGTCGGAGTTGTCCTCTGAGTGGACTGCTTTGTCTGTCGCGTAACTGAGATCGCCTTTGTATTGCTATGTCATGTTGTTCTGGAATGAAATATCGATGTTTCTGTGATGGAGTCACCAATCTGCAATTGAACTGACTCCAGGTTTAGGGGTTTGTTCTATGTGCATCCTTTTATGGTATAAACAGTATGGCTTTAAGTACTAGTACAAGTTTTGGCTATTGCAATTGAAATTACTCAAGTTAGATTTTGTTAAATGCACATCCTTTTAACTGTACATGCAGTATGACGTAAGGTACGTGTATGTTTCACCTTCTGGTAATTGAGCATGCTACTTAAATAAGCTATTGTTCTAACTGGGTTTTGGTTTCATATTTCATGACAGGGTCATCCCACACCACTTCACCTTTATTTTTTTAAGTTAGATAATAGACTGTTCTATATGCATAATTTCTGCCGTGTTGTTCATGTTGTCTGGAAGAATTATCCAGGGTCATGTTTTCCTTGGCTGGTGTTTGAGCTGTGCTAACTGGCATAGGATATTTCAGATTATTCAATGGTATCTGCTAGATTTACAATCCAGCTAAGATCAAGCAAGGTAAACCAGTATCTCTCACGTGATTACAGCCTAACACAACAAAATCACAGTATTCAGCTCTTCCCAGGATCTATAACAACTACAAACAGCAGTCCTATCCTCAGGTTAGAGGGTTTTTCTATTTATGTTTCTCAGATTCCATCTTTGTATTTTGCCAATGTATATCTCAAAGGGCTTGAGATCTTGCGATGCAGATGGATCTAAATGATCAATTGGGGAAGTGAAATTTTCTTTGAAATTTTACATCTTGATTCAAACTCTTGTCCGGCATTTAAAAAAAAAACTATTGAGCTTTAAATTTTATTCTTTCCTGGCTTATCAAACAAGTCTTGCCTTGATCACTGGAGGAGACAGTTCCAGAGCATCTTGGTGGACCAACAATGAGGTACCTCCCAGATCATACAACTGATGTGTCGTCCAGTCAAAATGGCATCTCTGCACTGGGAAGGGGATCTAGTCAAAGTTGCATCTTTCATAGCTTGATCTTTATTTATTTATTTATTTATTATTCACCTCACAACCATGTGAAACTGTGAACCACTCACTGGCTTTAGTCTGGATCCTCAGTCCTCATTGAAAAAATCATGGGTGGTTTGGTGACAATAGCCGGGAATGTTGAATAAAAGCCGAATTAGATCTTTAGCTTGCTAGTTCATGTGATCTTTCCACCTACTCTTGAACCTTCAGAACCACTGAGTTGAACCTTTTCTAGTTATAACTATGTGATCTCGCTTCCCTATGCCTTGATCATCTTTATATATAAGCAAGCATAAAGGAGTGATGCCATGCTCTTTTTGCTACCGTAAGATGTGGGGCTGGATGCACGTAGCAGCACAAGAGTGAAACTAACTCTGGTCGTCCTTCCTCAGGAAATAAAAGGTACCTTAATACGTTACTACTCTATCACGTCTCCGTGTTCGTTTGGCTCGACCTCTGTTTCATTTTGCTGTGCGCTATGTGGTGGTGGTGGTGCAGTGATGTTAATCTGCTGCGGGCTAATCCTTATGTCAATTACGTGCCTAATAAAAATCATTTCAGGACAATAGAGCTGCGATTATCCGTCGTTGTCTTGTCCTGGAATTTTTTGTCCAGTAAATTCATGAAAAGCTGTATATATTAGATTTTCAGAATGAAAAAGAAAACTAACAAATTGCACTTATTGTTAAGTGTAAGAACGTAGAATGGTTGCACTTAGTCACAACTATGAATGGCAGGCATTGTAGATGAAAGCATGGTTGTCGGGATCGGTAGTATCAGGATGAGGCTTTTGAACTTGCATTGATATGAATAAATGTAACTAAGTAGAATAGTAAACGAAGAATCCATCGAAGTATTTCGATCAGTAGGACTAAGGTTATGACCTAAATGAAATGAACTCCGTGCTATTCATTTATGAATGGGATAAGGCCCAACATAAGGCTTAAACCAGTTAATGGGTTTGGACTAGACGTAACTTGATCTGAGAAAGTAAGAGGGGACCTCGATCGGCCCTATTAATAACTAAACATCTCGTTAAGGGTAACATTTTTGTTTCCCACTTGTCCGGATTGTTAAGATATAAAATATAAACCAAGTCTTCGCCTAATAACTTTACTTTTAGGTCAAACGGTAATGTTTCTATATGGTATCAGAACGGTCCGGCTTCACCTAACAGTTTAAGCTTTTAGGTAAAATGGTAATGTTATATAATCGGAGGACAAATGGTAATGTTATATAACCCTGAGGCACGGTCACACCTGCCCAACACCTAAAACTGAAATACGTATGAGATCACATCCTCCCTCCTCGACTACGTTAAGGATTACATGAGACGTATGGATGATTGA
Organism: Melastoma dodecandrum; assembly: GCA_029817715.1. Classification (NCBI taxonomy): domain Eukaryota; kingdom Viridiplantae; phylum Streptophyta; class Magnoliopsida; order Myrtales; family Melastomataceae; genus Melastoma; species Melastoma dodecandrum. The sequence goes on from JARUPY010000271.1 coordinate 244,497, forward strand.
TAACGTGGCACAAATTTATTATTTTTATTTTTTAAATAAAATAAAGCTGCGGTCATATAAGGAAGATGTCGGGGCCATTATTCCAACATCGAATCAATCAATTAATCAGAAAAAAAAAAATAGCTGTGATTACCGGCTACATTTTTTTCATATTTTTATTAACCAGTCAGTAGGGATTATTCAATGCAAGAATTATCAAGTTGTGTGGCAAGAAGAATCAATTATTAGGAATCCCGGTGACGACGATTTCTTCTCACGAATGGCTTTCTCTTTCTTTCTTTCTTTTTTTCCTTTTTTCTTTTTGAAAAAGAAAAATCATAGTAATAAGATTACCTTCCCCTCTCTGTATTTTTAGTAGTTGGTAAAGTGAATATAAATTCTTTAAACGTACTCACTCTTTATTTTGTTAGATATTATGTTTCCGCATATAAATGATGGGGTGTGTGTGGGGGGGTTGTTGGGTCAACTTGAGAGGTTGTATAGATTAATAACACAGGACAAGTGCACGAGTATTGATTGCATTGCTCTCCACCCATGTCTGATGACATGCTCCGGGAATAATAATATCTGTACACGAAGTTTCCATAATCATACGTACCTGGTTAAAGGGATCTCGTCCCGGTTTTATCGGGCATATTATAATTAATGTGTGTCGGGGACGGGACGAAGTTGCTTCGACGATAGTTCGAGGCCATGAATAAAAGAACATAATGACCTAATTCCCTTTCCCCATGCACGCTAATTACGTGTGCATGTTTAAGTGTCAATAAACTCTCCCCCACCACACCCCTTTTCAAGTGATTTGACCGAGCAAATCGCCATTGCTAAAAAATGCTAATCGGGGACCTCTGTTAAGGGAAATCATTATGATAATCAACTGTCAACTTCGACCCATTAGCTGTTAATCCGTGATGTCACCTCCCCCCCTAATTATTTCCTTTCCTTCTTTGTCTTTGTTTTGATGGAAACAATTGGGGGGTGCAGTGGTTGATGCTCTTCCTCCTCCTCCCCCCCTCCCCCGGGTGTTTATAATAATGGGAGGATCATCCCATTTGGTCGTGGGTGTGCTTCTTTAAATAATACCCTAAGGGAGGGGCATAACAGTTGGGAAAATTCGCCACAACCCCCCCAAATTAGAAACATCAAACTATATGATAACATAATACTAGACTACTACTCCTACCATTACACGAGAGGCTTGGTGTAATATTAATGGAGTGTTGTCGCAAACCCTTTCGACAATTGTTGCTCTGTCTCCGGTGCTTTACCACCGGAAAGAAAACAGGATGGAACGTTATAAATATGTGAAATTAATCTTTACGAGAATCATATTTTAATCATTCGGACCCGAGAAACCGGCCTAGTAATTGGGAATTGGAGTGTTTGCAATAAGAACTCTCGAGTTGAAATTCATATTCTGCCTTGAGTAACTCCGGTTGCATATGTTTAACGAGACGACTCTCACCCGAACTCTAACCAGTAATGTTTTCTAACCTAGAACTTGGACTTGTACGGACATTTGTGTATTCTTTAGAAAGGTCCGACATATTATATTGCCAACGGAAACGAAACCGTGTTGATGCTCGACATTCTCGTGGCCAATAAAATTGAAAGAGAGAGAGGGAGAGGGATAGGGATAGGGATAGGGAACCATTTTATATTTGCATGAGATTGCTATTATTATCTTATAATAGAGGGGCGAAGATATGATGAAATTAGCATAGATCCCGAAGACCCCACTTCTCCCCCCCCCCCCCCCTCAAATATGTATAAAATAACATTTGTTTTTCTTTGATTCTTTGCTTGTAGGGGATTGTAGTAAATTGGGTTTGGTGAGAGGAAAATGAAATATATTTAGGGGGGAGGAGAAGTTGGCGTTTTCAATGGTTGCTTGCGGATGCGACTCACGTGTATTATTTATTTTACATCAGTCTGCTACTAAGCACGTATGATCAATAACATTTGACACAATCTAATACGCCTGAATCATATCTTAATATTGACGCGAAGATATCGCGGAGCTCGAGCCACATCTTGGCAGACATTATGCGAACAACACGTCTTGTACTAACTAATTGTAGGGCGTGGAAGATAAACTAAATATAGTAAGGTCAAAGAAGGCGATTGCCCTTTTGCCAAACGAAACAAAGACAATACTTGGCATTTAGAATGGCTCCCGAGAAAGCTTGCTCAGAGACAAATATATATGACAACTCCCTCGGTAGTAGATTTCCTTGTCTTCTAATCGAAAATCGTTTTAGTAATTAAAAGTGTTAATCATGAAGGGGGGGGGGGGGGGGGAAAACTACAATGATCGACCGAAGCCACGGCACGGCAAGAAGTCGTCAAAATGTCAACCCCCAGTTGTTTGGTTATCAAATTAACATGAGTGAAGGGGAAGAAAATAACTAAACGATTTGAAAGTCATAAAAAAATAAAAGAGAAGGAGGGTCTTTCAAGCAACACCACCCTTTTTTGTAGGTCACCTCCTGTTCCCGAATCAGACATGGAAATGTCATTCACGGAGAAGAAAACACGGCCCTCCTGTGACGTGTACATAAAATGTAGGAAAGTAATTAGCGTCCAACTGTGTGTATTAACACGATCCTATTTACATAGATAGAACCGGGCAATAAACGTGTAAACCTAACACGACAACGTCGTCGTGTTATCGAGACTTCATTCTCGATATCCATCAGAGGAGCACGTGCAGAGTTGTGCCTCTGAGACGTGGTTCTAGGGTTTTGCATGGGACACGGCAAAACATGAAACAGTGGAAGAGGGAAGAATAGGGAGAGGGAAAAGAGACGTGGCAAAAGGGTGGTGGGGGGAGGGACAAAAAGTCCAGAGTTTAGATAGTGTTGGGTAGAAACGTAACGGAGCAAGCAAATCAGTTGTTTAGCTGACAATTTAACAAAGTGAATGATTACTTTTCTAATGGCTTAAAGGTGTTGTGTTAAGGGGCCCCGCGGGGGCTTACATCAGATTGACCCCATCCATCCATATTTGTTTATTGCCCCCCCTTAAACTAAACCCCCACCCCCCACCCCCATCTTCTTCTTCTTCTTCCCCTTCTTGATGTTGAGTCTGTTGTGGTCCACTCTACAAAGAAAATCTGGAGAACAAGCAACCCCTCACCCTCTTCCATCCATCGCTCTCTCTATCCCTATCCATACCACTCTTACCAAAAGAAACAGGGGGCATCGCCAACGTCATTCCTTACACCCCCCCCCCCCCCCCCCTCCAAACCACTGCCGATAAATCCGATATCGTAAAACCTTCGATACAAACAAGAAAAGTAACTTTCAGTGACCGTCACCATTCATGTTAACGATCCCAGCTTTCTCCATCGATTTTCTTTTCTGGGTAGGTATATTACGCGGTGATGGTATCACAGTATAAATTAAATCTTGATGCCCTACTTGACATAGTAATAACGATTTATTATAACAAAACTTTCCGGGTGGGGAAGAATCAGAGAGCAGAGACAAGTTAAGTTAATTCATATTGCTAAATGTTCTTCTTTTTCCTTCTTTATGTTGACTCTGATGGTGGAGGGACGAATTTTCCTTCTCCGAGAGTGCAATTTCGCATCTACAATTTGAAGGATTTCGTGGAGAGGATGCCAAACATGTCACCCCCCCTCTCTTCTCTAGGTGGGGTACATTTTTTTGTCACCCTTTTTCCCTCTGCTCTAAACCAAAAGTTAAAGAAAGACAAAACATAAAAACGTGGTTGCTTTTCCAGCGCAAAGATGTTTGTGCCGACAGCCAAACATTAACATAGAAACAAAGAAAGAAATAGTAGCTCTAAATAATTCCATTCGAATGGAGTCGGCGGATGATTGGTTACAACACTTTTGAATTGGAAAACTCTGTGTAATTAGAGTAAAATGTCTAATCTTTCGAACTAACTGGTTACTCTCGATGCAAATAAGTAGGTTTCTGAAGAAGACAAATAACGTAGGTGCAAGAAAGGCCGGGGTCGGAGAAGTTCTTCTCCCATTAGTTTGACTCTTATAATAATTCCTTGGCGTGGGGACCTCGTTGCCTTATGCTTCTTTTTGATGGTTGCCCTTTGTAATCTCGTGTTTTTGAGGGTTTTGTAGGGAGAGCGTAGAATGTGTTATTATATGGTACGGTGATAGTCCAACCCCGTAATCTCCCCCCCCCCCTCTTAATTTAACCAAAGACGATGATGACGATCGCCGGTAGACATTCAAAATCATGACACCTCGATTTTATTCCAACAACTCTACGTTTAGACTTATAAAAAATGGATATGGAAATTGTTTGGAGTTAACTATCAATTTAGGATGGACAGAGAACTTCCTTATTTTCTTTTTCTTTTTCAGTTCATCGACGGACCAATCTCCAGTGACCGGAGATACTGATCATAGTCGTTTCGAGTTCGGAAAGTTTCACACGAGATGGAATCGCTATTATCTGGAACTGTCGTTCCTCTTCTTCTTCCATCTTTTCTTTTTTCTCTCCGACGGAAGCAAAATTGGGAGAGGAGCGTGTCGAAAATCTCCCGTTCCGTAAAAGAAGGTTGACACGCAACGTTAACTACTTGCCAGCTAACCTACCACCCCTCGGTCATGATTTCCTCTCTTGTCAATCCTTTTTGGTCGAGAGAAAAAAGTCAATTGAGAGGGGTTGTCAAACACTGATTGATCTCGGCAGTCATTCCCACATTTAACAGTCGGCCGATATCTACCGCCGGTTTTGGTCATTGTTTTTGCTTTCCGATTCTTACCAACTTTGTTTTATCGCCCGGCAAAACGTTACGCAAAGTTGGGAGGATCTTTCACATCCTTACGGTCGCGTAATTCAAAGTAAAAGAAGTTGCATTGTGGAAAGGAAGAGTAGGGACATGAATAAAAACCATCAAGATAAACAAATAAAAATAAAATCTCGTAAGTAGAAGTGACGAATGTTGCGTGCATGGGGGGAGAATCTCACTCTCCCTGACCACGGACAACGCGACATCTGTCTGTCCAAGGAATTTGACAGCGACCCTCACTTGTCATGTCCAAGCATTTATAGTAATTTTGCGATCACTCTACAGGTATTTGAGCCGGGACAAGTATGATTAGGAAATAGTTAGATGAATCATCAATGTTTAGAGTTGATTTTTGTTTGGTCGTGGAATAAGGAGGGACGAAGATTTGCTCAAAGGAGTGAAAAAGAGCGAGTAGAAAGATCGATCCTCAAGTAAAATGCGTCACGTTTGACTATCATTGTATTGTAATTACGATTTCTACTTTAAGGGGTTGTGGTTGGGGTTGGGGTTGGGGGGGGGGGTGGGAGGGTAATTATTAGGTTGCAAATATGCTTAATTAGCCGCCATTAAAGAAGAGGGGTGCTGTGGTGGAGGGCGTATATATATGGGATGAGTGGGGGAATGGTTGGATCTCAGGGCGACAGGCTTCCCACACAATCATTTGATAACCTTTTCTCTTAAAGAGGGGCGAAAGGCAAGACATTGTAAGAAAGAGAAGAGAGAGAGAGAAGAGAGGAAGAACGATAGCCATAAGGAAGATGGGGAGGTCACCTTGTTGCGATGAGAGCGGCCTCAAGAAGGGACCGTGGATGCCGGAGGAGGACCAGAAGCTCCTCAAGTACATCCAGAAGCACGGTCACGGGAGTTGGCGTGCCCTCCCTAAGCTCGCCGGTAACGTTATTCCCCCCCTCCCTCGACAATAATATCGCGATAATCCATTGTTCTCGGCTTTGTCGCTGAGCCTCTCCCCCAACGATCAGGTCTTAACAGATGCGGGAAGAGCTGTCGTTTGAGATGGACCAACTACCTGAGGCCAGATATCAAGAGGGGCAAGTTCTCGGCCGAGGAGGAGCAGACCATCCTCAACCTCCACTCCTTCCTCGGAAACAAGTAATTATTCCTCTTTTGTTCTTTCTTCCTTCTGCCTTTTGAACTGACAAGCTCGATACTTATGTCTCCATCGCGCACGTTTTCTCCGATCCTTTTAGGTGGTCTGCAATCGCTAGCCACCTCCCTGGGAGGACGGACAACGAGATAAAGAACTTCTGGAACACCCACCTAAAGAAGAAGCTCATTCAGATGGGATTTGACCCCATGACTCACCGCCCGAGGACCGACATCTTCTCGAGCCTTCCCCATCTCCTCGCCCTGGCGAACCTCAAGGAGCTATTGGACCACAACTCCCTTGAGGAGCATGCCATTCGGCTCCAAGCCGAGGCCGTGACCAAGCTTCAGTATCTCCAGTGCCTCCTCCAATCCCCACCGCTAGCACCCCTAGCTCCTCCAACTGCCTCCGCTGCCCTTAACCCATACTCTGATGACATCGAAACCATGAAGCTCTTAAACTCTCTTGCTTCCATGCAAGACAACCATGACCAAGTGCTGGGAATGACATCCCAGAATTTCGTGCCCAACTCCGCCGCCAATAATGTTACCGCCTCTGCAGACGTGTACAATTCCTTCCCTTTCGCCCATTTGCCAGAGATGCAAAGCCCATGGAAGTTCGAGGAGCAAGTGACCCCCGGCAAGCACAAAACCAAGGATATGATCACGAACGCAGTCCAAGGGGATGCTTCTCAGGACTTCATGATTTCGCCGAATTCTCCATGGCAGCTTCCCCCTTCCTCCTCAGCTTCTCTCTCTGGGGCTCTAGCCGACACTTCTGTCTACAACCCTAACCAAGACGCTTGCGTCTCATCAAGCTACGGCGGAGAGGACTGGCCGGACCTTCAGCTGCTCGAGGATCCCATGTTCCGTGAGATTGCTTTGTAGAGTGTGAGACGGACGATTCGATTCGTTTCCCTAGTATGTAGTACATTCTAGGCAAACCCTTCCTAATTACGGCGACGAACTGCTGGGTTCGGGGCGGACCGATACGCTTTTTGTGAATACGTTGTTGCAGCTGGATTTGGCACGTGAATGAGTATAATATAAACGTGCGAAGGTGAGCAAGACGGCACCGCATGGGGGGGCGCCGCAATTTCATAACAGTTAAATTTCATTAGAACCCTTCAGTTTGTAAGAACTGTGTACGTTAAATTCATCGCCGGCACGCGGTCGAAATTCCGGAAGGGGAGAGGACAAACAGGAAAAAGGGAATCCAAAGTTCGGGGAGGATCGATCCACATCTCATTTCTTATTATTATTATTATTTTACCATTCTTGCATAAGAATTTGCCAACATAAAAGTCATGCATTCACACTGTGTTGTCAAAAGCACCCTAAACACTTTAAGCGCAGCGAGACGCATCCCAGCGCTTCGCTCCCTCTGAAGTGGCCCGCATAAAGCGCACGCTTAGGAGGCGCTTCGGGTTTTAAGCACGAGGCGCAAAGCGCAGCTGAAGTGACAAAGGCGTAACTGTCCCTATACGAAACCCTATTTTTCCTTTTTTTCTATCCGAAGCACTCCCTCCCAGCGCCAGACGGAATCCCTCCCTCCCTCTCTCCCAGAAGCCTTCATTCCCATCGCCTCACCGGACCCTGTCCCCCCGTAGGACCCTGACCCAAACCCTCCCTCTCTTGCTGTGATTCCTGATTTCTTATCTTTTGCGTATGCGGGTTTTGATTTATGTGGGTTGGCGTTTTGATTTATGTGGGGTTGATTTCTAAGGTTGAACATACTTAGCTCTCACTCCCAGCTCAGTTTGTCTCTTTTCAAATATACGTGTGTTTCGATTTCTGTTGTTTTCGATTTCTTTGATTTCTGATCAAATCCTGCGATGTTTGTATAGACTGATATTAGGAATGGATTCATCGGACAAATCTTCGAAAAGAGATTAACATTGATACCTACATGTCAAAAACGCGTTTTACACTTTTTGCTTAAAGCGATTTGGAAGTTCTGCGCTTTCTGTGTACTCTGTGGTTTCACAACTATGATTCACACCCATCAAAGGGGGCGAGATTTTCTTTCATTCAATCATCAATCTTGGTTAATTTCGTTTTTCTTCCTTAAAAAGTGGATAAAAGGGGAAGTTGGAGATCATTGAAGGTTGGACTGAATCGTTCTACCTGCAACAAGCTAACCACTCCTTTTAAATATGATAATATGATGAGAGGACTGAATTAATCTCGTTATAACTTCAGGTTTAACGATTTGATTTTGATATCGGATGCCCCCCCCCCCCCCGCCAAAAAAAAAAAATCAACCATCAGAATCGAGAGGCAGTTGGTCTTTCTCTGTTAAGACGAAACAAACGAAAACTTCGACAAAACCAATTCCTCCGTCGATATACTGTATATGGGATAACTTATAACTATACTGAACGTATTCTGCGCTTGTTTTGTTTAGAAAACAAATAATTTTTATCACAACCAGTGGAGACCGTTGCTTAATTCGATGATAAGCGAAGAACCTAGTCGATGCTTGGCATGCCGTGAATCTTCTCATGGAAAAGTGACGTGCCTTCGGGAAGGCAGACACGGGCAGCGGTGCGTGGTTGTCGTCGGCTCTTGCTATTAAGGTGTCGCGTTGAGTCTCGTAAGCAGCACAACCCTTGTTTTTAGTCGTCACCGTCGAGTTTTGGTGTTCCTCCATGGCAGGAGCTGACAAAATCCCAAACATGAGCTGCAAGCGACTCTTCATATATCAACGCCACGGTAGGAGGCAAAGATTCTCGATGGCACTGCCTCGAGAGGCCTTTTCGCATTACCGAGTGTCTGAACCCATGCAATTCTTGTGACTCCCAGTGATCCTATAAATAAGTGATCCACGGACATGGGCGAGAGAGATAAGGGTACAAAAATCTTATGCTTGTATATTAGAGAATGCCGCCGTCTCTTTGCGAGTAGGGTTAGAGTGTCTTATCCTAGTTATTATGTTATTTTGGTTGGTATTGGATTGGTCATGCTTATAAATGAGCTACGATCCGCAGGGTGCGAAATTGAAAAATGGAATTAACAAGACTTTCCAACGTTGCATCCTCTATATCATAGGTATATTTGAATAATGGGAAAGTTGGGCTACTGATGGGCTTCAACCGGAAAAATAAAATAAATGGGGATTTGAATCTGAGAAGTTGGCCCAAGACAAGAAGCCTAATCTCACCGAATGAAGCTGCGATAGCACAATACTATGTTCCTCTGCCGACGATCAAGAGACATTGTTTTTGCTACCTTGGTCTTCCAAATTTTTAGTCTTAATAAGGCTCAAAGATCAAGAGCTTTGTTCCAATTTAACCTGAATTTCTAAAATAATTCGCGAAATGACCTCGTTAGTTTCGATATTCCGTAAATAACCTCGTGAAATCGGCCTTACAAAGGCCGACTTCAATTCCTTAAATAAGTCGACCTTTGAAAGACCGACTTCCTAAAAATTAAAAAAAAAAAAAATTAAAAAATTTGGGAAGTCAGCCTAAAAAAAAAAATTCCCCCTGCAAACCCCACCAGCCCTTCAAACCCCCACGTACTTTCCTTTTTTTTCTAATTCAATATGGAAGTCGGCCTTTGTAAGGCCGACTTCCATTCAAATTTTTTTTTTTTAATTTTTACGAAGTCGGCTTTTGTAAAATCGATTTCACGACATTATTTACGGAATATCGAAACTAACGAAGTCATTTCGCGAATTATTTTAGAAATTCAGGTTAAATCGGAACAAACCTCCAAAGATCAAGAGTCTGGCTGCAAGAAGTGGCCTGCTTGTCTACGGGATTGTTTGGGGGTATTGTCGAGAATGCTTCCGTAAATACATGTAAAACCGAGTTCGTTCAATTAGCCTTAAAATAGTACGATCAATCAATAGCCTTAAATTTATTAACCAATTTATTTTCTCAGGAATTCAGTTTAATTTTTAATTCCCCGATCGAAATCGAAATTCGAAGTAATCTCATAAATCAAATATTATTTCGGCGATGTTACATCAGATTTAAATGAAATATTCGGTTTTCCTATAATATTTGTTAATATCGCAACCCACCCCCGCCCCCCTCTTCCTCGCTTCTCCGCCGAAGTACGATGGCGGGCACGAAACCCTTGGCGGCGATCTCGGCGGCGATACGGAGGCGATACATGTCGTCGTCGAGCGGGGTCAGCAGATGGACGAGCCCTGGCCACGAAGAGAGACCAAAGGGATACCTATTCAATCGGACGCCGCCTCCCCCGGGACAGTCGCGTAAGTGGGAGGACTGGGAGCTGCCCTGCTACATCACCAGCTTCCTCACTATCGTCATCCTCGGGGTCGGCCTCAACGCCAAGCCTGATCTTACCATTGAAACCTGGGCTCACCAGAAGGCTCTCGAACGCCTCGAGATCGAGCAAGGACAGACCGCCGATACCGATTAGAAATTAACCTCCCCCAAATCCTTCCGCAACAGTGTGCCCTGGATGTTTGATGACGACTTGTTTTTTTGGTTTTAGTTTTGTCTGTTGATATGGGCGGAATGTGAAATAAAGGGATCCTTCCGTTTCTATACGATACTGTGATTGGGGATGAATTGATAATGTTTCTTGGTACGGCGATGAGAAATGCCGGATATCGTTGATAGATCTTGTTCTTCATGAGTAAATTTCTGCTGGATCTCCCACTCTTGCGGTCTTAGCTAAACTGTGAATCTTGTCTATTTTCGAGGGTTTGCCTTCTCAGATGGGAGGTACAGCTGCTTATCCAGTATGGAAGCCAGGGTAAATTTGTGCATGTGTTTCGCTGCAATTCATGATTTCTTTGGTCATTGGCAGTTTTTCTACTCGTAGAAGCACAAATTCCTCTAGTCTCGGTTGTACCTCACAACCCTTCGCAATCTCATTTTGTAATCTTGTTTATTCTTGTTAACTAACATCCAGAGTTGCAGTTGCCTACTGGTGCTTGTTTATTTGCTCTCCTCTTTCGAGGTATTTTGGAGGGTAGGTTGTGGCAATATGGGAAAAAGTTACTGAGGCTAATTTACGCAATGCTGGTTGATGAGTTTTGGGATGTCAATGGCCAAAAATTTCTGAATAAGGGGAGCTCATCTTGTTTTGAAATGATAAATGCCAGCTTCTGTGTTGGTCAAGAGACTGTGTATCCTGATGGGTTCTGATAGGATTGGTCATCTAAAAGACTTTGAGCTTCTTTATTCAGTGTTGACTGATATCCGTAATTTTGCGGGAGCTGCTAGGTGATATCATTGCAGTGTCCTCATTTTGGGGCCCAGTCCAATTTTTATGTCCTTGTTGAATGGAATAACTAAATGCGTGAAGGCAGGAAAAAAGATATTTGAATGGAGAGAGAAGAGATAGATATGATGAACTGAAGACTTGAGACTAAGACAACAATGAGTGATGTGGTAATGGTGGTGGAGTGTAGGACAATGAATTCAGTTAGAAAAAGCTGAGGCTTTGCAGGTCCTTGAGGTTTGGATTGATGATCATGCTATTGCAAAGAGTCGAGATGGATTTAGATGTTTTGACCACTAGAAGCTATAAATGTAAATAAGATTTTCTTTGGCCATGTTTCACTTTGGAGGCTAATGGAGTCATGTCCATGGAGTGGTAGATTAGCGGATAATGCGACAATAATGCTTACTGAAGTCAAAGATGAGTTAAAACTACTGTGGTGCCGATGTATGGTTGCATACTACCTTGCACAAGTCCTGGAGTCCGCTGTGTGTTTTGGGATGTCTGATTTGAAGCTTTATTCTGGGAGATTTTTGGAAAGTTGCATCGTGCAGGAAGGTTTAATGGAAGATGTTGATAAATTACATGACTGCAGATTGACAGCCTGTTCTTTTGGTGATGCGACGGATCCATGTAGCTGTAGCCTTGGAAGTTCTTAATCAGTTTTGTGAGCCCATTGAACACATTGCTGGTTATCTTTTCGCTGAAATTCTTAAGATAAGATCATTTTACTGATATTGTGTAAAGGGGCATCTTTAGAGCGAGTTGGTTTGCTTTCCACTGAAATCAGTACCTCTCTTGTGTTGGAGGGTGACCATGTTAGAAAATAACATCTGATTTCTTGGTGCTGTTCCTTCCATCACATTAGATCCACACATACGTTTTCCGATCAATTAATATGTTCTTCATTGAAAGGGAGGCTTGCAAGTGATGATGCTCTTGGGGGAGGGTTAGAATAGTAAACCTTATTGATTAGAAGGAATGACTGAATGGTTATGGGGCTATTTCGGTTGATGGAAGCAGTGTAGTCTCGAGTAGTTTTCAGAGAAGGAAGGGAAAATGAACTGTGCTTGATAGTTTGTCAGCAATCTAGCTTGATACACACAATTTTTTTTTGTCTGGAAAAAGATAGTTACTTGCATTACGTGCATTTGCAGTTCTTATTCGGTGGCAAGCAGGCATGGTGATTATTGTTCTAACTGTCTCGGGATTAACCTAAGACCTAACGGCATCCATCATTTTTATGTGCCTGTATGATTTTGGTTTTGCGAACTTTACAACTACCCTGGGACATGGGCATTCTATATTCTGGAGGACCTTAACCTTTGTGCTTATATCAATCATTCTAGAGGCATCAAGGGCTGGTCTCTGACTGGGAAAGGCGACAGCTCCCAGTCAGATGAAGAAGAAGATTATCTTTGTAGAGAGACAACTGGTGCAGAGTCTTGACATGTGGATACCCTTCTTCCACTACCTTTTGCGGTTTTGGCAAATCTGTCTGCTTCCATGTTTTGGTGGTGATAGTTTGATTTCTAGAAAACAAGTTTACTCACATAGCTGTCAGTCACTTCTTTAATGTTGTGTGGTATGCTAGGCTACTGGATAAGTTGGTGCTGAAAATGGTTCCAATCTTAGAGGCTGATGAAAATTGGGGGGGGGGGGGGGGCCCCTTCATCCCTGAGATGATGACCCAGTGGGTTGAATCTATTGATTCTCGGCCACCATTCTCTCTCTGACTAATTTCGAACGATGTTGCTCAGCAGAAACAAATGGAAGACTTTGAGTTTCATCACACGCCGGTTGGGGTTGGGCGGGAAAATGTAAAAGGAAAGATAAAATTGGAGGCGGGAAGGGGAAAACAAAAAGGGGAGGGGATCAAATCGCAGGAATAAAGAATTGAAGAGTTGCCCTCGCTTTGCTTGGAATCGAAAAGAAAAGGAGAAGGAAAAGAATGGGGAAGAGGAAGAATTCTAGGGTTCCCACCGACGAAGAAGACTTGAAGGACGATCCTCCCCATCCCCACCGCTCCTCCTCCGGCGAGAAGAGTCTCTACGAGGTTCGGTTCGATTCTTGTTCGGGTGGGAGGGTGATTATGGTTTTCTTTTCGTTTCTTTTTTTAACTAGGGCTTCCTCGCGTTTTGGCTTCCGTCCTTGGCAGATTATTGGCGTGGACAGGACCGCCACTCAACAAGAGATTAAGAAGGCCTACTACAAGTTGGCACTGCGTCTTCATCCTGATAAAAATCCCGGCGATGAGGTTTTTTTCATTCCCCCAACCCCCACCCCCACCCCCTTCCCCGTTCGTTATTCGTGGCGAAATCCGCACACGAGTTTTAATCCCTGCGTTCCTGTAGGATGCCAAGGAGAAATTCCAACAGCTGCAAAAGGTGATCTCGGTTCTTGGGGATGAGGAGAAACGCTCCCTTTATGATCAGACCGGCTGTGTCGACGATGCCGTGAGTATTGCTTTACCGAAACAGTTGCAGCCCATGCCCCACCCCCCACCCCCTGCAGTCTGTTCTATTTTCCCGTTCTATAACTGCAGCTGCTGGCCCCATTATATAGTAATCTAGTATCCAGTGGGCATTAAGTATTTGTTGATTCGATTGTGATTTTCCGGACTTCAATGTCCAGGAACTTGCTGGGGATGTTGTTCAGAACCTGCACGAATATTTCAGAGCTGTCTACAGGAAGGTGGAGTTACTTTAAACCTTCCATCGGTTTGTTTTTATTTGAAATGACGAGAATATTTTCGGCGCCGTACACTTGTTATTCTTCCTGTCCTTACTTAATATCAATTTTATCACGTTCTTCTCATGCTTCCCATCACCGACAGCCTTTTCTTATACCATGCTTTTACAGGTAACCGAGGCTGATATCGAAGAGTTTGCGGCTAATTACCGAGGATCTGATTCGGAAAAGAGTGACCTGATTAATTTGTACAATGAGTGTGAGGGTAACATGAAAAGGCATGTGGTCTTTCACCTTTTCTAGCACTTCTTCCTTTTCAGTTGTCTTGTCTCGTCTTGTGACAGCCGTATGGTTGTCATCCTGGACTTTGCAGGCTCTTTTGCTCAATGCTCTGCTCAGATCCGAAACTCGACTCCCATCGCTTCAAAGATATTATCGATGAAGCTATTGCTTCAGGTCTGTGATCAAGTATTTTTAACTCATTTTTGCTGTAATACTTATATGGGCATATCCAATTGGATTGCTTGATAGTGTGAATTCATGTGGTTGCTTTTCAAGAGTATGTTTGGTTTGGAGTGCTATGGATAGTGATTCAAGTTTAGGGTCAGCTTGTTCAACAGGGAATGGATCCTTTAATAGGCGCCGTCTGGTATCGATACTTTTGTTACTTTGTTAACCTTGTTTTCTCTTTTTTCTAATTTGTTGGTCTAATTACACTAATCAATCTTCTTTTTTCTCCACGACAGGAGTGTTGAAGTCAACCAAGCCTTATAAAAAATGGTCCAAGCAAGTTTCTGAAACGGAAGCACCAGTGGATCCGTTGCTCATCATTAGGGGAAAGTCAGTATCGTGATTTCACTGTTGGATCCAATTTCAAATTATCACTGGGAGAATCAAATTTAATCTGGCTTCTGCATGCTGTGCAGATCGAAGAAGGGAGAAGATCTTCAGAGCATGATATTGCAGCGTCGAGGCGACAGGAAGGAGAAGTTCGAGTCCATGTTCTCGTCGATGATGAGCAAATACAGCGGGGGTGTGTCCTTGGAGGAGCCCACGGAGGAAGAGTTTGAGGCTGCCAGAAGGAAACTCGAAAGCAGGAAGTCGGGCAAGAAAAGGAAGCCGAAGTAGCTAAGGTATAAGAGAGACATAGCCTCTTCCCTTTATGTTGCTTGCACTTAGGCTGGGGGAGTTGGGGAACTACATATGCCATTTTCAAGTTCATCTGATTCATATTTTGGTGTTGAAACGTGATCACATGGAGATTGCGCGGGCATACATTTCATTGTGGATGCTGTTAGGATTGTTTATGTATCTGGTAAAAATTTCCTACCTGTGACCAGGCAATGCACTGGGCCTTGGTTGGATTCGCCCTCCCTTCCAGACACATCTCGGCCGTCCGAACTGTCGGTTACACATTTGTGGCTGTGAAACTCTTATTAGATGATGGTGGCCCGCGGAGGCTTATTTGCTATTTTGTTTTGTTGGTTGGTGGGTGCCGTTGTCATAAATCAGAAATAGATGGGTTAAGAGGAGCTCCTCGTTTTGTTCTCCCTTTTTAAACTTTTGTCATTGTCTTCGGTTTTTAAAACATGCTAAAACAACAATGATAAAATAAATGCGGTTGAGAAAGGGGTGTGGGTGCCGATTGATTGTGAATGGGGGCGTTTCTTTTCTTTTTCTAATTTTTGTCTTCTGTGTCTAAATAAATGGGTGACAATTCGGCAAGGAGCAACCTACCACTATTCTACGTACGGTTGCAACTATTTAAATTCTTGATGTAGGGTTGTTGTTACCATGGTTGTCGGGAATAGTAGGATTGGATAGGAACTTCGACCTTTGGATAGATCGATATGATCAGAATTTTGGTATCGGTTAGAATTTGTCATGTCCTCAAAAAAATCGAAATAGGGCTGAGGAACAAGTGTTTCAAAATTTACTCGTTGTTGGAACAATTTTCAAAATTTAGTTCGGAATTTTTCGTTTCTAATAACGATTTCATGATAATAAGTGAAATTATTTCGTTAATAGGAAACAAATCATACTCCTAAACAACCTACCATTTTTTGAACACCAAACAAAAATTCCAGCGTGTTATATCTTCTACACATTACCAAAACTCAATCCATCCAATTCAATCATCGACCCCCCCATGTATTTTAGGTTTTGATTTTTTTTTTTTTTTGGTACTAAGTTTCTAACCATGGACAAAAACATCAGTTGCCAGCTGAAAGTATTTAGGTCGGATTCAATTTGGGGGAGGGGGGGTGTGTTTGGAGAGGGACATGTCAACCGAACGCACGAAGGGCAGGGAGAAGGGGGGGTCCGAGACACGTGTGAACCGGGGGATGGGGAGAGGAAGCCATTAATATCCCACCTCGTGACAATTTTGTTAGTACGAAGAACCTTTTTGGCTACCCACACCATCCCAAGCAAACCAAGAACTCCTTCCTTTTCCTTTCCTTTCCTCTCCGCTCCTCTCCACCGTCGGTCTCAATTGGAATGTGGTGGGGTCGATGCTTTTCCCACACTCTTCCCCCCCCCCCTCTCTCTCTGCCTTGCCTAAGCTGAATCATTTGTGCGCGGGCTGGTAAGATCTGTGATTTTTTTTTGGGTTTGGGGAACTGGGGGATGAAGTCGGACTGCGGCGAGAGGAGTGGGAAGATGGAAGATTACGAGGTCTTGGAGCAGATTGGGAGGGGCACCTCCGGCTCCGCTTTCTTGGTCCTCCATAAATCCCAGAAGAAGAGGTCCCTCCCCCCCCCTTCCCTAACCTCAAGTCTCTCGACTCTCGATTGTTCACCCTTTTGTGTTTCTGTCCTTCTCGTCTCAGGTATACGCTTAAGAAGATTCGGTTGGCTAAGCAAACTGACAAGTTCCAACGCACCGCTCACCGGGAGGTTTTCTTTTTGTCCCACGCTTTTTCTCACCACCCCCCTTCTACTTTCTGTTCTAGTCTTCAAATATCCCTTCTTGTCCCTATCAGAACGTGGATTACTTGGTGGGTCTTTTTGTTTTGCGCCCGACTCCGTTGCTAATCAATAATTTGTCGTCCTGTCGGTGGTTTGTTAGTCTTTGAGTTATTGAGAGGACTCTTCTCACATGATCAGTCCTGCGCCGTGTTCTTTTGTTGATGAGTTGATGAATTTGCTCGAGGTTGGCCCAGAGTGAGAGTCTTTAGATGATGAGAAACAAACCTGTGAAAATTGCAGATGGAATTGATGGCGAAGCTGAATCATCCCTACATTGTGGAGTACAAGGATGCTTGGGTTGAGAAGGTGGAGAGCGCCTCCTTATCAATCTGAGATTTGGGCAAAGATTGTTCAAGGGCTAACTTGGGCGTATTCGTTGCTGCAGGGTACTAGCATTTGCATTGTCGCTGAATACTGTGAAGGTGGTGACATGTGAGTGGCGACAACTCTTTTTTACTGGATTCGAAATTTAGTTGGACTTTATTTGAATTTAGTTTGAATTACTAGTGACCACACTTTTGGGGTCATCTCTATTCAAGGTGAGATTCCTCTTTAGCTTTAAATGTTAATGTGCACACATTAGCTTTATTTTACCTAATTAGGATTTAGATATGAATCCTTCTTGAAATGGAAAATCACTTCTTTGGGGAGTTGTTAGGTACATCTATGATCATCCTCTCGCCACCCCCCATACTATTTAGGACAGCAATTTTGTATGCCAAGTAAGATGAATTTAAATTTTGGTTGAGCGATTGAGCTGAGAAATATCATTCTCTTTTTTACGAGTGTAGGGGTGGATTGGTAAAGAAGGCCAGGGGACGCTTTTTTCCTGAGGAGGTAGTGTGTTTTAATTCTTCTTCTCGCTGCCGTGTTAAAAACACTAAAATACATCTTTCATGTATCTCCACGGTTTTGGTTTGGAATGCAGAAAGTTTGCAAATGGTTGGCGCAGTTATTGCTAGCTGTCGATTACCTTCACTCCAATCGTGTGCTTCACAGATATCTGAAGGCAAGATCAGATTCTGAAACACGAAGAACTAAACATTTCTTTGTAGTTTGCGTTAAATCTAATGAAAGGCCTACTATTTTCAGTGTTCCAACATATTTCTTACTAAGGACAATGACATCCGGCTTGGTATGAATGTTAACTCCATTAATGCAACCCCATAATGCAATCCTTTTTCTAAATATTACCTCCAGTGATGTCATTTTGTTCTTTCTTTTGGAATGTGCATTTCAAACGATTGGTGTTTTAGGTGATTTTGGCCTTGCAAAGCTACTTGGGACAGAAGATCTTGCTTCATCGGTATGATGTGACATCCCTGTATTTGTCAGTGTTTACTTGTATGGCGGATGATCATTTTGGGTATTGATATCTATGCGGTTACCAAGGTTGTCGGGACACCCAACTACATGTGCCCGGAGCTTCTGGCGGATATTCCTTACGGGTACAAATCGGATATTTGGTCCCTTGGTAAGAAAGACTCTTATCCATTAAATGTAAGGATGAAAATGACTATGACTTGTTAATGTGATGCCTTTTTTTTCAGGTTGTTGTATGTTTGAAATAGCTGCACATCAGCCTCCATTTAGGGCCACTGTAAGTCTAGAAGCTCATCATGTACCAATAAATCATTCCCATAGCCCTTTGTCGATGAACTTATGGTGGCTAGCTTACATGTTCTTACAGGATATGACTACACTTATAAACAAAATAAACAGATCATCCATTTCCCCGTTACCGATTGTCTATTCATCATCACTGTGAGTGGTTTCTCCTAAAATGACTTCCATCCTTTAGTTCTCTAGCTGAATGAGATTGATTATCCATTGATGACGCTATGCGTTGTGCACTGTGCAGCAAACAAATAATCAAGAGCATGTTGAGAAAGAGTCCAGAACATAGGCCAACTGTAGTCCAACCCTTCTCTGCTTCCTTGTGCTTAAATTCCATATTTAAAGAGTTTGGCTGATGTCAGTATGTAATCTTGTCAGGCTGCGGAGCTGCTAAGGCATCCCCATTTACAACCTTTCCTCCTCCACTGCAAAAGCCACTCTCCTATTTTCCTTCCCATCAAGTCAATAGTGGAGAGCCCAAATGAGAAAACAGTCAGAAGACTCTCATTTGGAAAGCCAAAGGCTCCTCGGAAAGATGAGAGAGAGAAGGAGACAGCAACTCGCCCTCAATCAGTACATGTCAATAATTATGAAGACTTAAAAGCCAGTCATGAAACTGAGAAAGCAGCATCCATCACTAGTACTGATGATCTTGAAACCAAGATGGTTGATCCCACAAGTTGCATGACGGATGGTCTAAATTGGGGTTTTGAAAAGTCTGAGACTCGTTTGAGCAATGGAGATGGAGATCTTGAGTGTAGTCTCTTTATGAAGGAGATATCTTCGACTCATATCACACCTGAGAATTCTTTGATTAGTTTAGATGAATGGAAAGAGGTTGATGTTCAGGATAAGCTTATCAAGGATGAGCGGACGATGACTCGACCGATGAGTCTTCAAGAAGGCGAAGTAAATGGAGAGGCTTCCCCAGCAGAAGTTGATAATGAGTTGCAGAATTCATCCGAAGGTCTTGTTCGGAAAGGTACAGTTGCTGATAACGGAACCCTATCATCCGATAAGCATAATGGAGATTCCATGGATCACATGGCCACCTTTGATAGAAGGGTGGAGGATCATCCCTCTCCCCCAGGTGAAGGTGATGTCATGGACTTCCATTCCTCTGGGAGTAACATTGCAATGCCATGTGATAAATTCCCAGAGAAAGGAGACATCTCTTCTTCTGGGATTGACGCAACTGACGATTCTCAGATCCTGGACAAACCACCACCCGATGCCTCGACACTGAGCATGATCAGGGGTCACATTAGGGATGAGATTGATATCAGTAACAATGCTGTGCCGTGTGATAAATTCACAGAGAAAGGGGACATCACTTCTTC
Source organism: Melastoma dodecandrum (assembly GCA_029817715.1). NCBI lineage: Eukaryota > Viridiplantae > Streptophyta > Magnoliopsida > Myrtales > Melastomataceae > Melastoma > Melastoma dodecandrum. The sequence goes on from JARUPY010000271.1 coordinate 264,208, forward strand.
AGGGAAAGGAGTAACTGATGATGCCCCAATTCTGGACAAACCACTACTCGATGCCTCGACGCTGAGCATGATAAGGGGTAATATTAGGAATGAGACTGGGATCAGTGGTGACAATCAAGGCCGGCAAAGAGCCGATGCCCTGGAGTCTCTGCTTGAGTTATGTGCACAGCTGCTGAAACAGGACAAGATCGACGAACTCACCGGTGTCCTGAGGCCGTTTGGTGGAGAAGCTGTGTCATCCAGGGAAACGGCCATCTGGTTGACGAAAAGCTTGTTGTCGTCGCAGAAGTTCACCGGAGGTCCCTCACCTCAGTGAGAGTGTCATCATCATTATTAATGCCGAAGGTAGTTCCTTTATTTTATTGTATCGTGCGCAGTTTTGAGCTTGTCATGGATAAATCATTCTGATCGGGTGTTGATTGGTGCCTCTCCAGAGACTTGTGCATTGGATTGATAGATGGGCATGGAGAAGAAACAGGGTTACTTGTGCCTCAGACCGGTGCGTTCATCCTTTAGTTTGATGGATCCGCGAGTGGTAAAAGTTGTCATGGGCAGTTATGGACGAATGGTTTTTCTTGAGGTTTGGAAGCATCATTAATTATTTAATTAATCTAGAATTTTCTTGAAATTGGAGTAATCTTTCTTAAAGTTAAATGAAGAAGCAAATATATATTTTTATATAATGTAAGAGTTTCTTGGGTCGATTAAAATGTTTTGCTCGAATCAGACAAATACATTCTTTTAGGACCACCTGCTGAGATTCGAACACTGAGATGAATGGTGGGTTTTTTTTCGTTCATCGTCGTCGTTATTGTTATTGCTATTGCTATTGTTATTAATATTATTATTAGTTGTGTATGTCCTCAATATTACTATGATATTTTCACGATTCAATGAACTTGATTTGTTCAATGAGAAAAGGAAATAAAATGTATCTCACAAGTTTTAACAAATGTCACCGTATTTTATTATTAATGTTAACGTAAGTAGTTTCCTTATAATAATGGGATTTATTATTCATTTATAAGAACAATGATTGGAGTAACATACGGAAATGAGAGAACAAGTTAGAGAAAGGATGTCGCCAACTCCGACGATGATGGAGATGCCGACAGATTGCTAACCGGTTGGTTGGTATCGGAGTTGGGGTTTTCTTTTTAACATGTTAAATAAGGCAACATTATAAACCTTGTTATAATAAATTCGTTACCTGTTGGTAATGAGCGCGAATACAAGAACAGGTGTAACCATAAAATGAATGCTCGGGAAGAAGAAGACTTCAATTAATTTGATTAGTTTATGCTTTTTTTTTTTTAAATGCTTCGGAAGATCTAACATTTTTGGTAGATGAATCCAAAAAATTTGGATTTGACGGAGGAGCATTTCTGAGTTTCAGATATATTTATAATAATAATAATAATAATAATAATAATAATAATAATAGATTATTGTATATATATAATATATAAAGAATCCTTAAATGAAAAAAGAGGATCCAATCTTTTCTCACTGTCTCCCTCCCTCCGTTTCCCCCTCCACATTTCTTCTTATTTCCATCTTCTTGTTTGAAAGATCAGATCAGATCAGATCAGCAGCGATCCTCAGAGATCAACAAACAGGAGAGAGAGAGAGAGAGATGCTGCAGCTGTTGTTCGCGCTGGCCTTCTCGGCTGTCCCCCTCACCCTGTACGTCCCTCCCATCAGGAGCCTCAACCTGTTCGTGGAGACCGTGGAGGGACTCCTCCGTCAGACTGGCCTCCTGGCCCTCCGTGCCTACCCTCGCATCCGCCTCGTCTGGTCTCGCATCCTCTCCTCCTTCCTCATCAGGTAGACAGACCCCTTCCTTCTCCCATCCAAACCTCCACCACAGCAAACGATTAGGGATCAGAATATTCATGTAGTTAATATTGTTGTTCCTTGTCCATTCCACCCCCAATTGTTGTGTCTACTGTTTGGGGTTTCCAGTTACGAGCCACTTCTAATTTCTGGGGTAAACAGAAAGAATGCTTTCTTTTTTAAATTTCCTTGGTGACGATGATATCTCCCCTCCCCTCCTCTATAATATATGAGGGGGTGGGGCCGCCAAATTGGGTTGGTCGTCCCTATCCACAATTCAATTGTTGGGGGACCGACGTTGTGACAAGTAAAATGTTAGCCCCCCGGAATCATCATCCATTGGGATGATCCACAACCGTCCGGCGGTGTCCATCAATTCTGATTAACATTTCCTTTTTGTTGTTCGTTCCATGATCGAATTATGGACCAGAAAGCGTCAGATAAGCCCTCGTGATAATCTGGTAGGACCGCCCTGTTGACGGTGTCTGCCGGGGGGACGATGATTTGTCTGTACTAATAATATATAGCCTTGTGGTAGCATTCCAACCTCAGCCAAGGCTAAACTCAAATCCACACCTAACAAACACAGTAAGATCGAGCTCAACCATGTGTTACCGTCCTCTCCCGTGTCGTGTTACCGGCATCAAAATGAATGGAATTCATCATCGTCGACAGTTCAATTCGAATTTAACAACGCCTTCAATGCACCAGAGACCAGATGTAGTAATAGAGGAGGAAAGAACTTTTCTGACCAATCTAATCTATTATGTGTAATCATGGAAACATGAATCGTGCTACCAATTCTTGAAAGCGAAATGCAGCAATCCCTTATTCTGGACAGCACCCAGGTAGCCTTTTTTTTTTTCCACAATTAACAATTATCTGCACTAGATAGGGCCGCACAATCATCCAAGAAAAGAACACAAGCTCCAGGATAGTATGCGGTTCTACCATTGTCTCCTCACTTGAGGAAGCCCTATAACCTCATTACTTATGTTATGCTAGTAACCCAAACATCCGGTTGCCAGGCAAAGCCCTACAGCCTCATTAGTCGTGCCCTCTTATTTCCTTCAATTCAAACCTCTGATCTGCTGTGACATCTTCGAAATTTTCTAACACATGACAATGCTGTTAAGAAGAAAGTAGAACATACCTGAAGATGACCATTATAAATAAGATTCCCAATAGGCGCAGTTTCAACAGGCGACACTTTTTTCCCGCACCAAGAACTCTGAAAATTTTGGTCACGTCGATGAGATGCTGCTGCTTTATGTACCTAAGAGCAAAAAGCGCGACCGAATGATCACATCTGCATTCAGTCGAATTTGATTTAAGTGTTCTCATCACTGAAATAAGGCAAAATGAATATTTCTTCAGTAAACTGCAAGTAAACATTTATATGGTCCAATCTACAGAAAAGCGCTAGTATTTACACAAAATAATAGAGATGAATCAAAAGGTTCTTTCTATAATAGGCATGAAACTGGCAGCTGAGCCATATTCTGGATAATCAGCAATAGTTTGGTTTTACACAAGCAGGATGAACTGTGAATTACAAAGGGTGCCTATGCAGCAGGGAATTATTCTATCCTCCCCCTAGAAAAGAGGGTGTCTCTGGAATCTTCCCCTTGAAAGTTTCCCTCCTTCCAAAAGATATAGTTCATCCTATACCTTTCTTCAAGCATCAAACTTCCTACACTATTAACATGGGGATCTCTTTTCCCAGGAGGGGAAGTCCCTTTGCAGACATATTGTAAAAAAAAAAAAAGCTTTCAAGCTTCGGTAGCATAATGGGGACAAAGGATATCATCCACCATGTTTGAATATTGGTTAAACTATGCCTCGATCAAGCATAGTCTTCGTAATTGAAGATCTATATCTTCTTAACAGAACTGTAGCCATACTTGGCAGATAAAAAATAAAGAAAAGAGATTGATGGCGCAAACAAACAACATTGGCGATATTTGAGAAGAAACTCCAGAAATAGTTTTGGGTAATGAAACTCACAGCATGACGTTGTAGCACGTAATGGGAGCCGATACAAGAAACATGAACCAGTGGCCCGTCAAGAGGAGAAACACGCTGAGAAATGCTTTAAGAGCGAAATCCGGCAATATTAATCTATTGATTCTGGATGTGGCTTCGTACATGTTAATGTAGTCTGCTTCCAAATCCGACAAAATCAGAATCTAAAAAAAGAAAAGAAAAGAAAAGAAAATCCACATGAACAGAGTAACTAAGCAGCCTCTACAACAGAACCAATCTCGCCTGGTACAACTCTATAACCAAGAGACTTAAAAGGTTGGAACAGGTTGGAACTCATCTGGATGGAGGAGGACTTAGAAAAGGGATAAAACCACATCTACCAAAATGCCTTTAACCAACCAAAGTGAGAGGTCAGATCGGTGGATACGAATCAATTTAAGAGTACGATCCTTTCTAAACCATCCACCTCCCATCTCATGATGCAAATCTAAACGAAAGCCAAAAATAAAATGAAAAAACGGCGAATATAATTGCATCTGAGAACTGGGTACAACAGAAAACAAAGCAGAGCATCGGACCTGATAAAAGGAAGAGGGCAACATTGATCACCAGGAAGGTGACCGCCAGAATCAACGACCAACCCATACCTCTTCCTTTTCAACCTTAACCCTTCTCCCCACGTTGGTCTTTGGTCGGAACGGGGGAAGCCGATGGGATGGGGGAAGCAAGGCGATAACAAAACTCCCGCATCGACTCCTTCCCCCTCCTCTGTCGCCATATCAAGTGACGACTCCATCCTCCGGCTGCCTCCGCCAAGGACCCCCATGTGGTCTTCCTCCAATTTATCCCCATATGATATATCACTTCACTCGTGTGATTGGTAGATATGAGCATCATTACTGAATTATAATACATGTCTACTAGTTTTTATCAAGACCCGCCGGGAAATAACAGAGGAAGATAAAAGTGTATTATCAAATGGGTGGTGAATTCGGGTCATGAGTTGCTTTCAACAGAGACGACCAGGAAACTTGGGAACATATCTTGAATTTCTTTCTTCTCTTATCCCACATGATAAATCTTATATTCCCGATTGTTTATCAACATGTTACGAGTCACCAAAATCTTAGACAATGCCTATATACCCAATATAAGCACTAGTTAAGAAAAAGGTAATGAGCTTTTGAGATAGTGTTCACTGGCAGAGTCAGTAGTTAGTGTGGTAGTCGGGAAGAGGAGAGGAGAGGATCTAATTCTTGGGGGATTTTGGAGGGGAAGATAATTCTCTCCCCTCCCCTCTGATGATGCTCCAATCCCTTTCCTGGTGGGAATCATATCTGCAGGAATACAAGTCATTCTTGTTCTTCTCCCCCACCAGGTTGGTAGTAGTCTCTCCAGGAAACACATATACAAACAAAACCATATGCTTTGGTTCTTATATGCTTTCCGGATAGTTCTTGTTCTCCATCAATATGTAATAATGCGAGCGTGCCGGTTCGCATGGCCAATGCAGACCCTGGTTGTTGTTGGTAAGTATCACAGAACAGTTTTTCCCCCTCCTTTTAACTGTCATTTGATCTGGAAAGAAGAACAGAAGCCAAACGGATGAACTCCTGAGGTCGTTTGTAGGAGGGCGCAAAGGAAGTCATGTCCCTGTCGGCTCGAAAAAGCAGAAAGAGACCGGGGAGGAGAAAGAAGAGGGTATAGGGTGCCCCGGGCGTCCTTTGCGTGAATCGGGTTCCCTCTATTCTCGCGGATGACATCGGGGAAGAGCATATCCTCCCTCCCTTCCCTTTTTCCTTTCATTCCATTTCTTTTGCTCCTCATTCTTTTTTAAAAAAAAAATTATCAAGGCTGCATTTCCACTTCCCCTGGAGATATGGAGATATGATAATTAATTCGGGGTGTAATGATCTCCTTACATTCCCCTCCCCATGTCATCTCTGGAGCTTAAGAACAGTAAAAGCATTCCATTATGGGAATGGACTTTTGGATTGGTCGGGGGGGGGGGGGGGGGGGGGGGCGGGAGGCCAGAAAGGGTGTTTTGTTGTGTTCCTTTTGTTTTGGACGAGATTATGAATATCATGTGCACGAAGGACAGAACCAAGGACTTTTTGCAGTTCTGTCGTTCCTTGGTTTTGTTTTGGTGTCCAAAGCCAGTGAATCCCCCCAAAGAATATCACCGCCTTGACCTCTACATGTCTTTCTTTTGTCTCTCCCAACACAGAGACACCGCTTTACTTTTCCTTTCTTCTTCTTCTTCTACTTCTTCATCATCATCTTCTGCACAAACTGCTTCCTTCCTCCTGAAGCTCTTATCTCTATCCTGCTTGATTTCCAAGCTGAATTATGACACCCCCCCTCCCCCAAATAGAGAATCTCACCCCCCCCCTCACACCCACAGAATTTAACAGCGACAGCCGCGGCCAATAGGTATATTCTCAGGCTGTTACCACTAGCATCTTTCCTCTCGTCACCTCCCGTTTATCGTACTTCTCTCGCCTTCTATATATCCCCATCGACCTGCGATGGCATTATGCTCCTCCCATTCCCTTTCCAGATACAGAATTACCACTCTCAGTCCAACGTCAGGTTGTTCCTTCCGGATACTCCCCATGGAGCCCGTCGGCAACCTCCAGGATGACAGCTTCCCCACTAGTTATGGACTGCTTCGTTTCCGCTCCGCCCCCAGCTCTCTCCACCTTTCAAATACTGCCGAGGCCCCCCATGCAACCAAGGATGACATTGAGTCTGGTGGCTTCGGCAAGGGATTTCTAAACTATGGGGGTGGCCATGACCGTGACGACATCTCGGAACCCGAGAGTCGTTCCCTGCAGATATTCACCCATAATCCTCAGTCCACGCCATCTATGATGACTACGACGATGACGACAACGACTGAGGTTGGATATCGAGATTTGTCACGCCACTCTCTGGGTTTGCCACCCCAGTACCCCAGATATAGCAGGAGTTCGAGCTTTTCTGGCATCGAGGGTGGTAATTCCGGGTTGCTGAGCTCAGGCGGAATGAACAACAATCGGATAAAGGCATTTGCTCCCGGCCTTACTAGACAGAGTAGCTCTCCTCCCGGACTGTTCTCAGACATCACTGCCTCGAATGGTATTGAACCTTCTCTTCATGTCTCCCTCAAGGTGATAACACACACCGCTTGTGATGGAGACAACTTGTCGGACTATGTTGTCTATGGAAAGTAATAATTTGTATTGTTCCGGTGGACGCGATTTGAGAATTTTATGATCAAGATATTCATGCATGTTGTCGATGCCTTTGCATGATGGAATCCTGTACATGAATCACTGAAACTGAATTGCTCGAATTTCTGTCGTTGGTTGCAGGGTATCCCATCTTAAATGGTCCGGGAAACTACCAGGTCGATCGTGATATGGACAGAGAGTCGAGTCCGCCTGCTAGCATGCTGAAGAACCAGAATAGCTTCTCTTCTGGGCCACCTTCTCTGGGAATGTTGCCTTGGATATCTGAACTCGGGAGGGAAGACTTACGAGCGCACAGCCCCAGTGATACTAAAAGAGGCCTTTCCAAGTTCGATGACCGGCTTGAGGGGCATGGCTTCTTATTTGATCCCTGGAATGAGCCCGCCTCACGTTTCTCGCAGAACTTCATGAGCCTGAAGAAAGACATGGGGAATGGTCTGAAGGAATCCTTGGAAAGCCAGGTACTTACAATACAACCGCAGACGATTAGTAAGATTTGTATTTTTGTTGCACGTGATTTTTGAAATATCGATGCCTCTCAAATAGAATGGAGAGGTTGGCGGGCGCCATGTTTCATCTTTGCTATCCCATCATCTGAGCTCCTCCAAGTCGTCTTCCGGCATGGTTGCTCTTCATTTCCGAGATTCCGTGCCATGTAAAATCCGGGCGAAGCGTGGTTGCGCTACTCATCCTCGAAGTATAGCCGAAAGGGTAACTAATATCCACCTTCCGCCAAAAGTGGCGAGATGTTATATGAATCCCGTGTCACCAAAAAGTAGTATGATTTCTGTTAGGTTAGAAGAACGCGGATAAGCGAGCGAATGAGAAAACTGCAGGAGCTCGTCCCGAACATGGACAAGGTAGGGGAATCCTTGTCAGGCAAGAGTATTCACCTCGATATATGTAGGGAGGGCTAATCGAGACAAGCGTGTTTTGTGTTTCCTTTGATATGCAGCAGACGAATACGGCGGACATGCTGGACTTGGCAGTCGAGTACATCAAGAATCTACAGAAACAATACAAGGTAAGGGATCTCGAATCCTACATAAGCAGCAAATCTATGTTATCCAACCCGGACTCAGGTTGTTGAGCTTGCGTCGTGCCTATCCCACCAGATCCTCAGCGAATATCGTGCAAACTGCAAGTGCATGACGACTTGGTAAGCCGACTGGGGGAGTCGTGGATCAGGAACCCCGAGGAACTGCAAGTAGGCATCATATGGTAGAATCCGTGGCTGCCGTGCAGAAGCCATCCTTGGTCCGGTAGCCATTGTTCTGTAATTTGTTTTTGTGGGTGTAATCCTCATATCGTATGGATCAAAAGACTACGCCAAAGTACGAACCCAATTTTCTCTTCTTTTCCTCTCTTTTTACGTTATTGTATGTCTAAGAAAACACAAATCATGGTCAAGCTGAGAAATGAAGGAGGCCATGGAAAATCATTAGGATTATGCTATATTGTTTTTCTTTTTCTTTTTCGTGGCCGACATAGAGCGAGAGAGAGTGAGTGAGGGGGACAGCTAAGGTGTTTCTTTATGTCATTGATTTGGTATCCGACAACGGATGATGGTGCGCGCTTACTGCCATAAATATGCAAAACCAATGACCAATTGGGAACATCAATCCCTCCAAATCTCCCTCCATCTCCTCATCCTGGATCACCACCCCTTTTTCTTTCTAATGGCGATAACCATCGACCGAGCTCTCCTCCTCGCCCTCCTCCTCCTCCTCACCCCTGCCGGATCCAGATCGGTACGCGAGTCCTTGTCGCCATTTCCCCGTCATGAGTCTCGTCGCGTTCCCTGTAGGGGGGATCGGATGTATGCATCGAATACTAATGTTAGCTTGTTCTCGATACGCAGGAAGATTGTGTCTACACGGTGTACGTGCGGACGGGCTCGATATGGAAGGGCGGGACGGACGCGTCCATCGGCCTAACCGTGTACGACGGGTACGGCGAGATGGCGGAGATGCGTAACCTGGTGGCTTGGGGTGGGCTCATGGATCCGGGTCACAGCTACTTCGAGAGGGGGAACCTCGACATCTTCAGTGGGAGGGGACCCTGCCTCGCGGCCCCCGTGTGCGCGATCAACATCACGTCGGACGGATCGGGGGAGAACCACGGTTGGTACTGCAACTACGTGGAGGTGACGTCGACGGGTCCCCACGTGTCGTGCGCCCAGAAGCTGTTCAAGGTGGAGCAGTGGCTGGCGGTGGACGCGCCGCCCTACACGCTGAGTGCCTACAGGAACGATTGCCCGAAAGTCGACGTTGGGACGAGGCCTTCCGGCAGTCCAGCAGGGGGGACATCAGGCTACTCCGCGGCGGAGTAGTAGTCGTGGGGGGAGGATGCTTAAAAGTAAAATGACGGTTACTTAATCAGTGGTGATGGATGTTATGATGTTTGATGAGAAGAAGAAGAAGAAGAAGAAGTAAGATGTTTTGTTTTAGCCTAAATCTCCTTTGATTACTAAAAAAGAGAGAGGTATTCACTGTGTATCTCAGGACTAAAAGAAATTGCGTGATGTAATCATGCCTTACACGCAACCAAATTAATAGTACAATAATATGCTTTTATAAAAAAAAAAGGGTAATTAACGTTAGGATAGGAATAGGAGTGCCTCTATCAATTCAAACGTAATGAGTAAAAGGTAATTAACCCATGAAAGATAATTTACGAGGTCCGATTGAAAAATTGGGATTCAAGTGAGGGCAAAACATCAACCCCAGGTGACAATTGGGCCAGCCTCTCCTCCTCCCCCCTAAGGCAAAATAGTTAGTTAGCTGATGATCTCTCCATTCCATTCCACTCCACACACACACACAGACAAACCCTTCCCTCTTTGTCTTTTCATTATTCTGATTTGGTGCGAGGAGGCGGCTTGGGATTGGGATTTGGATGGGGGTGCACCACATTCACGATCCTCCCTGCTATTCCACACCACCACCGCCACCACCAACGACAACTCCTCCCATTGATTTCATCATCCCTTTGACCGGTGGAATTCCATTTCCCCATTTCTTTGTTTGATTTGATCCCTTTCTTTTTCTCCTTCGGGAGGGAGGGGGTGGGGGTGGGGGTGGGGGGGATCATGTCTAACCTCTACGGAGATTACAACCAGAAGATCGACTACGTCTTCAAGATCGTCCTGATCGGGGACTCCGCCGTCGGCAAGTCCCAGCTCCTCGCTCGTTTCGCCCGCAACGAGTTCAGCGTCGAGTCCAAGGCCACCATCGGCGTCGAGTTCCAGACCAAGACCCTCGTCATCGATAACAAGACCGTCAAGGCCCAGATTTGGGACACCGCCGGACAAGAGAGGTCCTCCCCCCCTCGATTCCAATTTTCCTGTCTTGTCTTGTTTTGTTTTGTGTTGGGAGGGATCAAATTCTCGTAATTCCTGAAAAGCCGGAAATGATCCCGATTTACTCAGGTACCGGGCTGTGACAAGCGCTTACTACAGGGGTGCTCTCGGGGCTATGTTGGTCTACGACGTGACCAAGCGTCAGTCCTTCGATCACATGACGAGATGGCTCGAGGAACTGAGGGGCCACGCCGACAAGAACATTGTCATCATGCTCATTGGTAACAAGTCGGACCTGGGTAGCCTACGAGCAGTCCCGACAGAGGACGCCGAGGAGTTCGCTCAGAGAGAGAGCCTCTTCTTCATGGAGACGTCCGCGTTGGAGGCCACGAACGTCGAGACCGCTTTCTTAACCATCTTGACCGAGATATACCGGATCATCAGCAAGAAGACGCTAAATGCTAACGAAGAGGACGGGAACGGCAGCTCCAATCTCCTCAAGGGGACGAAGATCATAGTCCCTGGGCACGAAGGGGATAGCCAACAGGCGAAGAGCGGCTGCTGCATGTCCTCGTAATCTTAGCCACTACGATTGTAGTAACTCGGAGTCGTTAACAACTTGTCCGGGTATATCATCTCTTTTGAACTGTACTAATTTTCTGTTTCTAGCTTTGAGCTACATTCTTCTTCTGAGAGAGCAAACACAACACCACAGGGTAGATGTTATATTAGAGTAAAAGCAACTTTGAACAGAACCAATCCATCTTCGATCCCGAGAAAATGCCCCGAGAATTATGAGGACGAATAAATACTCAGGATTGTGTTCAGTGTTCTGCATTATCTCCTGCAGGTTATAAGCATCAGAGCTTTGTATTAACATACTTAAGTTCTGGGAACTTCTGTACTTGAGAAAGCCACTGCAAACATCTGGATTGAAACTGAGTGTTGAGTTAAACTGTTCCTGACGAAACTCATAGATACAGCATACATTCTTCGCAAGCGACATCTTTTGTTCCAGTTCTGTGGCAATTGCTTATTTCAGAATAACAATAAAAATCAAGAACGGCCTAAAACAATCGTGTATAAATACATCGAATTGGAACATTAGACAACACCTGACGAGACCAATGCGCAGCTGCAGCACATCTACGTTGGGATTTATTCATTGTTTTTTTTTTGGGGGGGGGGGGGACGTCGAGCTTAACCTTGATTAAACAGGTACAGCAGCTCTGAGAAGCATCAGTGCCTCCATTCTGGCAAAGGCATCCTGCAAAGTGGAAAGGGAAGCTGCATACGAGATGCGCACGCAGGTATCATCTCCAAATGCATCCCCGGGGACCAGTGCAACCTGCCAGGAACACAAGTGATCATAAACCTATTCATTCTGAAGGAAAATGAAGCTGTTCATATTTTGATGGAAACCAAATGGATACAACACAGAGAAGAACACTTAAAAGGTGATACTTAAAGAGGGGTAAGAAGGAGCTCTAACACTGATCTAGGGCCAACTCTATGGATCAGAATATACTATGTGGGAAGCATAAGAAAAAACGAGAGATGAAACTACCGCCACCATTCCTCCTGGGCTTCCGCCATAAAGCAAAATTGATTACAAAACTTTAAGAAACATGAACAGGGATTTACCTGAGCCTTATCCAGTAGATAACAACAAAGGGCCTCTGAGCCATCTACTTCCCAAAACCTTCCGCTTCGACCCCATAGAAACAGCTCATATCTATAAAGAGGTAGAACGTTCCCTGCACACAAAAGGAATAACAAAATGTGCTGCGGAAACATCTAAAGAAGGAATGGAGACATAAACGATGCAGTGTACTGCTGGATACCTGAGGTATTGATATTTTGACACCATCCATTTCTCCGAAGCTTTTAACCAAGAAGTCTCGCCGCTCCCTAAATGCTTTCACCGTATTTGCAACTGTTTCCCCACCGGTATGCCCCATTCCTAATGCAGCAACTCCAGCCTTCTGCGATATACTACTGGCACCCGAAGTGAACTGCAGCCACAACTGTGATTAATATGCAGGTACAAAACATCTATTCTTCACACCAGCCTTTCTTCACAAGCAACTACACATAAATATGCAATCACTTGAGTGAGACGACGTGGCACACAGAGATTCAATCTCCAACAGTCAGTACTTAATTAGTTGTACATTATAATACATCCATTTTATTACACCTTTATCTTGATATTTAAACACAAAAACGAACCAGAACCCCAATGGAAAGGCCCATCCTTCAGTTTCTTTCCACTGAACAAAAACAAAGCCTCATTTCTCAAGAAAAAAGCAATGTCCAGTAGCGAGACCCAAAATCACATCTTGATGTAATCAATTCCTAAGCATGAGCACCGTTCATTTAGTCACCGTAGCACCTAGCTCACAATAAAGTAACACGAAACAAACGTTTTTTCTAAAGATTGAAACCAACAGAATATTTTCCAGAGTTCCTCCATGTAACATCAAGAAAACTTCTAAATTTACTGATGCTTAGCATTAATATAACATATACCTGGCTTTGGATTTTCCCACAGGCTGCGATGAAATGTTTTGGTCCAGCAATATATCCCAGCCTCCAGCCAGTCATTGCAAAAGCCTGCATAAATGCCTCTCCATCACAATCTTTCCATGATAAAAATCTCATACCAAAATTACATATCAACCCAAGATACAAGCATTGGAAAACGGACATTCGAGGGAATATTTTTGCCTCAATACCAGGTGATTATATTTTGAGTCAAGCTAGTTGATCACTTAATTTTTACAAAGAAGACTTCCAAAGACATTGAAATTAAAGACCAAGGAAACCATAAATTTTCACTAATAATGAAGGTCATTCAGTTGAGGAAATTTCAATATAACAGTGAAATTATATGCTTTACTTGTTAAATGAAACTAGAATGTACGAATGCAAGTCAGCCTAAAAAACAGTGGACTGATCTGTCAAACTATGGAACAAAGTAGATAATGATCGATATCACAGGGTCGTAAGCAGATTAATCTATTTCTCACACACAAGACCATATTGATGCAGGAGCATAATAATTTCTTAGTTTAGGATTTTATATTATTAAGTTTTACAATCTTAGGGACATGTTAGAGTATCTTAGGATATATTATATAAGTTCTCACGTCAGTGTACTTGACTAGTTCATGAATAATCCATCGGAGAGGAAAATGACTGCTGTCTATCGAATCATGAGATGAGGATTCATGAGAACAGTCCATCTAGAAGCATATGGAGGTTGTTACTGACGGAGTCGCAAAGATCTGAATTTTACCTTGGAGAATCCATCGACCGTGAGAGTTCTTTCCCACATGCCTGGCAAGGACGCAAAGCTTGTATGGGTTGATGGAGCATAAATAATGTGCTCATAAATTTCATCAGAAATAACCTGAAATTTTCGTGTAAAAACTTTGTTAATAATGATTCATGACACCTTATCGATGATGTACAAAAAATCTGATCAAATACCAGTAGCCTAGGATGTTTTGCAACAATACGAGAGATCTCTTCTAGCAGTCTTTTGGGTTACAAGGAGCCGGTTGGATTAGATGGAGAACAGAGAATCAACAATCTCGACTTCTCAGTTAGTGTGGCTTCCAGATCTTTAGGATTCATAAGGAAATCATTTGATATGTGTGTTGGGAGGTTAACAGGGGTTGCATCAGCAAGCCTTGCTATTTCAGGGTAATTAACCCAGAATGGGCCTGGAATAATGACCTGCTTGACAGAATATAGGATTCAAGCATCCACAATGATACAATTTGCAGTTTAATAAGAGGTAAAACAAGAAAACCAGGTCAAAGCTTTGTATCAAGGTTGACTTGCATAAGGCTTTTGGCAGTCAATATTGGATGTCAAGGTTATAACACATCACATTCGAGATTCATCACAGTAAGCATCTCCAAGCGGAGCCTAACAATGACTTCCTGTGGCTGGATCAACAAGCTTCTATAAAAGAAACAATACTTTAGGAAAAATTTAGTTACGTGGTGAATAGAAAAGTTTAATTGACGAGAAAAAACGATAACTAGGATCATAGCTTTGCACAAAGGCACTATAAAACCATATAGTCGACCCACCCAAGTGTACAAGGATTGAGGGTCAGTGATTGTTCCTACTGTAATATACAACACAATGCAGGAGGAGTAATCCCCGTCATCCGTCAAAATGTCATTTAGATGTTCCTCTCACCCATTCAAAGGCTTGTCAGTAAGAAAGTTACGTTATAAAATGAATGAATCAAGAACTCCATCTTGATATGCCAGTCTAGAAGGCATCGCTTTTTACTTTGTTGAAAGTAGCATTAATGCCATTGAAATGTCAAAGATCTGTACAAAAATTAGGAAGCTTTGCTTTCTTTAAACTTTTACAGCCAACTTGACCAGATTCAAACAGACCACAGCAACCCATACTGATGAAAACATGCCAGAGCATCCAATATATCAGTAGCAATTGTTCTCAAGACAACCTCATCTCCAGGAGAGCAAACTGCCATAACAGCTTGAAGAATGCTCTGCTTTGCTCCATTGCTGACTACAATCTGATCAGGAGAGTACGATAATCCATTCTCCTCTGAGGGAAACGTCAATCAAAGAAAACAAAAGTTAATCACTGATAACCAATAGTTGCAGGATTAACCAGAGCATCATAACAGGAACCGGAAAATGTGACCTTTCAATTTCTGACAAATAGCTTTACGTAGTTCTATCGTGCCGTACAGTAAACAAGGACATAACCTCTGCAATCACGGAAGGAGTATCAAAGTCCGGCTCTCCGGCTGCTAACCTAATGACCGGGATGCCTTCTGCCACAAGGGCAGCGGCTTCGTCAGTTATGGCGACGGTTTTGGAAGGCTTAACGGAATTCTCACCCTCGGGCTAACCGTAGGATCGACCATTTCGACAGCCGAGCTCTGTGCTTTCACCGGGAGAGACAGCTTAGGCAACTGTAGCCGCCTACTATTGCCTCTAGATCTAGCAAACAACACAATCAATACGCAGTAAGACGTAAAACCCCGGAACAACTCTCTGAACTCGCATTCCCGACAACTTTTCCTAAATGTAAATAGCCAATTAGAACGTCGACAATGCCGATCTCTGAAGGCCCCCGAAAACAGCAATTTAAGGATGTAATTGTGAAGACAAGAGGGAAGGGTTTAAAAGGAAGGGGAGATCGATGAGTGGGGGTACGTACATGAGGAGGGACACGTGGGAGGAACCAAGAGCAGGGGAAAGCCTTCGTTCCCTGAGGGCAGAAGCGACGGTGGAGGAAGCAGAGGCGGCCATGGAAGGGAAGTGGGGGTCTGGTTGTCAGATCATCATCAGTTTGTTTAAATAGGCGAGACGTGAAACTGATTAGAGTTGGGTGGGTTGGATGGAGGAGGAAGAGGAAGAGAAGGTGGTGGGGTGGGAGGTGAAAGACCATTAAATCAAACAAGTATGAGTCAAACTTATGACTGGATTTGGATTAGGTGAATCAATTGATTTGGGGAGAGGAAAATACAAACTTGTCTTTTTTAAGTCCTTCAAACTCTTCCGATCAAAGTAAGGTGGGGATGTCGCAGGATTTTAGCCTACATCCCAGTTGCACGAAGAAATTAAGATTATCAAAAATTAGTTTTGTTGTCGCTTGCGGAAACCTCGGAAACGTGTCTAATCGGATTCGGCCATAATGACTTTGGTTCTTCGTTTCATTTTGATTTTGATTTTGATTTTCTCGAATTCATTCATATAAAGAGAGAAGCAAACCACGCTTGTTGTCCAACTTCCTTTCTGCTGACAAATTCCATGATCGTAGTCCTCCGCCGGCAAGTTGTTTGCGTCTAGTTTGTGGGGATCATCACAATGCCGGGAGCGGCTCCAGCCTCGCCCCCGGCAAACATACCAAGGGATGAGCCATTGGAAGCGTAAGCCCGACCCCTTCTGCCATGTCTACTGTCTCCTTCACTCCGGTCGAATCCCAGTTGAAGCATTGTATCAGCGAAGCCACACTCGTCTGCACAATCTGCATTGCGAGTGTTGTCCCCGGGCAACCCCTCCTCCCACTCCCGAAACGGCAGCAGCTCAAAGTTCTGGCCCCTCACGTCCATCTGGCTCTTCCCGCTGCCTTCTGCAACCAGGAACCTCTCCGGGAGGAACTCCAGTGGATCCTCCCAATAACTTGGATCCCTCATGATCGCCCACACGTTGATGAGCAAGCGAGTCTTGGCAGGGATGTCGTATCCTCTGATATTGCAACTCTTGGATGACTCCCTCACAATTATCGGAGCAGCGGGGTGCAGTCGTAGCGTTTACTTGATGATGGATTGAAGGTATGGAAGGTTCATAATGTCCGATTCTTCCACCAGTCTCGATGTTCCGACCACGTAGTCTATCTCCTGTCTCGCTTTCCGCATGATATTGGGATGGTTTATCAGCTCCGCGAGTGCCCATTGTGTCGTTAGGGCAGCCGTGTCGGTCCCCTGCTGGAAAATGTTCTGTCATTTTTACCAATGGGATTAAGTACTGATGCAAGAGACATGTATACGAAAATTCAAAGAGACGAGCGCAATATGACATCCTGTCGACGAAATGCAACTGAACTTAATAACAGCAATATGGCCAGTATTAAAACTTCCAGTTAGCTGTGATTGATTAAGCTTCCTGGCCAGAAGGACGAGCGCGATACTCCTATTTGTCTGGCCAAAGGAGTTGTTCGGATATAATTGTGCTAACATCTTTTATACCAATGAGAGGGAGAGGGATGATCACCAGGATGAATGCCTTGATGTTTT
This sequence comes from Melastoma dodecandrum, assembly GCA_029817715.1. NCBI lineage: Eukaryota > Viridiplantae > Streptophyta > Magnoliopsida > Myrtales > Melastomataceae > Melastoma > Melastoma dodecandrum. The sequence goes on from JARUPY010000271.1 coordinate 281,363, forward strand.
CTCTGGTCAATTTCATCTCTGCACTAGGGTCCTGCGATATGTCGAGTAAGACGTGGAACAGATCTTTGGCCTCGCCCTGTTCAGCCTTCCCCTCACCCTTCCGATCTTCCTCGTGGTCTTTAATGATCCTCTCTACCAATGAGTCAAACCTGCCACGCACTTTGTCGACCTGTTTCCCGAAACACTGCAGGTCAAGATTCTTGCAAAACCATATGTAATCCGACAGATTGACCTTCCCGATCAGCTTTGACACCTCTTTCACGACCTTGGTCGTCTCATCAGCCTCACCTCCGCTGTCTGAGCATGTCGTGCTCATCATCATCCTCGTTATCACGTTCATCACCATCTTCATCAACTCAATCCCCATGTCAACAGATTCCTTGCGCTTCGCCTTCCCCGAGACAAGCGCGACCAGACTACGGAGCTCCTCGCATCTAACCGGGAGCAATGACTCCATCCTCGGGCCGCTGAGCAGCTCCGTCATGCAGAGCTTCTTCATGAACTTCCAGTAGGGGCCATTGGGGGCAAAGGTGAAGCTCTGAGATCCGTACGTGATTTGGTCCACGACAGCCAACTGGGGCCTGTCTGAGAAGTAGGCCTCGTGAGTCTTGAGTAATTCCCTGGCGACATCAGCGGAGGAGATGGAGATGCAAGGGACCGATCCAAGAAGGATCCAGATGAGGGGGCCGTGGCGGTTGGCGAGCTTGTGAAGGGACTGGTGAGGTATGGGCCCGAGGAGGTGGAGGTGGCCGATGACGGGGAGGGAAGCGGGGCTGGGGGGTGGTGGACGGTGGGGCGGATCTTCCTGAAGAATGGCAACGAGGGAGAGGAGGACGTAGTCGGACGGAAGTTGGTCAACCATGGCTAAGGTTGGAACCAAACTCGGTCGGGACCGGACGATCCCGACAGAAGAAGATGCAATAAACTAAAATAATAGCATGGGAACACGCACGCATATGCCTGCCTGCAATCAACGGAGACAAACATATAATTTCATCATTCACTCCGCCGCCGCGCCAAACATACTACCGTGGCCTTTGTAAAATGAAGGGGATGATTGGTTTGGTTCGACCCAATCTATCGCCACCCTGCCAGGCCCAACCTAGGGACGTTTTAGCCCCTGATCCTGAGATTGAACCTCGTACCAAATACGAATTTCTCTAAAAAAGATCGTTCGCTACGAGGATTTTGCAAAAGGCCAAGCCATCAATGGCGACGACGGAGTCAATTATAATAAGGGATTAATTAAGATGATTAAGTTAAATGTAAAAAGTTGATTATACAAAGTTCAAAAGGGTTATAAAACGTACTATAAGTTAATCAAAGTTAGTAGAGTTGAGATATGTCCAAATATTTTGTAGCTATATCTCATACTAATTGAAATTTTTCATTGATTTTGCCATGTCAATTCATAACTACATTCAAAAAATTTACGTCCTTTTGACTTTTGATAGTTCCTGCAATGAAGATAAGACATCATGTAATGTAATGATAGAATGTAATGATAGACAATGGTTTGTGTCTGGTATGCTTAAAAAGATATTTTAAATTCAATAGCACAAGATTTTAAAATTTTATTTTTCAGAAAGTAGGCCACGCACACACCCATACATTATATATTATAAAGTCACGAGCAATCCATGCAGACAGGCACATTTTTCTTGATCCACTATCGCTATTACGTCGTGAATCATATAGCTTTTCAGTTCCCATCACAGAGGGCCTTTGGGTTCAGACGTCCAACCGGGGAGCACATCAGCGCATTAGCCACCGCTCCCGAGTACCCCGTCACCATCTTGATGTTGGACTTCTCCCCTACGTCCATCCTCCAGTCGAAGCACTGGACGAGAGCCCCGATCGCAGTGTGCATCACGTTTTCGGCGTGAGCCTCCCCTATGCACGCCCTCCGTCCACTCCCAAAAGGGAAATAATTCATGTCCTTACCTTTCTTAAGCTCTGTCCCGGCACGATCCTCCTTTAAGAACCTCTCCGGCCTAAACTCATTGGGCTCCTCCCAAACATCCGGGTCGTGCATGAGGGCATACGCGTTGATCAGTATATTTGTTCCGGCCTTCACGTCGTAGCCGCCAATCTGGCTGTTTTGACTGGACTTGCGGCGGATCAGGGGTCCCGAGGTATGCAGCCTGAGGGTCTCCCTGACAATGCCCCGCAGGTAAGGGAGGTTAGGGATGTCCGTCTCCTTAACGAGCCTGCTAGTACCCACGACGGAATCAATCTCGTCTCTCAGCTTTGTAAGTGCCTCCGGGCGATTGAGCAGCTCGATCATTGCCCACTGGATCGATGCCGATGTCGTATCCACTCCGGCTATCAAAATATCCTTCAATTCATTTGATGAAAAGCCAAATGTCAGTAGAATATGGCTAAACAAAGGTTAGAAAGAAAATGCTGGGGAGAACTGACGAGAAAGAAATGCTTAATCTGGTCCATTGTCAGTCTGATCTCAGCAGTCGGATCTCTGTAAGTGTCCAGCAGTATATCCATGACGTCCTGTTCTTCGTCCTCCCCGGTCCTGCCATGGTGCTCGTAATCTTTGATTATCTGGTTCATCATCGAGTCGTACCTCAGCATGGCCATCTTGATCTTCTTGCCCCTTCCGAAGAGGTCTATGTGCTTCAGTGGGCCATGCACCTCCGCGAAGCTCAGCTTGGATCCGCACGCCACGATCTCCCTCACCGTCTCCCTTATCACTGCAGATTGTTTATCATCACTCGAGCATTTCTTACTCATTGCCATCCTACAAATCATGTTATTCGTCATGGCGGTGAGCTTCGTGCTAAGATCACACGTCAGTCCGTCCTCGAAGCATTCCCACAGAAACCGCAAGAGCTTCATGATCTCTTCCTCGCGAATGTGAGAGAAGCGGTCCAGCTGAGGCCCGGCAAACAGCTTCGTCATGCACAGCCTCTTCATGAACTTCCAGTACGTGCCGTACGGCGCGTTAACAAACTCAGCCTCCTTGTAAATGTTATAACGGGTGGGCGAGAACACAAACTTGTTGGCACATATGGCATCATGGGTTCTCAGGATCTCTCTCGCAAGGGCAGCGCTGGAAGCCACCAGGAACTCGGAGGAGCCGATCTTGAGGCGGATGAGGGGGCCATATTGGTGAGCGAGGGCCTGGAAAGACTTGGGCAGGGCAGAGCTGAGCAGATGGAAGTGCCCAAGGATGGGGAGGGAAGGCGGGCTGGCAATTTGACGGGAAGGCTTTTGCAGAGGTCTGGTGCCGCTCCTTTTCTTCAAGGCGGAGAATAAGAAGCTAGCCAAGATCAAAAGGAGGGGGAAAAAGAAGAAGAAGAAGAAAGTGGCCATGGGTGCAAGCTTTGGTACTGCAATATCAGAAGGATTGTTGATGATATCAATTCCACGCAGCTAAAGACTTCTTATATAGTAGTGGAGTTGGCCAAGTTGCCAGCATGTCCCGATAGAGTAAGTTCAAATATCTTCCGTGGGGAGTTGTCAAAGTGATTATAATACAATTCCAGGACCATTATTAATTTTAATTAAGGCATAGACCATGCCTAAAAACAGCCACAAACATGGTTCAAGGAATCTGCCCTTTCTCTTGATTTTTCATTTTGTTGTTTAGGACAAGTGCAACTAGTCGTGACGTCTGTATAAACTACAACCTTGACCACCCTCCTCCTCAAATCTGTCAACCAGGCCATGGTTTTTATATACCATTATAATCACCGCCGTGGTCCACTTGATGATCAATGTCCAGCCTGTTGAACACTGTTGCTGATGTCTTGCGACACGAATAAAGCCACGGCTGCTTCACAGGCTCGCAGATATGCGCTTGCACGTCAGCTGTCCAAGGTGACTGGACTTTCGGGATGAGCCGTGATGGAGTCGAGGTCTTTGAGCGGTCAGCCGGGCTTGTACGAAAGCTGCTCGTGTTAATCCAGGAAGGGAGTTCGTGATATGTTAGGATATGGCACTCTGATAGTCTAGGGGTCGAGTTTGGACATGTCAACATGAGTATAGAACGAACGAGTCTTGAGTATGCATTTAGCAATATGTTCAGCTTCGTCATGTGGGGGATTAACATAGGCGGAAAATAACTCCGTTGGTTCTTCCGAGGTGCGGATGTTGATGGGGCCATTACAAGAGCAACTCTCTTCTTTGGTCGTTCTTCCCATCATCGTAGCTCCAGCTTGAGGCCGTATGATCCGTCCAGTGATTTGGGATTTCGAATCACTTCATCTTGTTTTTAAGTCTTCAGATTTTCCCGAGGCATCCGAAGCATCATTCGGCAGAGGTCATAAAAATACTGGACCCAAGATTCTTGGGCTTACAAAGGCAGACGAACATGTCTTTCTAGAAAATGAAGCAGTTTAATCCTATCTTAAGTAGATGTTTAGTATTTCACATATAACCTTTTTCTCTTTGGGGTGTCCGACGATGCCGGCTGTGAAAAGAGGCCGCCATCGTCCACGACACCAACGGTGAACCATGGTGCTGACGACCATGGCAGGGACGGTGGAGGCAAGGCTCATTTTTATCTATTTGAGCATTTGGCAGGGAAAGTGGTCTCCCACCCTCGGTTAGTAACGAGGAGGTGTCGTGAACTCCCCAGAATGCGGGACCTGTTGGCCGACGCGGGTTTCAAAGATGAGAGCAAGGATCGGAGCGAGTTCGAAAAGCAACATACACGTAAATGGGGATTCATCCCGATCAATTAGCTTGAGCGTATACATGAACACGAAAATGCCTAACTCGCACGGCGAGGAACACCTTTACTCATTATATGCAAAGCAAAATATTCCATTCCTTCCGTCCCCATCAACGCCCACCGCCCGTCGGTTTATTCTCCATTTGCATCGTTGTTTTCCAATCTTGTAACGAAAGATTCTTGGCCGTTCCGATTCCATCTCCAGTCACCAAAGAACTCCATTCATAGCCATCACCAAGCCCTCTGCAAATGCAGTGGCTACGCATGCCCACACACTCAAACTGATGAGGCCTGCAGCCGTCTTACCGTGCAACGAAGACGAAGCTGAGGAACTCCAATACGCCCCCTCAGACTCGTTGCTGGTGTTGCAATCTGAGGTGCTGTTATAACCTCTCTCGTAACAAATACAGAGGAATGTGTTGGCCGGGACTGCATACCCACAGATCCCACCGCTCGTCTCGCATGTATTGCACTTTGTGTCGATGTTATAGCTGTCAAAGGCACTGCGCGTGTACTTCAGCTCCACCCCGTACTCCCAGAGGCTGGGGTCTGTGGGGTAATCCCCGAACGACACCACCGACGTGTAGCCCACACAATTCAGTGATTGTAGATCGAGGTCCCCCTTGGCGTTGAAGTTGGCAGGGGAGTACACGCAACAGGTGTTCGTCGGGGGAAAAAGTGGCAGGCCGAGGTCGATGACTGCAGGGCAAGCATATATCGACGCGCAGAGGTCGTTAGAGGAGGACTGGTCGCAGATCGCAGATCCCCTGAAGGTGAGGGACGAAGTTGGGGGCAAGCAATGGAGGAGGATGAAGGTTGACGTGCCAACCTGGAAAGGGCTTGTCCAGTCAACGCCCAGGTTTGGAGAAGGACACATCTTGGTGCAGGTCGAGAGGTAAGGCGGAGATATGGTGAGGGTAGACGTCGAGTAGGATATCGAGGTAATGGGGTACGAACCCGTGTGGGTGGTGAGGAGGAGGCGATCCCCGTGGTCTTGATCATGTGAGCAGGCGACGTAAGGGAAGAACCTTGGGGAGCCACATCCATAGCCCGTTCCAAAGGGGTACTTAACGGTTAACAATCCGCAGGAGGTCCGGCATGGAGGGGGGACGGTCACGGAGATCGAGGAGACGAGGTAACAGAGGAGGGGTAGGAGTAGGATGATGGCGTGGAGAACGGTTAAAGGAGCAAGAGGAGAGACGCCGACTCGATGATCCATTTTTTGGTTTTCTACACCACCACCACCACCACCACCTTGCACCATCCAATCTCATTTACAACCCAGGGCTTCATAGAGCAGTTGTTCTTAAGAGATTCTGATGAGGCTGCATCAACCCACCAACTTTGATAAGAAACAACCAACTTTGGCATCTCTGCTTTGTTCCTGTGAAGCACCAAATAAAAAGTGGAGATGCCTCTACAGCATTTAAAAAAAAAAAAAAATCATATCAATGAGGCAGGATCAGATGATCCCAAGTCCGATACAGGAATTTTCTAATTTCGAGGTCGGCCTCCTCAACCCGAAAAGAGAGATCGATTCTGGTAAAATATATTAAACTATATATATAATGCGTCATTAATCTTTGAGAACATTTTTATTTACCTATTCCTTCTTCCTGTTTCATCCTCATCAACAGCCACAAAATCAACTCGGTCATCTACTCTACCTGGTCGTTCCCATCCTGACTGACATTCTGCAATGCGTATGGATGCGGGGGGGGGGCTCACCATGGTCCTGGTATTTGGCTTCTTCTCCCTCGAATGCATTCTTGGTCTTGATGTCCTTTTACTTGGATGGTTTAGGATCCGCAAGTTTCAGAACAAAGAAATGGAATATATTGTGGTTTCTACAAAAATATCTTTTATATTTGTTAATTTTTGCTACGTACTTCCTTGGTGCTGTCCATCAGTAGTCGTTTTGACCTATTTCATTTACGATTTTTTATTATTTTTTAATTTTGAAATTGCTTTTACTTTTTCAGCGTCGTTGTTTGTTGTGTTGTGGTGGGGGGATGTTCGAGGGCTTGCCACGTGGCTCCCCAGCTTTACCCTTTTCCCTTCTAACTCCTTTTTCTTTTTTCTCCTTTAATCGCTGGTTTTTTTTCAAACTCATCCCCTCCCCTCCCTCCCTACTGATCAATTTTTCTTCCCCGACCTCCTTTCACCTAATTTTCTTCCCATCACGGCATCTCTCTCTTTTTTTTTTTTAAACCTTGTTCCTCGGATTCCAGACGCCATTGCAAAATATTTATATATATAATTGGGTATTAAATAATTCGGGGATCCAGGGGGAGGCAGGCAGACCACCCCACCCCCCGCCTCCCTAATCCCAACCGCTCCGTTCCATCAGAAGGTCGGTCCAGTCTGTCGGCTCAATCAACCCCCTTTTGTTTTTCTGATCGATCTATAACTACCCCCAACCCCAACCCCAAATACACAAAACAACAACCAAACCCTTACTTCCTTCCTAACACCATTTCCCCTTTTTGATCAATAACCACCCCACCCGCCATGTCCGACGAAGAAGACAAGTACAAGTCCTTCCGCACCCTGGCGGACTCCGCGGACCGTAAATTCGCCCGCGTCAGGGACCTCCCCTTCTCCGCCTCCCACAGCACCTCCCACAACCACCTCTTCTCCAAGGCCTTCAAGTCCTACATGCTCGTCTGGAAGTACCAGCAGCTCCACCGTCCTTCCCTCCTCCGCTCCGGCCTCTCCCGCTGGGAGATCGGCGAGCTTGCCAGCCGGATCGGCCAGCTCTACTACTCCCAGTACCTTCGTACCTCTCACTCCAGGTACCTCCTCGAGTCCTTCGTCTTCTACCACGCCATCATGAAGCGCAGGTACTTTGACTCCGACGCTGGGGTCCCCCCCAGCGACGTTGGCGTCAAGGGAAAGGAGCTCAGGTTCTACGCCAGGTTCGTCGTCGTTTGCCTGGTGTTGGGTCGTTGGGATGTCCTCGACTCCGTTGTCGACAAGTTCAGGACCGTCGTTGATGACTGCAAGCTTACTTTCCGGGTACTTCCTCCTTTTTCTTTTAGCCATGTTATTGTGGTCGAAGTTCTGATTATTTTATTCGATGTTTCGTGGATGGATGGGATGATTTTGGGCGTTTGACTATAAACCATCGGTGTCCCCTTTTCTTTATCGTATTTCACTGTATCTTGATTGACTTCCAAAAATCCCAAGAGACGCCGGTTTGTTCCCCGTCAGATGAATGGATGTATTTCCCCTTTTAACTCACATGTGAGGCTGCATTTCCTATTTTTAGTGTTGACTGGATATGCTGTAGTTTGGTAGGGCATTGCCCTCCCCCTGTTTAGTCTTGACTTGTAATTTATGCCTCCTGGGAGGTAGGATTTGTCCCATCTTTCTGTCTGGTTCTATGGAAACATGTCTCAAGGAGACGCAGTTAGGATGTCATTCCAGTGGGATGGGGCCAGGGTCAGATGATATTCATTCTCCCCTGATTCATTTGTTACTCCATTTAGAGAGAAAACACAGTACAAAGGAGAAAGGAAATGCTAGTTTCGTATATGCACTTAAAAAAAAAAATTAATTGTCTCAGCGATGTGGACTAGTAGGTTTCAGGTTTTTGCACGGTAGTAGTGTAACATGTGACCTTCTTTATGTACTCCTTCCCTTTCCCTCGTTAACTGACTGGATCTTTCATGGACAAAGTAAGGGCAACAATTGTATCTGATGACCTGCTTTTGTAGACGTATACATTTTCTTTTTCACTCTCGGAAGTTAGTGTAGTAAAAGGGTGGCTCTATTTACATGTGTGCTTGATGTTCTGCTTCGTCTCATGGAAGACAGATGGCTCGGCCATCACTTGAATTTGTGGATAATCAGATATTTCAGTCTTAGTTGCTAACCTTCAAACCTTTGGTGCATCTGTCATTAGGAAACTAGCTTTAAAGAATGGAAGATGGTGGTGCAAGAAATCCTGCGGTTTGTAAATGCAGCCAGAACCCCCCTTAAAGTTCGGCCTTTACGTTATATGCCCCTATACGATACACACCCTATGTCTCTTCCCACTATGAGCCGCTTCCATGCGAAAAGGGCATTAAAGTTTCAGGACGCCTTGTTGACAAGTTATAACCGAAATGAGGTAGATATGTCTTTAAATATGGTGCCGGAATTGGTTTAAGGTTCATTGAATTAGAATGTTATCTAAGAAACCTGTTATGTGCTTCCTCGTCCAGGTGAAGTTTGCGGAACTTACGTTGGATACTTTCAGAATGCTGCAATGTTTGGAATGGGAGCTTAGTGGGGCAAGTTATCAGAAACAACCAGCAGAATCAAATGAGAATGGCACATCTGTTGAACATTCCGGGCCGTCGGGACTTATTGACATGCATCTAACCCCAGACTTGACAGATTCATCTGGACTTGCTAATCCAAGGAAGACGATTCTGAATCGGCCATCTGTCCCACATTTGATTGCTGTAAGTTCTGATTTCATATGTTGGTTTTCTGCGGTTATCCTCTTTTGTTTCTTTAATTAGAATCACAGACGCCAGATGGAGTTCCTCTGTTTTTTTTGTTAGACAGATAAATGCTTATTTGTATTTGATTGAGCTCCTTAATGTGTTTTTGTTTTTTACCTTTTCGCTTGTCTATTCTGGCCATCTACAAAGGACTCCTTAATGCGTTGATAAGATTGTAATTGTAATAATTGCCTCTGTCAGTTATTTGGTCTTGGTGTCTTTTTCCAGCATGCAAACCTCAATGAGTCTAGTTACGCTTTATGGGAATTTTGTTTTATATGATACGAGGCATTATACAATATTTTTGCTCTATCAGTTTGGCGAAACTAGAATCTCCCATATCCATGGAGATTTCAATCGGTAGATAAACCTTATTATCGGTTTAATGTGTAGGAACAATTCATTTTCCTTTTATTGTAATGGTAATGTTGCATATACATGAGTCGATCCTCTTACTACCTGGCTAGTCGGGAACACTTTATCTGATTTGACTATGCATGTCTGTCGGTACTGATGCTTAATATCCATGACTGGACGAATAGGTAATTGCTACTATTTGTGAGGATCTCAAGCCTGATACTTTAATGCTGATATATCTTTCAGCTCCAGGTTTGTCCATCACTTAATTATCAAATTGATAAGATGTGCACAGATGGATGCCTCATTCAAACAGCGATGTTTCTGTCTTTTAATAGGCAAGGCCGACCCTAGAGGCAGTAGGCATGCCAAAATCCCCCAGGGCATCTCAAAGTCGTCAAAAAGCAAAGTCATCTCTGAGATCTCTGAAATGAGTTGCTCAACATCCGAGTCTTCTGTCGATGACAGGAATTCCCCGAATGACGACCTTGATTATTGGCTCTGTTTAGGTCCCAAAGGAGCTACTGGTTAGTCTCTGTGCTTTCGTTACCTTGTGCTGATTTACCTGTATCTGTGAGGAGATAGCTTGATGACGTCATTTGAACTGTCTAAAGTTGCTGGTTGACGTCTGTTAAACTGTTTGAAGTGTAACGACTTATTTTCTTGTTCTCCTTTTCTCGTGGTTTAACAGGTTCTTGTCGGTTGTACCCTGCTGATATTATTCCTTTTACTCGGAGACCGCTTTTTCTGATAGTTGATAGTGACAGCAGCCATGCATTCAAGGCAGGTTTGTCAAAACTTTTGCTGGTCAGCGAAATTTCTCCGCATACGTTTACTGTTATTCTATCTGCACTTAATTCATCATCTATATCCCTGTTAATTTATTTTCTAAAAGGGGAGATAACTTAGAGCACATCATTGAATGTTTCTGGCCCATTGTCTGAAAGACCAATACGAATAATAGATGAATACCCTAGGAAAAGGGACTCATTTAAGACGACAAAAAACGAATGAATATCTAGCTTCCTGGCGCTTCTAATAGTTTGGTTCTCTTCTCAAGGAGAAATTTAGTTATTTCCATTCTATAATTTTTGGCATCCAACTTGTGAATGGATGACCATACTGAGAAATTAATTGGCACTCTTATTCCATGACTTTTGGGTATTTGAGATGGTTAGATGAGCAATGAATTTCTTCTTTTTCATTTCATCAATTGAAAGCCTCTCCCTTTATCTTTCTTGCCGATGTAAATACAACATTTGCTTGATTAAGCTTTTTCAGGGCAATCATAGGGAAGCCTACACTGTGGTAGACAGACCATTTGAATGCTGACATGTTGTCTTCTGCATGAAATTGGGAGAATTTCTCATTTGTGACATTCTTTTTTGCTGTGTTTGGGAAGACCCGGGGGGGGGGGGGGGGGGGGGGGGGGGGGATGTGAGGGTCAAGAAAATTGGTTGACAAATTTTGAAGTACGCAAGGAAAAAATGATGCACAAAAAATATATTTTTACAAGAAAGGGTCCCTGCTGCAAATTCCTATTTCCGAAAGACCATTGGTCCAGAAATATTGCGGAGACAGTCTGAGTTTTCTTCTCTCGTGCTGCTGATGTTTGCTTGATCTTGCTGCAGGCTATACATGGTGCAGAGAGAGGGGAACCTGCAGCCTTGTTTCTCTCACCTATGAGGCCAGCATATCAGAAGTCAATTGATGTTGATTCAGGGGAAAAGGGAAGCCAGTTTACGTTATTCTTGACTTCTCCTGTGTTGGCTTTTTGCCAAATGGTTGGAGTTTCTTTACAGGACATTGGTGAGGTATTGTTTGGAATTGTTCAGATGGAGGTTGCATTTGCGTAACTTGGTAGAGGTTGTATCCGGTCGTCCTCATTAATCTCTTTTTCTTATCCTTGTTAGGATACCCTTGGCGACGCAGAGGGCATGGTCGGCTCCTTGTTTGCTGAGTGGGAGGTGATTCTTTGTAAATCAAAGGACCTTAATTTAGTCTGGGCTCAAGCTTTTTGCGATCCATTCATACGTCGCCTAATATTGAGGTGTGCATCTTCCTCCGATCACATTCTAGTCTCCAAAGAACAAGATGTTTAGCAGAATGTCTGTGAAGTAGCAGTACTAGCGATGGGGAGGGATTGGCAAGCCTCATATGGTCTAGTGCTATTGCATGCAGGTTCATCTTCTGCAGATCAGCTCTCTTCTACTTCTGTCAAGGGGAAGACGATGAATATGATCTGCCCATTTGCCTACCCGATCTTCCGGGATCCGTTTCTCCGGACACCCAGATACTGCAGTCCGCAGTTATGCGAATAGCCAATCACTTTCAAGTTACCGAGTCCTTCAGGGCTAGATAGCCCCTTGCATGTTAAAGTCGGCCGCAATTAACAAGAACTTGGGCCATGAATGCATTGTAATCTCACGGGAAGGCAAAACCAGGTACCGTGTCCGAAGGTTTACCGATAGCTGCGGGGGTTGGCGGTCAAAATAATTGGGAGGGGTTTAGTTTTGGACGGTGTAAAGGCAGCAGTGATCAATGTATAATATGGTTATTTGTCCATATTCTTGGGAGTGAGAAAGGAGGAGGGGGGGGGGGGAGGGAGGGTTAGTGGCAGTTTAGCTCCTTTTGACACATATTTGTGTAGTGAGGGAAGATGAACCAAGTGGAAAGGCAGGTAGATGTAAATTTTGGACATTCTTTTTAGCATTATCCAGGAGGGGCGTGGCGATCCTTTTTGTGTATTTGGCGGTCGTTTTGACGACTCAAACGGAAGACATCCCCGTGAGTTGATTTATTTTGAAGACTTAGATTTTGAATGCGGATTTTATATTATTTAATTATATATATATGTTTGATCGGGAGTTGGGGGGGGGGGGGGAGATTTTGGTATTTTGGTCGAAGCCAATGAGATAGCAGGGCGTGGGATTGACAATCTGTGTGACCCCTAATCCTGACCGTCAAACTCAACTGAGAAAACACAGACTCCACTTCTTCCCATCGTGCGATTAACAAACACGAGAAAGCACACGATTGCTCGTTTCAGCCGTCGGATCCCCCCCCGCCCGCGGCTGACCTTCTTTCCTCTTAAATACCTACCAACTGCCCTTCTTTATCGACTTTACGCGCGAACCCTCGGGTCGAAATTGGGAAGAAGAACCCCTGTCTAAGGTGCCTTTTGGTCATTGCTCGTCATCCTCCTCGTTTCTCGTTGGAAATAGTTTATATTGTGTTCGGGTTCTTCGGTTCCTCGAATTGAATTTATCCATCGTAGTGCGGTTATTTCTAGCGGTATTTTTTGTTGGGACTGCTTCTTGGAGGTTCCGTCAGGGGGGGAGGGTTCTAGGGTTTTATCGGGTTTCATATATTTTGGGGATTGTCGGTTAAGTCTTTTTAAGGACGGGGGCCGGTTCTTCTCAATTAAGGGTTTTGTTTCTCCCCTGTTCCTTTCAGTAGGTATGGCCCGTACCAAGCAGACTGCCCGTAAGTCAACTGGTGGAAAGGCTCCCAGGAAGCAGCTCGCTACCAAGGTTCCAGGATCCATTCTTTTTTTAGTCCGACGGTACTGGGATTTCCCTGATTTTGTTCGATGACAATGTGAACTCTGTCGATGCAGGCTGCCCGTAAGTCGGCTCCCACTACCGGTGGTGTCAAGAAGCCCCACAGATACCGCCCTGGTACCGTTGCCCTTCGGTGAGTCTGACTGCCTTGCTCGTTCATTATGATCCCCTTGTTTACCCCGAGCATTGTTGTCAATTCCGAGTCTGTTAATGTCTGGCACAGTGAAATTCGCAAGTACCAGAAGAGCACCGAGCTCCTTATAAGGAAGCTTCCATTCCAGAGGCTGGTCCGTGAAATTGCCCAGGACTTCAAGGTGTGATTTCTCCCCTTTAGGAAGCCTTTGTTTGGCCCTGCCACTGCTGTTGATGGTCAGGCACGGTGAATCCACTGTTGTTGGGTGCTCTCAAGAGTTGTGATGACACTGAGGTGTGGGTATATGGTTGCTTGAGCTTTTCTCCCTGTATCTGCAGACGGACCTGCGTTTCCAGAGCCATGCCGTGCTGGCACTTCAGGAGGCTGCGGAGGCATACCTTGTAGGGCTGTTTGAGGACACCAATCTCTGTGCCATCCATGCCAAGCGCGTAACTATAATGCCCAAGGATATCCAGCTTGCTCGTAGGATCCGGGGCGAGCGTGCTTAGGCGTACTTCCCATGTGATGATAATGGTGGCTGTCTGTCTGTCTGTCTGAAGGTGTCTTCTTTTGTGTTTACGTCGCTGTCTTTCTACAAAATGAGTTAGGGTTTGTGAGCAAATGATGTATGATTAGGTAAAAAAAGACTGCTGGGTCCGTGGTTGTTGGGCTTAATACTGTGATTATTGGGGATCGCCCCCCTCCTATGTTGGTGGATTATGAATCCCTCTGATTTGTTCTTTCAAGCCTTAATTCGTCGCGGTCTTTGATATTTGGTCGACCATATTCATCTGCTTCGGTGCTTGCTGTGTGGAGGCGATTGTAATTGAAATTTCCTCTTTGTTATCCTTGTGGGTTTACAAGCAAGCACTTATTTTCTTTTCAAAGTAGAAAGTCAAAATTGAGTTAATGTTTTCGGCAAATTATCGATTTTTGGCTCTATAGGTCAATTTTTATGTGGCATATCGTTTAAAAAATTTTAAATGTGGTCTAATTTTAATTTTACTTTTTGATTTGGCCTTAAACCCGACGTCTGCATACGTGTCGTTGATGACTTTTTATGATGTCCTACGTGGCTCAAATTTTGTTCAGGGGAATTTTTAGTTGTGGCCTAATTTCGATTTTACTTCAGTACGATTTGATGAGGGTTTTGTCCGTATTGCTTGATTAACTCCTTGATCGTCATTCAGGTAAGTTGATTGTGTTTGTTTGATTTGAGGAGGGGTTTTCCAGCTGGTTTACCTGCTCGGGGCATCCGACGACGACCTCGGGCTGCCGTCTAGTATCCGGTACGACGTCATCGACGATCCGTGGGATAGGGAGGCCGAGCTGGTGGGTGTGCCGTACGATTACGCTGTCGGCGGCGAGTTCTAGGGTTTTGAGGGACACGTGGACGGCTTCGGTGAAGGCTTGGGGTTCGGGAGTGGCGCCTCCTACGACGGCTACGATGGGGACGAGGGATACGAGTACGTGGCTTACGATGGGGGACTCTTCGATTACTCCGAGGTTCGGTTCGACACGTCCGATGATCTCTCCGGCCTTTCTTCTTCTAGTCGTCGTGGGAGTATGCCGACCCAATGAGGAAAACCAAGAAAGTCGATCCGTCGACGACGATATGGTCTTAATGTATAAATTTAAGTGGCTTTTCTATTTTTTTTTTTGGGATCGACTTTAATTAAATAGTATTATATTATCATTATATTTGTTTATTATACTTTGGGTACTTATTTGTAATCGGTTTAAAAGAGGAGAGAAATCGATGGTGGACTTGACATAAAAGTTTATTATACGTTTGCCAGAAAATGGAATAGAAAAAGAACCCTAACCCTAAATCCGCTTTTGTTGATTTATTTCGTCTGGGTTTCAGTTTTACCACGTACCGTTTCCCTGAATAAAATTTGAGCCACGTAGGACACATAAAGGGCAGTCAACGACACGTCTGCACCGCTTAACGGACGTCGGGTTTAAGGCCAAATCAAAAAGTGAAATCGAAATTAGGCCACAACTAAAAATTTTTAAATGATGTGCCACAGAAGAAAGTGGGCTTATTGGTGGGGCCAAAAATCAATAATTTGCCTAATGTTTTTTACCAATAATGTAGTAAATACAGAAAATGGGTCAGTGGCGCACACAGTTTTATCCAGCAAATGCCGTGGGTTTTCTTTTTCCAGAGTTATCAGATATGATAACCGTTAGTATTTTAAAAAATTTACAAAAAACGGTTCGAATTTCGTAAATTATCAGAATACAGTCGAGGTCTTGAGTTCGATTCCTATTATGATGAATTATTCAAAGTTATTGCTATTAGGAATCGAATCTAAGACCTTTCGCAATTTATGAAATTACTTTAACCAACTCAGCTAGAAGGAAAATCCGTCCTTTATTTACTAAAACGCGCCTCCCGAAACACTTTATTTTTTTAAAGTGTTGGAGGGACGGGGGCAGGTTCTCAAAACTCGCCCTCGTCGGTATTGATGTAATTTATGAAATTCGAACCGTTTTCGTAAATTTTTTTAAAAACTAACGATAAATACTTACAAAACTCACCATTCAAGTACTCGGGAATTAGTACTACAATCAAAAATAGAAATCCGGAAGTAGCTAAAGAAACATTTTCCATGTTCTTTATTTCTTTTGATTTTGCCAACCACGTTTTGTTAGGCCTCGGCCTTGGCCGCCTCAACCGACGGCCAAGATGAATTTTACTGAAATTGTTACAGACAAGACACACTGCTGGATGTGATGGGGACCGCCCCGAATGGAAGGGGAAACTTTCCAAAGGGACATCATCATCCATCCTCATCCCGCCACGTGTATTCTCCCAAGATTCTCCATTGTCCTTTTTCATCTCATCATCTTTTGTTCCTCTTCTTTACATACTGCTTGCTAACTCTTTAACCCGCTTGCATCCTTGGGTTCGAAGAGGAGGAGGAGAAAGATAGATGGAAAGGTACGAGGCGGTGAGGGAAATCGGGTCGGGTAACTTCGGTGTAGCCAAGCTCGTCAAGGACAAATCTACCGGCGAGCTCTTTGCTGTCAAGTATATTGAGAGGGGCAACAAGGTTTCCACCACTTCAATCTTTGATCTTGGCCTTTGCTCGTGCTCGTGTCTAAGCTTTTCCCAGTTTCTTTCTTCTTTTTTTATTTTGTTTCGTGTGTAGCAGATTGATGAGCATGTTCAAAGGGAGATCATCAACCACAGATCACTCCACCATCCCAACATAATCGCCTTCAAGGAGGTCACTCCCTCCCTCACTCCCCACTTAATTACTCATTCTTCTTCTTCTTCTTCTTCTCTCTTTTTGTTCAAAAAAATCTTTTACTTGGATTGGAAAGTTGGAGAGCATCTTTTGGATCGGAAAAGACAATTTTTAGAGGGAATAGAATAAGTTCGGGATCTCACGAGGCCGCCACTTCATCCTGACTGTTCCATATACAAGTGTTTTGTTCTTGTTGGTGTATTTGTGTAATGTGTGTGCCTATGCACGAACTGGGAATCGTTGCAATCCGCGTGTAATGGATTCCTTCCTATCCGCCCCCTTCCATGCAACTGAAAAAGAAAACGAAATGGTCTGTTTGCACGTGTTGAATATTGACTCGCAGGTCTTGCTCACTCCTTCACATCTCGCCATAGTAATGGAATACGCAGCTGGGGGAGAGCTCTTCGAGCGGATCTGTACTGCTGGTAGATTTAGTGAGGATGAGGTCATCGTTTCTTTTGCGTGAATGTCTTATTTGATCGATGATGCTTTCCGTTGCCCCTGTCGTATGTTAGTTACTCATCAGCGTTCTTCAGCAGGCCAGGTTTTTCTTTCAGCAGTTAATATCCGGAGTCAGCTACTGTCATTCCATGGTAATCTAACAGCCCTCTCCTAGATCCGTTGATGTAGTTGTGGAAGGCTCTGAATCAATCTTCTGTTTCCATGGTTTTGCAGCAAATTTGTCATAGAGACCTCAAACTCGAAAACACCCTTTTGGATGGAACCTCAACACCCCGTCTTAAGATTTGCGACTTTGGCTACTCGAAGGTCTGTATTCATTCCTTTTTGTGCCGAATGAATATGTCACAAATGAATAGAAAAGAAATGTCGGGATTTGGCTCTCTTACAATTGTCTTTGGCTATACAGTCTTCTGTGCTGCATTCACAACCAAAATCTACCGTAGGAACACCAGCATATATAGCACCGGAAGTGTTGTTGAAGAAACAATACGATGGGAAGGTAACAATGGTTGAAGCGATCCCCTTGTGATCCGCCAAACTTTAATTTTGCATATTTCATATGGGAAACCTAACACTCATGATGACAATTATATATTTATCTCGAGCACTTGCAGATAGCTGATGTTTGGTCTTGTGGGGTTACCTTATACGTGATGTTGGTTGGGGGTTACCCCTTCGAAGATCCAGAAGATCCAAGAAACTTCAGAAAGACAATTCAGGTAAATTCATGATGGATAATCTTGGATAAGAAATACGAGTGTTTTCACTTGGACAGAGTTTGATTAAGATGCGTCAAAACTTCAAAAACGTTGCAGAGAATTCTCAGTGTCCAATACTCAATTCCAGACTACATTCGAGTTTCAAACGATTGCAGAAATCTGTTATCGCGAATTTTCGTGACTGATCCTGCCAAGGTACTGGCATAAGTTGTGCTCGGACATCTTCAGCGGTAAGTTTATACGTACTCACATCTTTAAGAATTTGCGATCATGTCAGAGGATAACTATTACGGAAATCAAGACGCACCCATGGTTCACGAAGAATCTGTCATCGGAGTTCACTTCAGAGGGAGATACCGACTCACAGAAACATGATGCTAACTCTCTTCCTCAAGACGTGGATGAAATAGTGAGAATAATTCAGGAGGCTCGAAATCCATGGGATGGTCCGAAATTGGGTGGCCATCTCGCCGGCGAGAGCTTGGATCTCGACGATGTGGAAACCGATACCGATATCGATGTTGAATCAAGCGGGGACTTCGTTTGCGCACTATGACCAGCCAAGAAAAGGATTCTTCTTTCAACGAACAACGCCATAGCACCGCCATAACACTAGATGGTTATAGTTCTTGGAAAATAATGGATAAAGGAAGTGTGTTTGAGGGTGCCAGAAATGATGCTTAATTGAGTTTCATTATGGATTGGAACTTTTAATTATTGGGATTATTGGGTGAATAACATGCTTAAACACAATGTCGAATTGTGTAGCTGTACAATGATTAATGATTCGTATTTTCTAAGTAAAAAGAAAAGGCAGGACCCCTTTAGGAAGCAGTTCCTGCAGAACCTTGGTTGTCCAATTCATGCTCTGCTACCATGATGCAACTATCGGCTTACAGGGAGGACGCCTCCTTGGGGATGCTGCCGTTGAGTGACTCAATCGTGTACTGCATGTCCAGAGCTGTCCCTACCTTATCAATGTCGTGAAGGGCAGGCGAAAGGTACTTTACCACTGTCACGGCCGATCCATCGTGGAGCTATCTCACGCTTGTTGCAAAAAGACCATGTTATAAAAACATATGAAAATGATTCAGCCAAGGCAAGGAACGTTACGATGGCGGCATACAGCTAGTTAGTAGCACCGGAGTTCACCTGACGTGCAGATTATGTTCCATGTCAGAGGCAGCATTCTGGGCATTGAATTCCCCCGTCATTTGAAAGTGACATGAGATAGCAGTTTAGCAGCCTAAGCCAATTGTTGTGTTCCAAACGATCACCTGGGAGGACTATAGCTTCTGATAACCAGTCTTTGTCACTTTGCCGTTCAGGGTGGTATGAGTAATAATGGCACTTGATGTATTCCCGCTGCCGGTTTACCTTGAAGCAAGATGAATGAATCAGTCTCCGGACCTCAAGTTAGCCTGCATATACCACGACCTGGAAGACTGAGGAAGAATAGGAAGAAGGGAGCAGATTAGGATCCAGAGAATCCAAACAAATCACCAAGAAAGACTTCGAGTCGAGGTGCAGCAATTGCAAACGATACAGTCATAACAAGTGTGGATGTTCGGTTTCTCTTCCTCAATCAGAACAGGTTGTATTTACTATCCCAGTCAAGGAAGATGGAAACAAAATGGTTCCAAACTGCCAACCAATTGCAATCACGATGAACCGTTGCAAGTATCTAGCCATCCTCAAAGTAGCTACAACTTTGGAAAGTCGAGCACACGAGATTCCTCCGTAGTTGGGCCAAGCTTCGATATATCCACATCAAGAAAATGTTGGAACAAGCTTCGATCCTAACCAAAAGACTACAACAACCTAAAGAGACATCATGCCAAATATCGATTTGCATCACCCGTCAACAATGGAATTCTGCTTTCAGCCTCGACCAGCTTCATTCCCAACTTCTTCATTTGCCTCACAAATGAGTTCTTACGAAATAACTCCCTCGAGCCAGAGAATCTATCCATTAAAAAGAAGCCATAGCCAGTAGCCATCCTTCTCTAGAATCTATGGGTGCCTCCAGCTGTGCTCATCTATCCAACAAGAAAGTAAGGAATTGAGAATCGGAATTTTGGGTCTGGCCGGAAATGGAAGACCCCCAAATCCGGAGAGAAAATGAAGAAGAAGATGGGCTGGTCTCGGAGGGAGGATTGAAAGACCGGACGAAGTCAACAAGTAAATTTGAGCGACACGCCGGATGCCGTTACGGATAGGCGTTAACATGAACTAACATTGATAACGGCAAGACTAATTAGAGGTTAACGCTGTGATAGGTAGAAAAGAAGTCCAATATTTGATACTTCATCCAAATTAGAAAGTCCATTATTGACATGAATAACGTGTTATTGTTAATCGTCAATCAATTACGGGATAATTGTCAAAAATATAACGTGGGGGGAAATCACTTTTTACTTCCTCCGGAAAACACGTTCGCGAGTCGTTCTCCTCTCCTCCTTCCGCCCCCCCTTCACTTTCCAGTTCTCCACCCCAGCAGAGCACCAACTGTCTCCGGTCGTCCCGACGAGATCTGTAGGGTCCGTTTCCCAGGAGCGGGAGCAGGGAGAGATCTGTTGGGGGGGGGGGGAGTGGTATTCCTAACTATTATGGCTAGCGGAGGTGGTTACGGAGACGGTGGCCAGCAGAAGATCGACTACGTCTTCAAGGTGGTTCTGATCGGGGATTCCGCGGTGGGGAAATCTCAGATACTTTCGAGATTCGCCAGGAACGAGTTTAGCCTCGACTCCAAGGCTACCATCGGGGTCGAGTTCCAGACCAGGACCATGCTCATCCAACACAAGAGCGTCAAGGCTCAGATCTGGGACACCGCCGGCCAAGAACGGTCTTCTTCCCTCCTTTTCTCCTCTTGTTCTTTCCCTTTTCCGTTTGCCCTTCTCGATGTCATGCTTTCCCGATGAGCTTCCAAGTGGTTTTAGGTGATCCTTTAGATCTGAGATATTTCAGGCTTGGTATATATTCTTTTGTTGGCTTCTGGAAGGTGGATCGGAGTGTTTTGTTATGAGACCCCCTGGATTGGTTCCAATTCGGATGCCTGATTCATATGATTAAGCTCTTTTCTCTCTTTTTTTTAATAAAAAATAATGTCTTCCGGTAAAATTCTTACACGATCGCTCCCTACTTAAGTTCCTGTCTCCTTGCATTGCTGCAAAGTCTGAGTGATGATTCTACAGGAACTATAGTTCATAACTCTTCCATGGAACCGACTATATCCCTCGGACTAGCTAGAGACCGAAAATTGACACAGTTGCTTTCCTTTTGTCTGCCTTTCTTTTTTGGATGCCAGACCTGCAGGTGTTTGTTTGCTTCTCTTGCCCTCCCATTACAAAATTACTTTCTTCTAGTCAATTATAAATAGTAATGTTGGTTGCATTACTTCTAGTCATTATCAATGTCAGTGCTGGGATTCTGCTCTACTTCCGTTGCCCATGTTGTCATTAGGAGAAGCAGAAATTTTTGCCGGTAACTAATTTAAGATTTGGTCCAAACAGCGAGTTGTGTAGCTCTTTTACATGCACACACTCTGTTTATTTGTTTGCCATCTGGTTTAAGGTTTTTGCTTTTTGTGCAGTTATGATGCTTGCTGCTTTCCTCTGGGTGATCTTAATTGTCTAATCATATTCTTAATCTTGGCATAGAAGTTTGGCCAAGACTTTGTAATACTCATTTGGGTTTTTGCGACCTCAATGGAAAATGCTGTTAGAAATAAGTGGTAGTGGCGTCGAAGTTTTTCAAGCATGAATATTATGGTCCAGTTATGACTGCCAAGAAACGTGATTACAAGCTAAGGAGGGAGCGTCTTCCATTCTTTGCATCCTTTGTTGTCACTGGCTGTCGCCATTCATTCTCAGTATAACCAGTTAATACCTGTTGAAGCCTGTGTGTAATGAAGCTGCCTCTGTGCAACTACCTGTGCATATTTGGGGTGACACCACTTAGTGCGTGTTGTGGCTTCCTGTTTCGATAAAATTTGAAATATTCAAGAGTAACTCATGCTTGCTCTGAAATTTTAGTGGAAGAAGACAAATGGCAGGTTTCACTTAAGGTAATAAAAGTGTCGAAGCCTTTTCAGTAGGATGCAAAGCACCTTTGATTAGAAAAATGTAGGGTGCCTAAAGCCTCGGACAATCAGGTGCTTTAACGCCTTAAGGGTGCAGTTATATGTGATTTTTTATGTTGTTGGTTTGGTGTGAGAGTAACTACAGCTATGCCAATTTGGGTTTATTGTGATGATGGATGGATCCTCTGATGTTTAAGGATTCTCTGACCATTATTATCGCTATCCAGATGCCATCCATGTTTTAGTCATTAGCCACGGCTGAATAGAAATTAAACCGAGCTCAGTTCGTGTTGGGGGTTCTCACCTACTGTAGATCTGACACCTGATCTTCCTGATGCGTTGGACCAGATATAGGGCCGTCACCAGTGCATACTACAGGGGAGCAGTTGGGGCAATGCTGGTGTATGATATAACCAGGAGACAAAGCTTCGACCATATACCACGCTGGCTGGAAGAGTTGCGTGGTCATGCCGACAAGAACATCGTGATCATGCTCATCGGCAACAAGACCGACTTAGACGATCAGCGGGCCGTCCCAACGGAGGACGCCAAAGAATTTGCCGAGAAGGAAGGGCTATTCTTCTTGGAGACGTCTGCCCTGAATGCGACGAACGTGGAAACGGCTTTCCTTACAGTTCTGACAGAGATATTCAATATCGTAAACAAGAAGAGCCTGGTGGCGGGCGAGGCTCAGGCAAATGGCAACCCTGCATCTTTGTCCGGGAAGAAGATTATCATCCCTGGACAGGCGCAAGAAGTCCCTGCTAAGAAAAGCATGTGCTGCAGTTCGTTATGAGCATTTCATATGGGAAGCATTTGCTTTGGAAGCTTGTCTCTCTCTTTCTTTTCTTTTGTTTTGGGGTTTGAATTTGTATAATATCTGCCAAGTTTCTTTACCAAATCACAATCGTGTGTTTTATCGGTGGCTTACACAGAGGAGGAGCCGGGGGGGGGCACATTGCACAACTTTTTGATTTGCTACCTTTTCTTACAATGTAATTTCTTCCTTCCTTAATTGTATTATTTTTTGTTTTTTGAGGCAAAGACTTCGCACAGAACCTGCCTTTGGTCATTATAATCCATCTATATTTGCGTCTCTTCTCCCCGGACATGTTTTCGAAGGTAGTTTTACAATCCTCGAACTGTAACGGTATTAGCCCCGTATAAACCTCGCGCCCCTCGTCTCTTTCTTTTTCCTTTTCTCTCTGTCAGGGTTAGGGTTTGTGGTTGGGGATACGTGTATTCATCGGAGGGGCCATCGGATCCTTCCGGAGGAAGATTCGTCTCAGGATCTTTTGGAGGTCTGGTCTCTGGGTTCTCAAATCCCTCCTCCCCGTGCTTTCTTTATTCTTCTTATTTCGTTGAATTCTGGGGTGAATTGATCTTGCTTGTAACTTCCCTTGTCGCCTTCTTACCGGCCGGCCTTCCTTCCACATCCATAGCAGTTTTTTTCCTCCTCCTCGGCCCTCCCGTGCTTCCCCTCCTGTTTATTGTTTTTGACCTTACCAAGGCTCCCGGGGGGGGGGGGGGATCTCTGTTGGAGGGAGCTCGAGGGAAATCTTGTTGTCTTCTCCCAAGCCCTTCTTTTAAGTTCTTCCTCTGCTTCGGTCTCATGGCGCTTTTGCTTTTTCTCTTATGAATGGCGCTGAGCGATTGCTTGATATCAGGGATCTAGGGAGGAGCGAAATGTCGGGGTTCGACGATGTGGTTGGTGGAAAGTTGAAGCTCAAGGGGAAAGCACTCGATGTGAAGGCTGCTGGGATGAAAAGGAAGAAGAAGAAGCATAAGGACATTTCTCTCGTCACTGACCCTGAACTGTCCGCCGGTATGTTCCCCAGCCGGCTAATTCTGTTTTACTGCCTTGTCTTTATATCGGCAGACTGCCCCCTGCCCTTTTCACTATGGGTGTTTTATTTGTACATATTTTGCTTAATTTCTGGATTTGTTGCGGTTGCCACGTCCTTGGCCTGCTTCTGTGCGAATGCAAATGCATAAATGCCTTTCTCCGAGTGGCTTGCCCATCAACACCTCTTGTCGCTGTCCGTTACTACTGTATCGGAGGGGGATATTCGGTTTGTTGGAATTGTGTAGCTTTGGTTCTTCCGGCAGATGCCCCCTTTACTGACAAGAAAGGGACGAAAGTTTCTCTCTCCATCGTGTTGCTTTATTGGCTTACTTCTAGCTGGATGCGGGGTGAATTTTGAAGTCAATGTGATTCAGTCATATGCATTCGCGATCTTTCCTTGTCCAATCTGAGCTCGATTATGTAGTTCAGATCAAGTTGGTTTTATTATCATTATGGCGACAACTTTGCAGGTGAGGGTGCTGAATTGACTGAAGAACCTAACGAGGAAGAGGCGACTATTGACAACAAAACGGGTGGAGAGAAAAAGGTTCCTTCGTACCATGATCACCTTACGCCAGCCGAGAGGTGCTACATCGAACAGAGGGAAAGGATCGACGTGAAGAGATTAGCAAAGACTGCCAACAAATCTCACCGAGACAGGATTCAGGACTTCAATCAGTACCTCGCCAACATGAGTGAACACTACGATATTCCAAAGGTCGGCCCCGGCTAATGACCTGGCTCTTGAAGAAGAACGGTGGTTGTACTTTTATCTAGGTGGGAATTTCTGGGTTGTGGCGGACGTTTTCATTTGTTATTGCCATGTGCTTCAGAGAGCTGAAAGATTGTTGAAGTGTAGTAACGTATACAGTTGTGTCGATTTTCGTTCTAATTGCAGAGGACCGAATTTTAGAAAGGGAAGG
The DNA here is from genome assembly GCA_029817715.1 of Melastoma dodecandrum. Lineage (NCBI taxonomy): Eukaryota > Viridiplantae > Streptophyta > Magnoliopsida > Myrtales > Melastomataceae > Melastoma > Melastoma dodecandrum. The sequence continues at coordinate 305,893 of JARUPY010000271.1, forward strand.
TCATTGAATGGAAATCGGTCTGTGAAGGTGTCCCCATGAATGTAGTCTAATCTGAAATCCTGCGGAGAACAAAAGATGGTATGATTTTACTCCTGTTGACGAGAGCAGTCTGGGCAAGTTTGCCCGCCAACCTTGTCACCTTCCCACGTGAGTGACGCGGAATGCCCTGAGCCTAATTGCTTAGAACTGATGTCTTCACTTCTTGTCCTCGGCAGGTTCTATTTTGTCCTACCTCATTAACGGTGGCCTAATTGCCACGGTCACTTCTATGAATTACAGCTTCCTCGAGCAAGAAGCCATTAATTACATTGATTTGTGAGGGAGGAGGCTCTCCAGTGGCATGCTTCAGAGAGTTCCTTAATTCTGCTGTCATGTATGCTTGCATCCTGCTGCGCTACTGGGTAAGTGATACTCTGGTAGAAATCATGCAAGATTTGGTCAATCATCGATGTTTCCTGCCTTGGAAAATCATCCGGTCAGGACTACGGGAGCCTAAGCATTGGCCGTTATCTGCAATGCTGACCCATTGAAGTCGTCGAAAGGCAGTGGACACGCTCGATACTTGAATTATAATAATGACTTGATACCTGTTCAAGGTCCTCCACCTATCCCCCCCCCTCATGGCATCAGATGGGAAGGATCTCGAAGGAATTCCATCAGTGCCAATGCTCGGCTTTTCTCCATCTCTCTTTAAGCAGTCTGGGGGTATGCATTTTGATCAAATCTGAAACCTCATGTAATGTTACTACTTGCAACCACAGATTTACTGGAATGACAAACAACAGTTTCTTGACGCTAATTGGCGCAGCCGTGTCGTCATTCTCGTAAGGCAACTTTATTTTATTTATGCAGAAGAATTGTACGTGCATGAGAATGCACATTAATGCATTATTTTGGCCCCAAAACTTGTCCTCCTCCTCCTCCTCTGCTGCATCGCCCTGCATCTGGAGAGGATCTCCTCGAAATCTTCTTCCTCGCAGGGGAACCTGAGCCCCCCTTCCTGCTGAAACCCAAACTCCTCCTCTGCCTTCTCCATCAACCCCCTGAAATCGGGCATGGACAAGTACTTAGCAGGTATCAGGAACCTCCTGCCGTCTTGGCCCACATAAACCGCCAAGAATCCCCTCGGCACGGTCCGCTTCTTCCCCTGTGGAGGATCCGTCGCCTTCAGAAGCAACTCCTTGGGGCTCTCGCACTTCTGTGGCAGGCTCCTCGAGTTCATCACAAGAAGGGACAGGGACGCTCTCTGGTGACGGTGGATCGGAACCAGCCACACCAATATCCTCACCATGTTCTTAGGCCATACTTGGGGCTGCATTCTTCTCTTGTAAAATAAAAGAAAAGAAGACGGGAAGGATATCCAGAACAAAAAATAAGAACACCTCCGTTTTCAACTTATCAATACATACATATATGAAAAGGAGCACGGCGCTGCTCCGCCTATGAACTCTCTTGAGCTACAGAAAATGGGTAACCCATCTTCAAACCGGGGGACCTAGGCCGTGGAAACTGCCAGGGCAGATAAGGGAGGAGGTAGAAACGCTTGGCGGCAAGGAAAAGTATCCTTCCCTCATGAGACAAACGACGAAACTATGCCCCGAGAAGGACCGGTGGCTGCCTCCTGGGAGGTCCTGGGTTGGTGGAGATGAATGAAGAAGATGGTGACGGAAACGGGTTTTCCTTTCCTCTTCGGTTTGGAAGAGGTGTTGGTATAATAGAGGAGGGGAGGGGAGGGGGGTTGGCCCTGAATTCCATCCAGACCATCAAAAACAAAGTAAGAAACAGGGCGGCGAACACACTAATTTTAGCTTCTTACCGTTAGTCTTTCTTTTTTGTCCTTTCTTACAGACAGGAAGGTCGTATGTCTTGGGGCGTACGTACCTGAGGAGGAAACTAGTAGTGATATTGTAAGTGGGTGAATGAGATTGGTGATCGCGCCTCTTGACATGTAAAGCATGGAGTATACGAGAATTTATAGACAAACTGGAGGAGAAGGGTGAAGTTGCTGCTGCTATTTATAAATTTACAGAGGAGAGGAGAGACGGTTTGTTAAAAGCTCTTCATTGTCATGGTTTGCATGCAGGTGACCGAGAGATTATCTTCTTTCTCCCTTTTGTTCTACTTAAATCCTCGGTCTCATAGACACGGCTGCAGTGCCAGCTTCGCCAAGCATTTCGCCTCCTCCACTGGCCACTCGTCCACCTGCGGCTCCAGCATCCCCTCGAACTCCCCCCCCCCCCCCCCCCCCTTCTCTATGGATTCCGCCACGTAGTGAGTTTAGCCCGTGGGCGGCTTCCCCTTTACCAGCTCTCAGGCGGAACTAGTCTCGCCTGATCGACGTTGCTTACCAGCTGACATAGCCGTGGTCCAGCAAGATGTTCCCAGGTCGCTAATAGGATCAACATGTAAATTTTGCATTTCCCCTCACGTTTTGGGGCATTAAAAACAGGCAAATCTACGAAAGGGAAAAAAAAAGTTGTCTTTTTAAGTTTTGTTAATTGGTGAAATTGGAATGGAAATTGTATTTTGTCGAAATGATACACTTTTTTTCTATTTTGGTTACTTTGTTTAAAAGGGGGGGGGGGAGGGGGCAAAATCCATACTAGATAATTATTTTGACGTTGTGGCGCTTGGTTGGTCGTTGCTTTATGGAGGAAAATTTTTGCTGTTTAGTGTTAGTCTAACGACATCAATCGTGGGAGGGTGTCGGAGAAGGAATTTAAAACAATAAATAACAAAAAAGAACTAATAAGAATTAAATTAATTAAATAGGGGAGGTTGGGATTTTGTCGTGTTTCGCTGAACACCAAAGTCTTTGCCTGGCTGTCTGTCTGTCTAATGTGTTTTTTTTTTTGGGGGGTGGGGGGGTTGAGTTTCAACCAAAAACGCTGTTCGTTTCGTATTTTTTTTTTGGGTTGAGGGCGAGGGTATCAAAGACACTCTCTCTCTCCCTAAAACCAAACCAAAGAATCGAACCCAACACAAACACGGACTGACTGACTGACTGGCTTCACCCACCCAACTCCCCCCAATCCGGAGAGACACACTGACTGACAGAAATAAGCCTCACCACCACCAACCAAACGCCCTGCCACCCCCCCCCCCCCTCCCCTTTGGTCTGCCGAGGAACGTCCGATCGAATCCCTCCTCTTCAAATCCGCTGCTTTACAGGTAGTGTGTGGACTCCGGCTACCCTCGTCTGTTGCTTAGCAGCATTCTCCCTGTAGCTTCCTTTTGTTCTCCGCTGGAGGGGAGCGGCAGATGCTCTGACTGTTTTCCCCGCCAGATCTGCCCCTCCCCCCCGGCCTTATCAACCTCTTTGACTTTTGTCGCTGCGTTTTTTGTGTTCGCTTTGACTCCGGGGATCTCCTTGGTCCTTCATTGCTCGGGTTAGTTATTTGGGGCAGTGGTGTTATTTTCCCTCTCATTCTTCATGTGCTCTGGTTTCTGTCCCGTTCGCAGAATGGTGCCCGCCTCCCACCACGGATGCATTTGACCTCCTTTTGCTCGGGAGCTTTGGTGGCTACTGGCAACTCTCTACTTCCTACCCGCCTTTCGTTGCGCTGATACACATTGCTCTCTCTGGGTCTCTTCAATCGAGGTGGTTTCATGGGATCCAGATTTCCATCCCACCAGCTCAGTAATGGCCTTTACGTATCAGGGAGGCCTGAGCAGCCAAAAGAGAGGGCCCCGACGATGAGTTCTACTGCCATGCCCTATACCGGTGGCGACATCAAAAAGTCTGGGGAACTCGGTAAAATGTTTGACATCTCGGCCGATGGCTCTAAATCTAGGAAATCTGGGCCCATTCCCGGAGCCCCTACGAGGACCGGATCCTTCGGAGGGGCTGCTTCCCATTCTGGCCCTGTCCACAATGCTTCTGGTCGGCTTGGTCATTCGTCGTCGGGTCATTTAGCTTCTGCAGGTTCGGGTTCGATAAAGAAGAATCATTCTGGCCCGTTGAATAAGCATGGAGAACCCCTGAAGAAGTCATCAGGTCCACAAGCTGGAGGGATCCAGCGGCAGAACTCTGGTCCCATTCCTCCCGTTCTTCCGACCACTGGTCTTATTACATCTGGGCCGTTGAATTCATCTGGAGCACCTAGGAAATTTTCAGGTCCATTAGAGCCAACAGGGTCTATGAAATTTCAGATTCCTTCTGCTGCTCATCTACAAGCAGTCACCACACTTAGCCGAGAGGATGACCCTACTTTTGTCAGGTTGCTGCAGATTGAAATTCTCATTTAAGATTCTGCGATTCATGATTGTTCATCTTATACTTTGCGGACTGTTTGTGGTACCATTCTTAAAAATGTGAGCTCGGTTCTTTTGTTTTTCTGTTGACATGTCTTCATGTAACAGTGGATGGGGAAGAAAAGCAGTAACAGGATACATTGCACGGTTTCCTGACAACGATCTCAGAACTGCAAAAAATGGCCAATATGTCAAAGTGTCCGGGGTATGTGGCTAAGCACCCACCCAAAATGGGGTTGGATCCTTTTGTTTGCTTGAATTTGTTTACTTTATTTTTTTCATAAAAGTACGTGGACAATATTTATATTTGAATACTAATAGACCCACGTCAATAACACCTTCATGTGATGTGTTGTCCTATTCTATGGAGCTCTACGTAAATGGATATCAGGGTGAGTGTCAGTCTAAGACAAAGTTGCTCATTTGGTAACCCATTGAGCATGCATTTGAGGACTAAAAAGAGCCTTTTCGCTATTATTTGTAAAGATGAGGCTACTTAGATATGAGTTGATGATGTCTTATTATCCAGAGGCAGATAAATGGCCTTTTGGACCCATCTATCCTTCCCAATCCTATAGCTGAAGCTTTATTAGCTTCCAAAGGTGTAATACCGTAGTTTCCTCAAAATACAGTTTTTAGGGTATTGAAAACCGTTTTCGAATCCCATGTGGATCCTTGGCTGTAGAGGTTTAGAGGGATATAGGACTCATCACTTACCCGATTGTATCCTTACCGAGAGGAACATCAGTATTTACCTACTGTTGATGATAAGATTGATGTATTATTGCTTAGTGAATCCATGTTACCTGCTTACCGTGAGTTATGTTCGAATAACTTGACGGGATCTACTATAGCATATTTTAATATTTGTTTCACCATCCTCTTGCATGATCAGAGCTGTTTAACAATAACTCTATTGGTATTCAATTCTTATTGGATTACACTACAACCCTTGTAGGTGATAACATGTGGTAGTGTGCCCCTCCAATCATCTTTCCATAAAGTTCCCAGGTGTGTCTACACCTCTACTACTCTCTATGAACGCAAAGGTCGGTTTACGTGGGACATCAGATTAGCTGAGGTGAGTTATTTTATAATTTTATCAATCCCATCATTTTCCTCTCATATTTTCTTGATGCCTGGAGGTCTCCTAAATTTCAGTGTTCTTCTGGCAGCGGCACGTGGTCGATTTCTACATCTCTGATTTCCAGTCTGGGTTGCGCGCATTGGTTAAGACTGGCTATGGTGCTTCTGTGACTGCATATGTTGATGACACTGCTGTGATAAATGTTAATTCAGCGAACAAGGATGCATCCTCTGAGTTCATCAAATGGTTGAGGGAGAGGAATCTTTCAATGGATGATCATTCGATGAGACTGAAAGAGGGGTAATTACATCTGAAACTTGAAAAAATTACATTATTTTGGCTTTAGCCTAGTGCAGTGCATACACAGATTCATGGAAGAACATTCACTGAGGTGCAGGCTGCCTTTTTTGCAGTGATTTTAGTACACCTGCTTTGTTTTTTGTTTTCAAAATTGGCCTTTTAAAATGGTATTTCTGCAAAATCGTTCTGAATTGTTTAAAAGACTATTTTCAGTGAAAGCTGGTTCAAAGTGATTGTTGCTTTAGTGTATGACAGATGGGACTGAGAATAAAGAAGAGTGAACTAACGATGTTGTGCATAGTTGGGCATCTTTCCTGCTGATTGCTGAACCATTCTTACTTCCCTGCCTTGTAGATATATCAAAGAAGGTAGTACGCTCAGTGTGATGGGCATCATCCAGAGAAATAACAACATGTTTATGATTGTCCCACCATCCGAGCCTGTTTCAACCGGGTGCCTGTGGTCACAATGTGTGTTTCCATCAAGTCTTGATGGCATCGTCATTCGCTGTGAAGATACATCCGACACTGATGTAATACCAGTGTAGCACTAGTTCTGCTCTGGCGTATGGGATGCACATTGGTAGCCAACAGCCTTAAGCTCAAAGAAGGGACACCTTTTCACTCGTGTATAGATTTCATAAGATTCTTTAGTGTTCCCAGATGTGTTTTGGGGGTGACCAGTAAATCAAAAAGGAAAACAGAAAGGGGGAAGTGCCATGTAGTTCTGGAAGTATTTTATAAGGGTTTTGGCCAACTTCTTGTTGGGTTGGCACAAGTTCTTGTCCAAGAACAAGCCAGTGAGACAGCATTGTGCTACTTAAGTAAAATTTCATCATTATTGCTAAAAACAATCCACTATCTTACACTAGTTGAATTCGTGGTACAACACTTCTCAAATTAAAGATTCACCAGATGCCCGTGTTCATCAACTGGCTTGTACCTCTCTGCCGGAAAGTAGGGGAAAAACGGAAGATTCTTTTACTGCATGTTGCTTATTCTTCCTTTGTCAATTAGCTTCCACAATGCAGCTTTTGCTTCCTCCAGAGTTTCGACAGCATTACCTTCCTCAAACGATATCCTCTGGATATTGAACTGCGAAAGCCTTTCCATGATCAGGCAATATTATTACAACAAGCTCAGTTGCTGTACTTGACAGTGAAAGGATTGTCTACCTGTGCCCCCTGTCTGACCCGTATATCGGTTCCCTTGCTATCTATTGATATTAGAGCAGCATCATCCACCTCACTCTCCATTGACAGTAGCTCTTTTATGGGCTTCGAAAATATTGCATTTAGTTCCTACCATGGAGGCAGATGTGAATCTGAGCATCAGCACAAAACTGAAAAGACGAACAAAAAAAACGAAGCTTCACAGTATCCAGGTGCAAGCATCTAGGCCAGCCAGCTTAATCAAGTTTCCTCCTAGACAAGCATCACAGATTTACAATATCCAAGAAAAAAGGGCCACAGGAACAAAGTTAGTAAATCAACCTTTAGATTCTGTTCGCCCCCATCAACAGCAATCTTGTCAGGGAGTAAGGATTCATACTCCTTCACGTCAACCCAGGCTACAGTGCCAAAGCCTCCAATGAAGTATATGTCACTACCAGCAATAAAAGACAAGTCAATACTAGCACAAGATTGAGCGATGCATCACCTGCATGTGTAGTAATTGCACAAAGAGAGAAATTCCTGGCATATCTCACATGCAAATGCCATACAATATCCCGTCAAGAAAATAAAAGAACTCAGAAGACGCACCTGATGGTCTGCATCCTGAAATAATAGAAATTGCCCCATTGCTGGGAAGGACCCTGCTGATGCTTCGCTATATATTGTTTGTGAGCCCATTCCTAACCATGCATAAAAACCTAATAGATTAAGAATGTCCAAAACAACTAAAAGAGAAAATTTTATAGATGCATAAATCAGTTTACTAAACTACCTGCTGGCTCTCTGGAAGCGGGTAGATATCACCAAATATTGTGACTCTTGCATTTGAAAGCCCACTCCAACCAGGTATCTACGCAATGTATTTCCAAAACGATTTTCATCATAAGAAAGCAATGAAACATGAACATTTCACTGAACTGCTTCAAAATCGTGACCCCGTTGGCAGAACCATACTTGCACAACGAGCGTACACCTTGGGTCTGCTAATAAGTTCCTTGTGTGAATCGCCAATGGTGAGAAAGAAAATATGGGGTCTACACAAAATAACAGATAGGATCAAGGTGTAGGACAGCAAATACCCGAGTTTTTATACACAACAACATTCAAAGATCAACCTAATACTAAAATATCAACTCTAACCCTCCCATCAGATCAGAGGGATGAGTCTGTCCACAGGAAACAGAAACGGCGGTATGAAAAACACAAGCCATAAGAAGACTTACGGCCAGCTGGATCAGGTGCAAAATCAACTAAGGAACCAAACGGGTACCCTCCGCGTCGGTGATGCATCCTAGACATGACAGTGCAAAGATGGGCAAACCTGGCCTTTCAATTTTCAAACGAGGAAGAAATAGAAACCAAAATCAACGAGTGACAAACTTTGGAAGCTAAAAAAGTGAATCCATTGCCCCCCACCCAAAAAAAAAAACAGAAAAAGAGAAACAGCAGCTGACAATTGCGGCCAACGGAATCATGAACGAATGATGGTAAGATGTAAACAAGAGCTACCTGTTCCATCAAATTCCTGACTGCTAGGGCGGGGCGGGGCAAACCGTGAGCCGAAGTGGCACTCTGAACTCCACCGGAAATAGGCGTCCGGAAAAGGCCAGCACGGGTTCCGCCCCCGTAGGGGACGGAAAGAGGCATCTCCATCCTCAAGGCTTCCTCCACTTGTCTTTGAACAACTTCATTCGGTTTAAAATCATCCTAAAGGCGGAAATATGGGAAATTGATAGGTCGTGTTCATGGAAACATAAAAACGCAGAAGCAAAGGGGTCCCATGACAAGAGGCGGGGAGGGGGGGGGGAGAGACTGTTGAAATCAATGAAGGGGGGGAGGGGGGAAGGGTAAAGGAAACCTGGGAAGAAGAGGAGGCGGGGGGTTCCGGGGACGTGAAATCCTCAGGGCCATCGGCGGAGACGTGGGATGGTGGGACGGCGAGGAGACGGGGACAGACGAGATTACGGATTTGGAGAGGTTTGAGACGCCCGAGACGGGGAAGAGAAGGTTTGGATGGGTAAACAGGGGCAGGAGGAAAGGAGTCGGGGATCCTGGAACCCGCAGCCGAGCTCGAAAGTGCTTCCATTCTTTGATCTTTCTTTCTTTCTGTTTTTCTTTTATGTCGTAAATTTAGTTTACAAGAAGGATTTAAAAGACGAAGAGGGCGAGGGTGAAGCCGGGGGGCGGGCGGGGGAGAATGGTCGTACGGGTAAGGGCGTATGATCACCGTCTCGTCTCGGAGTCTGAGCCCAGGGTTGTAAGGTTATACGTTCTTTTTTTTTTTTTTGCCATTTTTACCCGTATATTAAACGAATGGTAGCAGAGAATATCACGAGAAGATATATAAACCTTAAGTGAATCCTGAGGATAATGTGATCTTATTTTTATCATAAGATTTTTTTACAAACCAAAAATCCCGTCCTTCTTCCGAGGAATGTGGTGTGTTAGAGAGAGGAGTCGGAGAAAAAGTAGGGTGAGGCGAGAAGGGAGGGAGAGGAAGGGGGGGTTGACGAAAGAAGTCAGTATTTTGGTCGGAATTCGTCTCATCTCATCTCATCTTTAAGAAGTCTAATAAAAGAGTTTAGAACGCGCTTCGGCCTACAGTTGGTTTGGTCCCCTCCCTCCCTCCCTCCCTCCTTGGGATTGACTTCTTCTTCTTCTTCGTCTTCGTTAATATTACCGTCCGCCCCTGACTCTTCCAAAACGAAGGACAAGAGAGACAAAAGGAGACTGTTGGGGGGGGTGGGGGGGTAGTAGCTATTTAGTTAAGGAAGGTACAGGGTGTGGGGTGGGGGGGATGATGGCCAGGGGTGGCCGATCATCGTCAGCTTCCCGGTGGAGGTACTTCAACCTTTCCTACTACTTGCAGAGTCCCCAGAGGCTCTCCCTTCTCTTCCTCTCCTTCTTCTCCCTCACCCTCCTCCTTTGGGATCGCCAGACCCTCATCCGCGATCACCAGGTTCTCTCCTCTTGCCACTCAATTTTCAATCCCATGGCAATTTGTTCTATTGGCTGTTTTTGTGAAGAAGCAGCCGGACGTTTTTCATGGAATCAACAACGGTTTTTTCTTTCTTTCTTTTTTTAAACTAGTCAAGCCCTGCCGAGATCTGCTATTCACCCGTAGGATTTTGCTTGAATAGCAAATGCTTAATCCTGCACTTCCGGGTCTCTAGGGAGTTGTTGGAGACAGGATCCCCGCCAATGGGCATCCTTTCGTCCATCATAAGTGTATATTTGACCGCGTTTTCAGAAGCGTTAGGCCTGTGGCTGGATCTCGTGCATTGTGTATTGCCTGTGGAATAACATAGGAACAGTATTCTCTGGATACCTTACATTCTCAATGCTCCGTGTCACTGATAGTGTTTGTGGCATGAGATTGGTCGTTTGGCTAACTAATATTATGTTTGGCAGTCGGAGATTTCAAAGTTAAAGGAAGCCATTAGTGCTCTGCAAAACTCGGTAAGGCCTTCCTTTTATTTTTTTTCCCTTGATGTTCTATTTATCATGTATGCTACATCAATTGAAATTGATCACGACATCTATTGACAGTTATGTCTTGGTCTTTTTCTTCCACTTTCTTCTGCGAAATGCTAGTGTGAAAGATGTAGTTTCTGCCATGTATTTCAGTTACTAGAAGGCAAGCTTAGGAATTGTCAGTCAACATTATGTTTTCCCTGATCAATCACTTGGGATGGAGCCACTGTAATTGGTTTATCCCCATGTCGGGTGTGTAAGGGGATATGGAAATCCCAAGTCCCTTTCTCTGGCTGTCGTAGAACTTATGCTAATCTAATGTTGGACCTGTTGGAATATATAAGGCAATCGTGAATATAACTAACTCTTTGGTGGATGAGCTGGGAACACATCGTTGTGTTGCTGTGAAGGTTACTGAAGGTTTATTTGTTGTTCATCGTGTTCTTTTTTGTTTATGAGACAGAAGTTGAAGCTGCAATCTGTACTTAATCATATTTGAGTGTGTTGAGCTGATTTTTGTAAATCCTGGCTTTCAAGCCCAATGCAAGATTGTGCCTCCCCAACAAGAATAAGTGGAGTTCTTTAACTGATTCCTGCCATCTTCTTCTCTAAAATGCATGGAGGTTTTCTTCATTGTCAAGAAGACTACTTCTGATTGCTTCACCATGGCTTTCATTCTATGAACCGGCATACCTCTTTCTTTCATTCTTAACAGCTGTACTATCGCCACATTCTAGTGTACAAAAGATTATAGACCTGGAACTTCTATATCTGTGCTAAATTTTTTATTCTTTGATAGTTGGAAGACTTAGACTATAGAAGAGTACATGGAGATGCAATAATAGAATTAAAGAATCTACCAAGAAAAGCATCAAAACAACAAACTCATGAGAATCCACTGGACGTTGAACGAAGAGAGAAAGTTCGCAATGCTATGATTCACGCATGGTCATCATATGAGAAATACGCATGGGGCCAAGACGAACTTCAGGTCTGTGGACATTTTATCATTGTTTTGGTTTCGTTATTACTGCCAGGACAGCACACTAGTTGCCTGGAATGTGTTCCCTGACCTCGTTTTGATTAAGATTTCATACATTGTAACTCGCAAACTTTTACGAGTTCAGCCACAAACAAGGAGTGGCGTCAACAATTTTGGAGGTCTTGGCGCAACGCTTATAGATTCTCTTGATACATTATATATCATGGGACTGATGGAAGAGTTTCAAAGAGCCAGAGAGTGAGTCACTAGTTCATTGAGTTATTTTTTGCAACTTGGCTCTGTGCATTGTCATTTCTTCATGGTTTGGTTGATGCAAACCCCATTCATTATCATTTTTCACACCAGAAATTTTAGTCCTTCAAAAGGATAATGAAAGGCAATATATTATCTTTTACTTGACAGTATATTTAGGGATCAAGAGAAGTTGTAGTGGCTATTGTTTTCGTAGGCTTTCATTATTCGGTAGCTGTCTATGCTTTCGACTGTCGCTCTGTTTTGATTTTCGATTTAACTCCATGTCAGTATTTTGAATTCTCGCCAAGTTTCAATTGTTTGGTCATTGCAGGTGGGTTGCAAATTCACTGGATTTTAACAAGGAATATCATGCTAGTGTTTTTGAGACAACCATAAGGTGACTGAAGGTTTAGTCATTGTTTATTCTCTGGTTTATTCATTGTTTATTCTCTTCCTTGTTGTTTCTGAAATAGAAGTTGAAGCTGAAATCTGTACATAATCATATTAGAGTGTGTTGAGCTGATTTCGTTTTTTTTTTTGGGGGGGGGTGTTGCTCTTTTTCTATCTAAGGGTGGTTGGTGGACTTCTTAGCGCGTATGATCTCTCAGAGGATGAAGTTTTTCTGACGAAGGCCAAAGATATCGCTGATAGGCTTTTGCCTGCATGGAATACTCCTTCAGGGATCCCATATAACTCTATTAATTTAGCACATGGGGATGCACATAATTTTGGGTGGACTGGGGTAAGGTTCACTCCTAACAGAGATGTAGAGCTGGACTAAATGGATTCATTCTTCTTTTTCCGCTTGAAGTTGGCAATAGCTTTCTCCGTTGTTAGAAATTTGAGCTTGTTTTGTTGTTTTCCTGTCCCGTAATTTGACTTTGATATCTGAAACAAACTACTATTTTCTCTGGTAGCCTCACCTATTCGTAATTGTAGAATAATAAACCTTTTTATTCTTGCCTGTACAAGTGACATGATTCGTGTTGCTGGCTAAGAGATTATTGTACATGTAGGGAAACAGTATACTTGCAGATTCTGGTACTGAACAGCTTGAGTTTATTACTCTTTCTCAGAGAACAGGCGATCCTAAGTACCAACAGAAGGTATGTGCGGCAGAAAATTGAGAGTCGTGTCACTTCCGTATTTTGTCTTTCAAGTTGTTGGCTGTTCATGCTTGTAGTCTATATTCAATTGAATTCCTTTTTCCTCATTTTTTCTGTTAATTCAAAGTGCAGGTTGCTAGTTATATGCATGTCATTTCAACCGCTCCAAAGTTGGTTGTGTTTTTGTTTCTAGGTAGAACTGCATTTTTCAAATATAACACAATGCGTTGAGATTTTCATATTATTTGTTACTGTTGATTGTTTTGCACTAGAAGCATGAGTTTATTTGGAATTATTGACTAGACCACGAGTATATCTGTATCTGCCAATTAGGTAGTGGCTTTGAAAAAGAAAGTGGACATACTTTGTGAAATGATCTTCTCTCTTTCATTGGAACAGACTACTGTCCTTAATAAAAGGACGATGCAAGAGTTTGCTCATAACAATGCATAATTATATGATCCCAAAAGCATGGTGATGATGACAAAAAAGGGCTGTTCGTAATCCTTAAAGAAACCCAAACTAAACATGGGTAATGATGTTTTTTTGGGTGGGTGCTAAGAGTGGTTATAATACTGTGCAAAAGTTGTCCGCTGATCTCCTTTGGAAAAAAAGGAAAAAAAGCAACAGAACTGCAGTTTTCTTGTGATATTTCTACTTTGCTTTGCTGTATCCTAAATAGATGAGAAATGCTAGCTAATCCTCTAATTTATATTTACCCCCCAGGATTACATTTAAAAATAAAATTGTTGAAATTCATACATGTCAGGTGGAGAATGTCATCACTGAGCTTAACAAAACCTTCCCAGATGATGGTTTACTGCCAATTTATATTGACCCGCAAAGTGGAAGAGCATCACATGGAGCAATAACTTTCGGTGCCATGGGCGACAGGTATTGATTGAAAGGTGGAAATTTTGACAGCCCCAGTGACCACTGTATAAGAATGGATTTTCTTTAATCTTCTGTATCCATTATAACCTCCAAGCCCAGGATTGTCAATTAGTCGGAAAGAAGCCTAGTTGCTTTAGTTTTGAATTTCAGTTCTTGTTACCTTTTTCTTTTGGTGAAATCAGTTATGATTACCTAATATGCTGATTGAGTTGATGACTTCTTGAAAGTATTTATTGCGCAGCTTTTATGAGTATTTACTGAAAGTCTGGATACATGGTAACAAGACAGCAGCTGTGAGTCATTACAGGTGATTTTTATGTCTTCCTGGTCTCTCTTTGTTATATTTCATCTACTGTCATAGATTTTCATTTGAATGGCGGTGTTATTTGTTTGGAATACTCTTGGACAGAATCAATATATTCTCTTTTGATTCTCCATGGAGTTTGTTTGCAATTACTGTAGTCATACGTAGGGGTTTAAGCATCTGTGACTCTGGAGGGTGTCAATTCCACGACTAAAATGCACGAATCATGTTTCTATAACCTCCACATCAACTATGGAATTGTTCTGTTGGCCAGTGAAACCTTACGACCAAAAGGTTCAAACATATTAATTGTATTTATCCAAGAAGTTACTGAACAGACATGTATTATTGTGTGTTGTGTCTTCCGTAAAATGCTTTTGTGGGACTAGCAAGCTTGTTTCTCCGGATACTAATGGTTGAAAGTTGTGGATTATGGCTGCATTTGTATTGCTTGAAGTGTCTTTGGAATTGGGATTTTTGAGATCCGTCACAAATGATGGCCTGCAGGGAGATGTGGGAGAAATCAATGAAAGGACTCTTGAGCTTGGTGAAGAGAACTACTCCATCATCCTTCACTTACCTATGCGAGAAAAATGGCCACTCTCTTTCCGATAAGGTTTTATTACAAGGATTTTTCTCCTTTGCGGCTTAGACCATCCCAAATTGCTATTTTCCTCTCACCAACTTTTCTTCAAATATACTTATCAGATGGATGAGCTGGCATGCTTTGCTCCTGGAATGCTGGCTTTAGGATCATATGGATATGGTCCTGAGGAAAGTCAGAAGTTTCTCTCCCTTGCAGAAGAGGTTACTCTCGTTCACTTATTATTTATACTGGAAAAGGGACAAAAATCATGAAACGCCCTATATGTAATATTACTAATCATGGCATTGGTGGTGCCTGGTCACCATCTGTCATCTGCTCTAACTGACTTCCGGTGATTAAATCCTTCTTTGTATCGTACAAGCAATGCGAGCACATTATTATCGACCTCCAGGATGATATGGTACTTTTTTTTCCTTGAATTGAGGAAAATTCTTTTAAAAGTTCTTGTTTGTTGTCTTGGATGCAGCTTGCCTGGACATGCTATAATTTCTACCAGATCACCCCAACAAAACTCGCTGGGGAAAATTACTACTTCCATGGTGGACAGGTTAGCCATTCTCCTCCAGGCTTGACATGAAGATGTAGTATAATGGATTTTTTTGATGGAAATTAATGCAGCGGATATGTTGTAGTGACTTATAATTTTTGGAAGTGCCGATATTCCTGAGATTACTTCTGTTCCAGGATATGAGCGTGGGCACATCATGGAATATACTGAGACCAGAAACGGTGGAATCACTTTTTTACCTCTGGCGATTGACTGGGAACGAGACATACAAGGAGTGGGGTTGGGATATATTTCAAGCATTTGAGAAGAACTCCCGTGTAGAAACGGGATACGTTGGACTCAGGGATGTAAGAATCTCCTCTGGCTTTCTTCATCTGGTGGATTCTTCAACGTACCAATTCCTTTTACCTGGACTATGTCATTTAGCGCTTTTTGTTGATGTGAGCATGAACAGGTCAACAGCGGCGTTAAGGACAACATGATGCAAAGCTTCTTTCTTGCGGAGACTCTCAAGTATCTCTATCTCCTGTTTTCTCCCCCGTCGGTGATACCTTTGGACGAATGGGTCTTCAACACGGAAGCACATCCCCTGAGGATCATTAATCGTAACGACGTCGTAAATCAGAGGCGAGCGGCTAACGGTGAAGGGCAGCAGAAACCTCCAATCAGGTTGCATAATAGGAGGGCAGGCCGATTACTTCCACGAGATTAGGGGTTCGTGATCCAGGCAATGACGGTATGGTTCCGGAAGTTGTAGCTTTGCGATGAGCATGCTATGTAAGCGCGGATAATTTATAACCACGAAACGGCTAGAAGTCGACACGATGACTAGAATTTTTATTTATCCAGTGTTGGTAGCTTAACATCGGTCTAGCTTGAGCAAAAGTCGGGTTTCACTCACCGAATCCTTAGGAGGACTAATAATATTATGCTTTTAGGCAGCCTCCTCCTGACTACTTGAATTTTTTATTTTTAGTTAATGGGGAAGAGCCCTACAAGTGATTATAAACACATTGGTTAAATTAACTAATAAAATTTTTTAGAAATTTATATATTTTAATTAAAATTTTTTTAGTAATTATATATGTAAAATTTTCAAGTGCAATAATTAATTTTTTATTTTGAATAATGTATTACACGCCTATATTTTGCAGATATATTTGTTTTCAAAAATATTTTGGAACCTTGAATTCTAATGTGGCGTCTGGCACGTCCAAATAGAAGGGGTCGGAATATAATTTTGATTTTGTGTAAGATTTTTCAAATAATTTAAAAGGAATCATTAAAAAAAATTATCCACGATTTAAATAGGATAGATTAGCGAGCTTTAGAGCAAAATATTTTTAATCTTATTTTCCAATGTTAGAATCGAAATTCAATTGCAAATCTCAATCCAATTCTAAGTTGGAAATTGAAAAATATAATTCCTATTCGAATTGACTCCACGCTACCATTTGGGAAGAAGATTTTGCTAGACATTGGGGATAGGCCCAAATCCAATTTAGGCCCAGCTCTGTGTTGGGCTTGGACTGGGAGGCAGCCTGCATGCATCAAAGTAATTTATTTCTAAGTAATAACCAAATCGAATTATAGGAAAAAAGAAGCCGAAAAGAGACCATGCTTGACGAGTTTCGTACGATATACGATTAGTTTTAAAAAAAAATTACGAAATACGGTTCGTGTTTCGTAAAATACGATTTACCGCCAAAGGGACGCGTCTTGAAAATGAGGAGCAGACAATTTACCAGGACTTCTCGAGTGTGGATAGTGTTTATTCTTAATGGCATCCATATTGACATTCTGGATTACATTTCTCCTGGATCGTGTATTCCATACCATGTGGGTTGAGTTTAAGTGGGAAAATGAGGTAATTTTCGGCATGTTTTACATGATAGCCGGTTTCTTGTCCGCCCAGCCAAATATGATGGAGAAATTGGCACTTTGCATTTTATAAAGGTTACTGTCGTTACGGTCGTCAATGATGAGGAGGAATTTCCGAACCAACTGATCTAGTCAACTAACATGAAGTGTTTTTTTTTTGTCTGCGTGTGGCTTTTTTAGCAGCTAATCTCTATGAGAAGAGTGTTTTTGGTGAGGTACTAGTCAATGTTAGAGTTGAAGAAGAAAGAAGCATACAAGAAGCTAAGTGGATTCGTCCGGATAAGAACTAAAACCCAAGGGATTGCTCCAAGTCTCGGGGAGAGGATCACCATCAAGCAGAAGGGCGGTAGTTGGCGGGAGCTAGAAACTAGTCTGTCGTTTCGTGCAGATTATTGTTATTCCTCCCCTGACCTCATCGATGCTGCTTTGATGGCTTGTGCAGCTTTAATTCTCAACATATTTGTTCATGATCACCAACTCGGACTTCTATCATGACCCCTTGAGAAAACCCAGTTTAATGTTGGAGAATTGTGCCACTGAATCAAATGTGTGTTTTACTTCCAGGACATTGTTTATCTCGCCATCCTATGTGAAAGAACCAAGTGTCCTGAGGAGGCGGGGATAAATTCCTTTCTCGATTCCTGACTGTATTCGGGGTTGGGATTGGTACAAGGCACTTTCAAACAGGGTGGTTGATCAGAGGCTTGGAAGTTTTTGCTCCCATTTCGCGAATATATTTAACTTGTTGGGTGTGGGTGTGGGACATCATGTTACGTACGTTTGGTTGGGAGTCGTTGGTGCGATCCCCTCCTCCCGTTTCTTTCCTGACGCAACTTACAAAACCGTCGTCCTCAATCTCCTGACAACACCAGGGGGACTGAGTGACTTCTCCCACAAGGAATCTCAAAAGATCCATTAGGTTCGTGTCCAAAAGTGGGGCGACCCAAAATGGAAACCTGCATTGTATGCTTTGCAAGTTAGGTTTGAATGGGGGAAGTCCCCCAAGTTGGTGGGAAAGTAAGCTGATGTACAGTCCCTAAAGGCAGGCAGAAACCGCTATAACTACGTCGAATTGAACTGCACTTTGTATGCTTGAATCGGGTGGTGGCACATGGGGTGAACATGGAAAGCCTTACTGCCGCCAGAGACTTGTTAAAGAGCAGCTTGGAGAAATCAGATGCCGTCCGACTGGAGCTGGACAGGATCGGTCCCCGGCAGGAGGAGATGATGACTAGATTCATGTCCCGGCAGCCACCCCGGGATATGAAATTCATGTCCCCGGCCCTGAAACATCGGTTAGACTCTGCCATACGCCCCGCCGAAGCAGTGGTCGAGGTACTGTCCACGATTCGTCGGCTTGAGAAGTCGTTGCGTCGAACAGCACCCTGTTCCTGCCTGTCATCTTATCTGTCTGTCATGCGACGTCTCGAACAAGCACTGAAGTTACTCTCTGACAACTGCGCACTAGCAATCCTGTGGTTACAGGATGTTGCAGAACTTTTGGAAGACGATGTATTATCCGATGAAACGTACGTGTTGAACGCAAAGAGGTCGCTTAGCATCCTCCGGGAATTTCAGGCAGCCGGCAAGAGGTCCCGACTGGATGGAGGAATCCTGAATTTTGCATTCAACCAATTAGAAGCCGAGTTCGAGAGGCTTCTGACTGAAGGAAGTGGACCTTGCATCTCCCCTTCGCCATCGACCATCTTATCTGAACCCAGTAAAGAGAAACTGCGAGTGATCATCCAGAGCCTCCTGAATCACGGCGAAGCCCTTGGAAAGTGTGAAGCAGACTACGTTGCTGTCAGGAGCATGAACGTGAGAGAAAGTTTACGTTCGTTCGACCTGGAATATCTAGACACTGCTCACCCGTTATTCGAAGATGAGGAATACATGGAAAGCACCCGGCGATTGTGGGGTGAGCACCTGGAGTATGCCGTGCAGCACTTGCTCAAGTCTGAATCCTATCTCTGCAAGGAGGTTTTTGGCGAAATGACTAGTGATATCTCCACCAGTTGCTTCGCGAGAATTGCTTCAAATTCTGGAATTATCTCGTTTCTTCAATTCGGTAAGAAAGTGGCAGAGGGTAGGAAGAGCCCAAGCAAGCTATTAAACCTGCTCAAGATTTTCGCTGTCCTGGACGGTCTTCGATTAGATTTTACCCAACTTTTTGGAGGAGAAGCCTGCACAGATATCCAGGCATTAACAAGGGATCTCATTAGGGACGTTGTCAATGGCGCCTGGGAGATATTTTGGGAGCTCTCATTCCAAGTGGAATTGCAAAGGCAAAGCCAACCACCATCAGACGGCAGCATCCCACTCCTCGTCGATTTTGTCATGTCATACTGCAATCAGCTACTTGGGGATGCCTACAGGCCAACCATGATCCAGGTTCTAGCTATCCATCAGAGCTGGAATTTCAAGAAGTATCAGGAGGGGCACTTCTCCCACCAAGTTTACAACATAGTGAAGGAATTGAATCTAAATCTCGATGAATGGTCAAAGGCCTACCATGACAGGGCGCTGTCCTACCTATTCATGATGAATAACCACCACCATTTCTGTAAACTTAAAGGCACCAGACTAGGCGACATGATGGGAGAGTCCTGGTTAAAAGCACATGAGCAATACAGGGATCACTATGCAGCTCTCTACTTCAAGGAGAGCTGGGGGAAGTTATTGAATCTCCTGACAGAAGAGTTTTCTGACTCATGCCCTGACGATGAAGAGGGTTGTAGGAACCTCATGATAAGGAAGCTCAAGTCATTCCATGATGCCTTTGAAGGCACATACAAGGAGCAGTCCAATTGGACTATCCCTGACGAATCGTTGAGGGAGAGAACCTGCAGGCTGATAAAGCAAGCAATCATGCCTGCATACAAGTGCTGCATGGAACAATACCAGAATTCCCCAGGTTTAAATCATCTTGGCAGCAACCATCGTGCAAGTCATTCGATCACAACTTTGCAGGATATGCTTGGCTCCTTATTCCAGCCGAAGCCCGGAAAGGGCATTGATGATGACAAGCACAATACAGCAAGCAAAACTAGCTATACAGAAAAAATTGCAAGCCTTGTACCCAATCAGATCTGTCTCACCGCTGCATAGTCAGAGACGATGGCAGCATTTACTCTGCGGAATTGGAACATCATCAAAGCTGAACCATGTGTATATTCCCTCTAGTTCCTCTGCCTTTTTAGAGCAGAGTACTTCATTCCCTTCCATCCCTCGTTGTATCTAAAGAACCCAACCAGTTGTTTTGCTGCTGTTGTTCTAACTGATGCAATTAGAGGCTCCATGAATAGCATTTCAGATAGCCTAATGAGGAACTTTTTTAGTTAAATGAGGTTATCATGACATATGTTCTAGGAGAAAATATGACATGTATCAGAAGAATTAAAGGACAATCCTCATCAATGACATAACAGGGATAGGTTTCCTTTTCTTCAATGAAATCGCCAATCTTCTAGGAGAAAATATGGTTGTGGCTGTGTTCATATTATTGGCCAAAAGAACATTACTCTGATATATAAAACAGGCCGAAGGTCACAGTCATCAGAGGAACCTCAAAATCCAAATAATATTTCATAAAATCGAGTTCCGCAAGGCTTTAGCCTATGCATTCACCCCAGTAAGTTCTCACTTTCACCTTCTGACTACAGATTGGGTGGGCGAGGAGGGAGGCTGGTCTTCTAAGATATCTGCTTCTCTGTTCAACCTTCTCGAAGTCCAGGACATAGAAGTTCTTTTCCACCTCCCAGGCAAGTTGAGACATACTCTTAAAAGATGACTTTGTACACATTCTCGTCTGTAACTTCCGTGGGAAACGGAATGCATACGTCAAATGTTCCCCTGGGAGGAGAATATATGCAGATATCTAAGCCTATACAATAACCCAGATCATTTTCACTTCCGATACCTGCAAGACAAGAGGAATGTTACTCGATCACGAAAGAGGAAGCGGCTTCGGCCAGCCTACTACATAACCATGGAACATCAGGTATCCCGCCAGTCCTAACATGTGATATCCCCAGCTCAAGAGAAGGGTGAGCCTTTGAGGGTGGGTGATGGTGACGTCCCTAGCCCAATAAAAGGGTGAGTAGAGGAGAGTTTCACGTCGTAAGGGAGACTGGGCTGTGGTGTGCATATAAGATCGGGATCAACGACGCGTTTTCGCCCTAAGCCCGGGGTTGAAGAACAAAACCCGACCGTAGGTCCTCCGTGCGCGGGGGTGCGGGATGTGGGACAATATCGTTGACACGATGGGCGGCCTATATGTTAGATATTTCTCCTCATAGGAAGCGTTTCCGTGCGGGCGAGACTCAAAGCGGACAATATCCTGTGGCAGTGGTCTGATTCTGTTACAGATTGTATCAGAGCCAGGGACCGGATCGGTGTACCAGCGAGGACGCTGGGCTCCCAAAGGGGTGGATCGGGAGTGGATTGTGATGTCCCACATCGGTTGGAGTCGTTGTGCCGTACGGGCGAGGCTCAAAGCGGACAATATCATGTGGCGGTGGTCCGGGCACTTTACCTAAGTGCCAAAATAGCATAAAGAGGGCAAAGTGCGTCACGCACAAAATCTGATACTCTCAAAAGCCAATGACACTGAGATAATTTTTATTTTCAGGAATCAACATGTTCAGCCATAGCACTCTTTTGTTGATTCAATTGAACGACTAACCACAAAAATGCTACAAAATACAATTTCTCTTCGATGTAAAATAATTGATCCTCCCCAACATCAGACCCAAATCTCTTCGTCCACACAGAGCGAAGCCACTTTGAAAGGAATAAGTTAACCTCCAAGTCAAAATCCTGAACTAAGTAGCACAAAACAAGAGCACGGGAGTGCCATTCAGGGTCAACCGCGAAACGGATCCCAACCCCGAGGGGCCAACCGTCTTGGGTCAAGGTGGAAAGGGTGCCGTGGCTGGAGAGTTCAAAGATGGTCAGCGAAACCTGGGAAGGAAAAGGCTTGGCAGGGGTCAATTCCAGAAGGGGTGAATCAGACACCGGGGAGAGAGCGAAAGGTGGAGTCTTTTTATGGAGTGATTTGGGAGGAAGGCGTAATACCGACGGGGGACGAGAGAAGCTTAAGGGAGACTTGGGTTTGGAGGTAGCTAACGGGAGGGAGGTGGGAAATGGAGCGCCATTCGGTCCCGGGGGTGGGGGGAGGGGACTCGAACTCCCGCTCTTCTTACCAGTTAATGTCTATGTGATCCGATGATTACGACGATGACCATGTGATGTGACTTTGTCCTGATGGAAAGATTGCCTCTGTTCGGCTGGGACAATCGGTTCAAGCGACGGGGGCAAAGCTAATATTACATGCATTATTATTACATTTTGCAACCCTCCCCCCCTCAGGCATTGTCTTCCCCAATCATCCCCAAGCCCACAACCAGGAAAGCCATCCCCTGTAGTGATAGGACTCCCCAGTGAACGACCCAGCCCGACAACAAGCTCCTGGTAGCAGCAGCCAACAGCAACAGTCCAGCCGCAAACTCCTCCCCGTATCGAATCTTCCTTTTCTGCTGCTTCTTCCGCCTCGTGGGTGCTGGTTCCCCTGGGACCAATGCTCTCTCTATCCCCTGAGGAGAATCACGCCCTCCCTCTTCCTTTGTTTGGACGTGTCCATCTCCAGCTCTTCGGCCCTTTTTCTTGGTCACAATCCATTCGTGACTGCTCCCAAGCGATAGCAGCCCGGATATCACTGCGTCCGACTTGGTAAGGGACATCGTGTTCTCAAAGAGAAGATAAGGCAGGATGAAGGAAGTGGAACTGGGGTCGAGGATAATATTGAATGTGGACATCAATAGCGGTACGTAACAAATAAGCCACGCCGGCAGATGCGCTTCCGGCACGAATACCGTCAGGGGAAGTATTATGCATAAGAATGTGAAGTTGTAGATCGGCAGGATGAGCTTTCTCAGGAGGAAGAAGAGGAAAACTAAATTCACCTTTTTCAAGACAGATACCTGCAGAAAGAGTGGTCGTTCGTTTTAGAGAATAATGCAAAACCTTACGACGTTCCAGGAGGGAGAAGAGAAGTGCTAGTTTGCTTTCCTGGGAAGCCATTATGCCCGGGAGGCACAAGCGGAAGAGATGGATCGGTCCTGAATGCCAGCGGTGCTGCTGTTTCCTGTATGCTTCGTAAGACTCGGGAAGCTCACAAAGGACCTGCCCAATTTTAGTCGTATCGTCAAACAGCTATGTATCACAGTTCAATCATCAACTCCCCTTACTGAAGGTATTGACGGAGGCCGTGCTCTTTAGCCTCATACCTTAACATCATTAAGGAATATGAACTTCCATCCTTTCAGATGAGCCCGAACCGCTACATCCATATCCTCAACGGTTGTCCTCTCGAGCCAACCTCCAGAATCCTCAAGTGCAGCTATCCTCCAAATACCCGCTGTTCCGTTAAAACCAAAAAAGTTAAGCATGGCGCCATTGACCTGCTGCTCCACTTCGAAATGGAAACACATGTTGATGCTCTGTATCCGTGTCAGCAAGTTCCCATTCTTGTTCACGAAGGTCCACCTCGCCTGAACTAAACCCAGCTCAGGATTATCCTGCAACACGAAGAAAGGTAAGGGTCTGACAATAAAACAATGCGATGTATCAGAAGCCACTCAGGCAGATGGAAAACCAGGAAGACCTTAAAGTGAGGGACTGTCTGCTTGAGAAAGTCTGGACTTGGTCGGAAATCAGCGTCGAACATTGCAACAAATTCGTAGTTTTTTACATAATCACAGCTCATCGCAGACTTGAGGTTCCCTGCTTTGTAACCGGATCTAACTACCCGGTGCCTGTAAGTAATGTTGACTCCATTTTCCTTCCATTTCATAACCTCCCTATTGATTAACCTTTTGATGCTCTCTTCATCTGAATCATCCAACACTTGTACAAGGAATCGGTCCTTCGGCCAATCAAGTTTGCAGACCGCTGATATAGAATGTTCGTACACCTAAAGCAATTTAGATTTGTCAAGAAGTTAAAAAAAAACTTCTCACATGTGCTCACAGTAGAAAGTGAACTCTGGAAGCCTACCTCCCTTTCATTGCACATAGGAATTTGAACGAGAACCATCGGATAATCATCTCCAAGGTCCCCGTGACGTTCAGAGTGGAAAGCATTGGCGATTATCCTTGGCTTTAGCTTCTTGTGTTTGATCCATAAGCAGGCCAAACACTGCAGCAAACGATCTGCGGACTGAATCAGGAAGAGAGCCACGTAGAAGTTCCTTATAGCTCTAACTACCGGAGCCACATACAGCCCCCGCATCTCCGACCACGAACTGTAAGCGGAACGAACCCACCCGTCATCCGAAGGATCGTCCCAGCCCTTGAGACGAGCGACAGCTTCGCATGCCAACCCCGCCAAAGCCATCGCCAGGGACACGTGAAGAAACACGAGGAAAATTTTACTCCCGCCTTTTCCTCCTCGAACCAGCACGAACATCTTCCCGATGCTGCCGAGCATGTCACGGAGGACATTACTGACCGCATCGAGCAGCGCAGCGGCCTTATTCCCTTCGTGGAGGATAAGGACCCGCAGCGACTGCTTCATTTTTTCTTTTAGTTTTCTCCCACAGCGAATTTCTTCTGCAGGGGAGGAGGGGAGAGACTTGATCCTGAGGCAAAACGTTTAACTCTGTGTTCCAATATCACCTTACTAACGTTTTGGCAGAGAAGTGGCTGGCTGGATTGTCCCCCTTTCTTTTATGGAAGAAATGAAAAGGAGGCCCAATCATTTTGCCAACCAGACCCCCCCCCCCCTACCTACCTCATCACCACCAGCTCTGAATCTAATAAAAAAAGATAAGAGGAAGGCTTAAACAAATCGCATCATGGAGGTTAACCCACCATGGCAGCAATGCACCAACCCCAGTCCCAGTTGCAGCATCTCTCACTTACTCAGAGGCTGAAATGAAGGATATTCTCTTTTTATGCCTGCGTTTTCATTTTCCAAACCCTACTGCTTGTGAAGCGGGGTAGGAGACAGGCTGTCCTGTTGAGCTTCTTCCTCCCCAGTTAAAGTGCAACCCCCCCCCCCCCCCCCCTACGCCTATACTGCAGAGATTCTCCCGGTGGGAAGAGGGGGGTGTCCCACCTTTCCATTTTTTCCTTAACTTACACGTTCCATAATTCTGATTGGGCGACAGGCTTACAAAATTGGATGTAAAAATGTAGTCAACACGAAGGAGACGTGGGGCAAGTTTTGGATCAGATCAGACCATCCCTCCACAAGCTTTAGGTCCTCCACGTATGCGTGAGTCATGTCCTAAACTTGGATGGAATTGGAAACCCCATAAATAGCCGCCTTCCCCCCCGGTTACAAGAGTCGTTTTAAACTTTAAAAAAAGGTTTAATGATTTCTTTTAAGGAGTCTGTCTTTGTCCATTTTCCTTCATGATGCTATCTAACCTTAACCCATGAAGATGAACAGCAGCAGCATAACACTTTCATGTAGTAACTTTTTTTTGGGCCGGGGAGGGGGTTGGATGACCCAAGACTCACAACGTAGGCCCATAGGCCCAGTGAGGCCCAATTTGGATGACGTGGAGTCGGTCCATCGTCAACCCCCCGGGTGCTCAGCGATTTTAGGTTTTAGGAAAGCGGAAAGAGGGATTTCCACGGTCGTCCGATTGAGCGGTGGAGATGGCGTCGAACGCGGCTGTGCCATTCTGGAGGGCGGCGGGGATGACTTACATAACCTACTCCAACATCTGCGCCAATCTTGTCAGGAATTGCCTCAAGGAGCCCCACAAGTCCGAAGTCATCTCCCGCGAGAAGGTCCACTTCGCCTTCTCCGTCTGGAAGGAAGGCAAGCCCCTCAAGCCCGGTGCGTCCCCCTCCCCTCCCTGCCTGCATCCATTCTCCTATCTAATTGCGACGACGCGTGTTTTCTGTCGTGATTGGTGTTTTCTGGTGGGTTGATTGCTGTCTGATATCCGGTTTTGATCGCCACTACTCTTTAGGAGTGGAATGGAATCTCTGTTTCCCAATGGTTAGGATTCATTTCAATGTTCCGGGCTTAAATCGTCTGGATATGGGCATTGTCGTTTGGGATTGCCTGGCCAATGCAAACAGATCTGGCCTTGTCCCAAGAGTAGAAGTAGAGTTTTCAAGCTGCCCTAATTTTATTGAGCTAACTCATACTAGGACAACGATTCTGACTCAAGACTGCATTCGTGCATATTTATGGGTCTAAAGAAAGTGATGTGCTTTTGATCTGCTGGCCTCCTCCTCCCTCGGAAACTAGAAAGGGAAAAGAATACAGAATCAATCAACCATAACCTTTGCATGATTAACGTGTTTGCTTATACACACACACACACACACATATGTATGTATGTATACATATATCGGTGCCGATTCAACTGCCTGTGCCAGCTGATTGTTCTGTCAACCATGAGTTGACGCTTAAAACAAGTGTTGGTACAGGCATTGCCTGAATGAACTAAGTTGTCTTTGAGATTGGTCGAGTATTGATCACCTGTATTATCAAGTAACATTTCGTAGAGCTGGATCTTGGGTGGATCGTATATGCCTTGTCCTGGTTTTACTTTCCATGATTTGTTAGATAATTTGGGGTCTCCCAATATACATTTTAACTTTTCTACATTTTGAGTGATGAACAACAATGCGTGCCTGATAACCGTTATCACATTGTTGTTTCATCTTTCTCTCTTTGATCATATACATACACATGCTTTTTCTTGCTAGTTTGGTTGTGAAACAAACCCCATATCCTTGTGCTCTGCAGTAACTCGCTCGGACAGTCCACAAGAATGAGGGGGGGCCGAGTTGGGGCCTGAGGTGCGTGATAAAGGGGAGGGGTTGCCTGCCTGGTGAAGCGCCTGCTTGTGTTTCTTCTTCTCGATGTTTATGTTGATTTTTGAAGGGAGCATGTAAAAGCCTCCATGCCCAGAGACTAAAGGGATATAAACTTGTGGTTTTGCATTCAAGGTCGACCTGCTCTGGGAATAATGTTTTGTTAAAAGCCATCATCCTTTGCACTATGTGCAAGCTCATCGTTCCTGTTGATCTTCTTTACCGTGTGTCTGTCTGTCCGGCATCCTTTTTAGCAAGAAGGGGGGTATTTATTACCTTTAAGACTTATTGCAACCCATCCGATTACTGTTTTGCTGGAAATTCATTGATATTAAAATATATTTCTAATAATTTTATTTTGTCAAAACAAAACTCTAACGACATCTTTTGGCGAAAAAGAAATCAAGTGGGGTTGTGTCGGGTCTCCAACTGCGAGGAGGAGGAGAGGAAAATAGGAACGCACGCTAGTCAAACTCCTCGCCAGCCACCCAAGGAAGAGGGAATTTTTCGTCTCCGGCGAAGAATCGGGGCAGCTGTTGCTACATTTCAATCGTCGTCTTCTTCTCCGATTGCTCCTCTCGGCGGGATTGCTTCCATCAGCTGATTAGTGCCTCCCTCCTCCGCCCTGCCAGATCTGCCCAATTCGCTCCATCGCGATCGCTCCTAGCTTCTGGACATGGCGACGGCCAAGACGGCTCGTACTAAGGGGTCGGCTACCAAGGAGAAGGATAACAACCCCCCCAAACTGGAGGAATCCCTCCTCCACTTCAAGTCCGACAAGTTCGACGCCGATGCTTATGTGCAGTCCAAATGCTCCCTCAACGAAAAAGTAACTACCTTGTCCATCGGTTTTCAGTTGGCTGATCGTGACATGTCTTGCCACCAGATCTGCGCATTGTTTTCTTAGAGGGACTGGCCCCTCTTTTGATGTCTGCCAATTTCGCGAATAATTGATTGGGACCTTCTGTTCTTCTATTTGCAGGATATAAAACAACTCTGCTGTTCTCTTTTGGAAATGAAGAAAGCTTCCGCCGAGGAATTGCGGAAGAGCGTATATGCCAATTACTCCGCCTTCATAAGGTAGCTGACGAGGTTTCTCTCTGTTCAACCCTGTTCGTGCTATCTTCCTCATTGAGAGTTTCCTCTTTGCAGAACATCTAAGGAGATATCGGATTTGGAAGGGGAACTCTCCTCCATCAGGAATTTTCTGTCCACTCAGGCTGCCTTGATTCATGGATTGGCCGACGGGGTCCACATTGATGCCTCATCCATTATTGCTCCTGACAACCACACTGAAAATGGGTTTTCTAGTTTTGATGAGACAGAGCTTTCCGATTTAGAGAAGTGGGCATCTGAATTCCCCGACCTTCTTGATGTCCTGCTAGCCGAGAGGAAGATTGATGAAGCCCTGGACACACTCGATGAGGGTGACCGGATAGTTGCTGAATCAAAACAAACGAAATACCTGAGTGCTTCTGTACTTTCTGTACTGCATAATGCTATAACTGAGCGGAGGCAAAAACTGGCAGATCAGCTGGCTGAATCAGCAAACCAACCTTCAACCCGTGGCAGTGACCTCCGTTCTGCTATAGCAGCTCTTAAAAGGCTCGGAGATGGACCTCGAGCTCATACTTTGCTTCTGAATGCTCATTTACAAAGGTACCAATATAACATGCAAACCCTGAGACCATCAAGCACCTCATACGGAGGGGCATACACAGCAGCCCTTTCACAGCTAGTGTTTTCTTCAATTGCACATGCCGCTAGTGATTCCATTTTGATTTTCGGAAAGGAGCCTTCTTATACCTCGGAGCTTGTCATGTGGGCCACGAAGCAGGTTGAGGCTTTTGCTCATCTTGTCAAAAGACATGCATTGTCTTCATCAGCAGCGGCTGGTGGCCTGAGGGCTGCTTTGGAATGCGTTCAGATCGCTCTAGGACACTGTTCTTTGTTAGAAGCTCGAGGACTAGCACTTTGCCCCACTCTCTTGAAATTGTTTAAGCCCAGCGTTGAGCAGGCACTGGAGGCCAATCTGAAACGAATAGAGGAGAGCACTGCTGCTCTTGCAGCTGCAGATGATTGGATCCTTGCAAACTCTCCTACTAGTGCACGCCAATCCAGCAGCAGGATTTCCAGTACTTCAGTTGGCAGCACCACGGGATTTCAGTATAGCCTTACTAGCAGTGCCCAACGCTTCAATTTAATGGTCCAGGTGAGCAAATTTTTCCATTGCAAAAGATGATTCTTATGCCTGGTTGAGAGATGCCAATATGTTAGATGCATGTTTCTTTTTTCTGTTCTCTTCGTCGGCGCTGACACAGTCTAGTCTGCTTTGCTGCTAGCATCTAAGTACCATTTCTGGTAAATTTTTTGGAGGACAGACTGGTGCATTCCTGAACAAAGAAAGACGATGCATTTCCTATATTTCTGTTGTTTTCGCGAATTACTTTGTTTTGCTTTTTAATTTTGATATGCTAATGGGACCCTTTACACAGGATTTCTTTGAGGATGTAGGACCTCTGTTAAGCATGCAGTTGGGAGGTCAAACACTAGAAGGTCTATTCCAGGTGTTCGACTCCTATGTGAACATGCTCATAAAAGCTTTACCTGGTTCTATAGAAGAAGAAGCAAACTTTGAAAGATTGGGAAATAAAATTGTGCGCTCAGCGGAGACAGAGGCCCAGCAGATAGCTCTGCTAGCAAACGCGTCTTTATTAGCCGACGAGCTGCTTCCACGTGCAGCAGTGAAGCTTTCTCCATTGCGTCAGTATCCTTATAAGGATGATTTTCATAGAAGACCTGCAGATAGGCAGAACCGTCACCCTGAGCAACGAGAATGGAAAAGGAAGCTGGCCAGCTCTGTTGACCGATTAAAAGATACCTTCTGCCATCAGCATGCCCTAGATCTCATTTTCACTGAAGAAGGGGACAGCCGTTTAATTGCAGATATGTACATTAATATGGATGGGCACCCAGATGACATTGACTGGTTTCCTTCTCCCATTTTCCAGGTAGTCTCTTGGACTGGATTCCTTAGATAAAATGATATAGCATCATGGCGACAGGCATTCCTGCCTGCGGCTGGTTTGAAAACCACGAACTGATGAAAGCTCTGTCACTTGCACATATTGTTTTTTCAATTTTGTTTCTCCCGCCATTGTCATTTGAGGTTGCATACTTGTTCTTAACGGTGTCACTCAACTGCAGGAGCTTTTTGAAAAATTAACTAGAATGGCCAGTATGGCTGCAGATATGTTTGTCGGTCGGGAAAGATTTGCTACGCTTTTACTGATGAGACTGACAGAAACTGTCATTCTGTGGCTCTCTGGAGATCAAAGTTTTTGGGATGAGATTGAGGAAGGGCCAAGACCTTTAGGACAACTAGGCTTGCAACAAGTACATCAATCGGGTCGTTTCTTGTATTTTTGCTCTGACTTGGCTGTCACATTCATTCATACTTCATTGGTTTTCTATGCAGTTTTATTTGGATATGAAGTTTGTAATTTGCTTCGCTTCGCAAGGACGATACCTATCAAGGAACTTGCACAGAGTTGTTAATGAAATCATATCAAAAGCCATGACTGTCGTCTCTGCTATAGGGATGGATCCAAACAGGTTGGACTTTGCATCTTTGTTTCTTTTGATCATTAAGCACGCGCATCATTGAATGATTGGATTAGAGGCACTTATCCATAATTGAAAAGTGATTGGAGGCTCTCATGTTAATTTGCTTTTTCTAGATCGGACAGCCTTTTCAAAAATTGATCTATTGGGACAATATCCCTCGTCTTTGTCTGCATGGTCAATTCTTTTCTACTTTTAACAATCCCTACATGCTTCAACCTAGCAGTTACGGTAGGGGCCGATCAGCTTATTTCCCCAAGGACTTGGCTGGCGAACTCATTTCTAAAGTTCTTGTTCTGCAGTGTTCTGCCGGAGGACGAGTGGTTTAATGAAGTGTGTCTGGATGCGATGGATAGATTGAGTGGAAAGCCGAGAGCAATCAATGGAGATAGAGAAACCATCAGCCCAACCGCCTCCGTGTCTGCTCAGTCGATTTCCTCTGTTAGGTCTCTTGGAAGCACCTAGGAAGATCAATTTTCTTTTTCTTGTGTAAATAAGGGACAAACAAATAGGTGTTTGTTTCAGTGAGCAATTATTTTTTTCTGCGCAGTCTCATTGACTGTAGAGCTCATCAGGGCAATCTTCGCATGTGGTCTTTTTTCGCTGAGGGAGGTGCCGACATTGTAAATGTGTAATTGGTCTGTCTACCAGACGGGTTAATATTTTTGAAGCTGCAGCCTTAAGTTGTCTGGATTCAAGTATTGTGCTTCAGAATGAATGGATTCGGGGTTAATGCAGGGGACATTTCAGATGGTTCAAAGCCAATCCCAGATTCTGGGCACACAAATGAATCCCCCCACTAAGACATTTCCCGAAGCAATTCTGTTGTAATCACGAAAGTACATGTTCCATGATGCAGATGTTACAAGCAAGCTGCTGGATTCCCCAGTAACCCACAAAGAAAGCCTCTCGTGCACATAAACATACAACACACAAAACGAAAAAGAAAAGAGGAAACCAAAAATTACATAAACATACAACACAGAAAACGAAAAAGAAAAGAGGAAACCAAAAATTATCACCCTAAACTATCAAATAAAAAGCACAAAACTCCGTGCAGCAGGAGCAGCTTACAGCTTAGCCCTGCGAGCTTTATTCATATTTGGGGGATCCAAGCATTCGTGTAATGACGCGCCCATTCTCCATTTGCCCATCTTCATAGGTTCAGGAACACGAACTCTTCTATTGTCTTAATCTCTCCGATTTTAAGGAGAGTCTCCTTGTTAGGTTCCTCGTCCACGCCGATTGCCATTATGGCCTGCTTGTGACGAACAGTTCGTCCCACACTCATAAAGCTTACGTTCACATTATGCTCGCCAAGAATGTTC
This sequence comes from Melastoma dodecandrum, assembly GCA_029817715.1. Lineage (NCBI taxonomy): Eukaryota > Viridiplantae > Streptophyta > Magnoliopsida > Myrtales > Melastomataceae > Melastoma > Melastoma dodecandrum. The sequence goes on from JARUPY010000271.1 coordinate 337,513, forward strand.
CCGACTTGGCCAATCATGCCGGGCTGATCAACCTGCCTGCAAAGAAGCAGGTTCCCCTCCAAGCTCACGTCAACCCCGAAAGACCCGATGCAAGTTAGCCGAGGGATGCCATCCTTCACCTGTCCCTCAATACTTATTTCTCCATTCCCTGTTACAGCGCTGGCGAATTTCGAATCGACGCTGGGAATCTTGACCTGAATGGAGTGCACAGGTGACTCCGGGGAGGAGTTGACAGTTACACGCTCCTCGCTTATTCGCAGACCCTTCTGCTTGGCTGTGTAGTCAGCATTGACCAGGTTTATGAAGGAGGATGATATTGGCTCAATGATGCCCTTAGTAACCATGGCCCGGAGAAGTCTCGTGTCTAGGTCATCAGGGTCTCGGGCTGATTTATAAACAACCTTTAGGGCTTGTATTCCACTTCCTCCGGCAACCAGTTGGACAGCCAGGCGTCCCAGCTTCTCTGCTAGCATGACATAGGGAGCCAGCTCCGATAGAACCTGAAAACAAGAAAAACAGGTTGGCAAGGGACATGAAAACAAATCATTTATGCATGATTTACCGGCTTTCACCAATGTCTTACATCAGGAGGCACCATGGGGGCATTGACAGCAGTTGCCGACAGTTCTCCGTTCAATGCTCCGACAACAGCCTCGGCAATTTCAATAGCAACACCTTCCTGTAAAAAAGTAGCCGAGAGTAATTAAAGAAACTAAAGGACAAAAGTATCGTGTCAGCAGTCAAGAGCAACTAAACCGCGATGAATGTTATTTACCTGTGCTTCCTTTGTGCTAGCACCTAGATGGGGAGTCACTGTAACATTTGGGTGATGCACTAATTTGCTATCCTTTGGTGGGGGTTCTTCAGTGAACACGTCAAGTGCAGCCTACATAAAATTATTTCAGCACAATCAGAGCCTAACAATGTAAAAGAAGAATAATTCCTTCGCAATTAAGCTCCTTCAATCATACAGCATCAGAAGGCTAACTAGGGGGAGTAAGAAAGGTACCTGTGCTACAACCCCACTCTCAAGAGCCCTGACCAAGGCATCTTCATCGATAACACCACCCCTTGCAACATTGATGATGCGGACACCTTTCTTCATCTTTGAGAATGTTTCGTCATTGAACACTTTGGAAGTAGCTGGGGTCAAGGGCATATGGAGGGAGAGGAAATCAGCGGTGGAAATAGCTTGGTCAAATGACACCAGCTCCACGCCCATAGCTCGAGCTCTATCAGCCGGTGCATATGGGTCATGAGCAATCACATTCATTCCCAGCCCCTTAGCACGTCTGGCCACTTCAGATCCTACTTTCCCGAATCCCATGACTGCCAGAGTCTTCCCGACCATGGAGACACCAACGTACTTGTTTCGCTCCCATTTTCCTGGAAACATGGAGGAATGTAAGCTAAACTGTGTTTTAGCTCCAGGGAGAACACAAACGGGAGAATCATACAAAAAGAGAACGCCACGTTCAGAAATTATGAAAAGGAAACAGAATTGCAGAAAACAATAAATAAATATCCAGTACGAGCATTTAACACATTAGCGTTCATCAAGTATGTTACATGCATTTACCTATTCCCGACAGATAATATGGTGTCATCTTTCGTCACTATTTAACAAATGACAAACAATCAAAAGAAGTAAAAGCCAAAGTTGTTCTCATCGGATCAAGCTCTGAAGATGGTAAGACTTCCTGTAGATGAAGTTTGTTTCCACAGGGAAACGACGAGGTCTGCAAACACATAGCCTTCCGAGGATCTTTCCGAGAAGTTAACACAAAAACTTCGTCCGAGCAACAGAAAAGCTCGGGATGCTCTCACCTCGATTAAAAAACTACAAAGAAGGAACAAAGAAGACACTTTCCCAAGACACTTTCCCAAGGAATGATGGACACGAACAACAGTCCCTTTCAATAACAAGGTAAGAATCATCTGGGTACGTGGATCCACGTCAATTTGGAAAAGGATGGAATAAAAAAAGAAACTATTCCTCCAATCACCAGGGATCTCTCAATTCCGGATCATTTCCCAATCATGGATGTAGGCACTACTTTACCCACCCAGAAAAACTCCCAAAGTGGACTTCAGGTATCCACCTGTAATCAAAAGAGTGACAAAAAATTCAATCTTATTTCGACTAATAGCAGCCACCGGAGAGAAAGAGCATTCTGATTTTCCTTGTGAAGTGAGACCGGCTGCCAAGAAAACGACACAAACCCACCACCAGCCCACCACCCTCTTGACCTTTTACTTCCAGCAGACAAGAGGATCTTTTCTTCTTGGAAAGCTACAGAAGGCATTAGTTAAACAATTTGCATTCAAAGCAATATCAAACCCCCAAAACAGGACAAATTGCCAAAATATCCAACATCCCATATGGCGGCAACACAAACCAACAGCTCAACCTTCAAGTTGTGTGCAAAAAGGAAGATCGCTGATCCATTTTTTCTTTCTCTTTTGAACCTTTTTGTTTTTGTTTTGGTGCCGTAAAAGGTCGAGATCGAGTCCAGAGGAGAGAGAACACCGGACGGGTAAAAAGGGGATCTGCCTTTTTGAACTTGGCAAATCGGGATGGTACCTGCTTTGGTGGAAGCGTCCGCCTGAGCGACGTTCCTGGCCATGGCGGCGAGAAGGGCGATGCCATGCTCAGCTGCCGCGATGGTGTTAGCGGTGGGGGCATTGACGACAAGGCAACCGAACTCGGTGGCAGCCTGCAGATCCACATTGTCGATCCCGACGCCGGCGCGGCCGACGACCTTCAACCGGCCTTTGGCGGCCTCGAACACCTGGCGGGTGACCTTGGTGCCACTACGGACGATAAGGGCGTCGCAGGAGGAAATCTTCTGGCAGAGGTCGTCGGGGGAGAGGTTATAGGAGCAGTCTACGTTGGCGTGTCCGCGGAGGAGGTCGAGTCCAGCCTCCCCGAGCTTCTCGGAGACGAGGATGGTGGGCTTGTGGGGGATGTCGGCGGGTTCGGGATGGGAGGATTTGGGAAGGGAGGGCTCGACGACCTTGAGGACGTTGGTGGAGAGGGGGGAACGATGGTGGAGGGAGGAGGCGTGACGGCGGGGGAAGGGGCGTAGGGAAATGGGGGAAGTGGTGGTGGTGGCGAGGAAGGAAAGGAGGTTGGCCTTGGCTTTGGCATTGGGGGAGGAGACGGGGGGGTTGAAAATGGGAATGGCAGCCATGGCCGGGGATCGGATGATGCGGTGTTCTGTTGGGTGGGGGGGAAGGGGGGGTAAAGAAATAAATTAAGACCACCTTTTTGACGGGACAGAGAGAATTTATAACGAGAAAAGGAGCCTCAGGAACAGAACAAACAGCTGTCCTGTCGCGTCCGAGTCCGACGATGATAATTTCTTTCTTTTTTCCTTACAGCAACCGACGACCAAACCAACCTTCCCTCCCTGCAAAAAGACCACCTTCTTTTACCTGTTTCCCAAACCCCCCCTCAATTTTTTTATCTCCCTTCAATTTACACACAATATTACCAACCGAGCAGCCGGACCGCCTCCAAAGGGCGAGCGCATAATAAAAAGAGCTCCCAACTTCAGAAAACAAGGACAATCTCCCGTGATTCTTTTGTATATATATAAAAAAAAAAAACCATCTGGATCTCGTCGGCCACGTTTATTATTCGATTCTCATTGGGGGAGGGAAGGGGGGACTAAGCCAAATAAATGCTAATTGGCTGGCCGCGTGCAATTGTCATTGTCGCTTTTCTATTTGGACGGGCTTACTACCAATGTAGTAAAGCCCAGCAAGGATTTCATTGGGCCAGGCCCGTTTACATGATAGCCCATGCCGGACGACCAATCATGTGGCATGATGCATGGATTTGCCGATTCCAGTTATAATCCAAATGAACCGCAACTTTTTAATACTCTGAGCCAGTTTTGGTCTCCATCCATGCCTTTAGTTTTTTCCTCTCTTTGGATTATATAGAGGAACCGATGGGCAGAGGCATAAACGGGATCGGGATAGAGGGATCTGATAACCCTGGAAGAAGGCTGGGCGTGGGAAGTAAATATAAAATACGTTACACTTTCAGCCAGCCAGTATCACCGGACATTGTGGTGAACCCGCTCGGGGAGTTGCAGAAATTGGGGAATTATTCACGACGTGACAGTGTTTGATGCCTCCTGGACTGGGCCACTCTTTGTGTGTGATTCCCTCCTCCATGCTAATAACTAAATGCATTGTGCAGCGACACTTCCCACGTGTTTGTGTTGTTTAAAATACTTTTTAGGGAAAGTATACCGAAAGCAGTATGTATCAGCCTCGGCCATTTGGTAATGGTAAAAGAGAGATTCGTACTAAAAAAATAAACTACACAAGGGGTGGGTGGGTAGAAGCTATATTTTTCATACTGTTGGTAGCAAAGTACGAAGCAGGGACTTTTCCCAGATCCCAGAACCCCCCAAAAAAAAAAGAAAGCGAAAGAAAGAAGAAAGCTGCCCTTTTTTGGGTCGAAAGTGGGTATCAGGGAAGGTGTGTTCTTTTCATTTCAGCGTCTCCGCCGATCCCACCACCCCCGTTAGCCCCCCCCCCCCCTCCCCCCCCACGAGGCGATCGCCTCCGACAGGTTTAAGTCTCCTCCTACGCCTCTTCCTCTTGCTTTTCTTGAAGAGAAAGAAACTGCGCCTTCCATCGACGATGAGACCCAACCCAACGACACCACCCACCGCTGGCTCCGGCCCCAGTCGCAACCCTAACAACTCCGTCCACCCCCTCCACAACAGTTACGGCGGCGTTACCAGCGGCTCCATCGGTAGGCGCCGCCGCTCCGATCTGACCCTTCCCCTTCCACTTCGTGACCCCTCCCTCGCTGTTCCCCTACCCCTCCCTCCCTCCTCCGCCCCCTCTTCCCTCTCCTCCACCCCCTCCTCCGCCCCTGCGTCCACGGCCCCTGCCCCCTTCCCCGCCTCCGCCCCCGTCAACATCCACTTCAACGAGCTCGAGCGTATTACTCGCATCGGAAGCGGCGCAGGCGGCACCGTCTACAAGGTCCTTCATCGGCCGTCGTCCCGGCTATTTGCCCTCAAGGTTATCTACGGCAACCACCATGAGGACTCCGTCCGCCTCCAGATCTGCCGGGAGATTGAGATCCTCCGCGACGTCAACCACCCCAATGTGGTCCGGTGCCATGATATGTACGACCACAATGGCGAGATCCAGGTCCTCCTGGAGCTCATGGACGGCGGTTCCCTGGAGGGCATCCACTTCAGCAACGAGCTCCAGCTCTCCCACCTGACCTACCAGATCCTCTCCGGCCTCGCCTACCTCCACCGCCGCAAGATCGTCCACCGCGACATCAAACCCTCCAACCTCCTCGTGGACTCGAAAAAACGGGTCAAGATTGCCGACTTTGGGGTCTCCCGTATCCTCTCGCAGACCATGGATCCCTGCAACTCCTCCGTCGGCACCATCGCTTACATGTCTCCCGAGAGGATCAACACTGACCTCAACCATGGCCAGTACGATGGCTATGCTGGAGACATCTGGAGCTTTGGGCTTAGCATACTTGAGTTCTACCTCGGGAGATTCCCCCTCACTGTCGGTCGGCAGGGGGATTGGGCCAGCCTGATGTGTGCAATTTGCCTGACTGACCCGCCCGAGGCCCCCCCAGAGGCCTCTAGGGAGTTTAGGGATTTTGTGAGTCATTGCCTGCAGAGGAACCCTTCAAAGAGGTGGTCTGCGGTGCAGCTCTTGAGGCACCCTTTCATTACTTTGGCCAATAATGGGCAGGGACATAATCTCCATCAGCTGCTCCCCCCGCCACGCCTGCATTCATCCTAGTCAGCTTCCCTTCCACTGTTGTTTAGGCTCCGGGGGTTTCAGGTTCTCTCCTCTCCCTGGTACTAGGGAGACATAGTTTTCTTACTTGATGGTTCCTTCAGCAGTTCCTATTGCTGATGCCTTGCGGGGTGTAGTTTTCTCCGTGTTTCCTCCGCAACTCTTAAGGCAATTGGGCTTTTCAACTCTGAAGAGACTTGTGGAGATGGGAGGGAAACAAGGTGTATGGAGGCTCTGATGATTGTGAATGTGTCATTAGAACATGCTTTGGCATGCCGATTACTATTGCTCTCTGCTCTTCTGTAAAGTTGGCATTTTTTCCATGTCCTTTTTGGGGCTAATTTGAGCGAGTACAGTAAATTGTGATAACTCTTACTCTTCGCCCGACAATTGATGGAAGATTTGTTGGTTGCCGTCCTTACATTATGCCTTCTGTTACGCCGTAGTCAACACGGATGACATTTTTTACTTGATGAACTCTCATTAGTGTCATGTTTTAGCTATTCTTGTCTTTCATATAATAGAGTTACCGATCACGAGGGTGAACTTTGGTGTAGTATTGGAGTTACTTTTTCAATGATAGGAACACTGATCTGATTTGTGAAAATAACATCTTCTCAAGTCCTTCTAGTAGTGAGGTTAAGTGCATGCCTGTCTGTCCTCCCACTGCCTCGTTACTAGTCGTGAGTGCTATGTACATCAAGATCACTAGTGTCAGAGTAAAGAAATGAATCTAATATGGGAATTCTGCATGGGTTAATATGGTTATATGTTTTCGCTGCTCTGGGCAAAAGCCTTCATTTGGGAAAAGGTATTTGCAAGCATAATGGAAATACTGAAGATGGACATTATGGAAATTATATTATCATCTTGCTATCTCATGGTAGGAAGAAGGTCCCCGGTGTGATCGCAATAGTTGTGCCTAGGATTTTCCCATATCCAAGGGATAGGCCCGCCCGGGGCTTGAAAATGGTAAGACCTCTGCATTCATGTTTAGAAACCAGCTACTGACCTACTTGTGAACCGAGTGAGAATCCATTTCCTTTTTTCAAACAGTGTTCATGTGATTTAATCAGTGTCATCTGCTATCTATTAATTTTCCGGTCCGTGGAATGTAGCCGGCCGTGGCATTTGGTGGGACATTCTTTACCGGAAGTAGCTGTGATAGAGGTGACAGTGCCGAGCAGTTCTTTCATCATGATTATGTTAGTTTCTATTTTTGTGCCTATTATATGATATTGCACCTATAATTTAAGTTGTGGTCGGCTGCTTTGGAGACTAAGCCTGGACGAATAATTAGGGTGCCGGTATCATCATACAGCAAACCCCCTTTATGTTTTGTGTTTGTGCTTGATGGCGATTCGGCCAAGTCGATTTTGTTTATGATAAGAGGGAGAAAAGATAAGGAAGCAATAGTTTTTATTTTACTGGTGAATGTGGAAATGTGGGATCGAGTGGCCTTCTCTGTTAAGCTCCTTCATCATTGTAGCATGTTCGTCCGGCTATTTTTTTAAAACATTGATTCTTTTCGGAAGGGATTGGATGTTTTACGGTAGCCGAAGAAGGCATATGACTTACGTTCCTCGCACGAGGAATCCGCCAAGATCTCTGATCGGAGAGCGTAGCGCATTTAGTTTGATCCGAGGAATAATAGAATGCGGGGGCCTGGCCTGGGGTTGAGCTCTAGTCTTTTTAATCGTCTTCCACCAGTGCACATATACTTCAAAACACACAAGTTGGCAGGGGTTAGGTGGGATTTGAAGTTGACCACCCAATTGGGCGATTTTTCTTTGTTGTTGGGGAGAGGGCGAAACATCCGGAGTAGTTTCCATGAAGGTAAATCAACCCATCAGCAGGAGGGGTTGATGATAGTGCTGTGGACTCTGACATGATTGTTCCTAGTGAAATTTGGAATGAGGTAGTGCTGCTTGAGACCCAGAAATTGAAATGCCCTCTCTGTCTCGGTCCACATGATTTGGGAGAAAGAATGGGGCGGGATGGAGTGACTGGCCATCCGGTAGAACCAACCCCATGATGACGACGAAGAAGATTAGACCAAATTGTTGGGAAGACTGATTGATTGGTTTTAGGGAGGGGGGGGGGGGGGAGAATCGGACAACTAACAAACTAATCTCTCCAACTGTTGCTTTTAAAGAATTTAGAACAAAGGTTTCTTATGTTTTACTTTTGTTGAATATTAGCATGTGTATTGGGACTTGGTAATTTTACAAGGAGGTGGTCGTATCCTATGTAGCAGACAGATGCAAGACCCACACACACACACGGAAGAAGAAGAAAAGTGGGGTGGGTCTCCTTTCTTTTTTTCTTTTTCTTTTTGGATAATAATGTTCCCATAAAAGCAAAAGAGAATAATACGTGAGGGGATCGTCAGCTTCTATGTCAAATACATAACCACAAGGAAAACGGAAGCAAGTGGAATTAGGGACTTTGCAACAAAAGGAAGGTGGAGGTGGAGGTTGAGGTTGAGGTGGAGGTGTTCCTGGGTTTCAATTTTTACACAACACCCACGTGACTCCCCTAACCGGACTAGGAAAGTAAGTTAACCCCCCATTTGCCATAAGCCAGGGCCACCACCACCCTCCTTCCTTGTCAACGACAACAACTACTACTACTACTACTACTGCTACTACTACAACAAATCATCCAGGGAGTGATTGGGAGGGGTGGTGTCGGCCGGTGGGGATTGGGAAAGTGATGTAATAACCGAAAAAACAAAGAGAGATCGCAGCTTCTTTGCGTCTGCGTATGACGACTCTTTGACTTGTGTGCGCTATTCGAGTGCTGCTTCTTATTAAAAAGGAAAGCCAAGAGAGAGAGAGAGAGAGCACCCACCACCACCACCATCACCCACAAGAAAAAGAAAGAAACTCCCCCTCCTCCTCCTCACTCACCACCATTGGAACTGGGTATTGGGGGAATATCAAGGGGGTTGGTGAAAAATGAACTCCCCCTTGGAGTCTTAGGCTGTTGTTATTCTCATCAAACACCAGACTGAAAGAAAGAGATGGAGTGGTGGAGGAAGATGATTTATCCTGTCAGGAGAGCCTGGATTGCCGTTTCCTCCCGCTTCAGGTCCACCAAAACCGGTACTCCCTCTCTCTTTCCCGTTCCGTGCCGCCTCCCCCCCAGTTGGTCAGCCGGTCACTTAGCTTGAAGAGTCCCGGGTGGAATCTCTTCTTAATTGTTAGGACAGACCTCGCCCGTCCCTGTTCCTTTGATTTTTAAACCTTAAACATCGGATTAGACAGGGTCCCTTTTTTTTTTTTTTTTTTTACTTTTCTTCCTCCCGTCTTAAAAGAGTGGTCGTGGGATGTCGTCCTTCTCCTCTAAAAAATCCAAACCCCTGTGGCTGTTGGTGATGCTCTGTCCACAAGGAAGAGGAGGTCAATGACCTTTTGGTTCTCCAGAAACAGAATATGCCCCCCCCCCCCCCCCCCCCCGGCCCCTCATTTTGCCCGTATGTGCCGCCCATCATCACTTTTGTTCCATCCCTTTCCAAGGTTTGGTTGATTCCGACAGTAAAAAAAACAAAAGGGACACTCCGACTGGCAGTTTTTTTTTCTTCCGAGTACACACCCCCAGCTATCCTACCCTTACTCTACCTATCCCTTGACGGGGATCATTAGTGCCGCGAGCCTCCTCTGTCTGTTTCTTGTTTGCCACGGCCGCTCGAATCTCAGTTTCATTTATATCGCAGGTGATGGGTTACTCAAACTACACGACCATGTACAGACCTGTGAATACCAGGATGTCCAGGTGATGTGGGAAATTCTCAGCCGACCAGAGCCCCAGCTGATCGCTGCCAATCCCGATCCCAAGCGCAAGCCACGACCTCTGTGGAGGATCCTCGTCTGGACGAACCGTGGTAGCAGAGCCGCCGCCCCGCCTTCGTCAGAGGATCAAAGGAAGTTGGCTCCCTGCATCTGAAAACGGTAGAAACATGACATCGGCTGTATAAAGTCACAGCAAATAAGACGTACCTGGGGAAGTCACCTGAAAATTCTCCCTTTTTCTTATCCTCTGGACTATGAACATATGGGCTCAAGTGATGCAAATAATTTCGTGGCGTGGCTGGTCGTACCTCCATTGTCAAAGTGAAAACATATACTATCAACTTTTTTGATAGCTACAGTTACCAATCATCAGACGAGGAAGAGAATTGAGTCTGTAACACAATGTAAAAGTAGCATGATCTTTCTTTATCACCCCATCAACAACAAGAGTTACATCGACTCGTTCCAACAACACTGAGTTCCCACACACTTGACTCTTCATCCCTTTGAATGCACAGTAACTAGTCAATCTGTTACCTTGAAAAGGAAAAAACGGCTGACTATCTGGGAAGATATAAATTACAGAGAGGCAGGCAGGAAAACGAGAGAAAAGAAATCAATTGATACAGAAAATAAATCCAGAGATCGGTATCTGTTCCCTCGGTACTTCAATAAGGTTGCCAAACTCCAGAACTTTCTTCAGGACTGAAGGATTATTCGATTTCCCATGTGCTATATCGAATATAAGTACAGAATCATCCCAGGGAGATCGAGGCTATGCAAAAGAATTCACTCGGCACGAAGTTATCATCTAACCTAGCTGTCAAGTATGTTGAGGTCTTTTTGGCTGACAAAATTGACATGAAGGATACTGTTCTCGAGGGCTTCAGCTACCATGCCAGTCGAATAAGCTATCACAAAGTTTCTCCATTTGCAGCGGCCAGTTCTCGCCAAGTTGTTGAGGATTTAACTCCATCGAGACCTTATAGTCCAACATCGTCATCCAGATAGGAGACCTGTCTGATTTCCTGTAATCTAAGGGCCTGCCATTGTCTTGAAGCTGAGTCCGCTGATTAAAGAAACGAGAGTGGAGACCGCCTACCGTCAGACCATCCCTGTGTTTAGCTCTCGTCACTGCAAAGCAAGAATGAATCAGCCTCCTCAGGTAAGCATCCAGGCCCTTGTTTAACAAATTTGCACACTCCATGGACACTGCTTCAAGCCCCTGAGCTGACGCAAAATGCTGCATCCGATCTCTGAGAGTCCGTGAGTCTAGCAGTCCTGCACCACCAGAACACTGATAATAGCTCTCACCCAGAATCGTCTTCCGGGAATTATAAGCAGAACCAACAGCGCAAAATGGAAGTCCAAGCATGGCATTCATTTGACTTCTCCCATAAGCTGGATATCCCGAGTTCTGAAATCTGTTCTGGTTTTTGCTACTTAGGGAGATACCTCTTGCGGCTTCTTGAGAATGCTGCACCGAATCATGTGCCCCGAGAGTCCCATTCTCGTAGATCACTCTATCATCCACATCCACTGGCCGACTTGTGGAAACCTTAACTATCCCATTTCGATGTCTAGGGATCGCTATCGATGTTCTTGGAGAAGATAAATGTTGAACATCCCCATTAGACAATGATTTGTGTCCATACGTAACCGGAGATACCGGAGGGGCTTTTCCGCAGCTAGCATTTCTCAGAATCGCACGTATAAGCTGATTATGAAGTCTCAAGTTCTCCTTTCCCAGAACTTTCGTGCAGAGCTTATCGAACTCGGCCTTCCCAAGCTTCAAACCCAAAAACCTGTTTACATAGTGAAAGTACAGCTCTGATCTCTCCAATCCAATCCTTTTCACAACCAGGGCCCGTAACTCAACCAAATTGTCTCGTGATTGCTGGTTGGGTGGACGCATCTCTACTCCTTTTTTTTCCAAATACTGCAACTAAATCATCGGTTTCCCCGAAAATCGCGACCAAATTTTACTTCCCGTCACGCTGGGCCAAAAACAAGCTAGGGCTGGACCAATCACTAAAAGATGTCTTGAAAATCCAAGAAAGGACCCTTTTTGACAAACTTTGACGATCCTAAAAAAATCTGCAATCTTCCAAAATCCAAATTAACACCAGCCTGCAACCACCCCAGAACTATTCACACATTCAAGTTGAACTCCCTCCCAATCCACCCAAATTCTACACACTCACCTCACTCTTGAATCTGATCACAGGGCAGCAAGCAGAACCAACAAAAAGACCTTACCCCGGATCCCCCTTTTCGGTCGGCAATTGGACAGGACCGAATCACACCCTCCCCATCCAAAACTTATCCAGTTACGCTCACAGCAAGTAGGAACCGCACCCAAGAACAGCCCAGCTCGAGGAAACGATGGGTAGCAGAAAAGCGCCGAACTTTGCGCAGAGGGAGTCGGAATCGAAATGGAGGCGCAGAATTGAGGGGTCGCAGAGGGAGTTAGGACGGGTGGGGCAAGAGGAGAAGCAAGGGTTGGGAAAAGAGAGGGTGGCGAAGGTGTCGCATTGATGTTGAGTGGTCTTCTTCCTCCGGGGCTTCTTATCTAGCAGTTGCCTCGAATGGGGATCCCTCAACATGGCTTCCGCTTCCGACAGAGAGGAAGAGGGAGTACTTCCACTTCAGCAACCACGACCCCCCGAGGAGTTCGTGAGAGTTCATAGTGACTCTCTTTCTCTCCCACTCTCTCTCTCTCTCTCTCTCTCTCTTCGGGGTTGGGGTTGGGGGTGGGGCCTGTTATGGGGCTGCTGTCCGGACAAAAAAATCTAATTTACAGACTCTCATCTGCTTTGTCCGAAAATGTCAGTTTGGCCCCCTAAATCTTTCGATTCCTTCTCAATTCCCACCCGATTGTTGTGGGGGTGAGATGTAGAGGGGAAATCCATGTGGCAAAAAGGGTAATTGACCCAAAAACAATGCATACTTGTTTTTTTTTTATTTTTGGGTGGGGGGGATTGAGTTTGGTGTGGTCATGGAAGCTTCTAATTCTGGGGAGTTGGGATCTGTCCAAATTGGAGTAAAAGGGGGGCATGACCTCATCACATGTCAAGTGCCAGTTCATCCCAAATCCTAGGCCTTCATTTTGTCCTAAAGTTACAGATTTGCCGGCTGAGCCCCAACTCAAATGAAGTAGAGGCATGGAACAGAATTGGCCTATCTCATCCTCCTTTTTCTTCAAGAGCATGGTCCCATTTGATGGATAAGTCATAAGTTGGCCAATAAGTTGCATATTAAAGGCATTGGAGTAGAGCACCTCACTGACAACCTAAGTCAAACCCCCCCTCCTCCCCAAAAAAGGCTCCATTTGGTATCAGAGGAAGGAACCAAACAGTATAAAAAAAGGTTCTTTTTTTAGACAAGAACTATGTCCTACAAAGAATTGTTTTAAGGATAACAATTTACAGGAAATGTTGGGTTTTTTCACAACAAATCCCCTGTTTTTTTTTCATGGTCCCCAAAAGCCTCCAAAATCCGTCCTTGAGGGAACTTTCTGTACAAATCTCCAAGTGAATGGATAGTACAAATTATGCCTAGAAACAGAAGGAAAAACAACAGAAAAAAAAAACAAAAAAACCAAAAAAAGTTTGAGCCTGTTGAATCATAGCGATGGATAAAAGACGAGTATAAATGCAAAGTTAAGATTACCCGAGAATGATCCGACTTTAGTTTCTGAAGTTCCTCCTGCATCCGTATGAGCCTACACGGAATTCCAGCAAAATTAATTTGCCAAACGATAGATTAAAGTCCTCCGCAAAATGGAAGAGGCATGTGCAGAAAGATTACTTCCACTGCAATTCTGTTAGCTCGTGAAGCAGTTCCTTCTCCCTGTCATGAGCTGCTTCAAGCTGAACACGCAAGAGGGTTTTATTTTTATTTTCAGGATTTAAAAGATGCGTTCACTGATCTCATGAAGAGGAGAATGGATAGGTGCAAAGTTACCAAAGATTTTTCGCTGATTGAGGGAAGTGCCTGATTGACAGAGTTTTCAGCAGAACGTGGAACTGCTGTCGGAGCAAGAGGAGGATTAGGTGGTGTCACATAGAATTCTATACAGGCCAAGACGGAGAAGAAGATATCGAGATGCTTGTTACCTGCGAATTCCACGGCAGTGACTTGCCTCATAGAGCTCAAGATTTGGTCCTGAGAGGGGGAACAACAAAGCATAAAACACGCAAGTAAGGAGAGTTCTGCGTTACCATCAAGATACAGTATTCGCTCCCCAATCCCATACCCTTTGGACGATGTTCGTCTGCAACACAGCATTCCACATTAAAAGAAGGGCATGCGTGGCTGGTTGTATATCTGTAGGTGACTGCAATGAAGTAGATATTGCTGACATCTGATTTATGACCTGTGAAACCAGCAAAATGGAAAATTCACCAAAAGCGAAAAGTATGTATCGTCACAAGCTTTCAATGAAAGAAGCTCGGACATAATCCAAAGTCTCCTCCATTGAGTTGGTCTTCAGAAAAAGGAGAATGATATTATTCACCGAAAAAAAAAAGAATTTATTTAGCAAAAACTTGCTGACCTCAAACCTACCGACCTGCATGCTTTGACTCTTCTGCAGCATGGGAGATGGGGGAACCTGAAAGGGAAAAGACCGCCTGCAGTCAATTGATGCAGCCACCAACAGCAAACTGCACAAAAGATTTGTCGTGCACCTTATCAAGGTCAACATTCACAGAGGTCACTTTGAATCGTCCTTTTTGTTGTACTAAAGGCAGATTCCCTTTCTCCTCAAGATCCTCCCCACTTGCTGTGACATTATTGAAAGACCGGAAAAAGGGATGAAAAATGTGATAATTAAACAGTCTAGGCAGATGACCCAGAAAAATACCAGAAGACTTGAATGCTCTTGGAGGGAGTTCTGAGACAGTATCTTCGGCCTCAGCTGCAGCCACACCATTTCCGTTTGGCGCTATTTGAAGATGACTAAGAGACTTCTCACTGGAACATTTACCAAAGAATATGAGAAGAAGGCAATAACCACCTGAAGGAAGTCGTAATTTCGACAATGACTATTGACAGTAAGGAGTAGACATAACCGAGGGAAAGCACACCAAACGCAGCCACATAGCACGTAGATGATGTGCCGTGGACATGAATCAAAATGCCTAAAACAACCACAAAGCAGCGAGCTGGTATCAGCTCACCTTTCAATTCGACCTATGGAATTTGAGAGATCAGGCAAGTTACTAGTTATAGATCCCCCTCGTCTCTTGTAAGAAACAGCACCAAGGCCTTCGATACTTCTCCCATTCAACTCCATTTCAATCCTTTCAGAGGGATTAGTTTGCATGCTCCTATCACGGGCTGGGTCTGTTGAAGTTGCAATGCTTGAGTCCTCATCCGATTTCTCACATCTAAATTTAAAGGCCAAAAGAATTTAACCATCAATAAATAGCTCTTCTCCAGATATAATAAAAAGAGTAGGCCATTAAGATCCGTACGCAGCAGCATCAGGGGAATCAATAGATAAACATGGATCCACTTGACTCTGCAGGACACCATTCTCCTCCTCCTACAAAACACGTCCAAGATAGCCTGAATCTTCTCATAAAAATAAAATATACAAGCCTGAGTTCTCGGGCCATGCCAAGTTAAAGATTCTTCTCTTACAGTCTCAGAGACTTCTCGTAAGTGGCTCATGGAAGGGACCAGAGGTTCTGATGGCCTACAAATTGGTTCAACAGAAGAGAGAGTTGTTGAGCTCCCATCCTGGTTGCTATCAGATGTAGAGTCTTCCCCATCCTGAATCTGAAGCAATCATGCATTGACATCCTTATAAGTTTTATAAGAGCAGCATGTCTTAAAAGATTGAGATAAGCCTTTTGTACCAAGGATGCTTGAGCCTTCATATCCTCGAGGTCGAAGTTCCACCCACTAATGCCTCGTTTGTATTCATTCTGCACAAATTCTTGTGATTCATTAAAGGTGGTCTTCCTATGGATCTTTTCCTGTCAGCCGTCACGCCCGTGCAATGAGGAAATTATTCAAATGAGGACACAAACCTGTGATATTTCCTCCTTTTGTCCATCCGGCATTTTCTTTTGCGCAAGCATATCTTCTTCCTTTCTCTGCATAATGATAGAGGTACACAAATGGGCATATGCAGTATTTTAGAATTGTGAGTCAAATGCTTCAGCACCATCCTCACCTTCAGTGCTTGCATACGATCTCCAAGTGCTGGCAAACCTTCCAGAAGAGTACGTGAAATATACTCACTAGACCTCGCTTGCTTAAAGAAGGAATGTTTAAGGAGCTTCTTAGCCGAAGGTCTTTTTGTTGGATCCTTCACCAGGCAACTGGCAATCATTTGCTTGAATGACTACATCAAACAGAAGGAGAGATTTAGATTTACATACGCTAGCGTGGAGGCTTAACTATGACAAGACATCTGGAACGCTTTCTCGGAGCTCACCTTCGAGAACTTTTTGTCTCTCTCATAATCAAGGCCCGGAGGGGCACCTTGCAAAGTCATTAACAGCACCTGAAATAACATCTCTTTTGAGTTTCATCTTTACTCAAAGCATCCACAAAATTCCTTTTTCATATGGAAAGTGCATAATATTTACCTTCATTGGAGGATACTTGGAAAATGGAGCATGGCCATGAGCAAGCTCCAATGCCGTGATCCCAAAGGACCAGATATCCGCTCTGCACCCGAAATTTTAAAAATTGTCAAATAAAATGACTTGGTGTGGGTCAAATAAACAAATTCTCTTAAAAAAGAAAGGGTCAACTTGAAGTCATAGCCATGAAGTTGCTCCATAACTTCAGGTGCCATCCTGCAAAGCATAACACAGAACATGTGAGATTATTAAAGTAGAAATAAGAAGCATCAGGAACGAGCAAGAAATTTCCTAGGCAGATTATGCTCTGTGAAAGTGTACATACATTAGCCTAGTATACGGCCAGCTAATTCAGTAGGTCAAATTAGTAGAAGATAGACAGGATTACAATAAGATACATAGATCAAAACTGAAATTCCAGCAATCAACATAATAAAAGGCATTACCAGCAAGGTGTTCCAACAAATGTGTTCCTTGTCCGTTGCCTGTCTCCGGAATCAAAAAGACAAGCTGAAACACCAAAGTCTCCAAGCTTTATCGCTCCACGTGCTCCGATAAGAATATTTCCAGCCTGCATTAGGCAAGCAGATACAAATGCTGCTATTACTGCAACGAATGGCTAGAAAATCAAAGTTCCTCCAGATCAATGACGGAGACTCAGGATTGAGCAGTAATCAAAGTTTCTCAAGACCAATAAAAGGGGCTGAGGATTGAGCAGTAGAACCAGCAGGATCTAAAAGGGATAAAAGAGATCATTCCACCAAGACCACTAAAAAGAGACCCTGTAATAGTTCATGGTATGTTTCTTACCTTAACATCTCTATGTATGTGTCCATGCTGATGGAGGTACTCCAAACCCTTCAATACTTCACGCAGTATGGTTGCAATAACAGTCTCTTCCAAGCCATCGGGATATGCGGCTTTCAAAATGTGAAGGCAGGAGCCACCGGCCATGAAAGGCATAACCACCCACAAATTATGATTGCTCACAAATGAACAATGAGACTTGAGTACGTTGGGGTGATCGACCAGCACCATTGTCTGTGCTTCCCGGGAGATGCTGTTCTGGAAAATAGGTTGAAGATCTTGTTCAAACAACCATTCATGTCAAGTGCTCGTCAATGTTAATTCTAATGTCTTTGTGGAAAAATGATGTTAGAACATGCAATAAAGGACACGAGAGACAAAAGACGACAAAAGGAAAAGCAACAAGCAACCGCCTTGCCCGCACGAAAGAGTAAATTTTCATTTAAAGAAACAAAGCCGGCTGGTTTCAGTTGGAAAAAGCAGTCAATGTAATCTACCTAAAGAAACAAACGGTAGATAAAGGTGCACGTTGAGATACAGCCAATCGACCACTACCCATTGATCGATATCTTACATCATGCAACATAAAACAGAACAGTCGTCCGTCAACAATTAAGGATGGATGTACAACACCCTTCGCCTTGTTACCCGGTGATTTTTATGCATGTTTTTCTCCGGAGTCTTTAAAAGAACCCCCAAAAAAAAAAAGAATTGCAAACACTTGCTGCCAAAGTAACTCTTAATTTCTCAATAACAACGTAAAAACGCCCTCTGCCTCCGCAAAAACCGAGAGCACAAAGATTCGGCATAGGATTTCGTAACAGGTAATTCTTGCATCGGAAAACGACAAAGGCTCGTAAAGAGGGGGGGAAATGTCAAAAACGAACAACTGCCATAGGAACGCGACGTGATAGAAGAAAACCACGCGATGCTAAGCAATTAAAAACCAATGAAGAAGTAGGCCTAAAGTTCGCAGCTTTTCAAGTGGTATATTATAACAGGCAATTACATTAAGCTCGCGTTCTTTGAGGCAACCAACATATCAACAAACAAGACTAAAACAACAGATGAAAGAAACGACAGAATCTTTACAAGCTACGGCAAGCTTCTACGCTAAATAGGGACATGAAAAAACAGGGAAAGGGAGGGGAGGGGGTGGTACCAGATCGCTGTTATCGCGTTCGAAATCGAGAATCTTGATGGCGACGATCTCGTCAAGAGGGATGCAGAGGGCGCGATGGACGGAGGCACTGACGCCCTGGCCGACTTCCTCGTAAAGGGCATAGTTATCGGGACCTATGGGGTACTTTTTCCTCTCCATGGCCGTCCCCCACCTTTCTCTCCTAGTCCCTCGACTTGCAAGAAAAGAGAAGAGAAGAGACGAGGAGGAGGAGGGAAGGAGGGCTTGTGCTCCCCCCCCCCAAGCTTTTCCTTTCCTTTTCTTCCCCTTATGCACCAACCCCGTGAGAGGTGCAGGGGCAGGGGAAGAGGAAAGAAGGGAGAGGAAGGGGGAAAAAAGGGGCGGGTGGAATTCTTTTCTTGTGTTCTTTTTTTCGTCCCCCCCTTAATTTTCTGGTGGGTGTTGGGGGGATGAAGAAGGGTTTAATGGGGGTGGGGCGGCGAGACGGACAGACAGACATGCAAACTCCTGGAAAGATGGGGCAGCGCGAGTCTCGGATCGCCTCTGATGAGTGAGATAGCCCAAAAACACAAATATATGAACAAGAAAAGAGTAAGTAAAATGGACGGGGGGATTTTCCCATTCAAGCTTCTATGATGATGATATCGCAATCTATGCATTGCATGCAGGCAGACAGAAGCTGTGATCCCCCCCCACAAAAAACCGTATTTTGCGGATAATTTCGTCCATCCCCAATATTGGGTCGGTCGCAAGAGAGGGAAGGAGGGAGGGAAAAGCTGTTGTTTGTTTGCATTTTTTGCTTTTCCTAATAATGGCAAAAGAAGAGGAATCAAAACAAGACAGACACAGAGTGAGTGAATATTTCTGTCAGGGTTGGTTTGGTTTGTCTAGATTTGGCTTTTGTCATTTCTAATAAACGTGTAGTTTACTCTGTGTTATCCATGCATGCATGCCTGTTTCATGTCTTCTTGGGGCACACGCTTTTAGAAGTATGTTGCATGTCCTGGAAGTTAAGGGAGGATGGGATTTAGGATTAAGGACACCACCTGAACTCGACGCTAATCATATCAAATTAGTATGTGGAAGACATAAATACGAGGTTAATACCAAGACGTGTGTGGTTGCGTGGTTGGATTCTTGTCGGCATTGGCGGGTGTCTCTCCTCTCCGCTCCTCTCTTCTTCTCCTTTTTCCTTTTTTGGGTTGCAAAGACATGTTCATTGTCTCCCCAAAAGAAGTAAAAACCAAAAAAAGAAGGATCTTTGGCGTTTCCTTTGGGTGGTGGATGTCCGTCCTTTCCTTTCCTCTTCGTCCAAAATCCAGAGATCCCACGTAAGTTCCTGTCAACCCTTTCCCATTCGTATGTCTTCTTCGTCGAGATCTGATGAATGGTGGTGGAATAATTGCGCGATCTTCTGTACGGCATCCCTTGTCTCTTTATATTCAGTCTCCCTTGGGAGTTTACCAGATTCTGGCACTCTTGTTCATCATCATCATCAACTCCAGTTTTACATTCTCGCGGATTGCCGATGACCCGAAAGCCTGAAAACGACGCGTAACTCGCAAGTCATGTCCCCGTACATTTATAGATGGGAAGCAGGGCGTTTCTCTTCTGCTATTTCCTGGAAACTCCACTTTTGGGAATGTGTATTTTGCGAGGGAGGACTTGGAACGAGTATTCCCTGCCTTCTTTTTTATACATGAACCTCTCTTTGAGTTCATCACAATTCTTCTGCACGGATGTAGCAATTCTTAGGCTTAAAGCTTGCAATTCTTTTCGCTCGGAAGAAACCCCATTTCATCGCCTTCCCCAGCGACTTCATCCTCTTGTAGCATTTATCAAAAGGTCACTGCTTTAGTTCTTCCTTTGGCTTCAATTCTAATCTCACTTTATCTTCCCAAGTAAGGTGAAAGAGGGGTTAAACATAGCAGCAGGCTTTGCAGTGGGGGCGCAACATGGGGAGGGGCAAAACAGGGGACCAAGTAAAAAATTGGTTCCTTATTCCGAGTCAATCAAGAATGCGGTTAGCATTCCCACAATTTGATTAAAAGATAGAAAGTCCCGGGGGGGGGAGACAACCATTTAATAGAAAACTCTGCAAAATCAATTTGTCCTGGTTGTACTTGGTCATGCCACACTTACAACATGAAGTTGCTAGTTCACGCGTTTAGCCACCCCTCCTCGGCCAATTTCTATTTATGGGCGTGCTTCTTTGGATTGTCCTGCTCGAACAGAGGTGCCCTCTTCCTCTTCCCTTCTTTGTACCCCCGAATCCATCATAACACTCACACGCTTACTCTCAGATCTGATCCCCTCATCTGCTAGGATTTCTGGGTTGGTGTTTTATCTGGCGAAGATTGAATCTTTCTTTTCGCCCACTCCATAAAATGCTGGTCCGAGGAGATTGTGAAGTTCCACTGGATATGGGTTTTGGGCATGTGTGGCTGATCTTTGGGTTGTTAACTCTTTTTTGTGATGCTTCTGTGTCAGTTTAAGTTGCTGGTCTACTTTCAGCCGACTTCTCCATTTGTAGTAAGGAATTTGTTTTCGTTCCTATTAGACATGCTATTCTTGCCCATGAGCTGCCAGAGAATTGGTTTAGTTGACCAGTGATATAGCGAATTCACTTGTGGATGCTCAAAGCAATGGCAACTATCTCTACCCAGTTTGTGTGAATCCAGAGTTTCTTCAGAAGCATACTTCGTTAATCCCACTCATTCACTGGGTTTAAACAGGTAATCGCCACTTGCTTAGTTACAAAACATGAGAAAACCTGGAGCAAGAGAGTCTGAATCAGCATCTATCTGATCGTTGTGTTGCCATTGATCTATAAATAGCTAATGCCCGTGTTCGCTGGGGCGCGTAATTGGTTATTCTCTCACAAGATTTTAGTCTTGACCATAAATTCCAGTTTTGATCTATCTCGGAGACATTACCTTACTCTTTTTTACCAACGATCTTTTTTGAAGCTAGATCGAGGAACAGTTCAAACTGAGTGATGGTTCTCGACAGCATAGTATCCTCTCCTCATCGGAGGTCTACATCCTTGAGGAAGCAGTTTGCTCGCGATGAAGTTGGTAGCTGGTCGGTGCTTGCTCGAAGACACCGATTTTTGCTGACGGCTCTTGTGCTGCTTGCTTTCCTCTGCACTGTCTACCTGTATTTCGCAATAACACTGGGATCGGGCGGACCCTGCAGTGGACTCACTGGCAAACATAGGGATGCATGTCTTTCCAAGTTCTCTTCATCTACTGGAAAATTGAAGTTTCACTGATACCTCCCCTCCCAGTGGCGTGCAAAAATGGCCGAATCTGATTTTTTATTTTGTGTACTTTCTCTGCAGACCGATGCTACATTTGACTTGATATCATTATTAATAGTATAGGCCTCATTTTTTGTTCACTCTTCTTGATGTCTCTTGTTGGTTCCAAGTCACGAGGAAGTATTGGCAAGTGCAATATTCTTGGAGCAGCATGTTGAATTCGTATAATCTTCTGTCTGCACAGATGTGGCAGCTATCGACGGGAGTCTCTGTAAACATTGTCTGTGCTTACCATCTCTTCCATACAGGTTTCGGTCTTGGCATGTTTCGGGTCAAATAGGTGATTACACCGTTTCTAACTCCGCTCCATCATAAGAAGGAAACCAAGAAGACCGTCTTTCTCACAATTCATTGCTTCTGGTAGTTGGTAATGTTGATGTCATGTTAATCTCTTGAAGAGCATTCACTATGTAGCCTTTATGACTCGTCTTCCATTCCATAGTCCAAGTCCTCAAGACAAACAGAGAGGGCAGCCTGATCTTGGAAATGAGACGGAACTTAAAAGAAGAGAATTGATGCTGCATATCCCCACTTATTTCAGAGTGGTCACTACAATGGACGAAGCCAGAATATAAGGCCACAACTTTCTTCAGTCTCACAAGCTTCTGGCCAGCATTTTCTGCAATAAAATGCACCCTCTTATTCTACAAAGCCCCTTGGGCAATCCATCTACTCTACATTGCTTGAACTGGAAGGAGAGCATGTAGAACTGACAGAATAAGTAGCCTTTGTTAGCAATTGTTTGATTTCCGAATTGACATCCAAGTACACATCCCGGTGATTTATACAATCTTTAACTCTTTGAGCCAAGCTGTATGCAGGGGACACGGATCTGGTTTCCCTGACGCGATTGCCTTCTCAGACAGAGAATAGAACCAGCCATCACGTAAAATTTCTTTGGTCAGAAGTTGTTCATTAGGTCATGCAGTTAAAAGCCGGATGTCAGGAAAGCTGTTGAACCTCTTTTACAGCAGTTGGGAAGTGTGCTACAGCTCGGGAGTAAGCGCACAATCTGTCCTCCATTCCTTCTTCAAATACTAGCCCTTTCTCGGCGGCGGCAGCAGATGCCAGCTCTCCTATGAGGCTCGCCACCTGAAACATGCACTCAATGGGCATGAGTAGGAATATATCACTAATTTTTCTCCCAAGGCAATTATTGAATCTGCAGGAGGCAGTGATTCTCTTAGCTTCCTGATAGATTCGAGGAATTTAATCAAGAAGAGAAAAATCATGGCAAAGAAGAAATAACACCAGATAGCATGACAATGGTTGATGGCACATCTTGTTTGACCTTACTTAGAAGTAGAATGAGTGGACTCATAAAACAGACAACATGAATTCGTTTTACTCAGAAAAAAATGTCCCCGTCAATTTTGGCCCCTTCATATGAGTAACGTTTTGAAATTCACCCTTCCAATGGTAAACAAGGGAACAGACAGCGAAGAAAGATAGGACTTCTATAGCAGGACTCTATATTGTAATCGTTTTCTTCTCAGAACAGTGCAGTTTAATTCATTTTGATTTTCTCCGATCAAAATGTCACGGGCTCCTTACAAGTCAGGAAATGACAGAAAAGACAGCCGGACAATCTCACCTCAGAGCGGAATTCCTTCTCGACAGCACCAACATTTGCCCCAGGATGGCGAGCTCCAACAAGCATAAATGATTAAATCCAGACGAGTTTCTCCAGCATCTGCTTTTGAAATGCTTCTTTCTCAAGAACCTTAGATATGCACCAAAATATTCAAGTCAGTTTAAATTGGAATTCTGACAGTGTCGCTCCAATTGTTTATATTTTTATTGGGGAGTGCAGGGTTGGGATTGGAAGGGAGGGAGGGGAGAACTACGACAGTCCCACTATGAAATACATGCTAAATCCTAATACCTTGCAAGACAGTCCTCCAGCTTGCAGTCTTCCAGCTACTGCAGAGGCCCATTTTCCATAAGCAGAGGTCAATCCTTCAGGATTAGTATCTGTCTTGCCATCAATTGGCGGTTCTCCCAACTTTGAAACAGCAAAATATGCCAAAACTTGGTCTGCACCACTCAAGCCTTTACTTGCAAGCCAAGGATCCAGCATTCCATTCTGGAAAAGACCAAATCTGCAGCATTTTTAACGCACACAGCAAGAAGACAACCGCTTCATATTCAACCAAGCCACTCTCACAACAGAGATAACTAACGAAAGGTGGATCCAAAGAAATTTCACAATCGTCGTGACGAAGAATTCTTTGGTCAGTCTCGATGAAAAAAGGACGCTTCTTCCTCAGCATGATGCAACACAAGCACAACCCACGAAAGCCAATAGAAATCATGTTTCCCTACATATCACTTAACACTAAAACTAAATCAAGTATTACGAAGAGAAAATAACCCAATTAACAGCAGTGACACATAAACGACCTCTGCAAGAATTTATTCCCCAAAACTCAATCCAGCTACTAACGCCACCACTAACCTAGCCACAGCCGCAGAGAATCGAAGCAAATGGTCAGAAACGACCGTCAAGAAGGTCAAACCTCTCCACCGGGAAGTAGGGGTGGCATCGAGGACAGCCTCTAGGTCATCATTCCTGGTGCAAACCAAAATGGGTCCCTCGATATCGGAGGGGACAGGCTCTCCCCTCTTGACTAAGACGTCCCTCCTTTCTCCCATATCCTGCAACGCTCTGCTCACTCTCCCACCGCCCACTATCACCACAGGTACCACCCTGGTGGTGGTGGAAGCCGCCGACAAGGCCATCACTCTCAACGACTTGGGAGAGGGGAACAAGAGACCTGAGGTGGGTTTGGACGATTTTCCCAAGAGAGAACAGAAACCGCGGGAATAGGACGAGGAGAGTTGTGTCACCGCGCTGGCCATGGTTTGAGTACGATAGCCCAGAAACAACAGCCGTGAGCACCTTTATCCAAATCTAGTGGGGAAGCCATGGGAAGAGGAAAGCAATCACCTCTACAACCAAGATCCACAATTCAGTTAGATGAGAGCCACTCGTTCGATTCTGCGACTATCGCGCCTTATCACCACGGAGACAAGCTTTATCGATGGGCTTCAAGACTCGAGCTTTACGAGTTTCCCAGCCCAAGCAATCAACAAAACCCTGCCTGATTTCCGCGGTTGTTCTTTATCGTCAACAAACTGGCAAGAGGGTTCGGATTCTTTATCGAATCCAAATCCCAGTTTCAGGAGGGGCAGAAATTACAATGTCCAAAAAAATAAGACTCGGTCAAATCCACCCGTCCCCTACCTCTCCCCCTCTATACAGACCCAGAAATAATTGATCGGGAATCTAAACGCTGAAGATCCATCCTTCCCAAAAGCGTCTTTGCTTTCTCGGCGTTGCTAATACTTGACACAACGCAGTCAATGGATCATCTCCAGGAAAACTAAAACCCCACAAAAAAAAATAACAGAGAAGAGAAGAAAAAGGAGAAATAATGAATATTTGTTCCTCTTCTCCAATCCCCTCTAGCCATCTAACTCGCAGTGGAAGATCGGAGAAGCTAAGGAACTGAGGTCGCCGAAGATGCCGTCGTCCCCTTCCGAGAACCCGCCGGGTTCGTTACAGTCGAAGAACGTCTGTATGTCGTCAGGGAAGCTCCGTCGGGGGAAGTCGGAATCCGGCGAAGAGGAGGAGGGGCAATCCTCAGCGGAGGTCCTCTCGAGCATCTCCTTGAACTTGGAGGACTGAAGGAGGAGCCCGAGGGTGGAGGAAGGCGAGGGGCCAGGGCCGCGAGGAGGGTGGCCGTCGGGGAAGAGGTGGGATTCAGTTGGTTTCATGGGTTGGTTTGGTCGGATCCAGTTGATGTAACGGCTGAGGTCGAAGTTGGTGACGGCATTAAGTCCCCTGTACTCGATGGCTGCCATGTCATAGGCCGTCGCCGCTTCCTCTTGCGTCGCTGGCAGACAAGATAATCATCACCGATAGGAAATCCAACAAATAAATTATTATAATGGTGACGCAAATCAACTCAAGGGGGGAATCATCAGAAGCCAACCGCCAGAACCACCAAACATTTGCAGCTTTTCAGTTCAGAGGTTGTAATAAATTTAGGGAATAAATCAGCATGAACATACAGGTAAAAAGGGTGGAGTTATGATCGTGAACACACATCGCTGATCCCAACATCCCCAACCGATCCTGGGTCCCAAACATTTTTCAGAGTATTTACTATTATCATTCACTCCTGACCTGACCCACACACCTTAGCTATGAATCCAAATGGGTGAGGACAATCAAGGTCACAGTTACAGTTTGTTTGTAAGGATCGATGTGGTCGTTACCAGGGACGAAATTTGGGGCAGACCAACTTGGTAATAAAAAAAAAAAAACTTGAGATATTATCATTACTCGAGGGGGTAACTTCAGTTTCATAAGGACAAAAGTGCCAAGACAAACATTATTATTACCGTAAGTGCCGAGGTAGAGGTACTTGTTGCCGAATACTCTTCCTATCCGGGCTTCCCACCGTCCATTGTGATGGTGCCTGCATTAAATTAAACGATCTTCCACCGAAATCAATCACCTCTAAATTCAGCTCAACAGTGAATGTTGGGTGCAACCCCTAACCGCCCACTTTCATTTAATTTTTCTTTTCTCCGTGGCCTTTGCCATGTGGAGCAACCGACAAAAGAGATTTCATAAAAAAAAAGAGGAAGATGATGGGTGATGCATGCACATTTAGCCCCCCTCCCCCCTCTTCTGCTTGACTAGAAATTCTTCAGATGTATAAATTAGGCAAGCATCTTATCTCAGTGGTTAGGAGATAACCAGAGAGCGCCTGCCACTTGTACATTTAAAAATGTCTTTTTGTAATCTTTACGTTCACCTTCACAACCTCCTCCCCCTCCATGCAATCCATCTGGAGAGAGGAGCGTTGAAAGTAAATGTCCTTTTGGCTTTTTTTTTTTTAAAACCAGGAGGAAGCAAACTTGGTTTATTTTGGTCGGCCTTGTTGTTGCATGCATCATCATGCCTATCCATCCACTCAATAAAACAACGCCCACGGAAGATGTGATGCTTATGTAAATGGGAGTACCTCGCGACTCCCCTGTATTTGGAGACGCCCCGGGAGAATCCGCTACTCTTTCTGAACAAAAATCATTTTCAGATGCGTTAGCCATGTCATAAAATGATAGCCACGTGGAGGAAGTGGAACTGGATACCGTCTCAGGGTGCCGATGTACTCTTCCTTGGATTGGCCTTCCATTTCCTTCATCTCTTCTTCGTAGCTCGATGTCTAAACAAATAGATTCTTAACTAAACAGATGGGATGGCAACCGAGACGGGAACTGAGGAGTGGAGTTTTACCGGGAAGTTAAGGATAGTTTCTGGTCCCCAGTACTTCAATGCCGCCAAGTCGTAGGCATGTGCCGCTGCCTCCTCGTTGTCGTAAGCCCCTGAAACGCCCACACACACACACACAAACCAAAATGAAACTCAACGACTTGGATATTGATCAGTCAGCGACAGACAGACACAGCCTGGGAGTTTTGTCTTTCGGATAACGAACTTACCGAGGTAGACTGTAAAGATTCCCCAACGACGAGTCCAAAACGAAAAAAAGAAAAAAAAGCTACTTTCATCAGTCCTCGTGTGTTAATATTATCTTGAAAAGAAAACGGGAAAGAGGAAAACAAAAGGACAAGGTGTTTTACGAATGACTACTCACTACCTTGTCTCCCTTTCTTGTTCTGAGATTCATTCCAGCAATTCTTATCCCACAGGTGAGCCTCGTACCTCCCCGTCCACCGATGCCTGCCTCACCGACGCCACGAATAAGCCTCTGTAAAATGGAACATTGCCCGCGCGGAAACGCGAGTCTAGTGCGAACCTGGTGACCCCACGGTAGACCGAGCTGCGCTGAGGCGGGGCGTCGCGGGGGACTGTCTTACGTGACCTCTTCACCTTTGAGAGGGAGCCGCTCTTCTTTCCTTGCGTCTTGTGCTCCGCGTCATTGCCTTCCCGCTTCTTCGCCATGTCCTGGGTTGGGACCTAAGGGAGGGAGTGCGGGCTGGGGGGTCGGGCCGATGATCGTCGGAAGAAGAAGGGAAGTGTTTTGGGTTATATTGGGAAGGGGAGGAGGGCCGAAAGAGTGCCAAATGAGCGTAGGAGGACAAAACACGAGATCCTTTTCTTCATTTTGTTGATGTTTCTTATTTATTCTCTAGGGTGGGAAGGGGGGCCGGCTGTAGGGTTAAGGAAAATTAAGGAGCCGTCTGGAGGGGATGGTGGTGGTTTTAGTCGTCTTTCTCACTTGTCTTCAATCGTAAAGTAAGACTAGCAGGGTTTTCTCTCTTGGTACGTCATATTTTATTTTGGGGAGTAGTTAGTTTTGTAAAAAAAAAGAGACATATGGGAGAAGGAAGGATGGAGATTCAGCTTTTTTTTTTTAATGTAGAAGCTTCTTTTCTTTTTTGCCATGTCGCTGTCAAAACCCTTAATCTGTTTTAAGATCTCCACTTTTATCTCTTCCTCCGAGATCTTGGGGTTTTAATTTAGTATTAGTCTGCCTCCCTCTCCCAATTGGCACCTCATCTCCTCATGCATGCCGTGTTCTTCTTCTCTGACGCCGTTTTGCCTGGGGGAGAATTAATTAGGAAGTGTTTGTTAATCTGGTGTCATTAGAATCAGAATGAGAGAGCCTCTTAACAAAAAAGGTGGCGAGATGGGTATCCATGGCCTCCCTCCTACTACTAATGATGCTACTGGAATTGGCCCCCGATAAATTCTACTTTCATAAATGTGTCCATCTTTTTTTTTGTATTTTGGGTATGGGAGGGAATTTAATTGTGAAGGGTGGGTGGAGGGGAGGAGGAGGGTTTCACCTGCTGATTCCAGCTTTCGTGTTACTCATTTAATAATGGTCACCCACCCACCCCTCCCTCCCCCACTTTTAACATAAAAGAATACTCCCCATTTGTTTCAAAGCTAATTCCAATGAATGTGTAGTAGTTGTAGCTTCAAGAGCTTCTTCTTTTTTTGGTAAGGAACGAGTCACGTACAGTGGTTGTCGGTAACAAATTGTTGATGAGGAAATTCAAGATGGATTTTTTAAACTCAGCATCAGCACCACCCATCGTCGGACCTAAATCTTCATCATTCCACGTCGTCGTTCGCTCGTCTCTCCGGGGCTCCTTTTTATTTTTCCCCATTGGATGTGGATCCGGATGCCAAATGGACATTCGTAAGTAGGAGGGGGGTGGGGTTTGAAGATCCCGACAATTGTGGTGTCTGATTGATCTTATCCCCCCTTACCAAACCAAAGTCTTACGTGTTGAGACACGCATCCCCTTCCGTCCACGTGTTCTCTTCCCCCTTCCCTCCCATCCAACCCCTCTCATGTTATGTATAATATTACATCGCTATAATAATCCTTAAAATTTGTCATCGGTGAAACTCAGCGGGCGTCGGAATCAGATGGGAAGGAGGTAGTAAACGAAGAATGGGCCCAGCCCAATGGACCCACTGTTCCGGTTTTATAATATTTTAACCCTGGGATAGGAACACGTGAGACCACGTGATGACCCCGTTGCCCTTGCTTCCCCACCCCAACCCCAACTCCAACCTGGCGCACCACCACACACGACATAACCCCACCCTAAAATACTTTAAATACATGACGTTTTTATACAGCCATGTACGTACACATTAAATAAGCTAGCGGCCAAAACTGCTGGCGTCAGCTGGGTATGGGCATAGCATCAGCGTGGGAATCCAACCTGTCAATGAAGACACACGTGGCGATTCCCTCTGGCGGGCGTGGCGATCCCTGGCGGTGTCCTCTCTTCTCAATCGAGAAATGTCACAATCTGTGCTATTCACTGAGTAGGTAATTTTTATTAGGTTTATTAATCATTAAAATATTTAAAATAAAAAAAAATGTATGTAGGACAGATTTACTCTCCCTCGTGTCTTTTGGACTCCAAAAAGGGTAAAAAAGAAAAAACCCTTCCCTTCCCTTTCCTTTCCTTCCTACTGCCACCTCCCCTCCCCACCACTTCCGTCCCGTTCCATTCCTTCTTCGGTTTGTTGTTCTTTTTCTTTCTCCTATTGAACGTGACCTGACGGTACCGTGTCGTTTCCCTTTTGACTCCCCCACCCCCCCCTGTTTCCTATCGGCAACCCGCACCCGAGTCTCGTAATCGGTTTTCTTGTCTCAACTCCTTTTCCCGCCTGAATTCCAGGCCACCTTTGCTTCGTTTTCAGCTGTCGTACGGAGGGAGGGAGTCCCCGCCGTTGCTCAACCCCTTACTTTAATGGTTGCGATCATGAGGAGCTCCCCCGGGAAGGCCCAGGTGAAGTTCGAGGCAGGGGAGGAACGACTCTCCCCCCCACCAAAAAGGACCAAGCTTTCCTCGGTCTGGTTTTCTTGTTTTTGTTTTCTGTGTTTTTTTTTTGTGTGCGTGTCGTGTCCCTGGGATTGTTTTGACACTGGCGAACTTGTCACAGGGATTGAAGCGTGATCTGGGGATCCGCGAAGTCGAGCCAGAGGAGCGCCACCCGCTGGACGAGCAGGGTCCCCTGGGCTTGAGGCTGAACAAGAGCCCCTCTTTTCTGGAGCTGGTTCGGATGAGGTTGTCCCAAGAGAACTCTTCCCACCCCAAGGGCTCTGCTTCTACTTCTTCTGCTGCCGCTGACAAACTCAAAGCGTCCAACTTTCCCGCCTCTGCCCTGAGAATAGGCACTTGGGAGGTACCTTCTGTTTGGGATTTCCTCTGTTTTTGATGAAGATGGTAGATTCCGACACTAATGATTTGCCAATTCGCCTCGGTGTGTTGCAGTACAAGTCGAGGTACGAAGGGGACTTGGTGGCAAAGTGTTACTTCGCAAAGCACAAGCTGGTGTGGGAGGTTCTCGATGGTGCCCTGAAGAATAAGATCGAGATGCAGTGGTCGGACGTCGTGGCTATCAAGGCCAGCTATGGCATCGAAGGGTTGGATACTCTGGACGTAGTGGTAACGTTAACAGGATCTTTTGTCGTCTCGGCCTCGATCTTTATTACCCTTCCTAGACTACTGCTACTCATTTTGCGGTGGAATGGAACTTTTTTTTGGGTTGCAGTTAGCGAGGCAGCCACTCTTTTTTAGGGAGACAAATCCTCAACCCCGGAAGCATACCCTGTGGCAGCCCACGACTGATTTTACTGGGGGACAAGCAAGCATCTATAGGTAATAATACCTTCTTATTACTTCTGTCTTAGTGGCTGTTGATGTCATCTATATCGAGTTGTCGGAATACACGAGGTTCCCTGGGAAGGTAAGGCACTTAGAAATTTCGCTCTGACATAGCAACTGTTGGTTTCCTGATCTCTGCATCTATGTTCCCTGTTTTCGTTTTGCGAAGCATTTGATTGACTCGGTTTTAATTCGGCGTGTTGCTCTTGTCTAGGCACCATTTCCTGCAGTGCCAGCAAGGTTTGTTGGCGAGGCATTTCGAGAAGCTTGTGCAATGTGACCCTCGGCTTAATTTTCTGAGTCAGCAACAGAATTCTGCGATCGACTCCCTGCACTTTGACTCCAAAGATCCTATGTTTGGTGATCATGGCGTGAACTCGGAAAAGTCTCCTTTCTTGGCGTCTCTACCTGACGAAATCACTTCACCATCTGGATCCCTGTGCAGTAAACGGAATATGACGGAAGATTTTCCCAGGGCAGGTCCCGACGACTACAGGAGGAAAGCAGCTTCCCCTAGCTCAGGTGATTCACGCGGCTTCACGTTTCGTGTAGTTTCCCTTTCTGAGTTGCGTTTCCGTTCCTCGGTTCTCTTTACATAGATGTATATATGCAGTGATGGACACCCGAGCCATAGAAGACATGGACCAGCGCGGTATGAGACGTTGCCCTCCAATTAAGGCGCCGGATGTGTCTCCATCAATCTCTGCAAGTGACATGGTCGTTCACATAAATAACTGCATGTCAGACCAGGCCACTCCGAGTATTCCCTTTCCGCCGGGAGCAAGTGGAGAAAGTGCAGTTGCAGTGGGAAAGACGCGACCCATCAGGAAGCGCCACCCGCTTAAAGAAACTTCACGGGTACCAACGGACGTAAAGAACAACTCCGGTCGCCAGAAAGGACAAGGGATGCGAAGGAAAGATTCGGTAGGAGAGCTTCTGCTTAATCTTCCGAGGATAGCGTCTCTTCCCCAGATCTTGCCCGGAGCACAAGAAGATGATCTCGGAAACCAGCAAAACATGTGGTGATCCATAGAAGACTCTGGTAATGGTTGGACTAGGAAAAACAGATGATGCGCAGTAGGATTGGTTCCGTGTGTAAATGAGAAGAGCAACTCTCCTCTTTCTTTGCCATCACAGGTGAAGCGGGCTTTTTAGGAGAACAGCACTAGTCAATACTTGTTTACGGATAACAGGAAACTTACAATACCGATAGCTGAAGCAATGGCCTTGAGTATGAAGACTTTTGACCCTATAATTCCACAGTTCACCCTCTCCAACGCGGGCCCTCTTTCGTCCGAGGAGCTCCACATGCTTCCACACAAAGATGCAGGACATCTACGAGGAGGGAAGAATTTACTAAAAGAAATGGCCGAACAAGTTACTACGTGTTGACAACATCCTATCCCCTCAGCTACTCCGATTTGACATGCCATTGATGTCTGCGTCTAAGAAGTATATAGCTGCAGGATGCTGCCAGGCCGACCAAATAACCTGTGATGGCTCCATAACTCACGCAGATAGGCCATTCCTACAGTTTGACATCATGCAGAAGGCAATTGTCGGTTTAAAAATGATCCAATCCACAGATTTAGTTACCTTCTGATTTCCAGTTGACTGCTCTCTTGCTAAGGACTGCATAGAATGCAATCAATAAGATCGGGCAATGGAAGAGGCGGGTACCTGCCAGGGTCGATCCCAGTCAAGGGGCATAGGCCATGCTCCAAACCATGCTCCAACAATGGCACCATGAGCAGGCACACAAATCATTATGTCTATCCAGCTATTTGGCCTAAATATCAAGGTTTAAGAAATGAAAGAAATTGAGAATTCCATCTAAAGGAAGAATCAACACTGCGACGGGACAAAGTCATGTGCTTACTTAGTAAATGCAAATATACGCTGCCAGTTACTCCATGATGCACCAAAAACAGAAGCCGCAGGCACAAACTGGGCAACACAAATTGTCAGTTATTTACAAGTAGCTTGAGGTGAAAACAGCCGAGCAGAAGAGAAACACATAAGCTAAAGCAATCAATTACTCTCGTCGCCCTCGAATCGATGAAGGCAATTATGTCAATGACCCAGGAGAAAACAAACCGCACGTTAAAACAATAAGGTTCCCACTAGTTTATTAAGCTGCGGAGACTGAAGACGTGGAAAACCAGTACCTACATTCATTGTCGACATCATCAAAGACCATTCAACAGTCCCGGGCAAGTACCTGATAATTCCAACTACTGAATCAGCACGTTGTTGTAAGAGTAACACAGCTCAAAGTAATTTCAATTCTACAGTATCCCAGGAATGGTTGACATCTCCAGGGACACCTGCCGAGTTTCCAAAACTTACTTGACATGAACTGGTGCACCCAGCACGACAGCTCCCAGGGCATTGACAATAGCCCCTACAAAGGGATCAAAACTAATTAGTCCCACCAAAAAAACACCGGCAAATGAATAGGATGAAGTGACCAAATGGGAAACAAACCGGCGGGCAAGGCGAGCAAGCCACGACCTACAGCTCTCAATAACTGCCAAGGTAAAATGGCACGATTTAGGCACAACATCCCATCTACATCCTCTTCGGACTAAGAATAGAACTCACGGATTTACCGATGTTCGTCCCCGATTCTGTCTAAATAGTCCGAAAAGGATTACCACAACAGGGACCAGCGTCAACTGTTTCAGAAACAGAAGGAAACCGTAAGGATCTTTCAAGAATCAGCGGTGCCTATTTAAAAATCCAAACTTAACAAAACAACGGGGTGGAAAAGGATCAGGCGAGACGCACCCAGTACAGCCGGAGCGTCCGGGTAGGATCGGAGACGAGATCGGTGGATAGGGCGGAGGGAGCCACCACATACGCCCCTACCAGGGTGATCCCACAGATCAGTTGAACTGCCAAAGCCATCGTCGGAGACGCGTCCTCCTGCTTGCTCTTCCCCTCCATGAGGCGGTTGGATCGGGAAGGCAACGAGTCCGAAGCACGTCCCAACGACTGGGAAGACAAGGATTTCCAAGGGCGGGCAGAACCGGGCCGCATAGGAAGCCCAAAACAAATGATCAGGATCAGCCCAAGTCGGCGGACGAAGATGAGGATGATCTTGATTGTAAAACCCCCAACTTCCAATAACCTGCAAAACTATAATTATAAAGAAATTTTGACCCAGTCAACTATCAGGGGAAACAAAAGGACAACTTATACCTTTGACTCAGTGTCGCAAGTCAACTTCGCCTTACAGTGTGGCCTCTACCTCCTGTTTCCAGGCAACTAAAAAAAATGATCCCCTAGGATTAGCGAATAATCGCTAAGTATGGGCCATCCCATGCACACATGTAAGAATCAACGGAAAACCTGATGTCATATTAGTGTATGCAGTTTTCCGCTGAAGAGAAGAAATGCACAAACAGCACGACCCCCATCAACTGAGTTACAAACAAACCATTTCGATACGTGAACCCTCGCTAGTTACGTAAAAAACAATAAAACTGCAATAATAACGTAACAGCATAAACGGCATACAATTCCCACGCCTCCAGCCCGAACAAAATGCCGCTACCAGAATTTCCAGCAGCAGAAGCAACAGCAACAAGCAATCACCCCGCCGAGTTTTCAACATGATTTACTCATGACAGATTTCAATTTCACCAACCGTCGCCCAGCCTCCAGTCAGATTACCATCCGACGCAACTTCTCTAGACCACAACACGCCAAGCGAACGCAATGCGCGTGCTTCAGTCAATCGTCTCGCAAACAAGACACAAAATTTAAGGATCCACAAACCTTCAGCCCACAGTGGCGTAAAACAAAAAGGAAGGGTTGGGGTCGACGAACGGGCAGAAGACGAATAGGGTCTCTGCCGTGGACTAGGGGTTGGGGGATGGGCAACATACCTCGATTTGTACGTCCTCTTGACTTGTTGTAGTTTCCGACCTTGCGCCACGCCTCTTCCTTTCCGTTGCCTCATTACCTACTTCTCTGTCCTGCCGACGACCGGTGTCTTCCCCTCGCCCACAATCTCGACGGTCATTGGTTCCTCGGGACTCGCTGACTCATGCGCAAGGTCGATAACAGTGGTTGCTGGGTCCGAGAAGAAGGCAGCGAACGAGAGCAACCTTCCCCTCAACCTCCGGTGAAAGATGACATTCCCCACACCCCCCAAACAAGGTCATGGTCGATCCACCTTCCCTCGTTGAGGTCTTAGATTATTCAATAGGGTCCCCTAATTTAGTTGGGAGTTGCACTTTTTTTTTAGTTGTTAGGGTCTTTACATTGATGGTATCATCTTCACTTTTCACTGATCCCCCGTCGAGAGTTTGGCAAGTTTTGTACCATCAAGGACAGCCTGCCGCATGCATGGTCTTCTCGGATATTGCATAACCCCTTGTTATTCTCTCGTACAGGTTGTCCCGATCACAATTATAATGTAATAGTATTATTAATAGCACATTTGAATGTATGCAAGTATTTCTAAACGTGCATAAGAGATAGGCGCTCTTCCAAGGCTGCCGCCTCCTCGTTTCTCAGCGCTTCCTCTTCCTTGGAAACTGGCACCTTCGCTGATAACCTCGAATCCTCGACAAGGCCGGTCTCCTGGAGTCCATGAGGTCCATCACCTTCGACACCAATTCGGTGCTCGACAACTAGAATGATACAATTTCATGTTTGCTCTTTATGAGACGTCACATGCAATAAGCTTTACCAACACGTTAACCTACAAGAATTGCAGAGATGGGATTTGAGTTTACTCCGAATTGTAACTCTTTGAACTACATCGTGCTTTTATATCACGTTAGAATATCGAATTGATCATATACCGATTCTAATATATAATCTCAGCAGCGATATTGCGAACTTTAAAATTAATTAACCGTAAAGAAAGTAGTCGTACTTATTTAATTTGCTTTTGAAAGTGGATTGAGTTTATTCAATCTCGGTGGTAACCTTTTTCAACTATGACTAAGATAATTGTTAAAACATAAACGCGGCGAAGAATCCAAATCACCGTGAGTGCCAAGCAAAAGGAATCGCCGTGAGTGCCAAGCAATAGGAATCGCCGCCTTTTGAAGACCGGAATCACCGACCCTGGTCAATCTGTCGGCTGCTTCTTCGGTCAATAGAAATGATTAGGTTAAAATCCCCCAATATCTGATGCATCCCAAAATCGGGATAAGCCCCAGGTCATGGAGATGCCGGTCACTTTCGAAGCTACCGAGGACGACGCCTTGAAGAAGCTCGAGTACTTATCCCTCCTCTCCAAGGTGTGTTCCGAGCTGGAGAGCCATCTGGGCTTCGCCGACAAGGTACTGGCCGAATTCGTCATCGAGTTGGCCCGGAATTGCCCGACGGTCGACGTGTTCGACTCCAAGCTGAAGGAGAATGGCGCCGAGATGCCCGATTATGTCGTCCGTACCCTTTTCACGGTCGTCCACGCCATCCTTCCGCCGAACGCTGTGCCTAGCACGGGAGCAGGGGAGGGGGATGGCGACGGCAAGGGGAAGGACAAGTTTAAGGCTTTGTCGACTGCTGATGGTAAATGTAGGGCGAAGAAGCACGGGAGGGAGATCGAGTCAGAGTCCGAGTCCGAGGAAAGGATGAAGAGTAGGAGGAATTTAGATGGGGAGCCGGAACTCTACACGGTTTATAGAGGGAGAGTGTCGAGGGTTATGGGCAGTGGATGTTTTGTGCAGCTTAATGATTTTAGAGGAAAGGAAGGGTTGGTTCACATTTCTCAGATCTCGAACCAGAAGTCTGTCAATGTCAAGGATGTGGTGAAGATAGATCAGGAGGTATTCGTGAAGGTGATTTCTGTGTCTGGTCAGACGTTGAGCCTTTCGATGAGGGATGTCGACCAGGCTACTGGGAAGGATCTACTGCCTCTGAAAACAAGTTCCGGCGATGATACTTACCGGACAAATCCAACTTCTTTGTCAAAGGATGGACGCGTTGGGAGGACAGGGCTTTCTGGCATTAAGATTGCGGATGAGGACACCGTGCCACCTTCTAGGCGACCACTGAGGAGGATGAGGTCGCCAGAGAAATGGGAAGCAAAGCAGTTGGTAGCTTCAGGTGTTTTTAAGGTGAATGAACATCCCATTTGTGTCGAGGAAGGAGACAGAATGTTGTATCAGGAAGAGGGTACTGAGGAAGAGCTTGAGATTGAACTAAATGAAGAGAAGCCTGCCTTTTTACAGGGTCAAACTCAATATTCAGTTGATATGTCCCCTGTAAAAATCTTTAAGAACCCTGAGGGGTCCTTGAGCCGTGCTGCTACCCTTCAGTCTGCTCTTACAAAGGAGAGGAGGGAAGTGAGGGAGCAGCAGCAGAGAACATTGATCAATTCTATCCCAAAGGATCTGAATCGACCTTGGGAGGACCCGATGGTGGAGGCAGGCGAAAGGTATCTTGCTCAAGAACTCCGGGGGGTTGGTTTGTCGGCTTATGATCTGCCAGAGTGGAAAAAGGATGCTTTTGGTAAAGCAATGACGTTCGGTCAGAGATCAAAGCTCTCCATCCAGGAGCAACGACAGAGTTTACCAATCTACAAGCTAAAGAAAGAACTTGTTCAGGCTGTGCACGATAATCAGGTTCTTGTTGTTATTGGGGAGACTGGCTCTGGGAAGACTACCCAGGTTACACAGTATCTGGCTGAAGCGGGCTATGCCACTCGTGGTAAGATAGGATGTACCCAGCCTCGGAGGGTGGCTGCAACGTCTGTTGCGAAGAGAGTTGCTGAGGAATTCGGTTGTCGATTGGGAGAAGAAGTAGGTTATGCAGTTCGGTTTGAGGATTGCACTGGTCCTGATACAGTAATTAAGTACATGACCGATGGTTTGCTCCTCACGCAGATCCACATTGATGAGAATCTTTCCCAGTATTCAGTCATCATGCTCGATGAAGCACACGAGAGAACTATCCACACCGATGTACTTTTTGGATTGCTGAAGCAACTAGCGAAGAGGCGAACCGATCTTCGACTAATTGTGACATCTGCTACGTTGGACGCAGAGAAATTCTCGAGGTACTTCTTCGATTGTAATATCTTTTCTATACCTGGTAGAAATTTCCCGGTGGAGATTCTGTACACCAAGCAACCAGAAAGTGATTACCTGGATGCGGCACTGATTACTGTTCTGCAGATCCATTTGACAGAACCCGAAGGTGATATCCTCCTTTTCTTGACTGGGCAGGAGGAGATCGATTTTGCATGCCATTCTCTTTATGAGAGGATGAAGGGATTGGGAGAAAACGTCCCAGAGCTGATTATTTTACCTGTCTATAGTGCCTTGCCGAGTGAGATGCAGTCAAGGATATTTGATCCTGCCCCTCCAGGGAAGAGAAAAGTAGTAGTCGCCACAAATATTGCTGAAGCGTCCCTGACCATTGATGGGATTTATTATGTCGTTGATCCTGGCTTCGCAAAGCAAAACGTGTACAATCCGAAGCAGGGATTTGATTCATTGGTGATTACTCCAATTTCTCAAGCCTCGGCAAAGCAACGGGCAGGACGTGCTGGACGCACAGGTCCTGGAAAATGCTACCGACTCTACACAGAGAGGGCTTATCACAATGAAATGTCCCCGACCACTATTCCAGAGATCCAGAGGATAAATCTTGGTTTGATCACTCTTACCATGATGGCAATTGGCGTAAACGACCTATTGAATTTTGACTTTATGGATCCCCCTTCCCCCCAAGCACTGAATTCCGCCATGGAGCAGCTTTATAGTCTCGGAGCTTTGGATGAAGATGGCCTTCTGACGAAATTGGGAAGGAAAATGGCGGAATTTCCTCTAGATCCGCCTTTGTCTAAGATGCTCCTGGCAAGTGTGGATCTGGGATGCAGCGATGAGGTTTTGACCATCATTGCCATGATTCAGACAGGGAACATTTTCTACAGACCCAGGGAACACCAAGCTCGGGCAGACCAGAGGAGGGCCAAGTTTTTCCAGCCAGAGGGAGACCACTTAACTCTCCTTGCAGTTTACGAGGCTTGGAAAGCAAAGAACTTCTCTGGTCCATGGTGCTTTGAGAACTTTGTTCAATCTCGATCGCTCAGGACGGCCCAGGATGTGCGGAAGCAACTTCTCGGCATCATGGACAGGTTAGGATCCGTACTTCTCGTTTCCTTTTGTTTCCTCTTGAAGTAATTCTCCTTTTATGTCCTTTGCTTGATAGAGTGCGATATCCCCATTGATTTGTCATTCATGGTTATCTATCAGTTATGTGTCTCGACTATCCTAGTAAATTGGACATTGACTTATGGTCACAGGTATAAACTGGACGTTGTCAGTGCCGGCAAGAACCTCACGAAGATCCAGAAAGCCATCACGGCGGGCTTCTTCTTTCACGCAGCACGGAAGGATCCGCAAGAAGGTTACAGGACTTTGGTCAAGAACCAACCGGTTTACATACACCCGAGCAGCGCTCTATTCCAGAGGCAACCGGATTGGGTCATTTACCATGAGCTGGTGATGACGTCGAAGGAATACATGAGGGAGGCAATGACGGTGGACCCAAAGTGGCTCGTGGAACTGGCGCCGAGATTTTTCAAGGAGGAAGATCCTACGAAGATGAGCAAACGCAAGCGTCGAGAGCGGATCGAACCTCTTTACGATCGATTCCAGGAGCCCAACTCCTGGCGATTGAGCAGGAGGCGTGCTTGACTTTTTTGATGTCGTCTTATGTATAGTTTATTTTGTAACTACCACAAACGGCAGAACTAACTGTCCAAAACTATGATCCGACGTCCAGTTCTTCAACCTAACCGTCTCCCAAAACTAACCATCCCTCCTCGCACGCCCCTCTAAGTCTTCTCCTAATCCAAAAGGTCGTAGGTCGTCCAATGGAGGACTGGTCCACTTCTGACTTTTTAGTCCTGCGAAACCTCCAATTGTTATTCCCCCTCCAGAGCGTGTAAGAAGCGGATATTCCCCTCCTTTTCCCTTGGCTCATCATAGAGCTCTTAGGCCATTGGCACTAGTGGGGGGGGGGGGTGGGGGGCAATGGCTGCCTCTACAGTAGGTGCTGCCGGACGGGTCATTGGTAATAACAGTTCGTTGTCATCGCCTGGGATTCGGACCAAGGATAGGAAGCGCTCCAGCCGGAACGGGACAGGGATTGCCGTAGTATGTTGCCATTCTTCTCCGTCTCCACCTGCCGTTTCGGACCCTTACAAGACCCTGAGGATCCGTCCTGGAGCCTCCGAGTCAGAGGTCAAGAAGACTTTCAGGAGACTCGCTCTGCAGTATCATCCCGACGTTTGCAGGGGAAGCGGCGCACCCCCTGTCCCGTTCCACGAGATCAACCAAGCCTACGATGTAGTTCTCCTCCCCCTGCTCTTGTCCCATCTCCTAACAAGAAAAATCGATTCGTTCTAACTGAGTCTGTTCTTCCAGATGGTTATGAACGACTTGAGAGGGGAAAGCCAACTCCTGGAGATGAGGGGATGCAGCGTTGATGGAGATGAAGATGACGAGGGGATGAACAATCCTGGCTGGGAACCTTGGGAGGAGTGGATGGGATGGGAAGGTGCCGGCATCAGGGACTACTCTTCGCATATAAACCCTTACATTTGAATCCGGATCGCTTCTTCAATCTCCGCGCTCCCTGTAGATAACTACCGATCCTCAGAGGCGGCCTCTTTACTCTGTAATAAATCGTATAGAACAAACAGGAGGTGGTCGGGTTTGATTCTGTCCTCGTATTGGCCGCATCAGTGTATAAAGCTTCCTGATGACAAGAAATGTATTTGGTCAAAAACATTCAGGAACAAAAAATGCATCGGAGCTTCTGCGCGGCTTCATACGATCCAAACAAAAGCTTCAGGACAACGATTAAATCGTGGAAGTTCAACGAGGGGAAGAAATGGGCATGTTGTATTCTCTGTTTCTTCCAACTGACGTTCAACGATTCACATGGTGGACAACAACTTCCGAATCAATTTGGTGAGTTGGTCGACGTCTCAATCAAAGTGGGGAGGGGGGGAGAAAAGGGACTGCTTCGTACGCGTCCTCTTCACGTCCTAGGCGGGCCAAAGTCACTTCTGAGAAAACTAGAACCTCCCCAGAAGAAAAGACAACATCACCGTCACCCTGCTCTCCCTCCCTCCTACCACATCCCTCTTCTTCATTTCCTTGCTCTCTTCTTTACTGCAATATCATCTCGTCCTGCTCTTGGATAGCCTTAATCTCCATTTGACCGGTCTGCTGTCTACCATATTCAACGACGGAGTCAACACGATCTGCATACATACCAGCGGTAAGCTTAGTGTTTACTGTTTACTATGGCCCATATATGATCAATGTGATGATGTTATAGACTTGCCTTCTATACAGGTGTTAGTTGATACTGCTGTAGTTGTGCCACGGCTACTTTTCTAGATTTCTGATGTCGGAAGAACGCCTCCTCCGGTCAAGACCCACGTCGGTTGCCAGCCTTGGCAGTGCGTCCTCCCGTTCATTTTATTTCAGACATCTACCGTTTCAAAGTCCAGACATCTGGAGCCTGAATAAGCATGGTCAAGGCCTTCGGTCATGGATACGAGTCGACTCTTGCGGCAACTCCAAGATGGTCGAGGAAGACAGGTTCGCGATGATGCACCGCTGCAGCCTCTCTGCTCGTGATATGCGCTTGCTCGATCCGATGTTTGTCTATCCCTCCAAGATTCTTGGAAGGGAGAAGGCGATTGTGGTCAACATGGAGCAAATAAGGTGCATCATAATGGCTGACAAGGTCTTTCTCTTGAACTCTCTGGATAGTTACACATTGCATTATGTGGTTGAGCTACGGAATAGGATAGCACCTGCAAGTACTGGTGCCGATTCCAAGTTTGAACATGCTGGATATAGAATCACGAGAGGGAAGAGACGCGCCGACGACCTTACTTCTCCAGGAAGCACATCCCTCGATAGTTTTCCATTTGAGTTTCTGGCCCTCGAAGTTGCTTTGGAATCTGCCTGCACATTTCTTGATACGCAGGTTCGTCACGCGACCTTAAGCTATTTCTTTTTTGTAGTCTTAGCGAACTGAATTCATTTTATTGTCCGTACTCCCCCTGGCAATATTCATCGTGCTTCATTAATTGTTTAGTGGAGTATACCTTTAACAAGTAATAGTGGGGTTTTGATGCTTATACTCCTGAAGGCAGCACAACTTGAAATCGAAGCTTATCCCTTGTTGGATGAGCTCATGTCAAACGTAACTACATTGAGTCTCGAAAGAGTTCGCCGATTGAAGAGCCGACTGGTTGAACTGACGAGGAGGGTTCAGAAGGTATCCTTTCCAGGACACTTTTGTTGGAATTAGCGTTTGTACCAATCTGTGCCACTTGACACTGTTTCTGTAGGTTAGGGGCGAGATAGAACACCTGATGAATGACAAGGGAGACATGGCGGAGATGCATCTCACAGAGAAAATGCAAAGAACTGGAGAAACGGCATCTTATGGCGATGATGGTTCAGGATGGAGCATGATAGATGGCGCACGTTCCTTTTCTGCTCCAGTCTCTCAAGTTTCTTCTCCCTATCAAAGATGGATGCGTGAGAAGAAGCCAAGAAGATCTCGGAGAAGGACAGAGAGTGTAAAGAGCTGGGGAAGTGGTGTGGACAGGACAGAGGAACTCGTGATGTTGCTGGAAGCACATTCCGTCGTCATCGGCAGTACCTTAAAGAAACTAACTTCAGTGAGGATTTAATATGCTGGTGTTCTTACGGGTTGTCCTAATTCGATCAAGAATAAGCTTACCCAGTACACCTGTTCGAATCTTTCCACAGATGAAGGAGCACATCGACTGCACAGAGGATTTCATAAACATCCAACTGGTATTTGGCTGTGTTTTTGTTACTGCGGCATGACTTTACAGGTCTTTTCATATTTCCGTTTGACCTGGAACATGGTTGGATGGTTGTGTCGTCACAGGACAATGATCGCAACCAAACAATACAGTATCAGCTGGTCCTGACAGCGGCAACATTCTCAGTCATGATCATCACTGCCATTGCCGCGACCTTCGGGATAAACATCAAGATATCATGGTACGACAATGCCGAGGCCTTCCAATGGGTTCTTGTCGCTTCGTTAACATTTACTGCCATGGTATTCTCCGCATTTATCTTGTTTTTCAAGCGTAAAGAAGCAATAAAGTTCTAGAGAAGAAGTGTTCCATCGTTGGCCGGCGGGTATCTGCAAGCCTTCAACCGGGGCTTTTGCATTTTATGCAGCAACGGTTGACATGTCCGCACTAGCGACACAGATTAGCGGCATCATTGCCTTTGGCAAAGAGTTTTTGAGGATTAGCCTAGGCAAGAAATTCGTAAAAAATCGATCATTAATTTCTATTTCTATATTCATTCCGGGATGTGTTAATCCGTCATGAGTGTATAAATAAACAATGAGCGGCGGATTTGGAATTCCCC
The DNA here is from genome assembly GCA_029817715.1 of Melastoma dodecandrum. Taxonomy (NCBI): domain Eukaryota; kingdom Viridiplantae; phylum Streptophyta; class Magnoliopsida; order Myrtales; family Melastomataceae; genus Melastoma; species Melastoma dodecandrum. Next base: position 380,574 of record JARUPY010000271.1, read on the forward strand.
TGGGCCATCATCGACCAACAGAACAGACCGATGTTTGGTCATTTCTAACCGCCGTGTTTCCATTCCGCGGATGAATGTAAGATCATTCAACACGACGCCACTGCAGCTGAAAGGGCTGGTGTTGTGCTCACCGATGGATGGGTCACCCAAACGGATCTTTTTTGAAGATAACCCCCCAAACGAGATCTTCCCAGTGTCTTTTGTCCCCTTTCTGACATAAATGATGTCCAAGCAGGTTTGCTCGTGAGTCTAGGAGTGATGGACCACTGGAAGATCTTCGACAAGATGGTGATCCGGCCGGAGGAGATCATCTTGGCAAGGATGGTTGGCTATCTGGGCATAATATACTACCTGTCCCTTTTATCAGGGAAGACGGATGGACTACCACTTTGAAGGAACTTTAAGAAAGCATCTGCTAACTGGTTCTTTTAGCTTGTCAGGTGGTTTCCTCACGGTTTTCGCCTCAACATACGTATTAAAGCTTCCTGGATTGAGGAGAGAGTTTTGCAATGTTACGCCCGTATTCCGCGCGCATGGCGGTTCGGACGACCCGAGGATCCGAATCTACTCCCCCAAGGCCCGACTGGTCGACGTCACGACCCGAACGTCAGACGCTGCGGAAGGAAAATGAGTTGAATCCTCCCTTGGTTCCCAAATGGACCTGTGGAACGTTTCGCCAACCGTCATTAATTTCCTGAAGGCGACGGGCGAAAGGCTGCGTAAGGGCTCATTTGGGAACTTTAGGGAAGACTCAGGGAGCGGCTCGTGTCGTCGTTCCCCATCCAAAATGGCTCCGTAAAACAGTGTGTTGTTTAACCTAGGTAAACTATACGGAGTCGTCACCAACTTAAATTTGAAAACTGGTTTAAGTCGGAAAAACCAGAGTGAGTTCAGATATTCTTATTTACTAACTCTTACATTCTAAGATGCGAAAAGGAGGTGGCGTTTGTTCCAAACGGTTTGCTTTTGTTTATTGGACGTTGGACCCGATCCGAAAGTTAGGCCGGACTCATATAAATGATTTACGGGTGTTGGACCCGATTCGGGCTTTGGACCCAAACTCATGCTGGTTGTTTAGGAAAACCATCAAACATGCGACAACAATCCTAATGGGCCTATAACACACTCATCCACATCCAATTATTTAGATAAAAGGGACGGGGAAGGGCGGTGACTGCGGGCCTATACACTTGGGCCCGCAGCCCGTTACAAGTGGATTTGAAATGTTTCGGGGAGGCCCGCACCTCATCTTGTACCTTAGATGACGTTTGGGGCCGCTTTATCGTCTTGACATCGCAGTTTTTACACACGCGGAAAGATCCACGCGATTTGACACACGCGCCTTTGAGTAAATCTTCGAAAATTTGGCGTCGATCCTTCCAAAGTTGCATGCTCGGTGTACATGCAAAAATAAAATGCAAGTGTGCAAGTAGAATGTTCGAGAAAATAGAGGAGCAATTCAATTAATTCTATGCAATTTTCTCAAACTTCAATAAGACGACGAAAGTGAGAAAAATCATAACATTTCATATGCTTGTCCAAAAATCATAAAATTTTACTAGGGAAAAAAAACTTAAAGTAGTTTTTTGCATGCAAAATTTTAGGAAAGAAAACAAGCATTTAGTTTGATGTCAATAAAAGAATGAATTTGGTCATTCAAACTGTAATTGGACTACATCTTATTGCAAGTTTGACCGTCATTTAACATAGGCTAACATTAATGAAATGAAAAATACATAACATAAAAGTTGTAGGTAAGTAAAAGATAAAGCTACCGCAATTAGTTTTAGGTTAAACAAAGCTATGTATCCCAAGTTATGCCCTGAAAACTGAATCAGCGTTTCTACTCATGTACAGAATGCAACACGACCTTCAACTCGTAAAAAGTCGACCAAAAAGCTTCGAATGGAAATGTTCAAAACATAAAAATTGTAGATTGACTAGAGAAGAAACTACCCAATTGATTTTAAGTTAATTGGAGTTCTATAGGCAAAATTACGCTGAATTGATCCAAGTAGTATTGTTACTCGAGTGCAGAACGGTTGAGTCCTGCAGCTGATCATTTGACCGACAAAAGCTCGACTAAAATGACTTCGAATCAAAATGTTAACTTAAAGTGCATCCAATCAAATTAATTTCAGGTCGGAAAAGACTTTGGTGTTCAAGTTATATTCAAGAAACAGAAGCAGCAATTCTGCTCTTGAACATAAATATATTGTTCTATAATGTCAGCAAAACTCGATCGAAATGGCCTCAAATGGAAAAGTTTAAAACATAAAAGTTATAGGTAAGTTGAAAAGGAGTGATTCCAAGTAGTTTCAGGTAATTCCGAGTTACAAGGACCGAGTTAGGTCTGATTGAATGTGGCTGCTTGATTCGCGGATGCACGAAACAGAGCAGCTTCGTTCCTCAACTTTCAATGACCAAAAACTTCATGTAAATGCTTTTGTTTGAAAAAGTTGTCAACGGAAAATTGTTCCCTGTTACGAAAGGAAACTGAAGAGCTAAAATTCAACTCGTTCCGGGTAACAAGCACGAAATTATACATAAAAACATCAAGCAACGACAGCAGCGAAGTTCCAACACGCATGTCCCAAGAATCAGTCATAACTCAGGCTATGCATGCTCAATTTAAACGCATAAGCTATCCACACAACCAGGAGAGAGAGAGGAAGAGGTTGAAACCTGACTAAGCTTGATTCCATTGCTGGACGGAAGAGCAGCGCCCCCAGAAGTGAACTGCAACGTCAGACTTCGCGATTTCCAGTCTTTGACCACCCCGAACTCGTGAATAACTGTGTTCATGCACATTAACACCAAAGCATGAGTAGACAAAACACGGTGAGTATAACAGACGTCATGGTGTTCATTTAATAAGTTGAACAAGTGAGAGGAGGTCTCACCGAGGGGTTGCCTCGCCTCGGGGTGGCCCGAGGAGAAAAGGGACGTTGAGGAGTCCGCGAAGGGGGGTTGCCTTGGAGCACAATACTTGAATTGTGGCCGTGGCAGGAGGCGGTGTCATCGGAGAGAAGGGTGTGGGCTGGTCGGGAGACTTTGGCTCGTCAACACTAGAGACGGAGAGTCATTGGCTCCGGTTTCTGTGTGTATGTCGGGAGGAGTTGGCCACCTGCAATGATGTCTAGGGATGAGGAGTTGACCTCCGATTCGCAGAGGGGAGGAGGAACGTGTTGGAGAATCTCAAGAACATGGATTCTGTCTGAAGATTTTTCTTGTCGGAGATAATGATATATTTTTTGGAAAGGGGATCGTGGAGATAGCGTGCGAAAGGGATGAATCAGAGGAAAAGAAATCTCCCCCTAAAATCTCGAATTGATAGGAGAATTCTCGTAAGATTATTTTCTTTTTTTAGAAAGAAAATAAATCAGGAGAGAAAAATGAATATCCTGTGAAATCTCGGATTGATTGAAGGATTACGGGAAGGTGAAAACAGTTGAAGAGGATAAGGTTAAAAAATTCAAATAAATAGAATAAAAATAAAACGGGGGTGGGCTTGAATTGTGTTTTGGCCATTTTGTTTCAAAAACGAAAGCTGGGCTTCATATTATTTTGGACTGGGTTTATGTAATGGACTAAAAAAATAGTGGCCCGTAATATAATTTGAGGTATTATACATGTGTGCTTCTCAGCAGTGATGTCAACAACGTGGTTCTCAGATATTGTATACACTTTAAAAGAGCTGAAATCATGGCATCCGATCTAGGCTTGCACACTGATTAGCAAGGTGCTAGTTTGTAATGTTGCGGGACAAATGTTTGCACGGTAATTTTGCTCACGGCCTCATACTTGGCTGTGCGGCGTGTGATACACTATGTTGTTCGGAGATCACCAGAGGGGAAGCCTGTGAAGGAGAAATCTCCGTCTTGCTTATTTTGGCGGCATCAGTAGTGGCCCGGCTCGTGTGTGATTTGGTTGGTGAAGTGAAACTGGGGTGCCTCGTTTTCAGACTGCTGATACCCAAGGGACCCCAACTGGGAGTGACACTGGCCAAGAAGGGTGAGATCGTCATTGTAGAACTTCTATGTCCAAGCGGCTATAACTTGAGCATTTCCCTGCTTGAGTCAAAACAGACGAGAGAGGTATTCACATAAGTACTGATGAAGGCATTCGCCAAACTCACCACTGCCTCATTGAATGCGTATTTCCTATTCGGCATAGGGTTTGGCCATTCTGCCTTGCTTGGCCTTATGCTGAGAATGATGGGGCCTTATTGTGCGGACTTACACGAGAAGGGGAGGAACCAGATAGCGGGACATCACGATATTGCAGCAGAGAAGCTGGAACAGGTGATGATGGACATGGAAGAACGTTTCGATCTCATCTCGGTGGGAAGGAGCGAAAAACCCAAAGCGAGGGAAGTGGGAGACATGATCGCGTCCGCGGAGTACTTAACGAAGGCGTTGGTAATGCAGCGCACTTTGGGGGGGACGTTAACGTGGAAATGAGGAAGGGAAACAAAGAAGACGAGGAGGCAGGCGCAAGACATCCTCAGAGGGACTTGACTTCAGTAAAAGATTTTCTAAAGGAAAGATCGGGTAGGTGTAGATTGTCGGATTCTGCCCGACCCAATTTAGGTTTTCATGTAAATCCCATTCTACCCGGGTCTTAACTCTTAACATTGGAATGGAAAAAGAAAAAGATGTTCTAAGCCAAACATAAATGGAAGAAGGAATGAATAGTAAGAAAGGAATCGGAAAGGAGGGTGAGACTCTGGCTCACTAGATAAAGGCATTTGATATTTGAATTTTGGGAAATCTGGGGCAGTCCAGTTGCATCGGTTCCAGTGACTTATTCCCAGGACATTATCATCATTAATCATTATCCATATTCCAATACCCAAATCCCCCCTCTCTCCCCAACCAAAATTCCCAAAAGAAAAACAATTAAAAGAACAAGCAAGCGCTACTGCTGTCCTGTCATGTCCTCTCTCTGCTTCTACACACTTCCAACTTGAGTGTCGATTAAGAAACTACCGAGACCAACCAAGCCAACCCAGAGATGGCATCTCCCAGCTCAGCTCCCCATCTCTTTCTCTTCGCAGCCTCTCTCCTCCTCCTGTCATCGTCTCCGGCCACCGCCACCGACCACATTGTGGGCGCCAACCATGGATGGAACCCTGGCATCAACTACACCCTCTGGGCGAACAACCAGACCTTCTACGTCGGCGACCTTATCTGTACGCCTTCTCCCCCCCCCCCCCCCCCCCTTTCCTGAACTGTCATTACAGCTGGGTAGATCCAAATTTGGCTTTTCAATCTTGACGCTCGGTAAAGGTTGCTTCTTTCCTTCGTCTGGGTCATACCCATTTCCGGAATCCCCCTCGTTTGCCCAGACTTAGTTAAAGTTGCCAACTTCTTCCTTTTTTTGCGGTGATGCTGTTTTCCTTTTCCGCAGCGTTCAGGTACCAGAAGTCCCAGTACAACGTTTTTGAGGTGAACCAGACAGGTTACGACAACTGCACCACGGACGGTGCCACCGGAAACTGGAGCAGCGGTAAGGACTTCATCCTGCTCGACAAGGCCAAGAGGTATTACTTCATATGTGGGAACGGCCAGTGCTTCAACAACATGAAGGTGTCCGTCCTTGTCCACGCCTTGCCGTCTCCACCCGGCGGGTCTGGGAACTCCTCCGACAAGTCAGCAGCAGAGAGGGTTCTCGACAATGCTATTGGCTTCGCTGGTTATCAGTTGGGTGTTTGTGGGTTGGTTGCAGCCATTTTGATGGCACCTCTCTGGTTCTAGCGGGATACGTCTGAGTTGAGGTTGTTCTTCAGTTGTTATATTACCCAGAATTCAATAGGTTGCAGTCGCGTGATGTCCCGTGTGATTCATTGCTAATTGTACTCTACTTTTCCTTTGTAACTTCGAGTTTGAAGGCTGCCATTTGGTGTCACTACTTGGAATCATCATTTATTGGTTGAATTGAAATTGCCAGTTTGAATCATGGACTTCATTGTTATTCCCGGAATCTGGACTCTGTCCCTCACCCTGCGGACTTTGTTACATCAATCATCATCGCATAGTTGTTAAGTTGTCCGAACAACTGAGATTAAATTGCGCATGAGGAATGCTTTGAAAGAGCCCTTGTATTCTGCCTTTCAACTCATCCTCATGGGAGAACTCAACAGATGGAGTCTCAGGGAAAGCAGCCAGAAGCTTGAAGAGAAGAAATAACAACCAAATCTACAATTTATGTCGGATTAGGCCTCATTCTGTACTCTTTTTCTGCTTCCTTCTCGATCTTCCAAATATCTTGGATGGTGGCGAAGGCGAGAACTCGAGCGGCAGTTGGGGGAGATCCATCTCACCTCTCAGTATTTTCACAATCTCCCCTATATCTGGTCGCAACTCTGGCAATTTCTGCAAACAAAACAAGGCCAGGTTTATGCATAGGGTCGCCTGCTCCTTGCTATATTCGCCATTTAGCCTTTCATCCACGAGTTCAAGCACATCACCAGCCTGTGCTAAGTGTCGACACCAGCTGATCAAGTTGGCCTTCTCTAGTTTCATTGGGGATGCAAGTACATGTAATGGTCGTCTTCCAGATACAATTACAAGGATCAATACTCCAAGACTGTAAACGTCTGCTTTCTCCAACATGTATCCACATCCGCCGTATTCCGGGGCAACGTAGCACAATGTGCCTCTCATGCTGGTCGTGCTGCTTAGCTCTCGGCTAAATAGATCTCCGCTCCACATGTCACTGGTATTCGAGTTGGCGTCCTTTTTCCAGAATCCCCTCCTGAAACTGAACTCTCCATTTGCTTCAGCACTTCGTTCGTTCTGCACAAGAGACTTTTTCCTGTTGTGGAAGTAGAACCTTCGTCCAAGATCAAAGTGCGGCAATCTCACTCCTCGCTTCAACTTCATTTCAAGTATCCTCGACTTCTTACGCTCTTTCCTCATGTCGGCAACACGCTCGTCCTTCCACCACTCCTGCATCTTTCTGTGTTTCTTCTCCAAATGCCCGGCTCCATTCGCACAGCCTTTACTTAATTCCTTGTCACAGGTCTGAGCTCCATGTTCCAGATCATGGGATTCGCTAACATCCTCAGACTTATCCAACGTAGCCGGATTACTCAAATTGGACCTCTCGGGAAAGTTCTTCCCTTCATCGTCCCAGTCAGGATCTGTGGAGGGGCTAATCTGGCTTCCTATCCACTCCATCACATAATCCTTGCTGCATAGTTCCCCACTCCCATCCTGTCTCCACCACCAGTCCTTTCCCCATTGTTTCGATCCAGGCGAATCATCATCATAAGGCACAAACCTGTTTCTCCAGTCGTCACATCCAACATCGACAACAACTGAAACTTCCTTTCCCTTTGGATTTCCTTCGAGGACTCCTTTCACGGGGCCATCATCTGCCACATTATCATTGCCACTCGTCGAATTGAAGTTCAAAGGTTTCACGTTGGGGTTGCAGCACCCTCGACTCCTTTTGGATGAAGAAGAAGCCTGCAAAGCAAGAGCAAAGTCCACCTCCATCGTGGTCGATGTCTCTACCGGAGTGCCAATCACGGGAGGCGTTTCAGCAGTCAAAGTCCCAGAAAGATCCTGGCTTTTCCAGTGACCCAAATCCTGATTGAAAACATCCGCCCCAAAATCTCCATTCGCTTTCATCCTAGACAAGCCGAAATCCGAGACCTTGGCCCGGTAATCCGAGTCGAGAAGGACATTGCCTGGCTTAATGTCTCCGTGAATCACAGGCGGATCGCACCCCAAATGTAAGAACTCCAGGGCCCTGGCAACGTCAAGGACAATGGAGAACCTCCTATCCCAGCTCAGACTCGGCTCGCCCTCGCAGAAAAGGAGCTCCTGGAGGCTCCTGTTGGGCATGTACTCGTAGACGAGCATGCGTTTCTCCTTCTCGACGCAGTATCCAAGGAGAGTCACCAGGAAAGGGGACCTTAGGACCCCCAGGATCTGCAACTCGTTCTGGAACTCCCTCCCCGTATCGGGCGACGCGGCGTCCAGCCTCTTCACCGCGACCAGCTTCCCATCCTTGAGTATCCCCTTGAACACGGTCCCAGACCCGCCTTTCCCGATGACGTTGGCCTCGTGGAAATCCTGAGTGGCGGACCTAATCTCCTTGAGGGAGTACCTCACAATATTGAGGTGGGAGCCGGAGTCAAGGGGGATGGTCCTGGACCTGTACAGGACGTGGTAGTAGAAATAATAAAGCAAGTAGATCACTGCCAGGACAATGACAACGGAGGAAGACACTGTCAGGATCGGGAAAAGGACCCTGGACTTGGCGAAGGTGTTGGGTTCAGCAAGATGCGAACTTGGAGGAGGGAACAGCCTCGAGGGCATGGTGTGATGCAGGTTTGGGAAATGGGTCTTTCTGGGTTGGAACTTTAGGTAACTGCGTAAGAGTGGCGGAGGACGATGACTGTGGTGGCTGTGGTTGTGGTTGTGGTTGTGGTTGGGTTGGCCTTCATGGGGTGGTGTGGATACTTAAGTGAGTGGGAGAGGGATTGCAATTTACAGTTGCACAATCATGAGAGGATTACAGAAAGGGACAACCCGGTAATCTCCCGAGATGGAGATTGTAGTTTTGATTGCGTGATTGGGGAAAATGAAGATAAGAGGAAGTGGGGTGTGGTGTTTTGGGGGTGGAGGGTCCAATGACTGGGTGCTTTTCTCGATTACAGAAAGACAGACACAAACACACACACACCCGTTTGTGGAGGGGAAAAAGTTGGTAATAGTGGGAATGCAACCAAATGGAATGCGCCCTAACTTTTCCTTTTCGGTTTCTTTAAAAGACAAGCATGATTGCTTTTTCCTCTAAAAAAAAACGAAGCAATTATTATTAAAAGACTTTTTAGAGATGCATAAACCATGGTTCTTTTCCCCCTCTGCTCTGCTTCTCATCTACTACAGTGGTCGTTTTTGTGATTTGTCCTGTTCATGGGCGCACTGCTCTTACATCCGTTTGTTTGATACCCTCGCTTTAATCATTCTTTGCCTTAATCGAGTCGAGGAAGAAGGAGAGGACTCGCATCAAACAGCAGACAGCGAACAGCACGGACAAGAAGGAATCTCATGGGGAGGTTGGGAGGGGGGGAGAAGAAGAAGAAAAAAAAGGAAAAAGAAAAAAGAAAAAGAAAAGGGCATCTTTTCAAAAGTCACTGTTAATTCTTGTCGCATTGCTTGGAGTTACTCTGCTTTTTTTTTACCGAGATTGGATGGGGTGGGGATCCCTTGATTAACCAACATTGGTGAAAAAGCAAACTTTGAGTAGTAACTTCTTCCCCAGTGCTTTAAATATATATAATACGACATAAAAAGCAAGAGTGTCGTATGATCCGGCTGAAGGATTAGGTCGTGGTTGTGGGGATCAAGGATGAGAAGGAGAATGAGATTGCTTTTAGCTCCCCCCCCACCCCAGATCTTCCTCTGTAAATGTGTGGTGTATTCATTGAGTTTTGCGTCGCATGTTGTAAAAGAAGGGGGTGAGTGTAGACATTGAACAGGAGAGAGAGAGAGAGAGACAGAGGGAGGTAGGAGCAAAATCATGGGCCATGCATTCAAATCTCTCTCTGCCCCCATCTCCCGATTGAGCCGGGGATTCGACACGTGGCCATTGACGGTGTGTGTCCTCTCCTCATCTCTCCAACCTTCTTTCGTTTCTGTCCTTTTTCGTGTTTCCCTTTGGTTTTTGTCTCTGTGGAGAAATTTCTTCCTGAGAGGGATGCGCGTCCCCTGTTATTTGGCTCTGTCCGAATCTGCAGTTCGCAAACTATCATGTTCGTCCGCCCTTACAAGTCTCAACTCATCGGCGGACATAAAGAGAAATTCGTAAGGTTGGTTTGGTATGTTTGACGCGGGTGTACATGCGGGATCACGATAGACGTTGCCTTGTAGCATGAGCGAAATTCATTTCTCTTGCAAGGTTGGATGAACTGGACTCAGAGGTGCCGCTGCCGTCTCAACGCGGCTGGATGAAAGGGTTCGGCTTCGACCTCAGTGGGCTATTCCACATGGGAGGCAACACCAAGAATGCATCCAAGTCCTTTAGATTTGGCGTTAACCAGGGATCGGAAGGGATCAAGGCGTTCGGGAAGTCGATAAGGTTCGGTGTCACCAAGGCGGTATTCCCAGAAGATCTCAAAGTATCCGATAGGAAAATCTTTGATCCCCAAGACAAGTCGCTTCAGCTCTGGAATAAGCTCTTCGTAATATCGTGCATTCTCGCTGTGTCGATCGACCCCTTGTTCTTCTATCTCCCGGTGTTCAATACGTCGAACTGCCTCGGGATCGACAAGGGGTTAGCGGCTCTAATTACGACAGTGAGGACTATTATCGATGCATTCTATATTAACCGGATGTACCTCCAGTTCCGCACGGCGTATATCGCGCCGTCTTCACGTGTGTTCGGCAGAGGTGAATTGGTGATCGATCCAAAGGAGATAGCTGCACGGTACATGAGGCGTTACTTCTTCGTGGATCTGCTTTCCGTAATGCCAGCACCACAGGTCCATGAAATACTCTGTTTGCGCTCCTTCACTAGCCCCGTGGTTCATTTTCCTAGCTTTCTCTGTACTTCTTGAACGGGCTTTCTGATTTCCCTCTAACCCTTCATCGTCGGTCAGATTGTCGTGTGGAATTTTCTTCACAGGTCTAAAGGAACAGAAGTACTGAATACAAAGCACGAGTTACTTAATGTGGTCTTCCTACAGTATATTCCGCGAGCCATTCGATTTATACCTTTGACGTCCCAGGTGAAGAAGACTGCCGGTGTTTTCGCTGAAAGTGCTTGGGCAGGTGCTGCGTACTACTTGCTGTGGTACATGTTGGCCAGTCATGTAAGTCACTTTCTCGTTTTTCTCTTCCTGGTGTCATGCTGAACAGATTACTGTCTTTTGAATTCAAGGCCATACTCAGCTGCTTTGATGCATCGTCTTGTAGATATTTGGGGCACTGTGGTACTTGCTGGCAGTCGAACGCAAGGATGCTTGCTGGCAAGCAGCATGCGCTGACACGGGACCCAAATGCGTGAAAGATTTTCTCTACTGTGGCAATAAGCATGTAGAGGGTTACGACGCTTGGAGCGAAATTATGGACGATGTTCTTGGCCAGAGGTGTTCCCCAACGCCGGATAACCAGTTGTCGGCCTTTAATTACGGAATATACACTCAGGCTATAATATCTGACATAGTTTCTTCAAGGGATTTCTTCTCTAAATTTTGCTATTGCTTGTGGTGGGGACTTCAGAATTTGAGGTAGTCTCTACCCTCGCTCGTTTCCGGCAGGTTCTGTATGAATAATCTCGTTCTTGACTGTATGGTAGTGTTTTTCTTGCATCAGCACACTTGGTCAGGGCCTCCAGACAAGTACATACTCGGGAGAAGTGCTTTTCTCGATAGTCCTGGCAATATCCGGTCTCATCCTTTTTGCTCTGCTGATCGGCAATATGCAAGTCTGTGATTTTTCATATCGCTCCTCTCTTTGGACAAACATGATTATTTTTACTAGCATCTGTCAGTCCGCTAAATTTCAATTTCTCTAGTGTGATGAGGAAGTTCCTGTAAAACATCGAATTGTGCAAGCCGTGACATCGAGAGTAAGATCTATTTTGGTGCTGAATAAACTGATGTCAAGGCTCTTTCTGCGATTTTCAAATGTTACAGACTTACCTCCAGTCTCTCACGATTCGTCTGGAGGAGATGAGAGTCAAAAGGCGTGACTCCGAGCAATGGATGCATCATCGGTTGCTTCCGCCAGAGCTTCGGGAACGAGTCAGGCGATATGATCAGTACAAGTGGTTAGAAACCAGAGGAGTTGATGAAGAGTCCTTGGTTAGTAGTCTGCCGAAGGATTTGCGGAGGGATATCAAAAGGCATCTCTGTCTGAATTTAGTCAGAAGGGTAATGCATAACCTGTCTTTCATGAATGATTGTGTTAGAAATCAAATAGGAACATGATGAGAAGAGCACACCTTCCGACCCATTTTTAATGCTAAGGATATGATGGCAAATGCAGGTTCCTTTGTTTGCTAATATGGATGAACGGCTGCTTGACGCAATCTGTGAGCGTCTCAAACCAAGTTTATATACAGATAGCACATACATTGTGCGAGAAGGGGACCCTGTGGATGAGATGATGTTCATCATACGTGGAAGACTGGAGAGTGTGACTACTGATGGTGGTCGTAGCGGATTTTTCAATCGCGGGTTCCTGAAGGAAGGCGATTTTTGCGGAGAAGAACTGCTAACCTGGGCACTGGACCCTAAATCTGCTTCCAACTTGCCAACATCGACACGAACAGTTAAGGCACTGACAGAGGTCGAGGCGTTTGCTCTAGAGGCAGAAGAGTTAAAATTTGTAGCGAGTCAGTTCAGGAGGCTGCACAGTAGACAGGTTCAACATACATTTCGTTTTTATTCACAACAGTGGAGGACATGGGCTGCCTGTTTTATCCAGTCAGCATGGCGGCGCTATACCAGGAGGAGGAACGCAGAATTGCGACGATTGGAAGAGGAGGAAGAGTATTACGAAGAAGATTCCGAGGAGAGTGCTCTGATTGGGGCTAATAACAGGGCGGGAGACCATAGTACGAGCATAGGTGCAACAATATTTGCATCTCGTTTTGCTGCGAACGCTCTCAGAGGCCATCGGCAGAGGAGCCTGAAAAGTGCCCCTGACCTGATCAAGCTACAGAAACCTGCAGAACCAGATTTTAGTTACTCAGAGTAATTTGTGGGGAACATTTACCACGACAACAACGCAATGTATTGTTGCTGGGATGACAATATGTTAATCCACCTTTTGATATGTTCATAGATAAGACCCGAGAAAAGAACAGGGCAATTGATTATTCGGAGTCGAGTAGGAATAGAGCAACTCTGCAAGGGCTTCAACAGCAGCCCAAAACTCCAAATGGAGTGAGTTCTTCACAAAAGGACAGATTCCGGAGAGTTTCCACAAAAACCTAAGGACATAGTATCGGAACAACTTTACATATTGTGACCATGTCTTCTTAACAAGGACGAGTGCCCTTATCTCACCTGCGAGGATGCTCCTCTCACGGTTGTCTGATCGGAGTCATGACGGCAATCGGACAAAAGACCTTGTCGGCAGTTAATTTGACCGAAATCCTTTGTTTCCTCAACTGACGTCACAACAGTCGCGCCACTATGAAATCCTAGAAGGCGTTTAAATTTTGTAAACCTCTCTCATAACATTTACCATTGTAGAAGCTTCAGATTAAGGTCATCACTTTACAACTCAGAAAGCGGTAGCTTTTCAAGGGACATCCCAAAGAAAGGAATAAAAGGTTTAAAAGAACATGTAGAACAACATGCCTGATGTAGAAAAAGATTGCTAGAAACAGGGTTCACAAGGAGAATTTGAGATCTAGTTGGCAATCCCAGATGCTCCTAACCACCACTCAACTGCGCCATGCCGACGATGCTTCCAACTCGACTTCTTCTTCCCACCATGTAGCAGACTGCATTTTCAGAGGACGCAGTGAAGCAAAATAAATTGCTTATTATCCACAGAATACACACTTCAGGAACACTTTCGAAAATGGCACATGTGACTTTATTTATTCTGAAATTAAATAATGGCCAACCACTGAAACGCTTTCTGGAAAATGAGCAGTAAAACGACTAAGGGTAGAATCCTCATCAAGACAAGGTAGTTTTGACAAAAATAACTCATGCACTTCAGTGGATAGCTTCGTAGTTAACCTTGTAACCTCTGCGAAGGAATTCTAATGAGCTTCCTTGTTCCTCTTGGAGTCCCAGGATTCTCAGTAGCTCATCCTTAGTCTGAAGAGAGAGAAAGCATCAGCAAATGAAATATGGTAGCTTAACAATGCCAGATGAAGCCTATTTTAGGAGGTTTACTTCTCCGAGGGTGAAACGGGTCATGCTCTCCGCGATGCAAGCATAAGAACTATCTGCCTGCTTAAGCATCACCTGCCAAGGCCCTACAGAAAGCTTTCTAGAAATAAGATTTAAACATTTCAAGCGGTAACGAAAGGTCGATGGTCAAAGTATATTACCACCTGTCAATCAAGTAATACTAGAACAACTGCTTTTGACTAAATATTCACTTTCCTCAACTTGAAATAAACGTGGTTTCTAGCATTTATCCGAGCTAAAGAGAGCTCTGTGCATACCAGGGTATTGGCGAAACAGTGCTCCGCTGTAATTAACAATGTATGGTGCCACTGCAACTGTCTTCACTTATCCATCACCTCAGAGTCAGTGAAGAAATTCTCTTGAGATATCAATAATTAATAACATAGGTAAGATCCAGCGCAATACTTGCCTTTGAATATTCTCTCGTTCGGATGTAAAAAACGGGAATGAATTGAGAAAGAAATCGATAGTGTAAATCCTTATTTGGAAATCCCAGGAGACCCAGGTCCGCACTGCGAGACGGATTCTCATTGGAATTCTTAACAGCGACATCTAAAATAGCATTTCTGAGAGATAAGCAAGTTTTACCGTAATGTTTCGAGTTCCAGATTAAATAGGAGTGTTGGAGTCGATGCTGCAAATTTTTCCTGCAAAGAATTGATAAACACGGGCTAAGTATTGGAAAAGGGCAGTTTCAAAAGTACTTAAAAAACAAACTGAATTCATGACAACCATTGGGAGACAATGTCTATGATTGAAGTAAATTCAAACACTCAGAATGTTCGAAGAATGTTAAAGAGTAAATGCTGCTTTTAAGCAAGCTTCAGAAGTCACCAGTAAAGGTAGATTGGGCACATCTTTTCAAAATACCGGTAAGGAAACAACAAGTTATTACCACATATGTTTCTATGACAGGAAGCTCTTTTGTGCTGCAATTCAAAAATATATATAGTGTTGGCGGCTCATTTGACTGCCAGCGACCTGCAATTTCAGGTTTGTCGAAACATCATGGAAAAAAGCAAAAGTAATTGAGAGAATATCTAATAGTAAATCCACAGGAAGAAATAATAAGATCAAAGGCTATTGCTACCAATAAATTGATAGTTTCCTGTGAAGTAACAGAGAATTGTATCCTACCTTCATTATCATCTTCAAAATCAAAGTCCAAGGTGTTCCTAACAGATTTCAAGAATGACGTGACAGGACCACTGGGTATATCATCCAAGCACCCAACTGTTATACCATCGATCTGAGAAGAGACAAGTGATTATAGAAGAGCAAATACCTAGAAAGCCTAGAAGAAATAGTAAAATTATGTAGTCACTCTTTGAAATGGTTACCAAATCAAGGGCTGCTTTGAAAAGTTGGGTGGCCCTGCGCTTTTATGGCTTGTCTGGAAAAACCTGAAACATAAAGTCTGTTTTTCTGTCAATAATCTGATACAACATTAAAGTTGAAAATCACCAGTTAAAGAGTAGCTTGTACAATGCAAGCTCGGGTGTCTGTCTTCTCTTGAAGCTTCCTGACTACAGCCAGTGCCAGTTGAATATTTGCATCGATGAATTCATCTGAAGAGCCCTTTACATGTTTAGGAAGTTTAAAAGTATTACGTAATGAGCATTGTTGACTATTGGTAGAGTTTATGAACAAGGCGAATATGACACGCGCTGGGGCCATGCAGTATCCAATATACATGACGGGAAAAAAGAGCCAAATCTTTCACAAAAGCCCCATGTTCCAATCCACTTGACCTGGAGCCAGAGCATGTGGTGATTCTATCGACATATCTATGAATAAGCAAAACTTGGAGCGGGAGAACTCGCAATTGCGTTGAGATATGACCAGCAAGCTAAAAAATAATAGGCTTCCGGGAAGAAATATGTACCTTATAAGAGGAGAAGTTGCTCGGCAAAGGCCTGTTCAGACATCGCCATAACAAGAAACTGAATAGAGTAAGATGTCTTAAAAAACAGTAAGAAAAGCATGTTCTAAAGAGTCAATCCATCTCCCACTCCAATCACTTAGTTATCAAATCAACCAGAGATTGATACCAGACATGATATAATCAAATCATTAGAACAAATAACCATTCTAGACCTAAAAGACCCGCATCTAGTGTGATAAACACTCCATTCCATTTCCCCTATCGATTCCAAGCAGCAACACTCCAAGACCCAAGACAAAGACCCGCTTTTTTAATCCGACTGCATTACATCCATACACATCGACAAGCAAACGCCAGTAGATAATAACAAGAAAAGGAAAAGGTAAAGGTAAAGGAGATATTTAAGAGGTGAGGAGGGTTACGGGAAGTCGATCTCAAGGCGGGTGATGCCATCCTGAAGAGCGAAACCGAGGGAAGCCGCGGCGTCGTCGACGAGGACTTGGTATGACTTGGGCTTGTAAACGGAGACACCTTTCTTTGGGTCGACACCGGGGGAGGCCGAGGCCGAGGCCGGGACGGCTGCCGGAGCTGGGGAGGCGGGAGCTACTCGGTCGTCGTCGGAGCAGCGGCAAGGAAGGGGCTTTCTGGTGGGGAAGGACGGGAAGGGAACAGAGAAGGAAGACGACGATGGAAGGAGACGACGAGATGGAGAGGAGAGGGAGACTTGGGAAGACAAGGAGAATGAGGAGGTGAAGGCCATTGTCCTCTGCTTTCTGGATAACAAACTGGCTGCAAGGTATTGTTAAACATTGATCTCCCCATCCTCGGCAGTTATTTCTAACTTCCGAGGTGGTGAGCAGACCAGCAATGTCATAAGCCCATCCGTTAGGCCCATCCACTTGCGTTCTCCTCTTCCCCCTTCCCCACTACCTAAACCCCGACAATCGGAAGCCCTAACGATGCCGATGAGAGGCAACTCCGACAGCGACGAGGACGACACCTTCTTCTACCGCTACCCTTCTGCCCCTCAGCCTTCTTCCCTACCCCAATCCGACCCCACCACCACCGGCTCCAGTAACCCCCGCAAAGCTTCCAATTCCCGCGGATCCGGCGGGCTCGCCCCTTCAAAATCGACCCTTTATGTCTCAAATCTGGACTTCTCCCTCACTAACTCCGACCTCCACGTCGTCTTCTCGCACTTCGGCCCCATCGCCCGGGTCACCGTTCTCAAGGACCCCCTCACCCGTGCCAGCCGTGGCGTCGCCTTCGTCCAGTTCGTCTCGGCCTCCGACGCTCGCAAGGCGGCGGGAGAACTTGAGGGGAAGATCCTCAACGGCCGCAAGATCAGGGCTTCGATAGCGAAGGATAACGGCCGGGCGGCTGAGTTTATCAGGAAGAGAGTGTACAAGGATAAGAGCAGGTGCTATGAGTGTGGGGAGGAGGGACACCTGTCTTACGAGTGTCCGAAGAACGTGCTCGGGCCGAGGGAGAGGCCTGTACCGAAGAAGGGCAGGAAGGGAGGAGGTGGTGGCAGCGAGGGGAGAGGAGATGCTCGATACGGCGAGGAGAGGGATGAGCAAGTCTTCGAGGAGGAAAGCTGGGCCGCTGCAGTGGACGGCCGGGCAGACGAGAGGTTATTGAAGGCGGCAGAGGATGGGACGGAGGAGGAGGGAAACAGAGACAAGAAGGAGAAGAGGGCGAGTTACTTCAGCGACGAGAGCGAGGAAGACGATTGAGAGCGAGTGCTGGCGCATCCCCCCGGCCATTCCAAGAAACAAAGAGATCAAAATCGCTACTACCTTGTGTTGCCGAGGAAGCTGAGGGAAGAAGGCCGGTGATGTTAGCTTCCAAGGGCATTCAGTGCGATGAGTTTGTTATCTACATCTGAAGCTCAATGCGAGATTGCTTGGTGTTGAACCAGTTGTAATGCCAACTATCTGAGGATGATGATGATGATCCCAACCAAATTGGATGGAAAAAAGTGTTCTTTTTGGCCTCTGAATCGCTGCAGCTATCTCCATGCTTGACTCGTTTATGTTCTTTGTCCTCACAACTGGGAACTTCCTCCGCAATAACGACAGTTCCTTTTAACGAGAGCTGCCGAGGCCGACTGATCCAATCCAAGCTAGGAAGGCCGAGGGAGAAACATGTAGAGGATGACTGACCCTGACCATATCCACAGGCCCATGCAACAATTCGCCAAGGCCCAACTTCCCGGCGACAAGATAGAATTTTGGGGAAGAGAGAGATCGTCCGGGGAGAGAGGAAAAGGCCAGGGTGGGGGAGGGATGGGAGTGGCGGCAGCGATCGGGGCAATCCTGCCTTTCCCCTTCTACTGGTGGCTATGGACGAAGCCCCAGACGTGGGTCGACCTCTGCGGAAAAGGGCGTGATCCCAGCAAGGTCATGGCCATGGTTTCCCACTTCCTCAAGTTCCTCCAGATCATCTCCTTTCTCTCCGTCTCCTCCCCGTCTTGGCCTCCCTTCTATTTCTGGCCTCTCTTCCTGTCCGGCCAGTTCCTTAACTTCAGGTCTCTTCTTGTATTTTCACTCTGAGAATGATGAGTGAATCCCATTTTTGGCTGTTTCAATTCATCCTCTTGTCTGGGGTCGCAAGATTTGCCCTTTTGATCATAGAGATGGCAGAGCTTTTATTTTTTGTTTTTCCCTAGAGCGGATCGGATGACAGTGTATTACCTGGCAGGGTCTACCAGCTGCTCGGCGAATCAGGGACTTACTATGGGGTGCGATTCGGCAAGGACATTCCCTGGGTCACGGAATTCCCCTTTGGCTACATTAAAGATCCCCAGTATGTGGGCAGCATCATGAGCCTCCTGGCGTGTTGGGCATGGGTGCCCTTCCAATACATCCTCCTGTGGATACTGGGATACGTGTTCATGATTCGCGTCGAGTTGAAGGAGGATCCGACCACCCGAGCCAAGCCGCTCAACTTACCTTTTTGAAGATTCTACATCAGAGCGGGGCATTGTTCTTTGTTAGTTCAGATAGCGAGATGAGAATGAGATGTTAGACGGCTCTTGAAATCCACTATTCTGGTTTTGGTTCAATGTTTTTGTGGAAGATTAGAAGTGGCTGGCTATGGTATTTGGATTAGGATAGCAGGCTGAATCGATTGCTTTTTAGGGAGCATCGTTTGCAATTGTACTCCTTTTGGTTGATGGACAGCAGTTCCCTTTGCTAGATAAAAAGCTCAACGCGGCCGGCCTACACTGCCGGTTGGGCCGCATTCGGGCGTGATTTTTAACTCCATCTTGTTCATGAACATGGCGCTGTTTCAGTCTTTTGATGGCGCATAGATTCTGACTCGAAAACACGCTCTCCATTTGTGGAAAAAAAATAGTGACAAAGTCAAATACTTGCATGGTGAGACCAAGACAGACGTTGGCCTTCTGATAAGTCAGAAAAATGGGGCTGCATGACCACTTGCCAAATGATGTAATGACTCAACTCTTCCAATCCAAACAGGACTTCGGTTGCTTTAGCTGGGGACCCAACAATTGCCTTGAGTTTGTGCTAAGGAGACCATTGACTCGTCACAGAAATATGCAAATGTAGCAGTGCTCAAATATATCCTTCCTTCCAAGAAAAATGAAATTCTACTTTTTTTTTCCTTTATCCTATCCTCATATAGGTATTTACAATTCAATGCAGACTCAAGTTGGTGTGTTTTACTTTTTCTGCTGAAAGATCTTCCCGGAAATAGCCGCAGCAAGTGCGGAAGTGAAACCAGGGTCATTGGAGAGGGAAGAAGCCATCTGCTCGACCAGGAAACGCTGGAACCTCGGCGAGTCAGCTTTTGGTCTTGGACCGTCCTTTGTAATGTTGGTTGGTGCCTTAGAAGGCTTGGTGAGATCAAGGGTGACAGTAGGCCCTGAAGTGTTGAGTGATGACGACCGCGGTGCTGAGCCATTCGTCGTGCACTTGTTTGACCCAGATCCCGATGCTTCATCAGCCGGAGACGGATTGGGATGGTTGTGTTCGCCTTCGTATGTGGCCACCAAGAGCGCCTGGTCATCTGCGCTCCTCTGCACCTTCTTCTTGACGGGGCAGCTGGGAGCAAAAGAGCACTTGAAGTAAGCTCTAGGACACGGGTTGTCCCTTGTCACCTTCTGTCCGTATTTCCTCCATTGGTATCCATCTTTCACCGTCTGCAGACAAAAATAAAGTTAAAACGATTTAGCCTACTTGGTCATGGAAGTCCAACCGAACGACCAGAGACGACGTCCCAAAGGATCAGAATGACTTACGAGGCCGGCGTCCGACACTTCGGTCCTGACATAAATCCTCGAGATTTTAGCAGCAATCTTCTCCTCCCTGGGTTGCGTAACCTTGCTCGACTCCTCGTCGGTGGAGCTACCCTCAGTTGAGCCCCGGGAGACGGCTCCATGGTTGTAGTGGTCGTTCTCATGGTTGACGCCGCCGCCCTCGCACTTCCTTTTCTTGGAAGGACTGGGGTGAGCCTCCATCTCTGCGTTCTTGGCCATGTACTCAATGACCTGGTTCCTCAGGGCATTGTAGTTCTCGCACATCAACGCGAGCATCTCAGTCAGCTTCTTGTTCTCGGCACTCACCCGGTTCAGCTCCTCTGCCAAGGCCCCACTCTGAAAGAAAGAAAAAGGAACATGAGGGAAACGGATGGGGAGAGGTTAAAGAAAGAACTTCAAAGGGAAAAAGCTGACCTCATCCTTGACGGAGGAAGGAATGGTGCCGAGATCCATGAAGTCGTTCTCCGACATCTCCTGCTTCTGCCACCGACAAAGAAGGCGAGATTAGAGGAAGAACGAAACTGAGGAGATTAGGAGGGGAGCTGGAAACGGTGCTTCTTTTTATACTCCAGACTTATGCATACCGGGGGCAGCGGAGGAGGAGGAGGAGGAAGGTCGTCGAGGGGGCGGAGAGGGACGATGTTGAGACCCAAGGAGGTGTTAATCCAAGAGGGGTGATCC
The DNA here is from genome assembly GCA_029817715.1 of Melastoma dodecandrum. Classification (NCBI taxonomy): domain Eukaryota; kingdom Viridiplantae; phylum Streptophyta; class Magnoliopsida; order Myrtales; family Melastomataceae; genus Melastoma; species Melastoma dodecandrum. The sequence continues at coordinate 401,322 of JARUPY010000271.1, forward strand.
ATCCTTTTTCGAAATGTGCTGAGGGAATCCTGCTTTGGGTGTGGCTTTGGTTGAACACAAATGGGAGTTCTCTTCAGGAGTTGTAATAATCTTTTAGTTCTTTTTTTTATATATAATTGCTTTGGGCGGCGGACAAAAAGGAAGATGAAGGAGGAAGATTGACCGAAGGCGCGCGTGTCTTGAAGTTTGGCCCAGTATTACCAGATTGACCCAACAACAACGAAAATTGTCATAAAAAAAAAACAAACAAAAAGCAGCAACCAAAAGAGACGACGGGGAAGAAACCGACTACTGACTGACTCGTACGTATGTTCCAGAGCCTTTCTTGTTTTTAATATTAAGCATGATATCGATTCGTTATCCGAACTCTAGATCGACGTTTGATGTTTGTGACTGAAGATTCGTTTACATTCAAGAGTATTAAAAACGTGTCTTCTTACCTCTATATCAAATTTATCCCGACACTTGAAACACGAGTCACGACTAACTTATCATTAATTGTGAAGTACGAGTCAAAAACACAACCAAACTGGGTGGGTGGGACAAAGTCCATCACCGGCATATTTAATGGGCTTCAATTTTTTTCAAATAAAAACTATTTTTAGTCTAACAATCCCACACACACGCACGAGAGCATGCATGTTATGGATGGATGGACCAGAACGAATCAAATAAAAAAGTTTTACGGTCGGTCCAACGTGTTCCCACGAACCCCTTAAAACCCCAAAATGCCCGATTCCTCCCCATCTCTCTTACCCTGCCTGTCGGGTCCAATCTTTGGAAAATCATCGGTATCAATTCCCGTGGGCGAAGAAAATTTACCCGGTATTTGCCTAACCAATTGGGATAAAAAATAAAAAAAATAATAATAATAAAGACTAAGCCCCTTGCTGCCCATTGATTTTTAAATGCGTGATGTGTTTAATTTAAAATAAATAAATAAAATAAGATGATCCATGCAGCATCTTCTTCCTCGGTCCGTTTTTGTGATGGGAAAATGTCCTCCGGAATGAATTATTATTTTTAATAAATTTTATTGGATTTAATTTATTAGAAAATAAGATCTTAGGGTTTTAGCTTCGTTTTGTTATAGGCCTTCTAGTTATTTTTCTAGAACAGATTATTACGACGGATAAGAAAAGAGAGGAAGTGAAAAGAATAGGCAAATTATCGATTTTTGGCCCAATTTATAGGTCAACTTTCTTATGTGGCATATGGTTTAAAAAGTTTTAGATGTGTCCCAATCTACTATTTTTTTTTTATTTGGCCTAATACCTGACGTCCGTTAAGCGATGCAGACGTGTCGTTGAGGGACGTCTACGTAGCTTTATTTTTTTTAGGGAAATATTACGTGGCCAAAATTGAAAATTCAGACGAAATAAATCAACAAAAGGGGGTTTAGGGTTAGGGTTCGTTGTCATTTCGATTTGGGAGAAATCGAAGGAAGTCCGATTTGAGGAGGGGTTTGTCCGCATTGCTTGATTAACACCCTTTGCGTCATCCAGGTAAGTTTATTGTGTTTGTTTTTTTCTTTGTTGTTCTTCTTCCCGACGTGCTTCATACCTGAGGGGTTCGGAATTAGGGGAATCGTTTTTTTATGCGATTCTTTCCTTATGTTAGAAACAAGCTTGCGGGACTCCCTTTTCTTGTTCGACTCTTTGTTCTTGCTTTTGGGTAATCGCGGATGGTTTCTCTCACTCCTATTTTCCATCAAAGGTCCTACCTTTACGAAGCCCAATCGGTTGCCCGACAATCCCAGTTCAGCTCCAGCTTCTTGCCGAGGAATTTGCCTTCCTCGTCTGGGTTCGGGGGATTTCCAGGATGCCCCTGAGGATGGAGGCGGCTGCTGGTGGTGGGGTGCCCGTTGTTGAAGCTACGACGGCAGAGAAGCAAAAGAAGAGGTACCCTGGAGAGGCAAAGGGGTTTGTGGAGGAGATGAGGTTTGTTGGGATGAGATTGCCTACGAGAGAGCAGTCAAAGGAGGACAGAAATTAGAAATAAATTCTAATCACAATTTCTTTTCCAATTTTTTTACTTACGTTATAATAGATCGCACGTGCATTCGAGCTGGTTTTTAATTTTGGCCACGTAACATTTCCCTGAAAAAAAAATAGAGCCACGTAAACGTCCGTCAACGACACGTCTGCACCGCTTAACGGACGTCGGGCATTAGGCCAAATAAAAAAAATAGTAGATTATGCCACATCTAAAACTTTTTAAATCATACGCCACATAAGAAAGTTCACTTATTGGTTAGGCCAAAAATCGATAATTTGCCACGAGAAAACGGGGACGAAATAAGAATGTTTCTTTGTTTGTTTCCGGCTCTACCTCTGTCTGTAGGTCTCTTTTTGAAGACCAGGCCAGTCGCCCGGGGGGGGGCCCATGAGACAAAGGAGGAGGAAGACGAGTTTGACTTGGATGGATCGACCGCCCGTCTCGTCTCGTCTCGTGCATTTGGATCTTGCCAATATTTCTGGTCTCACGTGGAATTAATCCTCGTCTTTGTTGTTGTGGTCGTCTTCCACGTAGATTTTCAACTTATAGATTGGTTTGCTCTACGATTTCTCGTCGGAAAAATATTTGGAATTCTATCACGTGCTCCTTTACCACGCCACCCATCCCTCCTTTTCTTCCTTCAACCGCGTGGGTGGGTCGGAGATGAAGGGAAGGGGCGGGGTTGGTATGTCAATTTGGACTTTCCCTTCGTTATCAAAGTCGCCCCTTTTTACTAATAATCACCGACCCTTGACCAGGAGGAGGACGCAACCGACAAATTGTGTAAAAACATTTCACCCGTCAGTGACTTGACTAATTGTTGGTAATGGAAGGAAGAGGGTTAATGATTGTTTTAAGTAAAAAAAAAAGCCATTTTTAACTGCATGGAACTCTCGAGTAGTAGTAGTAGTAGTAATGAACACGAGTTAAGAAAAATGACCTAACTTAATCGTACATGATCCAATAATCACCCAGGCATTTGGGTATGCCATGGTGTCGGCATGTCATTAGAAACGCACGTGCACAACGAGGTTCTCGAGCTCTATAAAGAAAAACCAGCAACTACTGACTGACTGACTTTACTTTTAAACAAAAACATGTCCCCCCCCCCCCCCCCACCAAGGTGGTGATGATGACGTCATTAGTTACCCAATTCTGGGAAATCCAAACAAGGGGACAGACGACTATCCCCCCCCCCCAAAAAAAAAACACCTTCGGTCATCCCTTTTCATCCGTCTCCGTACGTACGTATTCTAAAGACATATGGTAACAAGAAAGACGCCTATTATGGCAAAGAAGTTATATATAAAACAAAAGAGAGAGAGAGTAGGAGTTGGATTTGGATTTGGCTATGGCTATGGCTTGTTGGGGTGGGGCAGGCAGCCGCTATAACAACAGTCGACGACAGCAGACACGTTTCTTTGTTCAAAGAAGGTGGATGAAAAGAAAAGGGGAGCACGTGTAAAATGAATTCCCCCACCACATCACATACCCCTTTCAGTGGAATTTGGGCCTAGTGAGAGGCTCAGCCCATTAGTATGGGCCTCATTGACAAAAGGGCCAATTGGTCCATCAGGGAGGCCCAACTCACCAGGGGACTTTGATTTTGATTTCCATTTTATCAATTTGAGGTCGCCCTCCTCTCCTCAATCGTATTGGGAAATTAACGAACCCACTTTTTGACCTTTGACCCATCCTCCCCTCCCTCTCTTCTTCTTACACGCAATATGTGTCAAAGTAATTGCAAAACTAGAGAGAGAGAGAGAGAGAGAGAAGAGAGAGAGAGGGAGGGAGACCAAGAGGAACACCCCCCCGTACCACACGATCCGATCCGATCTCCAGCTTCTTTTGATGTTAAATCCCCTCATCTGCCCTCCGTAGCAGCTTCGTCTCCGTAAGGTTCCGACATTCCCTCCGATTCCTAGGGTTTCCTTTTTTTTCCTTCCATCGGTCGTTGTAGATCTCCGCCTCCTCGATTCCTGCTGATTGTCGTGTTGCCAGGGTTATTAGAAGGGGCAAGGGTGGGGATGTCTTTGTCGCCCAAGGCAGAGCCCGTCGTTCAGATCCGGGACGTGTGGGACGACAACCTCGAGGAGGAGTTCGAGCTGATCCGTCAGATCGTCGACTGCTACCCTTACGTCGCCATGGACACCGAGTTCCCCGGGGTCGTGGTCCGTCCCATCGGCAACTTCCAGAGCACCAGCGAATATAACTACCAGACTCTCAAGGGCAACGTCGACGTGCTGAAGCTGATCCAGCTGGGGCTGACCTTCTCCGATGACAAGGGGAACCTCCCCATCTGTGGATCCGATGATCGCCCCTGCATATGGCAGTTCAATTTCCGCGAGTTTAACGTCAACGAGGACGTGTTCGCCAGTGACTCCATTGAGCTCCTCAGGCAGAGTGGTATCGATTTCCAGATGAACAGCGAGAGGGGGATCGATGCCCTTCGCTTCGGGGAGCTGCTCATGTCGTCGGGCATTGTCCTGAACGATAACATCCAGTGGGTGACCTTCCACAGCGGGTACGACTTCGGGTACCTGCTGAAGCTGTTGACATGCCGGAGCTTGCCCGAAACCCAGGCAGGGTTCTTCAACCTGATCAACACGTATTTCCCGACACTCTACGACATAAAGCACCTGATGAAGTTCTGCAACTGCCTCCACGGGGGACTGAACAAGCTCGCGGAGCTCTTGGAGGTGGAGAGGGTCGGGATATGTCATCAGGCCGGGTCAGACAGCCTGTTGACGTCCTCCGCCTTCAGGAAGATGAAGGACAACTTATTTAGTGGATCCATCGACAAGTATGCTGGTGTGTTGTATGGTTTAGGCGTGGACAATGGACAGCATTCTCAGTAATGAACGAGTGAACGCCAAAAAAAACAAAATATTTATAGAAATGTAATGTGTATGAAAGCCTTTTCCTCAGTTTCAAGACTCCTGTCTCAGCTGCTTCGGACAAAACGTGTTCCATCAACAACACGGCTAGTTATTAGCCCCAAAAACGGAGGTTGAAAATTTCCCAATGCATAAACCGGGCAAGATGAGAGATGAACAGATTGACATTAACAGGGAACGGAGAATAAAATGACAGCATCGTGATTACATGACATAGATTTGACTATTCATCAGCAGTTGATGCAAATCATGCGATAGTCAAACAAAAGGTGTTCCATAAACTCGGCCAGTAATTCAAAGATAGGAACCCAGAAGAGGTTACCGAGCCACTGCATTTTTTCTCTCTACATGCTGAACCTGGGATTCAGCTCCTACAGGAAAACAAGCAAATGTATTAGAGAAGTGCTTCCCTCCTACTTTCACTAGATATGCCAGGGCTACAATGCTACTAAACCACCATGCAAATGATTTTTATAAAAGCATGAGGCTGACGAAGCGAGGATGGAGATAACCTTGACTTACTCAAGGTCAACGCTTCTGGTGCTTAAGCTGATCAATAGACGCAATCACCTCCTTTAACTTGGCTTTCCGATTATCTTTGAAGTTCCAGAGCTGTGAGGTGATGTACCTACCACTTGGGTTCAATTCATTCAACTCTTTCAAGGCAGTGACATCAGCTGAGCACACATCTCACCCCACCCCTCCTTAAGGTTCTTCAGCTTCTCGTCGTCCTCATCGATTATTTCCTGCAAATTCTGGGCTTACCCAGCAACAACATTTTACTGTATCGTTTTATTTATGAAAACAAGCATGTTTCTCGCAAGCAGATCTCGGCAGGGCACAATAATTATACACAACAAATCCAAAAGAATTGTACCTATGACACCACAACCTGATGTAAAGATGAATTCATCACCCTAAGATCATGCCAGGTTATTGAAAAATCCAACAAACCCCAGAGGGATGAAAGGCTCATGTATTGTTTTCATCCAATAACAGTAACTAACAAACCAGAATCACTAATGAGACAGCCATTCCTCAGGGGATTGTCACAGTTATGAAAGCCTGCCACTGGGAATTTGAAATGTAACTCTGCCACAAAGAGCATACAGTACTGGCCTGTATCGTTGCTTCCTGCACTGAGAACCGACCTTTGCAAGCAACCTGAAATGGCTTGGTAGCAAATCCCCCATCCTCTTCACACCAGTAGTTCGCGATCTTGTCTGCAGATCCTTCAAGCCCTTCACAGAACATCACAAGAGAATCAGGTTAATACCTCAACATTCAAGAATAGACCAATTAGGAAATCAAACTTCTCTCCTCATAAGTAGCCACAGAATTTTGTTTTCATAATCAAGCAGGTCTCACTTGTTCCTTCCATTTGACAGTCTAAAAGGTCTTTTGATAACATCTAAGTTGATGTGTAATGGACTAGCATCAAAGTGGCTTTCAATTGCTCCAATATCCCAAATATATGGAGACCTATATTGATATGTACAAAGGCAAATAGTTTCGAGACGCAAAAACAACCTCTTCACAATTTTCAGCAAGCGTAAGGTTACATTCATATTTGTCAATCATCCCCCTAATCTTACTACTCGGAAAGCGCTTTGTAATTACTTTTTCCATCTTTTTTCCTCAGGAAGATGAGCGGAGGTTGCGGTTATTGCCATTGATCAAGTTCAAAAACAGGAGAACTCTCCATGCCGTACCTCTATTAACACTTCCCTTGCTTTTTGCAACAACTGGTTACTCTCCCGCTCTTTCGTGACGGGACTTTATTGAGTTCCTCCAAACCCTTCAAGCCGTCATTGTTATCTTCCAATTCTTCAATCATTTCTTCCATCTTCTTTTTCACCGCTACATCATCCTGATCTTCAAGGTGCTTCATCATCTTGAATTTACCCTCAACTCTTCAATCTCCATTTCCAGCTTTTGTTCCGCATTCATTTGCCTTTCCAGTTCTAGTATCTTACTTAGAGCCTTCTCTTTTTCTCTCTGAAATGAAAATCCGCATATGACTGACCAAGTAGCTGAAGAAAAATATAGGAGTTAAGAATAAGTAACTCGCATCAGATGCCATACCTTCCGTTCCTCTGCCAGCCTAAGGTTATTCCTATCAGATCTCTATCTCGCTCTTTAGAGGCCAACTCCAGTGAAATGTTCCTGATATCATTCTACAGTAAAAAGGGGTGGGACTTGTCTTACAGTTCGAGGCACGCGAGTTCTTCACGAAAATCGCCAATTCAAAGTGACTTAGAGGGCTCCAAAAGTGTAACTCCTCAGCAAGTGCTGCTTGTGTTTCACTTCATGACAGGTGTGCTGCTCAGCTGTGATGTAGGTAACAATGTCGCACCAACGCCACACATAAAGATCGTCCTAAATAGGAGGAGACAGCCTCACCAGCTGTCTTACCACTACCACAGCAGCCAGGTCCACCTTGAGGTACTTGGCCAAAGCAAGGTGATTCGCCTTCTGTTTGGTGCCCCAGTTTCGCAGATCCCTTACCCACTCCTGAGTCTTGAGGCATGATAAAGCCGTCCTTTGTAGTCATAATCTTGCTTTTTCTTCCCCGTACAGAAAGGGCATCGCAGGGAGCCAGTCCTACCCTTCACCTTGTATCCCGGACCTCAGTTCTCCTTATGGATTGTCTACGTGGTCATCTATCTCAGACTCGCCGATATCAGACTCCTCATGGGAGCCGTGATCCATATCCATCAATCTAAATCCTGCGAAAAAATTCCACGAAAGTCACACCAATGGGTCGAGCATGCAGCTGAATTCCAAGAAGATCGCACCAATTGGTCGAACATATAGCGAAGCTTCGTACGAACACGGACCTCCCCTGTCACCGCCATTCTAAACAAAACAAAAAAAGTAGCAACAAAAACTCCAGAAGAACCCCCCCCCCCCACGGGCGATTTCAGCCAATATCGACATGGATCATCGGCAAAGATCACGCCCAAAGATGCCGTCCGATGGATTAACGAAGAGCAGGAAACGTGCTGACGCTATGGGGAGAAGGAACAGTTGAAGAAGACTCGCCGCCGCCGCCCTAGTCCCGGTGCTGCTTCCGGCGTCAACGGGCATGGCCAGTCTCCACTCGACTCCCCTACTACTACCTCCTCTGGGTTTCGATGGTTGGCGCTGGTGGAAGAAGATCGCTGGGACGGAAAAGGCCGTATCGACTGTTCGGGCCAGGCCCGTTCTTCAATAATGGGCTCTAAAATTGGGCCGTAAGTTTCGGAGGCGGCCCAGTTTAAAGATCTTGTTACTAAATGTCGTCCCATTAGGAAATGGCATTTCGGTCCGTCTATTTCATTCACGCTTTATCATTTTTAAGAGGAAGAAGAAAGAAAAGAAGGACTGCCAAATTGATGAAAACAAATCTCCTGTGAAATAACAAAGGAAATGGCAGATTCCCTCCCTCCTGATTGCCAGCTTTAATGTCGTTTATTGGGAGTAGGAATCAATAAGGTAAGGAGAAATGAAATGATAAAATACAATTAATTAAATCCGATCTCCGGGAATCATCCCTATCCGTTCTTCCAGTCGTAATAAACGTTCAAAGGAAATGGCGGTACGCCACCATGTTTCATGTGTATTATTATGATTTTTTTTTTAAGGTTGTAAGAGTAATGATTGATGACGTCGAGAGTTCCGTTTAAAACTTTTTGGGGATTTCGGATTTGGGGTAAAAAAAAAAAAGGAAAGCAAAAACAAAATGACTTGTGGGAGAAGTGTTGGACCGGAACAGTAGTAGTGCTGGGCATTGGCACCACCACCATGGAGTTTTTACCTTTTTGTTTTTTGCTTTTAAGCTCCCCCACGTTTCCAAACACACGAAATTTAGCAGCCTTTGGTGGACGACGTTCAATCAACAGCAACAACAGACGCTCGATCGTTCTTCGTTTACGTTCGAATCTCACCGATCACGACCGGAGATTCACAGTCGTTGTTATTAAATGGGTGGGTTTGGCCGATGTTAATAATAATAATAACTTATAACCCCCGCAGGCCCCGCTGCCCTGTGGAAGATTCTCATTCTCATTTCTCATTTCTCTCTCTCTCTCTCTCTCCCTCTATCTCTATAAATCTGCTCATTTTCTTCCCAGATTTTGAAAGAAAAAAAGAAACACCTACCTGTCTTGATTACATGTATACAAACCAGTTACCGTAAATTCAAATTAGTTTTCCCCCGCCCACAAAAACAGGGACAGGGAAAAACAGATTTTGTAGCTTTGATTTTTGTCCCGTGTGGGTTTGAGATAATCCCAGTAGTAGTTGTTGTAGCTGTACATCTTTTGGAGTTTGGGAAGGGGAAGAGGAGGAGGAGGGGGACAAGGAAAAAAGGTTGCGGTTGTAAAGTGGAGTTCTGGGTTGGAAAAATAAAAAAAAGGTAGGAGGGAGGGAGGGAGGGGGGAAAGATTTAAAAAGGGGGCGAGTTTGGCAAATGTTGGGTGGAATTGTGAGATTGTTTTGAGAGAGAGGGAACGAGGGAGAGGTAGAGGATGTTGCGGTGCAGAGGTAGTGCTGAAGAAACTGCTTCTGGGTCTGTCCCGGTTTACCTCAATGTCTACGATCTCACTCCTGTGAATGGCTACGCCTACTGGCTGGGGCTCGGAGTCTACCACTCCGGCGTTCAAGGTCAGCAAATCTGTTTGGTTCCTGTTGATTGTTTGTTCCTGCTTGATATTGGATTGATATCTTTTCGACTGGTTCTGGGGAAAAAAAAAATTTAAATATGAAAGTTGTTTGATTTCGTTTGGGAAGGGAAATTGTTTTTGTTTGGATTTGTGAAAATGCTGGTCAGGGAATGCAGTTCATGGAGTGGAGTATGCTTATGGTGCTCACGAGTACCCGTCCACCGGGATTTTCGAAGCCGAGCCCAAGAATTGCGAAGGCTTCACCTTCAGGAAGAGTATTCTGATTGGAAAGACGGATATGGGGTCAACGGAGGTGAGGGCGGTGATGGAGGATCTGTCGGAGAGCTACCGAGGGAACACTTACCACCTCATCACCAAGAACTGCAACCATTTCTGCAACGATGCATGCGTCCGGCTCACCGGGAATCCTATTCCCAGCTGGGTCAATCGTTTGGCTCGAATAGGTGAGGGTGGATGGAAATGTTGCTTCCCTCTTGTAAGATCTGGCATAGGGACGCGGGCCTTTGTTGCTGGTTAACGTGAGTTCTTTGCAGGTTTCTTTTGTAATTGCGTCCTTCCGGCAAGCCTGTGCTCAGCCAAGGTCGGACACCACAAGGCAGAGGAGAAGGCCTTCGCAGAAGAGAAGACCAAATTGACAGGCAGCGTCGCGATGTGCGCTGGGAACAACTCGTCGTCTTCTTCTTCCTCATCGCCATGCGACAATTCGAACCGTGGTAGGAGCCGGAGCAGGAGCAGGAGGACACAAACTCCATCGCCCCCTGCCGCAATCCTCGGCTCTTGAACTGAGGATCCATCCTCTTCATCGTTTATAAATTGCATTCATTATTGGGACCATCGTCTTTTGGTGAATTCCGGGTTGATTCACTCAATGCATTCTTTTGTTGTCGCGCAACATCACATTTGATGCAGACGACTCCCTTTTTAGACCTGCTCGAACACATTCCTTTGTCGTGTTTTGTGCTTTGTGGCATGAACGCATGCCGTTCAGAACGGCAAAGGTGGCTGCACCTAGCAATGACAAATTCATTTCCTTCATTTTTTGTAAGAATTGCAACATTGCCATAAATCCATTTTAAGAATGACGCGAGCAGCAGTTCAGTATGATGGCTCCATGAGATTGATAACGAGGAAAGAAGACATGGAAGAAGTGTATGGCAGCATTTGAACACGTAGTTTCATAAAGGAGCGATTCCAACGAGAGAGAACTGATCGCAAGGGGATGCTTGCAGTCAGAACTACAGGGAGGCCTTAGAAAGAGAAAAGCATAAGGGCAGGCAGTGAAGGAAATGCAGACTCCATGATATAGTCACCACCATCGAGTATAGTTCATCACTAACAGTTTTGTCGCGTTCTGACCTTGTTTAGCTCGTATCCAATCCACAAAGTTGTCCAAGACTAATGGATAAGCAAGATCTGGATACTGCTGCTGTAATCTGGAAAACTAATCTGCAAATGAGTCCATACAACCGGTTTGACATGATGCTCAAACAGTCGAAACTCATCTTCAATTACAATCCCAACTGCCAGACATTAGAAATATTCAATGTAGTCGTCAACTCAGACATGAACGGTTTCCCATAACTAGACCAAGCATTTCGCATGTACTCTCTATGTCAATGCTCCTGTTTTCCCTCTGTGAGAAGTACATGTCCCAATCAACCAGACTGCAATCTGAAATCCTTGACGAGTTCACTGTTATATTTTTCCGACATACCTGTCAAACAGAAGTGGAATGGATAGGCATAAAAATCCGGCAAGTTCGACTGCCTCTTGACCTTATCCAGTAAGAACAACCAAACGAGGCATTATTATCTGTCTGGCAAGACGGAAGAAAACAGAGGAAAATTCGATTGATCCTGTATTTACAGGCTTAAAGATATAAAATGGCAGAAAAAAACTGCATACCTCCTCTAATTTAGGGAGTGCTTTCTTCAACTTGCTGATACTGTCTCCCTGGGGACATTTCAATGGAAGGGAAAGAAACGTCAATGACGGAAAGTAACTAATTTGTTTCGAAGCAACAACAGCATTTCGACGAAAAAAGCTTGGCTTCTTCAATGGCAATTCAAAAAGTTCTTTCACAGACTATTTTCGCTGAAAGAAACTGTAAAGCATTCGGACAATTTGGAGTTATGATCCTTACCGAAGCAACCACTCGGACAACTTCCATTTCAGCTTGTAGACTCTCGATTCCCCAAGGGCTGATCCAATAGTATCAAATGTTTTATGATAAGTAGTGGCGAACAAGACAAGGTGTTTACGTGAGACAACTGACCGCCGATTGGGATTTCATTCACAAGGGGCCAACGCGAAGAAGAGCGGGCATGGAAATGTACACAGTTCTATGACAGAACAAAAGCCCAGAAGAATAGCAAGTGATCAATCCAGGCAGACACATGAGGCTGCTACAATTTCTCCAAAGCTTGGTGAAGAAGACGAATGTCCACTGTAGTACATTTTCAACAAGCAACAGTTTCAACGACGACTACAAATCTACGATTACATGCAAGGCATATCAAATTCCTGCTATCGGACACTGAAGACACTTCTATCAAGTTATGTCAAGTCGGCCAGCTCAAGCAGCTGAAAACTCGACGAAGTCCATTTTCCGAATCATACCCCGTACGTTCAATCAATGAAGATGCCGTCACGTCTAACCGGTGAATAGGAGATCGATGGCTGAAGGATTCACCGATGTTGCAGTGGCAGTTTGACCGGGCTTCATGGTGGAAGAATATGCATCGTCATCGATCGACCGAGTTCGACATCCCCCGTATGCCGGTGTGCGAAGGTGGAGAGGCTAGAGACTCCCAGGACAGGAGGAAGAGTCTCGTCATCCAGAGAATAGTCGGAACAATGAAGAAGGAAAGGAAATCCAGAGGGCTCTTTATATAGCAGAGGGGAACACTGGGCTTCGTTTTACTGAAGAATCATCGGAAACTATTACAAGTATCATAAACTTAAACCAAATATCTGTTGAACTATCGGTATTGTAAGAATTGTCAGACAAAGGAAGCAATACAATATACAACAGAAACAAATCCTAAATTTTCACTAACTCGTACAGATTCTTCCCAAACTATCATTACCCCGACATTCCCGCATTTCGAAGCATCAAAGATGCTGATGAAAGAGCCGAGGGGAAAAAAAGGAGATATCAACTTCTCCTGATGCAGTCCCAGCTTCAACTACTCGCTTGGGGCATGTGAAATGTCATGAACTCCGGCTCCAGCACCAGCAACAGATGCAAAAGGTTAATCCAGGGAATCCTCGGAAGTTTTGAGTGCTTCCGCAGACAGATTTTCTGACACCGTTAGAGATCCACCAAGCTCGGAGGGAAGTAGGGGAATAAGAGAATGAAGGACATCGGTTATTAAGGGCCGGTAACTTGGCTCCGGTTGTACACACAAAACCGCCACCGCAGCGACCTGTAAAAATTTATATCAAAGGGTGAGAGTTAGGTAGTATGAAGAAGCAAAAACATGGCTTACTGGCATTGAAATAAGGAACAAACACCTTCAGCTACATACTTGATATAAGTGCTTCAAATCCATGGTGTCCCTGATGGCGGGATCAAGAATGGTCAGAATCTTGGCTCGATCAGTCAGATGGGGCATGGCCTGCAAATTCAGGACATGGATATAATATTCATTTCTGAAACAGTAAAAGACGCAGCATACTATCCATAACAAAGGGATTGTTGTCAAAAAATTTTATACCCATGTTACTAGGGATTGGCGCTGAGCAGTTGTAGTTTCTTCCACTGGCTTTTTGCCTATAAGGAGCTCCAGAAGAATGACTCCAAATGCATAGACATCACTTTTATCCGTCAACTTACCTGCAGAAATCACAAAGATTAGCTGAAACTCTGTTGCAAAGCCACACAACAAGAAACGCCTCCAGACAACATAATTTAATCTGCTAGCAGTTGACGCAATGAGCCGACAGATGGAGTATAAGGTATTTGTCGAGCATATGGGGATACAACAATCTAGTCGAGGACGAAATCTGCTTCAGAATTCCAGAAACTTAAGTGAGAGCATGATGATGATAAAATCAAAAGACTAAGGTTCCACTGCAGAGCTCGGAGAGAAGACTCAAAAGCATGTGATCTTGAAACCTAAAAAGAAACAGGCGTACCGTCGCACAAGTATTCTGGGGCGAGATAACCCACTGAACCAGCGAGCTTTATCTTGTTCTTATTTTGATTCCCAGCGGTTACAGCAAGCCCAAAATCACAGAGCTGCAATGCAGTATGGAGTAAATAGGAATGCTTTCGTCGAACAAAGCAGTAATGCAAGTGAGTGCACAAGGTTTTTGTCAGTAACCTTCGCACTGAAGTCAGAATCCAAAAGAATGTTTGAGGATTTCAGATCTCTATGAACCACGGGAGGACTGCACCGCTCGTGAAGAAATTCTAATCCCCTAAATAGTACCCATGATAATCAGAAACATGTTAAGGAAAAGAAGCAATGTCAAGAGCAAGCATTTGGAAGAGCAACTTACTTGGCGACATCAACCGCAATTTTCATTCGCAGAGGCCATGTTAAAGCTGATCCCCGGGAAGGTCCTGTCAGAATAGAGATGACAGCAGGTTAGATTGGTGGTACTCTCAGGACATACCCAGTTGCAGTGTTAACTGTAATTGACTCGTGAAGGCAGAGAGAAGGTTCCTACCGTGAAGTTGTTCTTCAAGCGAACCGTTCTGCGTCATTTCATACACGAGGCAGCGGGACTCTCCATGAATGCAATAGCCCAATAGGACGACGATGTTGGGATGTTTGACCTTAGTCAACCAATTCACCTCGTTCTGTATGGGACATCAATAATAAGATATCAATCCTTGTCAGGAAGAGGACCAACTGTTATCAAATCGGTCTTTGAAAATCGATTGAGGTAAAAAGCTACCTCAAATCCTCTATGAGATTCCAGACCAACGTTGTCCAATTTCTTAACTGCAGCGACGAACTTTTCGCTGAAACGGGCCTTATAAACAAGTCCATAGCCGCCTTCACTCAGAATGTTGCTTTCCCCGAAATGATTGGTTGCAGCTTCCAGCAATTGATACTCGAAAACCGCCAGAGAACCCTGCTTGCCACCAAAGGCTGACGAACTAAATTTACCGATGGCAGGGTTCAATGGAAGTCCTCGGGCAGCATCTACAGACCCAACAACCCCATTCCATTAAAAGTGAAAATGGGAAACCGCATAAAGGAAGTAGATGATAATTGTTATCACAAGCACACCCGAGTTTTGGCCGCTCTTTTGGCCGGACGCCTCCAGTCTCCTCCGACGAGAGATCCAGAAACAGAATACTAAAGACAAGATCCCGACAAGGAGGGTGGAGGCGACGATTAGTGCCACCAGTATCCTCTTATTCAGATCTTGGTGGTGGATTATCCGTATCATGGATGCTCCTGATTCAGCACAACAAAGAAGGGGTCCTCAAACGAAACAATAGGAATGAAAATGGGACTGAGAGCCAGCATAGAGGCCCCGACCATCACTTCCAATTCTAACACAGGAAACTCCAAACAGCAACGAGCAATCAAGGGGCATTCTTTATCCTCAAATAAGTTCCGGCATTCAACAAAGACCCGAAGCTCCCAACTTTTTTGTATCCCCCGCCACCCGAAACAACTGGAATGGCAGGAAGAAGGGTAAAAAGCTACAAACATTCCAGATGGTGCTCAAATGGGACTCACCGGGAGGGAGTGCGGCGACCACGGAAGGAGAAAAGGGGGAAACGGGGACTTGGGCGGTGTGGTGCCAGACAGAAAAGGCGTGCCCTGGCCTCGCATTACAGGGAGCAACCGTGAAGGCCAGGGGTGGTAGGGTCAAGGCAAGAATGAGCCGGGCGTCGGCGGCGGTGCAACGGCCATCCATTGCCCTCTTCCTTCTGGAACAAGAGAAGAAGAAGAGGAGGGAAACAGGAAAAGGACGAGCAAGAGGCACACACACAAATAAAGCAAGTGGGATTTGTGAGGTTGAAACTTGAGTTTTTTTGGGGTCTGGTCTTTGTCAAGTGATGCCTTTAAAACCTTTTTCTTTTGCGTAGGATGTTAAAAAGAAGTGTTAATCTCTCTTCTGTTCTCTTCTCCTCCTCTCAATCTGCCTCGGTGTTTGTGTTGTGTTTTCTTCTTCTTCTTCTTTTTTGCCATTTACAAACGACGGGGACAAAAAGGGAAACGTTTCTTGTTCTGAGGTTGCAGCAACGGATTTTTTGGTAGTTGCAGGCGAAAATAATTTGTGTTCTTTAATTGGGATGATTTAAAGACTTTTGACATAATAAAATTCGGGTTGACCTCGTGTTAATAGTCAAGAAATTTAATATTCAAAAAATCAAATTCGGACAGATAAATTCGATTTTATAAAAATTGAGTGCGAACGTTGTTTCAATAAAATGTATTCCCCCGGCAGGATATTTCAAAATCTTCAAGACATGTTCAAAATAATAAAGAAGGAAGAGGTGTGGGGTGGGGACCGAGGAGGAGGGGGAAAGGGAAATGATTTATTTTGTTTCCCTTTTTCCTTTTTTTCAGCACCTGTAAATCAATCATTTTGAACAGACGCCTATTATTATTGCCATGTTTTCTCTTCTCCCTCCGAACTAATGTTTTGTCCTAAAACAATCGCTGATTGATGATTACGGACACGATGAAACCGATGAGGGGGAGGGGATGGTCCCCCACATGTGACTGTCATTAATTTCCGCTACTGGATCAACCTCACAGCTCTGTGTGTGTCTGTGTGTGTGTGTTGGGACTACAAGAATTGTATGTTGCATTGCAATTACTCCCAAGTCCAAACCCCAACCCTTTCGTGCTTCTGACAACTAGGCATTCTTTTTTTTTTTTTTTTGCTCCGTCCCTATGCGTGTCGTGTGCGTGTGTTTTCTTCTTTCTGATCACGTTCACGACCCTCGCGTGACCCGATTGACTATTATTATTAATTGCCCGAGTGGTTTGAGGTCAAATCTTTCTCATTATCCTAGATTTTTTAGAAAACATTTTAAAATAAATAAACAAATCCAATAATTGTTTAGTACGACCGGCGGGCGCATCACGATGTTTATTTAGGCAGCTTAGCGTGGCAACGGTTCGATGAAGTGTCGCTTCCCACCACCACACTACACGCGCCCATTGTTAGATCCATTACTTAAATTCATTTAACCCCCGCCCCACTCTTTTGCAAGTTCCCTCCATTTGAATTTGAACTACAAGGCGGCAAGGGCTTAAAAAATAATTATAAAGAAAGGGGGGAGACGCCTCGTTCGAATCAGGATCTGGACTTAATCGACATCCATGGAAAAGTACGGGGACTAAAATCGAAATTGAGAGATTGTTCGTCCTCTTCTTCTTTCTTCAATCGGCGGCCGCCCCCCTGGTGAGCCCTAATTTGGCTTTTTTCCCTCCGATCCGGAAAAGGTAAATGGAGGAATCTCGACCCGATAGGGAGTACGAACTGCCGAGGGAATGCTGGGAGAAGATCGTCTCCTTCCTCCACCCTCACCACCTCGACTCCCTCTCCTTAGTCAACAAGCTCTTCCTCTCCATCACCAACTCCCACCGCACTCACTTCTCCTCCCTCTCCCCCAACTTCAACCCTTCCTCCCTCCTCCGCCGCTTCCCTAACATCACCTCCCTCTGTCTCCCCGCCTACCACGGCACCCTCCTCCCTCTCCTCCCCAACCTCGCCTCCCTCTCTCTCCCAGACTCCGACCGCTTCCCTCTCCCTCATTCCCCCGGCCCTTTCCCCAAGCTGAAATCCCTCCTGATTCCTCGGCTGGGGACCTTGCGCGACCATGACCTGCTCGGCATCTCTCGTTGCTTCCCTTTACTGGAGGAGCTAGGCGTCAGCTATCCTCGCGATGGTAGCGTCACTGATTGGGGGTTGATGCTGTCGTTGCTGGAACTGAAACGTTTGAGGAAGATTGACCTGTCGGGGAATGTTTTCGTGTCTGATATTGTTGTCGAATGTCTGTTCGCGAATTTCCCTGAGCTGAGGGAAATCTGGGTGAAGGATTGCTTCTTGGTATCGGAGAAGTGCATCTCCGAGCTCGTTAGGAATAGGCCAGATTTGGAGGGTTTGCATGTTAGCAACTTCGGTTATCCGGCAGTCTCTTCGGAAGTGACTGGGGGCTTTAGATTTGCCAGAGGATTGAAAAGTCTGGGCCTCTTGTCGTCTTTTGTTACCGATGATTTCTTTGGCGTGCTGGCTGATGCGAATTTGCCCTTGAGGGAACTTCTACTCCCGTATTCAAACGGCTTCACTTTTGATGGGCTTATGGAACTCCTGATGAATTGTCGAGAAATCGAGGTTTTGGATCTCAAAGGAGCGAGCTTCCTATCCGACGATCGGGTAGCTGGGTTATGCCGGGTCCTTGGGAATTTGATCTCTGTGGACTTTAGTGAGTGCAGGGGACTCACAGATGGGATATTACACAGCTTGGCGAGGCACTGCCCATTGTTGAGGGAGGTTAGAA
Organism: Melastoma dodecandrum; assembly: GCA_029817715.1. Taxonomy (NCBI): domain Eukaryota; kingdom Viridiplantae; phylum Streptophyta; class Magnoliopsida; order Myrtales; family Melastomataceae; genus Melastoma; species Melastoma dodecandrum. Next base: position 419,369 of record JARUPY010000271.1, read on the forward strand.
TGGATGGACTAGTGGCTGTTGGACAAGCCGACAAGTCCGAGCTGCAGATGGATCCTTCTACGAAGAATGGCAACCCAAACATTGGTGTGAATTGCATGTTGAATTTCCTCAGCCTGGCAAAAGCTTCATCCTTGAACGATCATTTCCTGAAAGACATATCACACATGTTCCTCAACCTGCAGCACCTCGACATTAGTAACTGCGGGAAGATTACGGAGGAGAGCTTGTCGACTATTCTGAATGGATGTGGCAAAATATTGCATTTGGATATCTCCCTTTGTCCGGGGATTGTTAATTTTCCTCCTGATATGGATGACTTGAATTTGGAGGTGTTGGTTGCCCAAGGAGTGGGCTTTGATTGCACAGATTTGGGTGTGATTGGGAGGAGATGCCCTCGTCTTAGGCGTATTGACTTGAAGAGCTGTCGTAAGGTGACAACCCCAGGGGTAAAGCAGCTAGTCAGTAGTTGCAAACTGTTGAGGGAGGTTAGTCTGCAGTGGTGCAACAATGTGGATGTGGAAGTTGTAGCGTGGATGATCTTCAAGCGGCCATCGTTGAGGAGAATTGTTCCTCCCAAGGGGTTGGTTCTTTCCAAAAACCAGAAAAGCTTCTTCTTGCGGCATGGGTGTCTTGTCCAAGATGGATAGATGCCGAGTAGTTGAGGCATTGGTTGCAGACTGCTTCTAGATCTTATATTTCGCACAAAAATGGTCGCAGGGATGCTGCTGATCGATACCTTAGCGTGTAATTGTGCTATTGATACAAAATTATATCTTGCATAGTTCATTGAGCAATACAAACCAGAGTACTGAGGCCCATGTATTCTGCCTCTTTATTATACACAGCTTTTCCATCCTGCGTAGCTGAAAAGAACAAGCTCCTGAGACCCTCTGACCTGGACGATCAGTAACAGCATCCTCCTCCGATCCACTCCTTCGAGCCCTTAACGAGAGTGCTCGTCCCTGAGATATCGATCAACACACAATCCAGAGCAAAGGGATTTCAAGTCATGGGACGAATTTTGAGGGACGAGAGTGCTCGTCCTTGATTCGCAATCCTCCCCCGACTTTTGCAGGCCGAATTTTGAGTTCCTATCACTTGGACAGTCTGAAACAGGAGGTCGGACCAAGACACGAGCATTCTCGTCCCGGCGGTGCCGTTGTCCGAGTGTCTCCACTCCACGCCCTCAGCTGAGGTCGTGATCCGCGTGAGTCCCCTTTGTTGGGTCTGGCGGCGGAAGTTGGATTTGCTGCTGCATGAGGGGGTGGGAAATTCGGCAAAACATATTTTAATTAAAAAAAGTCGACTACATAATTTATGAGCTTATCGAACTCAAAGATTTAAGTGAATGATAAAAGAAAACTTGATACTATGACTACTAGACGCGACGCCGGCATTGTCATGACGAGTCAGATCAGTTGGGCTCGCGAGGAATTAGGGAGAAAATATTCTACAGGTGGTGCATTGTAAGCCGTCAGAGACTACCCTTGTGTCGAAAACAAGACAAAAGAAATGGACGACCTAATCCGCTTATGGGACAACGTGGGAACCGAATTATAGCTCCACGTGGCGTGATGTAATTGGAGCGTACTGAATATTTAGTCGGAATTAGGTTAGGAGGACGATGCATAATAATAATAAAAATAATGTATCTGTTAAAAATACACAACATAAAATGAGTATATCGCGATCTATCAATGAAAGTTACCAAAGTGAAAAAAGTCATGCAAACGGAACAAAACCAAACCCACGTCTGCATTTATTGCGGTGTGAGCCAGGTCATGGACATGAGCCTCCCTTCCCTCCTCATCCTCCGACTAGTTAGTTGCGTGGGGTTCCTCCCTCCCTCACTTAATAAAACCCTAGTCCTAAGAAATAAGATCCAACCCTCAACCTCCCAGGTGGGTCCCACGAATTGGAGGAGAACAAATGCCCAAGTAAATAATAACAATAAATAATCTAGGCTGGGGTATAGATATATGATATATTTTTTTTACACAGTCTTGGGATGGGGACAAATAAGTTAATGATTACTGTCCCCCCTTGGGGTGTTTCACAAGTACGGTGCATGGTAATGAACCCCTCCACAAACCCCCCCGGTCTGTCAGCTTATCCCACTTCATCCCACCCCCGATAATGATAGATCTCCCGATTTTTCTACTCTGAATATTATCATTATATTATGTTTTTGTAGAAAGGAGATAAGAAGCTATTGTTTTTTCGAAACATATTGCCGTCGTAAGACCCACCCAAAAAATACAAGAGGCTTTAAGAGAATGTTTTTTCCTTCTTCCTTTTTGTTTTGTTTCGGGGGGGGGGGGGAATGAAAAGGGATAAGGACGAGGTGTGGGGGACTTTAGGATGGAGTCCAAATCGGACATGCATAAAACTCAATATTTAGGTAAGAAGGGAAGGAAGGGAGGAGGGGTATGTGTGTTATCCCGTTCCCGCGGGTCATTTCAGGCCTAACTTATCGTCCCTCCTTTTCTATTTCTTTATTGCCCTTCCAAATTGAAGGAACAGACCCAAGAAAATTCCCAACCCCCGTTGATGATGATTAGGAGGTTGTCATTAGTTATAAAACATAAATATCATTATACAATATAGATGGATGAAAACTGATGCCGCCCTACCCCACAAGACACGGACGAAACTCCACCCACCTTCCCCTTGTTATTACATACGAAGCACAACACAGACATGCCTATGCCTCCTCTCCCCTCTCTCCTTTTTTAACTCCTACCATCATCACATCATCATCTTCGTCTATCAGAAACTCCCCATTTACGCCACCCATCCCCTTCTCTGTCTCTCCCTCTAACACACACAGCTTCCAGAAAAACAAAAACAAGACCTACGGAGCAACTTCATACCATGGCGGAGACCGAGGAGGACTGGGTTCGCCTCGCCATGGGCGACGCCTGCCTCGTCGCCGACCTACTCCTCCGCCTACTCCGCGACCCCCCGCCTTCCTCCCGCTCCTGGCTCGACTGGACCGTCCGCGGCCGCCGCACCCGCCCTCAACCCAAGAACCACGACGGTTTCCCCAAGAAGGAGGAGGAAGACGCGGCGGCGCCTCCCGAGCACAAGGCGGAGCAGGCGAGGGCCAGCCCCTCCACCCCCCTGTCGTGGAGCGGCGGCGGGGCGTCGGAGGAGTCCCCTTCCCCTCCGGACGACTGCAGCGCCCCGAGATCTAAGGTTCGTCCCCTCTGTTCCCTTTTGCATCAGCGCCGCTCACACGCGTGTCCCCACGTGACGTGGCGTATAAGCCGGGTCGGGTCGTGTCGTGGTCGTACCTCTGGCTTTCTCTTTCCCTTTGTTTTTTTTTTCAGACGGAAATGCCCCTGTAAGGTTCGGTGATTTTTGGGGGGTTTTCCTTTTTCCATTTAATATATATATTTTTTCATAGGAGATGTCGCGTTTTTTAACCTTACCCTTTCTTTCTCCACCCAGTTTCTCTGTTTTTTTTCTTTACCTATTTTGGGTTTTCGTTTTCAAACAATTCTGAAAGCGTTGAAAAGAAAATAATATTTAAACGTGACCCAGATCTTAGCCCTCGGATTCGTGGGGGTTACGGGCCAAGTGTTTTTGTCTGGGTCTGGGTTTGGTTTGTCTTTTCGGTTCGGTTCGGTAAAAGGGTAGTCGCCGGTGGTTGTAGGAAAATAAAGAAGAGTACAGAGTAAAAACAATAGGTTGGGGTTGGGACAAAACGAAATGACATGTTTGTCCCCTAACCCACCGGGTGGGTTTTCCATTCCTGCGACCCATTCCTTTTGCATGGGACATGTCACCTCCTAAGATTCCCAGGAGGGGTTGGGGGGGGAGGTCGGTCAGGTCAATCGAACTCCCCCTGTTTTCCACGAACTTACCTTAAAACGCCACCGCCCATCGTCAAACACCCGTCGACGATGACCTTTTCTTCTTCTTCCTCTTTTTCCCTTTTTTGGGTGGAGACAGGAATATTCGTTTTTGACTATGTCCCCCTACTTTCAAGCATTGTTGTTCTCTGGGGTTTGGAGTGGATCCTGAGTAATTATTCTTTCCCTCTTGTTGGTTGGGTGTGCCCACACGCTGTGATCCCCTACCTCCTTCAACACGCATGTCTCAACGTGGGTGGCAATTGGGGTTGGAAGTTGTTTATGAATCGAGAGAGATTTGGGTCTTTTGATCTTACTGTCGGGGTCTTAGAATTATGATTTCTTGAGCATCACGACAAGTTGTGAATTGATGAAACAACCTCTTCTTGTTGAACCTTTGACTTGGTTTTCTTTTGGGGTGGGGGGGGGGGGGGGAACAATATTCTCTCCACATTTTGTCTCTTTTTTTCACGAAAGTTTGGCAGACAAAGTGTGAATGGAACTTATTTAGGCCGAGGAACAGCGTCGGGAGAGGCATCATCTGTGTTGTGTAATTATTTTCTTCTGTTTTGAGAGGTATCGTTTAGCCTAATGCACTGTCTCCGTCTTTCTCGCCCAGGCCCCTTTAGCCAGCGGTGCACCCACAACCACCGCATCGGCAGCACTCACTGTCCCAGCCGGCAAACGACCCAGACAGAAGAAGGTTAAAGAGGAAAAAAGAACTTCCCTTGAAATTTGAAACCTTGATTTGATCGAGGCTTTGGACTGTACTCTTGACTCGTCCTTTTGCTGCTATCTGTTTCGATTCCAGAGGTCGCTGTTTGAACTTAAGGAAGAGGAGAGCCTGCTGTGGAAGGAAAGACAGAGCCTCGAGCAGGAGCTGGCGAGCCTGAGGCTCCAAGTGGAGAAAGAACGTGCCACGAATGAAAGCCTCAAGAGACTCAAGGCGAGTATGATATCAACTAAACCAGGACAGCGCAGTCCGCAAAGCCATAACCAACAAAGAGATGCCTGCGACTTAGAAGTAACCCCACAACAGTCGCGTGGTCCTCACGGTTGCTCGGGACAAAACAAAGTAGAAGCACCCGAGAAGGCGCAGCTACCCGACCTTAATCTGCCGCCAGAGGAATAACGATTCCGGTCTTCCCCCGGACAGTGGGATATGACAGTGATACATAGGTTGTCGCCATCCCGACATTTTCCAGTAGAGTGAAGTGGGAGGGATTGTTTTGTTTTTCATACACGGGGACGAAAAGGTTAAGGTTGTAGTAGTCCACGGCTGACTAGCCCAAGTGGCATTTGTAACTGATTCGATAGTTTTAATCCCCTCCCTCTGCTTTCCTTCTGAATCTGAACCCTGTTGGTTTGATATTTGATCGTATTCTAAAATTCTCTTATGCCTACTGGGCTTTTCTCCATTTCATATAAGCCCAATATAAGGAGCCCATCGTCCTTCTTTGACCCAACTGTATTCCCCCCCCAGTAGCTCGTCAAAGCAAAAGAAAACTACCTCTTCGCGTGTACGTCTCCGCCCGAACACCGTTCGCCGGTCGTCCCGCCCTTCGTTCGTCAGCCGAAGGAGATGACCTCGCCGAGCTCGAGTTCGAGCTCGGCGATCGCTGTCCCGTCGTCAGAGACGCCGCTCTCCGGTGTAGACTTCGACCTCTCCTGCTCCCCTTCCTCCTCGTCGATGATCCCCCCGAATTCCATCGGCGGCGCCGGGTATCAGACGCTCCACTTCTCCTCCGGAAACCCTAGGATCGAGGAGACTAGAGGCGTCATGCACCTCTTCCCTCACGACTCTCAGACTCCCCCAGTAATGTCTATCGTCCGTCATACCCTCTACTCGATGAGCTTGGTGGCTTGTTGGAGCTTTTGATTGGCGAGATTTTGAAGCTGATTCATTTTGACTATGGTCTGAAATTGATTGACGTTGATATCATTCTGTTAGGTCGAAAGGAAGCCTCTTGTTTCTGTTCTTGGCGTTCCCAATCACATGACCTATGCGGACTTCTGTCAGTTCTGCGCCTCCTTTTTGCAACATGTATCGGGAATGCGCATAGTGAGGTTCTTTTCCGGAGATACACCGCTTTTTCCTTCATTGTTCAACTCCTAATGTAGTCAGGTTTGTGGATCATTGTGGAAACTTGATAATATGGCTTTTGTGGCTAGGAATGATGAGATGGAGGACAAGTACTGTATTCTGATAATATTCGATGAACAGAATTCAGCTGACGGCTTCTATGAGTACTACAATGGGAGGCATTTTAATTCTCTGGAAGTATGTATCACAGCTACTTCAGTTTCAGAACTTTTAGCCTTTTTTGCATGAGTTTTACTACCCATTGCAAGTGGTGTTTTTGGGTTACATGTCATTATTTCTTTTTGTATAGGCAGAAGTTTGCCGAATCCTTTACGTGGTAGATGTACAGTATACGGGTTACAAAGGCTCTGTTGAGTCCAGTCAGAGTTCTGGCGTTTCATCAAGCGAACAGCCGTGGTGTCCAGTCTGTCTTGGTATGGCTGTGATTGACCAGTGTTTTACATTTCCTCATGAGAAGTACTGGAAATTTCACAATAAAAAAATAGTGTATTGCAATGAGAGAAGATGTTCTTAGGTGAAGCAGGTTTATGTTTGCAATTTCACAGTTTTCTCCCCGTTGCTCGTTACTTTTGTGTTGTTACTTTGTTGTAGATTTACATGATCCCTTTTTTCAAGGATTAATGTTTTAAATCTGAAATGGGTCCACAATGCAGAGAAGCTTGACCTAGATACCAGTGGAATTCTGACCACCATCTGCAACCATTCCTTCCATATATCTTGCATTTCTAAATGGACTGACTCTTCATGTCCTGTAAGTCACAAGGTCGTTAACCCTTTTCAGTTTGCGATAACTTTCGGGATCACTAGTAGTGATCAGCATGCTTCCCTCTGTTTCAGGTCTGTCGCTATTGCCAGCAACAACCAGAAAAATCAATCTGTTTTGTCTGTCAGACATCTGAAAACCTGTGGATGTGTGTCATCTGTGGCTTCGTTGGTTGCGGAAGGTGACGAGTTGTTGCTGTTTATGGTTACGTGTCACTACTGTTTGTTTCCGTAGTTGTTTCATGCCCTCACCGGATTGATTAGGTACAAGGGAGGACACGCCATTCTACATTGGAAAGATACGCAGCACTGTTATGCTCTTGAATTGGAGACTCAGCGTGTTTGGGATTATGCTGGCGATAACTATGTACACCGACTCATCCAATCCAAAACTGATGGAAAATTAGTTGCATTGAATACGCCATGCATGCAAACAAAAGATGGCTGTGGAAATTGTGCTGATTATGGAATGAATGAGGCTATTCTGAATAGCCAAGTGGAAACAGTAAAGCTCCCCTCTATCTCTCTCCCTATCTACTTACCCAATCTGCATTTTATACGCTGTGAATGACATGTGATATATGTTGATGTTACCAGATCGTCAATGAGTACAATGAACTTCTAGCTACGCAACTAGAGAACCAGAAATCAGTAAGTGAGGATTGGCACCTAAGAGATGCACCTTTCTAAGATGGGGTTAATGCTCTTAAGATGGAGAATCCCAAATAGTAGGATGTGTTATGATGGATTTTTATTTTATTGGATTCAGTATTTTGAGACCTTGCTTCAAGAAGTCAAAGAAGAAACTGAAAGACAGATTTCCGAAGCTATTGAGAATGCTATTCCTGGTAAAGTACAGAAGATGCAGGCTAGGCTTGATAAATGTGTTACTGAGAAGAAATTTCTTGATGATGTAAGTTCAATCATAAAACGAAGTTTAGTTTGTGGTTCTGTATAAATCTTTTACTAAAGGAAAATTTTCTCTACGTAGCTGAATGAGGTTCTTCTGAAAGACCAGGAAGTTTGGAAAGCCAAATTAAGTGATATTGAAGAGAGGTATGATGACATGTATTTATCACTCTGAATTCATAGTCCGTTCCATGTCTTTATCAGTGAAAATGCATTACTTTTCTTGGCACTTCCATTGGCTGGAATGAGACTGTTCCTCGAATGCTGACAAGAAGGTCTATGACAGGGAGGCAAAGTTGTTAAAAGCAAAGGATGAAAAGATTCGACGATTGCAAGATCAGGTGGGATATTGTTACTCTGTCAGGTCCCGGTTTTCTGCTAATTGAAGGAAAACCTTCCAAGTAGTCCCACCTATTCCTTTCGTGATGCAGCTTGAAAATTTGATGATGTCTCTGGAAGCTGGGAACACGTTGGAGCAGCTGGATATATCCGATGGAGTTCAAGAAACAGGTGAGTCTCTCAATCCGAAGGCTGAGGCAAACTTACCACCAGTAGATCGTCCTGAGGCAAACTTACCGCCGGCGGATCCTCCTGAGGCGGCCGATAATGAGAGCACATGACAGGATTCCTTAGGCAACCTGGTCCTAGAACTGGCTTGACTTTTGGCTGCATTCTAAAGTGATGATATATACGTAAACCCAGAGTAACCTCCATCCACAGAGAGTTTGCTGTACATTGTAAGGCAATATAGCTATTAGGTGATAGCTTTGGCCTCGGCCAGCTGAGAGCGCTGTGGGTGACAAAATAATTCCCACTAATCACACTAGTGATCGTTTTGTGCGTGACCAATTATATCATCCTTTTCGAACCGAGGATAATCAAGCTCCATCCAGGGAAGGGACAAGGGAGACTTAAAACCTAAAACGTGAAGCACTTCAGTTAACAAAGCTCATTGCAGGTTTACCACATTTTGGATAAAAAAAACCAACAAAAACACAAGATGCTTTGAATGATGATCAACAAGGAGGAATGCCAAAACCGAAAGAATGGAGTTTGCTGGCGTTGCAAGTAAACCTCTCAATGAATATCGAAACCGCCCCGATGGTTTTGAAGTTAGATGCGTCTAACACTAAATATTAAAACCGCACAAGCTTAACTCCTGATGGATTATTTAACTGAAATTTAACATAAAGCAAAAGTCCCTGCCTCCTTGCTTGCAGACAACATACCAAATGATTGTGTCCACAATGAACTGTAGTACAAAATGCACAAGTAAATTAACATTAACACACATGGATGGGATGCTCCTTGGGGAGGGAGGGAATCGGGACCTTTTACCTGTAAGGAGAGATTGAGTTATTCATAATCATTGAATTAACTGAATTCAATATAAGCAGCTTGTTGTTCCTACACCCAAATATGCCTCTCGACCAGCCTCTCTCGCCAAACATGCTCGCGGTTTTATGATACCTCGAAAAAATGCCTGCTTCACGAGTGAAACCGCAGTCTTCTTCAACCAACGAGTCGCAGACTTTTGATGAGACCAAGTGGGTGATCCAGATCCGCAGGACCCTCGAGGAAGAGCTCGAGGAGGACAATGAGGTTCCTGTCAACATTTTCAGCGTTCCGAAACTGCTCTTGTCAAGCCATCCAGAATCGTATACTCCTCAACAAGTCGCCATCGGTCCTTACCACCATTGGCGTCCGGAGCTGTACGAGATGGAGAGGTACAAAATCACGGCGGCAAAGAGGACCCAGAAGAGGCTCCGTGCGGTCTCGTACCACGACCTCGTTGACCAAATTGTTAAGCTGGAATCCAGGACTCGAGCTTGTTACCACAAGTACTTGGATTTCCATGGAGAAACGCTAGCCTGGATGTTGGCGATTGACGCCTCGTTTCTGCTCGAGTTCCTCCAAATATACGCCGTCCAACAGGGTAAGATCTTGGCACGAGTCTCGTCTAGGATGTCTCATTTGCTGGATCACGCAGGGAGAAAATCGGGTCACAATGCGATACTAAGGGATGTGGTAATGCTAGAAAATCAAATCCCCCTTTTCATACTGAGGAAGATTCTGGAATTCCAATTCACATCGCTCGAAGAAGCCGACGAGGTCCTCCACTCAATGATGATCGGGTTCTGCAAGGATATTTCTCCATTCAAAGCAATTAGGGACTCGCCAAGGACGCAAGTCTCAGGTTTGGGGCACGTCCTGGACTTCCTATATCATTACATCGTGGCCAAACCAAAGCAGCCCTTGGAAACAGCCGAAGACGACTACATTGAGGAACAAGCGTATCGAAAATCTCCTTCATCTTCCGACGACACGAACTACTTGAAGAGACTCTGCGGCTACATCCGGGGCCTACTATCGAAGCTGAACGACGGACCCATCCGATTCCTCAAAAGGCTCCTCCTCTCGAACACCGTACAATTCCTTCTGAAACTGCCGTGGGCGATTCTCTTGAGAATACCAGTCGTCTCCGTGTTTGTCCAGCCGATCGGGTACCTATTCTTCTCCGAAGAGACTGAATCCAAACCCAAGAAGGAAGCGACGGGAGATGACTCTGACGCGACGAAGCCGCCGCTGGTGGAGGAGATAGCCATCCCCTCGGTGAGGGAGCTGACGAAGGCGGGGTTCCGGTTCTCGCCGACGGACGGGGGGGAGGACGTAGACATAGCCGGTATAAGGCTGGAAGAGAAGACGATGACGGTGTACCTGCCGAGGGTGAGCGTGGACGCGAACACGGAGGGGTTGATGAGGAACCTGGTGGCGTACGAGGCGTGGAGCTCGTCGGGGCCGCTGGTGCTGACGAGGTACACGGAGCTGATGAACGGGATAATAGACGATGGGGAGGACGTGAGGTTGCTGAGGGAGGCCGGGGTGGTGGCGAACAGGATGAAGAGCGACGGGGAGGCGGCGGGGATGTGGAACGGGATGAGCAAGTCCATCAGGTTGACCAAAGTACCCTCCCTTGACAAAGCCATCGAGGACGTCAACAGGTGTTACAACTCCAGGCTCAGGGTCAAAATGGGGAAGTACCTCCGGAGCTACGTGTTCGGGTCATGGAGGATGCTCACCCTCTTCGCTTGCGTCATCCTCCTCATGCTGATGTCACTCCAGGCCTTCTGCTCCGTCTACAACTGCACCCGCTTCTTCCGCATCAATACGACGTAGCACGACACCTTCTTTGTCGAAGGCCCATTGGATCACGGCCCAATAACCGGGTTCCTTATTGGGCCTTGGCATTGTGTCAACATTTACCCTTTTTCATCGAATCTGGCGTTTTGATCGATGGAAGGGACTAAAAAGGGAACAAACATGCTGTCTTTTCTTCGTGTCCGAAGGGGATGATTGCGACGGGGGGGGGGGGGACGGCGTCATCTCCTCCTCTTTCTAGGTGGACGCCTGTCAAGTAAGGCAAAAAGAAGCATTGGGTGGGTAGGCTGGGGACGTCACTATTTTTCCCTTAACTTCTGGTTCATCCCGACGTGCCCGTCTTTTACTCGCCCGCCCGCTAGTCTTGGAGACATAAACGCATCGAACCAACTCAAACCTCAAAACCTAAAACGTGTTCTCACCAACTGTGTGCTTACGTGTGTGCGTACTTGTAAGATCGAGACTTACCCCCGCGGAGGTTTCTAACTGTTAATTTTTAAAAAAATTTCGACGGTTTAAAAAGAAAAAAATTATAATATGGACGTTTCATCTCATCTCGTTCATAATTTCATGGGTAAAGGTCGATTTGCCACCTTAATCATTAAAATAATTTTGAACTTAGTGACTAGGGGGTGTCATGACACTGACACGATCTTGAATCGCTTCTTTTTTTAAGACAAATGTAGTCATCGACTGCATCATTAATCCGATCCCTGAAATAACGCCATCCTTAATCATGTCAGTGATCAGACGCTCTACCCACTTATAGTAAACATAATTTAAATTTTGGGCTCCAAGAAAAATATCCTGCGGTATTATCGTCCGCGGAGAGGAAATATAAATCAATTTTTGGCCAAGTATTTTTTAGGGAATTTTTACCACTTGAATTATTAACTCGCAAGTTGGTGGTTCGGCCGAGTTTTGTCGTGTCGGATTTGCTGTCCCCTGGGTTGCCTGAATCCGGACAAACAAAGTTCGGGCCTAAAGAGGCCGGCTTGCCTCAACTCCCTTCCCCTCCCCTCCCCTCCATCTTCATCACCGTCATCTTCATCCGCTTTGACCGACAGTACCTGCAGGGCCCTCCCCGTTAAGCCTAATATAACCCACAATTTTGACGCCGTGACAAAGAACAAGAGAAATCGAGGATGCCCAAGCACGTATTGAAAGCGGGGAGCAGGCCGCCGTGGATCGGGCTCGCTGCCGCCGTCTGGGTTCAATTGGCTACCGGCAACTCTTACAACTTCCCCCTCTACTCCGCCGCTTTGAAGTCCGTGCTCGGGTACAATCAGCAGCAGCTTACCATCCTCGGTGTCGCCAATGACCTGGGCGAGAATGTGGGTATACTTCCCGGGATCGCCTGCAACAAGTTCCCTCCTTGGGCCGTCCTGCTGGTGGGTGTCATCCTCTGTTTCTTTGGGTACGGCGTGATCTGGTTGGCCGTCTCTCAGACTGTCTCCAACTTGCCTTACTGGCTGGTATGTCAAACAACTCCGAGTGTGCGATTGCAGCTGTTTCCCTACCTGTTTCATTGTAGGAGGCTTGTGTTTTGGTGAATGGCGTGCTTGCTTATCACTAAAATTTGGCGAATCTGGTGTAGTTTCCACTTAAAGCCATTCAGCTGTCCGTGATCTTTGATTCTAGATTGATATTGGGCTTCTGCTGTGCTTCGTCGGTGTTAAACTTGCTAGCCTTTCAAAATTCTTAGTTTGTGACCTCAGTGAAGGGGACGATCCTATCCAACACGAGTCCTGAGTCTTCTCTTTTATTTGCGTCTCTGCTTATACCGGGGAACTATTACTTGCAGAAGATTAGTTATGTTACAAAGTGATGTTTTCGCTGCAAACACAGTTTACTTATTTCCATTTCGGTCGTAATTTCAGTTATTTCTGGCACTCTGTGTGGGAACTCACAGTTGCGCTTGGTTTGGGACAGCAGTGCTTGTGACCAACATGAGGAACTTCCCTCTTAGTAGAGGAACCGTTGCAGGTATTCTCAAAGGTTATGTCGGCATAAGTGCAGCCATATATACAGCACTCTACTGTATGGTGCTTGACCAGTCGCCTTCTCGGCTCCTTTTGTTCCTCACCGTTGGGATTCCTGTTATATGTCTGGCCATGATGTACTTTATCAGACCTTGTACACCAGCTTCTGGGGAAGACTCTTCCGTGCATGGTCATTTTCTGTTCACTCAGGGTGCGAGCATTACGCTGGGCGTCTACATTTTACTAATAACAATTCTGTATGACTCACTTGGCTTTGATAGTGTTACTTCGTATGTTTTGATTGCTGTAATGATCATTTTCATGGCCTCTCCTCTTTCAATACCCGTCAAAATGACGTTTTTCCGCTCCGATTCCAAGAAATTTGGCCCCCCTGTTGCATCTTCAGAAAATATCGCTGAGTTACAAAGTGATCCAGCAGATCCCTTATTAGCACAGTCTTCATCATCAGCAAATCTAAATGATCCAGCCGACTCCTTATTGGTAGAGTCTTTATCAGCAGCAAATCTTGGAAGTTTTGCGGACAGTGACGATATTTCGTATGTGGAGTTTCTTCTTGCCATGGGAGAAGGTGCTGCAGTTAAGAAGAAAAGGAAGCCAAGAAGGGGTGAGGATTTCAAATTCAAGGAGGCCTTCATTAAGGCTGATTTCTGGCTTCTCTGGGTGGTCTACTTTCTCGGAGTAGGTTCTGGGGTAACTGTTCTCAATAACTTGGCTCAGATTGGAGTCGCATTTGGTGAAGATGACACCACAATATTGTTATGTCTCTTTAGCTTCTGCAATTTCCTTGGGCGTCTAGGATCTGGCGTAGTTTCGGAGCATTTTGTCAGGTAAGGATTTTTTTATATACTAAACTGCCAATCGGTGATTGCGGTTCCTTCCATGTTTGTTTGGTTTGCTGGAATATTCTGCTCTGGATGCTTTAGTCGTCTGCCTGTTAATCACTGTCACAATTGTCCATGTTGTTTACCATAGCATGTTTATAAACCATTCTTTTTTTAATTTGAAGGTGGAAAGCGATTCCTCGAACGATTTGGATGACAGCTGCACAAATCTTAATGGTAGCAGGATTTCTTCTGTATGCATCTGGTCTGAATGGAACGCTCTATGGTGCTACTGCTCTACTGGGGATTTGTTATGGTGTTCAGTTCAGTATAATGATTCCGACAGCGTCTGAGCTTTTCGGGTTAAAGCACTTTGGCATCATTTTCAACTTCATGCAGCTAGGCAACCCCATCGGTGCACTTCTGTTCTCTGGTGGCCTGGCCGGCTACGTATATGATGCGGAAGCTTCAAAACAAGGAGGCTCTAGCTGCCTTGGTGTGGATTGCTACAGGCTCACTTTCGAGGTTCTGGCCGGCGTATGTGGTTTAGGCACCCTCCTGAGCATTATCTTATACATCAGGATACGTCCTGTTTACCAAATGCTTTATGGCGAGGGATCTTACTGTCGGTTGCCTTAAGGCCCAGGTCATTAGAAATAGAAACTGGGATGAATGGCCTTTTCTAACTTCAAGATGGCTTGTGGTCTGCTATTACTGAGGATCCGAGGATCCCCGTTGAGGGCAACCGTGGCCATTGACAAACTCATCCACAGTTGTTTACGAAGAGCGAATGCTGTGATAAGGTCGCGTGAAGGGTAGGAATGCTGCAAATTTTGGCTGTTGTATTGCTTATTTTGTGATACCACATGATCCCCAGTCTATATTTTAAGATCTCCAAGACATGGCAAAGGCTTTGGAGGGCTTCCTTTGCTCTTGCAACTTTCTTTGCCGTCTTTGTTGTATCAGATACATGCTAAAAACTTTTAGCTCGTGATTATAAAAGAGAATAAATCATTCGGGGCTCTGTTCTACAACAGGAGACACTTGAGTTTTGTATTTCCTAAATGTCTATAGCAAGAATTATAGAAACGTGCTCGCTGTAGAACTATTGTTGCCGCCGATCCTCTCTCTTTCGTTTACTACTTAGAGTAAGCAAAGTACATCCTTTTAGTGGGCAACATAGGAAGACATGCACACAAGATCTACCAAATACACTTGGCTTTCACACAAACACAGATTGCACAAGAGAGAACTTGTTCATTCCCTGACAGCAGATGAGAAAAGCCACTAGTTGAAAAGGGGAAGCTCGTTACTGTCAAGAATTTCGGGATTTCTTTCATGTGGGTTTGAGATTGTGGAACATGCTATCCCACCTCGTTTCTTCGACCCCGGAAGACCAATGCCCTCCTCCTCCACCATTGTCCATGCCTATCTTGACCTCCTCTTTTCCAAAGGAATACACCATGGGACTCGAGAAGCTATCGATGCGAGGCGTAGAAGAAAGGACCTTCGAACTCCCGAACATTTTCGATCTATTACCTGGGAGCAACTTCTGGTTTCTCCTCATCATTGAGGCTTTCCATCTGTCTCCATAAGTGCTCGGCCTTGGAAAGACAAATGATCCACCTTTGTCCCGTCGGAGGATCCACTTCTTCACGTACTCGGAAATGGAAGCCTTGGTGCTCTTGAAGGTGCCAACAATCCTAGAAACAGGGTGATGTCGGGTGCTCGGGTTCACCCCCTTGCCACCATCCTTCCTGGCGAGTTTAAGTATCTCGAGCCTATGCTTGGCAACCGTCACTCCAATGCTTTGCAAGAACTCGTGGTTGAAGTAACTGATGTCATCTTCTCCAAGCTCATTGTAGGAAAAAGTCACACCATACTCGTAGACCAGGGAACGCTCTAGCCCGGTTTTCGACAGCCAGGAGAACCAGTCCATTTTGCCAGTGAATGTGCCTGGAAGTTGTGGAGTTGCTCGATCTTTGAAGGGAGAAAAGAAAGATGTTGTAGTGAAACTAAAAAACAGGTTGTATGTACAAGAATGCTGAGATCTATCCAAGAAATAAAGAATGGAATGAAGGGGAGAGCGGGGGTCCTTGTGTTTGTTGGGGGTGGGGGTCATCCTGGTCAACTTCCTCCAAAAAAATGTCTACATGAGCATGCATGTGGCGTTAAAAGTTGTTCCAAGTGATGACTTTAAGACTCTCTACAGTGCCATCAATCACGGAAAAGCATGGCTGGTGGTGTTGTGTTGGTGGGGTTGGTTTCCCACTGCCTTTTTCCTTTGGCATCTGCAGAGTTTTAGACCAGCAAGTGGGGGCTCTTGGTTGGTTGCTCGCTACTGCAGATAACTAAAGGATGATTGAAAAAAAAAAGATGAAACTCTCAGACAAAATCTTCAGATTGCAGCAAGATTGGCTTTGGTGGACGTGCTAGATTTCCCCTCTGTAATAGGGAGGGGCCCCTTGAAATTATCAATTGTTTGACACCTTTTTCCTAATTTCAAGAAGGTTATTAAGCTCAAGATGGGACCTTTCCTTTAGCTTTCAAAATTAAGCAACACCCTTGTGCCTTTTTCCCCTTTATTTCAGATTGTTATACTTCCTGGAAACGATATGACGACCAGTTGGATCAAGGGAGAACAAATACTGATTAAAAATTCACAGGATTTTCAAGAAGAAGGTGCAATCATCATCACCAGAACACCATCAAACCTGTCTAAGTACTCCAATATGATGACTTGCGCACTTTGGAGGACATACACAACGAGTTAGTGGTGCATGTTCCTCTGTTCCCGACATTTTAACAATTTCCTACTCTGCTGCAATAGAAAACCAGTGCTGATATACAATCTGGGAGTTCAAGTTAAAAAGACCGGTCACTTGTAGCAAGTGGGAATTGCCCTGCCAGAAAAATGACCAAGAAGATGCCCGATTAAAAAGAATCAACACGAGGAATAGAGATTTGATTAAGACCAGGATCTCCACTTCAATGCTCGGGAACAATTCCCATCTCAAGAAAATTACTTAATGTTTTTGTGTACATAAGGTATTAGGTCACCATGAGGACCACTTTCCCTTTGTAGAAACTGAACATGATCAAAATAACCAAGAGCATATACCATATCAAACTGGGTGGCTTATCCAATGTGGCGTGTCTCTCAACAGCTCCATCGACTTTAATATAAAGCCCAGAAGAGCAATACAATCTGTCTACTGGGTCAAGCAAGTCCCTCTCTAGTAGTCACACTGATAATGCCAACAAGCAAGCACACAGCAATCCACCCAGTTTGAATGGTAACATGAGATCCTGCAGATAAATATACTGGCCCCTCAGATTCTCACATGTCACGTTTTCCTTATTCCAGTCATTCAGATTGGCTTTCAAGGCTATATATATTGCCGACCACTCCAACGATGCTAACTATAACTGCAAGCACTAGCATAGCCCACGATAACAATTTTTCTGCCTGATTTAGCGATGCTCCCTTCTGAGAAAATCTCAGGGCAACAAAAGGAGGAAAGATGAAACCCAGTGACACAGCAGTTGTTGCACCTGTAAACTTGAATGCCATCCAGATGTTGGGGATCATAGTGGAACCTATGTATATTAATGCCAGCAGAATGGCTGTTAGAGTCAAGGACCTCTTCCTACTTTCTACAAGAGGAGTTGATCCTTCGAAAAGCAAGGTGTCCACTGTCTGCCTCAGTGAAAAATGAATGACGGGGAAGACGAGGACAAGATGCAAAATGTAACCAATCCTGACAATATAATCCAGAGCCGAGCTAAACCGTATCCCGAGATCCTTATCAAAGTTGGTCAGTATATCAGCTTCAGTGTTGTTTCCAAAGAGCAGGTACCCTGATATGGCTGTCGAAGCATAGACAACTACACATATAACTGTAGTGATTCTTCCAACTTGGTTCATCTTCTCGGGTGACCGCCCTTCAAGCTCGTTATAAATGGGCTGAACATTGAAGTGGCAAACATAAGCATTGGACATTATAGGAATCACCACGAGCAAATCCAAAATCGCCTTCTTTGAACCAAAATCAGGACTCATCCTTGGTGCCTCAATGCTTCCTTCGACAATCTTGATGAAGGCCACAATGAAGCAGACCACGACAAAGACAACAGCCAGGGCCACGGAGGCTGCAGAAGTCATGCTCAACGAATCGATCTTGTCTAGAATGCAGAGGGGAGCAAGAAATAGTACTACGATCACTAAAATAACCACCTTCCTGTGATCCCAAAACCCGTTTCCTAGCCACTGATCGAAAACACCCACGTGACGCACGGACCCCGACAAGACATCTCCCATAATGATCAAATACACGACCAAAACTCCAGCATTATTAACAATTATACAGATCTCAGACAAGATCCTGGCAGGTCTCCCTAAGGCACGCTGAACCACCTCCCCGTACGATGACGCCTTAGCAAAAACCGAGAACCTCACCAGCAATTCAACACTAATTTCCGAGAGTATGCCCATCAAAACTATCAAAACAGTCCCCAGGACCAATCCGAGCACCTTCATTGTGGCCGGCAGGGCCATAATCCCCGCGCCGATGATCGAAGTGGTGAGATTGAACACCGCCCCGGATATGCCCGACCCGGACTTGTGTCCTCCGCCAATGAGGGGGTAATTGTCGATGTCGACGTGGGCGTCGTCGTAATCGTAACTAACGTCAAGGGCACCGACATCCTTGGATTCTAGATAGTTCTCCACCTCTAGAGGGGAAAACCGAAACTGGGATTCATCATCCGGGATCTCGGGAACCTTGTCGATCTGCAAATTACTGGGGGAACGTTTGGGAATCGGCCTGTAGCCACTGCCCATATCCAGGACAGCAAATGGATCGAAAAGATGGAAACTTTATGATCCCGAATCACGAATTCAAGCGAAAGGAGGGAAATTTAAGCCAATCGGGAGTGGTTGTGGTATGGGAATGAATAGATCGATGTGGGGGGAGATCGTTTGCTTACGGGACGTTGATGGTGGGATGACTAGATTTTTGAGGCAGGGTCAACCAACCAACGATGATCTGCTTCTGATCTGCTCCCGGCGACGCCTCCCGATGAAACTCGGAATGGGCTTCTTTCATTGGGCTGTCTAACTTTTTGACGTGGACGGAGAATTGCCATTTTATGATATCATTAAATTATAAGCACGTGGTCTTATCACGAGGAGTCATCCTCCATTGGACATCTTTGATAAGCCCTTTACTTATCAAACACACGGCGATGTAATTTATGGAGTTTTGTTTCAAAATTGCGTAAATTATTTTCGAATTTATAGTTAAAACTTTTCAGAATTCTTGTTTTACAATCAGAAGTCGAATTTTTATAGTTCGACTTCAATATATAAAAAAGTCGAACTTACAATTAGAGTTCCGACTTCTATAATGCCTTAAGGAAGACAACTCCAACATTTAGAAAATTTTCGTTAAGTGGTGGAGCATGTTGCCAAAGGAAGTCGAACTCTACGAGCGAGCAAATGATTTTATAGTTTCTTGTAGATGTCTATCTAATCTTGATAAATTTTGAAGACTTTTTGTGATTAGTTTTATCCCAAGGATATTGGTGCGGTTGATGGTATTGTGAACTAGCACGTTGGAAATATTTGGCTTGTTCGAAATTTGACTCGTAATTGCGTTCGTGACCTAAATTTGTTTAAAAAATCATGAAAATTAGTGTTTCAATTAAAGGAGGTTGCATTCGCCCATAGGAGATAAATGATTCCAACCAAATTAGATGTTGTCTTTCACTTTTAGATAAGATTGCGCAGTAAACAAGTTTCAATTGAAGGAGGATTTGCCCTTCGCCTTCGCCTTCCTTAGAGAAATTAAAAGACAACAAAATTCAATAAAAACACTTTAAACAAGATGTACAATCTTTACAGATGTCATCGAAGAACATAAAAAGAAAAACAAAAAGATAGCCAAAGTTTGTGATATGTTATTATGCTGTTGTAGGTACGACAACAAATCCCCAGCCAAAGATGAAGATGATGAAGAAGGAACGAACACGACGAGGAGGATGAACCAACTCAGAAGAAGTGGAGGAAATAGATTGTTCTATATCCCTAAGAAAAAAGCTGGTGATTCAGGAATTATTTTACTTAAGATTTTGCCTGCATGGGTCAGGAAAATGATTCTGAACCCCTTTCCATCATTAAACTAAATTTGATGCTTAAGTATGAGCTTATCTTATCATTTTTTCTTATCTTGTGATACTTCCAGCCGCAATCCCACTTCATAGATCAAAGGGGCACAGTGGCCTGCCTAATAAAGTACAATGTCCACCTTTCCAATAGAAACTTTGCTCTTCCAAAATATGCAAGTAGAGGGGCTTTTTGGCACGACCATAGATCATTGCGAGAAATCAAGGGCTAAATGCTCTCAAACTGCATTAGGGATGAGCAAAGAAAAGAAAAATGCTACAGGGCTTTCAGTTGAAAAAATTCCCATTGTTTCACTATACACCCAGAGCTTGACGGAGGCCTATTCCTTATTCCATTTACAGGTCCGACGTCTTGATCGGAGGAAAAGGGACAACCTCCTCGAGGCAATGCAATTGGAATAAATCAGTCGACTGGAACTTCAACTTCCATTCTCAATTCCGAACTTCCGAAAACCTGTTCAGGAGTCGAAGTGCCAGTTTCTCTCCAATGAGGGGTATATTTCAGTTTCAGCAATTTACAGACATTTAAAGGTCAATGGGACACAAAAGATTTGAATCACGAAACTGGAAACAAAAAATACCAACCATACCTTCACAAAATCGTCCAGTAACAAATAAGAATCCCTTGTGTAGCCAGCTTCCTTCAACAGCTGGGTCAAGACTTGCTACAACAATTGCACAGTAAAGTAAGAATAAGTTGAAAGAAACACTGAATGACTAATACCACCAAAATGGATCCTAGGAAAGAGTCCCCCAAAGTACCTCTCTCTGTTCCTCAGACATAAAGGGACCAGATAGATCCCGCAGAACTTCTAGTATGTCATTAAAAGACACCTTCCCATTGCAGTCCGAATCATACACCTTGAAAATAACTGCATGAGGCGACAATAACAGTGTCAAACCAAGGCTCATAGGTAATATTTCTGCTAAAGAATCTTCGGACTGAAGTAGATAAATGAATGGCTTCATATCAAAATTGAACAATAAATCAAGATCATTCGATTTACTATTCTTTTCCGTAACACAGTCAGAGTTCGATGATTACTCTTTTGAACAATCAAATTGCCTTCATTACTCACTACAAAAGTAATAGCAATAGATAGCTGTTAGTCAAGAAATGGCCGCATCAATTGCCTAAAGAAGAAAAGGCCATTTTTGTACTTCCCACATCCGATATCAAACTCACGTTCAATTTTTTGGGTAGAGCTAGCTTTGGCACTGAATGCCGACAGAAATGCCACAAAGTCCTTGAAATTCAATCCATCGACCATCTTAAGCAATCTCTGCGTCCATAACAAATACAAAAACAGCATAAGTTGAAGGACCCCAATGTGGGATCCCAAAACATAGATCCAAGCTACAAATGAACTTCCCTAACCTGCGACAGTGGGTTCATCGCAAACTCTGGAACCGACAAGAACTCATCAGCAGATATGAAACCTTTGGAATTCCGATCGAGCTGGCAAAACCTCTTGTACAGTGACACAATTTCTTGCTGAGAAACTAACCCATCAACACAGAGAATCAACCCGTCAGAAAAGGCTTCACGAAATCAAGTTAGAATCCCCCATCATCATCAGGACGAGAACAAAAGAATGATGCACAAAATGCTCACACAGGTGGTTGCAGTGGTCCTGAACTTCTTCAATATCATACTGGGTCAACATCGAAGACGTATTCCCCATAGCTTGTGAGCCCTCCTCCGGTGCCGAATCTATGTTACGTCAAACACCCGGCATAGAATTTCCCCCAGTCATCATCACAAACTCAGCTAAACATCGACAATTCCGAAAAAGAAAGAAAAAAAATCTTTTGGGCACATTAACTTACATTCCAATGACGGGTCACTTGCTGGATTAGGCTATCTATCAATCGGAGAAAAACAGAACTCCCTGGGGGGGGGTGTTTGGTATAACGGATTCGATTTCAGGGGATAAGAGAATGGGAGAATGTGTCTGGTGTAGATGTTAAGGAGTGGGCAGAGAAAGCAAGGAACAGGGAAGGGTTGAAAAAGGGCAGAGCCCCGTTTACCTTAAAATTATCGAAACAGGGGAGGCTGAGGGAATGATGCTTGAGATCTCCCCTGCTTTGTTCTCGTTCTAAGGTTACTTGCTCAGACACTCGATCCATCCGTCGAAACTGATTGGGGGAAAGGAAAAAAAAATAAAAAATAAAAACGAAAAAGCTTTGGAAGGGCCGTCGTTGTTTGTTGCTACAAATAAATTCCACTTCATGGATATTTTCAATAAGCCCAAGCCCATTGCATAAATGGGCCTGGGTTTGATGGGCCATCATGTGGGCTAATCTCAGTTCATCCTCCTCCGCTGACTAAAAAGAGGGGGACTCATCCCTAAAATGTGATTGTGGTCAGTCAAACATATTTACGTATCTTATCCGATATAATTATGCCCACATCACACCTTTCATCCAATCCAATCTGGGATTGATTTCTTTTCGTTTTTCACGAAGCAAACGCCCTCCAGATTAGTTGATGATGGAATGAATGGGTCTTTCTTACGGATAAGGAGGAGGATGGAATTAATTAGGGGAACAGAATCATTTATCTTTAAAATCCCTGGCGTCTCGGGAACTCCGACCACATCGTATCAAAATCGTCAAATCCGTCCCCAACAGAAAATAGGAAAAATCAATACACCCTCGTCCTCATCCCCCCGTCTCCTTCTCAGTTTATAAGTCAACAACCCCTTCTCTTCTTCTTCTTCGTCGCCGTGCGGTGATCGTTGAATTTTTTTCTTTTCCGTCTCTTGGAGGATTACCCAGTAGTGGCGAAAGATGCCAGCGGAAGAGGTATTCGTGGGTTCGATCGATCAAGGGACCACCAGCACCAGGTTCATCATCTACGACCGCACCGCCCGACCCATCGCCTCTCACCAGCTCGAGTTCACCCAGTTCTATCCCGAGGCCGGGTAAATTCCGTCCCGCCCAATCAAAGAAGAGTCCTTGTTTTTTTTTTGTTCGTTGAGTGTGTTGAGATCGTAATCTTATCTTTCCTCGTTCTTTGTTTCTTGAAGATGGGTGGAGCACGATCCCATAGAGATACTGGAAAGCGTGAAGGTTTGCATGGCCAAGGCAATTGACAAGGCGACTGTTGACGGGTTCAACGTGGACGGCGGGTTGAAGGCCATTGGCTTGACCAATCAGAGGGAGACCACTCTTGTCTGGAGCAAATCTACTGGTCTCCCTCTTCACAACGCCATCGTTTGGATGGACGTCCGCACCAGCGCCATCTGCAGGTTATTACTCTCCTATGGATGACTCCGTACATGGATGTTCTTTTCCTTTTTCCCGGATTCGCAAATCCATGAGCCTGTAGGAAGTACTTCGGATTGCTCTTATCTGACCTTATTGACAGTATTTGATATAATCATCTTGTATAGTACTTAGGTGCTGCGAGAAGCAAACGCTCTCTGTATGACATGTTAATCCTGTATGGCTGCTTTCGTCGCTTATATGTGCTGGTTTTGGCTAATGGTAGAGTTATTGTTTGGTAGGAAATTGGAGAAGGAATTGTCTGGGGGAAGAACCCACTTCGTGGAGACTTGTGGCTTGCCCATCAGTACGTACTTCAGCGCCCTCAAACTTCTCTGGTTGATGGAAAACGTTGACCCAGTTAAGGAGGCTATAGCGAAAGGAGATGCCCTGTTTGGAACCATAGACACGTGGCTGATTTGGAATCTAACCGGCGGTGCGGATGGCAATGGCGTACATGCCACCGATGTTTCGAACGCGTCTCGGACGATGCTCATTAACCTTAAGACCCTCGAGTGGGACAAGCCTACGCTCGAAACTCTTGGAATCCCGGCTGAGATTCTTCCCAAGATCATCAGCAATTCTGAAATCATTGGTAAAGTCACGCAAGGGTGGCCCGTTCCAGGGGTTCCTATTTCGGGATGCCTCGGAGATCAGCATGCCGCCACTCTGGGACAGGGCTGCCGGAAAGGTCAGGCTAAGAGCACTTATGGGACGGGGGCCTTCATTCTGTTGAACACGGGGGAAGAGGCAGTCAAATCCGAACATGGACTCCTGAGCACACTGGCTTTCAAGCTGGGACCCAATGCTCCCACAAACTATGCATTGGAGGGGTCGATCGCTATCGCAGGTGCTGCAGTTCAGTGGCTGAGGGACAGCCTTGGAATAATCAAAACTGCGAGCGAGATCGAGGGCCTCGCGTCGCAGGTGGAATCAACTGGTGGTGTGTATTTTGTCCCCGCATTTAACGGACTGTTTGCTCCATGGTGGCGCGACGATGCTCGTGGTGTGTGCATCGGCATGACCAGGTTCACCAACAGGGCCCACATTGCTAGGGCTGTGCTGGAGAGCATGTGCTTCCAGGTGAAAGATGTTCTGGATTCGATGCACAAGGACGCCGGGGAGAAGGGTGAGGTCAAGAGCGAGAAAGGAGAGTTTTTGCTCCGAGTAGATGGCGGGGCCACAGTCAACAATCTGCTGATGCAGATCCAGGTACATTTTTCATTTTCAAGTATACAGTCTCTTCTGTTTGAATCCCAATTTTCAATGTCATTTCCTCTTGAAATGCAGGCTGACGTGATTGGAAGCCCCGTTGTGAGACCGGCGGACATCGAGACAACTGCACTGGGAGCGGCCTACGCCGCAGGACTGGCTGTAGGCATATGGACGGAGGAAGACATCTTCTCCACCGGTGTGAAGGGAGAAGGTGACACCACCTTCAGGCCCAAGCTGGACGAGGAGACGAGGAAGAAGAAGGTTGCCTCCTGGTGTAAGGCTGTCGAGAGGACCTTTGATCTGGCCGACCTCTCCCTCTAATCGCAAGATGCAGTCTCCATTCCACTCCTATTTATCCTCGGCTTCATTTCTTTCTACCTATTCGTCTCTGCTGACTCCAATACTTTAAACTTTCTTCATCGTCTGAAAGAATTTAGATGGATTTATATTGGTTATGTTATCAGTATACTAGTTTCTCCAATCGGATAATCGTCATCTCAAACCCTCCATGATTGAGAGAAGGGAATTCTGGGTTGCCATGATTGCTATCCGATCACCCAAGAACGCGCACCCACCTGGGCTATCTGGGTTGTCTTCAAGAACAATCCATCCGTCCCAACTGAACCCATATCCACAAGATATCGGCCGACAAAGAGTTATCAGCTTCATTCATGTACTTGGAAGACAAGTTGGGTTTTTGGTCCATGTAAGAGGGAGCGCGACAGCTTGTCCGAAGGAATAATCAAATCGGTGACAGCAAAAGAGGATCGAAAGACATCATCTCCAGGTTGACTTGTGTGTGCCCCAAAGAACAGAAAGAAGACTTTGGAGGGATCTCGATGGACACGCGCAGAGGAAAAGGGCGTGACAGACCCCAATGTTTTCTCCCACCCACCCCAAATGTCAAAAAGTTTGGGGAGTCCCTCACGCATTGCCCCAAACTCTTATTTCATTCACTCAACAGCGAGATGTTATGTTGTGTGGGGAAGAAAGAAACATTAAATGACTAAATTCCAATAACCATCGATCAGTTTTAATGTCAGTCAAGAAGAGGCCCAGAAATATATATCTGTTTGAAATGCAGACTTCCCCCCCACCCCCCCAGCTGGAGCTGAGGGGCGTTCCCTTAATCCTCCACCACCACCAGAAGCAGCAGCAGGAGGAGCATGGATTCTGTAATTGCATCATTCATGGCAACTTTTGTTTCTATGCATTACTACCATCGCCTCGGTTGTTGTATCCATGATGCCCTGTTGACCCCGCAAAACCCCCCCTCCCCCAACCACCAATAACTCCATTCATTCATTTACTCCCACACTGTCTGTCTGTGCCATTTTTGAAATTCAAAACAGAGGCATCAACAACAACAAAAAGCCATATAAGAAATGAAACTCATTGGGAGTGTCATTTGATCTTGTAAGAAAATCCCAGGGGAGTGTATGCGTCTGTTATAATGTCGAGCTCAAATAATTAGAATTAGTTAATGATCGTCACCCCAGAAAAGAAGAAGATGGGAAGGAGATTAAGGGCAATCAATCAGCCAAAGAGGGGGATTCATATAAACGCCTTGCCTTGGTTTTCTGTTAATAATTACGGGTTGAACTTTGACACCAACACACGTTGTTTATCTCCCCTTGTCCTTGATTTTTTCATTGATTTCTTCAGGGCATTGATGTTTGTTTCCCCGAGGTGACAGCATGGCGACTCCTCCATTAACACTTTTCTTTTCTTTTTTTTTTTGTACCCGAAGAAGAAAGGAATAAGACCAAGGCACAGCCGAATGTCTGTCTCCCTCTGGGCACTAATCTTATTTTAGGAAATCATTTCTCTATCTAGACGATGTTTCCATCTTATTACCACCAACCAAAGCCCGAATAAAATTAAGTAAAATATAAAGATGGGAAAAAAATGGAACTAAATCAATCATTTATCTCTTCCCCCCCACTACCAATGGCAAATCCTGACCAACTCAAACTATTTATAAAAGGTCGGCCTTCTTCGCGGTTACTGTCCTCCTTTGCTCTCTCTGCTACATTAACAACATCCATTCCTTCACTCTTCTTCTTACAACCTCTGGAAGACACTAACGTTAGTTACTCCATGTCTTCGGACAAGGCCATGCATATCCGAACCTTTGGCCGACCCGACGCGACCACCCTCCCAACCACCTTCGTCCAGGCCGACCCCTCGAACTTCCGCGCCATTGTCCAGAAGCTAACCGGGGCAGATGACCCCGTCCCCTCCCCGAGGCCTAACCCCAGGCCCCCCGTTGCCTCCCCTTCAACCCCTGCTGCTGTTCCAAGTGCGTCCTCCAGACCTGAGTTCAAGCTCCACGAGAGGAGGCAGAGGAAGCTCGAGACCATCCAGCTGGGAAGGGATCCCTGGGACAACCAGTACTTCAGCCAGGGGGCATCCTGTGGCAGGAGCCCCGGACGCCCCTTGGGCCTCGTGATGGTGTCCCCTGTTTCACCCCTGGAGCTGTTCATGCGGAGGAGCGGGAGCGGCAGCCCCGGGACCCCGTCGGTGCTCTCCCCAAAGGAGGAAGAGGAGAAGGCCATCGCAGAGAAGGGGTTCTACCTGCACCCGGTCAGCACCCTCCCGAGGCCACCGGAGCTGCTTCCCCTGTTTCCCCTGCACTCCCCGAGGAAACAACGGGACGACAACGCGACCTCAATGTCGTCCTCCTCATAGGAAGCGCCACAAATTAAATATTTAACGTGATTCTCTGGTTTTTCCCGTTTTGTCTGGTGTTTTAAGTTAGTGATTTCTAAGAGTTGTTTGCTTGGTGTATTTCAATGTCAGGTTGATGTTAATGTAATGAATTTTGGACCCCAAACAAAATATGAATGCTAATGTGGAGGACGATGAATGATGTCGTCCTCTTTGGCCATTAAAATCCCAAATCCAAGGAAAGTATACAGAAACGAAGCATTTATTCTCAGACTCTCAAGAAGCCGATGGACGAGGGTGCCATAGGATGCCTAAATGCCCCCCCCCCCCCAGTTAATTCTCCGCAGCGGTCCTTACCCTTCGTCTCCGATCCATCCAACGGCCGCTATCCGTCCACCTTATTCATCCGCATAATCCCATCCCGTGTATTACTACACCCCACGACTTAGCATAAAAAACCCAAAGTAAAATTTCATGTCCATTCTCTCGATCAAGGCTTGGCTTGCTTCTCTCCATTAATCGTAAGAGTTTCTCCTCTTTGGTAATATTAGTTGTTGTAATGATTGTTGATGTTGCGATTGGCTTTGTTTTTTCTTACTTGGCTGCACTTTCACTTTTACTTCTTCTGCACTTCTTTTCTTTTTGTTTGGTCCCTGGAAAAAACATTTGCATGATCCATGCAGAACATACTGTCGTGGACAGTTTTGATACCGATGACAAAAAGAGGGAGGGGAAAAATCTTGCACCCCTGGATCGAATGTATGATGATGATGATGAGGGGGAGGACTATGTCTGATCCTAATCTGATCCCGAATGATGACGAATCATTGTCAATAACAATGATTTCCAGCAATAGAGTTTTCTTCCCCCCCCCCCCCTCCCCCTCTTTTTTGTTCATTTTTTCATACCCTTCTTTCCCCGTTTGTTTCGGGGTTCGGGGTTGGGGTTTGGTTGATCCCATGGGGATACTTAGTGCAGAACAGCTGTTGTTGTCGGAAAAAGCGAGGTCTGCCGGTGTTGTAAAATGTAAATGTTATCTGAAACACTCTGACATCCTCAAACCATGCCTTATTTTGGGAGGGAAGGTGTTTGTGAATACAATATGGCCCGTGCCATATCTCCATAGCTCATACAGTCATATGCAAAGCTTTCTGTGTTCACATTCGGTTGTAATTTTTATACGTACAATACCAGCACATACTCAAGACTTTGACCTTCTACCAGAGGATTGTGTAATGAACTCGTCAGAATGTCGCCGCTGAAGGTTCAATTTTTTTTTTGGATAGCACACATGGTTTCCTCACGAACCCGTGACTCTAATGAACTGACGATGCAGTCCAGTTACGCCTGCCGTCAGCTGCTGTCGGTTCGTCTTGCGCCTGCTCACGAGGATGAACTCCTCCCCGTTGCTGCCCTGGCTTGCCGGGCCCCCATTTGCCTGCACCTTATGATAAATCTCGATGATGGCTCTGCCGTTGAGGACTGCATCTGAAGTATCTGAATTCTCTGCCTTCTTTTGATCCCTGGCAGGATCGATTCCTGGATCCATCCAATTCTGGGCAGAGTTCACAATGAAGCTAGGCAGAATTTGTCTAACACGCTCCGACTTTGGTCTCCATACCTCCCTCCTCCAGCTTCTCGTCGAGTTCACTATGTTTCCCGTCGACTGCCTCAGTGTTCTCTTCTTCAATAGAGATCACGTCTTGCCCAAGAGGCAACTTAGCATGGGGTTTCGACTCACGTTGGCCATTCGACAAAGTTCTACTGGGAACAATCTCGACCTGTGTCTCACATGGAACTTCAAGTTTGTTGCTTTCCTCAACCGATACCATTGGTGGCTTCAAAACGATATAAATTCTCTAATTTAGACTCTTCGTTTTGCAGACAATGCCAAAATCCTTACGACTAAACCCCTTAGGAAAAAATCTTCGGCCCTAGGCGTGGATTGGCTTTGGCTTGCCTCGATTGTGACCTTGAGCCCTTGTTTTAGGATCCCTCCGGTATCTTCGACGGACTCCTGTTCTTGGTTTGTGGTGTGTTGTACAACCAAATCCCCCGGCTCGGCAACTACCAAATGTCATTCCATGAGCCTGTCTTTGTCCTTCAGACATGGATGGAATGCACTAATGGGCCAAAATAAGCAAGCATACATACGAGATTTCATGGACCTGCTGGTCATGATGATAATCTACAGATTGTCCAACAAAAAGATCATTAGATTGAAAGATAGCCCACAATGTTTTGTGCCTAAACATGACAAGAGATGCTGCCTAACCAAGCGATTGCAATATTACAGAGGATGGATAACAAGAGGAAACACACCACTAGGCCCAGGGCCACTCACCACCTAACGTTCAACTTTCGCCAGGGCATCGTTGGTCATCGCCGACTCCGTCCCCAGAGTGCCCGACTGAAGCCAATCTTTGGCACAGACGAGGGCCTCGAGGGTGACCGGGCGTAAAGAGCCCCTGTATCCGTCGATCTTCCCACTGCCAGTGTCAAAGACGGCGTTGGGCCTCACACTGGATATCGGCATTGCCAGAATATCTGCCGCCATCTTCGAGAGAGTGGGGAACTTCATATTGTTCAGCTTCCACCAGCCCAACACGTCAAAGTCTTGAACCCGTGGCATGAGGGACTCCTCCAAGTACTGGTCCAGCTCGGATTTAGTGGGCTGACCACTGGTGATTTCGGATATATAGACGTCGAAGTCTGACAAACCATCCCCGAATGAGATAAATGTCCCTCCCTGTGCAAGCTCTTCGCCAGAAGCTTTTTCTCGAGAAACCCCTCCCTCAGGTGCCTCGCCTTTCATCCCGGGTTCATTTCCATTCTCCGAGGCAGTAAATGGAATGGAGGTCGGGGCCAGGTACTCGAGAAAGAGTTCGTGGATGCCGTCGTCGACTGTTCGGATCCAAGCTTCTGCATCCTCCCCAAAGATTCTGGTGAAACTAAATTCCACCAACTTCATTTTGAATCTAGGATCCATCACAACCGCGACAGCCAAAACTAAGCAGGTTTGCTTCCAAAACCTGTCAAACTTCTCCTTCAAGGGCTTGATAAGTCCGCTAATGAAAAGGTCCTCACTCATGGCAGCATAGGTGAGATCTAACTGAATCCTCGTCACCTCATGGAAGAAGGTATTGGTAGTCGGATATGTGGGCCCTGTCAAAACCTTGGCAGCATCATACAGAATCTTCACATAAGAGCAAAGGGTTTCGACCTGTTTCCACTCATCCATGGAAGGGGTCAGTGCGTAGTCTGGATCAGATGTATCGAAGCAACCAAACACTTCCTTCAGCTCACAAGCAGCTACCAACATCCTATAAGTCGTATCCCATTCCGTGACATCATCTATGATCAATTCTTTGGTACTAGGAACTTGGAGTCGCTGCTTCAACTCATCGAACCTCTCCTCATGAGCTTCAGAAGTCTTCACATTCTTCACGCAGTCACGGATTTTCTTGATGGTTTCAGCCATTGACCCCAGGGCATCCTGGGCGAGACGGCTCAGAACACGAGCATAGCAATTCCCGATAAGTAGCTGACCATCTAGCATGTGTGGATTCTTCAGAGCAAGAAGCCCTCTGAGATGCACCATATGATTGTTGTTAGCTACAGACTGGTCAACAGTGAGGGTGAACAACTTGCTCTCCAAGTTCCAGTCAGACAAGGAAGCCACGACGGCTTGATTAAAAGCATTATCCGCATCCGGAAAGGGGATCATAACAATATTCAGGATTTGACGATGGATCCTCCAGTCAACATCAACAAAGTGTCCAGTGATGAAAACATAACCCAAGTCCTGATTCGAAGTATAGAGGTCCAACGTGAGACTCACCCGTCCTGGGATGCCACTTATGATGTTCAAGAGTTTCTGCTTTTCCTTCAGGTATATTGCTACAATATCACCTTGAACTGTATTGAAGCTCACCATATTGTACTGGGGCTGGATGGCCCGTACAAAATCAACAAAACCGGAATGTTCCACAATGTGAAGAGGATAGTCGTGCAGGATGATCATCTTTGCTATCTCATGGCTGCAGCGCTCCTGATCAAGAGGGACGTTCGCTGGTGCAGGAGTCAATCTATATCGCCGTTTGGGACGATCAGTTGAACTTCCTGAAGCAACGACCTTGGGACTGGGTGTATAAGGAGTGAGTTGATTCCCCTGGCGATTCACGGGACAGATACCGAGGGCAATATGCCGTTTCAGATGGCTTGTTCCAGCAAGCTTGGAGCCAGTGATGTAAGCAAACGACTTCTTGCAGTGTTTACAACAAGCCCGTGTGTGTCCAGGACCTATAGTTTCCACAGTGAAGTGTTCCCAGACAATAGACTTCTTCCTCCTCCTCTTGTTAGATGGCTGTTCGAAACCAGTAGGGTCATCATAATCATCTTCAGGGGTGGCCGGCGTAGCAGGAACAATTGCATACTCTGCTTCCATGTCAGTAGCAGGGACGATTGCATTCTCCATTTCCAAGGCTATAGAGCCATTTTCGACTTCTGTTGTGACCATGGCATTCCCCGCTTCTATCTTACTCGCATCAGTATCTGCCTCCAGTGTCACAAGGGGATTACCTGCTTCAATGGAAACCATAGATCCATTCTCTGCTCCCACTGTTTCCAAAGTGTCATTGGCTTCCAAAGTCACCATGACTTGATCTTCTCCAATGGTATCCTCAGTTTCCACAGCATTACTTTCATCCAAAGTGACCATAACTCCATCGTGTCCGATGGTTTCCATGGTGTTATCTGCTTCCCCAGCAAGAAGAATGTTTTCTTTTGATGTAGTTTCCATGGCATGGTAGGTCTCCACGCCCACGTCGTTGCTGTCTATTGCTGTAATTTTTGTGTTGTCATCCATTTCCACTGGGACAGCAGCACTGTCTTTTACTATCGTTTCCGTGGCGTTTTCTGTTTCCACAGCAACAGCGATGCTGCCTTCTGCAATGACTTCCGCAGTATCCTCCGCATCTAAATCACCTACAACTAGGCCTTCGCCAAAAGTTTCCACAGTAGCGCCTGAAGCCACAGCATCAACAGGAGTTTCTTCTCCCGTGGACCCTGACACACTATATTCAACCTCCGCGACTGGCATGTTGCCATTTCCAGTGGTTTCTACCGCAGTTTCAGTTTCCAAAGTAGCCACGACATTTTCAGTTCCTGCAGTCACAGTCGTGTTATCTGATTCCACCCTAATCGCAGTAGCATCACCTGTTTCTGCAGCTGCCATGGGGACCTCATTTCTGGCAGTAACGACTGTTTTTTCATTGGATTCCACACCCACCACAGAGTTATCTACCTCCATTGCAACAGTTTCTGCTTCCCTGCAAAAGATTATGTCAACGTGCCAGACCTAGACAGTTACGGGGCGTCTAAAAAACAGTTTTTAGCACAACGCATCTGCAAAATGTTTCCCAGAATGAATGGACATGCTACTTAATTATCAGATCAGAAAAGAAAATTTTATCAGTCACCTCACAAAAACAATCTACGAACCACTGCCGTAAGTAAAACACTTGTTGACTTGTTAGACCAGGAAACAAAACACAGGAAAATAATCCCAAGAGATTAATTGGAACAAGTTCAACCAGAAATACACTCAAATAATAAGAAAAACTGAAGGAGGAGCAGCAACAAAGTACTCGGCTTGGTCTACGACAGTCCAGAAAGAAAAAACATAAGACAAACGAGATTGGTTGTTTGACCAAAGAAGCCCTTAACTTCCTCAAAATGGCATCCAGAGATCCAGTAAGCAAACGTAAACGAATCCCTACAGCTCTTCCGCAGGAGTTCAACCAACAAAACCACACATCGAAGAAACAAAACTCTTCAAAAACCCACATCAACCCCAAAAAAGGCATCTTCCACAACAAAGAAGGCAGATCTAAAGCAACCGAGCCCCAAATCAACCGCGACGAAGAAACTCGATACTCACATGTTCCACCAACCGAAAAGCCCAGATCGGGGGGAGGAGGAGAAGGGGGCTCCCCGGGAAATTCAAATACTCTTTACTTTTGGTGGTGGGTTGAGTTTGAATTTTGCGGCAAAAGGGAGGAGGGATTCGGCTATGGGCTTTCAGAATTGGTCGAATCTGGATAAACCCAAAGCTCTGAGCTTTTTTCTACTCTTTTTTTGCTCTTGAGCAGGAGAAGGGAACAGAGAGAAAGGAAAACCCTAAATGGACTCTCTTCGACCAGGGCTGGTTGTCGATTTATCTTGAGCTTCGATTTCCAGGGCCCCCTAATTTGATTTGTCACTTATAAAAGAAAAGGTCTTTATTTTTTTATTTTTTTGGAAAAAAGAAGTAATAATTATCAGTCCGAAGCAGGATGGTAGCAAAGGGGTTAGAAGAAGAGGGACAAGTTGGGTTTCGGACATGGACTCTTCTTGAGTTGAGTTTAGTTCCGGGTCCATTTTGCTTTTGATGTCCGAACCTTATGGTGGTGCTCATTCCGTGTGGTCGCGACGTAGGACAAGCCCCAGGCGGTGATGCATTCGTGGCCGTTGGATCTTTGGTCAACCCTTTGACTCCACGTGGAAGAGGAAGTTCGGCACGGACGGGGCAGCGCAGCGATGTCAGCCTCTCCGATTCACACTCTTCGAGTCCTCCTCCTCCTCCTCCCACCGCTTCCCTATTCTCCTTCTGGGAGCGAGTCCCCCCAACCGCCGCCTGCCCCTCCTCCGCCATCTTATCGCCACGATGGCAAATTACCCTTCCCCCTCGGGGTGGAATGGAGCCATCCTCCCAGTCTCTGGGTGCGTTTCGCATTTACCGATGTCCATTGCCTCCTGGATAGGTGGATTGCATGCACAGCTCGTGGATTGTTTCTGGCACGACTTTTTACTTGGAGGTTCTGGATCACGATCCGGCGTGATTTTGCAGTGATTCGGTATTTCTTGTTGTTTACTGTTGTAGGAGGGGGGCCGAAAACAAAGTGGCCACACGATCCTCATCCCACACGGGATGGAGCTACTGTGTGACGATCCCGTCGTGGATTCTCTTGCCGAATTCAAGAGGTTCAGATCCTATAGTGGTGAGTTTGCGTTTATTCCATCTTAGTTTACCTCATTGCCTGTCTGTTTATTAGTTCCTCGTGAATTGGATAGCCGTGTCTTGGAATACCTCTTTTCTGAGTGCATGATGGCCTTGTTCTCAGTCCCAATTGATCTGGTGGAAGTTTCGTGCTTGGAGATTATTGATTTTGTTCTGGTTTTTAACATTCAAAGAGACCTGTTTTATAGGGTTCAAGTTGGCATTCAATCCCCGGAAGGAATTACCAGCACACGAGGAGTGTTACGAAGGTTTAGCGAATTTCGGAGGCTTATTAAGGAAGTAAGTCATGCTTTTTACTTCTCCTGGCAAGAAATTTTTGTAGAATTTTGTATGAGTTGGAACTAGGACCACTATAACTATACAAATTGATTAGGCTTGTTATTCATGTTTTCTTTTCTCTCTGCAGCTGAAAAAGGATTTCCCAGAAAAGAAACTTCCTTCAATGCCACCAAGGAGATTGTTAGGGACAAAAAGTGAGGCACAATTGGAAGAAGTAGGAACAATGATTGTCTGCAAGTAATTTGTTCCTTTTCGTTATGTTGGTTGGGTTATAAAACTGCTTGCCCATGTCATTAGCTTGCAGTAAACTACTTCTTATGGAACAGGCATTCAAAAAGAAATATCAAAATTTCCTTTAGTTTGCAGAATGGATTTTAGCAATTCCTCTATTTCAGACAGTTACTTAGATCTCCTCCTATTTTTGTGGAGAATGACAGATGTAATTGGATGATTTCTTGCTAGCATCTCTTCATGTAATTGCTGATAGCGACCACAACCTAATACATGTATTGGAACATTGATGAAAGTATCATTTTTTATATCACCTTTAGTGATAGCTATGCAATGATGGTTATTGGGTGACCTTGGCATTTATTTTCAAGTGCTATACCTCTCCAACCCAAGTTCAGTTGAGGTTCTTCTTAGCTTAGCCTATTCTCATGACAAAAGAAACATATTTTGGTTGTTTTTCTTAAGGTTTTGTGCTACTCTGATGAATGCAGTACTTTATTGATGTTTGCTGATTGGTTCTTTTCTTTAATAGTTGTAGTAATATTCTCAAAATGATTAGTGAACTGCAGAGAAGGTGTTCACTGGAGGTTTGGATGGAAAGACCCTTATCTGACATTGAGTTATCAAGAACGGCTATTGTAGCAAAATTCCTTGAGCTAGAAGCTGCTGCAAGATAGTGTATGTTTTCGCCTTGATTATGTTTTTTCCAAAAACGCAAATGAAGGATTTCCATTCAAACTTGGTAATCTTTCTTCTTCTGACTTGCATTTTTCCTCTCAGTTTTCCAGGAAATGAGCCTTTCAATTACAAAGAGAGATGTGACGTCATCTCAAACAGTTTTGCTTCTGCCTGCACAAACCGCATCTGAAGTCTCAATTTCCATGCTGAGCCCATCGGTCATGTATGATCATGGTAAAGATTCAATTCACGAGAAATCTGAACCCGTATCACCAGGAAGTGTTCCTCAAGCTAATGAAGGAGCCGAGGTATCTGAATTCGGTCGTGGGACTGCTGTATATGACTTGCATCATCAAGGCTTAACAAGTCTGGACTCTGAGAGTTTCGACAGAGAACTGTTATCTGATAAATTAGAGAGGTTTTTAAGGGGAAAACTTAATGAAGGACAAACAACAGTTATGAGCAACAATGGAGATCTATATGATGATGTTTCTGATGTTTGGGAACATAATGAAAGGGAACGATTCGACGAAAGAGGGAGCTCAAAACTAGATGGTCAAGTGATTCATGCTTGTAGGTTTTCAGCAGAAAGTTTTGGGAGCGCCTTTAGTTAAGTGAGGACGAGTGTTATGGCTCCCATCAGCTCAATGGATGATATTTTCCCGCCATCCAGATGGAAGTGAACCAGGGAGAATAATAGAGTATCCTGCCATTTATGAGCTACAGTTTCCAAAAAATTTAGCAATTGCCCTTATGTCAGAAGAGTGGCACGAAATGAGGAGAATCTTGACTAGCATGCGGCAGAGGTTGACTACTGCAAAAACTGACATGGAGGATCTCATTGTCAGATTTAATCAAGAAGCCGCTTTTCGACGGTTCTAACAACAAAGGTTTGTACAATTTTCATTAATTATATTTCCCATTTTAGGATATTGCAGAAAAGTGATAACTGCTCTCTACAGTAAGAATCTATGCAGGGCTGTTGTCTGGTGTGAAACTTTTGATTAGTCTATATATTTCATCACCGCATTGAATTCTAGAAATGTGCATCAACTGCAGATTTAGAATAGTAATCTAGTTGTCATTTTATTAAGCTTCTATGTCCTTGTCTGGAGTTCATTATGGAGCACTCTGTCCGTTAGTGTATCCAACAGTTGCGTATTTTTCTTTTCTTGTTATTGTATATGATTTGGTACTCACTGGTTCCGTCTTCTAAAGGTCAAAGATCTGGAAGCAGAACTTGAGACCACTAGATATAGCTGCAAGGAGAATGCAATACAGTCCACATTTATAGAAAAAGAGAAATTTACTAAAATGCAGTGGGACGTGGAAGACCACCGGAAGAAGTGTTTGGAGACTGAAATCAAATTTAAATCTGAACAGGTTTCCTTTTGGACATATTTCATATACTCTCTCACTCTGAGTTTTCATGACTTACCTTAGAAAAATGTAATGAATAATTTCAGGATGAAAGGGCAAGAACAGAGTTAGCAAGAAGGTCGCTCCTTCAAGACAGAGACATGATGCTTATTGAATTGGAAGGTGCTAGAGAACAAATTGATAATTTGCAAAAACATAACGAGGAATTGGAAGGAAAGACTAAAGCAGAAATTAAGGTTCCTGTGAAGGAGGTTAAATCTCTCCGTAGCTCCCAAGTAGAATGGAAGAATCAGCTTAGCCAGTTGTTGGGAGAAAAAATTGAACTGGAGGAAAATTTCCTTCTTTGTAAGTTGAAATCCTCTCTTCCTGTCTAACGGATTATTGAGATAAATATTTCATAAGAAGTTGTCTGTTATGTAACTCTTGCCTTTTTCTTTGCCCAACTTATCTACACGAAAACCCGAGCCAAGATGACTAGCTAATGGTTATTAGGTTCATTGATGCAGAGAGCTCTGCAGAAAGAAAAACAGAAGGCGAAAAATTCCAGTGTTTGTGTTACTAATGCCAGCTATTGCGTGAATGTAAAATTCTTGCGTGATCGACTTGAGGAATGCAGCGTTAATTTCCTGGTTGAAGAGGAGGATGAATTGATAGTTGACACTTCCTCTCCATCCGATGCTATAGATCTACTGACCACTTCTGACAATCGAATTGGCCTCCTCCTTGCTGAGGTGTATATACTGTACCTCTGGCCCTTTTTTACTTAACATGCACTTCAGTAGTTTATTTTGAAAAGAGAATATGCTTCCCTCGTGCTTTTGGGTGCAAATATGATGAATCTGCTTTTAAGTCTCTTAACACCATATGATTCTTTGAACTTGACCTTCGTATCCCAACTATCCATGAAGTAATAGTAATCGAGTTCTCCTCTCTTTTATCTGGTTTTGAGTCGAGGATGTGTTCGTTTGGCATTTAGGTGCCTTGTAGGTATCACACTTGTCTAATAAGTTTGCACATGATTCAACAACAGGCACAGCTCTTAGCTGAGGATGTGGAAAATGCGGTAAAGAGTTTGGATCAGACACCATAAGCAACTGAAGTTGCCAACTTGAGGACGAGCGACTATGAAATACGGAAGATGCTGACTGACATTTTCATAGACAACGCGACAGTGAGGAAGCAAGTCAACACAGTAATACGATGTGCGTTGAATATATACCTCAAGAACGAGAAAGAGGAAGATGGTGATGATGAAGTTCCTCCAAGGAAAACAGTTCTGAGTAAGTTCCGGGAGAGATGATGTAAAGCTGCCTCCCTGTATAGGAATGAAACAAGTAGTAAAAGACAGCAGCGGTTAAATATACTATGGACATTCCGAGTTTATTTATGTTGGCATTTCGCTAAATAAAACAAACCCATAAGATCCAAACTTTGGACACTTTCAGATCACTAATTCCAATATATTTCGGTCATTTACAGTATCCAGTGTAAGTGACAACCTAATCTGAATCCCATTAACAAAATCAATTAGACCAGCAACAAAGAGAAGGGAAAGCATCAGCCTCGCAGATGCAGGCAGTCAGAAACAAATATAATCCACTCAATTACTGAATCAAAACTGAACTTTTCTCTAAAATGCTTTCATAAAAGATGTACAAGAGGCAAGTGATACAGGTATCATGAGGGGGGAACATGGACAACTTTTTGTGCTGTCTGCATAAGGGCTCTACGAATCACCAGCACCCCCAAACATCCCCATCATGTCCTTGGCAGATCCCATCTGCTTCATCAAGTTCTGAAGACCGCCCATGCCGCCTATCTGCTTTAGCATCTGCGGTGGCAGGATTTTGCTCATGTGTTGAGCATTCATATTCCGGGATCGCATGTTCATATCTCCCTTCGTAGGTATCTTAAGACCCTTCATCTTGCTCCAGATCTTGGCGAGACGCTTGTACTCTTCAAGCATATCCATGACTTCTCTGACATGACGTCCCGATCCTCTTGCTATCCGCATGATCCTCGATTCATTCATTAGTTTTGGGTTTGAACTGTCTAACTCTGTGGACAGTATGCAGAAAACATCAGGAATCACAAGTGTTGATAAAATTCACGTAAGCTTGTC
Organism: Melastoma dodecandrum; assembly: GCA_029817715.1. Lineage (NCBI taxonomy): Eukaryota > Viridiplantae > Streptophyta > Magnoliopsida > Myrtales > Melastomataceae > Melastoma > Melastoma dodecandrum. The sequence continues at coordinate 458,075 of JARUPY010000271.1, forward strand.
CCACCAGCATTAGCAGAAGAACAGAAGGCTAATACTTGCCTTCATTTGTCATTGAGTCCATCATGGTCATGTATCTTTTGATCTTTGCTTGGCTTTCTTTCTCGTGACCTTTTGGCATCAATTCTGCACAGAATCCGGGTAGCATCGAGAATACCTAAATAAAATCAAATACACCATAAGCACAAGTCTAAGAATCATAGATTAAGAAATACAAGAAGAGGCTTAATAGATATCCACCTGACCAATTGGACCCATTTTCAGAATATTCTGAAACTGCTCGTACATAATCCTCAAGGTAAAGTTCCCTTCAGAAAGCTTTTGCAGAAGCTCAGGCTGTTGCTCTTTGGGAACCACTTCATGAATTTTGTCCATAAATCCAGACCAGTCACCCATACCTGCACCGGCAGAGTCAGATATCAGGCCCATTATTACGGAGCAGCACCCAAGAATGGTACCCTGACGCTGCTGTAACTGTAAGCAATATGCCATAACCATGAAAGAAAAAGATTCAAGTACCTAACAGACGACTCACAAATGGTTTCACATCAAACACCTCAAACTCATCCATATGTTCTCCAGTACCAATAAAGATCACCGGACTTTTTGTTGCCGCAACACTGCATGAGAAAATATAAATTCAGACAAATCCAAGGTTGCAGTCTGATTTCCTCTAATTGACAATTCCCCCAATACACATATAGGGACAGAAACTCTGGAGGATGATTGAGGATATCAATATGGGATCAGGAACTAATCCACATAATTTAAAAGCTGACCAGCATATTGCAGATGGATTTGCATAATCAGACTTGTGTTGTAGAAAACTTACGCGCTAAGAGCACCTCCTCCCTTTGCATGCCCATCCATTTTAGTTATAATAACAGCTCCGACAGGAACACTTTGCTTGAATGCTTGTGCTTGGTCAAATGCAGCTTGACCAATACTACTATCCATTACAAACACAATAAGATCTGGTTTCTGCACCAGAGAATCAAAGATCAATTTCCTCAATGAGCATTATTTATTACGGAATAACTTGGCCCCATGAAATTACCGTAGCTTCAGAGACTTGTCGCATTTCTTCAAACAAAGAAGCTTCCTGTTTGTGGCGACCACTGGTATCAACAATTATAAGATCGCAGTTCTCCTTCTTAAATGTCTCTACACCTTCCACAGCAATTCTCACAGGATCTGACTCGGTATAACTGTCACAGACATTATACTAATTATCTCCAGAAAATTTAACTCGAACAAATCATTTAATTCAAATTCTTACTTTCTTTCTAGCCACTCAAACATAAACATGTGTGTCGTAATTAATCAAACTGAAAGTTATAAGACAGGACATGAGTACTTCACCACACAAAAACGTAATACTACAACTGGTCTACCTTCCATAAAAAGGAATCTTAGCTTTAGTAGCATTCTGCTTCAACTGATCGAAAGCACCAGCTCTGAAGGTATCGGCACACACAAGAGCTGGCTTCCATCCTTTCTTTTGATGATAATAAGCATACTTGGTACATGTGGTGGTCTTACCGGAACCTGACATATGCCAGAACTGTTCAACAATTCATTCTTGAAATGAGAAGTTGCATACAGACAACTACACAAATTGCGATGTGTTTTGTCTACCGAGGACAAGTCAAGACAGCAAAAAAATCAAGTTGGAAAATAACGTAGCAAAAAAGAACTGATATGTGAATACCTTGTAGACCAACAAACATAATTACGCTAGGTTTTCCTTTCTTTGGAGTAAAGGAAGGCTTTCCAGGATCCAACATCTTGCATAGCTCATTAAATATAGCCTGACCAATGCAAGGATGGTAGTTAAGAGGATAAAACAAACATTCTATTGCAGGAGATTCAACGGAAGCTGAAAACTCTCACAGACTGAAGAGCTACACAGTATTGTGCTAGATAAGAGCTCCAGACCACGCCAGATGACAGCCGTGTTTTCGTAAACTTAATGGGCTGACCACATCACTGATACGATTTTCCGAAAACACAGCAAAGAAAAACCTATCCTCTTTAACCATTACTAAATCAAAGATCTTTATAGCGTAATCAATAGCAATTCCTTCAACCCCATGATCATACCAAAGTCAAGCACGGATAACATGAGAGAATAAGCGGGCGGATGAGAAACGAGATTAACGTAATATTCCTGAAAGGGAAAAAGTAGACAATAAAATAATACCAACAGTTCCTACACCGAGTAATAATAAAAATTCGAAACTTCAAATTAGCTCACCTGCTGGATGATTCTTCGCTTGTTATGACCCGCCGCGAGATCTTCGATGTTAACGATCTTCTTGATGTTGTTCTGCATGTTTCGGACAAGCTGGAACTGGACATCGGCGTTCAACAGGGCACGGTTGATCTCATTGAGGCAATCGTTGAGGACTTTCTCGTCGATGATCGTGGCATTGCTCATCTGCTGGATTGCGCGGGATATGCTCCCGCCTAATTGCGCGAGCACCATCTCTGCCTCCCTCGGTTGACCCGGACGATCCGATTTCGGGTTTTTAGGGCTTTGGAGGGGGAAGCAAGATAATTTTGGGGGAAAGACGAGCTGAAGGAGAAGAAGAGGAGGAAGAGCAATGGGAATAAAATGCATATAAGTTTACGGGCCAGTGCCAATTGGCCCAATTGAAGCCCGCATAAGCGAGGCATGTGACAGTCACGTGCTAACCCGCACGTCACCGCCACTATAAAATCCAAATCTCGCGCGGAGAAAGAGTTCCGTCCCTCCACTCTTCTCCCCCTCCGAGTGCAAGGTAGCCGTTGGTAAGTTCTGTTACAGTGGCGGTGTCATCGGGGGAAGAAGGCCTTTGGTGGCGATCACCACTAGGGTTTTCCATACGAGTGTCGTTGAAGGATGTGGAACGACAAGGTGAGCGGCCAGATTGAGCAGTCTCCGGCACCGCAGCAGCCGTCGTGAAGGTTCATGAGTCTTCCATCCCCCGCTGAGATGGAGGAGAGGTTTCAGGAGAAGGCGCGGGAGTGGATGAAGTTCAACACGAAGAGGTATGGGAATGAGAGGAAGTCCGGGCTCGTCGACGCGCCTAAGGAGGACATGCCTCCGAAGCATGTCAAGAAAATCATCAGGTCAGCGCGGGCTGTCTCTTTTTTTCTTTTTCTCTTCTTGAATTTCGTTTTGAGTTCTTGATGATTTTCGTTCGGTCTGATCTCGGTGACTTTAATGTTTTGAGTATTCGTCGGTTTTGTTTTTTCCCAATAATGAATTAGAACATGGTTGAGTATAACAATATGAAGTGCTGGTCTAGAGATGCGAGGATGAGGCTAATGAAACATGACGGTAACAATCTGGTCTCTTCTGAACATTGTTCGTGATTTTCATACTACATACATGATGATGAACAGCATGTTCTTGCAGTCCACCTTGTAAGAAGTATTTTTTGGGATATAAAAGAATCGACTTTCCAGGGGTATCACGACTCTGGAGTGGGAAAATAATTTTGTTTCTGTATACAGGAAAGACAATCCCAACCTGCTCTTCACCAAGTATGTTATCCCTTTCTTGTTGTCTTAATATATAGAGATTCAATGAAAGAAATTTTTTCTCCTATTCCTTATTTCACGTTCCCCAGGACTGAATTGCTGTTGATGTTGTACTTTTGTTCTGACATCTATCGCGTGATCTTTCATCATTTCATAATTTCCAGTTGTGGATTTGAAGTCCTTATATTGCCCAAGATCAGAATGACCCTGGAAGCATTCGGCAATACGAGAAAGTGTTTAGAATTTGCAAAATGAACAAACTAAAGAGATAACTGCGATTGCGTTTTTACATATGGATGATGAACATATTAAAGTATTTGAGAATCGTGCGAGGCAAATTCTTATGTCAGCCAGATCCACTGCATTCACCAAAATTTTCAATAAATGGAATACTGCTCTTATTGGTAAGTATCTGTAAATTTGTGTTGGCTTGTGATATTTCAGTAACCATATTGTTGCTGTTAACAACTTAATCGATTTCTTATGGAACAGGTCTCATGACCTACTTCCATGAACCAACTGTGCATACGCAGGAGCTGTTAGATTTGTTGGTGAAATGCGAAAACAAAAACCAAACACGTATCAAAACTGGATTGAACTAAAAAATGCTTAGCAGGTGAACTTTTTGTTAATCTCACAAGTTTGAAAATCTTGAATGTTCATCCTTGTCTTCTAACTGTCCAGTGTTGGATTCAGGTTTCCTCCTGTCCTTCTCTACACCCCAAAAGAAATTGGAGACCTCGGCATGTTATCCATGGGTCATATTTTGATTCCAGAAAGTAATCTTCGATACAACAAGCAGACTGATGTTGGTGTGACACATTTTAGAAGTGGCTTGAGTCGAGAGGATGGCCAATTGATTCCCAATCTTTATTGTTACATACATGTATATTTCAGTGTCTATGAAGATTGAATTCTTTTCTGCAATTAATTGTTATCCATCCATGGTTCACTTTTTCTGCTTTTCTCAGCCATGGGAAAGTTTGTTGGGCAGAGTATGCTTTGAAGAGACAAGAAGCACAGGCTTAGAATAGGCGATTGACTCTAGAAGATTTGGAGGTGTGATTATTGGTATTGGTTTGGACCCTTCTTGCACAAGCTATGAATAAGATCACGAAGATACTGTCTTTGCAGATACTACAAATGATTATGCATGAGTAGTTTAGGGGGCGAGGACTAATGCTGAATTGTTTTTCTGCACAGTCAAATCTGGCATTACATGTTCTGCAGGAACGAATAAGGAAAGGTTTGCAGCTTTATTCTTCTGAGCCTACCGAGCCATGCTTGTCGTCCCAGAATTATGGAGAAACATTCGGCAACCAAATTATATGGTTTGTCGATGACACGTGTATCGCATGACAATTCACAAGAACTTTGAAGGAAAATTTCCTGCAAAGCCCATCAATGGTGCTATTTTCATTTTCAATCCTAGGACTGGTCAGCTATTCCTGAAGGTGCATTTGTTTTCATCAAGAAGATTATTTTTTAGTGTGGGCTGCACTCCATATTCTCGGATAAGCAGGTCTTTCACTCTAGTGTTTGAGAAGGCCAAAAGTGCCTGAGTCAGCTAGCCAAGTGGAAAACAGCAGAAGAAGTCGCTGCTCTCGTGATCTTTCCAGTTGAGGACCAGCCCAAGCAGATTATTATGACAACCCGAAAAGGCCTGCTGGATCCCTTGGAGGTCCACTTGTTGGATTTCCCCAACATTGTTATTAAAAGAAGTGAGTTGCAACTACCATTCTGGGCTTGTTTCAAGATAGAAAAGTTTTGTGGATATAATTTTGAAGGCAAAACAAGACCCCTAATGTTTCTGTTTAACATGGTTGAGGAGCATCTCGTCGTACACAGCCTTCTCTCATCTCATATTAATTCTCAGTGCATTCCTATTGACAATTTGAAAGCAAAGGTGGTGTTGAAGCCTGACGAGACAGCTATTACTGAATCGCGCAACATTTGGCCCCTCATTTCCAGAGGAGCAGTGGGTGAAGGTAATTTTGAGTTTTCTAATCCTTGTTACCTGTTCTCTATGAACATCTGTTTTAGAAACGACAGTGCAAACTGCTTCTAGATAATCAGAGGTTTCTGTTTTCTCGTGTCTACCTCCCTACTCACTACGAGAAAGTTCCGATGCTCCTCTCCGACAGGTTCCTCGGTTTCTGAACATTTACAAAATGAACTGACAGACAATCTTGTGCACGGAACTTGTGTCCCATCCGTACTTGCTTCACTTTTTCTCTGCGGAGTTACCCTATGATGGTCTGTGGAACGGACCATGAACTGTAGCTTGAAATTGGGGACACCAAGGGAGGACTACCACGGGGACCATCGCCGGCTCACTTCCTGGACTTTAGCAACCTAGAGGAGGGTGAAATGCCAGCCGACGGCTACGAAGAGAGCTTCACTTGAAGTTCTTGCCATCCACCTCGAGTCACAAGCCAGCAAACATTGTCCCATCCCTTTCGGCCAGTAAGTAATGACATCCCCATCGTAAATATAACTCGTTAGCTAGTTCCCTCATCTACTAACTCCCTTGGGATTTTGTATACCAAGTGTAGGTCCCAGAGGTGGATAAAATGCAGATGACCGAAATTTTAGCGCGCCAACCTTGTCGGGAACAAGTAGTGGCCCTCAATTGATTTAAATTGGGTGGGGTGGGATGCCGGTTTGTTAGGTGAGAAGGGGGAGGTTTCCTACCTGACTCATTTGATGCTTAGGGTTGGGTGGGTTGGGGATAACCCAGCAAAAGTTAATAACCTTGTTTTATCGACAGGAGGAAGAAAACAGTTCATGTCCAAGTGCCCCCCCCCCCCCCCCTGTGCGTATCTTTTGTCAAACCAAAAGCAAACGCCGTCGGTCCGTAAGAGAGAAAGGGTAAGTTAAATATAATTAATTATATTCTATATGACAAATTTTAGATTGAGAAGGGGGTAACTAGAATTATGCCTAGGTAAGGGAGGGCGTAATTGCTGCCTGTTTATGCGTTTGTTGGTGGGGTTAGCACGCTGCATTGATGGTCACACAATAAAATGAGATGTTGCATTAAATAGGGAACCAGCCAGAGACTCCGACTCCGTCCGTGCCTACCCAAATCCGCGGACCATTCGCCAAATTAAATCTTTTTGTCCCATCCGATGAAGAAACAAATACTAAGAAACATAATTGTATAATTAAAAACCATACGCGATCGGAGCTATCAATTCGGGTTTAAAATAAATTGGATCCAAATGATGGTACGAAGACGAGGCCAACTCTACTAACACAAGGTATTAGCGTCGTCTCTGCAAACTCCGTCACACACACACTTGGTTAAAACTTATTAGCCCCCCTACCTCTTCTCCTTCTATATATATAAACGTCTTCACCACACTCGGCCGTGCCGCCGCCCTCCTCCCCCAATGCCTCCCCCCGCCGCCCCCCTCAAGCATAGGATTTCCATCAAACCTATCTCCCACCACCGCCACGAACACGACCTCCACAACCCCAACGGTGCTGATTTAGATAAGGGAGGGAGGTCGGGCACGCGGGCGCCGTCGTTCATGCAATGGACCCGGCAGGACATGTTCCACGTCGCGACTCATCACTGGCTGCCTTGTGTTTTCGGCGCCTGTCTCCTCTTCTTCATGGGAGTCGAGTACACGCTCACCATGGTGCCGCCTTCGTCCCAGCCTTTTGACCTCGGGTTCATGGCAACGAGGCCCCTCCACCGTCTCCTTTCCTCATCCCCCGACCTTAACACCTTCCTGGCCTTCCTCAACACGGTAGATGCGATCATCACGCCGTCCCACATTCTGTTGTTTTCGCCGCCTTCCGATTGGCCTAATCTAATTGTCGGGCTTCCTGCGATCAATTAAGTACGGCAGGTTTTTGTCGGGATGCAGACGACGTACATTCTGTGGACGTGGCTGATCGAGGGGAGGCCGCGGGCTACTATCTCCGCACTCTTCATGTTCACCTGCCGCGGAATCCTCGGTTATTCCACGCAGCTGCCTGTACCCGAGGTTCGTATTTCACCGTGAATCACGAATCGGCTACTTCTTGTTCATCAAACATGGTTAAACGACACGTCCACAGGGGTTCTTGGGATCGGGAGTGGATTTCCCAGTGGGGAACGTGTCCTTCTTCCTCTTCTTCTCAGGCCACGTAGCGGGGTCGGTGATCGCGTCCCTGGACATGAGGAGAGTGGGGAGGCAGGGACTGGCGTGGCTGTTCGACGGGCTCAATGTGCTGCAGGCCATAAGGCTGCTGGGGACGAGGGGGCACTACACCATCGACCTGGCGGCTGGGCTGGGGGCCGGGGTGCTGTTCGACGGGCTGGCGGGGAAGTACGAGGAGAGGAAGATGGGCGTGGAAGGCAAGAGGGGGGTCGGAGTTCCCAACGGGCATGGAGAAAGGAAGCAACAGCTACTCTTTGGACTTGGGGACAATTCACGAGTAAAGAGTGCAAATTACTAATTCACACGCGTTAGACTCCCAAAACCTCGTACAACAACGAAGATCGTTTAAAGGATTGTGGTAAGAACTTCAAAGCCTTCCTCAGTAGCCTGTAGGCTTTGGCATGGGAGGGCAGCTTAGGAATAATATGCAGGCCCAAAAAAAAAAAATGATGATTCCTGAGATGTTCTGGTCTCGTCTGCCTTTCCAATCTTATTCTCCCCGTCTGTAATCCGGCTATTGTCAATGTAAACAAAAATAAATAATAATAATAATACAAAGATAAATTTAAAAATGATGAATTCATGTAGTTTTAGGATTATTCTTAAAGAAATTTATAATTTTAATTTATAAAATTCCCTTCGTACGTCGCGACACTGACTTAGGAATTTGGGAATTGTCTTTTCTTTATAAATTAAGTATTATGATTTTCAACTACGACGTAAAAGCGATATCGAGGGAGTTTCGTAAACCATTAACTAACTATAATTTTGGTACAAACTTACGATTCAGGACGATTTGCTTTTAAGTGAGAATGGATGGATGAATGATATGTACGCTTGTCGATGAGTAAAACATGGTGCATATATAATGGACAAACAGAAAAGCAGTGTCAATGCTATCGCTAGGCCTTCCAGAGATTAAGGACACAGAGAGTCCCGACCCAAGTCCAAAAGAGGGGAATTGGGCTGATAGTTACAAGGAAAGGCCTCCTCCTACTAACCCACATCCCCAAATTCACGGAAGCGGCTAATGTGCCGTGAACGGCATCTCACGTGACGTGTACTAATTTTGACCCCGATTTAGTATAATGTACTAACTCGGTTAGTACATTTTGAAATTACTAATGATGTACTAACACTGTAGTTAGTACATTGTACTAAATGGTACTGTTCTTGTACTAGTAATGATTAGTACAGTGTACTAATGGGAACTGTTCTTGTACTAGTAATGTACAAGTGTACTAGTTGGTACGAAATATGAACAGTAATCGTTAGTACAGTGTACATATGTACAGTGTCTTAGTGTACTAGTTGGTACGAAACAAGAACAGTAGCGGTTAGTACATTGTACATATGTACAGTGTACTAGTATACAAGTTGGTACGGAACAGGAACAGTAATCGTTAGTACAGTGTACATATGTACACTGTACTAGTGTACTAGTTGGTACGAAACAGGAACAGTGACGGTTAGTACACTGTACATATGTACACTGTACTAGTGTACTAGTTGGTACGAAACAGGAACAGTAATCGTTAGTACACTGTACATATGTACACTGTACTAGTGTACTAGTTGGTACGAAACAGGAACAGTAATCGTTAGTACAGTGTACATATGTACACTGTACTAGTGTACTAGTTGGTACGAAACAGGAACAGTAACCGTATGTACACTGTACTAGTGTACTAGTTGGTACGAAACAGGAACAGTACTAGTTAGTACAATGTACATATGTACACTGTACTAGTGTACTATTGGAAAACAGTTATTTATCGTACGATGTACTAACTACAGTGTTAGTACATTAGTAGTAATTGCGAAATGTACTAACAGGTACTGTTTACTCCTTCCGAGATGGCTGAATCAGATGTACGAATGCAGACAAATGTGGTGGTTGACCTATTGCCAAGGTCATTTTTGGGCCGAGCTGCGTAGCACCCAGCGTGGCGAGCGGATGCACACCTTCATGAAGGGATACCTGAAGACCACGCACAAAGTGCACGAATTCTTGCATCACTATGAACGAGCAGTGACAGATTTACGACATAAGGAAAGCATGGAGGATTACAATTCGGCCGTAAAAGCGTACGAGTTGCGAACGTACGTGCTAGTACCTGTTAGTACATTTCGCAATTACTACTAATGTACTAACACTGTAGTTAGTACATCGTACGATAAATAGCTGTTTTCCAATAGTACACTAGTACAGTGTACATATGTACACTGTACTAACTAGTACTGTTCCTATTTCGTACCAACTAGTACACTAGTACAATGTACACATGTACAGTGTACTAACTAGTACTGTTCATGTTTCGTACCAACTAGTACACTAGTACAGTGTACATATGTACAGTGTACTACTCGTTACTGTTCCTGTTTCGTACCAACTAGTACACTAGTACAGTGTACATATGTACATTGTACTAACGATTACTGTTCCTGTTTCGTACCAACTAGTACACTAGTACACTGTACATATGTACACTGTACTAACGATTACTGTTCCTGTTTCGTACCAACTAGTACACTAGTACAGTGTACATATGTACAGTGTACTAACCGTCACTGTTCCTGTTTCGTACCAACTAGTACACTTGTACAGTGTACATATGTACACTGTACTAACCGTCACTGTTCCTGTTTCGTACCAACTAGTACACTAGTACAGTGTACATATGTACACTGTACTAACGATTACTGTTCCTGTTTCGTACCAACTAGTACACTAGTACACTGTACATATGTACACTGTACTAACGATTACTGTTCCTGTTTCGTACCAACTAGTACACTTGTACATTACTAGTACAAGAACAGTTCCCATTAGTACACTGTACTAATCATTACTAGTACAAGAACAGTACCATTTAGTACAATGTACTAACTACAGTGTTAGTACATCATTAGTAATTTCAAAATGTACTAACCGAGTTAGTACATTGTACTAAATCGGGGTCAAAATTAGTACACGTCACACCGTACAAGTCAGGTCACAAACGCGAGGAAGTAATAAAAAGAAAAGGACACCCGCTATTCATGTAGTAATAATAACATGATGCCCGCGGCAAACCAGCACGGGAGTTCACAATGATGATGCACAGGCAACCTCCCTCCTCACTGTCTTATATTATGTTTATGGAATCCCGTGCATTGGTTTTTACTTTTTTTTTTTCTTTTCCTTTTATGCTTACGTCAAATCGGGAGAGGCGTGCCGCCGATATGGCTTGAGACGACGATTTCTAACTCCTGCCTGCATTTTTAAGGTTGTCCTGTCTCTCCCTTCCATCTATCCATCCGTTTGTAATAGAAATTAGCATCGTCCATCATGGCATGGTAAAAAGTTGAACAAAAAATTCAGGAATTTTAGACATGGAGAGATGCAACAAGTTTAAAAAGAAAAAACATCAGCAGCACACGCATGATTAGGTTCTGTTCATTTCGAGGCTCCATTGTCTCTCTCTCTCTCTCTTTAATGGCTCAGCGAAACGCGGAAACCGAGATGAACACTATGAAAAAAACCAAACAAAAAAATTCGCATGCTTGGGACAGCATCACGCTCTGCTTAACTTATTGTATTTGCACAGCACAGGCTATTGTATTCGTCCACCATTACTCGCGTGGATAACAAAGTATCAGAAATATGTATATTTTTTACATCCGTGAGAATGTCAAATGTGCAGTTAATGAGGTTAAAAGAGGGAGGGATGGAGACATTGAGTTGTTTTTACAGCAGGCGGATGTTTCACTTTCACGTCGGACAACCCCCCCAAAAAAACCCAGCTATTAATTAATTAATTAATCAACTCCTTCCTTGCGGACACTGAGGCAGGGGAAGCGGCTAATGTGCCGTGAACGGCATCTTACGTGACGTGTACTAATTTTGACCCCGATTTAGTACAATGTACTAACTCGGTTAGTACATTTTGAAATTACTAATGATGTACTAACACTGTAGTTAGTACATTGTACTAAATGGTACTGTTCTTGTACTAGTAATGATTAGTACAGTGTACTAATGGGAACTGTTCTTGTACTAGTAATGTACAAGTGTACTAGTTGGTACGAAACAGGAACAGTAATCGTTAGTACAATGTATAATGTACTAACTACAGTGTTAGTACATCATTAGTAAATTCAAAATGTACTAACCGAGTTAGTACATTGTACTAAATCGGGGTCAAAATTAGTACACGTCACGTAAGATGCCGTTCACGGCACATTAGCCGCTTCCGGCAGGCAGAGGTTGTATTGTTTTTCTTGGCGAGGAGGAAGTTGGTATGGTATGGTATGGTCCGGCCGATCATTTTCACCTCGGTAAGACCAAAAAAAATGGAGTAGCATGCCAACCCCCAACCCAACACACCCACCTTTTCACTTCCCTAATTACTTTTTATATATATTTTTTAACTCAAGACGATAGGCAGATGACAATGAACCGAGGGGGGGGTTATGGTTTGCCTCTCCTGTCAACTTTTACTTGCAGGGGCAGGCCGACCATTTCCTTTTTTTTTATTTGTTTTTAAGCTTTTGTAATAAGCTGGGTGCGGTGCAAAAGTGTCAGGGGTCAGTCCGGGAGTGGCGTGCGTCTTAGACGACTATGCTTCATTTAAAAAAAAAAAAATTTACCTTCTGCCATCGCCATATCCTGATGTCCAGACAATTCCCACAGCTCGGCAGGAAACTAACTGCCCAACTCTACTCAGTTTGTCCGGTGGTGGTTGCTTTTAAATACCCCCCCCCCCCCCCGGAGAGAGACGCACCATCCGAGTTCCCCTTCGCTTGATCTTTCAATTTCGTCAAGACGGGTCTCCCGCTGTGGCTTCTGGGTTGGGGCGCGGAGTTCTTGCGGGCCGAGATGAGTCGTCTCCTCGCTCTGCTCTTCCACCAGGTTCATAAATCATTTGATGTACTCGTTCGACGACGTGATCCGTTTCCCTCCTGCGCCTACTGTCCCATCCCATTCATGTGCTGGCAATGTGAAATTCGGCAATATCGGTTGATTATTTTGTTTTCTTCTTTCTGGGATGTGCTTCTTCAGGGGGTGTTGGATGAGCAGTTCTTGCAGCTACAACAGCTCCAGGATGAGAGTTCGCCCAACTTCGTTTACGAAGTGACCAGCATCTACTTCAGCGAGTCGGAGAAGCTTCTGAGGAACCTCAAACTTCTTCTGTACATTCCATCGTCACCCAACTTCTCACTCCCTAGCTTGCAACACGCCGGAAAGAATGCGTTGTCTGACTCGGTTCCGTGAAATTTCAGGATGGAGAAGGAGCTGTCTGATTACAGGAAGATCGAAATCCACTTGAACCAGTTCATGGGAAGCAGTTCCAGCATCGGGGCCAACCGCGTCAGGAACGTCTGCGTCACGTTTCGAGCAGCCACCGAAGAGAACAACCGCATAGGGTACTCCCCTCCTCCCCCATCCTTTACCGTCCCCTCACACGAAAGAGAAATGCTAACACTCCCCGCCATCAATTGTTTGATCAACAAGGTGTTTGAGGGCGCTCGAGCTGCTGGAAAACGAGTACTACTACCTCAAGAACAAACTCCACGAGTTCTTCCAAGTATTAACTACATCCTCGTCCTCAACTTTCTTCGCCCGCATTTTTCTTTCTCCGCATCTGATTCGATCGGTTGACATTGCCCTCGTGCAGATAGAGCAACAGAGGTCGTTGGCCGCACGCGTCAGATATCCCATGCAGGACTAAAAACTCAAGCAAGGCCGGGCGGCGACGAAGTAGTTGAAGAAACGCGCTAAACGAAATTGTACGAATTGCCGCCATGGCGTCAAAATATAAACGTTGTGTTTTGAATAAAAAAAAAAATTAATATTCAAGGGACCCATGAAATTGGGCCGATGCCCGATAACATTTAAATGGGCTTCGAATTGTTCATGGGCTACGAAATTAGGCCCGTATGACATGACCAATGGGCTTGGGTACTCGGAGGAGTTTGACTAAAAGGTTTGATGAAGTACATGGTGGAACAATAAGTAGGTGGGACCACCAAACCGCGGGGGTAAAGTCAGTAATGAATATTTATTTGATGTCCTTAGATTCGAAATTCGGCAGAGATAGATAGGCAAGAAGGGACGAACAAAACATTAAGTTAAAATAACTGCATGTGTTGGGGAAGGCTAGAGAGGCACATCGACAACATCTGTGGGTTTGGTTTGGGGTCTTTAGTTATATTCTATAACCAGAATAAGAGGCAACCCGAACACGTGGGAACACCTGCATGCATGCAAGGAAGAGCACCCGAAAGAAAGACGATGAGATTGGCCGTATACGATCGGATACGGATATTGTTTTGTTTTGGTATGAACGTGTACACTGTCAACGTCGTCGTCGTCATCGTCTTTGGGGGGATTCCAAACGATCAAAAGGATGATTTGCAGATCTTCGTTCCCTCCATGATTTTATTTAAATTACCCAAACGCCCCCACATGGGTGGGGTGGGACCGCATGCGTGCTTGAGGTGAGGACGCAGACACGTTATAAAAAATATCCTCCTCTTTCTTCTCACTTCTCATCGAAAGAACGACCGACCAGCCTTTTCCAGACCACTAAAGCTCTCGATTCCTTTTTTTTCCCTCCGGTAGAAGAAAAGAAGGGGGTGGTGGGGGGCATGAAGGGAGGGGTTCTGATGGACGAAGGTTTCCGATTCCAGGAGGAAACCAACCTCACCGTCTGCAAGACCTCCCTCTTCTTCGCCGACGACGGCTTCAACGTCTACGATGCCGCCGGCGACCTCGTCTTCCGCGTCGACTCCTACGGCCCAGACTCCCGCGGAAAGGGCGAGGTCGTCCTCATGGATGCTCACGGCCGCTGCCTCCTCACCGTCCGACGCAAGGTACAACCTCCTCCTTTTTTTTTTCTTAAGTATAACGTCAAGTTTATTTCTTTCCTTTTTTTTCTTTTTTTGTTTAATTCGGGCGATTCTTTTTGGAAGTGGCCGAGCCTGCATCAGCGGTGGGAAGGATTCAGGGGGGAGCGGTTGGGCCAGAAGCCCATCTTCAGCGTCAGGAGGTCGTCCATCATCGGCCGGTCCGGGGTGACGGTGGAGGTGTTCGGGGACCCGGAAGAGCCCGAGTCCGGGGATAGCTGCTTCCACATAGAGGGGTCGTTCGTGCAGAGGTGCTGCACCGTGCTAGATTCGGGGAGGGAGGTGGTGGCTGAGATCAAGCGGAAGGTGGACCCGACCACCAACGTCACCCTGGGGAAGGACGTGTTCTCGCTATGCCTGAGGCCGGGTTTCGACTGCGCCTTCGCCATGGGGCTGGTCCTGGTCCTCGACCACATCAATGGCGACGACGAAGACGAATATGACAACGGTCGTGAGGAAAGGGAAGGGGCGGAGGTGCCACTAGAGGACGGAGAATAAGGGCACGGCTTGACCTGAAGATTAAGACCGGGTGGTCCTTTTCCTTGCGGTGTGTGTGTTTGTAAGAAAAAAGCTGTGTTTATTTTGAGCCGCGATTGGACCGGAGCGTGAGTTATTATTGTCCACAAAAGAAGGAGGAGATGGAGGTGATGTGGGGTGGTGAAGCAGACCTTTGAACTACTACTAGTACTACTTCCACAATGGGGGCCTAATTATCCAAAAAGTCATCCCGTGAGGGGGAGGTGAGTGTGTGTGTGTCTGTGTGTGGGTATCATATCTCCGGCGGTTTGAATGTGTCAAATATAGCAACAGTTTATGTTTCAAAATAAATTTTATAAAAATAAGATAATAATTTTTAAAAAAATTCTAACTCTAAATTAGACGTATCACGAATTTTAAAAGTTTTCCAATTTCGTGTTTTTTTTTTATAAATTATCGATATTTCGGAATAGAGTAGGTAACGCAAGGAATAGGAAGGTGTCAATTATATGTTATTATTTTCCCGATCACGATCACGTGAAGTGGGGGGGATCGGTTTATCTGACGGAGATATAAGTTCCCATCAGGTCACGTGCATCGGAAATGAAAGAAATCCCTCAACGATTTATTGTTTTACTTTTGGACTTAAACCTCCACGTGTCGTCATGACTTTCCCCTCGTAATAAATCAAATCGTCGAGGATTCCTCGTTGATTGCACGCACTCAACTTATCAAAAAACCATTTCTTTTTTCTGGGCGAATGGCTCTAACAGGGACTGGGGCTCCTACTGACCGACAACACCAAGAAGGGGGAAGGAAGGAAGGGAAACCCTTTCTAGTAAAGTCTACGAGATTGGGCAGGCCTGATGTCTCGACAAAAGTGGACGATTCCGGCACTACTGTTTATTATCCATCACTCAGGCAGCAAGACGACACTTGAAAAAGAGACAGGCACAGTCGCTCTCCCATGCATGGCATCAATCATCACACTTGCAGGAGGATGGATCACAGAGTCTCTCTCTCTCTCTCTGGGAGGGAGGGACATTTGCTGTTTGCATAAAATAATATCCCTCCCTCCGTATCACGTGCATCGCCTGCTTCCCACAGAGTTGTCTAACACAGCATTTATAATGTCGTAAGACGTGAGCCTTTCCCAGTTTATCCATGGACGTGTTTAGCCGAATGTGTTCCGAACACATCACACATGAAATCGTACGACTGGGGTGAAGGTTCTCAAAGAGGCCGAAAGCCTGCGAGAGCAAAGGGAAGGAGCAACGATCAATTGTGGTTTTGGACTTATGATTGATGATGGTGTCTTAATCCTCCTATATTACTTCAGTTGGAATTACTAAGTTTACCACCTCTCTTAAATTAGAAAAGCTCCTATTTTATTGGAATTACATTAAGATTATGGATACTATCATAATGATTTATCTTTTGGACTTGAGTTTTTCAATAATCATCTCAAGTTCTTTTTAATCTAAATAACTCCATAACCCTTTTGCATCCCCTTTAATTTGAATCATCATTCCCTGGACTTGACCCACGTTCAGGCCATGTTAACAAGTCCATGAAATTCTAAGTGTGAATGGCCGGCTATCATCCCCATCGATCAAGGCTGGAAGATCTTGTCCCCGCATCTGCACTTCCAGGCCAGGAGGTAATAACCATAGTACTCCCGGTCCCCCCGCGACAGCAACATCCCCTTCTTATCACGTCGCCCCCCCTGTGCAACCAGTGAGGGAAAGCACGGCTTGCAGGCGTTGCACTTGTTGATGCAGCGGGGCGGCCTCGAACCCAGGACCGTGTATTTCTGTTTGTAGCCTGCATCGTCAGGCCCGTTGATCTGAGCCGGCGACCAGGCTGTCCAGTACACAGGCCACGAGTCACGGGGACTATACGATGAAAAAGCTGAGGAGATGAAAAAGCAAAGCGATGAACTCACCCGAGACAGACGGCAGGAGAACAAGGGAGGAGATGAAGAGAAGACAGGCAGCTGCCAAGAGGGCGCGCAAAGCATCCATGGCAGCCGATCCCGGGTTATTAATGTAATTTCCAGGGAGAGGAGGGGGTGCAAAACAAGCAAACAAATCGAGATAGCTGTTGGCGTGAGAGAGAAGTGACTGTGGTCTGAGAGAATGAGATTCATCTGCATTTTTATAGAAAAAGAGAAGGCTTTAAGAGGAGGAGGAGGAGGAAGGCTGTTGGTTATGGATGACCCCACAAGGAGGATGCATTTAGCATCATCATCGGCCAATCTGACATGGGGAAAACATGGACGGAACTCTCGGGTCATTGGAAAAAGTGATCGTACGGGGGGGTTGCTTGACATAGTGGGGGGTCGCTCACAAATTCTCAGGCAGGCCAATTTATTGAATGATACATTTGACTGCCCCTTCTTTGCTTAGGTTTTCTGACTATTTTTTATTGCAAAAATATTACGATTTAAAACATTCATTTTTTAAAATTTTATAAATAATGTCTTAAATTTAAAAGTCGAAATTTTTAAAGCGCAAACTCGACTTTAAAAATTGAATTTTAAAAATTTTGAAAATAAGTTTCTTTGGTGAAATATTTTCGCGAAGAGTGCTAGCCAAGAGAGCTACTTTTTTGCATCCTCCCCAGCTTTCCCTAGATTTCGGCTTTTACTCAAGTAATTGAATTGGATTCGCAGCTTTGCTGCTATGTAGGGATCTGCTGAATTTAGTATGATTCACCCCCAGAAAACAAGAAGGACAAAACATCTGCCAATGATGATGGGGTTGTGCCCACCAATAATGAAGATGCTACAGTTCCCTATCCTTCCATCATCCACAGCCTTTTTGTGTTCCTTCACCCAACATTCAAATTGAGGTGTTCTTTTCTCATTCATGACACAGTTCTCCCTTTTCCCAGAAGAAGGCCGTCCTCTTCCTCTGCCCTGTGTTCTACTTCTAGGGCATTAGGAGTGCCCCCACAACGCCTATCCGACCACCCATGTCAATCTCAGAGGATGGGAAAATAGATTGCCAACCCAAAGCACTCGGAGAAATATGGGATGCAGACTGTTTGAGAAGTTCGTTATAAGGAATCCGACAACATGCGTTCTTAACTTACACCTCCCGTTCAGACAGACCGATTACTCGGCCCCACTTAAGACTGGGTCTCAGTGAACGTACCGCCACAGGCTTTGCGTGCGTGCGGTGTGAATACGGGCTCGCGAGTTATACGGGTGATTCTTCGAATGTGCTGCCTGTAACCTTCGATGGACTGATCAAAAAATTGGATTAGTCGTACATGCCTTCTTGTTGCCAGATGTCAACGAGGAAATCTACCATTTCCTGAGAGATGTGGAATTATTGGTGGCAAAAGAATCAGCTCATGCAGTCATCCCCTTCCAAGAAAAATGGAATGTGAATGTCTCATATAGAGATGGACTTTTTTACCGAGAGAGGAATGCGTCGTGCGAAGCGCTTGTTGCTTCCGAGTAAGCTCTCATATGTGGCATTCCAACTGCATATACATGATATTAAACTCTAGAGGTGAAAAAATTTTTGGATGCAAAAAACCAAACGTAATGCATGAAGCTTTGATTCTGGATTAAGGGAGAATTCAAAAGGAAATTCTCTTGGACACACGAGGGGCCACTAAACGTATTTGTTTAATTCAGGCGCGGACCAGAACTCGTCCACTTAAATTGATATCTATTCGCAAGACAATCCTACAACATTGGAAGAATAGCAACGATGGTTGGGCCAAGAAAGTGATGGAAGAGCTAAACTGCGATGTCTAAAACCAGCACAAACCAGTAATTCAAGAGGAATGTTCCGTCGAGATACTGACCTTAGTTGAGGCTCTGGAAGCTCTGGTCCCCGACTCTCGGCCTTTTTATTACCTACCCATTGTTGCCTTGTCTGGTTCCAGAGGAAGAGACCTAATACAAATCATTCACAGGTTAGAAACCTCGTCAAACAGGTACAAAATGATTCGGGCAGCCTTAAAGCAGTCGAGACTTGCCATGGTTAACAAATTCAGAAGCTCCAGAGTTGCTGCCTTGAGGATTAACCACAAGATTGGATGTGCCAATTGATGAGATGCTTCCCTGTGATAAAGCAGCGTTGTGGTCCATGTCAAAGAAGCTAGAACTCCAAAAATCTTCCGAGATGCTCGGTTTTTTCTCTCTCCTCCTCGAACTGCCTAAACTCTTGGTCTTGACATCCTTAGATTCCTTCCGCTCGGGCTTGGAAAAGCATGAAAAACAACCAACCGCTCTGATCGCAAAGCGAGAGCCATGTCAAATAGCGTCGGAAATAACTTCCGGGGATAAGAATTTGAAGGCCTTCAACACCAAAACAAGCAGCTCACAGCACAATCAGGGGCGACAGCAACTCGATACTAGAACTTCCGACCAAGTTCTGAAGCTTCTTCCTACAGACAGAGCAGCTCAGGGAAAGATTCTTCCCACTGATATTTTTACGCTCGCATCCACCAAAGTAGATGCTCGAGAAATCCCACCCGGCAAGAGAAAATATCACTCCTAAATCACAGAAAAAGGAAGAAAAATCCAGGGAACAGGCAATCCCAGAAAGGCCAGATCACACACAAACAACCAAGGGCGAACAAACCCCATCATACCAATCCAAATCAAATGACTCCAAACAAGCGAGAGCAAAAGAGACAATCGAGAGAGTTCACCCCATGCATCAAGGACGACAGGAAAAAGGTGGGAAAGGGGGTCGACGAATCGAAGTCCTCTCGATCAACAGCTAATGATCCGAGCAGACAAACCCCCTTCTTCCTCGGACGAAGACCCCGATTGACAGATCATTACAAAAGACACCGGGTATCCGTCTCCCTGCTCCCCTGGAGCGGCATAGAATCAAATTATCATTTGGGTCTTCGTGTATTTTACTGATAATATCCGCCTTATCCAAATCCCACCCACCCCACTCTCTCTCTTTCTATTGGCCGTTTGATGGTGAGGTGGGGGAGGGGGGTGGGAGGGAGTTCCTTTTTGAATCCGGCCGGCCGACCAAAAACAGCGGACCTTGTCGGCAAGCCAAAAACAGGGAGTAAATTTTCTAACCCACCATTATTGGAGGCAACTTTGCAGGGAAAGATTGGTCCTACACTACAGAGTCCAGGGGGTGAAATGTTAATGCCATTTTTTCAACTCAATGTGTTCTTCCCTACTGACAAAAAAGGGTGAGATGACAGAAACAAAGCCCAGGAAAGCATCAGAGAAGTCCACACGAACATGGGGATAGATTAATGTACAGAAGAAGTCCACACGAACATGGGGTAGATTCAACCAGGAATAACCAGAAACATCAGAAATTCCGTTCACATACCAACACACAGCAGTTCATCAGTTTCTAACACGAGAAGCAACCAGCAAAATGCTACTAACGTCAGATCCGCTAAGTGGTTAGGATAGGTGGCATGTAGTCGGATTTAGCGCCGAGGACAAGGGCTTTCGTGTCCGGGAAATGCTCAAATCCGGGTAGTTCTGTGATTTGCCCTTCGCTGGACACCCCGACAGGATACCGGAGGAGATGGCCAGGCAGGTCATGGTCCGGGGATTCGCTCGAGTACAAGTCCCAGTACTTGTCCGCTATCTGGTTCACCATCCTGATGCACTCCTCGCTTTCAGGCTGAAGGAAGGAGTCGTCGAGCATCCCGAGGTGCTCATACCACAAGGCCATACGGAAACCATGGATTTGACCACGTGCCGGCTCCATCGTCCCCAGGTGATGGGGTTGGTAAGCTCCCATAGCTATCTCCGAGTCTCTAGCGCCATCCATTGACCTCTGATTGATGTTGGCCGATCCAACTATTATGTACTCATCATCAACTGCATTAGCAGAAGGGCGATAATCATCAGGAACTATAAACAAGAAGATTGAATCAAGGGACAGTGTTCATATGCCGTGATCTCGACTTGATGAAGAATGTCGGAAAGTAATAACGACGCAATTACCAATCATCATCTTAGCATGAACATAGATCATGAATCGCCGAGCTTCCTGAGCCTTCAGATAGTCGGAATCAGGTTCGGGCTTCTCCGAAGGTTCGTACTCTCCGCTCCTCTTTGCTTCCCTGTTCCCAAGGCAGAAGAACGTCAGATAGTTTCTCGGGTCATCCTCCATGCCCTTTGCTCGAAGAGCCTGGATTATGTCCTTGTACATCATTTCCATGGTCCTCCTCTGCCAGTCCAGAATTGCCTGCACAGATCCGCTCTCAGGCATACCCTCTGGCCACATTGGAACCACAACGTAGACAGTGAACCTTTCTCCTGCCTCGATCTTGTTCACGATTTTCAGAGAAAGCTCCTTAGGGATGAGGTGCAATGCATTAATGTCCTCAGGCTTAATGTCGTTGCCAGACCAACAGAAGGAGCTCCCGAGGAAATACTGGTTCTCGATGTAAATGAAATTCTTGGCACGTCTGATGGCATTGATGTAAGCATCCTGAATGCTCCGATCAATAATATTGTCCTTCCCACTGACTAGGCCAGCTCTAGCAGCATCCTCAGGAGTCTCTGGGAACCCAAAAGCAGCCCCACCATCAATTGATCGGAACAACTGGACATTCCACCTCTCAGGGTCATCGGGGAACATGACAGGAGAAGGGGGGATGATATCCTCAAGCTCCCTTATTGGGACAAGCAGATCCTTGCCGCCTTGCTTTCTCCACCGCTGCTCAAAATTGTACAAGACATCCCAAGCAATGGGACCCTCAAGACGAGAGTGAATATCGTGCCAAGGTTCCCGAGGACCGCCCTTGGTGATCGCAGCTCCGGCGAAGTTCGGTTGGTGAAAATCATCGTGGTGTGCAGTATCCAGAGTCCTGAACAAGGAGTGGAATGGAGCATCGTATCTTCCATCACAAAGATCAATGCCCCCAACAAAACTCACGATCCTTCGGTTTTGAGACCCACCATTTGGCATCTCGCTGTCCACAACAACAATCTTTTGGTGATGAGTAAACATGGTTGAAATCTGCAAGTCCTGGACAATACTGCCGCCATCATCGGGATTTCGTGGACAGAGGACACAGTGCACCTCTGTGTTCTGGAAGTACTGTTGAGTCTCCTCGTCATGAGTGGCCATTAGCCCATCTTTCTTCAGGAGACCAACAGATGTCCTATCATCCCAGACGAGCATCAACACCTTAACCCCCTCATTAGCTTTCTTCTTAAGAAGCTCGCCCAGGGTGATATCACCTCCAGGTTTTGGACGTCTTGAATCCCTGATAAGCGAGATCTCAGTATACACAGACCACCCTGTGATGTAGATCAGATGCTTCGCGTTGGAAATGGCATCAAACACATCCTCCCAGCATCTATGAGGCTCGTAAAACTTGCCTCCAGCCAGAGGGATCTTAGGAATGAAATTATCCGGGATATGAGCATCTTGGTATAGAGAGACCTTGCATCCTTGTCTCTGAGAGAAGAAGGTATACGGGACTCCTGGGAATTTTGCACTCCTTATTCCCCTGCACCAGTTAGGGTTCTTTGTGACATCGAAATACTGCAGCCTAACATGGATCTTAGGGCCTCCAGAAATAGGCTCTTTCTCTTCATTGACAATCTCAATCCATTTGTCCACCTCTTCCCCACCCAATAGCTCATCAACGGGTACGTAGGCCCTCCCAATTAGACTAGCACCGATGGGGTTATCGTCCTTGATAGTGAATATAACATCCGATGCCATGTGGGCACAATAGATATGAAAGGATTCATACCATCGTGGATTAGAAGGCTCATTTTCTATCTTCCTAGTTCGTCCAACTCTGGCCTTACCCAAATCAACTGTTGCGTACAATTTGGTGACTCCCTTCCCAAAACCGACTGACTCTTCAATGTTCTCCATCATCTGCAAAAAAGAGAAAATCCGGGCAGTCAGTATGGAGAACTCGAATGAACCTGTGCACGGGGCTAGATGATGCCAACAATATCACCGTAAGAAACAATTTGTTTTAGAATCTTTCAGATCATTATCACCACCAAGACAATACCAGACTGCTCAATGCAAGCCACTCCAGCAAACCAAGAAGATAAAATTTTAAAATACTTCAAGAGATAAAATAAATCATCATCTATTGAGAGAAACTTGGAAAAGTGAGTCACGAATCCTCCTTTGCAGTACAGAAAGAAATCGTGTCACAAAGCATCAACTTTAGCATTGAAGCATAATCTGAACCGCGGTCAGCTAGATCAATCAGTAAGTTGTGGAGAACACGCCTTCAGCTACATCAACTTTACATGTATTTATCGGACTCTGCTATTCAAACAACCAAACCCAAAGTCAAACACAAAAGAAAGCCTGTTAACACCACTATTCTCGGTCCCTTAGCTGCTTAATCTGATTTCGCTCAACTGTGCTTCGACCAACAACAGAAACCATCCGCTAACACTGAAAAACAAGCATAACTACCAAAAGAACCCATCATCTCCGAAAGCAACATCCCATAAACACTTTCAACACAAAACTGGGAAAATCAAACACATAAAAAAAAATCATTTCACCTTGCGGAAGAACTTGGGGGAGTGACCGCCGTGGAGCTTATCCACCTCATAGATCGTGGCGTGAAGGGTTCCGTGCAACAATATCTGCGCCATTCTTCAACCCTTCTTCACCCCAACAACACAGAAAATAAAAAGGGAAACCCAATGATCAGGATCAGACGAATTCAGATCAGACCCAACAAGGATAGACACGCGGAGAATATGATCCCAACAGAAAGGCCAAAACTTACGAAGGGGATCGCGACAGACGGAGAGAGACCGAGGGAGAGTTTTGAAGAGGTGGCGAAAGGGGTTGTGAAATGAAAGTGTGGATATTCAGAAGGAGAGGAGGATTTGTTTCACGTCTGAAAAGGACTAGATGGGGCCCACCCGGACAAAGGATCGGATCCATTTCTCTTAATTACCCAAGTCGTTGAATTTGTATTATTTTGACGCGGATTGGCACACGGCGATGGAATGGGGTAACGGCGTGAACGGCGGGGCGGGAGGAGGAGGAGGAGGCTCGTTCCAAACCCAAACACTCCTCGATTCAGGAGATGGGGAGATCTCGCCTCCAACACTCTCCGGCGACTGACAACGTAATCGCCGTCATACTTGACACACGTGGACTCGAGATCTCAAGATGATTGGGGGTCCAGTTGTCGGAGAAAACCTCGGAGGCTTTGGGCCAAGCCGGAGTACATACATTTATTACAAAACCATGAAAGCGACATCGTAGTTGTCCTCTTCCATTTTAATTTGTTTGTCCTTTTTGGGACAAGCCCATTTCAGTTCGATGGACTTCTCAGGCTTGGCCCAAAATCGAATCGGGATCTGGGAGCTGACCGAGGAGGAAGAAGACGACGACCAGCGGGAGAGGGAAGGAAGAGTCGGACGGGTGGAGAAGAGGGAGGATGATTCTTGCGGTTCTCTTCGCGAATTCCGAAGGAAACATCCTGATCGAACGGTACGTCCCCCTTCCCGATCGATTTCCTGCTTTGTGAGGATGCTGGGGGTGTGGAAGTTTGTTGGAGATAGGAGCCGCGTGATTCAATTGCTGTTCGTCTTGTGCTGTTTTGCTGGATTATGTGCGAGCGATGTGACTGTGTTTCCTTTGGATTTGCAAGGTTTAATGGAGTCCCGGCGGAGGAACGCCTTCATTGGCGATCGTTCTTGGTAAAGCTCGGCGCTGATAACCTCCGGGGTGCCAAAAACGAAGAGCTCCTCGTCGCTTGCCACAAGTAAACCTGGTCTCCCTCTCTTCTAGATATTAGGAATGTGGAAACGTCGTTATGAGATTTTGGATGAACCAATGAATGAATTCTGGCTACCCATTCCCGAAAAAGAGGGTCCGATGTTCTCTCACCGGCTTGCTCTTACTCAGGTCTGTGTACATTGTGTACACGGTGCTCGGCGATGTGAGCATCTTCGCTGTGGGAAAGGATGAATATGACGAGCTAGCCTGTGAGTACTCAACCGAGTTTTCATCATGTCTGCCTGGGATGAAGTATAGATATTGCGCACTGCCACAGTTTCCTTGATCTAATTGACAGGCTCTCCTTGTTTTGGATTCGTATATGCCATTGAAATCTTAATCAACTATCGAGCATTGCCTGTGATGGTTGTTATTGCTACAAGCTAATGGCATTTGATTACTTCCGTATTGGACTGTAGCGCATTGTTTTATGATTAGATAGCTGTGAGATTGTTTATTGGCACCCTAATGTGTTAGATTCATGATTTCTTTCTTCTGATCTGGTTTCCCCCTTGGCTTCCTGAAGTAGCAGAAGTGATCTTTGTCATAACCTCTGCCGTCAAAGATATCTGTGGGAAGTCCCCAACTGAGCGTCTTTTCTTGGATAAGTACGGGAGGATATGCCTATGCCTTGATGAAATTGTTTGGAAGGTTAGTAAAATAATATCCTCCCATCATAGCCAATGTTTTATCTATTGGCTCTTCTAACTGGCCATTATTACTTTGACTGGCTTGTTAGGTTTTCTGTAATTTTGTCTGCTATTGATAACATCGAGAGAGGAACATTTTCATTTTTGGAGATAAACTGGCAAAGAATTTCCTAACAACGGATAGTTTTGCTTGTGTTCGTTTTGTTTTACTAGGGTTACTTGGAGAACACTGATAAGGACAGAATCAAGAGGCTGGTGCGGTTAAAACCTCCAACGGAGTTCTGAACCTATCCATCACCATATCTGTCTGTTCATGTGTCTGATTGAAGTATCTCGGTTCCTGGATCCTTAGATTTGAGCTGCATCAACTCGAGGACCTTCACCCCCTTCATCTTGTCAGGTTCTACACCTTTGGCTGTAACTGTATTGAGGAAATTCGGACGAGGAGGACATATGGGTACATGAAACAATAGTTGTATCTTTTGTGGAGTTGAGTCTTTTTCATACTGCTTACTCATTGTGCTTCCACATATTATCTCAACCAGGTGGTGAAAACCTGGTGCTTGATTAACAACGAAGTGAACATTACCAAATTGTAATCACAATGTTAAAAACACTACAAAAAATGTAATCACAATTTCAACTCGCAAAAGCAGTCGGGGAGGGCAGAGCCAACTCCCATTACAAAACTGTAACGATAAACTTCCCAAAGGGATTGCATCAGTTCCTCCCCTTTTAACCCCCTTGAAAGTGAATTCTGCAAATGCCCTTCTGCTCAGGAAGAGTGTCTTGTAAAGACCCTTCAGCGCCCGCATTGCCGCAACCATCTTGTCCATGTTTCCAAAGTATGTTGCCATGTATGAGTCACTATTTATAGAAACATAGTAATCTAAGGCAGCCTTCGTGTTCCCGTGCATGTTAATGAAATCCTCCCCGCTGATGAGCTTAGATTTGGTGAAGACATTGTTGTAAACTGAAGTCAACTCTTCGATCTCCATCACCCCATCCCCAGCTGCTAGATATATGTTGGCGCTGTTGGGTATGTGAAGTGATCTTAGCACCAAAGCAGTTTCATTTGGGGTGAGCAGGCATTTCCCTCGCTTTCTCCATATCGTAGCCAGCTCACCGGTCCATGGTTTTTTATCTCCCCGTGCAGCCTCAATGGCTTTCATCGAGGACTCTGATAGACCCAAGTACTAGCACTGGCTGTAAGCAACCATGTCAGGTTCAAATCTAAGGTGAAGTGACATAAATGGTTTGGGTATGGCCTGCATTAATTGAGAAGCTTTCTCTTCTAGTGACCGGGTGAGGCGTAATGCATGGTAACAAGCTTGACAAAGGGCCGCTTTCGCATACTCAGGGTACCTGGAAATTAATGAAGATGTTATCGGTTTACCGCCATTAAAAAGAACTGAGAAAATTGTCCACAGGAAGACTACCTGTCCCTTCTTTGGCTCATTGCCGGCGTGAAGGAGATGTACCTGTGCTCCAGCAGTTGTGGGAGCACAGTTTCAAGGTAATCAAATTGTCCTTCTCTCTTGCTACAGTCTACATTAAATGGCTCTTTCGATGCTAGCTCTGCTGGTAAGTCCTTGGCAACTTGTACGAAGCCAGCCATTTGTTAAACAAAATAATCAACATCAAACACATCTGCAAAGCCACTGAATTTGCAGAGGGGACGTGCGTTAGATGTTACAGTCGGAATGGACGAATTCCACAACAGATTCATTCCTAGCATTTGACTAATTTTATAAATATAACATGAAGCGCGACTATACCTAGATTCATTCCAGTAGGCAGCAGCTTCAAACTTTGGCAAGACAAGAGTAGCATTCAGGAGACGGGCAATGCCCACTCCATCACAAAGCTGCACCATACAAAATTTAACCCTCGATCACTTCTTTTTAAATGCAAAGGACTAGTTCTAGTCAGAGTAGAAGAATTGAGGTTCTCACGTCTCTCCTCATCTGATTGAGTCCGCCATAGCAATCGATTCTAGTATACCCATTGGTCTCCTCCGGCGGAGCTGCAGCAATTCAACAAAAACCAATGCAACAGTCTGCAATGAACCGCCAGTTTCGAAAACAGAAACCAGACTCAGAGCACCGAATCGGATTCTCTCCACATATTTCAACGAGAAACTACAGACAACCCACAACATCTGACCCAATAGCAAACCACTCGACTCCCACAAAATAAACCCCCTCCCCCCAATCCGAAATGAAGGTAAAAGAACAAACTTTCATTCAGAAATCCGACAAAAGGGAGCAGGAAGAGAGGGCTCACGAGTTGCAAGGTGGTGTTGAGTCCACCAATTGCAAGGCCGCCATTCGACTTTCCTCCGAAGCCTCCAGATCTCCACATTGCGCCTGCAATATCCCAGCAAATCCGTAACCCCAACTTACGGCACGAAAGGAAAAACTCCGAACGGGAGACCAAACACCGCCGACACGAACGAGGGAGCTGATGGGAAGCCGATGCGGGAGAAGAAGGAACGAGGCGAGAGCACGGAGATGGCGATGAGGAGGAGCAGGGTGACCACAAGACCGCTGAACAAAGGCTTAACCGACACCGCCGCTATTCGGATCATCTACTTCCTCCTACGATTGCAGTTCGTTTAGATTAGATCAAACCCAACAACTTCGTTTCCCAATTTACTGGATGACCAAAAAGGCCTGAACTTTGCGGCGACTCCGACTTAGGAAAGTTTGTTACTAAACAAAAACGAGTTTATAAAAATTGAATTTAACTCTTAAAAAGAGGAAAAAAATGGTTTCTGAATTCCGAGTTCTTGCAAAGCAAAAATTCTTTGCACGTTTGAAACTCCAATTTCGTGAAAATATTTGATTCGGATTATTTTTCACACAAAGCGTTTGTTCCGACAAGTTCTCGATTGGGACAGTATTTGCCGGACAGATGACAACCCGCGATTACCCAATTCGGACTATCATATTGTCCTCCACTTGCTATGATTATTACATTGTCAACGTGAGTAGATAGTGAACGAAGCTCGTTCGTCTTTCGGCCCCCAGTAAAAGCTTTAGCCCTCTATGAAAAAAGAGAGGACAAAATATTACCTTAAGCACCAGCAAATATCTACAGCAATCTTTCAAGATTAAAGAATACATCAATTGAAGAGAACCTAAGCAACAAAACGACTGCTCCTCACGGCAGTGACCCTGATACATGGAAGGAAATCACAACTACTGTAGGCATCCATACTCATATTCTGCGTGCAAATTGTCCATAAACTAAGGCACTCACTAGCCGGTCGACTAGCATATACAACAAACCCAAGCCACAAAGCCTACGAGGGTTTAACGGGAAGGGCTCAGCTCTGCTCCTCACCGTCTGCTATTTCCCTCTCTTCCGCCGCCGCGGCCATCAATTCATCAAAGTTTTCAGTCTTCCCAAGAACTATCTCTATCTGAAAATATGTACATGGAAACCATTAGCGGTGGATAGGAAGCCTTCTGTATGAATCAGAAAACATACTGGTCCGGTTGTTCCAAATGATGTGGTAGAGAAAGAGATTCGATGGACTTCTTTGGTAATGATAGTCACCAAAAGGACTCGATGGCTAAATAATGCAGGCATAACCTGAAAACCAGAAACATAAATATCAGCTTACCTTGGCCTTCTGAACTGGTCTCCCCCTAGCATCATCTTTGATGTCTACAGTGGATGTCATGATTTCTGCCAATGGAAAGTTTAGACCATCATACAAGAACAACTTTCAAACATTCTCATCATACAAGGAATGAAAATGAATAGAAGTCTTACTTTTCTCGACAGCCAACCCATTGTTCTTCAAAATTTCTGCAACCGTGACCACCGTCGCAATTGCTGAAAAGGAATAACACTGGAAGCTATAAAAAACGAGCATAAATGAACATTGAACAGAAGGCACCCGATTCATCGCTATTATAACAAAGAAATACATAATCTTAATAATGAAGACGCAGTGAAGCAACAAAAGTTCTAGTCCAAAAAATTGAGTGCTATAGCTGCTGAACTACAACCTGGAGCAAAAGCAGCCACGGCGTCAAGTACAAGAATTGAGAAAAAAAATCTGTAGTTGATATCAAAGTAATCCTTCACTAGATCCCTTAACAGAGCACATGTCAAACATAGGTTCCTTGTAAGTCTCAACAGCTACATTGAAGAACGGACAAAGAACCTTTCCTGTAATGCTAATTGTCTTAATCTCATAAACCTACATTTAAACGCTCAAACTTATCCCAAGATATGAATTCCCGGACAACTTAAATCCACCGATTCCCATATTAAGCTCCTCATTGGCAAGGAAACCCACAAATAAAAATCAGCAAACTCTTAACTGAAGTTCCCATATCAAGGACGATGCCCAACAAATCGCCCACAATCTCGTCTTCGAATCAAAGACATGATCTTTAAACAGCGGAAAGAAGCACCACCAACAGCTACATAAAGTGAATACTAATCCGGCATAACTACATTCACAACATTACAAGCAACCGCCACAACTACCAACCGTCGAATCTAAAGTGAGAAGGAAAGAGAGAATTTTGTACCCATCCCGAGAGCCGAAAGCTCCACCTCCTCATGCTGCTGCATGTACCTCTGCACCAGATTCGAAAAAAAGGACCCACACAAAACGTGACACATCCGAAACCAACGACACGACACAAGAACAGATAAACACGCGTGGGGAGGGACAAAAGGGGATCCACCTTGGCGAGATTGACGTAGAAGAAGAGGGGTTTCTTGGTGTTGGAAACCTGGATACGGTTCTTCTTCTGGTTCGTTTCGGAGATGTTAACGTTGTTCATTGCTTCCGTCACCTCCTCCATCTGCGTAAGTAGTCCCCCACACGACTCTCCTTCTCCACTCTCCCCCGCGAACCAATAAAACCCTAATCTCCTTCCCTTTCCAAACAACGAATCCCACCGTCAGTGTTTCCCCCCTCCCCGGAATGGCCGGAGACGCCCAACCCACTCCACAGGCCCATTTACATAATTGGGCCTGCTTAGTAGGCCCAATATGGGACACCTGAGTTTTTTTGGCTGTGGTCGTTGCCCTTCCCCCCCCCCCCCCAACCCAACAAAAGAAGCTTCATTAGATGGAGTCGCTCTTCCGAGCACCGTCGCTTCGCCTCTTATTCCTCCCCGCCGCCGTCGTCGTCTCCGCCGCCCCTCGCTGCCCCACCCTCCGCACCCGAGCTACACCGTTCCCTAGCATTCTCCGCCGAAACCCCGCCTCCTTTTCTTCCACGACATCCAGGGCCGGGTGGTTCCTCGGGCTCGGGGACAAGAAAGCGAAGACCGAGTTGCCGGACATTGTCAAGGCCGGAGACCCCGTCCTTCACGAACCCGCCCGTGAAGTCGACCCGAAGGAGATCGGTTCGGAGAGGATTCAGAAGATTGTCGACGACATGGTCAAGGCCATGAGGCGGGCTCCTGGAGTCGGGCTCGCCGCTCCCCAAATTGGCGTGCCGTTACGGGTAGGTCGCGCTCGCGCCTACTCTGCTTATCGCTGTTTTTATTGTCTCCTGCTACCCGATTGACTGTGGCATTGCTCTGCTGGATGTTCACGTCTTGTGGTTTTCTATGGGCGTACTTTCTCCTACTTTGAATGGCTAACTGGACAATTTTTAGGGTTTTGTCGTCGTCGTGACTATGGCATCTGTTAGATTGTGGCAGATAATTGTGTTGGAAGATACCAGTGAGTATATAAGTTACCAGCCCATGTCAGAGATCAAAGCACAAGATAGGCGAGCATTCGATCTCTTGGTATGTCTGTGTTACTGCGGTCACTTGTTTTTGTACGGAAATTGAAATGCATTTCACATCAGCCGTTGTTTTATTCCATTGATCCCGGGCTTACACAGGTAATAATAAACCCCAAGGTGAAGAAGAAGAGCGACCGAACTGCTCTTTTCTTTGAAGGATGTTTGAGGTAACTGAACATTTTAGTTATGACTGAATAGACTTTGTGGAGTTCTGAGTTATGGCATTTTAATAGGTACTCCCAATTCAGGGATTTATCAATCATACATGATGTGTAAAGCTAATATTCATCTCAGGCGCTTAAACCTTGTTGTAGATCATCATGTGTTTTCTTCGAGAATTCGGTAGTGGGGATATGGGGCAGTTGATATCTCTTTGCTTCGCCTGTTTAGTCCATGCTGCTTTTTAATTTTGACTTATCAAGAGCATCTTTTGCCTTGTGGAAACTAGATACTGTTTGGGTGCATTTTCTATGGATGGCCTGCTGAAAAGTGGGAATAAGAGCATGCAATTGCCGACCATTTTGTTGTTCTAATTTATTTTTCTATATCGCACACTAGTGTCGATGGCTTCAGAGCTGTGGTGGAGCGATCTCTGGACGTTGAGGTCTCCGGATTGGACCGTGACGGGAAGCCAATCAAACTAGATGCTTCTGGGTGGCAGGCGAGGATACTGCAACATGAATGCGACCACCTGGAAGGAGTTCTATACGTCGATAAAATGGTGCCACGGACATTCAGAACTGTCGATAATCTTGACCTTCCTCTCGCGGATGGGTGCCCTAAGCTGGGGCCACGTCGTTCGTGACAGTGAATTGTGCAAAATGGGAGAGTCGCTGCTCTGTGGGGGATACTCTTGAGACCTGGAGAACTTGTGGGTACTGCGCAGGTGCTGCATGGCATCCGATGTAAGTGTTCGGCGACTGGCCAATCCCGGGTCAGCATCCACACCATCACGGAGACTCAGGGTCCGTTCAGTGATGTTGCCCACCGGCTTCAGCGAACCCGTTTGAAAGAAGGTTGAAAGTCAATGAGAAAGGACTTTTTGTTATTGAACCTTCGTATCCATTGCATTTTCTTCCAGCATGATTGGTTTGTCCCGCTTTCGGTGTAAGTTGGACCATTTGCAAAACTTTATAAAACCGACAACCACCATCTTCGGTGCCCCCTGCGCCTCTGCTGGTCAAAACCGGCTGCTGTTTGATTTTCCCATGCCCTTTTAACTTGTCGTGTTCCACTTTTACCCCGCGTGGGATTTCGGAAATGGCAGATTCACATCTTTCAAAATCAGGTCCAGCAAGATCACGTTTGTCGCCCAACACCAAACTTTATGATTAATCTCAATCATCCTATCACAAATTGACACCTTTTTTTATCGTCCATTCGATCATTATCTCGTATAGATTTGGGGTGACTGTGGCTTCTGGTGTGATCAGGGGCGAAGTGAAGATCAAACCCAGTACTGTCTGCCTATGTTAGTTTAGCCATCATAAGTACCCGAAGTTCAGGAAATTGGGTTGCTGTAGCCGCAAGAACATGGAAAGTCTGATAAAAACTCCACACGGTTTGGTATACACAGGCAGATGTTACAATTACCCACAACTTGACAAAGCTTGTGCAATCTATAAGATTATAACCCAGAAAGAAAGAGCAAGAGAAACTGAAGAAGACCCAGAATTGAAAAAGGTAAAATTTTGAAGACAACCCAGAGAGGCCATCTTCCCATTTCATCCAAGACTCGCTTCCGACATCCCGCCCTGTTAAAGACGAGATCCAACCCCGCCAAACTCGTGGATCAAGTTGAAAAATGAAGAACTAAAATCTATACCCTGTATATGACAACCTATCCTGCGAAGCAAACTAGAGATGTGGTCCAACACCGCACTCCGCCGTCAAGGAGTAAGCACCCAAATTCCCCCAGTTCAGCCATACACAACCTCTCGTACCCCCGATCCGTCGTCACCAATCATCATCATCCGCCAACTCTGCCTACCTCGATCTGCGCTTGTTTGGAGCAGCGGGCGGCTGCTGCTTGCTATTCTTCCTGTGACCCTTGCTGCTCTTCTTTCCGAAACCGCCGCAGAAACCGCATGCAGAAACCTTAGGGGACGGCGGTTCCATCGCCGGAGACACCTTCCCCGCCCTATACCCCCTCGCTACTCCTCCTCCAGCGGCGCCGCCCGTAGATCTGCTCCTCTGCAGCGTGTTGATGGCAGGAAGGGGGACGGGGGTGACCATCGAGGAGGTGGACTTCCTGGGGAGATCAAACTCGTCCTTCTTATCGTCCCCGCCCTGCTTGACCTGATTCAACTCCCCGGAGAGGAATCGATCGTCCCAGACGAGGCCGGAAGAGCCCTGTCTCCGGAAGGAAACAGCCGATCTCTGCAGCCCTGCCATGTGAACTACTTGGGGTGTATGCTCTAGATCTCTCAAACGAACAAGGGGGGTGGGGGGGAGGGGGAGGATGATTCTGGACGGAGGGTAGTTGATTGATATATGAGGGAGGGGGGTGGTTTCCCTTTTCTTACATGCAAGTCGAGGCTTTTTACACGCACGTATCTATATATAAAAGAGGCCAGAGGTTGTAACGGAAGGGAAGGAAAGGGAGGGGTCCACTTCCGATAGGGGGGTGCAAAGCCAAAACCCGGGAAACGAAGAAATGGTCAGAAACTCTGAACTCGTCTCCCGGTCAACTTTGCCCTCCTCCCCTTATTCATTCTCTTTTTCACGTATTTGCTACTTATCATAGAATATCATTGTTCCCGGGCGAAGCGGGCAAACGCATCGGCGGTCCATGATCGGGCGTCCTTTTCAATCATAGTTGAAAATTGAACAGCAGGATCAGTCAGACAAGGGGACAGACAGACAGAGACAGAGAGAGAGAGAGAGAGAGAGAGAGAGAACGGTGGTGGGAGTTGGGCCTCGAATAAGCCGCCGGGCCCGACCCTATGACCCTTATAATTGGAACGCTCGCATATGCGATTACGTTAGACAACAGTAAGCAGCGGCATTTTGTACCGAACATGATGTAGTTGGATCCTTAAAAGACAATCTGGGGACGGAAGTAAAGTTTGATTGGGTGAGGGGTGATTGAGATAATGATGACGACAGAGGACGAGGTCGGGAGGGGGGCGACTGTGGGGTCCATTAAGAGTGGCATCATATGGCGTGGCCCTTGTTTTCCTGTTGGGAGGGGGGATAATAAACATCATTGGAGTCAATGATAGATGAAATGGGGTGATCGAGTTTTTCAAAGAAAACGTCAAAAAAGGAGGACCACCACTCCCAGGATTGGGGTGAGCGTGAGTTTGTGTTGGTGTGTTGGTGCTTTGCTCTCCCAATGTGCAAAAAGTGCTTGCCAACTAACAAAGATCACATCTCCCCTCCTGCCAAAATCTGGCCTAATCATTGTCCCCTTCTTCCCCCTCTCTGCCTTGATGGATTTTCTTCTGTGGGAACTTATTATGGGATTAGGCCCACTAAAATCAAGCCCGGCCCATTTAAGGGTCGGGGGGAGTTTCTTTCTTCTTCCTCAGTGCCCGCTTACTGCCTCCAGGAGTGTGTCGGAGGAAAGGGTGTTGTTCTTCCTCCAGGAAATGGGTCGGCCTCGTCACCTCCCTCTCCTCCACACCTCATCTTTCTGTGTCCCCCCCACTATCCGTTTAGGCAGTGTCCTTTTACATGGAGGCGTGGCGGCTGCCGCCGTTGTTGGCGGTTTTAACGTTGCAGGATGTACTTGAAATTTGTTTTTGTCTCTTCTCCCGCAGTATTCCTTGTAGGATCGGGATATGCAGTACGCCTGGAGCCGTTGTTTCTGCTCTCTGGCACAGGGACGGACTTCCGGGCCATCGCCATTTGCTTGGATCTGTTTTAGTCAAGTGTGCGGAAAGATGGCTCTTGTGGCGCTCACGTTGATCACGGGCCATTTCAGGTCCTCGACTGGAGCTACTTCATGGTGATGGGTGCTCTTCTGAGTTTGGTAAAGCCAGAGGAAATTCATGGTGACAGGCCATTTCTTTGGGGACCCTCCTGGTGACCTGGGGCTTGGAAATTCTATTCACACACCATGCTTACTCCAACTCCATGCAAGCCGTCCGTGTATACGCCTCTTTCTTCTTGATGAGAGGTGACGCGAGAAGGATCATACGCCTTTGTAGGACTAGTGCTAAGGATAGGAGGTCGATGACCTTGGGAAAAGAATCAAAGATTGGAAGAAGAGGACTCTCATAGCTGGCAGCAGGTACTTTCGGTTTCTTTTCATCATCACAAGATTCGTGTCATTCTGGGAACAGTATAACCTTTTACTGGTTGCAAGCGTAAATAAATCTGGGCACCATGATTTTGTCAATAGGAATCCTCTAGGCAAAACGTTTGCAGCACTGTTCCTGGTGTGGTACTGATATTTCCATGAGCTTCGTCTTCATAGCTGAAAAGATGGCCCTTTAGGATGAATCAATTAGTCATCAATGGAGAGTGTCTTGCACTTTGAATCATGAAGCCTCATTTTCTTCTAAAGGGCGTAACTTTCCCAGGGAAAAAGTGTTTAGTCCAAACCGACATAACATTACACCAGATGGGGCATTTAGTTTCTTTTATTTCTCTTCGTTTGATGATGTTGCATGAAAGCAAACTTAAAAGGGGGGAGTTGGACTTGGACCGGGAGGAATCTGTCTTTTAAGGAAAAGGGGAAAGCAGCAAAGCCCTCCCTCCTCCCTATTGATTAACTAAAAGCCTTCTTTTTGAGTTGGAGGAGGATGATCCGACAGATGCTCTTTATCTTTTGTTGGGAGGATGATCCGACAGACACTAGATACCCTTTGTACTTCTGCTTTTATATGTTGGTTCATGCATGAAAGTGGAATCACCTTATTTGAAACAGACAATTTTATTTGGTCGAATTGATTTGGGGTAGTGATCTTGAGGGATCTTAAAAACCCAAGTCCTGTGCAGAACAGAAGAAGTTTTCTTCTTTTGATGACAACTGGGGTGGCACGACACATTAGATTAGAACAGAAGGAAGGGATTATATAAGAAAAAGGAAGCACAAGCTACGGTTGACCCACAAAATGACATCACCAAGTCCTAGAGAACAGATGATTAAATTGTCCAGGGAAAAACTCTGTAATAGGAAAAGCAAGCACGACCCTCACTCGCATTATACTCAAAAAAGGTGACACAAGAAAAACAGCTCTTCTCTAGTACATCCGGTTCGCGGAGTCCCTGGGCGCGCTGCACCTGAAGCACTCCATCCTGCTCGCGAAGTTATGCTCGTTGCAACCGAGCCTGAACCGTTCATCGTCACACACACACACTCCGTGTCATTAGCCACTTTTTTAAAGTAAAGGGAGAAGATGTGCCCAGGAGAGTGTGTCCTTCATGGGATCATTTTACCTGGTGCAAATCCAATCCCCGGATTTCCAGCAGGAGCGGCCGCTGCCTACCCCGGCATAAGCCCTGGAGGAGTCGAACCTGCAGAAGGCGGAGGGGTCGTCCTTGAATGCGCCGCACTTGAAGCAGGTCGAGCGGTTAGCGAAGTTGTGAGTCCCACAGTTGCCGACGGCACAGTACCAGTCCCCGGGGCGGACATCAGAGCCAGGGTAGCCGAACGAGGCCCCAGCAGGTGGCCTGCCAGCGTTGAATCCGGAAGGGAAGTCTCCGAAGAGCTTGGGGTCGCCGCAACGCTGGCAGGTGTCCCTGCGCTGGAAGTTAAGGTGCTGGCATGACCTGCAGTTCCAATCTCCGATCCTGCTCATTATATATCCCTATCTCCAGGTTCCGGGCCGTCCTGTCCAATGGAAACCACGATGAAACAGAGAAAGGAAATCCGTAGATAAACAAAGAAATCCCTAAAACGGACAAGGCGAGGAGAGTGGAGGGGAATACCGATCGATGAAGGTGGTAGTGGTGGTGGGACAATTAAGAAATCAAGCCGAAACTGAAGAGGTGGGAGTGAATTGGGGAGAGGGAGGGAGGGGGTTGTGGGCCTTTTTATACATGCACTAAAAGGGCAGGGGAGTGGAGCACGTACCTTTTATTATATTGAATTTTATTTTATTTTTTCCCGACTAATTCGTACCAAACAGTACAGACATTTTCGAACTCAGATCACGTAACCAAATTCAAACCGTTTACTCTAATTGTTACAATATAATGAGACCTATATCATAATTATTGTTATTAAACGTGTACTTACTTATATGACAATATATAGATGGTTGATATGAACCGAGCAAGAAATTTGAATTCGTATCATTTTTTATTTATTTAATTTGACTGGGGTAGAGAGATCAATCTTCTTTGTTTTTTTCGTAATATCTTAATAATTGAGTTGGTCGTTCTCTAAGTCGAACTTGCATTTCTTTTTTTTTTTTTTTAATATATATAAATATCACGCAGGGAAAACTGTTCTCTTTTCTTTCCTTATACCAATTCGCACTACTTTACATGCCGAAATTCCATCGCGGCTGCTTTGCTCTTTTTTTAAGCAAAACATAAGAGAGAGAGAGAGAGAAGAGAAATCGTCTCGATAACAGTGTCCGAATGCCTTCTTTAAAAAAAAGAAAAGAAAAGAAAACATTAAACCCAGAGACAAATAACAATAACACACCCAAAGGAAAACACGAACTGGGGTGTGTATAAGAAAGAATTCCCAGTTCAAAGGCTGCAGCAGGGCTTGAGGGAGGAGTTTTCGAACAAAGGGAAAGAGGCTTTGAGTTTTTTTATGTTACATTGGTTGTTGTTTGGGAATGTCTTTGACCGGTTCTTTATCTTTATTTCTTGTTTGTGGCTTCGGTTTTTGCTTCAAATAGGCGTCGTCGTGTTGTGTGATTTTGGGGTTTAACGCTGCTGATTCGATCACACTTCTTCTCCCCCTCCAGCTTTGGGGACACACCATTCGCTTTTACTTTTATCTTTTTTTATTTTTTTTTTAATGTTTGTGTATCTCCAAATTTTATAAAAACCAATAAAAGAGAAAAGATAAAACAGAGAATAATGGAATCCATTCCAATTCCAATTCCAATTCCCTCGAACCAAGATAAAGGTAGGAGGGATCAAACTGTGAAAATGAACATATATATCGGACATTATAAGGGAAAAACAAAAGCAAACACTCTTGTCGAAACGTTGATATTCTTCGGGTGAGTTGAAGACTGCCCCCGATTACCTACCTATATAACAGTTAATAAGACTTTGCTTATGTTATATAATTTAACAATATCCTCGTCTTATTTCATAATTAATTAAATTAAGAAAGCATAGTAAAAAAAAGGGAAAAATGAGGCCACTGTTTTCCCTCTCTTTTCGTTGATTTTGTTTTTGTTTCTCCTACAAGCAAAAGTTGTAGCAAAGCAAACCATCCCCCTGCCCTGGTGTTTCTTCCTTTTATGCAAGACTTTTCCTTTTTACATACGTAGCATGCCGACTCCCCGTGGAAAAGCTCCGACGACAGGCGAGTAGGATTGCTGAGTATGTGGCGCACGCTGTTTCATACAAATACGTTTGGCCTTTTTTCTTCTCACCCTCCCCAAACATGAATTCGCTTTTATTTCTCCCGATGGATGCCACCAGTGGTCATCGAGAGTACTCGAAGCATTAACATGATGTATGTCTCTCCCAACTAGCCCTAATGGTCCACTTGTTCGATCTCTGCGACTTGTGAGATGCCATGTGAAAGAGTCGATGAATTTAGTTGAAATACGTTTATGCCGGCTCCTCCCGATATATATATCCATGCCAATTAAGATTGGACTCTCTCTCATTCGTATTTCCTCGTCCAAATTATTGCAAGCCTTTCCGTAAAAAAGAGTGATGCTTAGGTTTAAAAACTCCATCGGAATGCGAATAGAAGAAAGAGGGATGATGATACCGAGTGCTAACCCATCGACGGATCTATTTTAGCAAAGGAAGAGGACGGGTTATGGGCTGATGGGCCTGACTTTCCATTTGGGCCTTGTGAAGGTGACCGGGCCTTATAAGAGCCGGCCCGGGTACGGGGTCGTAATTTTGCATTTTGCTAAGAAAGGACTGAAAATTTCCCGGGGTAGAAAAAAATGAGAAGGAACAACGTTCGTCCCATGCCATCCGACGGGAGGGAGGGACGATCCCAAATGGACGACCACCACGACCTCCCCTGATTCCTTCCATTTGTCGACAGTCTCCGTCCGTCTCTTTCCCAGGATTCAGATCGCCGATCCCCGATCCGCGAGTGCCCTCAAATTCAAGCTCTGATTTGTTCCCGTTGTTCGGTTTAGGAGAATCATGAGTGGCTTGGAACTCCCGAGCATAGACACCGCCGATGATAAGGGAGGCGCGATATTCAGCTGCGGCCTCTTCGACACGGAGATGGTCCGCAAGATCGCCGAGATGCTACTACCCGGGCTCGCCACCGCCTGTGTGGACCACACCACCGGGGACGTCTTCAGGACCCCGGCCTCTGTCGCTGTCGATTTGAGGAAAGAGTTTGTCGAGTACCTCACCCACAGGAGCGAGACCTTCCTCGCCGAGTCGGTCATCCTTGAGGGGGAGGTGGCCGCGGAGGCCTCCGACGACCCTTACGAGGTTGTATGCTTGATGGTGGACGATTTCGATACCATGAAGCGGAACCTGTTGGGGAGGATCTCCAGCTGGCTGTTGAGCGAGTTGAGGGAGGATAAGATCGACGACGTGGTTCAGGAGATGGAGATGAGTAAGTTCTGGTCGACGGACCGGAGGGAGGCCCTTGCTCAGACCTTGCTCAGGAACGTCGATTACAAGGCCGTGTTTCACTGCGAGTCTAGGTTTAACTTCGCGGAGGATCTCGCGGAGCACGGCCTCGTGTGCAAGTTTAGGTCGGCTGATTGTTCCAACGTGGGCTGTAATGTGAGATTCGTTGCGGCTCATATGGATCATCATGATGTAGTTTGTCCCTTTAAGGTACTCCCGTGCGAGCAGAATTGCCCTGCGAGCATTTTGAGACGCGAGATGGATAGGCATTGCATCACTGACTGCCCCATGAAGACGGTGAATTGCAATTTCTATTCCCTTGGTTGTCAGGCCACGGTGCCTCAAAGCAACATAGAGAAGCATATTTCAGAGAATCTCCGCGATCATATACTACTCATTCTTCAAAGATTACATAAGGATGCTTCCCCTGAAGATCTGAAGTGCCGGGCAGAGCAATTGGAGGTGTGACTCTTGACCAGATTGCGCATAGCCTTCTCTCATTTTGTTTAGCTTTGTTCATGTTGCTCAACCTCTGAAAGTGCTAGTTCTTGTTTTATGCTCTGGGTTCTGATGTTCTGAACAGCATATTTGAAATTGCTGTTGTTCCAAGGGTAATGATTTGATGTTGCTGAGTGATGGGATTCCTTTTGCAGTCATTGGCGTCGGAAAAAATTCGGGCAATGCAAGATGTTAGATCTCTAACATTTTCCATCAGGGATCTTGACTCGAAGGTTCCTGAACTGCCCGCGAGTGAGACAGTCAGTTCTGGAGCATCCGACGAAGAACATCAAGTAACTCCAGGGATTGCAGAGATAACTGCACAAGTGGAAAGTTGATTTTACCACATCTCTGCTTGAACTAACAACAACTCCTGTGGAAGGCAAATTCTGCAGAAGAGGCGGACTATCTGATTATTTCCTGGTAGCATCATTTTTCCCTTTCTATGTCTATTCTTTTTTATTATTGGTCTATTTGGGTGGCTGATCTTGTCAAGAATCATGTAGGCCAAATGGTCATTCTTTATTTAATTTTATGTCACGGTAAATTTGTTTCATCTATCAATCATTCAAATGAAAATGAAGTCCGATTATACTTGAATTAAGCGGGTGCTTCGATCTTGTATCTGTCAGAATAATGTACTCAGTTGCGATGGGAAATACCAAAAGCTTATGTTTACTATTGAAGATTGAGTTTAGACCATTCCGACAAGTTTTTACCAAGACAAGATGCTGTTTTGAGTGGGTTTTGTTGTTCGTCCATGGCATGGTTTGTTCAATGTGTGCATGCATTGCCTGGATTGCGAGACTGTAAAGTTTGTGTTGACACCCAGGATAGTCACGAGGATATACGATTATGTTCTCCGTTTCCTCGCTGCTCTAGCCCTGCTGTTCTAGGGTTTACCCTGCATTCTGATATTACCAGTGATTTTGATCAGATTTCCTTTTACCTTTTGTGGACTACCATTTTGCCTTGGTTCTTATATTGGAATCTCTCTGTATTGGTGTAGTGGCTTTTTATCATATTATTACAAGTTGCAATCTTGGGCCATTTTATGTTGAGATAGATTATGTCCTTCAATCTTACTTGCCTAATAAGATCAGTACTTTTGTTTTACTTTTTGGAGATGTCATGAACCAAAGAAGATGGAGGAACAATTGATAGGACAAAAGGAAATCCTTCCAAATGAAGAGGGCAAATACAATTATTCGCAGAAAGCACCAGAAACAGGGATGATGGACAGACCCTTGGAAAGTCGCAGGTTGTCCTTATTTCACAGCCGAAAATATACCGACTGTCTCTTAACACAAACCGGACTAAAAAAGAACCAAAAAACACACACATCGGAAGTTAGCGTTAACGAACGCTAACTTCTCTAATATTAAAAGGACAAAAAGAAAGAGCACTTTGATTGAACTCTTTAAGGGCTCCTCTCATCAGACTCTGTTGGAGGGGTTGTTGCTGTCGTAGCTCGAATTGTCCGAGCCAATGTTCGACGACCCGTACCTCGAGTTCTGCTCGTTGCCAGCATTCATCCCCAGAGTGCTCTTCACCGCGTCGGCCGCTCCCTGCGCCATGTTCTTCACCTGCTCCCCTGTCTGCAATCACGCCAACGACACATCCGGTCCATGTTTTTTCGATTCTGTATCTGGAACTGAGAGTAAAGTGTGAACAGCAAAAGTGTAAGGTTCTCGCCTGCTGAAGGAAATTGGTGGCCTGTCCCTTGATGTCGTAGCTGCCGCCAGAGTTCTGATTCAGGTCGCTCATCCTGTCCGAAGCCGGCTGGTACTGATTCATTCCCCCACAGCTATCCTTGTTATCGGAGCATCCACGGGTGGAATCAGAGTACATGTCGTCCCCCATCCTGTTTAGACCGCTGGATCCCCGATTCTCTGATCCATACCTAGGGGAGGAACCAAAAGACCCATCCCCGGTGCTCCCCCGGGATCCCTGGTTAGTGTAACCCCCAGAACCCTGGAATGAGTCGGAGATATTATCTGTATTGGTCTTGTACTGGTTCGAACCCTGGCGGCTGCTGCGGTTCTGGTTAGAATCGTACGAACTATCCATGCCCGATCTCTGGAACTGATCGGACCCTTGGCTGAGGAGGTCGTCGCTGATCATCTGTTCAGACAACAGTACCGAGGTAATGGATAGTCCCCCGTGTTGCATTCGTGATGGTATGTCCTAAAAGGGAAACATTACCTGGGGTTGGCCAGTGTAGTCGCCTCCACCCATCTGGTACTGATCACGGTCACGATCACGGTTCGCCATAGTTTTCGAGCTTCGCTTCTTCTTCTCTTGGTTTGTTCTCGCAGATGTATAAGGTCGTCCTTTTAGGAGGGCATTTATAGCATAGGAAAGGTTGTGGTTGTTTCTCTAAGTTTTGCCATCACTGGCTTCCAGTTTGAGCGCAAATGACGCCTTGGACGAGATCTTTAAGGTAAGAAATTTTCAAAACTCACTATCTACAATCACGTGTACGATCATTTCATCCCCCCACATTTGTAGTTTGCTTCTTCTAGAGGAGTGCTGCTTTTGGGGGCACAACTTCTTTAACATCAGTGAAAACTCTGCCATAACCAAAGGTATAACAGCGCGCCTATTTAAACGACGTACAAGAATATGAAACGTAAGCATAAGCGGATAGATGGACTGGACTGGTCATGTGGATCCATATCCGCATCTTTGTTCCCGTAAGAGACTGCCACTTTGCGGGTGATCATCCTCATCATTTCGCTAATTTTCTTCGGCAGACAGTCCATACGCTGCCTCGCTTCTTTGATGATACCAAGTCACCAATTCGTTCTTCGGCCAGCCTGGGTGGTATTATGCTGTTGATGGTTCCCTCTCGAGTGCCGAAGGGTCTCTTTTGGGGGGAACTGGGTCGACGGAGGGTCAGTTTGACTTCTCCCATGTCGTCCGTGCCTATAAGAAATCAAGTAATTTCTCCACAGCACACGGACGCTCCTCCCTAGCAACCGATCGATCTACTTGTGCGAGTAGCAGTGCTTCGTCATCGTGGAGTTTGCGGACAAAGTTGCCTCTTGGCCTAAGGCTATTGCAATACTGGAGGAAGTATGCTTGACACTGCATACCCTTGGTCCCATTGCGAGCTTGAACCCCTCCTCAGCCAGCCCTTCGACGCGTATCCTGCCTTCATCCTCACGTAATCAGCGATCCCCCTAAGAAACCCCTGTCGCGTACTTCCTCTCAGGCAAGTCCCGGCCCTCTCCCGAACCGAAAGTGCCAAGGGTGAACGCCGTCGCTCCTATGAGAATCTGGCAGGCCTCAGGAAGGTCGACCTCAGCCGCGTGCTTGTCTCCCGGCTTGTTATTGGAGCTGTCACGGATCCCAGTACCGTAGACAGTGGTCAAGCAGAAGACACGGGAGAAGAAGAAGAGCTTCGGATTGGTTCAAAGACTGATAGTGAAGAGTTAGATGGTGATTATAAATAAATACTGTGAGTGGCCATTTAATAAGATTTATTGGTGGTTTGAAGTTAATGTTTTAGTTAATGGGTTTTGAATGTTTTTCACTTAGTTTTGTCTATTTAAACTCTATGATGTAAGATCATTTTTATCAATTTATCGATCAAAATCGAGAAAAAAGTTTTCGCTTAGAGTGTGATTGAGCTTTTCTTAATTTTTGTTTTGGCATAAGGTTCTTCGTCTCTACAGAAAATTTTGTTATTCTCTTATCTCCCTGTTCTTAGAATTACTATTCGTAATGCTTTGTTTCCGGACATCCTCGTAACATACGAGCTCGGATTGTTGGTTGGCAGAGCGGAAAGTGGGGTGTGGGCAAAAAGACAAGAAGTGCGTTCATTCCAATGGAATGAGGCTTGGCATGGTTGTTAATCGTCGTGCTGGCGATGAATCAATACGATTACGATTGATAAGAGGTGGACAAAACAAAATGGTCTGGATTTTGAGATTCATTTTTAGTTTGATTTTTATTTGAAGTTTCTAATTCATGCAACTCATCAGATGGCCATCTAACGTTCGATAGTTGGTACGGGAGTTCGGGATTCATTTGGATAAACAAA
This sequence comes from Melastoma dodecandrum, assembly GCA_029817715.1. Taxonomy (NCBI): domain Eukaryota; kingdom Viridiplantae; phylum Streptophyta; class Magnoliopsida; order Myrtales; family Melastomataceae; genus Melastoma; species Melastoma dodecandrum. The sequence goes on from JARUPY010000271.1 coordinate 502,531, forward strand.
GAAAGTATTTATTTTTTTTTTTTTTCTAGAGCATAAACTAGTAAGTGATTGCCGCTTCGAATGTGATCAGCTTCACAGATCCTCTTAGCTTCTTCGCAGCTAGATTTCCCATATGCTGGTTATACTCGCTTTCTCGCTTACCGGACTGGAAATATTTCACGTAGTCCCCCCACAACTCGCCGACGCTCCTCCCCATCAACCGGTAGAAGTATTCGTCCGAGTATTGCTTCTTCATCATCGCGTTTAGCTCGCTCACAAAGTCGTCCCCGACTCCCCTTATGCCGTCGCAGTACTCAAGGAAATACGCAGTGACCTCGAACCCTTCGTCCCATCTCAACCCGGATCCCCTACTCCTCCAAGTCTTCGCCGGGTACCCTGCCTTCAACCTCATGTAGTCTGCGATCCCAGTTAGGAGTCCCCTCGGCGCACGGCCCTTACCGTCGTTCTGCCACACACGCGTGCTCTCGTGGTAAAGGAGACCCGCAAACTCCCTCCTCAAGTCTCCGTCGTATTGCTGGAGGTAGTCGGAGTTCAGCCGGATCGTGTTCCGGACTGTGCCGGACGGGTTGAGGGCGTGACCACGGGCATGGCGTGTCTCGAAGCTCTCGACGAGGAGGACCACCTGGTCGTACTTCAGCTTCCCCTTGTTTAGGTCGTGGTGAAAAGCCTCGAGGACGTTCTGGGTGGCCCCTCTCAGCATCTCGAAGACCTGGATAAGCCCGATGGCATCGGTGTGCTTGTCTCCGGGTTTGTTATTGGAGTGGTCAGCGATCGAGTAACGGATTCTGTTCCCGTGGGCAGCGCCGAGACATGGGAAGGAGACTAGGAGGCATAGGAAGAAGATATCGGAGGTTGGAGACATGTTTTGGATGATTTTTAGCGACATCTCATCTTGTTGTACGCACATATATATCGAGATGAAGTTCATCGAAGGGAATGAAATCGCACATTGTCAGAACTCTCATTGTAAGGCGAGGGAGACTATGAAGCTTACAAGCATTCGTTTTTTCTCGCTTTCCTTTGGAATTATTAGGAAGAAAATGTTGACTTAGTTTCCATAAATCATGTTCCAAGTAAGCGCACCTTGTGAGCTGTTAAGTTTATTTGGGCCTGTATATTAACGGGCTTATGAGGCTTGGCCCATCCACTATAAGCCCATTAAGGTTCGAAGACGGAGAAGAATCGTTTTCTTCCTCCAACCCAGTCGGGGGACTCGAGTCGTGGCGGTTGTTCCTGCCAAGTAGCCCCGCCGCTGCCGCCGACGAGACGTGGGTCTCCAAGAAAATCGGAAAGCTTTCATCTTTCGGAGTCGAACATTCCCTGCCGCTTGCTCTGTTTTCGTGTATCTAAAGAGTTGATACGTTGGTGCGGTATTGATTTTGCTTGTTCCTTTCTCTGTTCTCCGATGAATCCTTGAGCAAATTTCGATGCCTTTGCCTTGGAAAATGTTACCCAGTATGAATTTTTCGTTCGGCAGTTTTTGTGGGCTCGTTTTAATCGTATCCAATTTTTACCCCTTTTCTAAAAAAAGTTTGGAAGGTGATCTGTCTCCCTTGTGATTCTTCAGATAAAGTGCTTGGATGGCGAAGTTGCTCTCGAACCATCTCCTCAAGGGAGTTAAAGGTTATCTCCCCGGTTATTCTTACGGAGTGGTGAGTATCCTGGACATCATTTCGGGGCGACTTGCATTGGTGGAATTGTTGCTAGTAGTGTCTAAACTTCAGTACGCCTTGCGCAGGTGTCTGCATCTTTTAGTCATGCTGGAATTAGACGCTTCGCTTCCGTGCCTGATGATCCCGACATGCATGAGGATTTCAAACCCGCCGACAAGGTTCAGAGTTCTGACATTTCCCTGAAGGATGTCGTTGAGCAGGTAAGTGCTGGAATTCAACATTACCGAAGCTGTCGTTATTCTCTTAACAACTTCCCATGACTAATGTGTGTTCTTTTTTTCCGTCAAATTGATGCAGGATGTGAAAGAAAATCCTGTGATGATATACATGAAAGGGGTCCCCGAGTTTCCTCAATGTGGATTCAGCTCCTTGGCAGTGAGAGTCCTGAAGCAATACAGTGAGTTTGGTTATTGTACATCATTCTTGGCATAGCTATCTGCCATGACATAGGGAAGACTAGCCCGTGTTAATTATAAAAAAAAAGAATCGACTAGTCCATGTTGCTGCTCTTCAGTTTAATCAGTTCCTTCTCGGTACAATTTTCTTGCAGATGTTCCATTGAGTGCTAGAAATATCTTGGAAGATGCTGAGCTTAAGAATGCTGTTAAAGGCTTCAGGTATATGTGGGCCAGTTCTCCATTGTTTTACTTTCTGGGCTTGATAATGAGGCTGCATGCTTCCACGTCACTTAAGATAGTCATTGTTTCTTGATAGCAAATTTACCTTTGCTACTAAGGTTATATATCTAAGTAGAGTTGCTTTTCTTGTTTATTTGTTTTTGGTATTTGATGAGAAATACCAGGATATATAGTATTGTACTTCTTCCATAAGTTTTTCCAGAATGATCTTAAATTCCATGTGCTAATTTGCACATGCTGACTATAGTTGTAGAAAAGTGGCAATTGTCTTTTGGAAATATGTTATCTACTTGATTTTTACGACCTATCCAAGGTATACCAGAAAGCAGCTTCACACTATCGTGATTATTTCTGTGTAATTTTGTCTTGCAGCCACTGGCCTACGTTTCCACAGATATTCATCAAGGGTGAATTTATCGGAGGTTCGGATATTGTCCTTAACATGCACCAGGTTGATATCTTTGTTTATCCTATGCATCTGCAATCACTTCTTGGGCCTCACAAGGCTTAGTGACTAATTTCTCTTACGTTTTCTTTTTCCCTATACAGAGTGGGGAGTTGAAGGAAAAGCTTAAAGATGTCGCCGCTAACTCAGAAAAGTCAGCCTAACGTTACATCGAGATATAATTTGTGAGTTTTAGTTGACTTCATGGGCGGTCTAGAACATCTGGCTGGACTTGTGCGGTTGACTTGTGTACTTTAATCTACTGTAGAATAAGAGCCCTTAGGATGCCATTATACATCTTTGGTACCTTTTGATTTAAATTCGAATCTTGAGCTCCATTGTCTAGAATGACGCATTATTATGCTCGCCTATATTTGTCTTCTTGTTCTCTGTTGGGTTGAAATAATTTTATTAGGAAAAGGACCGGGAAATTACAAAGATGAGACACAGGACTGTGATCTTGCAAAGATGTTAAGCTCAATACATATACCGGTTCCGTCTGTTAACCTCGTATTCCTGATGATGGAGATTACTGTTACTTCTAACCTTCAAGCCCCATCCAGGAAGCTATCCAGTGGCAGACGTCGCCCATCTCTCTGGGAACTGTGTAGTGACCTATCCTGCATGACCGAATGTGAAAAATCAGTTATCCTCGAGAGTCATCTCTTACTATTTTATGGTTTGCTGTACCAAAGTTCATACCCATCGTATGATTTGAATGAGACGTAGCGGAATCCTGCAGAGCTTAAGTAGCGAGAAGACTTCTCTCCGTAGATATGGGGAACTATCTCATCGCCTTCATTAATAGCAAGTCGATCAGGGGAGAAAGAGAATCATGCATTGGGATGACATTGGAAATGCTTACAAGTTCCGTGACAGAGTGAAACGGGCAAGGATGCAGCTCTCCTTGTCGCATCATTCGATGCCTCGATCCTATTCCTCAACCTTGCACAAGGAAGCCATCCACTTAGGCCAATTACGCCCCTCAAGTTGATTGGATACGGTGTGCCATTTGCGAATTTGCCGACGGCCCAGCACACTGTAGAGTAGAGTGCGATTGCTGCACCCATGCTGAACCCTCCGATGCCCAATTTTACTAACATACATGGCAATGAGTAAGTTTTACAATTTACTCAGAATAGAGGGAGATTGAGATTGCGTTGCTCGTTTGTGAAGTACCATCAGCAGGTTCGCTGGACAACAAATTCACAACATGCATAGCTGAAGCCTCCAAACCTTCCATATCTTCAGGGCCATCCTCGGACAGCTCTCCGGCATCAAACCCTGAGAGAATATACCGAAGCATACATGATGGCCTTTGCGTTAGTATAAACATATGAGGAAGATGGAAAACGTATTTCTTTACATGCATTGCATGAAAATCCGCCGAGCAACCTCACTGGACGAGTTGGTGCAGTGGGGCAAATCCATTTGACCTGTGCAATAAGGAAAGAAAAAAAAGGCGACTTCAACTTATGAAGAAACGGTGAGCTAGAAAGTACTAAGTTCTTTTGTGTTGGCTTATGCTTACATTGGGAAGAGGGAGCGTTTCCAAGAGTTGAGCCCAACTGGAAATCAAGCAAATGTAACATATGAGAAGGAGAAAGTTTGGCTCATGCGACACGGCTTAAGGGAAAGTGGAGAAAGACTAGTCCTTTTTGGACCACATGGGACTCATCAGAAGTATGTAATAGTACCGATAATTAGATGCATGCCAGTGAAAGGCACTCACTGTTTGCATGAATAGTAAGTAGGAGCAAACATAATATACCTAGAACCGTTGTCGCCAAGGCCGTGGAGCCAGACAAAAGTGGCCTGGTGCCTCCCTTTTGGCCTCACCACATATGTCCTCCCAAACTCAACTGTCCTCCGGCCAGCTCTGCTTCCTGAGGGTATCATCAACAAGAAAACAACCACCTCTGTTTTAAGCAACGAAAACTCATGATCCCTGGACAATTTTGACAGCAGCAGCATACCAGAGCCCATGGCATTGTTGTTGTGATAGCTCATCCTTGCAGTAAACCGCTCTGAGGATCCTGAGCTGCACACTATGGGAAGCAACATGAGCCATGGAACCGCTTTTATACACGGGACAGAAGATGCAGCTTACAAAAGGGGGAATCACGGTTGAAATGGCGACGCGTGCACCAGCATAACACGTTGTCGAGCATCTGAAGAGACCGCTGAAAAGAGGGAATTCATTCCAGCGAAAGCGGGGAAAAGGACTAACAAAAGTGGGATCTCTTTTCCAAAAGCAGAGCCGCCATTAGCTATTGTTTAAGCTTTCAAGTGATCCCGCCGATCGCATTGCAACTTCAGTGGCATCTATACCTTGCATAAAAGGAAAAAAAAAATTTCGATAGTAAAAAATCACAGGGGAGTTGTTGGTTTTTGCGAAGATAATCGTGGTTTTGAATTAAGTGGCCGAATAAAGCATGCTAATACTCCACAGCTATTGACGTGTTGGCTATGACGATTGTCGAAATCTTCCATTTAGGCATCAGACTTAGACCCCCTGCAACAAAAATCTACTAGTATCTGTAAAGCCACTGCTTCCAGCTGGTTTTCTAATTCCCAGAGGCTGTGTAACGGCGCGTTACCATTGACGATCAGATCTCCACCTACAAAAGAGAAATATTCCATCCTAGTTAAGATAAGAATTTCGGGTTCCAAAGGTTCACCAATGGCATGCTTAAGACTTAGTTCTTAATGGGTGCATCCTTCATTTTATAGACCACCATGTCTTGTTTCCTACGAGATGCACCCCCCTCCCCCTATTGCATTTGGGGAAAACTTTCAGAGGTCCCAAATGCACTCGGCAAAGAAAAGTTCTTAATGGATGATGCTCTAACACTTCCACGAGAAAAAAAACCCTATTATAATACGAACACCAACACTCCCCCCCTCCAGGAATCATTTGGCAACACTAGAAAATCGAGTATTCCAATCCCAGTAAGCTCGGGAGCGTGGCAACTCGCGTAGTGTAAAACTCGACAGAGGAAATTCGGCCAGGCTACGATACGAGGGGCTTCGGCCGATGGAACACGATGCCACCCTAGGACTACCATCCAACGCCTACTGATAGACGGAACCAGCATCTTCTTGGCTACGCCAAACAGCCAGGATGCTGGGTTCGACGATGATAATAGGCTGCCATCCCCACCCCCAGAATGAAAATTCTGTAGTGATTTCTTTTTAATAAGGTGGGTTGATGTGATGGGGGGAGGGCACATTAATAATGGGCAACAGAGCATCCCTCCCTCCCAGCAGCAACTTACCACATTATTAGGTCAAATACTAAGGAAATTCTCCCCCACCCTTTCTGGGGGGGTAAAAGGCGAAAAGGAAGAAAACTAAGTTTCAAATTGTCAACTCCCACTTCCCAGACTCACCTCACCCTGGCGACAAAAGAGAGAGCAGATGGGACTTTTAATTATAATTTAAGACTCGTGGATAACAGCATGCAAAGGGGGTCGACAAAGGAAATATGCTTCCCACCACTTCGCAGCCATTGGGAGTGGAGTGAAGGGGCTCTACAAACTATTCCACTCCCCTTGATCCCAGTTGATGATAAGTCAGTGCCTTCCTTGCTTCATGCTTTGTCAAAGGAGGCGTACGATGTAGGTTGCCCCCCCTCCCCTGCAACAAAAAATATCAGAAAACAACTAGTATCCTTCTCCAGAGAATTCTATATTGGCTATCAGAATGCATAGACTCTTTAGATATTCTGCCTGAATCAATAATTCGAACCAAGTTCCAGTAAAGAATCGTTTTATTTCTCGACGCCTTCAAGGAAGAGCGCTTTAAGACCATCCATAGCCCCTCCCTTGCCCCCCTGGAAGAAATCATTCCAAGTGCATACTACCAAAAAAAGGAGGGTGCTGCTCCTCCAGAGTTGTGTGCAAAGCAACAACCATTTTGAACACAAGACCAACAATCCAGACGAGGAAGACTAGTACGCCTTGGGCTTTGATGCAGTGGAGTATACAGAAATCTGTCCCGTTTAACCTCTCTCAAGACCTCTTTTTTTTTTTTCAGCCACTAAACCTTGAGACTGGCCGAATTAATGGTGCTCTTCCTCTTCGCCATGCCCGTAGGGCGATCCTCCGGGGCCCACCACTTCCAGCTATCAACATGAAGGGAGCATGTGAGAACAAAATATCTAGTTGGAGGATGATATTTCATAGACATACAAATGCCCAAGTGTACGGAGAATCCATTGTCCATGGGACAAATTAATTTACTAGAATTGACATAGTAACGAGGCTGGACCATGCATTGGAGAAGAAAGCAGACCGCTGACACCTTGAATTATAGAAACAGAATTTCAGAAGGTTAAATTCCAATGGCGACTTACCACAAAATACTGAGAACAGACAGGACATTCATGAGGCACTCCCTTCTTCAGCCAAAACCATACAACGTCGTGCTCGTCCTCTTCAGATAAGAATAAGGGGCAAAATCTAATGAGATTGAGATGTAGGACTAAAAGCCATTGTACTGTCGGATTACTGGAAAAAGGTGAAAGTGTAACCAGTAAAATTAAGCAAAGAACAGAAAACTGGGATTACCTCCTTCGCCTCCAGGGCATCCAACAATTCTCTTGTCAAAGACAGACTTGACCACTGCTGGCGCTTCCTACAGTCAAATAAAAACCAAATAGGAAGGGGGAGGATTGACTGAAACGGAAGGTTCTCGCACACTATTTTTCTATTCGACGTATTCCAGTTTATCATGTCATTAATAGCCATTTAAAAAATCCAGCCCCCCCAATTACAAACAAAAAACCTTCTAGGCACCATTTAATAATCAGGTGAACTTTGATAACGAGAAGGGAACACATAAGTAATACTCACAAATCGTGATGCTGGCAAAGAGACTTTCCCAATATCTCAATTCTACAAAAGATACGCAAGGAAAACTTAACAGCTAGTATTTTCTCTTCAGGTACTTTATTAGGATGGAGGAACCTGTAATCTACAAGTAATGTAGAACAAGTAAATATTGAGCTAGTTTTCAACCTCCCTGAATCAGCATATTAGAAGTATTGTTTTCTAAAAGCATACCGCTTCCTGAGAAAGTCATGCTATTATTGCTTATTGAGAGCTAATGGTCACATTCTAAAGACACAAAGCAATTTTCCTAAGCTCATGATCTCGATCAAAGAAAACCCCATAACTGCAAATGTCAAATATGTAAACAGCCATAAATGTCTCAACGGAAACATATAATAGGTTTCACAAGATGGTCCAGTAAGGTAATTTATAAACTCAAGATGAAGACTGAGGCAAAGTGAAACACAAACCTTTGTGCCGAAAGGTCCGATGGGATGGTCTATTTCAAGGATGTTTCTTCCCTGATAATACAAAGAAATCAGATTTAAGCCGATAATCAGAAGGGCTACTAATAACAGAAAATACAATGACACATGATTCATCAAAACTGCGAAATAAAAACCAAGAAAGGGCACCTCAAGCTCAGCTTGAAGTTCCTCCCGTTCATGTCCAGTGGCAATGGGCATTACATCCTCGACCTTCTTCTTCACGACAGTTTTGTCTACATCAGCATACGACAGCCTAGTAACTAACAGAATTCAAATAAACCAACCTGCGATAACGAGTCCAACAAAATCCGAAAATACAGTCATGGAGACAGACGCCACGGCGTTCACGGACGCACAGAAAAGAGAAACAGTCCAATCGATACAAAGCGTCAGGCTCACAAGCATCCTCAAACACCTCAAAAGCCGTATCTAACAACCAGGTATCATGTTACAGAACGAGAAAAATTCAATCCGGATTAATGACCTCGGAAGGGAAAGTGTGAAGGAAAACCACGTACCGGCGTCAGCGCTGAAGCTGCGGGAGGAGAGGATATACGAAAGGGGACGAGAAACGTCGGATCCATCGGAGACCAGGCCGGCGGAGGTCACAGCGGATCGGAGAGAGGAGGAGGCGAGGGCTAGGGTTCTAAGGTGAGAAGAGACGAGTCTCCTCCACATGGTTGGATGGACTTTTAGGAGACGGAATCGAGATGCGGTTGGGCGTTATGAATCTCAGGTTACCCCTCCAGCGCCGCCGCGATTGAAGCGTCAAACCCACCTTTTCTGCTTCAGATTTCTGTTCGTGGACACTGCCGCCGGGCGATGGCTTTTCGGGAGAGGGACTGGGAATGGAAATGGGGGACGGAGGAAGACCCTAGAGCGACCTAGTCCCTAGGTACACTTTCCCTGGTCGCTGCCGTAGGTGATCCTCGGTAGGGCAAGCGCGCCACGGGAATGGGGGTGTTTTGGAATTGCATCACCTGACGGAAGGCCTTCCATGGGCTTAATCACTGGTTGGGCTTCCAAGGTAGCCCTAAATACAAAAGACCACTGGGCCAGTGAGCCGTTTCAGGTTATCCACTTCCCAGTCAAACTGTTTGCCCTTTCCCGACAACCGATCGAATGTCCTGGCGCAGAAAACCCTTCGTATTTGTTCGTCGATGGCGGGGTCGGATCATAGACGGGACATAACTGAAGTTGGAGGTTAATTGGGAGAATAGAGTATCGGGATCCCAAACAAACGGCGCCTAAATGTCAAGATAACAAAAAACGATCTTCTTACATCGCCGTAGACCCCCTCCGACAAATACAAGGATCGTAACTAAAATCCATCACTTACATGAAAATGCAACAAGAGGAAATGCCCTCCAACTATTCATACCGGAGGCTGTGGCAGGACACGTCTGTGGCGAGCCGCGACGCGATCGCCGAGTGGTACATGACGTCATGGAAGGAGTAGCCCTCGGCGGTCTTCCTACGCAACTGCTTCGCCTTCTCCTCGGTGAAGCAACCAACCGCCGGTTGCGTCCTGGACACCGGCTGCCGCCCTATCGCCGCCGCGTTGACCGACGCGCCTGTCTCGTCTGGGGAGGTTAGGAGGTCTGAAGACCGCAAGGAGAGATGAGCAGGCCAGGTGGACCTGGACGCCACCGGATTGATCGAGTCGGAAGGGGTAAGGATCGACGGCGAAGGCCTGAAGAAGGTCGCCATTGTGAGAAATTAGATGGATGGATGGATGATCGGGTGCGAACAGGAATTTGGGGGAGGGGGGGAGGTTTATTTAAAGTAGGGGAGAAGTGGCTAAGGACGGAAGGGCGGGGGCAGGAAACAGGGCGGATCCACACGTGGAGTCGAGCTGGAAATGGACAGGCACTTTATTTAAAAAAAAGTTAAATAAACAGTTAATTTAGAATAATTATGTTATTATTTGAAACCACCTAATAATTATTAATTTATCGAACATCCCATAATAACAGTGTGGGCCACGACGACGCCGACGGTCGGCCCAAAAGTGATGGGCTATTTGCAGCCCATTGTCGTGGTAGGGGTGATGTCATGTTAGAATGTGTGGGCCTCGTTTGGTTCAAAGTGGAATAAAACAAGGTGTGTGGAAAACAGAGGAAGAATATGCGGGAAAGAAGAAAATCAGTCCTTTTACGCGCTTATAAAGGAGAGTACGATCCCCATACGACGTCGTCTTCTCCACGCCCTCCCCCCCAATTTGCTCCTCCCAAAAGACGCTTCCTTCTCTTCTTCAAGTTTTCCTTTTTCCCATTTCTCCATCTTTCTTTTTTGCCGCTTTTCTTTTTTCTTTTTTTTTTCTTGGGGGGGGGGGGGGAGGGAGATTACGTAAATGAAACCCTAATTTGCGGCATCCGAGATGACGACGAAATGAGAAATAAGCGGCGAGCAGTAGAAGTAGAAAACAAGAAGAAGAAGGCGGCGATCTGGATGAGAAACCGGAGTTTGAATCTGGGGTTCTTGTGTTGATCTTGTGGGTTTGTTCGAAAGCTTTTTGGGGTTTGTTGATTTTGGGACCGAGTGTTTACGGGGGTGATATGGACAAGAAGAGGAGCTCGGTGCCGTTAGTCTGTCACGGCCACTCGAGGCCCGTTGTCGATTTGTTCTACAGTCCCATTACTGCCGATGGGTTCTTCCTCATCAGTGCCAGCAAAGGTGCTTTCCTTGTGCTCCCTTGTTTTCCGATGATGTTACGATATGCTCCATGTGATCTTTTAGTTTGCCCATGTTTATATTAATTTGGAGGAGTTAATACGTGTAGATTCTAGCCCCATGCTTCGGAATGGAGAGACCGGGGATTGGATTGGGACCTTTGAAGGGCATAAAGGCGCTGTGTGGAGCTGTTGCTTGGATACCAACGCCCTACGTGCCGCGTCTGGATCTGCGGATTTCTCCGCGTATGTTTAGCTTTTGTTTTCGTGAGTTTGATAGTTTTGTTTCTGCATTCATTCGATTGCTTACTTCTCTGCTTGCCAATGCAGGAAATTGTGGGATGCTTTGACAGGGGATGAATTACATTCCTTCGATCACAAGCACATTGTTCGGGCTTGTGCCTTCTCTGAGGTGATCAGTTCCTCTGTTTCTTTTAGCATGTTGGTCTAAATTCTAAATATGCTTATCTTGTTGATTCATGATTTGATACCCGTGCTTTAGTACGATGACATGCTTATCGATACCTTCAACAGGACACTCATCTGTTATTAACGGGTGGATTTGAGAAAATCCTAAGAATCTTTGATCTCAATCGACCCGATGCTCCCCCGAGAGAGGTTGACAGTTCTCCTGGTACCATAAGAACAGTGGCTTGGCTTCACAGTGACCAGACAATATTGAGTTCTTGCACTGATATTGGTGGTGTGAGGTAATGATGATCTGCTGGCTTATGTTCTACTAAAAAATATTGTCTGATGAAGCTCCTGAAATGTCAATACTGCCTCTAGCTGGTCAGATTTTGGTCGTCATTACAATTGCTGCTTCTTAGAGTTAGGGATGATGCATCCCTTGGTTAACATCACCTGTATTTGTGGACTTGTCGATAATTTTGTATGCTACTAGCCATGACTGTATTAGCATTGCTTAATTGGTGTAATGAAGCCCCTTTTTACTATATCAGAAATATTCGGAATGATGTTTCTGCTGATCCTATATGCTTGCCATTTTGCTGTGATGTTATTGTGTCTTAAAACTGTGTTTCATTTGCGATGCAGGTTGTGGGATGTAAGAAGTGGAAAGATAGTTCAAACCCTTGAGACAAAGTCGCCTGTGACAAGTGCTGAAGTTAGCCAGGATGGTCGTTACATTACCACAGCAGATGGGTCTACAGTCAAGTTTTGGGATGCAAATCAGTAAGCTTTCCACTTGCAGTTCATTCCTCTCTAGTTATAGTATAGATTGATATCTGGGTTTTGGCATATTTTCTTCTTCTTGGTCAGTTTTGGACTAGTTAAGAGCTACAATATGCCCTGTGATGTGGAATCTGCTTCTCTGGAACCAAAGCTTGGGAATAAGTTTGTTGCCGGAGGAGAAGACATGTGGGTTCGCATTTTTGACTTCCACACAGGCGAGGAAATAGGTAGGTGGTGTTTGACCTATGTAACCACATTCTACCATGTTCACAGTTATTCATCACCGTGCAACCTGTCATATCTGTGGGCCATGATTTAAAAATTAACTTTAGAGGGAACAACTATTGGTTCTTTAATTGTGGCTTCATCCATTTGGAGTTTTTCAAATTAATTTCTTGGTAGTCCCTATTGATCTTGGAAATAATGAATTCATGTAAATTTCTGACTGTGGGCATTCATGGACATCCCGACAGACTGAACACTTGTACCTGCATCACGTGAATGTTTTGTCTGAGTAAGAAAAATAGGTTGAAGTTCTTTCTTCCTAAATCATGCAGGATGCAACAAGGGTCATCATGGACCCGTCCACTGTGTGCGATTCTCTCCTGGTGGGGAATCATATGCTTCTGGATCAGAAGATGGCACCATAAGGATTTGGCAGACAGGTTCAGCCATCATTGGGGAGAATGGCACAAATCCCGGGAATGGCCCGGTTTCTGGCAAAGTGAAGGCTGGTGCTGACGATGTCACCAGGAAACTGGAGGAACTCAATGTCAGTAGGGAAGGGAAGAATGGAGACGAGGATAAGTCGACTGATGTATGACTCTTGGCATACAGGTGTGAGTTTTCCTCACAGTAGTAGAGTCATAGTTGGAGGGGGGGGGGTTACTAAGTTGGGTTAGTTCGTATCTAATGTCATGGTTTGGTCTCATTCTCGATTCCGCCTGTCCTTATTTGACCCGGTGTAGGATAACCTGTTTCATGGGATACACGGGAGCTTTGAGAGGGACGAAGTGCTTCGCTGATATACCCCTGGAAGAAATTTTGATATCAAGTCACTGGGACAAGGTCCTGGGACTTTTAACTCCTTAAAGACTGAGAATCCTGCCAAGTTGGGACGTCTCTAATCCTTGATCCAAGTTCACTGGAGTTGGTGGCACTGGGAAGAGGGAGGTGATAATGGGGATGGTTTAACCCCCCCCCCGAAAAAAAAAAAAAAACACAGCTTTTGACCCACCAAACCCACACCAATAGGAGAAATGCGTGTCCCGTGACATTGCCATCGAAACTACATGCTAAGCCTCACCAAGAACATTTGCCACCAACCACCACTTTCCCCTGTAATTCCCCCCAGTTGGTAAGAAACCACTCAGTACCCCACACACCCACCCCCACATCCTTTTCCTTCCCCGTCCGACCCACATGAAATCACCAACTGGGGATCTCATCTTGGGACATTCCGATCATGGGCACACAGGAGACCCCCAAGAACTTCTGGGGAGACACCCCTGAGGAGGAGTATTATGCATCGCAGGGGGTGATCAACACCAAGTCCTACTTCGATACTCCTCATGCCAAGATATTCACCCAAAGCTTCCTCCCATTGGAGGGCAATGTGAAGGGATCTGTCTACATGTCCCACGGCTACGGCTCCGACACTGGCTGGCTCTTCCAGAAGATCTGCATCAATTACGCCAATTGGGGTTACGCGGTCTTCGCGGCTGACCTCCTCGGCCATGGTCGTTCTGATGGCCTCCGTTGTTACCTCGGTACGTCCTCTTGCCTGGCATGCTGGCAATTCGGCTGTATGTTGTTGCTATCCTTCGGTAATGTAGCTGAGTGGGAATATAAGGGCCTTTCCTTTGCTTGGGTATCCGCAGGCGACATGGAAAAGGTCGCGGCGACGTCCTTGCACTTCTTCACCCATGTCCGTAAGAGCGAACCTTACAAGGATCTGCCAGCGTTCCTGTTCGGTGAGTCGATGGGTGGGGCCGCGACAATGCTCATGTACTTCCAGTCCGAACCCGATACCTGGACTGGGGTAATCTTCTCCGCCCCGCTATTCGTGATGCCGGAGCCCATGAAACCGAGTAAGGTGCGCCTGTTCGCGTACAGCCTGCTGTTCGGGATGGCGGACACATGGGCGAGCATGCCCGACAATAAGATGGTCGGGAAGGCCATCAGGGACCCGGAGAAGCTGAAGATAATAGCCTCGAACCCGAGGAGGTACACGGGGAAACCGAGGGTGGGGACGATGAGGGAGCTCGTGAGGGTGTGCCAGTACATACAGGACAACTTCTCGAGGGTGAGGATCCCATTCCTGACGGTGCACGGGACGGCCGACGGGGTGACGTGCCCGAGCTCATCGCAGCTGCTGTACGAGAAGGCGTCGAGCGAGGACAAGACGCGGAAGCTCTACGAGGGGATGTACCATTCGTTGATCCAGGGGGAGCCCGAGGAGGACGCCAAGAGGGTGTTGGGGGACATGAGGGAGTGGATTGATGCAAGAGTCGAGAGGTACTGCAACAAGAAGTGAGGGGCGATACTTGGGCGTTCGGCCACTCGGACCAAACTCGATTACCGATGTCATCTAAATATGGGACTTATGACGATCCCTTTTGTTCGTGGCCCACGCAGTAGGCCCAATATCCATGTCTTTATTTTTGACGATTGGCCGTGTCATACATACTTCTTCGGTTTCGCCTGTCTACTCGAATCTCGATGAGTAAATTGGGGGTGTCGAGGAAAAGGGTATTCTTGGAGTCCAGTAAAATGAACTGTTTCGGCGGCGGACAGAAGGAAGACGTGTCCAACTAAAACCTACCAAAATAAAAAGAACACCACCGAAACAACGACGCTTCATCAGCGGCGGTGTCGCTTTCGGACAAAAACGAGGGGATCCCATGATCTTTTTTGTCATCGTCCTCACTTGGTCACAAAAGTCCCATGGGAAAAAAATCTCGAGCTTCTCCTTTCCTTGTCCGAGTAGATAGAATCGTGCCAACAAAGTACAAACCCTCCGACTCTGCCTAACCCCCTCTCCCTCTTTGGTTGCATTTGCTTTTATGATGATTAGTTTGGGCTCGATGCGAAGAGTGTCCTCCTCCCTGTTCCACCTTTTTGCACTTGCCCACAGACTGCCTTATCTCCTGTCCTGACCCCCGCTGCTGCTGCTCCTCCACGACACCGCCTCTCCCATCTCATCCCCGTCAGTTTGCGAGAGTTTTGTCTGTCTGAAGCGGAGTTTTGCAGAAGAACGGTGAGAGATGGAGGCTGTTCTTCAGACAAGGGGCCTCCTCTCTCTACCCCAGACCCCCAGGTCCAGATACCCAAACCCTTCCCTCGTCCTCAAGCAGAGGACCCTCTCCCTCAAACCTAGAAATCCCCCACCTTTATCAGTCCCCGCCAACGCCTTCCCCAAATTCAACGGCCTCGGCACCGACCCGGGTGTCGTTTTCAGTAAAATTCGGAGCTTTCACGTCTGCAAGGCGGAGGCGTCGGCCGCTGCTGCAGGTGAACCCGCTTTCGGCGAGCCGGAGCCTCCCAAGTTCCTGGGGATAGAGACTGTCACCCTTAAGAAGATCGTCCCCTTGGGTTTGATGTTCTTCTGCATACTGTTTAATTACACAATCCTTAGGGACACCAAGGACGTGCTGGTCATTACGGCTAAGGGTAGCAGCGCGGAGATCATTCCCTTCCTCAAGACATGGGTGAACTTGCCCATGGCGGTCGGGTTCATGTTGCTTTACACCAAGTTGGCCAATGTGTTGTCCAAGGAGGCCCTCTTTTACTCCGTGATTGTGCCCTTCATTGCTTTCTTCGGGGCCTTCGGGTTCGTCCTGTACCCCCTCAGCAATTACATTCACCCTCAGGAGCTGTCTGATCAGTTGCTGGGAATTTTGGGGCCGAGGTTTCTGGGCCCCCTTGCTATCATGAGGATTTGGAGTTACTGCTTGTTTTATGTCATGGCTGAACTTTGGGGGAGCGTTGTCATCTCCGTGCTCTTCTGGGGATTTGCCAACCAGGCGAGCATGATCATATTTTTTCTGTTTTCGTTTTTATTGGTTTTCTTGTTTCAATTGTATGGTGTCTATTGCCTGCGGTTCTGGCAATTTTGCCAGATAGAATGAAGGCATTCTGAAGATAAGTAGGATTTCTTGTGTTTTCTTTACTTTGATGCTGAGTTGATGAAGAAACTTAAGGAATGTTCATTTCGGAGTCCCGCATGGCAGAAAGCGGATAAATGAAACTATAATATTCTCGCAACGCCTTGTCTATTTGCTGATTCTCTTGTTTATTTGCAGATAACCACTGTTGAAGAAGCCAAAAGATTTTACCCTCTTTTCGGCCTTGGAGCTAATGTGGCCCTTATTTTCTCTGGTCGGACAGTTAAGTACTTCTCTACATTGAGAAAATCTTTGGGTCCTGGAGTCGATGGTTGGGCGATTTCCTTGAAAGCAATGATGAGCATCGTGGTAATCATGGGGCTCGCCATATGCGGGCTTTACTGGTGGGTGAACACTTTCGTTCCTCTTCCAACTCGCAGCAAGAAGAAGAAGGTAAGCGCTGAACTGTGTACTTTTTATCTTTCAAGTCATGGACTGGATGAACTTGAATGAGAAAGCTTTGTTGTTTCGAGGACCGTTAGATCAAAATGGCCAGCTTATCGTCTTGCTAACCTTTGAAACTTCATTTGCAGGAGAAGCTGAAGATGGGAACAGGGGAAAGCTTGAAATTCTTGTTATCTTCGAGATATATCAGAGACCTCGCCACACTTGTTGTTGCCTACGGTATTAGCATCAATCTAGTCGAAGTTACATGGAAATCAAAGCTCAAGGCGCAGGTAAACTTCTCTGACTAGTACTTTTGTCATCTCCGCTCTGCCAATCTCCCTGTAGTCATCCCTGAGTAGTCTCATTTTCCCCTCTGTTTTTGCAGTTTCCTAGCCCAAATGAATACTCTTCTTTCATGGGTGACTTCTCTACTGCAACTGGTATAATGACCTTTGCGATGATGTTGCTCAGTCAATTCATCTTCCAAAAGTATGGATGGGGCGTTGCAGCGAAGATTACTCCCACGGTCTTACTCCTGACCGGAGTGGGGTTCTTCTCCTTGATATTATTTGGCGATCCATTCGCCCCTACGCTCGCCAAGTTTGGGATGACTCCTCTTTTGGCTGCCGTTTATGTTGGAGCCATGCAAAACATCTTCAGCAAGAGTGCCAAGTACAGCTTGTTCGATCCCTGCAAGGAAATGGCTTACATACCTCTGGACGAAGACACTAAGGTTCGAAAGTTTGAATTTTATGCTTCTAAAAGAGATGCAAGCTAGCAGTTCGTAGTTACCGTCTTCTGTTGTGTGTCATGTAATTAGGTCAAGGGTAAAGCGGCCATCGATGTTGTGTGCAACCCGCTGGGGAAGTCCGGCGGCGCGCTCATCCAGCAATTCATGATCCTGACATTTGGTTCCCTTGCGAACTCGACTCCTTACCTGGGAGGCATCCTGATGGTGATCGTTCTCGCATGGTTAGCCGCGGCAAGATCTCTGGAGACCCAATTCAATACCCTGCGTAGGGAGGAGGAGCTTGAGAAGGAGATGGAAAGAGCCGAGGTGAAAGTCCCCATCGTGGCTCAAACCGAAACGGAAAGCGGGACTGGCTCCCTTGCAACAACCGGTGCTGGCGACGCCTCGTCTGCTTCATCGGAAACATCTGCTCCCCTAAATTGAGTAGAGCCCTTACTAGCACAGGTAAACTGTGGGATAATGTTGTATTGTTTGTTGGATTATTTGTAGAATCACATTTTTTTGTTCTTCCCAATTGATAGAAATAAAAATCTTTAGATTGAAATGGGGGATATTACTGTAGCCTGTCACCTCCTGTTCTCCAGATTAGAGAACTGCTTCTTTGTACCAATAATGATGTTATTGATTTCCCATTAAGAATGGGAGGATTTAGTTTATTTATACTCAGAGTGATTATTTAGACCATGATAATTCCATAAGCTTTACACAGACATGGACAATTACCCGCTGCCAGGGCACCCAGGAAGTCATGCTTATACCCGTAGTAGCTGTTCAGGAACTCCACAACCATTTGCTCGCTGTCATTCAATGTGTCAGATCTCCGAGCTGCGAAGCAGTTCGTACATTGACCACGCAACTGGGCATCTCCAGAAGTACCACCTCCACCATGTTGGTTTGCTACGTGGGGGAGAGCGTGGCAAGTAATGAGCGAGGTTGGAAGAAGTTCATGAAGTGGACTATTGAGTTTGGCTTGCTGGTTTCGGGATGGTGAAGCCCGGATAAGAGTGGAAGTGCAACAGCGTGGAGTATAGAAAAAACAGATAATCAGAGAAACTTTGCAGCAGTCCACTGGAGCGAGAGCAGCGAGTATGTTATTGCACCGTAGACCAATGCCTGCAGTAGCACGTAATGGAGCTCGATCGCCACCTGATAAATGAAGCTAGTGAGTCGTGTCACGAGGCGATTTGTTTTGCTCGTCCTATGAGAGAACTAGGAACGAAAAAAATTAGCGATTTACCTGCGATAAACCATATGGTAACGTTTGAGTACATTCCGGCCACTTCTTCTCTATAGAAGACTATTCTTTCCACCGCGACGACTGGTTTGACGGATCCCGCATTCTGAATCCCCACAAATAGAACCGCTGCAAACATCGATCCCATGGTGTTGAACAGATCCTGTTGCCTTGTCATGTAACAGCGCGTGGTTTGGATTCAGCATGTCCTGCTCTATAAGTCGACGTAACATGGGCCGAATTGAGAAGTCAGTCCTCTATAAGCCTATTGGGCTATTCTTCGTTAGTAACCAGAAGGTTGCTTGAACCTGATGGGCCGAGAGTCCAAATCAAGCCCGTATATATTTATGCGGCGGTCGAGCTTTTGCGGGTGTGGTGGCGGATTGGGGTCAATTTTGGTCGTCCCAGGTTTATCTTTTTTATCTTTTTTTCTTTTGACATTCCGTTTAATATCGTAATCACTCGGAGGATTCCCTGGAAAAAAAAAGATAAGTCATTAATAAATATTAACAAGAAATATAATTTATTCAGAATAAAAAAAAAGAGTACGTGCTCTAAATAATGCAAGAAAGTCAAACCAACAAAAGAAACTAATGAAAAATTTAAAGAAAATAAAATAAAATACAAATGAAATAACTTGGGAAGGACGATATATTCCCATTTTTTCTTCCACACACGAATTTTGTTTTTGTGTGTTTCCCTCTGGGGGAGGGTCGTGCGCTCAAAGTTGGTCAGAGTAAATCAGCCCCCAACTCCAACCCATGATGAAAATCTTCCCCCTTTTCATTTAAATATTTCATCGTGTTGACAAAATATCCAAAGGGACATGTCACCTGACCAAAAACGGGTTGCTTTTCAAGATTTTTGTTACTCAATGACTGCGCCAAACCACGCATTAAGAAAAATAATTCGCGAATTAACCCATCTAAGTCGGCATTTGTAAGGCCGACTTTTCTATACCTAGTAAAAAAAAAATTTTAATTGTCATTCACAAGAGGAAAGTCGGCCTTACAAAGGTCGACTTCCTTAATTATTTTTTTTTTAAATTCAAAAGAAAAAAAATATTTAAAGGGAAATCGGCCTTCGACTTCTCTGGCAATTTTTTTTTAATTCGAAGGCAAAAAAAAAATAACTCGAGGAAGTCGGCCTTTGTAAAGCCGACTTCCTTAATGCGTCCGTCCCTCTCTTCGTTCGCTAAAATTTTTGTAAGTGTGTAAGACCGACTTCCGTTCCCCAAAACTAAAATCGACCTTACAAAGACCGATTTCATTGTGAATCGAAGTCGGACTTTGTAAGGCCGATTTAGGTGAATTAGTTCAAGAATTATTTTCTTTATTTCGCCAAATAACTAACGTCATCAAGTAACAAAACTCAGCTTTTCAATGAATACACTTTTACACGTTTGTTTCTTTCTTTTCCATTGATTATCGCAGAGAATAGGAAAAGACTTTTTTTACCTATACACATACCTCTTTTCATATGTTATCGTAGAACATCGGGAAGCGCGTGTGGAATGTAATAAATCATCCCGTACGTCGTGGAGCGGCGGCGGGAAAAATGAAAATGAACACCGCCACGCACTCCTTCTAGATAAGTTACTGACATCCTTCCCCAAATCGCCCTAGCCGGGTCAGCACCAAACACTGAAGTTTGCATCTATCTAGTTACATCATCGAATTCAACATCCAAAAACTTTTCCCTAGTAATTTCGTCACAGAGAGACAACATATTGTTAGGCCACATCTCACCAATTCCTCGTTATTGACCAGCTTTTTCTACCCAATCGGCTCAGCGGCCACACCACCCAAAGCTGGCCTACTCCTTTGGAAATCCTGTCTCTTTAAGAAACCTTTTTTTCATCGCGTTCGTGTGTCCGAAGCTTCTTTCTTACATACATTAACTTAACATCTATTATGTCCGAAGCTTCTTTCTTACATACATTCATTAACCTTAACATCTATTAATTGCTCCTCCTCCAATCGCCCTATAAAATACCCTTTCCTTGTTTCCTCATTTTCTCGTAGTCGACATCTCCTCCTCCCTGAAGACATACTACGTTCCGGGCATAGTTGGGGACATCTCCGTCGCTGTTCCGATATGACGGGAGTGAAAATTGAGAGCCAAATCCCCGTTGTGGACTTGTCGCTGGCTGACTTCAAGCCAGGGACCGACGCATGGAACTGTGCGAGGGAAGTGGCCGTGCAAGCCCTCGAGGAAAACGGTTGCTTCATCGCGGAGTTCGGGGAAGGTGGCATGCCTTCCGGACTCCACGATGCCGTTTTTAAGGCGACCGAGGAATTTTTCAACCTGCCGCACAAGACCAAGATCTTGAACACCAACTTTAAGCCCTCTCATGGGTACATCCCACATGTCCCTGGGACGCCGCTTCTCGAAGGCTCGAACATCGACGGTGCTGAGAAGCTGAATGAGTGCGAGAAATTCACCAATCTCATGTGGCCTACAGGGAACGATGGTTTTTGGTAGGGATTTGCAATACTTTGCTTTGAAACGTCTCCTTCAATAATTGACGCACGTGGACTTGATTCACACTCCTTTTTCTATTTTGTCCTCCTCCTGGATCGCAGTGAAACTGTTCATTCCTACTCGAAGTTGATAGTCGAGATAGAGAAGATGGTAATGAAGATGATCGTGGAGAGCTACGGCGTGGAGTCATTCTACAACGAATACCTGGAATCGTCGACTTACCTGCTGCGGTTCCTCAAGTACAAGAAGCCTCAGCAGGATTACAACCCAATCGCGCACACAGACAAGAGCTTCCTTTCGTACCTCCATCAGGACAAGGTACGAGGTCTTGAGATCATGACCAAGGATGGCAGCTGGTTCACCTACGAGCCCTCCCCAACTTCCTTCATGGTTATGGCCGGCGACGCATGCGTGGTGAGTCACCGAACCAGTCGTTTCAACCACGGGGATTGTAACGCCTGTTAAATAAAACTCAACCATCGCTCGTTATTCAGGCATGGAGCAACGGGAGGATAAAGGCGTGTTACCACCGGGTGGCCGTCCGGGAGGAGAAGATAAGGTACTCGATCGGGACATTCTCTTACCAAACGGGGAACATAGAGATCCCAAAGGAGTTCATCGACGACGCGCATCCGAGGCAGTTCAAGGACTTCAACCACATCGACTTCCTCTGCTACTACGACTCCAAGACCAACCCCATCAAGGCCGAGAGCCTGATTAAGGCCTACTGCGGCGTTTAAGAGGCTTGCTCTAGTCATTTCCCGTAAGCAGTCGTCCGTCTCCTACGCTTTGGACAATGAGAGGGACCGTGATGTTATTATTGCCGGACTCTATGTTTCACAGAGATGATAACAGAATAAGTATTGAAGTTGTTGACTTGCAAATACAAAATTTAGCGTACGGTTCAAAATACGAATGAAATTATTTTACAAATGTCATTGTTCCAGTGAGAGGTTCCACCCCAAAATATAATAAATATATGCGTTGATCGTGTTTGTTTTTCTCGGAGACAAATCACATGACTGGCCCAGATGGAAATTTCCACGTGTCATCTGAAAGCCGGATATGCTGGAGTTTCTGCAAGCCCATTCCTTCTTTATATTAATCCCACGATCATCTCCTCTACCTGGGCAGGCTCAATTTCTTGGTCGGCTGCCAGGGAAGTCCCACGACCCCTCAAGCCTATCCCGTCCGGCCCCATATCCTCCATGTATAAATAAATAGGGCTCTCCACCCCTTGCATTATCAACAAGGCCCGGATTATTAACTTGTTGCTTAACACATGGATTATTGAAGGATAATGAGGGTCTCCAAGTTCCTTAATAATCGCTCATTAATAAGCACAATGGCATAAAGTGAATTGATAGACGAATATGGGCATTGGGGAGGTGGAGGGGGGGGGGGGATATGCACGTAGTGAAAATGACATTAGTGGACGTCCATCGTCTCTGCAGGCAATTGGCAGGGGAGAGGGGCAACACTAACCTCCTGCCATGCCATGACCCAGATTTGAGCATGCAAAGCTACGATCCTAAAATATCTAGAAAGGAGAAAAAACACGCAAGTGGGGAGTAACACTTGGGGTTTTATCTCTAAACCCTTTTCGAACCCAACCCCCCAAATGGAAGATAGATTCAAAAGTGTGTCGACCCAAATAAAACGACAAAGGAATCTCTTTTTTCGCTCCCAGTGTCATAGACCGCACATGCACTCCCACGAAATCCACACACACAGAGACACTGACACACAACCCCTCCAAAAATCCAAACCCCTTTCCAGTTTTCATCTTCTTTCCTACAGGAAACGACGACATGTTTTTTGGTTGGGGCAATGTGGCTTATGTTGCTGTTCCTTTTCCTCTTTACCCTTTTCTTTTGAAAGAAATCGTGTCTGCTACAAGACAAGAACCCAACACATCTCTAATGTTGAAGATGAATAAAATACACACCATGCCTTCAACCTTCGACATACTGGTAGGAGCTTTTAGGACATTCTACCTCCTTATCTTCTTCTGCTTTGAGTCAATATGAAATTATTCGGACAGTGGGGTTGTCTTCTTATGCATTTTTTTCTTTAAAATCGGGCTCGAGCTTATACCACATTCCCTTTAATGATAAAAATAAAACAAAAATGATATGACATGGTTTGTGTTCGAATACACAAGAAATTTGTACCGGGGTTTCTTTCCTGAATGTTCCAAATGGAGGGGTGGGCCAGACAAAAGGACAGGGAGAAACAAAGTGGAGACTCCTTTGTCTTCCTCTAAAATTCCAACTTATTTACTTGATTCGATGTTCTCTGATCTTCATCTTCGGGCCCCCTAATTATGGAAACTTGGGCATTCACCTCCTTAAAATTAAAGTGGAAATATTACTTAAAATCTTGATCTGCACATTCCTTGAATTCTTTCCATCTACAGAGGAGGTCAAACCAAAAATTCAAAAGGGGGTGGGGGGGGGGGGGGAACTGGACACAAGCATTTCCTTGTCCCCCACACCCGCGCCCCTTTTCTAGGACTTTGTCTCAATATTGACAACTGGGGTCAGACCCTCCATGTCCGATGCCCGGGGCGCGGGGAGCCTTACAGACGTCAGCGCTTTGTCGAAGTGCTTGGCCTTCATTCCCAGGTACTCGCCCCACGTGACCGGTCTGTACAGTGGCGGGAGTCCCGGTCCAGTCAGCACCGGGAGCGGGGCTATCTTGATGCCGCTCGGGGGGCCATAGAGGTACGCGATGGAGCGGCGATGGGCGTTACGGGTGACAAAGACTCGGTGGACGACGCTGGGGTACGTTCCGTTTGTGAGTATGTGGAGGAGGTCGCCCACGTTGACGACGAGCGCGCCGTCGATCGGAGGTATGGTGACCCACCCCGAGCCGTCGCGCTTCATGACCTGGAGGCCGGCGGTGTCGTTTTGTAGGAGGATGGTGAGGAGGGTGGAGTCGGTGTGGGCGGCCAGGCCCATGGCCTGGTCGGGGTCGGGGCAGGCCGGGTAGGAGTTCATCTGGAGGGCGGCGGAGGCTCCGGGGAAGTCGCCGCTGGGCCCAGCCCAAGTCACGTCGTCCTCGCTGTGATGGCGTATCCCCAGTGCCTCCAGCATGAGCCACATCAATTTCCCCGCCAATCTTTTCATTTCTTCCTCGTACCTCCCTATGACGTCACTGAACACCACAACAAAAAATTGACTCGGACCTCAGCATGCATGCTGTCCGAAAAATCATGCTGACGTGGATAATATGACACGATGACATGGCGATGGGGCTGTCGATGTGTCCTTGCCACGTCGGCGTTTCCGTTAAATTCCTCTCCCTTGGGCAAGCAATCGAAGACCGGAAAAAAGAAGGAAACGCCGAAACACGGTGGACTCTTGGATATACCGAAATGATGTGAAAAGGTCTCATGGGATATTTTGGCGGCAACCGTGCAAGGAAGAGCGAAAGTTTACCAAAATCCCGCGGCGCGATCACGGGGCCAGAGCCGACGAGCATGCTCGATGGGGGATCCGACGATGGTGAACCCTTCCGACCACATTAGCTTCGGGAAGAAGGACGAGATCCTGGCGACCCCGTACCCCGACACGCCGTCCGGCTTCCTCGCGGCCCTCATCTTCTGCTGAAGCGGAAGAGAGAAAAGGTCCACGCCCGCCCGCTCTACCTCGGTCAGGAGCTCTCTCGGCACCCCGTGATTGGTTATCTGGAACACGCCCCCGTCCTTGCATGCGCGGCCAATCAGCGCCGACGCGCCGGGGTCCCCGAGGTCGACGACGGGGACCGACGAATCCGACGAGGTCCTGTCGTAGGCCAGTGGGGGGGCGTTCCAGGCGTAGGAATCGGGAAGCACCTTCACGGAGCCTAAGTCAAGGATCTTGTGGGGGACGCAGACGGGATGATCCTTGAGAGCATCGGAGATCCTCGAAGGCATGGTCGGGAGTTAAGCCAAGACAGGGGGAGAGACAGAGAGTAGTGAAAGGGCACTAATTATGTAAGAAGATAAAACGGTTGTGGAGCAATATCGGAGGGGAAGGAGGGAGGGAGGGGGGGGGGGGAATGGGAACGTGATTTGTGTTGTGTTGTGAAATTGGGAAAACGTAGAGGTTTGTTTGGGAGTGGGGGGGAAATGTGGTGGTGGTGGGTGTGAGAGTGATGTGTAAAATGGTAGGGATTTATAT
Organism: Melastoma dodecandrum; assembly: GCA_029817715.1. Classification (NCBI taxonomy): domain Eukaryota; kingdom Viridiplantae; phylum Streptophyta; class Magnoliopsida; order Myrtales; family Melastomataceae; genus Melastoma; species Melastoma dodecandrum. Next base: position 527,664 of record JARUPY010000271.1, read on the forward strand.
AGGAGAGACTGTGGATTATGGAGGGCGATGATGATATATGATGGGATAACGACAAAGAAGATCGGGTTGGGTTTGAGGGCCATGTAAAATGTAGGTGGGTAGATTTTGGAGTTTGTGGTAATTTAGACATTGTTTATGGTAGGTTTCCCTTCTTTTTCTTTTCCTTAATATTACTCCTTTGTCGTTATTATGGGAAGTTCTGTATGGAAATACGGTTAGTTTTAAAAAAAAATTGTAAAATATAGTACAAGTTTCGTAAAATACGGTTTTCCGTCGAAGGGGAGGGCGCGGTTTCAAAACACGCCCTCCGTGTATAATAGGAAGGGGCGGGTTATGCGACATCCGAACCCAGCATGAGGGCGCGGTTTTAAAACGCACCCTCATGTAAAGGCAGGTTTTCCAACATTTGGAGAAATTCTCCAAGTGTTGGGGGGCCCTTCGGCGAATACACAAGGGGTGGGTTTTCAAAACTCGCCCCCGCCCCTTCAACACTTGAGAAAAATCGCCCAAGTATTGGGGTTTCTGGCGTCTTAACCCGCCCCCTTTAGTAATAAACATAGACATACACTTATAAATTATATTAGAAACCCTGTTTCAACAACACAATAACCAATCAATCTAACTTCGAAACAATCCCGGATTGAAAACAGAAAATTAGAACGGTATCATTCATAAAACCTTAGAATATAATACGTAAAAGTCATACCTGTTTGTTTACAAACATAAGTAAAGTCCCCTACGTCTCGTCGATTTCCTCCTCACATAAGGCATAATGACGAGATCTGGTACGCGAGGCTGCTCCGATGAATCATCCGGATACAGCTGGGTGATCTGAGAAGGTTCTTCTCCTTGATATGAATGATGGTCGTATTTGAAAATATTATATTAGTTGAGTTCCGAGAGTTCAACTCAAACGAGCATGAAAGTTGTAGTGGTCATACCCGAATTCTCTCGTGTTTTTAACCGGAGCTCTTGGGGTCGAATTGGAACTAGCTTCGAAGTGAGGTGTGTTGTAATCAACCTCTAGGTGTGTCACCTGCGAGATGAGCATGCCCTCTCCGTCTTCATTGCCCTCCTCGTCAAACACGGGTTCCTCATATGCAGGTGGCACGTCGTCATCCCTTTCCTCCGCATTCTCCTCTTCATCAATGTGAGGATCTTCGTCTATATGTTGTCCACCATGTGGCGGCACTATCTCGTATGCAGGTTGATCTCCCAATCCCCCGATACGACCATACAATCGTACCTGTGCGTACTCCCTCATCAATTGCATAGAATCCTCGACAATAGAAATGAGTTCGGGCTGGTCGGACTGAAGCTTAATCTTTCGAAAATTCCTCATCTATACAACAAAAAAGCACGACATAAGTGAATATAGTTCATAGTTGAAAAATTGAATGGAAAAATGTAAACGACTTACCATTGTGCCTAACATGGAGCCAGTGTGCGATATGTATTGCCTATTGCGGCTTGCGTACCATTTGGAGTATTTACTGCAAGACTCCCAAAGTAGCGGCACGACCCTGTTCACCCGTGCGGACATCCTTCGCAACGGCCCAGCGATAGCTCAAGGGCATATCATCTACAAATGGGGTTCGAAGTATAAGCGGCACTATGTGTGGGAATCTATCACATGCCCAAATATGTAATAAAATGAGGGGGCCCTCTATCTGTGATGCCTTGGGGTGAGCGGCCTTACACAAACTCCTGTATAGCTACGCAAGGCAGGCATTACCCCAGCTGTACTATCCAGCCCTCTCAAAGTCTGCTAATAGAGGCAACCAGAATATGTGTACTAAACTGTTTGACTTTGTTGTGAATATCATCCCGCCAATCAGCTGCAAAATATATGCCCGAGTATGCATCTGTACTACTTCCTCAGGGGCATCTATCGGAATCTCAGAGAAATTGGCAGCTAGTCAGCTAAGTCTAATACGACCGAACCTAATGTTGTCACCCCTAGGTATCCGCCCCAACAACTCTAGACACACAGCCTCATTAGATACGAATGTGTCTGCTATCACCGCATCACCATATATGGGCAAACCTAGATGAATTGCCACATCCTGTAGGGTGACGATCATCTCACCGTGTACCATATGGAAGGTGTGCATCTCCGGCCTCCAGCGTTCTGTCAAGGCTGTGATAAGGGCCCAGTCCATGAAAATGAATAGAAGCTTAGCCACTCCGAAGAATCCTGCCTGACGGAGGTAAACATCCATCCTGGGATCGGTGGCAACTTCCTTCAGTGATTTCTCTACCCGACGGCAAGTTAGAACATTATTCTGTAAATAAAACACGAATTAGTAAACAATGTACGAATACATGAAAGATAATGCAATGATTTAAAACTAAAGAAGTTGATATCCCACACTATATCCAGCTTTCCATACAGCCGTCGACCAATGCTCTCCTTGAGCATTAAGAACGTTTGTCTTTCCTAGCCTTGGACGCATTTTCCTGTAAGACAATATAGAAATGGTTAAAAACAAATACAAGTAAAGCATAAAAACGACAAGAATATATAATGTAAACATTGAAAAGGCACTTACAAAGATTCATATTAGGACAATTACGTCGGTTATGACCTTCTTTCTACATAACCCACAACTAGTTTTCCGAGATTTCTCCTTGATATCCATTTCATTACGTATACGGAATGACCTGGGATGCCCTTTTGGTCTGACTCTTGTAGGGTCGGGATTGACTCTCGGAAAAAGATATTCCGACCAATCATCTTTGCAATCAAAAGAATGCCATTTGAAAGCACATACGGCCTTCTAACACTCAAATGAGTAGAAATAACTAATGACAGTGGTATGATCTACATGCATGTGTGCATAACATGGCAAAGCATGCAAACAAGGAATGCGATAGATTTGTCACTTTTTGCAGCTGCATTTCCGCGCTTGAAGAAATACATACTTGAGTCGATGTTTTCCTCTAGTTTTCACATCAAATCTACCCTCCTATCGATCGAGAAGCACTACTTCGTACCGTTTGGCTTTCTCTAAATATTTGAACAACCGATTTGTACAAACACTTGTAAAACTTTCACCAATTTTCAACGCAGAATTTGCATCATCCCGTCTGGCTATCTAATATGATACGTAATTATACCATATTTTCCTAACAAGAGCCGAAACAGGAAGATTTCTTGCACCACTTATAGTGGCATTATAACTCTCGCATAAATTCGTAGTCATAAGACCATATCTGTAAAAGCCATCCCGACTCAAACGCCACTGCTCTTCATTCTTCTCGGCGAAAAAATCGTCAGCTTCTGGCATTGATTCAAACAAGCTTCTCATAATGTTCTTGTACTTCACAATCATCGATTTCCTTGCTGCGGCTATTAACTTCCTTTTACAAATAACATTTTTATATCTCGTATTAAAATTGCTTGCCACATGTCTAAGACAGAACCGTCAATGTGCAAATGGCGGGGTCCAACCCACATGCAGATCATTCACAGCCGCTTGAATGCCAGCATGTCTGTCGAAAATCAAGCATACTCCTCCCATCCTTTCACCAACGACATATCCCTTAAGACATCTCAAGAACTAACTCCATGAATCATAGCTTTCTTCATCAACCAGTGCAAATGCAAGCGGCATAATATGGTTCTCCCCGTCCATAGAACATGCTATTAGGAGTTTATGTCTATATTTACCATATAGAAATGTGCCATCTATACTTACAACTGGCCGACAATGATTGAATGCTTGAATACACTGTCCGAACGCCCAAAACAGTATCTGAAAGTGAAGTACTTCCACATCGCCAAGATTATAAGTTATACTCTAATCAACAATTGTTCCGGGGTTGGCAATTCTAATTGCATTCATAAGATGCGGCAAATCATTCTAAGATTCATCCCATTCGCCGAATTAAATTGCAATTGCCTTCCTCTTTGCATCCCATACTCGTGTCCTAGTAACGTCGTAGCCAAATCTCTCATTTATTATATTATATAGGAACGACACTTTCACTTCAAGAGATTTTCTAACAAAAGTATGGAAGTAGGGAACGAAAGCACTGTATTTAAACATGTATCCGACTCACCAGCAATCGCTATTTCAACTCATCATCACAAGCACGTTGAATCGCGCGTAATCTCCACTTGCAACCAGATTCAAAATCAGAACAAAACACAGACCACGTCGTCTTATCTGACTCCACAATTTCGTAATTATAATGGTTCTTGATATGGAACGTATTCACCGTATGAATGAGATGGTTCTTATGTTTGAACCGCATCCCTTTACGAAATTCAAACACAGCGTCTAGATCGTCCGTCATCCTCACATCCTCATCCTCCTCAAAAATAACCTTCCCAGTATCGCCACTGTCTAGATAGAATGGTAGAGGTTTCTCTAACCGTTTCTTCCTAGAAGGACCAGCCTCATTAACCCCTACATTCCTAACATTTTCCTCGTTCCCCAAATCAACACCGTTGAACATTTCATCATCAGTATTGGCATCATTATCGGAATTCATTATTGAATCAATGATATGATTCTCATATTACCGATATGTAGTTTCGTTTAGAACTCCTTCATAGCCCAAATCACATTCTAAATGTTCAAACGGGTCACCCTTTTCATAATCTTCATAATCATTACCACCATCATCCTCATTACCACCATCCTCTTCATTCCCGACATTACCACCATAACCGCTACTCCCTTCATTCACCGGTATCAATTGACGAATATTTCTACTAATTTCGAAATTTTTCATTCTCTCTTGCACGACTTTTAACCACTCATTCATATTCACTTCTACGGCATGCATGTTACTACCATGCTTACTTCTTGAATTTGGGAGCCTCCCTTCATTGCTAGAATCCCCAGAAACCGATATCGCATACACTTCTTGAACGCGGTCACCATTTGACATCGCAAACTCACACAACAACCTAACATCATCATAATCACCAATAGGTACTAGCACAAAATTTATGCCAGAAGGACCATATGAAGAAACGAGATATCTATGACATATTTCTAGCCTACTACCTTCGTTTAATTTCATTGCATTAGCAATGACCCTTTCAAATTGCACATAGTCGACATCAGTAGGTTCCTTTATACGTTTCACTGGACCCCTATTATAACATACTCCATGACTACCATGAATAACCCTCCCATTTCCATACAACAACAAATAAACTTGCGACATTGAAACGTAAGATAAAACTTACAATTTAGTGACTAACTTCTTCGAACTTTCAAATACCTACAATAATTCAAAACACAAACCATTAATTCTAAAACGTCAAATTATCATTACTAAACTAATTTCAATCAATTTCAAATAAACTCATCTCATCAACTAAATCCTAAATTGACATAATTTCAATTAAATCCTAAATTTGACAACCTAAGCCTAAATTGACCTAATTTTAACTCCAATTCGTAATTTGACTTAAATTAACCTATTTCCAACCAAATACACTAATTTGACCTAATTTCAACTACAATTCGACATTTTACCTAAATTACCCTAATTTGACCTAATTTTAACAAAAACCCTATATTTAGCAAAATTAGCGACAAAATCACCTAAACAGACAATAATTATCGTGACAACAAAGGAACGTGACCACAACGGCGAGTGGGTGGAGGTTCGGGTGTCGGAGGGGGCCGGGACATGAGGGAGTGTGGGAGGGCATGAAAGGAGTAGGAGGAGGGAAATCGGGCGTTGGGGTCGTCTGAGGAGAGCGACGGAGGAGGAGGAAAGTTGGGCGTCGGGGGTCGGAGGTAAAAGTTCGGGAGTCGGGGATCAGAGGTAGGGTTTCAACGAAATGAGTCGAGAGGGGTAGCTCCCGACTTAAGTCGGGTAAGGGGCGAGTTTAAACCCGCCCCTTAGTAAAGGGCGCGTTTAACGCGCCCCTTGCTCTTTACTAAGGGGGCGATTTTTCTCAAGAGTTCAAAATCCCGCCCCTTTAGTGTTTTTTAAAGGGGCGGATTTTGAAAACTCGCTCCTTTAGTGTTTCTTCAAGGGGCGGGTTTGTATTCCCTGAAGGGTCGCGCCCCTTCAAATGTAAAACCGTATTTTACAAAACTTGGAACGTATTTTATAATTTTTTTTAAAACTAATTATATTTTTGTATAAAACTCTGAGTCACTGTGTTCGAAAGTAGAGGAGAGGGGGAGGGGGGATATTTTTGTTTTTGGTTCCGACAGAGAATTTTGTTTTGGTACGGGGGATTATGTGACTTTGTGTCGCAGGATATAAAGAAGAGTATGGAAAAAGGAATACGTGTCTATAATATTTGAGACAAGCAATGACAACCCAATTTAGTTCTCCTAAGAGGGTTTGTGATCTTGGTCGTCTTGGTCCCCCCCGCCCCCCCAGTTTACAGTGAATCGCAAGAGATATTCTTTCATAAACAGGAATAATTTAGATGCTATCCTGATGTGATGTATACTGTCATCTTTTGAGTAACCGGGACATAGGCATTTCTTTTTAGTTGATTTAGGTGTTCGTGTCAGGGGTTTGATGGGTGGTGCATAAAACAAATGGGAGTGAGGGAGGGAGGGGGAATCGTCTTGCCCATGTGCCCTTGCCTTGTCCCCAAGTAGTAACACCACCCTCTATCCTCATCTCTCCCTCTTCATCTCGAAAAGGACACACACAAACACAACCCCTCCCTTTAACACAGTCCCCTTAAGGGTGCATGATTTACGTGTGTTAGAAATGGAGATAATATCCAAACCCCCGGGGGGTGGACATTAGGAATTTCGATGTCGGGGGTGTGTTCTCGGTAATCGTCGCTCCAAACATTTAAATCCGAGGGAAATTATCACAACCAGCTGAAGGACACGATGTCTCCCCCCTCTATAGGTGTGTCCGAATTCCACCACAACCCACTCTCCCCCTCGGCCCTCATACTTAACATCATTTTTTGGGTCATCAATGTCATCGCGTCATGCGAGCAGAGTCGTTCACAAATTGGGTAACTACGGCTTCTAGCTTATAAGTCGGGTGTGGCTGAATTTGTTCTTTTGTTTGTTGACCCATCTTTCCGCACGTATAAAAATGAAACCCTTTGGACATTAGCCGGGTCACCAAATACGTGCAAATTCGTGTCGTCTCTCCATGAAAAGCGAGTCAACAACCTTGTTTCGGCCAGTTCTTGCCGCGTGTGCTTGTTCTGTCGTGTTTCGTCCCACTCAGATGTCGTAACAGTAGTCGTAGGAAGAAAAGAGCGAACGCTGTCCGAAATGGTTTCGACAGATAATGCCCCCCTCGGACCAAGTCATATTGTATACGGCATCCAAAGGAAGTTGGGATATCTTTCAATGTTTACCAAATTCCTTTCCTTCTTCACGAATGACCACACCATCTCTTCGGCTTGTAAGTCATGGATTCCATTCGCCCCGCATATCGATCGCCCCATAATCATCATGCCAATACATTATTCGGAATTCGGGTCCAAACCCCAGAAATGGGGCATGCATAAAAAGAAAAAGGAAAAAGGAACAATCCGTAGTGCATATCACGTGGCACGAAGTGCAAATAAGTCCATATTAAACAAACTCAATGATTAGTACTGCCCGACTCCCACTTTTGAAAATTTGTATAATATAATTTTGTTTGTCCATTCCCCTCCCTCACCCCCCCCCCCCCCTGTGGCGCCACTGGCATGGCGTTGGCCCATCTTTCTGTATAATATATATTTTTTTTATCACAAGAAAAAAACCTCCCCACAACATTTTAGCTCGAGAACAGAAGAAAGAAACAAGCAACAGATCGATTTGATGGCAACGTCGATCCGCAATAAACTTTTTTTTTTTTGCTTGCTTGCTTTTAAATCTTTTGTTTTTGTTCGGATGTCCAAAAAGCGCTCGTGCCACAAAAGGTTAAACAGGGGAAATTCAAACGATCAGAATCTTTGGATTTGTGGGAGGGGGTGGTTCCTTTTCGTCTCTATCTTTGACATTGCTATCCTTTTGTTTCCATGGAAAGAGTCAAGAAATTATTCCCTCCGCCCATTCGATGAACAATAATAATATTAATAATAATAATAATAATACTGAAACCCTCGCCCCTCAGCCATTGATCGAGTATAATCCTTATCGACCGTGTCCACATCACGTCAGCCACCACACATGCCTCTCGGGCCCTAGAGATAGCGAGCCGCCCGCGTTAAGGATAAGCTCGACGACGAACATTCCAATCTTTGTGCCGTCTGCTTGGCTTTAAATGCCGTGAGTTAAACCAGCTGCTTACGACTGTGAAAATGGTCAATGTTTTGGAGTTAATTAAGAAGAAGAAGAAGAGGAGGAAGGAAACAAGGGGAGGGGTTCCCCAAATTGAGCACATGTTATCTTTCTTCTCGGCCAACGTCCCTTTCCGTTTGTTCAGCTTCCGGTCACAACAAAAACATCATTTTCCTTTCACTGACGTCGTTCCTACCCGAATTTGTCCAAGGAAATTTGCGTCCCGCACGGAAAAAATATTAATCCGACTGCCATCCATATCGTGTTGGGTTCGTGAATGGATGGGATATGAAAAAGGTGAGATCATAATGTAGGTGAGATCATAAAAGGTCGACAATTTTCGGTAGAATAACTATACTTTTTTGCACTTATTAGGGTTATGTTTTACCTACTAGGGTTGGATATTTGAGTGGAGTATATATATTTGGACTGTAAATTAACTTTATTTTATTTAATTCCATTTTTTTTAAATTGTTACACGTCCCTTTATTTATAGGGACGGGTAGAACAATATAGAAATGTTAGACTTAACTAAAGAAGTCGTCAACTACCTTATTAAATGTTATTGGAACTTGAAACACATTTATGTGGTTCCAAGAGGGATTCAAAGATGTCTTCATTGATATACTTTATTGAGATCACGAGTTTCTCTTCAATCCCCATCTTAATTTGTTATTCTCAAGAAGTCTTTGAAAGTCATGAACTTCTCCAAAAATACCGCCTTAGTCAGAATATTGGTTGGTTGATCATGAGTGCTGATGAACTCTAGAATAATCTCCTTATGTGAAACCCTGGTAAAATGATGATGAAGCTCATCTTCGACCGTACATGAAAGACTTGATTCTGGTCATCGTAATTACGGATTAGTTATCATGTGAGATTTTTTGTAGGCTCATCCACTTTTCTTTTAGTCCAAAAAAATAAACTTTTGAGTATGTACTCGACTTTTATAGATGGTAGAAAAACGATGATTTGTTTTTCTAAATTTCATGAAATGAGTTGTATTTCTATATAAAATTATTGATGTGCTTATGAGATTTTTCAAGCTTCCGTGTCCAATCACTGTCAACATAATTCAGCAAATTATCATTCCGTTCTTTTGTATATTCCTTTTGTGTGCAGAACCCTTTCTGCTGCTATGAAATGATTTCTCTAAATTGCTCATGAATTCTGATAGTTAATTCACGTAATGAATAATATTAGTCCGAAAATCTTTAACGATCCACATGGGAATTGCTGCTCAACTTATCCAAACAAATCAAACCCTCCCCCACGGAATAAGTAAAATATCGAAAGAATATATCTTCCTAAAGTTCCGTATGAACAAGAAATAAAGGCCGGCACTAGCTAGGTTGTTCTTTGTCCGCCCCCTTTGTTTTATATATCACACACTCTCGTCCAAATCAAACCTGACCAAACCCCCTAACCTAATCTAACCTAAAGCGAATCCGTTTCAGAATAATTCCCATTACTGATATTTGATAATATAGAGTATTTTTTTTTTTTTTGGATAATAACAACATGGGACATGTGATCGCAGCCGAATTCCCCATCCCCTCCACACAAACGCAAAAAAGAAAAAAAAAAAGAATTCTTGGTGGAGACGAGAACAACGAGCACAGCAACAATTTCTTTGGATAACGACACTGGGGAAAATCCCCCCCCCCTCTCCCCGACTCCAAATTACTACTATTTTAATTATTATTATGGTCGTTGTAGTTATTTATTGTTCCTTTTTCACATGCTCTCCATGTGATATTGTTTCTTATAAAAAGATTTATGTAAAGGATGTATATTAAAAAGTATGGGTGGACTGGGGGAGAAGACAAGTGGGTGGGGATTGGATGGCAGTAAGTAGTAGATCTGCACGATCAGACACCATGATTCGCATTAAAGTTTTGTAATGGCATGTTAATATTTTTGAATGAAAGGCGGAGGAAGAAGCGCGGCATCATGACGGCGCTGCTTGTCGGCACGTCGACAGAGCTGAGCTCCCTCCACACACAACACCCCCGGGAGCCCTTCCCTTGTGCGTGTCGAAAGGGCAGCGGTGTTTGTCCCAGTTCCTCTCCCCACGAAAGCCAAAACAGAGGCGCTCAGGAGGCAGAGGCAGAAATCCAAGAGGCAGAGATTTTGTTCGGCCCGTTTCGTTTTTTAGCTCTTCTCTCCTTTCCCGCTTTCCCCGCCGCACCAAAATTTTTTATTACATGTTAAAATCCTTTGTTTTTTTTAAGTTCTGGCCGCAATCCAACCCCACTGATGAGTTTCGTCTGAAATGGGGGTGGTGGTGGACATGGACAGAATGAAATCTGTCCTCATTCGTCATAGCCTTGTTTTCATCCCTTTTTCTTGCCCAACCCACATGGCAGTGATGACCCCCACCACCACCACCAAGTCCAACCTCTGTCGTTTTAAAAAGAATATTGCCCAGTTTGGGCTTTTAGAGTTATGGCAGTGGTGGTGGCGTAGTTTCTTCATTCATTGTGACTGTTATTACATAGTTCAGCTCAAACTTGGAGCTTTCGGTGTGGATGGTTGCGGGTAACGAGACCCTTTGTCGACTTGGGCCATCCCTTGTTGTTTCATTCGCGTCGTGAAGCACTCGGTTCACTTCCTGTTCCTTTGAACGGAATAGAAAAAGAAAGGTGCCCCCATCAATTGCGTTGTGAAGATGAAAAACCAGCCATGGAACCGCGAATAATCATGACCGGAAAGGCAAATGATTTTAGTTGTAGATTGAGGAGAGGATTTACCCTTGGTTTAGGAGGAGCCGAATTTGGAGGTGGAGGCGGCTGCGGCTTCGGCCTGCCGAAAAGCACCCCCTCACAATCTCCGTTTACACTGCCTGGACAGTAGTGAAAAGGGATTGCTCATTAGCCCTGCTGAGTCCTTAGGCAACGAAAAACATGCCGGCAGATGCTATGATCCTCCGGAAACGCACTTCGCTTGAAACAAGGCAAGGCCCTCTGACCAAGGGCATTGTTGGATTCCTCATTGCATTTGCAATTGTGGTTGCGTCCTGCTTTATCAGGGACGCACTGCCCTTCGTTGAATCATATCAGAGAACAAGCACAAAATTCATCAGATCAACATTCGCTTCATTGTGCATTTCTAACTAACAAAACAACCGCTGATGTTTCTAGAATCAACACAATTGAGCAAAGAATCACTGACGGTCCGTCAAGTTCAGGGCCTGCAATGCTGTTAGTGCGGAAGGAGGAAGAGGAGGAGTTGTTCCTCCACATTGCAGGTCCGTGGTGCCTGTTCTGACAATTCACTGGTTAGTAATTCAATCATCGAAGCCTCCTGTCAAAAAAAAAAAAAAAATTTCCTTGCATGAGATGATCGCTTATGTTCCTGTACGTGAAGTGGATCTTGACAAAAGCACTAGATTTATCAATACAGGAACGAGAAAGATCAGCCTTTTAACAGGAAACTGTCTGGACTCGATCAACTTTGGTTTTGTTGAAACACGAACATAGGACATATACAGTGTGCAATTTGGTTTTGGGAGATGAGAATCACTTACAGTTGGGGATGACACATAATGGCAAAGGCATGGGAATCAGCAGTTCCTGGGGCTTCAACCATCCAGAGAAGCACGCGCATTCAAAAAAGGGGAACGAGTTGGTGGGTTTGCAAGTCCCAAACCCGCATTGCACTGATGAACAAAGGTCTGGAGGCACTACAACAGCGAAGATAATCCGGTATCGTCAATATCAAAACCCACAACAGTTCCCCAAATTCAGGTGGCAGAAGTTCAGTTACAGGGAGGAGCTTGTGCAGAACTGAAACTGGGAAAGCAGGCGAGAAGAACAAGGAACAGAAAGTTGACGAGAACATCTGAGGAGGAGGAGGATGAGTTGGAGTTTATGCCCATTGCCGATGTCCTCATCCTACTCGTCTTCCTCTTCCTTCCTAGGACAAACCGAGAGACAACACCATTGTGTTTGTCATTTAAGGCTAACAGCGGATTTGAAAGAAAATGGAAAGACTTATGCGGCAGGAGAAGAGGCAATGATTTGCCCTGGCGAGGAACTCAAAGCGCGTCTTCATTACAAAGCACACATCATGTTAGCTTTGCCTATCCTAAGTTTCATCGTACCTGATGTTAGGACAAGAGGATGAAAACATATTAATCAAGAAAGTATAGGCGAGATATGCTAATAATGTTCGCCAAGTCACGACATTAGAACATAGTCAAAAGAATCGACTAACACCCCGAGCAGCGAGAAAATTACTGACACCAATACTCATCAGATCTTAATGAGCATAAGAAGGGGAAAACAAGTTCAGCCTAATGCATCTCTGCTGCCGGAATTCGAAAATACAAGAGAATCATGACAAGGGAATGGAAATTCCAGCATTCAAGACCTCAATGTCTATACAACAACAACACCCCCAACTTATTATGTGAGTCAAGCCAACCTTCAAATGGCTGAATGGGTCAATTGCCAGGACCCTTTTCTCTCTTGAATATTTTTGTATCAAAAGGGTGTTTGAACAATAAGTGTACAATGCTACTGTACCATCCCTTCTCTCACCAATTCTTCCAGTCCCCTCCTCAACCTTTCTGCAGCAGCTCTGCAATCGTTCTCCACTAACCCTCCAAACGAGATCCGGAGATTCCCCGGACACCCGCATGCGCTACCGGGGATCGTCACCACCCCATGCTTGTGAGCAAGCCAGCGTACGACGTCGAAGTCGTTTACGTACTCATCGGGTAGTTTTGCCCACAGATATATGGCACCTTCTCCTCCTCTAATGGCTTCTTGTCCGAGAGGAGAGAGGGCTTCCAAGACAATCTCCCGGTTGATAACCAGCGTCTTGACACGTTCTCTCACCCACTCTGGACCCACTTCTAGGGAGTAGAGAGCGAGATGTTGAGAAATTATAGTAGCACAGATTGGTATGTTGTCCTGAACTTTAAGAAGAAGTTCTGCAAAGCCTTCGACTTCTGTTGGGTAAGCAATCTGCAGTTTGCATGGCCCGATTTAGTCTGTTGTGGTTACTATAAATCTCCATCCATGCCCAACATTAAACTCGCCATATAATACCATATGCTAGTCCCATGAAGAAAACTTACATATCCAACTCGCCAACCCATCATTCCGTATGCTTTAGAAAAGGAGAAGATATTCACTATGTGCTCTCCTTCTATACATGTGTGTTTAAGTCCATCATACATAAAGTACCTGAACAATCAGCAATAAGCAATTACAAACAAATCAAACCCTCACTTTCCTTCTTTCATCACAGAAAAAGACCAAAACAACTAATATATTTATGGGATGTTTGGTTTGCGGAATCGGGAAAGGAATGGAATGAGGGAAGGAATGACCATTTCCTTCCCTTACCTAAGGAATGGCATTCCATCCAAAATGAATGCAATAGAATGGATTTCATTCCTTCATTCTTTAGTTTGGTTGGCCTTAATTCATGCGAATGGAAATGCCATTTCATTTCATTCATGCCCTCATTCCGCAAACCAAACGCACCATTAGTGCTTCAAGATTGCACAATGGGAGAATAAAACGAGAGGAAACCAGTGTGTGGCAGACTACTTCATAAGCCAAAAGCACTAGCATAAGCTACAATCACTTACTCATACGTATTGTCAACAACAAGCCATGACCCAGCCTTTCTGCAAATCTCCGATATTCTCTAGCAGGAGAAAAGAAAGAAGATGATCCATTAGCTGATTATTATAGCAGAAAGAAATTCACGTAGAAGACCTTCCCACCCCAGGGCAAGAAATCAAGATGGAGAGGATGAGAAAGAGTGAGAGAGACCTGAAGAAGAGGCTCGGGAATGTAAGTCCCTGATGGATTTCCAGGATTCACAACAGTCACAATCTTGGGAGTGGGTTTGGTTGCAGCCAGAGTTTTCTCCAGCCAATCTGCCATTCATATATATTAGCGTCTATTCTATCAACTGCCGTATTTTTCAAAGAAAATGGGATCATGATGCTGATCTTGATCCTCAAATTCCACTGTAAATCCAAACTATCAACTGCAGAAAAATGTTTTTACCCGCATCAGGATGAAGAGTGTTTGGATCACCAGGACCAACAAGTATATCAGTAACGCCTGTCATTTGGAACGACATGTATGCATTGAAGTAGTATGGAGCAAACATCACAACAGAATCTCCAGCATCACATAATGTAAGAACAAGATCGACAAAAGCCTGCCATGGAAGGGAAAAATAACAAGCATGAAGGTTTTGTTCATGAGATCAATCCATCCTGCAGAAACTGCTTTGTTTTCTTTTCTACGGAGATATCAGAGCAGCATAATAATTAAGCATCAACTTTAACCTGATTTGCTCCTGAGGTAACAACCACTGAAGACTTGTGCAAATTATTCTCCCGTCGCAACTGTTGAGAAGAGTATTTAGATGAAACAATTGAAAACAAAGTCATCTAATATAACGTGATTATGAATGGAAGAAGACGACCTATGTTGATTGAGTTTGGTAAAATGCTTACTTTCTTCAGCAGTGCTTCTCTAAGTTCCGTCATGCCTTCGTCAGCACCATAACGACTAACAGAAGGGTCCCAAACCAGCTCCTTTACCTTATCCAGTGCCTGCTTTGGAGGCTGCCAATACACCACTCCCTGCAACATGTTGCAAAGAAACGCCTGCGCTGAATTCTGATTGACGCCATGGATGGAGATCTACCCTTATGAGTTGGTTCCATTGAAAACTCTAGGAGGCAATCTTGTCCCCGACTCCAATTACCACCAATTATCCAATTGAAAAGATCCATTCATCAAAAAGCTGTGTCCTTATTGCAAGGGAATAAATTGAAATTCACAGTAAGCTTTTTCAGCCTCGACCTTTTCAAGAGATCTGCACTGCCCATTTGCATTTACGAAACCAAGCAAACTTAAGCACGCGTTTCGTACCATAAGCTCTATAACTTAGAGCTGAATTATACTAATCTACATATAGGGTTGAACGGAGTTAAATAAAACCCAGTACAAACTCATTTTCAAACGAGTCTCTCATTAAGGCAGGCAACAGAAAACATAAAAGACATCAAGTCAACTTTTAAGGCGATTCAAGAAAGATCAAAGTCGTACCTGGGCAAGTGATACGGCATGCTTGGCCCCTCTAATAACCTCCTGTATCTGGAAAGCACCCAAGAAGGCCAAATCAATAATAATTTTAAAAGAAATATACGATTGCGAAAGGCGGATCCACTTTGATCCCAGAAGTAACAAAACTGGAGGAAAAAGAAACCCACAGAACAAATTACCTGAACCATCACGGGCATCTCAGTCTCCAACGCCCTCTTTGCCAGCCTCCCCGCAAAACCCATCTCCAATCCTATCAAAAAGAGCAAATTATGCAAATCCCAATTCGTCTCCTCGCCGGACAAGCAAAATATACAATAAAAGGAACACCTTTTCAACGACCACAAAAAACCCAAAAAGCAAAAAAAAAAAAAAGTCTTCAAACTTTTTCTCTCCAAGATTATTGCAGAAGGAGAGAGGGAGACGACAGTCAAAAAGAGAGAGAGGTGATTGACAAAAGTAAAAATTAAAGGATAAAATTTTGCTTCGCAAGACAGTGACTTGTTAAACTTTGCTTCTATTCACTTCCCAATGCCGAACTGAATTTTGCTTGCTTTTTAACTCCGACCTCTCAAACGTATTTGTCCGCTTCCGACCCACTTTGTCGTTTCTTGTAATGAAATCCTATCCCTTGGTCACTTAAAGAAAGTATATCTTGAACTCATTACCTTTTTTAGCGTGTGAACTAGATTTAAAATTAAACCAATCGTTAGGTAGGACTCTGTCCCGAGCCGGGTCTCATTCAATTTTCCGGTCCATATCCATATCTGCGATTTGGGGTTGACAAGTTGACAATGATAAGGCCCGTGGTGTTAGATTCCAGATGAATGGACCAAAGCCGAGTCCTATGCCCACCCATAACTCGTTAAGGGTTTTTGGGAAAAGGCAAAATATCAATTTATGGCCTCAACTATGAGCCAACTTTCTGTTTTGTCCTTAACTTAATTTATTATATAATTTTGTCACCAACTTTTGTTTTTATTTCTATTTTGGCCAATCATGAATTTTTTCTAGCGAAAGCCAAATAAGGCCTTAATAGACAATTTTCATTTATCGACTAAAACGAAAAAAAAATTTAGAAAATAGGAAATAATATTAAAACCTTTCATTTGTTTTTTAATTATAAAATTTTGATGAACAAATCAAGTGAATTGTAAGTCGAAGTTAACGATAGTTGCTGATGTTGTCAAAAAATATGAAAAATCAATGAATGTCGGATGATGTTCTATTAGGAGGCGACTATTACGGATAAAGTGGATTATGAGACGAATGAATGAGATGTCAAAACTCCACTATTATAGGACACATGTTAGACTATATTAAGGCCTTGTTTGGCTTTCGCTAGAAGAAATTCATGATTGGCCAAAATAGAAATAAAAACAAAAGTTAGTGACAAAATTATGTAACAAACTAAGTTAAGGACAAAACAGAAAGTTGGCTTAATGTTGAGGCCACAAATTGATATTTTGCCAAAAAAAAATTCAAAACTTGCTTCACATTTTGGAGTATGAAATCTCTCGTTCGAAGAAAAGCATAATGGGCATTAAATTACATTTATAATTTCGCTTGTTGGAGTATAAAATCGCGCTTCGACGGGAAATAGCTTTTCCAAAACGGCAAAAAAAATATTTTGGCCGAGGAAATAACTTTTCCATTAAAAGATTTATGGAAAAAGTGATTTTAATAAAGTAAACCTGCATTTCAAAAACATGATTTAAGAAAGAATAATTTTTTAAATGATGAAAATCGTATTTTAAAAATGAGAATGTAGTAGAAACATACTTGTTTTTGTGGCGCCGATGGCGTGACCTGTGAGAGGAGTAACAAAACCATCTTCTTAACGATGATGATGGAGTTAAACTTCACCCTATCCGCATGATCTTATTTATAACCTTCAAAACTGAGACATCGCCATTGTGATTAGTGTGAGTAGAGGAAACACAAGACCATATAACAGACGAAGTGGCTCGTCGTAGAAAGATGGCCATGAGGAAGAACCTCCTTTTCTTGGCCTTGGTATTTAGCTTCGTCAGCAAAGGTCGCGTCCTCTCAGACCCATTTGCGCGTGTCGCTTGATATGGATGCCCATGATGCACTCAAATCTGCTTTTGAGATTTCAGGGATCGGCAGCATTTGGGACTGCACGAAGGACGACATCGTCATCCGGCAACAGAGGACAGGCAAGAAGGTGCACGGGAAGCCGGAATTCAGCGTGTACGCGCTGAATGCATGCCCGTGTTTCCAGGATAACGTGATCCTGGACTGCACAGGGTTCCAGACCGTGCAATCCATCGACCCCCGCGAGGTCGCCATAAGAGGGAACCAGTGTCTCCTCGTCAACGGCTCGGGGCTCGTCCCTTACTCCGGCGCCAGCTTTTACTATGCCTGGGACACTGAGTTCCCCTTCAAACCATTAGCTGCTCACCTCAGTTGTAGCTCTGTCCCCAAGGTATAACCCGTCCTTAGTTTCTTATTCCATAATCAGCTGCTAAGAATAAACCCAAGAAATGTCTTCTGATTTAAATGTTCCCGACCAACACAAATATGTCCATCATTTGCTATTGAACTGAAACCACGCCTTCGGCGATGTCGGATAAAAAACCATGCCAAGAAAGATGTCTTAAACCAAAAATGTCACCGACAGCTCGGTCACACAATGCAAGGGACTGATTGGTAAGTTTCAACATCAGAAAACACGTTATCAGTTGTCCTGATATTATAATCAAGCAATGAATTGGAGACTGGATTAAGATAATAATCATCCCATTACAATATCTCAGGTAAACAAAGCCCTTACTAGTAGGACGACGTATAGAGAGGGGGCCGAAACAGGGCACGACCTCAAGTATGGATACTAGAGCATAACGTACATGAATATCAATAGGAAAAAGTCACAGAACAATGAACGAAACACCTGCCGATTAACTAGGAGCCCACGAAATAGGTTTCACTTCTACTGAACTTTGTTTTTCTCCTGTTCTTTCTTGTAATTTTCCAGTTCTGCCAGCCATAAGTCTCCGAACTGGCAGTCCTTCCATGCATCGAACCATGGCCCCCCAAGGGTGTAGTGTATGGCCTTCGGGTATGTGGTCGGATCCCCTTCAATGACCTCATTGTGGCCCACCAGAAAGTTCCAAACAAATGGGATAGACCCGATCTCTTCATCCTCGAGCCACTGGAACCTATGTAGGTAGGCACCGGTCTGAGTATTCACAACCTCCGGGGTCAGTTGGCGATTCTTCGCATGGCCACAGTTGTACAACACCATGGATGACCAGTTCTTCCTCGGATAAACAGTCTGCACCCTTCCGTCCATCTTCGTGGTCTCTTTCGGGGCGTAGTCATGCTGGACGCACATCAGCGCATACTTATCATCGACCAGATCCTTCAACTCCTTAATGTCAGCCAGGTAGAGGAAGTCACAATCCACAAACATGGCCCAGCCATCGTAATTCGCCAGATAAGGAGTCAGGAACCTACTAAACGAGAACTCGGTGCTCTCAAGTTTCCCTCGTTCGCGCCAGTACAACTTGTTATCCCTCAACTCGGACTGCTTGATGGGGATAACATCAACGGGAATAGAGGACCGTTTAAGTATGGAGTAACGGCAAACCTCGTAAGCGACGTCCTCACCAGGGTCATACCCAACAAAGACCTTGAAGGGCTTTTCCAACTCCGGAGTCTTCACTGGTGCAAGGCCATTGTTTGCAGTGTTCGAACCCATTTCAGCAGACACAGATTTCCAAACAGATCCTTAAAGATTCAACCGAACTATCACACTCGCCTTATCTCTGATCAGAAAAGGAAAACAGATTTTATCAGAATGTCCAACTACATAACCTCAGATATCATCCCAACAGAGTAGAAACTTCTCAGATCCGAACACCACCGCACAGAATCAAAATCCTGGCCATCAATCAAAGCATCAACATGGATTCGCTCCAACTCGCAGAAAACCTTATCAGCGCCTTCACAAGCAAATCCATAACCACGACCACATCTCAATTCCAGAAACAAAGAAACCAAAAGAACAGGCGATCCAAATCCGAAGGCCACTATAAACAACCACAACCTAAGGAAATCAAACTAAAATGCTCCCGATCCCGACGCGCGGGCCTAAAGAACACAGATCGACATACAAAAAGCGACCACAACCGGAGCAAGTCATGCAAATGCCGTGCCAAAGAATCATCCGGGACGAACAAAGAGGAGCAATGCACCTCGGGAAAGAGAAGAAGAAGGAACAACAACCGGGGGGGGGGGGAGACGCGTCGATCGATCAAATCAAGTAGTCAATCGAGGGGGAGGGGGGGGGGGGAAGTTAGTAGCCACTGGAAGCACGTACGGACGAGGAGTAATCGGCGAGGGAGAAAGCAACGGTGGGCGATTGATGCGGGAGGTAAGAGGAATACCGTGAACGTCGTCGTATTTAATGGTGTTTCGGGGCAGACGCGGCATTATCCAGCCTGTAAGTTTTTTTTTTTTTTTTGGTTTTATGCTACCCCGCCCCGTGTTCTACAATTTGTTAAACAAAACATATCATCTAATGTTTATCTCGTAGCCACGACCCTTGTCTCTGCCCTTTCTTCTCCCCCTCTAATCCTCCTTAATTATACTCGAGGTCCATAGTCAAGCTCGCAAGGACAAGGACCGATGCCCGTACTAAATAAATGTCGGCTATAGGACACGTCACCTCGGGCCATTAATGGGCCTGTTATTTGGGCCGTGAAAGTCCTATTTGTGGCCCACATACATCGGGTCTCGATCATGGGCCGAGCTGGGGTTCTGTAGCAGAAAGCCGACAAATGACACCAAATCTTACACGCCACATAGTTTGGGAGACAGATGATCCTCTTTTTAGAACTATGTTTTCTTCTTTCCTCCGGAATCATAAACCGGGGTAAATAAATAACCACACCTAACACCAATTACACGACCAGAATAAGGAGCTATGCGACGATTTCACGTACTAACTGCAGGCATCTGTAGGCACGCGACTAAAGAGCGTTGGACAAGCTGAGTGCCAGTGTGATCTGAAATGGAACTGTGGCTATCGCTTTAGGAGGTCTCGGTCTCTGTCTTGATTGGGGTGTCGTCGAGCGAAACCTGCTGACAAGGCGGAGACGGCAGGTTCATGTCCTTGACCTTAGATCTCTTCGTGATCCTCAGCCTCTTGCATGTTCCCAGGAACATCCTGTCGGACAAAAGCTTCTTTTCTTAGATTCATATGGGATTATGCAGGCTTTCATCTAACGGCGTTACGCTGCCCGAGTCGGGGAAGAAATACTTTGTTGGTATCAAGGGTCAACATTTTTGGTGGTTTTGAGAAGAAGAACAGATTGACTAATGGCATCGCAGGTGGTATTGTTGCTAGGGTAAATTCTTACGTAAGTACAGAACAAGGCATTAACGAAAAACTTCGTTTTAATTCACGTAGTAGCTTAGCAGTAAGCCATCTAATCACCAAGAGTGTCTGCTTGTGTATCATAGACAAGATAGCATTAATTATGATGAACAAACACGTCATTAGGTGATTAGGGGGCTAACTCACTTCCAAGGGACATCTCCGACGTGCATCCAGTCTCCATCCTTGTCTTCGTAGATCAGCATATACTCTGATGATTTCTCCTTCGAAGCCTCAGTACCTAATATGCGACAAAGATCACCATGAAAATCACAAGTTTCATCCATGAGATGTGACGAGAGGGAAGAAACAGGGAAGTTACCTACGCCAGTGCAACCAAAGAGCTTCTCCAGCGCCTGCGTGAGGTCCCCATACCCTCCGTGCTCCCCCAGTTCCGTCTTACGAAGATAGATCGCTCCGTCCATGCTCACCTTCACGTAAGCCTTGGACGACAGCGATGTCCCATCCGCGTCGCTCACCCCGATTGCCCTCTTCCTGTACGAGCACACAGGAGGCCAACCCACCACCTGGTTCTTGGCTGGAGCGCCGGACTTGGATCCCTTGATTGACTTGCCATCGATCTCCCAGAACGGCCTCTTCTTCTCTTGCTTAGCATCATGGGCTTGGAAAGCCCCGGGGAGGCCGAGCCGCAGCTCTGTCGCAATCTCCGCGTCACCGTACATCTTGAACTCCATGAAATTGTGGAAGGTGCTTTTAGTGGAGGGGTTTTTATTGGTCTACAATACAATGGAGACGGAGAGGGAGAGGGAGAGGACGACATAGGAACAAGGACAGGCGAGGGGACTGAGCCATGGTCGGTCACATGAGGTGCAATGGTGGGAGACATGATGTTCCTTTGTAAGAACACCACCGGATAAAAAGTCCACATCAAACCATTTCACTGTCCGGATGTCGGACCTAACCCATCCAACCTCCAACCAAAAAATAATAACAACAGGATTTCTCCGAGTTGGGTCGCTCTTGCTGTTTGAGATTTGGTGGGTTTTGATCTTGGCCGTCTGATGTGGGAAAGTTCGTAGTAGTAAATCTTAAAAAAGGATTGTGATCAGAAAGTTGCTTTCGATAACTTTAGACCGAAGGAATGAATCATGACGATGCAGAAAGCAGATAAAATCCCACGGCAGATTACGTCCGTTTTTGCATTTTACTAAATTTTATCGTATGTTTTTAAGAAATTTTTTAATTTTACGAAAATTTTTTGTAAAAGGCATAAAGACATAGTAAAAAATTTGTAAAAATATACATGTTTTTACGAAATTTTGAAATGGACTTCGTAAAAATGTATAAACTCTAGCATAATAATTTCGTAAAATATGAAATTTTTAAGTTTTACGAAAAAATTTCGTAATGCGCCAATTAATTTTCGTAATGGGTTGTAAAAACATACGGGCTTTTACGGAATTTTGTAATGGACTTCGTAAAAATGTACGAACTGAAATAGTATTTTTTTCATAAATTACGAAAAATCCTTATAAATAGTTAATAAACAATGATCATATTCGTAAATTTACATTAATTTATGAAAGAATTTCTTAAGAATGTATGAAAAATTTTCGTAAATTTTAGAAATTTTCTTAATTTTCGAATCGTCCTTAGAAATTATGAAAATTCTGAAAATTTTCGAAAATTTTTTGTACATTTTTATCGAAATGTTTTCATAAATTATTGTAGATTTACAAAATGCTTTTACTGTTTATTAACTATTCATAAGAAAAAGTAGCTCCCTCTTTTTTTTTACGAAAAATTTTCGTAATAGGCCTAGAGGCTTCGTAAAAGCTTTGTAAAAATATATGGACTTTTACGAAATTTTGAAATGGGCTTCGTAAAAATATACAAATGCTAACAGTAATAATTTTTTAAAATACGAAAATTTTCATAAAACTAAAAAGTTTCGTAAAACATAAACAATGACTTAATCTCACATGGGATTTTAGCCTCTTCCTGACGATGCATCCAATGGGCGAAAGAAACTGAAACTACTACTTCCAGATACTAAGCAATGTAGACACTTAACCGGATGTTCACAGCATTAGGGCCGACAGCATGACAGGAACTGAACTCACCCCCGTCTTGGGCAAGCCCCATAATTGGAGGAGTTGTATGTTTGTACTAGGAATATGCTACAACAAATTTGGGAACTGACCCAGATCAACCAAGAGATGTATATGATATGATCCCATTCTCGAAGTTCTCTGTTCCATGTCCATGGAATCATTAATTATGTCCCCACGTGAAAAAAATAAAAAAATAATGGACTTTAAATCCAGCCTTACTTCATTCCCAACCTAACAATCCCAAGGAGATTGAGTGATTAAATTAAGAGACAGAAAGATGTCTATGACCAACCGAACATGTAACTGTTCCCTTGTAAGAAGACAGAAACACCTGTCCAAACCTATGTCCACACATTGGAGTTTCTCGCACGTGGTTTCTGAAGAGAGGGGTGGTGGGTGTCTTTTGTTAGAACTGCAGCTTCTTCCACTGTTTTCACTTCCCAGACAGGTCCAAAAACATGGTTGTCAACAGCAAAACGCGTTGTCCCCGGATTCTGCCATTAGATCTCAACTGTTTGTCGTGTCATGCATTAACGTTGTTGGTGTATCCTGGCTACGCGGTTCAAGTATTCTGAAATCATCCCAACGGGACACCTCAAATTTTCAGGGTAATGGAATTCACTCGAAACGCCTTGAGTTTGAATTCCGGGCCGTCTCCCGTTGTGATTTTATTACTCATAAAAAAATATTGTAAAATCGGTATTTTTTTTTTAATTTAAAACTTTACTAATGACTTTTCATAAACTAATGCTATTAGATAATTGTCAAAAATCTATATTCAGTATAAAAAAATCAACGTATTTAAAAAACGGAAGAAATGGGGACATAATGCTAAGAAAATATCTAATCAATTTGATAACTACGTATTTTTCCCGATATAACTTAAATTTTTAATTAAATTTAAATCGTAATTAATTTGTTCCAAAAAATAATTAACTTAAGACTTAAGACTTTTATAATCCCCCTCGGGGCAACAATTTAATCAATTCAATAACTATGCATTGTTATCTAATATAAATTAAATAATTTATTGAATTAAAGAATTCATTATAGATTTAATTTGTCTAAGAAATGATTTAACTTAATAATAGTAGATGCATCCAACCTTATGCTAAAAAATATTAATAAGTCAACATTTGTTTATTTTAAAAAACTACTACACATTAAAGCCAAATCACAGTGATTTAATTGGTCAGGAGGCGTAGAACCGATTCACACGAAGTACTAAGCTTCGTCCTTTTCCCTGCGATCGTCTAGAAGGAAAAAGCACATTTACGACACCAGAGTGCATCATTTTATGAACTCTTAACATTTGGATCATCCGTGGCGGCGGCGTTTAGAAGGACGTCACATCACATGGTACCTGAGTCAAGAATCCACCCTTGGCCTCCATTCTGTCCTGGCTCTCGCTATTTCCATCCCGTTCTGCAGCAGCAGAGAGTGGTCAAATTTTACTATTCCTTCATTTCTTGAACCTTGATCGACGACGCATTCGTCAGTCGTTGTGGATATGGAACACAGGTTGCTATCTATGTCGCATTCTCTCCTGTACTCTAAGCACACATTGTCCAGAATATACGTTCCAAGTATTGATCGCGGAACACCCTGCCCGGAAAACAGACATCGTGTTAGAAATCAGAGCACGTGTTACTGCTGGAAGGTCGCTGGGATCAAAACGCAGGGCAATGAGATTTGGGAGGCTTCTGTCACCTCAATAACCCAGTTGATGTACTTGACATTGCTCACATGAGAATTCGCGTCGACATCATTCCACATCGGCTGTGAACATAAATGCCAGGTTGTGATTTCACCTGATGGATATGAATGTCATAAGATTCAGGAAACGCAACCCTTACGGTTAGGCTTGTCCTGACGTAATCTGCTTTGTCTATGTCTAGCTTCTGCAACTTCCTCTTGTTGATACAGTCGAAGGAGCCAGAATCCCTCGAGTGGGGCTTCATCTCGTGTAAGATTTCTTCGGCGAACGTGGATAGTTTCCTGGTGTTCATGTTCATGACCACGAAGTGACTGCATGCATACACATACCAAAATCAATATGTCCATTGTGTTCACTGTGAATGCCAGAGTGCACGTTATTGCCAACCTCACTGATTTTGCAACCAAATCTCCGGTCCTACTGCTACAAAGCATCCATTCTCGATGCATGCCTCTCCTCGATGTATACATCCTTGTTTTCACATCTATGACCTCAGTCCTGTACAGGGATGGTTATTGTTTCACAGACAATCAAAATCAATACAAAGAAATGTGTTCCAATACAATTTTACTCACCATGAAGGATAGCTGTGAAAGGAGATGTGTGTTTTCCTGATGGCCCATATCAGATTTCTCCTGCACATCTCCGGGGTGCAGCCGAACCCCCCCGCATTCAATCCCATGCCCTTGAAATGATTTATCGCAGTTTCCTTCCACAAACACAGCATCTCGAAACCTCTTACGAGCATACATGAAGTGCTCCGCTAATTTCTAGGACTAAGAGGGGAGCTAACTAACCTGCATGTAATTCATCAAGGCTTCCACCGTGATTCTTAGATCACTGCCCACCTCGTAAGACTTCACAGAGAAGCACTGCCAGAAAACTAGGTCGTCCTCCAGCAACCTACCTTTAAATGGTTCATGCCGATCCGTTCCTTTGACTAGGGTACATTTAGACTCAGCTGCTGCCAGTCCTCCATTACGGACTCCGTGTCCTGAATAACACCGAGCATGCATTCTAGGCTTGTGGGCAGGCATTCTGGTTGTCGAATGATGGATGGATTGAACGGGAGAGATCGAAGTGAAGTACGAGTACGGAATCGCCATTGTAGCCTCAACCGAACTTCCCTGGAGGATAGGCACGCGTGTATGTTCTCCTTATGATCAAAAGACAATGAACTGTTGAGAAAGTTTTGCATCGGTTGCTCTGGACAAACGATTTCAAACTTCATCCGTTTATACAGGTGATATTACATGACGTTCACGATGAACTATAAGCCATTGATACT
Organism: Melastoma dodecandrum; assembly: GCA_029817715.1. Lineage (NCBI taxonomy): Eukaryota > Viridiplantae > Streptophyta > Magnoliopsida > Myrtales > Melastomataceae > Melastoma > Melastoma dodecandrum. Next base: position 553,460 of record JARUPY010000271.1, read on the forward strand.
TACAGTTTCTTCTCCTGCAATATTTTTTCAGACACATCCTTTCTGTCATCTCTGTACTTCCTTAATAAGTCTGTAACGGAACTGTGTGATTTACGATGTAGTTCTATCTATTGATTGGCTTAGACGAATGTGTCGGTGCTAAGGAAAACTTTTCTGTGTTTGAGACATTGAAATGATCCTTATACTAACTAGTTGGACAATAAGATCGTGGCGAAACAACATGGGATATCATGTAAGTCATAGAAAGATTATATAACCACTTAGCCATACGTGCTTTCCAGGTAACGAATCTTTCAAAGCGATTAGAAAAATGACAGAGATCGTTCAAGTTTCTGCAAGCAAAGAGACCGAGAAAGTATAAAGAAAAGGCGAGGACGATGGCGTACCGGCAAAAGGGAACTGCTGAATGATCCGTTCCGACTGAAGAAAAAGAGGACCAGGCGGCGTCCGCTGGTTGCCCTTCACCGTCTGCCTTGAACTTTGCGTCAGTGTTCGCAACTCAGGGACAACAGCCAGCCAATATCACATCAGACACAGGCCGTGCGGCTTTGTTGCCTAGAAGGTGAAACGAGAGCCCATTTATATAAGCAGAAGTAGTTGGGAGGGATAACTCTGTTCAACGTTTTGGCTGCGTACAAACATCCCAGGTCGATTCTCACGAGGTTCGGTCGTCCACCTAAAAGTTTTCTTTTGGTTCAATGGCATTTCCCGGATGAAACGGTTGTTGCTAGGGACAAACCATGCGCGACTCGACAGACTTAACTGAGAACTGTCATCGTGCGCAAAAACTGAAGAAAAAAAGTGAATAAAAAACGAGCGTGGATTCCAATCCCCAAGGAGACGGTCCTTTTAAGCAAAAGCTCCTCGGACCCATCGATTGTTTGTAATAAAATTTAATGCTTTGTTTGGATGTTATATAAAACGAAGAAAAAAAGATGAACATTTCAATAAATATCTTTGGCGTTTTTTTTATCGTATCCGAACATAGAATAAGGGCTTCGAATGAGTGAGTTGATGATTCCAATGATGATCTCTTTCCTTGGGGTTTTTAATTTATTTATTCTCATCGTATCACGTAATATTCCAGGTTTGAACTAAAAATTTTAAGTCGTCGTTATGAAAAAAAAAAACTCAATGACAAATATATTTAATTCTACGTGGGGCAGGTTAATTTCTTACCATTTCTTAAGCCAAACATAGAATCGGGTATTTATTCCATTTGTGTCATACGTGTGTCCTTTGAGTACACATCTTTTCATACCGTTTTAATTTCAAAATACACGCCTTGTGGGAGATTAGAAGAGACGCCTTAAGCGAACTTGACTAACCCTAGTGTTGCGATCCCAAATCACAACACTTAATATATTTTGCAAAGTCGTATTTTTAAACTGTATTTTCATGGCATCAATAACTATGCATGATAAAGTTGCGGTTTGGAATTACGATTTTGGTGAAATTTATGAAAGTCGCGGTTTCGAATTACGAATTTTTTGTATTTCCAGTGGCGTTCAGACACAGTGACATAGGGACAGTATTTTGGTTATTTTTAAAACTACAGTCGTTTTTTCAATTTTTTTTAAAAAACTAAGGGTTACGCTGAAAAGCTAAAAGAGATAAATGGATATTTGTGCGTCTGTAGAGAGGTGTTTGCCTCTAATACCTAAAAAACTATTTATACTATTCTAGTCCTACGTGAATTCGGAAATAAAATATTATATGTATATCTCGTGTTCATGTTGCATGGAACATCTTCTTTTCATCCCAAATCTTGAACGTTTCCACAGCTACCTCCCTAGAAGGTCTTGTGCGTTTTGTGCCCGAAATATAGATCGTTGATCTACAGATGATACCGAGATATGTGGCTCAGAATTTATGTTGTTAAACACCGAGGATAAAGATCATTGTTGCCGATGAATCGTGAATTTTGGGCTGTTTGCCATCGGGCCGATCAATTTTCTAGCTGGATAATCAGTTCTCTTAATTTTGCTGTTTCTTGGGGTAGTTTTGGGTTTAGGGAAGTGCATGGAGCAAAGCTCACTTTTTCGTGCTCTTAGTTATGTTAATTGTTCAAGTACTGTCAGATGATTTTAGTTATGTGAGCAGAGAAATTCATTCTCTTCATCTCGATCTGCTGGGCATGTGAGGAACAATTTTCAGTGACTTAAGATGCCAATACTTGGAGGCGAATTGTATGTTCATGAGATATTGTTCGCCGCCTTGTTTAGCCGTGGAATATGCTCGCTAAGATGCCAATACTTGGAGGCGAATTGTATGTTCATGAGATATTGTTTGCCACCTTGTTTAGCCGTGGAATATGATCGCAGTAGCATGTAGTAGGAACCTGGTATAATCCACAACGGTAACCAGCTTTCTCATTGCTCTATCGCCATCAGTGCCGGAGAAGTCCACTGAACTCTGTTCTGTTGATATCTGTCGAGTTTGTCGAGACAGTTGGCCAGATTGTGGCTTGTCTGGTGGTTCTACTTTTGACAAGACATGAAAATCCAGGAGCCCCCTTATTTGCTTGCATTGTTGGTTATGCATCCGGCTGTGTTGCAACCCTTCCTATTCTTTGCTGCCGGTATCGCACCATAAATCAGGGGAAAGAACAGAACCTTAGTCAATCTGGTCAGAGCCATTGGCATGGTAATTCCCCTGAATCTAGATCTTATATAGCTCTCTCAGTTACCATCACGCAACAGACGGATGAAGAAAGTCAAAATACCAACGAAACAATTCCCAGGGATGCATGAATGCGAAGCCCCTTGGAATCACGGTACGTGATTGATCATCTGTTTCTCTGATCATGTTTCATTATTTTATAACAACATCCTCTGATTTCTATCTAGAGCCTTGCTTTGTTATGTTGTCCTTAAATTCTCCACCTTGGGCGTCAATAAGCGAAAGAAAATGACAGCACGTTTGTGGGTCTTTATCTGTGTTTGCTGGTAGCATATTGAGAAAGTTCCCTCAGTTGCGGCCAGTGCATAATAAAACAAGGCTAACAATGTGAATTTTGAATGTGAAATTTTTCTTTCTTATTTAGTTCGATGTAAAGGTAATACTGATATCTGCTTTGCAGGCTTAGTGGACTGGGGGACCATTGTAAGATGGGATTATACTGCTTTTTTGCAGTGTGGTTTGTAGTTGGAAATGTGTGGATTTTTGGGGGCCACTCTTCGTCGGCTGATGCTCCTAAGCTATACAGGTATTTCCATTCCATACAATTCAATTCCTGATCTGGATCTGGCGCCTTTTTCTTGATTAAGCACTCGTTTCCTGTCCTTCACACGTTATGCATCGTATTGCCGACTTTTAGCTGTATTGGATATGCTATTCCCTTCATCAAGTGTACAACAGTCTGTTGCTGTTTACCATGCATCATGCCTGTTTTGGGTATTCAAGAGGAACTTTCTCAAACGAGAGGAGCCTCATCAGAATTCATCATTGCTCTGCCCATCTATAAGTTCAAGTTGAACGACGGCCTGGTTCGGCAAACTCTTGAAATCAGTTCCGGAGTAAGGGAGGAAGGAGTCTTTGCTCCTGGAACTACGAGATCACGTCTCATATCCGGAGAAGATGCAGTAACTAAGAAGCATCTTTTTAGTTCTGCTTCTTTTTCTGCAGATGGCAGCAACACGACTTGTGAACGAATATTCGGATCAAAACTCTGTGACAGTACTGTCACCGCCATGTTCCAATGCTTGAGAAGCATGGATAGTTTTTTCTCCATGGTCTTCACTTCTCATCTCTTACAATTCGCCTATGTAATGATGATATTGATGGTTTAGCGCAGGTTTGTTGCATTTGCTTAGCAAAATATGCTCGTCGCCATGTCTTTCATGTGGAATGCATCAACAAGTGGTTGAACATCAATGCCCCACGCCGTCTCTGTGAACGAGGGATATGGGAGGGTCAGAGGCTATCTTCAGCCAAAGGCTGCCAGAGCAGACAACTATGAGAGTAAGCCATCACGGAACCTACCGTCCACCAACTATGTTGGATGACTGCACATCTGCCACAGTGTAGTCATTTATTTGCAGATGGTGCTGTGACATCCCTAGCTCGGAGAATAATACTAAACATATTGAAATGCGTGTGTCGCCTTCAAGGTGCATGTTTTCGAAATCTTCACGTTATGTTGTGTACATATAACCGTGATCGCTTGACATATTATATCGTAATAATATCAAGACCGGTTGGCTCTCCTCTTTCTATTCAAGCATATGTTTGGAGTTGATCCAAATGGAAGGTTCAATTTAAAGCATAACAACATCTTCGCTGCAACCTGCAATGTACGAAAACGGACTAAGAAACCGTGTATAAGTAAAAAAAATCTATCACTGCATGTGGTATGTACCCCTCACTGCAAAATTTTTCACGCATATGCATTCACGGTTATACAAAAGCCAAACTAGAACAAAATGAGCTAGTACAGCATATATTTGGGTGTACATAACCCAACCCCACCGACTCAACACTTTCAGGTAACTGGCAACACGAAAATCCTCCGGGACACTTGCCCCTGACACATTTGGATTGCTCAACAGAGAAAAACATAGTGTGTTCCTCCGTAGCAAGCCACAAAAAGATGGGGCCTTCCATCTAGGCGCATTCGCGGGAGCTAAATATGTTCGCGCCTCGGAAAGCTGGGAACATTGATCCCAGCGAGGAAAGCAATGGAAGAAACTTATACACAACTAGGGAAAGTAACCCTCAGGCTGACATCGGCATATGATCCATTAAGGCGCCTGGAATGATCCCTCTCAATTTGGCTGCTGCAGCAAAATTATTTCCTACCCAGTAACGAGGTTGCTGGGATGGATGCCAATCTGAAGAGTCGTGCGGAGTGCTAGCCTTTCCTCGAATCTTCAAATGGAAAGATCCTTAAAGCCCTCCAATTTTCCATTCGATGCAACATAATCCACACTGGTACCACCACCAGGATGGGCGGGACTTCCATTTTCAGGATTCTTAGAGATCTGATTGTATGATGAATTGGGAACTGCAGAGCTACGAGATCCTCCAAAGTAGGTAGAATAGGGGAAGTATTCGGCACATCGTAGTTTCCATCCTAGAATAACAAGCATGGATGAAATAAGCACAACGCAAAATGCTTCCACAGGAAAATACCGCAGCTATTCTGCCAATAAATCGAGAGAATATGGCAAGTCTAGGAACAAAATACTTACTAGATGCCGCATCCTTGTCAACTAATGCTGATTCCAGAACCTTGTGCACAGATATACAGTCTTTAAGTTTCCACTCCCTGATTGATCCTAGGGCTCCACATCTATCACAAGACAATGCAGAAGTCTTGCTTTAAGGAGAAGCCAGAGTGGGTACAAAACCATTTAAGCCTTTTCACACTAAGAAGCACAAGGGCAGGACCGAAAAGGAAAATAAACCGGACAATTACCTCGACACTAGATTATTGATCGAATCTTCAATTAATCTGACAGCCTTCAGCTTATTGCTGGGCTCCAAAAGATGCAGCATTTCAGCAGCTGCAGCTCTATGCATCAAGGAATCTGCTACAAACAATGAGGATGAGAACTTCAAAACAACATCCACCCCTTGTATTTATGTTGTAGTCTTATGTATGAGAATGATAACCTTCGTGGTTGCGCAGAAAAATATCATTTGCCTCCAACAAAGATTTCCCATGTAGAGAACTACAAAAAGGAAAACATGGCAAATGTTTTACAATACAATACACAAAAATAAGCAAGGTACAAAAAATCTGTCTGAAGGACAAAGTCAAATACAACCTTATCTCTGGGCGCTCTACATCAAGAACGGACCAAATAAGCTTCTCTGATTCCGTCACTGGGGTAGGCAGAGAGGCCACTCGATGAAAGAATCTTATCTGCAATACGTCACATGGTTAGCGGTTGTGTAAAGGCACTGCATTTATTAGCAATCAGATCTCACTAATGCAAAATTTAGTTCCGTAATTCCCAAAATCACGTAGCTGTATGCACAATGCCTTCACCGGAATGTCAGTATCACACAAAGATATGCGAACAAAGGAGCTTAATATGCATGTATTCTCGGTATACATGGAGCGGAGACCATACCAAGCATCGATGCGTGCCTGGGTTTTCAGCATCCAACCTTATCAGCTGCTTTACTGCCTACATACAAGGCATGTTAGAAATAGAAGATGACCACTCAAATAAAAAGGGGCTATTAGGCTTGGTTACAATGCATCCACCATTATAACAGATACTACACAAATTCCGCATGTGACCAAAAGACTGACTCTTGATGCTCATTATTTTTGTTTCATCATCTCAAGTACCTGGAAAGCAAGTAAAATCTTCTGCTTTCGCATGTTCACTTCAAACGAGAGGATATGTGTTTCTATGGAATCAGAGGAGTTCTTTTGAAGTAATTTTAAGTACTTCGAGGCTTCTGATAGAGGATCTTCAACCTATCATCAGATAATTCAATAATTGAATACCAAGTCCGTTGGCTATATTTAATGGATGAATAGCCCTGTTGTGAAGCCAAAAGCAGAACAGAAACCTGCAACAACTTCTCCCCGTGAGGATCAGGATCAACAGGCTTCGTATTCTTTTTCCCTGACTTCGAGGTAACATTTGAATCCTCATTTTTAACTTCAGCTTCCTTTTGAACAAAGAGAGTCAGAATAAGCGCAACACTTAGAGAAGAGAGAAAACAACATTATGCAGTTGAAATAGTACCTTCTTAGCACGTGCTTCAGCCTTCCTCTGTTTTTGTCTCAATTTCTTTTTCTGAGAGGGAGGCAACTTTGACATCTCATCGTCCTCTTCAGCAGTTGACTTCATTGGAGAATCGAATAACTTGAGGTAACATCTGAATTTCAACTGACTAATCAGATAAAACAGGTGAAATATGCAAGTGAAGACAACCAATGAAGAAATAGACCAATTTACAGGATAGCTCCTGCGGCGGCTTTACGGAAATATGAATGAGAATGCAAACGATCTTGAAATTTCAGCATTTCTACATAAGCCCGTAAAGTCATTTTCCTCAAGCAATATGAGTGGAAGTCGAATTGATCCTCTGTAATGTCACCATAATGCTTCTCCACAGCTAGAAACTTTTTTAAGGCTTGTCCCAGATCATTTTGGCGATAATGACTTTCGCCTGATGCAAGCTCATACCTGTCAGCCAGGACATAGACTATTAGAGAATGCAATAAGATATAGCACCAAAACAATTACCCAAGCAGAGGTTCGGGGGCAAATACCACATGCACTGCATATCATGCAAGTTATTGTGCTGTTCCCCTTCTTTTGTGAATAATACAGCTGTTTTTTCGGCTACAGCCACCTTCAAGAAAATATACGAGACTTAAAACTAAGCGAGTCTTAGAAAAATCAATCTAAAGTATTGAAACCAATAAAACGGCTAAAAAACCTGATCCGCTTGCAGCATTCTCTTCACGCACTCACTATTGATGTATCTATCAGCAAGATCCATACATCTAGCCTCATCCGCAAAGGCAGCTGCAGCAGCCATATCACCAGCATGCTTCAGAATCCGACTCTGGAGCCAGAAAGGCAGTTCTGTGAGCAGATATGAACCCTAGTGGGTCTAGAATACAGCAACTTGCAGCAACTGACAATGAAATACCTTGACAGAATATAGATCAATCACCGTCGGAGTATGTCCTATGGCTTCATCTATTTTTGAAAGGGAAACATCATACAGCCCCCTCCTGTCATAATGCTGCAACAAATATAGGGTGTTTAATAAGCAAAGCATTTTCTGGAGGTGTTCAAATTGCTTAAAACTGTTCCTGAATGCAACAATGATAATGGACGGAAAGCACACGTCTCAAATGAGTGTTGGACATTAGTTTCAAATATCAATCATGCATCCACCGGAAATAGAGCAACGTTTATAAGGAGCTAGACAAGAACATCTAGTCGATCCAAATGGGCATCACCAGGTTGAATAACATGAGACTTCTCATATTCTAGTGATAGTAAATGAGATACAAGTCTGGTGTTGAGATTTTATGTTGTCACAGAAGGAGGGACTTTGGATTAACCCACTTTAACAGCTAGTTTTAGAGTGATAGGCTGTCTAGTTAAGATATAGACAAGAATAATAGAAAAAAGGTGATAAAAGTTCAATATTCCAAACAATTACTAGTTCTGATTTCGACACAATCTTCATGTTGGGGTTAAGCAGCGAACTGTAAGGAAACAACAGGACTAAAGGTCAAAATATTTGGGGATGTCATCACCTATTAGCTTTAGTTTCAGGGTTATAGCTTCATTGCTATGGATATCATATCAGAAATGGCGGCGTAGTGAAATGAAATAGAAGATTTCACACAAACAGCCATCCAAGATGAACGGAATTGAAGGGCCCAATAATAAACTTTTAGGTTTTTTAAGGACCCACAAGAAAGTCTTAGAACGAAAAAATCAAAACACTGACATAATTGTCCTTTGTGAGTCAAAAGTTCCAATTAATAGTAGAAAAAGATACATGATATGATATTTGAATATCCCTAAGGATGCAACTTAATAAAAAAATCTTAGAATAAGAACAATTTTGCTCTCGTCAAGAAATTTGAAGAATGAGATACCAAACCTGGGCTAACAAAAACAAAGTCCACATGAGTGTAGATGGTGGTTCTCTCTCTTCCCTGCTCCACCAATCATGAAAAAAGAAAGAAAATGAATCAAATAATCACAAGGCACAAACTTTAAAAACAGTCAACGGAACTACCTTCCAGGATACCCTCCAGTCATTCTTACGGAATCTTCGATTTCGAGAAATATTTGCTCGAGAATATCTGCCTACAGAATAGAAAGAAATTAAGACTTGTGGTAGAGCATCACATCAAACAATGATTCTGAACTATTTACCATGACAAATGTTAATCTACCCACACTAGAAGTTCACACAGAAGCAATAGCATGAAAAGCCATCGGAAAACTACGCATTATATTACTAACATCAGTCAGCCAAGGTAATCTACAAATTGAGACTATCAGAGCATAAGCATAATAAATCTGAGGCATAATCCAGACTATGATGCAATATCAGAAAATCCAATATAAAGAAGAGGCCAACTGCAGAATAAAAACAACAATATCTAACAATTTTTAGATAGCATACTTTTTAATACGGAGCCACTCTTAACTCAACATATTCTCACCTTTCCAGATTGATTGTAAAGAGAAGAAAGATCTGAGAACAATGAGGGAACTCCCTGAGAAAGTGTGTTAATCGTCAGAATTAGGTCAATCAATGTTTGAGTTCATCAAACACATCAATTCACCAACATATGTAGGATTACCTTCGATAGAAGAGGCTTTATGTAGTTAACTGTTGCTTCCCGGAACTTATCGCCTTGTAGGAAATCAAGAGGTATTCTCTACAACAAATGACAGTTAAATTGTTTCATGAAAGATGCCTTCATATAAGCAATTCAACTGAACATACCACTGGAAGAGAATAAGCATCAGAGCCCAAAATGGACCAAGAAACGGGAGAGCCCCAAAACATGTCAAGATATCCATGTAGTAATTTTTCTAATAGCAAATGACTGTATCAAGTACAGGCTAATAATTAAGCCCCTTTAGAAACATCATCTTATCATCGATAAAAGAAGTTATGGATGAAGACATAATTATCTGATAAACTTCGGTAGTAGCAACAACTTATCATTTGGTATCATACTACAAGGAAATGGACCAATAACAATTTCTCAAATCTGCTTCCAGGACCGCACTGTTTTCAAGCAGTACTTACAACCACAAAAACTGGTATAATTCTAGTATTGCCTGTATATTTCCTGCAAAACCTTTGCACATTCAAGACTTGAATCTTCTAATCACCGACTCAAAGCCCGGTTATTGCAGGAATATAGTCCACAACCACTGAGGTACATTCACAGATTGGTCTCAATTGCAAGTTGGAGAACAACAAATATAGTAATAAAATAAATTTCACCTTAACAGCAGAGGACCGGGGAAATTGTTCCTCCAGGGATGCGTACAAGTTATTCAATCGATCTATCTCATCAGAAGAATACTGCCCATCATCACGGTATAGACCATAACATTTCTGCAGCCCCTCATAATATCTGAGAAAGCAAAATACATGGAAATAGATTGAATCATCCACACCAAATCAACAACTAAAACACCTTTGTCATGCCAAGAAAGAAACACATAAGCTTTGACACCCATTTGGAGTTCATGCTAGCAAAAGGATAACCCAAGTAATATGGAAAGGCATGACATCCAGCATAAATGACAAGCATCAATTTACCAATATTGAACCACTGAACCTTGAGTACGATAAGGTCAATGCAAAACTAACCCAAGAATATGACGTCATACTACAAGAGGAGGAGCACCTTTGGCATATGAAATCAAGAGCTAACTAGATCATTGAGGGAGAGAGAAATAAAAAATTCTTCTATGCATCTACTTTAGCTAGGAGAAGAGCAAACAAGATAAGCAGACTAAGAATAGACGGCTCATGGATAGAAGACTCCAAGGAATTAATAAACCACATCAGAGCAACCCTTCAGATCAGGTACTCCACATCCACAAGACACGAAACTGCAATGCAAAAACTCAAACACCTCCTACCAGGCTTACCAACAATCAGCCCGCTAGTACACAGTCACCTGGAAAGACAATGCGACTTGAAGGAACTAAAAGAGGCCCTATTCTCGCTGAATCCTACAAAAGCTCCTGGCCCGGACGGCATCCACCCTATTCTCTTCAAGAAAGACTGGGATATTGTGCAACACTCCCTTTTACAGCTAGCCAAAATAATTCTCAGCTCAAAAGAGATCCCTAAGGAACTAGGAGACACGACGTTGGTACTGGTACCTAAGATCTATTGTCCAGAGACGATCAACCAATTGAGGCCCATCTCCCTCTACAACACAGCGTACAAACTCGTCCCCAAGGTCCTGGTGAATAGATTACGACCAATCATGAGAGACCTAGTGTCCCCATACCAAAGTAGTTTCCAACGGGGAATTAGGCCAAGCGATAACTACATCATAACCCAGGAAATAATACACTCCTTCACCACTAAAAAGGGCAGCAAAGGACACTTTGCCATCAAGGTGGACTTAAACAAGGCCTTTGACCAGAGAAGTTCATCCAAAAGATTCTAGTCTTCTTCAACTTTCCCAGCGGACTAATACAACTGATCGTAAGCTGTATCTCAAGCACGGAGTATACTATACTATTCAACGATGGACAGCTACAACCGATCACACCATCAAGAGGTCTAAGACAGGGAGATCTGTTGTCACCCTATCTATTCATCCTATGCATGGAGTATCTGGGGATCATCATCGAGAAGGAATGTGCAAAAGGGAACTGAAAAAAGGTACCAGCTAGTAGAGGACGCCCGCCTTTCTCACATCTTTTCTTCGCAGACGACTTATTACTATTCGGTGAGGTAACATTGAAGAATGCAAACGCAGTCAAAAGGGCCCTTCAAAATTTCTATAAACTATCAGGACAAGAGGGCAACCCGGAAAAGGGTAAAATCATGTATTCGACCAATGTCACTCGGAGAAGAGCAAGAAAACTATCCCGAAAGACAGGATCCGCAAACACAGACAACCAAGGGATATACTTGGGCTTTGCACTCAGAACAGGGGGCAGAAACAGACACCTATACAACTCAATCGTGGATAGAGTACGATCTAAACTAGCTGGTTGGCAGACAAAACTGCTATCTAAGGCTGCAAGGGTGGTTGTCATAAAATCAGTGGCTGAATCAGTCCCAGCTTATCAAATGTCATGTACCTACCTACCGAGGAAGATACACGAGGAACTCGACAAAATTAATAGGAATTTTCTCTGGGGATCCTCACAAGAAAAGAGGAAAATGCATCTCATCAACTAGACTCAACTCAATAAAAGCAAGGAATGTGGTGGAATCGGACTCTTTCAAGCAAAACACATGAAAGTTGCGCTATTAAGTAGTCTCCATTGGAGATTTCTAACAAACAGGGAGGCTCACTGGAGCAGAGTCATAACCAGCAAGTATGGCCAAATGCTTGAAAACAGGAAGCAAGGTTCAGGCATCCTTAAAGCTCTCAATAAAAGGAAATAAATAACCGAACGAGGCACTAGGATCTTCATCAAAAGTGGGCTACAAACCAGATTCTGGGAGGACGACTGGCTAGGATGTGGAAAACTCAAGGATAAGATAATAGGACCGCTAAAAAAGCTGGAGAAGTAAAAAATAGTGGCAAGCTACTACATTGACAGAACTTAGCAAAGACAGGGAGTCACTACCCTTCTACCCAACGCCATATGGGCACAAATCAACAGCACCATCCTGTCACATGGCAAGGACAGAATCGCATGGAAATTCACAAGCGATGGAGAACTATCTACTGCATCAGCCTACAACCTAATACACAGACATAACCGCCTTAGCATAAACCAATCTCACTTGGATTTGAAAATTGTTTATACTACCAAAGCATAAATTATTCATCTGGCAAGCGTGGTGGAACAGACTGCCCGCTCGGGACATCCTCTCCTCCAGAAACGTGGTGAATGGGCAGTCTGTTCCACCGCGCTGAGAAGATGTCCCGAGTGGGCAGTCTGTTCCACCACGCTTGCAAGATGAATAATTTTTGCTTTGGTAGTAAAGGCAATTTCCAAATCCAAGTGAGATTGGTTTATGCTAAGGCGGTTATATCTGTGTGTGATAGGTTGTAGGTTGATGCAGTAGATAATTCTCCATCGCTTGTGAATTTCCATGCGATTCTGTTATTGCCATGTAACAGGATGGTGCTGTTGATTTGTGCCCATATGGCGTCGGTTAGGAGGGTAGTGGTTCCCTGTCTTTGCCAGGTTCTGTCAATGTAGTAGCTTGCCACTGTTTTTTCCTTCTCCAGCTTGTTTAGCGGTCCTATTATCTTATCTTTTAGTTTCCCACATCCTCTCACCCTGATTACTCCTCCAACTTACCTGCCGACAAACGACCATTGAAACCCTAGCAGGTAGCGGATTGACATAGTTACCCTCAGAAAACCTACCCTTTACCCTCAACACTGGTGCATTTGCGAAACAAGATCACCTTGGGAGGAGTAATAAGGGACCAGAGGGGAACATGGATTGGAGGATTCACCAAAAAAGCCTCTAACATGAATAGCTTTATGGCTAAAGCTTCAGCATTCATAGAAGGCATCTGCCTAGCCAAACACTTAGGGCTACCGACACAGGCAATCCAAATAGACGTAAAGACTCTCCTCCACTGCCTGACAGGTTCAAAACAGCCACCCCCACTAACTTCTCCTCTTGTGGTTAAATGCAGATCGCTATTAAGTGATTTCGATGAACCACATGGAGACAAGCTGGCAAAAAAAGTGATGAACCAAGACAAAGAATCTATCACCTTTTGCTACCCGCCGGATTTTGTGATAGATGTTTTACATGGAGATTTGTCATATTTTGAAACTACAGGGGTCTTACAGACCCCAAATTCCGTAGTTTGAACTATTTATCTAATCTAAGATATCCCCGTCTACCAAAAAAAAGTCAATGCAAAACAACCAGAACAACTAAAGGCAAAGAATTGCAGCCATTATAGTCACTCAAGTAGTTACCCGTAATTGTCTGGATTCACAGACAGTAATATCCTGTAAAGTTGACCACCTTCTTCGAAACGACCAAGCTTCACTAAAAGGGTAACCTCTTGTTCTTTACAAGCCAGTTTATCAACCTAATAATTCATCCAGACAACTGCTAAGCAATTGAATAAAATAAAGATAAATTACTACTGAAATGCTTACAATTTTTATCTCTTTCTTGCGCAGTTCTGAAAGGGCTTTATCAAGCAGCCCGCACTCTTCCATCAATGATATCTGTGATAAATGATCAATCAAAATGATATAGAGCCAAGCACGCCTCTTCACTGTGGAAAACTAACTAATTAATAGAACTTTACGTGTAAGGAAAAATCCCTTCGGGAGAAAGTCTTTCAAGAAATAAGTTAGTTGTTATGAAGATGCTCACAATGACATTTATTCCAGATTAAAATTTCACATTTTGATCACCGAAAGAATGGTTTGCAAATGAAAAGAGCACCGTCACTCAGCCAAAACTATGAAATAATGAAGAATTCAAACTTTCTGCAGTGACAAAAAATATTTGTTTGGAAAGTAATCTAAACTGGCCATAATTGAGAGCATCAAACTGCACTAGAATTCGGTACGTTTTTTTCATAATTCCATTGTAACTTATGAGTTGCCTGATTGGCCAGTTCTTTTCTTAAAATGATGCATCCTTTTGAGGAAAAATGAATTATCTTGTCAAAACAACCACATACAAGAATTCTAGTGACTAAGGTAAGGTACTTTTTTATTCAGCATTAGCACTATTACTTTATTAATGCGACAACCAAATGGTACCTTATATAACAGCATTTCCCCATGTTCACAACGCTCATTCTCCGGAGGATGATCCTCTTCAAGTGTCCCTTCATAGGCTTCTAAAATATCAATTGCCTTTGAGGGGCTACCATTTTAAAACAATCAAAAGGAAAAGGATAAGCCATTTCATAAAGGGAAAAAAAACAATAAAACTCAAGGATTCCAATAAATCTGCATATTTCCAAATTATCAGATGTAATTACACAGACGTTTTCTTCTTTATTAAAAGGCACATCAGAATTTAAAGTCAAGCCCACAAATAGAGGAGACAACTGAATAATTAAGGTTCCACTACAACTGAACCCCTTTTGTCCAAATCCAATATTAGAGTTCCACCAAAAGAATACCCAAGAAATACAAAACTACTGCAAAGGAAATGGAAGTTTTGAAGAATCTTACTCAGAATTCAAATGATGAGAAACAGCAAAGCCAATCCAGTTCATACGGTGATTAGGCTTGAGAGTCAATAACTGTTGCCTTGTCTCAACAAATCCCGCCAAATCTCGCATTTGTGCCTGTCAAATTAAAAGGAAATGATGAGCCAAATCCAGAAACTAGAATTGCAGTTCAATAAAATTTTCGAAATTAGAACAACTAAAAACCCGAGAAAGAAGGATGATCATTCAATATAGAAACCTGTAAAAGAGAGAGATCTCGCAATATCTCAATGTTGTCGGGATCTATTCTCAATGCATTACGGTAGCATTTTATAGCTTCCCTGTACTCTCTGTCTGATCTATATAATAGACCATATACATGCCAGCACACATGACTCTTCAGATCATTCTGCATCAAGAGAATACTAATCAGAATGTGTGAGCTGAGCTTAATATCAAAACAATACAAGAACTCTGGACAAAATCAACCTTCAGTCCCTGCCGCACAAGTTCGTATGCCTCGGTTTTCCGGTCCATGCAGTTAAGAGTTAATCCCTTCATTGATAAGGTTTCTGGAAACAAGGAACAATCTATCAGAGAAAAAACCTAAATCTGGAAACGAAGGAATAATATAGCAGAAAGACATGGCTAAACAGGTTATACAACCACAAGCCCTTCCATATATCCACTTCATCGATTCTTCTGGGATCACTCGAGATAAGACACTAAATTTTGTTTTTCATGTCATTTATTTCATTTTATTAGGTTTTTCTTAAAAAAGGAAGAACAAATGGCAATTACGAACTGGAATTTCGCTCAAAAAGATATGGAAAGAGAAGTCAAAATGGCCGAAACACTAGCGGATATTCCTGCTTAGAAAACATTGAACATAGTTCAAATATTTATCATCCTAATTGTCTCACCTACTGCCTTTCTCCAATATAAATGCTCGAAAATCAACCATACCTAGATTCATGAAAGTCCATTCTGCATTCCCCCTATACAGGTGTAATCTTATTACCCCAACCCACTCCCCACATCCCCCTTTTTCCTTCTTTCTCTTTCTCTTCAATCGATGAAAGCCAGCAGACTATGCCACCAGCAGCTTAACATGATTAGTCACCGTGCGTCAATTACAAGATTTTCATCCACTTCTGACGCCTAAGCATTTCCGATGAATAGGGCATTGGTGGATGCTCTTTTACCACAATCTTGTTGTTCAGCCCCAAATCCTATTGGGCACCTTAGAATCTATCACTCGCTATGATGAAATCAAGCATCTAGAATTCTCACCAACTGGAACACTATCCCAATGACGATGAACACCCAGGGACACAAGAATGAATTACCTCCATGTTCGGGAAACTTCTTCAAGATAGAATCCGCGGCCTTCAATCCCTTCTTATACTGCTTAGTCTCATAAGATTTCTGCACATTGAAACGAACTAAAAGATCTTGCAAACGAAGCTAACCGATGAAGCTGAGTTCGAGAAAGATATCAAGCACTTGACACGACAGCTGCCCAACTGTTTAGTTACTAAAGACAACGGAATCGTCAACTAATTACAGAAACAGAAAGGAAAACTCAATGGAAGACGACCGGTTATAAAGAAGATGCATGACAGTTAGCCATTTGCATCTGTTCTGCAATTATCTCAAACATCTGCTGAGAAATCGATAAGTAGCCCGCGTTACTCATCCAACAATTAACGGTCCAAAGCTAGGGGTCATAAGGCACTGGTTCAGGAGGAGGAGGCGGCGGCAGCGGCGGAGACGGCCGAATTGACTTAAAAGGCAGACCAGAAAACGGAACCAATTCCCTCCTCAGAAGAAAGATACAAGGAAAAGACAGAAGGAGGGGAACTCACGACGATGAGCTTGAAGAGACCGGCCTCTTTGTTCGGGAGCGACGACCCCATCCCTTCGCCAACGACGAACGAAAACAAACACCGGTAGAAGGTTTCCTGTAGAGGCCGACGACGACGATGCTGTGCGGGCGAGTGAAGGGGATCTTGTGTGACGCAGCCCTAGCGCAACCTTATTGGGTGCCCAGCTACAGCAACTGTCTCCCTTTGTCCCATTTCTTCTTTTATTTTTTTCACCTTTCTGAGGTTTAGGGCAACCTGGGACAACGCCGGTTTAACCGAACCGATCGAGACGGTCTGATTCCGGACCGGGGGAGGAGCTTAAACGCCGACCCCGGGGGCATTGCATTGACAAAAAGACTTGATACTTCAGCATTGAGAGAAAGACATGCTTTACATTGGATTAAAGTTACAGGACGGTCGATTTTACTCTATCATAAGCTTCCTCTATTTCCTCTTCGGTCATCTCGACGGTTTCGTCACTGTCGTAACTAGTGTCAGCAGCGGTAGCTCCTTCATTTAATCTCTGCTTCTTATGTTTGGAAGAGGTGCCGCTATTGTCTTCCAAGAGGCGGTATTCTGACTCGTAAATTCGCTTGAACTCCTTGGCCCTCTCGTGGAGATCCTTTTGGGAGACTGGCTTGGCACTGCTTCTGGACCTCCTGAGCAGCTTGATAAGTTCGTCAACTACCTGAGGGACGAACTTCCATTGCTCGGATATTTGTGTGACATCCTGCTACCAACAAACATCAAAATAACAGAACTAGATCATACAGTAAATAGATTATGATGGAGCTGGTTTTCTATCCTACAAGTCACAAGACTATTGGTTGGTGACCCTACTCAATTTTCGTCTTTCCCTACAAGAACCCAAATAAACTTTCCTGCCAGTGTAGGGGAAGACTAGTCCTAATGCACGATGATGATGATCCAGTTTTCCTCAGACACCATACCTGATTTTGCTCCAGAGCATCTAGGGCATCTTGCAAGCAAGTTAATATTCCCTCAGCCGCTATTTTCTTCAGTTCATCCGCTTCAGGCTGATGCAGGAAACAGATAATCAAGCACAGTCAATAGAGAGTCCATGATTAAGGGGAAGGCAGCGAAATGTCAACTACACTAACCTTTTCTTCTTGACTCTCCAACCACCTAACAGTTCTACTCAAATCTTCATGAGCCCATTTTTTCACATTTGACGGAATCAAGGCATCCTCAACCAAATTAGAATCGACCTTCTGCTTAAATTATGGAACCAAGAAACCATTAGAAGAAAACTACTACAGCTAGACCACGATGAAACGCAAAAAAGGTGACATGCACACATACACAATAAGGGCATCAGAAAATGCCTTGCAACACAAGGCAAAACATTGAGTCTAATAAGGTAAGGAAATGCCTGAGAAGGGGAAACGATGGTAGAAAGTTTTTTCCCATGTGAACTTGTGCCATTAGTTGTTTCTTCACCTGCATATTAAACACTTTGAGAGAGAGGAGTTCCTTTGACCTCAATGACATAACGGGATCGGAGTGAGATTACCTCGCCCCCGGGACTGAGTTGATTTCCTCCAAGGTTTGCCCACATGCATAAGATAAGGCTCAATGTCAACCAGCTTCCGGTGAGAATGGCATTCTGAGATCCATTCCTGGTGGCATCCACAGGCCAACATCAGCCAGACTACTTTTTTGATTGACTACCCTGATAAATAATTTGCCTCCACCAACCTTGCGAAACACTAAAGGACATTATAAAACCCCAAGATTCCCATGCTACAGAAAAAAAATGGAGCTCTATGGTAATGAGTACACACCTTACCGACAATGGTTCCGGTTTCGGCTTTAACTTGCCTAAACTTGGGAGTGTTTGGAAATGCGCAAACGAGGAGAGTACAGTCGGAGGTCCAGTCAGGTTGATATTCGGCTCCCATCTCGAGGGCCTGGGAGCGTAAAACAGCCCGTTCAGGATTGATGAAACCGGACAACGCAAAAACAACCCCTTCCTGTCAAAACCGAGGAACCTTCAGTTCTTGAGAACTCAACCGGAGGATCGAACAACTCCATCAGAGGCATTTTTTTCATTTAATGTACCATAAGACTAGAAAACTTGGAGTTATTATTCGAAGTCGGCGAAGCGGAGGCATCCTCTCCCCCAGCCTCCTCTTCATGCCGCCCATCCTCTTCGCGAACCTCACTCTTACCACGGCCGCCTGCGTTCTTTCTACCTCTCGAGTTCTTCTCGGAATTCATCCAAGAAGGAAGGCAACCCTTCGCCCCGTCATCGCCGCCATCACCGGGAATCGATTTCGCGTCCCTCATTCCCGCATTCAGCAAGAACTAAAAAACCGACCAATCACCAAATTAAAACGATCGTACACAAAGCTTTCTACGAGTCCGCGGAAAAATTGCGATTCCAGCAAAATGGAAGAAGGAATGATACTCAAATCAAACAAAAAACAATCACCTGTCGGTTATTCACCGACCGAGGAGAGGAGCAAGTGGAGTGGTGAGACGAAGAAGGGAAAACCCCAGGCGGAAATAAGATTCTCCGATGGACCATTTGTAGGCCCAAATAGGCGGCGATCTCGGCCCGCGATGGAGTGATTTTGTATAATTACAATTTTTTTAAATACACGTTTTATATTTAAAAAATCGTAAAAAATCGAATACATTAATATTTCTAGAAAAGGAGGTTGAGAGTTTGGAGGGTGGCTGGATTTAGTCAACTGAATTGCGAGATGACCTGAGCGAGTTTACTGTACGTTTGGTTCTTCATATACAACCTTCCTGCCTTTCTCCTT
Organism: Melastoma dodecandrum; assembly: GCA_029817715.1. NCBI lineage: Eukaryota > Viridiplantae > Streptophyta > Magnoliopsida > Myrtales > Melastomataceae > Melastoma > Melastoma dodecandrum. The sequence goes on from JARUPY010000271.1 coordinate 572,934, forward strand.
CCGTTCATCCCCATCTCCACCCTTGCCGACGGGTTATCGAGTAAGTACTGAAGATTTCGTGCGAGGACTTTCACTCCTCTGCGACCGGGAGGGTGGAGAAGCCCTGTGATGTTGTGTTCCACGATTTCTTTTGTGCCTCCTGCATCTGTTCCCAGCACCTGGTATTATGAAGGAGAGGATTTTACGACAGGTCAAAAGACTGATGATTCAGCCCAATGCTTGGAAGGGCAAGAAAAATGTCTTATACCGGAAGGCCAAATGCCATCGCCTCCACCGTGACCCTCCCGAAAGTTTCCCCGAGACCCTGCGTACCAATGAAATCATAGGATGATAGATGAAAAGTGCAGCGAGGATTCAAGCATAATGGGGCATCCCACGAGGAGACCGTTCATTGAAACAGTTGAGCAGAAGAATTGTGGATGATGATGATGGGAGTAGCGAGCTTGCGGGAAAGGACTAATGTCCCCATACCTGCGCATTGATGACGTAGACATCTCCAGCAGAGTAAATTGCAGCTATGTGCGTGGTGACTGGGGTCCATAGGACTGACTTTGACAGGGTTTTGTGCTGTGATAGAAATCCCAAAATGTTCTCAAGGTAAGGGAGCTTATTGCTTTTGCACCCTACTGAACCCAGCAGCACCTTCAGGTTTGGCTGCCGTCGAATGATCTTGTTTTGAAATAGATCTCGTCGTCTCTTAGAACAGCCCTCTAACGAATCCTGTGAGGAGCAGTTGCTCTCCAAAATCAGTTTTGCCGATTCAAGTAGCAGGAGCTGCCCCTTGCCAGGATTTATACTACTCAGTGAAATCACGAGCAAATCTTCGTCTTTCAATCCGATCTCTTCTCTAACAGCATCCCGCAGTTGCTTCCTTTTCTCCATTGCAGCAAGAGTCAGCTCATCATGGACGGACAGAGGAACTACAGCAGGGTCAGCTATCAGCTTCACATTCTCTTCTTCGCACCAAGAAAGCCAAATCTTAGATTGCGTCTCAGAAAGAAAAACCAGTTTTTCCACCCTGTTCAGTACGGGTTTTGCCCGATCAAAGTACTCCCGCCGGTTTTCCATCACCCATAATGCAACCCGACGTGAAGCTTCCGGCGAACGGGTAACATACTGTTCTGCAAGAATGTGAAAAGAGAGACATCTTGCCTTCAGAAATAAATAAATGGAGGATTTGAATGAGGGGAGTATAGCAGGAGACCTATCCATGAAGCGCATACTGCAGATCCTGCAATGACCAAATCTGCCTTTGAAGCTGCTTCAAAACTCAGTCGACCTTTGTCCTTGATGAGCTTGATGCCTCTTTTACCGAGCTCCTGCATCAATTCACCCTTCCTACTGAGCGCGACAGCAGAAACGGTGGCCCCACAGCTGAGCAGCTCTGTTGCCAACTCAATCATCGACAACGGAGCGCCAGTCATCGATAGCTCGTGAAATATCAACACAAACTTTCTCGACCTCACAGCCCTGGAGTAATCCCCGTCCACGTTACAGGAAGGCTTTGTCTGCAGATTGTTTCCTAGCACCTGATCCTCAATGAATCCAAATGGACCGACTACCCTGCCATGAGTAGTGTTTTTCTCTGGAAGCACTCTCTTCTTGACCTCCGTGCTTCTGATTTTCATCACGGGTAGCTTCCTCCTGAGAAGAAATCCATTATGCAAAGCAGAGTCAGCACCGGCAGCAGATTTCCCATCCATCCTCCTTCGAGTGAGACCAATATCTGTGCTTGCTGCAGACCAGATCAAACCTTTCTCATGTTCAATCGCCGAGAAACCGTCCGTCGCAAGGGGAACCAAGCTTTTTCCCCCGTGATTGCGGACGAAACTCAAGGCATCATGGCTAGACTGGATATAAAGCACCACACAAACCCACGTACAAATGCAAAGCAACCAATACACCAACTTATCAGTCCTAACAGATGGCTTTGTGCCTCCGCCATTACTAATAGTTCTGAGGACTTCCTTTGTCTGAACAGAAAGCTTTGTCCCTCCACTCCCAGAATTCATGTCGCCTTGCTGCTTGTCCATTTGATCCATTGCCTTCAGTTTTTTCCGCCTCTCGGGATGTAGGCAATTATCAACATCTACTGGCATTTGGTTTGTATGAATATAAAGATTGAAGCAAGAACAGATGTTCCCCGAGGAAGTATGATGAATATGGAAAGAGATGGGATGAAAGAGAAGGAATGCCAAGCTACCTTGTTACGCGTAGGTATTTCTGACTACGCAAAGGGAAGACACGAATAAGGAGAAGAAATATTACACGTTTACTAATCTGCTCCAACCTTTTCCCATCTGTTCTATGAATATTTCTCTTAAGAATTTCATAGAACAAATTCACTGCAACGTCGACTTCATAAATGTAATCAGGTGGAACTTGAAATCTTCCAACTTTCCCACAACGTGACCCAAAAAGCCAAAGTTTAAAGTGTTGCAAGCCAATCTGGTATTTTGATTCATCTGGGTAGGACATGGAACAGAGGACATGAAAAGATCAAACATTTGGAGATCATCACTAATACTCCGCAACAAAATATACTATTCAGCCAGCTAGACGTGGACAAGTTCAAGTGAAATTGGATCCCTTCTCTAAGCAATCGTTTGCTGTTGGACAGCCTAATATCTCCTGCACCAGATCCTCCCTGAGTCAACCAAATTTTAAAAACAGGCCACCTAACGAAGAATGTCAACCATCAACTCCAGCCTTTAATTTTGCAGGGAAAGAAAAGAGAACAAACCTTCTTTCAAGGCATGCTTACGCACCAGTAGGCAGGAACATGAAGATGAGGATGTAGACTTGAAATAGAGGACGAAGCAGCAATCATATCACAAACAAGGTTTATATATTCATGGACACTACATGCCAATTCATAGAGCAGAAACAAAGATGTTTACAAGGAAATGAGGAAAAAGCTCGGTCATAATGAAGAAGGTCATACCGGAATTCACAAATCCCGCTCACAATTTGAAGAATTTTACTAAGAAACAACTCCAAAGTAATATGAATGAAATTATAGGGACCATGACGGCTCAAATAAAGAGAAAAATATTCCAGACTTCTAGGTCCACAGCAGAGCTCCTGAATATTCATCCTTTTATTTGTATTTTCCTCTTGATATCACAGGCATGGAACAACTTAACGGAGAAGAATTCACCAAAAGCCAAGCCACAAGAAAACCTGGGAAACAGAAGAAATTGGTCATTAAGGAAAGATGAAACCAAATGCCCCAGTGGTATCTACAACAAAGGAGAGCATTTTTGTTCCACACCTTATGCTAAAATAAGAAATGGCCACCCATCACGCCACATTGAGATTCTCCAGCAGACCGCAGCATGAGCAGGTGTATGCCACATTAAATGCTACAATTTTAAACACGGAGATTTTAGTTAGTTGACCTTAAAATCACCATCAAAGACATGTTTCCCAGAAACTCACTAGCGAAAGGGCAGCAACACCCTCCAATGCATATATATCATATCCAAACATTAGACCAAAAGTATGATGCAAGTCCCGGAAAAACAAAAACAAACACATCCATCAGCAAAAAGATCACCCTAAGATGATCTCAAGTTCCTTTGATAATACTAGCATGCGTGTTTAACAAACTATTCCAGTCAGAAATTATCATATGCATTTATTATACTAGTCTAACTGAAAGACGACATAAAAGCGATGAAGTGCACAAAAATCTAATTTCAACTTTAACGATAGCCAAAACTTCATATTAGTAATAGAATACGTATTCAGCTAATACCTAACTCGTCTGTCTTCAGGCGACAAATTGTTTAATTGCATGGAAGGAACAATAAAAAGGATGCCAGGAAAAATTACCCAACATATTGCAACAAAAGCTCGCCCGAAGTGGTCCAGTAGGAAAGCTGGAACAACAACGGCCAAGGATTAGGTTGTATCAGCAGATAACCCATGCCCACAATCTTTGAGACCCAGTCAACAGAAAAACTCATGGCGAATCTCAACCTTCATCTACTGATACACTTTGGAAAATGGAACTTCACTGTCCAAAATTCATCTCCGAGTATCTGCATTGTTTGTCAAAAGCATCAGACAAAATCCATGAAGGATGCCGAGCAGACAGCTTCATTAGCAAGATGCACGTTAGAGCAAAATAGGTGCACAGATGGAGACTCATTTCTGCACTTCCTGTGACCAAAAGAAAGGGTTCCCAGCATACCAAAACAATTTTTGAACTAACCTGCGAGGCTTATTCTGACGTTGTCCATAATCCTCATTCACAACTTCTGCATTTTAAAAAGTTTCCATCTCAATATCAGTTAGAAATAATTAACCATCACAATAACAGTCCAAAGAGGAACTGTGAGAAGTTTCTAGTACCAGATCTTTGGGCGGGCTTCCCCTCATTATTGGGTTTATTTGAATGGCTTTCCTTGCTTCAAAAAAGAGACAAGCAGGTCAAGTCAGAAAATTATCATGCAAGAACTGAAAATAATCAGTTTTTTTTTTTCATCTAAAAACATGCATACAAAAAACCCTTGATATCTCAGACATTCAGCAGTTGTTGTGTCAGTTTTAATATCATATAAGAGTTTCATGACAAAGGATCCCAACATGACCTGACCAAATGAGAGTTCTGTTCCTAGCTAACATTCGTCGGGAAAATAATTCCCAAAATAAGACACCAACTATCATTTTGGCAAATAATGCCCCAAACTCGGTGTTACAAACACTGAGTTCGTAACGGATCGCATGAACTAAGTGTTTGTAACACTGAGTTCATAACGGAATCATCCAAATTTCGTCTGAATTGGCTGGTCAATAAACTCAGGTCATAGTTTGGTGAATTGGCTGGTCGTCCAAATTTCGACAATTCAGGACAGTCGGCTGGTAAAATTCCTTACTTCCATTTGACGATTCCCACACTTGGGATTTTCCCTTGCTTTTGGTCTAATCTGATTCTTCGTTCCTCGATCGATCCTTCAACCCGTTCGGCGTTTATGGGTTTGTTAGGGCTGGTGTGTGGGTGGATATGTCTGTTGTAGGTTTCATTTTTTTGGCTGCTGAGCTTCCTAGCTTAGCCTAAGTGTTTGGAACTCGGTGTTTGGAACACCGAGTTTCTCAAGTCATTTATGAACTCAGAGTTACAAACACCAAGTTCATGAAAATCTATCATCCTTCATGAACTTGGTGTTTGTAACACTGAGTTTGGGGCATTATTTGCCCAAATTTGACAGTTGGTGCCTTATTTTGGGAATTATTTTCCCGACGAACCTTAGTTGGGAACAAAGCTCGAGCAAATGAAGCGTGTAAAGAAAATGACACCTCCATTGATAAATAAACTAGTGATTGAGACCAAAGGCAGACCTTGAACTGCTCGCCGAAGTTGCCTGACCTGATGAAGTATGATAAGCACCATCAACAGCAATATAAGGAGAACAATATGCAGCTCCTAATGCTCCAGCAGCTCCAGCTAGAACTGGCAACCTGATAACGTGGAAAGGTTGAGGTCAGCAACGTTTAATTAGTCAAAGCAGAGCCAGCAAGTAACATTATGAAATCATGTTGCTGATGAAAACTTCAAATTATAAACCGTGCCTAAACAAGTATGAATAACCAGGAACAACAATAATCTGGAAATTTGAAAATAATAGATTCTTTCGGTGAACCAGATAAAATACAACTCTGAACATTCAACATACTACCAAGCAAACTAATGAGAGGAGGGGTAAAAGGGCATAGAAAGTTAAGAGCGGCGAATAATGAGGACACAAACTTAGTAAAAGATAACACCATACCATGTCATCTCAGAATTGCCCATTCCAAGTTGAGGTTGGGCAACATAACCCGGAAATGCCATACCAACAGCAGGAACTCCTAGACCACCAGAATGCTGACCCCCAAACTGCATCACTGCATGCCATTTAAAGAAGATGATAATGTCAATGTGGGAGTCTTATAGTAAAATTTCGAGGCTCATCTCTTGTTGAGATATTTCAAGTGATTGTATTATAAAAGATTCCTCACCAGGTAAGAAGGCAGGAGTACCAGGGAAATTTTGATCCCCATGTCCCATACCCGTATTTCCACCAGCTCCAACAACTTGTGGTCCACCATAGAGAAAAGAGCCTTTCCCGCTTCCTTGAACTGTAGCTTTTCCCTTAGGAACCAAAGCCCCAGTATGCTTACTTGATTCCGTTGGAGAGTCTGTGTCTAAAATTTCATAAGAGTTATCTGAAACTGACACTTTTGAAGGGGAGGAACTTTGCCCACTACCAGGGCGATGTCCCTGCTGCTGATTGGTCGGGTGAACTCTACTGGACGTTGGACTTTTCTGATCAGAATTCACCTGCATGGCAGGAGAAGCTCTGCCAACCCGTCCCTGAGAAACAGGTTGATAAGCCATGGTTCCCACAGGGAAACCTGCAACCCTTCCTTGGGTTTGAGTCCTATTCTGATTATGAAGAGAATGAGAATCATTAACAGGAGTAACAGACATTGGCTTCACAGGTTTTCCAACTGATGCACTGAATGAATCATCTATAGAAAGCTTCTCCATGCCAGTGGAATTGGATGCATTCTGTCCTTGCACCAGGGCATTGGGTCCCCGAACAGAAAACTTATCATCAACACCAGAAGGACGGTTGATCCTATTGTTATTACTTGATTGTGCTTCCTTTCTCTGTGCTGACGAAGCGTCCTTGCTAGACGAACTTGATGGATAGAATGGAAGAGAAGCCGAACTCAAACTTGAAGCAAATGTCTGCTTTCTTGCAGAAGCACCATCAGTTTCCCGATTCATGGAGGAAACGACAGATCGCCCAGTATTATCCTGTAAATATGCTTCTGCATTCTTCGTGTATCTAATTGAATCGAATGTCGGGTCAGTATAAAATTGCCCAGCCACAGATTAGATGAGACCGACAAAAGCCACTGGAATACTCACTGTTTACTTTTATTTGAAGGTTCCTGGTTGCTTTTTCGAAGGGAAGTCTCGTATCTTCTCGGCCCTCTCCCTCTCACACTTCTTGCTACTTGATTTTGACTGCTATCATTGGTGCTTGTAACAGTACGACCATTTTCGTAGCTTTTTGTCCAGTAGCCTCTGGGGTAACCTTGACCCACAACCCGATTTCTACCACGCCCACGATAACTACCTCTGCCCCTCCGTCTCTGAAGAAAGCAATTCAAACATCATCAGAGGATAAACTGATGGAACAATGCACTCCAATAACAAGTATAATGAAGAACAGACAAACACTAATACAACCAGGAAAGACACAATCGAGCAAAAAAGCACATGCCAACCTCATCAAACCGCCTTTCCTGAACTGTCATCTCCTCATATTTGTCATGGCCCCATTTTCTGTCATCTTTTGATTCCCACAGCTTCTTAGCACCAAAAGTCCTCCTGGAAAGGAAACATGATGCATTAAACAAAACATTGCAATCCATTTAACTCCAGTAAACAGAATATCAAGGTTGTACCACTCAATTTTGAGTAAATTTCAAAAAAGAAAACTTAAAAGGAAAAGCCAATATAGAAACCAAAATCCTAAACGATAAACAATGGATGATAAAAGCACTATCTGGCAGAGGAGAAAAAGTCAGATTACGTACCCAAATTGACAGCAAAAAAGACATCAACCGCATCACTGCATAAAGTTGTTTTAAAAAGGGAAAAGAAAACACCTAACATACTGCAAATCCAACATCTAATTCACTGAGATATACGAGAGAACTGCTTCCAGGATCTGTGCCCGGTATAGGGTGAAGATGGTTATTGTGTAAACCCAAAACAGGGAGACCTACATTCAGTTTTTCTACTAATATGACACTGGGGCTTTTCATGAGAATTAGAACGTAACAACTAACCCAAAGTAACAACTGTGAGTGCTCAATAGCAACTAAGTCACCCCCACCCTTTGTCCGGCCCATTATGGCAGCCAGAATGATCTCTAAAGAAATAATTGCCCCATGGACATGTTTACTTTCCCAAAATAATATCGGCAAATGACAATAATGCCCATCTATCATTTCCTTGACTCAAGCAAATAAGAAACCTGACAAGGAGTCATTACCTGTTTCTCCCACCAACATTGTCCCTGAACCGATCATCGTGCATGTAAAATGCCCCTGCAGTTGGCACAGCGAAGGGCTCGTTCTCCTTCTTACCCTCTAGGTTCCCTCCGTCTTCCTCTTCCTCTTCCTCCTCCCCCTGATAATCCCCCCACTCAGCAGCATTGTCCACCAGTGAGCTTGCAACATCTGTCTCTTTTCTAACGGTCTCCTCTGCAGGCTCCGGACCACCAACCCTCTTGTTGACGACGGCATCATCATCAGCAACCGCACCAGAAACCGCCACCTCCACCCCCTCCTCATCGTAACCGCCCTCCCCATCAACATAATCATCCTCTTCTCCATCCAAATAATACTCTTCCTCCTCCCCCTCCTCATCGTCGTCGTACTCAGCCACCGCACCCTCGCCATCCGACTCTTCCTGTTGAACCCCACCGACACCCTTCCCCTTCTCCTCCACACCATCACCCCCATCATCTCCATCCTTCCCTCCGTCGGCCCCCATCCTCTCCTCCTCATCGTCGCTCGCAGCCCTCCTCCTCCTCATGACGAGCGAACCCTTCGCCTCATCAGGATCGCTCTCGTACTCGACCTGATCCTCCTTCTCCGTCGTCGCCATAGCAAATGATCCTAGCAATCAAAAACCCTAAATTCCCGAAATCGACCGACACCCAACACAAGGAACGATCCGGGGAGGAATTACCGGAGGAGGAAGAACTAAAGCACGCCGGTAATTGAGCCGAATCAAATGAAATCAAATCGCCGTGGAAAAGAAAAAGAAAGATTTTATTTTTCCTCAGAGTAAGGGCGGATGGAAGGGGAAAGCGAATCGAGGATATTTTTTAGCAAGTGAAATAATGATAAAGGAAGAAGGAGGTGAAGAAAGACGACGGTGGCGTTTGTTGTGGAGCTGTAAAAAAAGAGAAGCTGGATTTGGAGGAGGGTACTCCGGGGAAATCACATCGGATTATAGCTTACGTGGCGGATCCTGATTGGTCGGTGGTCAGACGGGTTAGAACAGAGGTGCGAACCCTGTCGCGACTCGACACGTAGGCCACGTTGATAGAAGTTAGGTTCGCATGAACGGCGGGAACATTTGACTCAACGACGCTTTGGGAAGCCCTCGACATCCCCCGGAAGTTGAAAAGCAGAAGACACTAGTTTTAAAAAATAAAGTACCACGTGTTATCTGCCGTCATCCATGTGAAGTTCATGCATTTTCGGCTATTATACTGTATTGGATTCAAGGTAAAAAAGCCAACTGCCCGACGACCCAGAATCAAAGCCACGGAATGATTACTGGACGGAGTTACTTATTCACACGAAAAGGAAAGGCTTCTATAACTCCTTCAGGTACACCCCTAAAATACTTCACTGTCCCCATAAAAAAACGGAAGAAAAATTAAGAAGGAAGCCTGTAATCGATTGTGGCACTAAAATGGAACTTCATACAGAATGACAAGAGGGGGTGAAAAGGCATAAAAATCAAACAAGAGCGGCCCTCAAAGAATTATATGACGAGGGAAGGAAAACGGTAGAAAAAGGCCAACTAAAACTAGAGAGAGGGAGAGAGCTTCTTTAATGCTATTTGATCGATCTGTTGTCACAAAAAAGACTCAATTTCACTATTAACGTCACAGTCCCTTGACAAAAGTAGAGGTATTTGGTCTAGATGATCGTAATGAAACCAGCACCTGCGGCATGTAGTTGACAGTGAGTCGAGGGCAAATATTGTCAGGATCAGATTGACAAATAAGGCTATTATTCATAAGGAAACAGCAAAATGAAGAAAGAAGGCCTTAGGTCACATTTATGTTTCTGTTTTATGATGTTTCGAGAGCAAGGTAATCATAACAGCCTGAGTTCTCAGACCTATACTGCCTGAAAGGAATTCATTCTTACCTTAAGAGCCGATGAACGCAAGCTAGAACTGATTCTCTTGAGACGGACACCTATTGACCTGGGGTGAGAACTGTCCAAAAGAAAAGACAATGGAAATGCATGAGGAAACAGGAGCAGAAACAAGAAGCGGCAAAAGGAGATGCAAGATCATTGTAATGACCAAAGATGAAAATTCGTGAAATGTGAAATCCACCTACCACAAAGTAACACGGAAATTGGAGGAGCTTAACATGTACAAAGAAACATTTCCTACAATATGAACCAACAGAGCCGTTTTTCCTTTTATTTGAAAAAGCCTACCTACTCGAGTCGAAGCTAAAAAACAGGTACCTCCAATCCAGGTAACATTAACATAATCTCACAGCAAATGAAATTTAAGACAGCTTCAGTGAAGGCAAAAGGTGCCTCAAACTATGGAAATATTAGTTCCAGAGCTGTTCAGAAATTTAGTAGAATCCTGAGAATTCTACGTTTCACAGGACAGGTAATATGCCAGAGTACCAGAGGGTCAATGCCTCATTTCGAAGTCCTAGTTAAAGAGGGATAAAAAGGAGAGAAATCCATAGATATATTCCAGGCATCTGACAGCAGGTCAATTTTTTTCCGAAGTTCTGGGCCTCTAAAATTAGACAAGAAGCCTAGAATCTAGAATTAAAACAAGCCATGTTAGCTACTCCTTTCCTGCAGATTAGATCTCAATCTGTTAAAAAGCCACCCAAAAGCAACCAAGAGAAAAACAAATGGCACTTTAGAATCAATTAATCACCAGTTGACAAAATTTGGATTTTCACACTGGCCCAACCAATTGCTTTTACGCTGACGGAGTTCCTTCATTATTCGTACCCCACTCTTCTTCTGCCTCGTTACCATTGACGAGTACAACACCGTCATTTGAATCAGCATCTACAACAACTGCTTCTTCCTGATCTTGGCTCTCTTCCTCTTCGTAGTGTTCCTCTTCATGGTGATCCTCGTGCACTCCAGTTTCCTGGGTAAAAACGACCCAATACCAGCAATACTTAAAAGAATTTCCCACAGAAAGATAAGTAAATGATCTTACTCTCTATAGGAATGAGCACCCAGGACAAGAAAAGTAAAAAACCTAATTTCTAATTTGGGTTATACTGCCTAAAAGAAATGCCATGATTGTGTCAACAATTACACGAAGTTTTGCTTTTATCAAAGTTGGCCGTTTGCACTAAACAATTTGTGATTTTATTTCATTGACGATACTTAAACTAAGGGCATTCTGATAGCCACCAATTCTTTGGAAGGGAAAACCCAAGTTCTTTTACTTCTTGAAGTCACGCAACTCGGGCAAACAAAAGTTATTCCATAGCCGGCAACATAAAGCAGCTAGTATACAACCCCTCAATTTTTCAATTTTATCCTGCTCTACTGCAACACCAAGTAGATGTTTTCTGAGTAACATTATGCACATAGAATAGTTTATAATACGGCACCATCAGCAGAGTTAATTAAGAAAATAATTATATCTCTTTTTGAATAGTTTATACCTCATGAGGTGCATCACCATTTTCAAGTGGCTCATCATCTTCCTCCATTTGCATGTTTCTGAAAGCCTCGACAAGAGTAGTGGTTGACCTATCAGAGTGCTTCACATACTCTTTGGAAGGAGCAAATTGACCCCTGCAGTGCATTGTATGGAAAATGTCGATGAAACACTGCTGTAATGCAAGTGCATAATAGGATAACCATTCAGCAGAATCACAAGAAAACATGATATGGATGATTATGCAAGTTGAGATGCAACAGGGAAGCATCAACGTTACCTTGACTCAGCAACCTTGGACTCAATAGAAAGTGCTACTTGCCAATCATCAAACAAATTGGGATACTCTTCAGGGTCAGCTAAAGATTCTGCAGCTTTAGGGTTGACCTATAATCATGCAGTAACCACCAGTCCAAGCAGAACCAAATCACGCCAGCTCACAAGCAAAATAAAACAACAACCACTGTATTGAACTGTGAGGCAGAATACATCACATGCTACACAAGGTTATCAAAGAGTGCCTCAAAAGAAAATAAGGTATTACTTTCTTCAGGTCATTTCTCCATAGAGAAACTATTTCTGAAACTTTACTTGGAAGGTACGAACGAGCCATCAGTGCAGCCTCTGGTATTCGATTGCTGCAAGGAAAAATCAATTAATAAACTGCTTCATGTTTCTTCAACAGAAAAGGAAAACGATTAGTTGACGTTATGATTTGAAAGAGAGAATACCTATCCACCAACAGCTGCAGACAATCTTCCAATCTGCCCAGTGTAAACAAACACATAAATGCAACATTATTCTTTCCTTGCTCCATAGCAAGGATTGCAAGATTGGACATTCCTTCAGCATCGCCCAAGGAAGAATAGAGGAGCAACAAGCCACTCAAGTCAATGGCTTGTTTCATACATTCCTCAGCCATTTCCAGCTGCAAAAGATCCACAGAAAATATAGATTGGTGGGAGAATGTCTTATAACAATACCAAAAGAATTATATAAATACCCTGAGTACAATCTAAAGAAAATGGCATGTTGCACAAGACTATAAGAGTTTAAATACCAGAACAACAATCAGATATTCATATTGCAAAGATTTCAAACCAGTGAAACCAGTTGCTAAGCAAGATGTAGGCTAACAAGAGATGGTAAGGAATTACAACCAATTAAATATCCCTTTACATCCAACCAGGTTCGTGTGCTTTGAAGAACCAAGAGCAAACAACTTATGTTTAGTAGAAGTACCTTCCCTGTAGACATGGCCAATTCACCCAACTGTTTCCACTTAGACTCGCTTTGCGCTTCCACAGCAATTTCCTAAACAAAATTTACCTGAAATTAGACTGGAAAAGAAGAAAGCAGACTAAAAGGGTATAAAATAATGGCGAAGGTAAATTTCCAGATCCAATATAAATTACCAGATATGTCCTTTAGACAGAAATCACATCTTACCTGGGCAATCTCCAGTCTACTCAGTTGAATGGCTAATTCAAATCTGTAATCTGCATCCGTTGCTACTTCAAGCGCCTCCTCTACCATACCTCTTGATTCCAAAAATCGAGCAACACTGAAGATATGATAATCATAACTTTCTGATTTAGCACTAAAATAATTCAGATTGGCCCAATCAATATATTAACCGAACTCATGTCATGTCACCATCAAAAGCATAACCTGTTATGATGTTCCTTCGGAATAGAGGGCAGAATTTCATTTGCCCGGTCAAAATCTCCACGCATGACCAGAGTTTTGTACTCTATCAGGCTAAGGAGTAAAGTGTATCCCATAACACTGAAGGAAAATGTACGCAAAAACAAATTATGGTCGGCTCAATTAGGATATGATTAAGGAAAGTATCAAGAAATAGCTACTCACTTAAACTCTTTATCTATCAAATATACTCTGCTCTGATTGGCAAGATATCCCAGCAAGTACATGGGCCGGTCTAGATGAAACATAGTTGTTACCTGTCATCAAAGTGGAAACAGTCAAATCCCTTGTAACAGCAAATGAGTAAAAAGGTAAAAACATTTGTGCAAGAGAAAACCATCAGAAGACAGTGCAAAACCAAAGAAAAAGGGCGAACAAATGTCGTACCTCGCCCCCAACACAATAGTTAAGTCTCCACGAGGAATTGTTGTAAATAAAACAATCACCAACCCAGAGACCAGTTCTAACACGTTCATTGGTTTCATGGAGAAGCTCAAAGGCATCTTCAACTCCCTGATCATCCACTGACTTTCCGCTGTCAAGGTAAGAAGAAACTACATCCCTCTGCAAGCAATGTTTCTCATGTCAACAGAACAACATCAAATTTCAATTCAGATGATGAAATATGTTTCCGGGTTTTCTTACATTATATTTCAGGATATAAAATGATGTATCACTGGCAATTGCCACCAAATCACCACTATCAGCCCAGTAGAGATTCTGCGGAGATTCAATCGCCACAATTTGAATAAATCATAAAATAATGAAGATTTTTTCATAAGTAGAGAGAGAAAATGTGGTGAATAGCGACTCCGAGGTTACCTTCACATTAACATCAATTCTTCTGATCAGTCTGCACTCAGCCCAATCATAGAAACATATGAAGTCATTCGAGCACATTGCTAGAAGAGTCCCACCATATATGCGCTCAGCAGAGAAGGTTGGTCTGACACTACGTTTCTCCTGATAAATATACAAATTTGAATATATACTCATTAAAAAATAAAATGAAAAACAAATGAAAAGTTAGTCATTTATCAAGGGTGACAATAAACTGAATATGATACATCTTGCCAGAATAGCAATTGTCCTTCGTGTATGTTAACCAGAAATAGAAATTAGCCACTTACTGAGGATGATATAAGTAACACATTTTTCTTGAAATCACAAAAGTGTGGCAGAGTTTCCGGTCATTTTTTCAGTATCTTGTCAACTTTGATAGGTGACATAAAAGACAAACCTGGAAACTTTTACTGAAAATCTTAATCTTTGAAGTACTTTCTCGAACAGCATATTCTCCATCAGATGACCAAACAAACTCCAGTGCTGAACCAAAGGATCTATTTCTCCACGCCAATGCGGTATAAATAATATACTCTCCATCACCGCAGACAACAACAAACCTCCCATTAGGATTGTGCCGTAAGCTCTGCAAATCATGAGGAGAAAGGTATGGAATGCACAACAATGAAAACAGAAACTCGATGAGAGAGACTGTACAAGGGCCAAATATATCTCAGTTAAATTATTGAAGTATAAGTCACCAATCTACCTGAGGATAAAGATCACATGTACCCAACTCCTTGACAGCCAATGGCAGCCTTTCTCCATCCGTGATCTATCGACAATCGAAAGACACATAAGATTTATTTCAGTTCAATGCGCTAATGAAATACAAGCTATTCAGATATTTTCAAACCTCAAACTCTGTTCCAACGCTCTTTATGTTTACTGTTTGAATTTCATTGTGTTTAGCCCAAATAATTTTTCCACTGTTATCCATGCTCGCAACAGGAACTTCTCGACCAAGCTTCACCATGATTGTCCCTTCATCATAACCAATGACGACCCTACAAATAGAGAAAGTGTTTTATGTCAGGCCGAGTCAAACAAACATGCAGAAGAGAAAAAGAAGAAGAAAAACGAAATAAAGAAGATGTAGAAGTTCAAAAACTAGGAAATTGAGAAAGATAAACCAGAAAATACATTAAAATCCTCTGTAGGAGGTGGGGCTCTAAAGGCCTGTAAGGTACATGCTGACATTGTTGGCAGTTCTCCAGTATATAGTTAGACTGATGTGTTCCCGACAATATGTCATTTCCATATTGTCCAGGGGAAAAAGGCCAAAAATAAACAAGAAAAGAAATGAAGAAAGCTAGAAACATTAAAGCAAGGAGATGACTATTGAAAACATGCAAAGTATGCCATTTAATGAAACAAAAAAAAGTCACACCGATAAACTTACCGACGGGATCCTTTCATGTATCCTATGGCCCAGACCCTCTCAAGACCATAGTTCAGTGTATTCTCAAGCCTAAAAGATAGCATCAGTTGGTTAGTCAAGGATGTAGATCAAGTTGCATGCCAAAAGCTCCGGTGATTGGGATACAATAAAATGGACAGCCATAATACCCTTGCGACGACACATTGAAGAGCCTACATACTAGGTCAGAATCCGACCAGCCAATAGGAAATAATAAGGTTGCATGAAAATTTCTCTCTCTGATATTAAAGTGACAATCTATGAGCTACCTGGAAAACTCACCGATAAGTAGTTGAGTGCCAGATGCGAACAGTACCATCCTCGGAACCTGTGATTATAATTGGTAGGTCAGGATGAAAGCATACAGCTGAGACATTGTGTGTGTGGCCTTCCAATGTCTGCACACAACTTTTTGTCTGATAATCCCACACCTGCAAGGGTCACAGTGTTAAGCTCAGCAATGACATCGTTTTGGACTAAAGAATACAGAATGAGTTTTTGTTTGACGAACCTTAGCAGTGTGATCGTCAGAACCTGTGATTAAATATGGTTTATCACCACCAGTAAAGTAATCCACACAATTAACTCCTTTCTGGTGAGCATCTAATGTGAAATTTGGGTCCGGTGATCCAAGATTCCATATCTGAATAGAACCATTAGGACAAATTTGAAGGATTGTCAGTAGATAGTTTGGAAAAACGTATTTAGACATATAAGATTGTACCTTTATGGTCCGATCAAGTGATGCACTCGCAAATGTGTTCGTGTCCTTTGGGTTGAATGTTACTTGCATAACGTAGTGTGAATGTCCCTCGAAAATCTGTGTACAGACCCAGCCTTTCTCCCAGTCCCAGAGCTTAATTAGCATGTCATCAGACGAAGAAAGCACGTACGGAAGTGTGGGGTGAACGGCGACACATCTAATGTAATCCGTGTGTGCCTCAAAAACTTTGACTTTGTCCATAGTGTTATAATTGTATACACGAATAAACATGTCATCAGCACCAGCAACGACCCACTGCTTTCGAGATATGAACTTAGCAGATCTAACTGTAACAAAATGAAAAATGACAACACCAGGAGAATTAAAATGCATCCTTCACATGGTCTTACAACTGAAGTACAGTCAAGAACTGTATTGCTTACCCGGTAGTTCTGTGACTTCAAATGACTTAACCATGGTCTGAAGTAACATAAAACTGAATTCAGGTGATGTTCTAAGGTCAAAAGTAAAAAATTACACTTTTTCTGCTAAAAGGAGTAAGAATTCATGTACAGAGGTTATAACCATCACAAAAAAATAGTTTAATGTGATCCTAAGCTTGATTTAGTTCTCATTTGGAGAAAAATGTAGCGTAAAATAAGCAAACTAGAGAGTCGCACAAAAGCCAACCAGTGCCCACTCCCAAATAAAAAAGAAAAGCATCAGATGTTACTAACACGGAAAAGTTGGATCAAAGATTCACAGCTGCAAGCATCTTTTAGATATCTCACTTAATCTCTCTGCCGGTACTTGCCGTGGGCCACAAACATAAAGCATCACATGAGAGGTTCAGGTCTATAATCATTTCTCTCAACTTAAATGAACTGGTACCTGTGATTGGTAGTGCCATATACACACAGTTCCCGAGTACAAACTTGCTAATATCCTGTAATCAAAATGAATGGAAAATGCATCAGATTGGAGTCTAAAATTCAGTCGGAATGTATGTAGGCAAGCCATTGAAATTTAAAAACACAAATTGTAGAGTGTACAAGAGAGCGTGTAATTCAGTTAAAGATAACCCGTGGATCCATGCTTACCATGGCTCAGTTGGGTGCAGATCCACAGACTTTACCCTTTCGGATCTTTGTGCGAGTTTCCTCTAATAACATGAAAGGAAGGCTGTTACTCCAACTATTGTAAAGAGCTAACTACCAAGCCAAGATGATTTTTAACTTGAAGAACTTATGGACGTACCTTTATCTCAAGTCTGAGAGGCTGTCAATAAAAAGAACAACAAAAGAGAAGCTAGATCAGCCCAATTGCAAAATTGGTCAGGAAAAAATAACAAGTCACCTTCAACTCCTCTATTGCAACCATAGAATATGAGCTGCGGACATCAAAGAGAAGAGAAAACGAAAACGTTTCCCATTTTTTCCACGAGAGCGTGGGGAAGGGTCGGATAAAAGAAACGTGATATAAATGCCAATAAGCTAAAGGACGCCAGCCGAACACAGACCTCACTTCATCATTCATAAAACTGATCCCCCAACCTTGCATTCACTATTCAACGACATCCGCACAAGAAACCACTCCAACTCGACCAAGAACTAGCAATTACACCAAATCGAAGCCTAATTCCATCAGATCTAAGGCGCATCGATAGCTTAAGGAACAGTCAAGAAGCCGAAACCAAGAAGGCACAAGGCCCACACCATTGTCGATCGAGATCACTACTGGTCCGTCTGATGGGAGGGAAGTCGTAGAGATCGCGCGACAGCGAGGGGGACGAAGGTCGAGGCGATGGCGGCGGTTGTGAACTACCGGGAGGGAGCTCGGTTGGGGGCGAATAACCCGACGACGACGATGGGACGGGGGAAGAGCGTTATAATAAGATCGGGGACGGGAAATAGAGTGTATTAGTAATTTTTTTCCTATGTGATTTAGTAAATTATATTGTATTGGGGTAAATAGGAGAAAAGAGGAGGGAATTGAATTCTGAGGTACGTTTTGCTTTTGCATACTATTTTGCTTTATTCTAATATTAATGTATTTAAAATATGGATTTTTTTAATTAAGAAGTTTTAAAAATTTTAATATTATTTTACCAAATATTTCGAATTAATTGGAACAATGCTTTGTTAACGAGGGAAGATACCTGTTGGGGATTTTATGGAATGGGCCTTCTCTGGTCGTCGGTGGTTAGTTGACAAACATCTTATAATATTAAAATATTAAGCTTGCCAAAACAAAAAAACGGTAGACCGCATAGCGCAGTGGATTAGCGCGTTTGACTTCGGATCAAAAGGTCGTGGGTTCGACTCCCACTGTGGTCGCACGTGAATTTTTGGGCTGAAATCATTTTATTAAGTACAGAAAATACAGCCGGAGGGATCTATTCTGACGCAGTTCCTCGGACATTGCTCTTGTCTCTGACAGTCACCTTCTACTTACCTTTAGCCGCTGCAGGCGGACCATCATTAACAGCTGGTTGAACTTGTTTGGATTCTCAGGTGCAGAATTTCGCCAGCTCTTGCTCAAGCCTCTTCGGCCTCTTCTCCAGGTTCTCTACTTCCTTGCCAAGCCTTATTATCTTGTTACGTGCATCTTCCAGGTTTCCCTGGACCTCTTTGGACGCTTTATTTTGATCAGTCACGCCTCCCTCTCGTTCTCGAGAGCATTTACTCATGAATTTGCAACCTCGAGATCCCTCAAAAGCATCTCTGTGTTTTGTTTCATATGGACAAGCGATCTTGTCGCCTCCTCCAGTTCAGCTATTAGAGTCTCACGTCCTTCCTTTTCCTTCGTGACTTGCTTCTCCATAGCTTCCACTTCTTGCTTCAAGGATGACAGCAGCTTCTTCTCTTCCTTCATATCGTTCGCCACAGATTCCGCCTTTTTATGCACGTCGACTAACTCCTTATGCAGGCTGTGGCCAACTAGTGCTTCTTCCTTTTGTTTAGCATCATCAAGGCTCTCTAGCAACAAACTCATCTCTTCCATATACTGGGCTCGGATTGAGGACATTTCTGCCTCAAATTCTGCCGAAACTCTCTGGGACTCCTCTGGCTGCTTCGTGAAATTTGAAGATTCTTCTGCTGACTTGACCAGTAGTTCCTTAGTCATGGAGAGTTCCGGTTTTAACACCATTCAATCGTTCCGAATCGAAATTAGAGGACGACAACGATGACTTTAAATTGAATCTGGGAAATGTCGAGTGAGTAGACCACCCGCATTCCCCGTATGGAATATTTGAAACAAGAACATATCCAGTAGAAACGTTTGCAGTAAACAGCATACTCTGGTGCGGTGAGCACAACGGGGTAACTGGCAAATTGCAATAGTCTCTTCATTCAGGAAATAAGAACGTTAAAGAAGAAAGGCCATCAAACTCTGACAGAGATAGTCATTCGGCATCAGGATGCCGTTTATCGGTTCAAAATTGTTTCACTCAGTCGCCCGGAGAATTGAACATCTGGTGAACTCTATAAAACCCATATGCTGAGGAATTGTTTATGAGCTAGGGCCGCAGGCCACTTCTACCCATTTGAATAAAACTAGACAAAACTGAACTACTCATTGCATTTATGGAATGTAACTCGGTGTTCCCACACTCTCTGACTGTATAACGTTGAGGCAGCTAAAACACTAGGCAGCATTTCTGTTGAGAGGATGTTACTTGACCAGGCAGGCAGGGCCAGGGCCCTCTTCATCAGAGTTCTGCATTTTATTTAATGGCTACGTATGTCACAGTGCATCAGATAGCCAAAGGCGTACCGACTGTGAAGAGGCTATCGGCATTGCATGAGCCAGAGGCATCTTTGTGGGAGCAATCCTGAATCTTATCGATTACCTCTCCTATAATCTCCTCGGCTAAGCACTCCCCAGCGCATAATGAAGTTTCGTATCTGAAAAAAAAAAATAGAGAAAAGAAGTGACATATCCTGAATCATAAATCCGCGAGAGAAGAGGAGAAGAAGAAAAATCCATACTCGCAGATTTCCTCTTCATCTCCCAGATTCTTTTGGCATAAAAGGCAGTGCCTTATTGATCCAATGAAAGGACGAGGGGCAGCCACACCTTCAGACTCAGCCCTATGCACTACCACTTCCTGACTATCCTCAGTACTGATAGGTAGATTATTTGAACGACAATCCAAAACAAAATCGCCAAATATGTGTGTCGTCTTTGAGTTAGGACCATAAGATATAATGCATGTATAGTCCTCAGAATGTTCTATTTCTTCTGCAGAAAGAGACCTCACACATCCATCTCTCTGCAAGATAGGGACTGGAGGCAAAAGTAAGCCAGATGCCAAAGGCTGGGATGGACTTATATCCTCATCAGCCACAGGAGCAGTACTTGTGTCAGAAGTAAAACCATCAGTGAAGAATTTATTAGAATTTATTCCTTGATTCTGGTCAGTTCTGCTCAGCATGGAGAAAGACCTTGGGCCCAATGAATTCGACGAGAAATCATCCACCGACTTCAGTTCCAATTGGACTCGTGCATTTCCACCAACGGCATCCTCATTTGCCAACTCAGGATTTACTGACGATAACTTAGCCTGGGGAACAATCCTAAAGCTCCTCGGCAAGGACTTCGATTTGGGAGTACAGCCCAATCCGCCATGGTTGACACAGTGGAAGCTCCTGTTTGCTTGAAGTCCAAAAATTATGTCCTTCCTCTGCAAGCATGAAATTTCACTGGATGGATCGTCCTCGTTCACTAAAGCATTAATCATGCCAAGGCCAACTTCTCCAAAGTCCCACTTCCTCTGATTCCCATTGCTTGATGATGATCCAGGGGACCTCAGCTTGAAAGAGTTGCTGAGGCTGGTGAGGAAACTAAAGTCAAGAATAGAAGTAGGGCTCCGCAACGGATCCGAATCAGAAGCTGCCTTGGTAGAAAACCCGGTAAATAAGCTAGAGACATTAGGAAATGAATCGCTAATGCGTTTCAGGTAAAAGATGTCAGAGGGGAAAGGAGACTCTGCAGGCGGGTAGGCCATTGATACAACACATAGAGCAGCCTGCCCTGCTACTCATGGCAGCGCCATCCAAACCACATTTTTTCGCAGGTAACCAGCAGTCCCTCACTGCAGGGGCATTGCCAAACGAAATCCATTAACAAATAGTTCATAGTCCCCTTTCAAAACCAATTTTTCAATCATTTGTTCAATAACAGCGAAAATTTTCGACTGGGAAACATCCCATTTTTCTGTAACCCATAAATCCTCCGCCCACTCAGAATCAGAACAGGCTCCTCCACCACAAAACCATCAGGAAACAAATGAAAAATGATCGCAAACTGGGCAGGAGGAGGAGAACAAGGTAATAAGAAGGCATGAACATGCAACCCCGCAACATCACACTAATCAGACAAATCCATCTTCCTGTCTACCCTAAGTCAAGCATCGACACTAGACACAAACCAACCGCTCCAAGCAGCGTAACCACGGAAACAGGACACGCGATCTTCCTCCATCACCAGACGATCTTCTCAAAAACAACAAAAAGAAAAGGAAAGCCGATCCTCTCGTAAAAAATCGGATTCAAGCAACAAACGAACTCCAAACTCCAAATCCGGCGTCAGCAATTAAAACAGCCATTCGTTTCAAACAAACAAACAAAGAGAATCCAATCCATCCGCAGCACCTGGTTTCTTGGTGCTCGAGCATATCAGAAGAGAGAAGAGCGGAGGTTCAGTTCATCCAGTCCTCTGCCGACTCCTCCATCTCCATTTCCGTAGCTTAGGAAAAAAAAAAAGAAAATTGGGAATTCTAGCGAAAACGCGGTTCGTCGCTTCGTTGTTGCTGCTCAAACACCATCATCATTGTTGTTCTCCTCACTCTTTTTTCCTTCCCATTTCTTCCGTCGCTCCTCCTCCTCCTTCCTTCCTCCTATGTAACTACGACGACGTTTCACATGTGATGTTGCCGTATTTGTTTCCATGCGACAAACCCCAATAAAGAAAATTTTATTAACATCTCACGTCAACAACGTTGCCGTATTTGTCTCCACGTGATAAACCACAGCAAAGAAAATTTTATTACCGCCTCACGTCAACAATGCCGTGGCCTACAATTAATTTACCCCATAGTTAAATAATATTAATTTTAAAAAATATTTACGAATTTAATTTTTTGAAAAATTTTGTAAATTTATCTGTAATTACTGTTTGAAATAGTATCATTAATTTTAAAAATAAAAAGTTATTCTAATTGAAATAGTATCATTAAATTTACACAAAAAGTTATTTTATATAGCCACTTTTAATATAATTAACTAAATCAAAAGATTAATTTTTAAAATTGGTAACGGTAAAATTTTTAAAAATTCATGGTAAATCCGAGAAATCGGTAATATACTTAAAAAATTGCCACAAACCAATGCGGAAGACCACCGTCGAATAATTAATTCATTGTACACAAATCCTATTAGCCCTTCGAAAGGCTTCTCTGATCATTTAAACAAATCCCGTGATGGTTTGGTTGTTCTACTAATGTATTTCGCTGGACAAGGTACAGGCGAAGGATCCAGCCCTCTCAGGGATTAATTAGTAGGCCCATCCGGTTTCTCGGTATCCATTGGCTCGGATGATGCTTGGGGCACCTCGCCTGAACCATCCGCGGCCGTTTCATCACCCATATTGGCATCCCTGTCGTTAGGCTGCTCGCCTGGAGCCTGCTGCGGAGGAACATCAGGGGAGGCTGGCTTGGTGGGCTTGGGTTTCGTCATTATCGGTCGGCAGACCCTGAAGTACGCAGCAAGCGATGTTAATGAGATGCCTTCGATATAGGGAACAGCAAGAGAAATCTTGCATAATGACAGCAACGTGTTTACCTATCGATAGACTCGGCCTTCTTTTTCAGGTCACTCAAGAAGAGCACCGGAGTGGCATACTTGGGGAGGGACTCCTGTTGCTGCTTCTTTTCTCTCAACCAGGCCTCAGCCTCCACACATTCATTCAAGACCTGCGGCAGATAAAAAACTGAGAAAAAAAGGCCCTATACATACTTCGCAGATGGAGATGCGAGACGAAACAAAGGAAAAAGAAATCCTCCACCTTCTGCTTATCAGCCAAGTCAATATGATCAAACTTGGGATCGTTGGACATGGCTGCATTTCTGTAACTGTTGATGCAATACATTAGCTGATCGGTAAGAGCTCCTCTGTCCGTGTACTCTTTATAGCGCTCCTCGATAGGGTCACCTTGCTGTAGACACAACACCAATCATGAAAAGGTCTTTCCAGAAGGATAAGATACACAGGCAAACCCTAAAACACAAAAAACGTTACCTTCTTGAGCTCTTCAAGCTTGGCAACATAGACTCCTTTGGTTTCGTCTTCGCCATCCTCGTACAACCAATCTTCAACCTCCTGGAGTCTTGAAGTGAACTGTTCCCTCTCCAAATCAGTGACAAACTGCCGGTACTTGTCATTGAGCTTAGAAACGAAAGATGCACAATAGTCAGCGGAGATGTAAAGGACGACGATAGACGCTGACCAGTTAAATGTGACAGCCTATTTATTTCTCAGAAGAAATTCAAAGGACGACAAAAGGAAGACGAGGGTCAAACGCCTTACTTTGTTTCTCATTTCATAAACGTAAGCTTCAACAGCATTCTTCTTGTCTTTCGTTTCTTCCATGACACGGTCCTGCAAGGCCATCTCAAACTCTTTTTCAACAGCTGCTTGTAGGTCTCCTTTAGATAAGCCTCCGTGTATAAGTTCAGCCACGGGCACATTGGTCTTTGTCACCTTCTTCTTTGGTGCCTCAGCCTACAAGTCAAAAGCCAATGGCCTTTCAGAGACTCAGCAAAATGAATTAAGTCTTTGAAAACAAGAAAATGGCTCACGGCTGAAAACCAGACCATGTAAGGAACCCTGAATATCATCCTCGTTAAATCATAAATCAGACAAAGCTAATACCCGCCTTGCAACTACAGTCAAGGGATGTTTATTTTCTTTGGTAGGTCAACAAGGGAAAGAAGAGGTCTAAAACGTTAGAAAGTACAAATCAAACATAGTACAGAAATTATAGGTCACAAACTCTACAAACCTTTGTCTCTGTTTCCATTTGCACAGGTTTGTCCACTGAATTAGGAACGCCATTTTCAACATTTGAAGTATCGCCTCCTGCATCGGCAGTTCCCTTGGCATCTTGCATGCTCACATCGCCATCGCCTGAAAATGGTGCAGCTCCAGAATCCGTTTCCATTTTACTTGTATCTTCTTTAATGACAGGTACTTCAATTTCCTCTTCTTCTAAGAGCTGGGTCAACAGCAAGACATAATTAATTTCTCATGAAAAATAGTAGAGGAAATCAGGATGCTTGGAGAAGTGACAAATGACAATAACTTACTATAGCTGATTCTACTGACACATTTCCATGCAAGTTCAGTCGAGCCTTCACTTTTATTTTAGCTCTCTTAGCCTTACATTGGAAGGGACCAATCTATAAAATTGATAGATCAATTTATCAGTAAGTCCAGACAGTTACTAAAAGAAATGGTGAGCCGAGAGATACAACCGAATCACTGTCAAATGAAAAATACTCTTACCGTATATGTACTGATCTTAGCATGCCCAGGCAAGTCAGTAGAATCTGCATGTTGGACATCAACATGGAACGTTCCAGATCTGTAAAATGTCAAGGCTTTCACACTTGGCACGGGGTTTCCTTTAGGAAAGACAATAGTACTTTGTTGGTTTTCCTCTACTCCATTCTCAGCTCCTGGTGCAGTGCCTTTCCATGACATAGATATAGAAAATGGAAAACTTTCATTGACCTACATCAACAAAAGGAATTGTTGACAAACTATGAAGTGAGACAATACAACAGGGTTCATAAACAAGAAATTATGCCGCTAAATTCATGTATGAAATTAACAAAAACCATGTGGTCACAAAAAATGCATCACTTTAAACACATGAAATTTCAAAACCATTTGTCAAGAACAAGATCAACAAACTAGGACATGGCAATGTAACAATTAATCAATACCATACCTGGAACTCGCGCACTTTGAAAGTAGGACTCAGGATGGCACATTCTAGTGCACATCCCCTCGCAACGCACTCACTGGCATTCATGGTACGCCTGGGTTCTTTCCCAAAAAACTCAGTCAATATTTTCACAACAGCAGGAACACGAGAACCCGAACCGACCACCTCGACTGTATGTATATTTTCCACTGTAAGACCAGTTTCAGCAAGCACTTTTTCCAGGGGTTTCTTCACCCGCTCCAAAATTGATGCACTGATTTGCTCAAATTCATCTCTCTTAATGAATCCCTTGACATCCTTTTCATCCATCAAGCACTCTATGTTTAGTGGTGCCTCTGGGTTTGCACTGAGGACTTTCTTCAGCTTTTCACAGGCAGCCCTAAGCCTTAACGAAGCTCGGGCATTCTCATATACATCGATCTTGTATTGCTCCTTGAATTTAGCCGCGAAATGTTGAAACAATACCTCATCAAAATCCCTTCCACCCAGATTTCGATCATATGAATGGGCCAATACTTTCAATTGCCCCTTCTTAAAGCCTGCAATGCAGACCTGCATGCTTGAATGGCCAATGTCAACAAATGCAACATTCAGCTGATCATTCTCCGGTAGATCAGTCTTGTAAATACCATAGGCCAGGGCTGTTGCAGTTGTCTCGTGAATCAACTGTAGGGGGTGCAGCCCTGCGATAGTAGCTGCATCGAGGACAGCTCTCCTTTGGAGATCCGTGAAATATGCTGGAATCCCAATGCAGCAATCCACAACAGCTGCATTCAGATTCTTCTCCGCGATCTCCTTTAGATTTGATAGCATCATACCCAGAACTTGGGTTGGTGTGAAGACCTTGGGTTCTCCCAAATATCGAACATGAATCAGCGGGAATCCATCCGGACCTTCAGTGACCTGAAAAGGCAAAGACTTAAGATCTCTCTGCAGTTCAGGGTGGGAAAACTTGCGGCCAATCAATCGCTTCATCTGAGAAATAGAATTCTTCGGGTTCATCATGGTCGAAGCAGCACCTGCCGTACCAATAAATCTTTGTTTCTCTCCGAAACAAACAATAGCTGGAGTTTCTCTCTTCGACTCATCATTGAGGACAACATCAATTCCTCTCTGTCTAGCGATAGCTACGATGCAACTCTCATTTCCCAAATCAAATCCCACAACACTCATTCTCTTCGATAGATATGTTCAGTCAGGCCAGGGAGGAAATGATGAAAAGTTCTCCTGCCCATATATCACGAAACCACAAAATCAGCAGCATGCTAACAATAGGACGATCAATATAATTTAAAAACAAAGAAAACCTGCACACTGCAGTTCAACCCATGGACAGACAACTGGAATGATCCTTGCTAGCACTGAAAAGACAATCTATCTACGAAATAACGGCAGCGCGAACAGCTCTGAATGAGAAAGGAGGCAGCACCACACATGCAGAATCAATCGTAGCCAAATCATGTGCCTGACAAAAGGCATCCAACCTACTCGTCACAACGGCATGGGCTAACCCTCCTCGGCACGCGGTAGAGAATTCCCAGGCCATACTAGCATCAGAGCCATCGAATGAGTGACTTTTCCCGCCACACTATCAACCCCATCATACACAAAGGAGGCCCTTAACTAAAACCGAAGCCAAAGACCTCCCTTCCCACAATCGGCCAGCACCAACAACAGGCCCCTCCAGGAGCACCTAAACCACCGGGGATCCGCAGAAAAGTAGACCCCCATCACGCAACTCCAACAAAACCGGAGAAATCGATCAGCAATCACATTATCGACGACCCATCGCACGGATCTAAACGCTACAAGCTCCCATAAAAAATAAACACGATGAAAGACAGGGACCGCGCTATCTAACCCAAACGGAGGAGAGATCGAGGACGAGGAAGAGGGAGCCGGTGGCGAAGGTTCTGGAACTTTCAAAAAGGGAACCGGAGAATGATAATGGAAAGAGCTTATGTTACAATAGTACTGTGGGAGATCATGCGGTGTCGATGGTGTGGAGTTCGTAATAAGAAGAAGTGTAGGTGCGTTGTGATGTGAGGTGGTCTAGAGAGATCGTCACTGCAGCTTCTAGAAAGATCTGCGCAGCTCCCAACGGGAGATCCGGTGAGAGAATATGGACGGCTGGGGCCCTGGCGGCGGCGGCGGAGGCGGACATCATCGGAGGGACGTCAGAAGGGTAACCCGACTTGGGCCTTTCTTTTATTTAGGCTTCTCTTCGGCCCAATTCATACTGTCGGGAGGAAACATCCGGAGAATTACACGCACGTGATGTAAATAAATAATATTGGTTGCAACGGGGAATAACTCCGGCACTGATTCCCACGTTTGACCCAAAAGGCTCTCTGCTCGAACGACTCAGTACAAAAAATGTCCTTCGCCCTTTCCTCGTAATTCCTTCCTCCCGCTTCTACGAACCACGTCCCGTGACCTTGACGTTACCGCCGCCCTGCTGTCCGAATCCCCACGAAGGGAGATTACGAGGTCGACGAACGCGCTGAGGATGTGCTCGTGCGAATCCCTGTCGTTCAGTCCCAGGTAGCAGAGGAGCATCTCCTCCATGAACTCCCAGTCCACAGCCCTGTCCGCACGCGACTCCACCATGTCCCGCGTCGAGCCCTTGAAATCCCGGTACGGGCACCGAGTCTTCTTAATGACTGCAATGCAATCCTCCGGTAGCTTGACGCCTGAGGCCAAGGGGGCGGCAATCGCATTGGTCGTCGATGAGGCCGAGCTCGAGCCTACGTCCTCGGACGTCACGAGGCTGCTCCTCGCTTCCTCAAGCAGGGAGCCGGATGAGCCGGGGGCTACGAAGAAACGCTCCGACCCGCGGAGGTTCAACGGGGGATAGATCAGCCTCGGGGAATCGAATAGAACGACGTCATTGAGCACACGGCACTCCCCCTCGTCCTGCCGTTTCCCAGTCCCATGACTCGAGACTGCTTCGGCGTCGTCCCAGTCGTCCTTCAGGTAAAGAGACTTGAAGTTTTCAAACAGGAACCTATCGACGTCCGCCAGGGTCGCGGCGCCTTCACTGCCGACATCCTTTCCATCACTCCCCTTCCTGTCGATGGCGAAGGACCGGGTTTTCGGGTGCTTGCACCGGGAAAAGATCCAGTTCTTCGAAGGCAGGGGATCAGGGGGAGCCGGGGACCTCTTGATCATGGGGAGGTAATCCTGTGGTGATTTCTGAAGTTTCTTCTTGTGCTGAGAAGACCATCGAACCAATGTGTGTCTGAGGGATGAACTTTTTCTCTAATCTTAAAACAACTCAAACGCTTTCGAAACTTACACCACATTGATTAGACTAATTAATTAATCATATTAACAGCTCGTCGTCAACTTAATGGGCTTGGTTGAGTAGTCCCTCAATTGGGCTTCCGATCGAGTGGTATTGGGCTTCCGTTTCCGGCCCAATATTAGGAGGAAAGCCGAGAACGACATGGTCCGCAGCTAAAACGGGTGCGAGGTCGCCCCAACAGGTCACGACAGATGTTCAAATGTTTGAGCGCCACGTCGGTAGTTGTCCGAAACCGAGGAGGAAAGAAAGAAGAACCAAAGGAACGGATTTTGCGGTGTCACGTTTAGGGGCCGGATTACGATCTAGTCGTTTTCTCTTTCGCCCGAACAATTCGCTGGTTTCCGTTTTGCCCCAACAGACCTGGGTTTGTTGGTTTTTCGGGGAAGAAGAAGGTGACCGTAGATGGAGATCGACGCCAAGGAGAAGAGCACCCGCGAGGTGAGGCGACGCAAGATAGTCGACCGCGGCTCCGATCGCATCGCCCTCATCACCGGCCGCGCGCCAAACTTCCCCTCCCCTCCTCAGCAGCCCCATTCGTCGCCCGTTTCAGACGGGGATAATCGCGAGTTCGATCACTTTAAGGGTCATGCCTCGATCCCGTTTCACCATTCTTGTTTTTGTTTTCCCTATGGAAACGTCCTGAGACGGCGCGTGATTTTCTTCTTCATTGCCAGGACATTTCGAGGGAGAAGGTGTCGCTGGGCTTCCGAGGAACGAGAATTTAGTCGCTAGTCCAGAGAGGAGCGAGGAAATCCACGAGGAGGATCAGTCTCGAGCGATTGTTCTTGATAAGAGCCACCAGAAACCTGTGAAGAGATTGCAGCCGCGTCCTCCGCCGACCTTCTTCAGCTCAAAGAGGCTTAACCAATGCATCCTCGAGTCTGAGATCATGCGAGCGCTCTCCGCTCTAGCCATAGCATTCGTGGTCGTTTTCTCTAATGTCAGCGGGAAATCTGGAGGATTTGTTTCGTCTAGGCCTTTGTACTTGTTGTTTTTTACTGATGCCACAATAGTGGGGGTGCGGATGCACTTCCATCTACAGAGGAGCCTGGCCGAGGTCACGGAAGAAGAGGAGGATGGGAAATTGCCCCAGGAAGATAGTCAGAACTGGGATGGAGCGGTGAAGCTACTGGAGAGAGGTTTGGTGGCGTACCAGATGGTTCGTGGAGTCTTCATCGACTGCAGCGTGTACATGGTCATCGTTATGTGCGGTCTCTGCCTCCTGTAGCATGCTGCCATTAACGAATCCGATTTTGCTGTCGTGTGTTCCCAGTTTTCCTTAGGTTTGTTTAGTTCTTGGCACTTTGATCTGGTCTTTCCGCAAAATTTCCAAGTCTCTGTGAACTTACCTTTGATCGACATGCTAAGAAATTAGTTTCCGGTGCCTGCTACTGTTGTGTTTCCTTTGGTGTAATTTTATCCAAGTGATCCTTCTTTTACCATTTAGCGTGTGGCATCCGATTTCTCGGTCCCACTTCGACAGCCACTTTACATCACGGAATCCTCTATAACACAGCGAAAGCGAAGAACACACCAAACACAGACGATCTGGAGGAAGGTTCTTAGCAAACCGAGTCGAGAAGGTCCTATAGGCATCAACCTGAGATTGTCCTCCGATCCAAGTTCATCGTGTATGCTGAAGTATCCATCAATCAGCAGAATGGCAATCACCACAGTCCACTGTACGATTCCTCGTGTTCACTATCAACTCGCATGATATTTTGGCCTGTCAAAGCATTAAGATGGAGTTTGAGCTACTTCCACAGAGAAGTCAGTCACCACTACTGATATCGAGTCTACCTTGAACGGGAAATCAAAGAGAAGAACCCCGAGTCGGCCGTGGATAGTCATCACGGTGTCCAACAAGATGCTCCCCTTCAGCAAGTCCTCGAGCAAAAAGACCACATCTTTCAGTACCTTCGTCCCATCGACGTCCACGTCAGCATTCACGTCCGATGTCCCGAGGGGCCGCAGATGCCCGTCATTCGACTTCACATGTCCGAGCACTGTCCCTCTGTATCTGATCGCCACGTCAACTGTCCTATAGTTCATGGTGTATAGGTCATGGTTCTTCACCTTAACCATCAGGCCCAACGACAAATCGAAGAGGTGCCCGGCAGTGCGGATGTTGAGGGAGTTTACTTTCAGCCGCGAGATCTTAAGGTCAGGAGCAGATGGCCATACAAAATATGCGGCAACGAGAAGGGAAACCACGCATGCGATGGCTATGATACGCAATCTCCGGGACAAGAATGCAAACCGGTGGGGAGTCGAGGCGAAGTGGATGGGATCGCGTCGTAGTAGGAATGGGGTGGTGGGAGGGAATGCGAACTTGGGTATTGAGAACCCCATCGAAGGTGGACTGAGTACGAGACTAGCAATGTGCTATGGTTATAAATATGGGACGGGGGAGGGCGGGAGCGAGACATTGCTGCCGTTGGGTGTAAAGGACGGGGAGGAAGTTTCATTTCCTTCGTTGGCTTCTGCGAATTATTGCTGATTCTGGGTCCAGCATGACATCGATCTCCATTTGACCACGCTGCCTGGATGACCTAACACGCACAGCAATCTCGATGGACACTATCTGTTGGGCCCGACTTCTGAAAGGGACACTCAAACATCAGACCAGAACCTCGGAGTTCAGGATGACGTCATCGCCACGAAGCGGAGGTTCGGGAAGTGTTCAGCTGGAGTGCACTTTCACTCTGTCAAAATGTCAAATGATGATGGGGGTTCTTTCAGCGCCACCAGCAGAACCTACTGGTCAATTCCACCCCCCCCCCCCCTCCCCGAAGAACCTACCGTTCCAAATCCAACTCGATTTCGGAAGCCCCCTGATGTTTCTCCTCCTGCCAGCTTTAGGGAGGGGAACATGGGATTTATTCCTTTTGCCCCTCTTCCCATTTGGGTGAAAACATCTTCCTCCTGGCAAAGGAAAAGGGACGATGGCTAGGCCCGCGAACAAGATGATCAATGCCAAGCTGGTGGGTACGTCTCGCCCTTCTTCGTTTCCGTCCGGTGTCGATTCTCTTGTTTGTGATTGTGGTGGATTTTTGCTGGGCTTGATTTTGCTTGAAGGGGTTGTTGATCGATCTAAGTCCTCTCTCATTGTTGATTAGAGGTTGTCGGAGAGAATGGTTAGTTGTTAAAGCAATCGTTGTTGCGAGGATGGTGATTCTCCGAAGAAATTGACTCAGGCCTGGTTTGGGTCGAGTGCCGGGTCATGTCATGGGGTGCCGAAGATCATGGTCCTGGTCGAAATGGCTGTGTTGGGTGGTGTATGAATCACTTGGGAATGGGGATGTTTCGGATCACTGTGCCTTGTAAAAGAGTTTATGTTACGGCTTCCTTCCTGTAGGTGGTTCTGGGCGACATGGGAACTGGGAAAACAAGTTTGGTGTTGAGATTCGTCAAAGGCCAATTCTTCGACAACCAGGTCCGTGCTCATCACCCTTCGCAGTAAAGTCCAGGTGTCTCTTCTGCGTTGTTTCCGTCGGTGAAAGGGATGCCACATGCCTATTATCAGGAACCGACGATTGGGGCAGCTTTCTTCACACAAATCATGTCTTTATCTGAAGCAACTGTCAAGTTCGACATATGGGATACCGCAGGACAGGAGCGATACCACAGCTTGGCTCCTATGTACTATCGGGGAGCAGCGGCAGCGATCGTTGTATATGACATATCAAAAGTGGTATGTATCGCTGAAGCTCTCGCTGTGCATGCCGTTTTCATGATTACAGAAATTTGACAGAAAGGAATATCTCAGTAGACTTCCTATGGTGACACAAACTTCAGAACCAAAATACGGAAGTTTATTGAGATTCACGATTAACTTATTTACGAACTTTTCCTTTATCTTCCCTATAATGTTGATCTTATCATAACTATGGTTTGGCTCTGAATAAACAGAACTGGTCTCCTTTTAGTTCATGATGTCTAGTCAGCGGATTGAATTGTTCTCCGGAATCAAATTTGCTGTAGTCGTCCGGAATGCAGAAGCTTGCTTGATTTGGCAATCAATGTGATTTTTCCTAATATTTGCTCATTTGTACCAGCACACTTTTGTTCGAGCCAAACAATGGGTTGAAGAACTGCGGAGGAAAGGTACGGCATTTTCTGCATCTTTTCGCGGATCAGCTATCTAAAGGCTAAAGTTAGAGAGCTGCTTCTTGTATCCTGTTATACAGTGTATCCAAGAGATTAGCTGAACGCACGATGCTTTGATAGTTACAACCTTGCTTTACTATGTTGCCTCAGGGAACCCAAACATGGTGATGGCTTTGGTGGCCAACAAATCCGATTTGGACCCAAAGCGAGAGGTTGAGAATGAGGTTAGCACTTCCTTAGCCAGTAGAGTAATTGTTGCACACGAAAGTTCCAGTAGTTAACATATCCTATGGGGGGGACTTATACTGTTTTTCTCTCTGTTCTTATGCAGGAGGCCGAGCAGTTTGCTCAAGAAAATGGGATGTTCTTCATCGAGACATCAGCTAAAACTGCTCAAAATATCAATGGCCTCTTCTTCGAGATAGGTAAGTCGAAATGTATATAGCCCTTATATGAATGATTCGCCCCGTGTTCGAATAATCTCTATATCACCTGCTTCATGGCATTGTATCTATTGCTCCATGTAATTCCATTACGAAATTTTGGCAAATTTTTATCAGGCAATTTCGTTCTTTGCTCGTAATTCTTCTGGCCAACATTTTTGCAGCAAAAAGGCTGGCCCGAACCTTACCCATAAGGAGTCCCGCGATAAAGCTGAATGACGGAAAAGAAGAAAGAAGACGAAGGTTCTGTTGCTTAGTATAGCAGGAACAAGACAATGTTCCTCGCCATATCATTTATTCCCTTTTGTAGATACGTTTTCTTCTGAACCAGGTAAATTTGAACTTAAAGGAGAACCTTACAGGATTGTACTCTTTACATGAAGGGAAGATGTTCTGCAAGAACTAGATTGCATCGGTACATTTCCATCTCTCACTATGCATAAAGAGGTCTCAAATCTCCAGCAAGACAAGTAAACTTTTAGCATTCGATTCTGACAGAGATTGCGACACAAACACCCAGAGTATATATCACTTCAGTGATTAGTATGCTATATTGACATTGCTAGTAATCTGCTATCAGTGCTTTCTGGTTAGCGAGGTATCTAAAGATTGCGAGTACTGAGGTACATTATTTCCCTCTAAGGACGGCAAGCCTCTCCGCCAATTCATTATAATTTGGTAGATTTGGGTGAACGTGGCCTGCCAACATCTCCGGTGGCAATGAAGCTGATCTGCAGTGGCCTTTTGAAGTTTCAGTTGCATCTGTTGCCGTTACGGGTTCGAGCCTCATTGAGGATGCCCTCACAGCTGCTGGTCTCTCCGCTTCCTCCCGTCCTTGTGCTCGAGAATGGGGTGGCTTCAATGATCCTTTAACCTTGTCCATCTCGTAGGACGATTGCTTCTTACTGTAATGCAGCAATAGCCTGTCTATCACCTTTTCTTCCTCATCAACTTCCCGAGGTCTAGAATTGTGTCTGGATTCATGACCGGGGGGCGGCTTCAACTTCCGATGCCTCACTGACTTTGGCCTTGGCATATCTTGGACATAATCGACTCCGTCGCGACCACACGCTTCAGAATTGCTTTTCATAAAAGGAGGGGCAATCTCTCTATATGAGGATGACTGCTGTTGCTTCACCTCTGCATCCGCCAGGCTTGAAGAGGATCCCAGACCTTGCTTCGACACACCATACTTGCTGGCCTTCTTGTCTGTGGCTACATCGTGCTCGACGCCGCCACTAGTCAAATTTTCCTTCTCGTCTCCTGAAACCTTCCAAGAAGGACAAGAGTTCAAGTCCTTTTCACTTCTTTCCCTTTCTTTGCTCGGGCGTGGAGGCTTCTTTTCCAGATTGTCGTCCGCCTGCCCAAAAAACTCAATTTAGCCTACAGAAGTTTGGGTGAGGGATACTGCCGGCATCGGTCATAATCTAAGTCCTTACTGGTTTCGGCCGATTTTGGTTGAAAAGCTTCTGGTCGAAGGTCTTCGAGTCCCAGTCCACCGAGAACTCCACAGCAATGTCTTTCATCAACTGAAGTTTGGCGTCCTTGGAATGCGGCTTCGGCTTCAACCTCTCAGCAAACTGCACGACAGAAGAAGGTCTGGAATCAGGTAAATGTCGATAGGAAAAGAGAACTTCGCCTTAATTTTGATGGATCGTGATCAAGACCTCTTTGTTAACGGATGCATCGAGTGAATTCCCGTATTTCTCCCTAAACAACGTCCTAAGATCGCGCAACTCCGGCAGATCAGCAAATCTAGCCGCCGCTTGCATCAACGAGGCCACTGCTTCTCTGCACTCTTCCGGGCATTCACTGCATAAAGAAAGACACACGGAACAGAAATTAGACCTGAGTCGAATCTCGAACCCAAACTCGCAACTCACGTTTCACAGACTACCTATGGTTTTGCATCGTTAAGACGTGACCGGAGGAAATGCACCGGCAGAACTGATCGATGAAGTAGTAGCAGCGGGTCATGTTCTGCTCGACAAGAAGCCCTTCGGCCTGCGATCAAATCGGATACCGACTTTCATCTTACGGTGAGGGAAACGAGAAGGAAGAGATGGGTCAAGAAGGAGAGGAGAGATTAAAAATACCCTGCCAAAGGCGTTGGACTCAAGGCCGTTCTTGAGGAGATCGGCGATGTCCTTGGTGAGGTAGCGTTCCACGGCGGCCCTCTTCTTCTTGATCGTCTCTAGTCGTATCTTGGTCGTCTTTATCGCGGTCTTCCTGCATTCACCGGGAACAAACGAAAGAAAACAGTCAGGAGAGGACACCGGGGGGGATCATCGGTGGCATAGAAAGGGAGGGAAGAAGTACGTCTTGCTGTGGAACTTGGACTGCAACAACCCGTCGAACATCCTGAACCCTCGCTACTATGTAACAAAGATGGGGGAATATTGAATAGATGGAGGAGGAGGAGGAGGTTCTCCTTCTTCTTCTTATTGTATTTATTTTGGGCTGGGGGGATCTGAAATATTTTAGTAGCCAGAAAAAAAAAAGAGGCCGAAACTTAGTGGTGGAAAAATATTAGGGAGTCGTGGGAAGGAACACACAATAATCCATCGCCCACTAATCAAAACCGTGTAATTGAGGAATGAAAGCTGGCAGCCGGGGGAGGAAAATGTCCCTTCCGACAGGGGAAAAAGGAACTCGGCGCCACGTCATCATGGTTAGTTAGTTGGTTTTGTGAACGAGAAATTGCATCATGTCCTAACCTCCTGCACTGTTGCTATAAATATAAATTAAATTGATCAAAAAAGGAGTTGAATGAGGCAATTTGCACGCAAATGCCAAAGAATCCCCAAGTTCCTGCCAAATTGCATGTGTAATGGATGGTTGCGTTACAAATAGTTTGGTCAAAAGTGGGGGTGGTGTACTTTGTTGGTTGCCCTTCTGTTGCTCGACGAAATACAGCTGTCTTAGCTGGGGGTGGGGGATCCAAGCTATCCGTCTAGCTTCTTATGACTTTTGGAAAAGCAGATCCATCATCATATATCTCTTCCTTTATTGGTGGTTATTATGTTAAGGTTATGGTTATGGTTTTGGATCACGTGACATGCCTCCCCCTGCTTTATCCATCGGTGACTCCCCGAAATGGAACGATCATGATTTGAGGTATTTTTTTTTTAAACTTCGGTTTATTAATTGCGTTATCCCCGATGGGCCTGTTGGGCCGAAACTTAAGGTCCATATTCCCCCTTTTAACCGTTTTCTTTCCCCTCCCAACATTTCCTTGCAATGGAGTAATTACGATGACTTCTACTGGCGTTCTGTCGATCAAGAATCACACCAGTACAACTTCTACCACAATACATGCCCCAAGGCCGAGAAGATCGTCAGGGATGTCATCCGACAGGTGCATGATGTCCTTCCAAACCTTGGCCCTGCTCTCATCCGGCTTCTTTTCCACGATTGCTTTGTTAAGGTGGGTTGCAGGACTCTCGTATGCTCAGCTTGCCATGTACCAGCTCCCTTCTCCATATATGACGTGCTCGCCTCATTCGCTGCAAGAGGATTCAACGAATGAGATACTGTTAACCTCCTTGGTACATTTTTGTTTCTTGGCTCCTACTTTATTCTGATTATAGTGGAAGTGCGATTACAACGCTGTTGCTGACTTGTTCCTAGGGGCTCACAGCATTGGAATCATTCGCTGCAAGTCCTTCCATTCTTGGCTGTACAATTTCTCCGGTATGAACAAGCCCGACCCATCTATAGATCCTGGGTTTCTCGATACACTAAGGTCACAGTGCGACAATGTCAGTGGTCATCTCCTGACAGTTCCGTCTGCATCTCCCTCACTGTCAAAAGCACCGTCTCCATGTCCTAGTTCATTTAAGTCGCCGCAATCTCCCATCGAAAGAGCCTGGAGTCGCAATGGATCACCAAGGAACCAGAAGAGAATTTGGCAGATCATACTCCCGCAATCTTCTGCAGGGAAGGGGGATTCTGTACACGGACCAGCAGTTGATGTCCAGGGAAGAAACAAGGAATTGGGTATGGGCGTATGCTTAGGATGCAGTGCTATTCAGGAAGGATTTTGTCTGTCGAACCTCAATGTGTTGACGGCTCCCAAAGGCCAGATCCGGCGCAACTGTTCGAGGTTGCTTAGATACCGAGAGGGAATAATTGATGAATCGATGGAATAATTACTTATTATCCTAGAACTGGAGTGGAGAGTTTTTTTTTTTCATTTTTTGGTCTTGCTGTTTGACAAGCAATCGATGAACTGCAAAGCAAATGAAAGCGGGGGCTTTATTCGAATTCACGAAGACCAAGTCTGGACGGAGTCGATATCCGATCAATTGCATAACGGGAAAGTCACGCGCAACTGGGATCTGCCAATGACATTGAGTTCCTTGCCGCAGTGAAGTCCGAGTAGATCTCCATGAAGAACTTGCGGACGAGGTCTAGGTAGAAAGGGCAGGTGATGAGAGAATAGCAATGCAGGGCTTCCTCCAAGTCCAGGATCCAATCGACATCAGCGGAATCCATGAACGCAAGCTCCTTCATCTCCCCCGCGATCTCCAGCACACCCATATCGTCCTTCCGCGGGCTAAAGCTCGAAATACTCGACCCCCCTCCAGATGAACGGAACTCGAACCCCATCCCTGGACCGAGCTTCTTCACAAACTTTAGTAAGCTGCCAGTATAAGAGCACGCATCCTCGGCTTCGTTAAACCTGCATAGTATCTCTCTCTCCCTCTCTCTCTCTCTCGGCGCAATATCCACCTCTCGCTTCTTATGTAACGAAAAACAAGGCCTTTAAATTTTGTCAGTATGTAGTGTCAGAAGGGTCTCCTAACCTTTTTACCAATCCGATTGTCAGGTTTGTCCTGACGTAAGAATTGTTTTTTGCCCTCCCATTCCTGTCCGATTGGCAGATTTTTCTGCGGACTGTCTGGCAGACGTGACTTCACGGTCGTAAAAAAACAACATCATGGTACCGGTTGGGTATTTTGGACGACGGAGAAAATAAAGAAAAAGAAGAAGCTTTGGATGAAATTGAGAATGGTGCGTGATAAAGAAAGAAATGGACCCCCACCCCCACCACCAACAACAACAACCCAACTCTATTCATTCAGTGAGGAGTCTTGATCACGAGGCTCCTCCACCATATATATATATATATATAATGAAAATAACATTATAAATTGCCAAGCATTTTAGAGAGTTCTAGTAAAATATGAATTTAAAAATAATAACAGTAGAAATAGGTGCTTTTAAGTTTATATGGAAACAACGTGCTCATACCTAACTAAATAATTCCTTAGGTAAAACCCAAGTTTGGGCCCTGTCTATAATGGGTCACTGTCTAGGACCATTTTGTAGGCCCAATTACCCCTCCCCTAACCCTAACCACTTTCCAACCGATCTCTTCCGCCGACACTTTCCACCCTCCCTCTGCCGCGGAGCTCGGTTTCTCATCGATCTTCTCCACATGGTAAGTAATGTGCCCGAACAAGCCGGTGATGCTACTGAGGAGGATTTCTGCGTGACCCCGCGTTGCTTCGACTTTTGCAGGGAAAGGGAACTGGGAGTTTCGGCAAGCGAAGGAACAAGACGCACACGCTGTGCGTTAGGTGTGGCCGCCGGAGTTTTCACCTCCAGAAGAGTCGTTGCTCCGCCTGCGCCTTCCCTGCTGCTCGCAAGAGGAAGTGTAATTATCGATTTCCTTACCGTCCCGTTCGTTTGATTGAAGCCCCGATCTGTTTGGGGGTGGGGGGGGGTGTTGGGAATTCTCTGACTGGTTCAGTCGACGTGGTTGTAGATAATTGGAGTGTTAAGGCCATTAGGAGGAAGACTACTGGGACGGGTAGGATGAGGTACCTCCGCAATGTCCCTCGCAGGTTTAAATCCGGATTCAGAGAAGGTATGATCGTATGAATTGATTTTCGCCGTGGCTGATAGTTTGCCTTTTAGGAATCGGAGCTGACAACTGAGATTTGTTTGTTGGGATTGTTTGATTTATGCAGGTACCGAAGCGAAGCCAAGGAACAAGGGTGTGGCCGCATCTACTTAAGATGCCTTTGCCTTGGGACGGTTCAGATGGTTCTTGTCTGTTTATGAATTTTGTGCTTTAGGGGTTGTTGATGGGTGTAGTTATCGCAGGCTGAATGCTGAAAATATAGTGATCGGCTTCTTCAATGCCGCCCAATTGATTCAGTGATCAATTACTAGTTTTCTATGGGCAAGCTCCCTGAGTTGATGGCTATGAGATGGGTGTTATCTTTACTTGTTATCAGTCGTGTTCTGTTGTGTACCTGGGAAGTTCTCTGCAACTCGGATTTCTTAACTCGATTCCGTTGAATCTAGATAGTTGCTTAACCACATTGTCGATGTGATCGCGAGGATGAATGGTTTGTTTCTTCTGGTAGAGAGGAAGTATTCTTAGCTTCTAAGTCTTCCTCTGCTGGATGGTCAAACAAGAGTTGACGGGTAACATCACAGAATGGATCATGTATTTTCCTTTGGATGCTCGAAGGAGATGATGCTTCCGGGATCATAGAGATAAGAGTGAAATTCGGGTTTCATCCAGCGCTAATGGAGCACTTCTTTTCCCTGTAATGAAATTCGGGTCTCTATGCAGAGCAGACTGCTAACTGAGTTGCGGATTTGTGTTTCTCTGTGTAGATGCTTGAGAACATTATCCATCTCTGGGAACGGTGATAGCAATAGCAGCTCAGAGGAGATCGAAACCTGTAGCTTCAAGCAAACGGTTGACTTAGAAACAACCAGTAAAATAAAACAAAACAACCGAAATGCACGCATGAAATCTTCAGTAAACATTAAACAACCAGGCACGAGAAACAAAAAAAAAAGAAACAGGAACTGATCGGCGTGGAAGACCAATAATAATACATTCCCCTCCAAGTTCAGATTTGAACACCGGTGAATGTTAAAGCTGCAAATTAAAATACACGCTTTTTCCGGGGTTTTCTGCGCTCCGGACTTGGGCTAGAAAGTTCGTTCAACGAGGCCCGTACAAAAATTGGGCCTAGGCCCATATCCAGTGGCATGAGATCGGTTTGTCGGTGCCCAAAAAGGTTGTTGTCAGGGGTCAGGCGGGGACCAACCGAGAAAACAACGGCTCAGCAAGGGATATGCTCGAATTACTGTCCTTTTTTTTTGGGGGGGGGGGGGGGGGGGGCGGACGGACGACTGGAGTCCACCCATCCTGATTTCCTAGGTCGATTGAAAATGTCTATCCCCTCCCCTCCCCCCCAACTCTATCTCGCGTGCTTTCGGACGTACCTTGAGGCAGCCTCTTGCTTCGCCTTTCTATATATGGTTTCTTTATTTAAGGCTACTTGCTTGCTAGAATAGAAGCACGGGCGCTGCGCGCGGAGCAGCAAGCACTCATGACAAGTCATGCGGGCATGATTGGACGAGGACAGGTTGCTGAACGTGTACCTAGGAGATCATGTCCTAAGGATTTCCCCGTGTCCACATCTCTAAATTACTCTTTTGGGTTATGCATCTTCTTCCGAAATGCATTTAACACGGTCGCGCGCCGGTGTCGTAAACGCGAAAAATGTAAAACAAATGAACAATACACGTGTAGTTTAGCAATTTTAAGAGGCGAACTATCTTACATATAAGTCAATGTGGGCGGCGCGGGACTAATGATAAGTTGCCGAACATTGTATAAGTAAGCCTAACTGGTTGAACACCCATGCTCAATGATTGGGCGGGCTGTTGATCCACCGGGGTAAAACTACGGTCGGACACACGTACTGAAAATGTGGGACACGATGCACTCCTTAAATTAACGGGGCCAAACAAAATCAATGCAAAAAAAGTAATATCCATCCAACCACTCGATTCGAGACAACTACGAGGACACGTGAGACGAACCCCGGATCTGATCACCGCATGATTGTAGGGAAGATAAAATGGATGGACTACTACTACTACTACTACTATAATTTAGACCCAACTAAGCAACTACGACCTCGTCAAGTTGAACACAAAGATCCTTCAATAATGGCACTTGCTTGTGAATATGAAAGACCCCTGAGAATATTACCCAAAGTATA
Organism: Melastoma dodecandrum; assembly: GCA_029817715.1. NCBI lineage: Eukaryota > Viridiplantae > Streptophyta > Magnoliopsida > Myrtales > Melastomataceae > Melastoma > Melastoma dodecandrum. The sequence continues at coordinate 613,994 of JARUPY010000271.1, forward strand.
AGTAAATGACGTATCAAGGGATTTGATTTCCTCTCAAGGAAACTCGGCATTTTTTTGTTTTACGACTTTTAAATGCCCCAACTTAGTCAACAGGAAAGCTAACACCACACCTAACTTCATGTTCAACACCAGACCCCTCTCTCTAAACACGAGATTGATGTTTTTCCTCCACTCCTTGATTTCTCTTATTTTGGGGATCCTCTCGGGTTCATCCAATTCCAAAGGCGTGGAATGCCTCGCCTCGTCCCATAACCCTTCTGTCGTATTCGCCTCTTCCATGTCCCACGCAAAGCAACGGGTCTTTTTACAACTCTGTATTCACTGTAATAAAAGTAAATATTCGTTCATTGCTCTCTGTTGATTTACGACGAAGACGTCTTGTCCCGAATCCAAGTAAATACGGCAGCAGCTGTCGAACATGCCTGCCGTCCCTCTGATCGACATAAGATTCAAGATCCCATCTCCCCCACTTCTTTCAATTATTACAACACCCGCAATAATGCATTTGGATGGGTTTAGGGGTAGGGGGGGGGGGGAGGACATTATTATTGTGTGTGGCTGGACTAGATTTATTAGATATGCTCTCCCCATCTAACGTTCCTCGTATCCCCAATACCAATAACCAACCCCTTTGACCGTCCGCTGTCGGGACAGGGACACGCCTCTCTTGAGTGACACATGGTTTTGTTCGTGGGTAAAAGAAACGTATGGGGACGCCTTCTTCCATTGGGGATCCGGTGGAAAGAAACGTCATCACGACACTTCAATTCTTGGGTTAATCGATCGGTTCAGAACAAGGAATGGGTTGCAAGCGCAAAACTCCGTGGTCAGACAAGTGGCGGCTTTACCCTAACGGGACTTGTCCCTTGCCATCTCAAAGTTAGTGAAGGTTTTTTCTCGGTCCCCCGCCCCGCCCCCGGAGGATGTAATAATAACTTCCGACGCGGTGATTAAAATAAAATATCACGACTAATATAATAGTAGGATGCATAAGCATGAGAGAGGGAGGGCATCTGGATTTTTTGACCCACCACATGGGATTCGTGAACATTCATTCCCCCCAGTGATGGCTGCTTAGAACTCGAGATACTCGATAATAATAACTAGGAAACAACGACGATTACAGCTTACCGTACAACAATGAATTGTTTGCCATACATCAACATATGGACACGAATAAGCGTGGTAGGGTTTATGGTCACTGGGGGATGACTGATGTAGCTGGCCACTGTGATGGAATCCCCACATGACCGATATAGATGGATGGACCCGCTTATGCTTGTGAAACACCCGTCCGGACACGTATGCTGGTCGATCGATCAGTGTTATTGCAATCATATCGATGGGATGGTTCGTAAATAATTGATTTTGATAGGGCAGGTGTTTCTCCCCCTAATACATATTTTATCCCCAACATCAACATTTATTAATTTCTCGTTCTTGCGGCAAATGAATATTTGCATCCGAGACTAAAAACTTTAGTTATAAGATTGTTTCGAAAAAGTATCAAGAAGGTGACTTTTTTTTTCAAAATATATGATAATATATTACGAAACTTTTTGTTTGGTAAAAAAGCTTATTTTATTATATGATTTTGTCACTAACTTTTGTTTTTATATTGATTTTGACCAATTTTGAATTTTATCATGAGAAAACCAAACAGGCCTTAATCTATAAATTTCAATTATTGACTAAAAAACATGGGTAATAATATTGAAACATTTCAAGTATTTTTTATTATAGGATTTTAATGGTTAAATTAAGTAAGTTGGAAGTCGAAGTTGAACTGTGATTATTGATGCTGTTAAGAATCTGTAAAATCAAGGCAGGATGATGACTCTATTGCGGGTTACTACTACGTATAAGGTAGATTGCAAGACGATGTTGATACTCAACTATTATAAGGAAATGTTAGATAATATTAGGTTCTCGTGTTGGCAAAAAAAATTACAATCCTAATAATAATATAAAAAAAGATTTTAATAAAATAAAAATTTAAAAAATAATTTATGATATTATCGTATAGATTTGTTTTTCTTCCCATGACGAGGGCAAAACGGGGCGGATCCGCGGGATCCGACATTACTGTTTTACCTCGGAAGTTTTGTCCGGCACCGAATAATTGGAGCTATGTTTTACAACAAGTTTTACTAGAAAATGTTATAGTAATTCGTTTAATATTATTAAAACTCGAAAAAACACCGGTGTTGTTGTTGTTATTTATTTATTTTAGAGAAGATATTGGGGGAACGTATAATAATCTTTGGTTAATAAATTCACAAGCAGTGCCAGAGTTTTAGGGATTGTCCCCTCGTGTTAACTTCTGACTGGTGGGGCGATGGGAAGAGTAGTATGCCCGTGATCTCCCTTGGCGAAGGAAGCAGGTTTCTAGAGTTTTTAGACGGGCGGTGCAGGTTCTGGACTTGGGCTAAAGGGTTCAGTTCCTGGGAGTTGGGGAATAGAAGGGAGTTGCAGGAGCCAGCCGGGTGTGGGATCGGGTTGGGTTTCTCTCTAGACGCTTTTGGTTTCTTTTGTTCTATCTGGGTTGCTGGTCCGATCTGACCGGTCGGGTCTTGTTTGGGTTGGGTTTGTTACTGTATTCGAGTCGATAGCTGGTGGGCGCGGCGGGATGAGTCCGAGAAGATTGGGATGGTGTCAGTTGGTGGTGATGGCGGTCGTGACTTGGTCTGTGCTCGTGGCTTCGGGCGAGGCCGAGAAACATGTCCGGAAAGGAGTTTCTGTAGCCAAGCGTGAAGAGGAGGAAAAAGGTGGAGCTTTCCTGACGGACCTGTATGATTTCTTATGGAACAAGGCTGGCCGCCTGGGCTACACTCACGTCTGGCCGGTAAGCCGATCTCCTCTCTGCTTCGTCTGGTTCGTTTTGTTCCTTCGAGCAGTTAGGTCTGTTCTTGTTTGGTTCGATTTTTTCGTGTTTGTGTCGCGATTTCTCGAGTAAATTTTTAGCCAAGTTGAGTGAGAGTAGTTGCTGAAAATGGCCACTGATGTTTGCTCATCTGTTGTCTCCTCAGGCAATGACGTTCGGGTGGAGGATTATTGTCGGAAGCATAATCGGGTTTCTCGGTGCTGCTTTCGGCAGCGTGGGTGGGGTCGGCGGCGGCGGTATTTTCGTGCCTATGCTCACTCTCATCATCGGTTTCGACGCCAAGTCGTCCACTGCGATTTCCAAATGTAGGATTGATATTATCTGAGTTGAGTTCCCAAAACATTACCTCTTCCATTGTTGGGGGAGCTGATCTGCTCTTTTGTTATTCGGCCAGGTATGATCATGGGTGCGGCGGCCTCTACCGTCTACTACAACCTCAAGTTGAGACATCCGACGCTAGACCTCCCCATCATAGACTACGACTTAGCGCTTCTGTTCCAGCCAATGCTGGTACTCGGCATCAGCATAGGGGTTGCCTTCAACGTATTATTCGCCGACTGGATGATCACGGTGTTGTTGATTGTCCTATTTTTGGGTAAAACAGTCAGCCACTGAACTTAAGCTCATTATAGGGTCTTCTGTTTTTCCTCAGACAAACATTCTGAATTCCGGTTCTTTCGTTCAGCTACATCGACCAGAGCATTTTTCAAGGGTGTTGAAACTTGGAAGAAAGAGACCATAATGAAGAAGGTGCGGGGAATGGCTGCTAATGTTCTCTGCTGCATTACTCATTCAACGGTTTGATTGTGTGTTGCTTCAAACCAGTTCAATCTCCTGACATGATTTGCTTATCTTCCAGGAGGAGGCTGCTCGAAGATTGGCGGCAAATGGTGAGTGGATCCTTTAATACCCTCCCTTCACATAATTTCGATCATAACCAGCATCTACGTTCTTGTTAAGTATTTCCAAAACTGAGCTCATGGATCGGCATCCGTATATGTCAAATGCAAATGCCTAAATTACCATTTCCTTGATAGCCAATGGAAATGAAGGAGTCGAATACCAACCCCTCCTGGGAGGACCTGGTGAAGAGAGGGCGCCGAAGAGAACAAGGGTGAGGAATGTCCTTTCTTGTTTATCACATTCGTCCTTGTTTAGATCACCTGATGCTTGATATTTTGGTACGCGATACCAGGTCCCGGTCCTCGAAAACGTCTATTGGAAAGAATTTGGACTTCTCTCTGCGGTTTGGGTGATCATTCTGGCATTGGAAATTGCAAAGGTTAATCCTCTTCTTCTTTAGCTTCCATAGAACTCAATTGTATAATTCTGTTATCATGTCGGAGGGGAAGTTTTCACACGATTGTTTGCGCTTTCCATGCAGAATTATTCGACCACCTGTTCTTGGGAGTACTGGGTACTGAATCTTATGCAGGTAAGGCAAATCACGAAATGTTCTACGACTTATTTTCTGTATTCAAATTTCCCTAACCTGCACATTGTCTTTTTACGTATGCAGATACCGGTGGCTTGTGGAGTATCTGGGTACGAAGCGTATTGCTTGTACACAGGGAAGAGGCAGATATTATCAAGAGAAGGCACTACCGAGTGGAAAATACCCCAGCTACTTTTGTACTGTGGTTGTGGAGTCTTAGCCGGTATTGTTGGAGGGTTGCTTGGTCTTGGCGGTGGATTCATTCTGGGACCCCTTTTCCTAGAGCTTGGAATTCCCCCTCAGGTGCTTATGATCTTGATATTTGATTTAGTTGAGTTTGTTAAACTTAACACATTTGTTCTGATTATGGCCTCTCGGGATGATCCCCACAGGTATCAAGTGCCACAGCGACTTTCGCCATGACATATTCGTCGTCCATGTCTGTTGTGGAGTACTACCTTCTAAAGCGATTCCCGGTTCCCTATGGTTAGTCATTTTGCTACTGTCTTCCCCATATTGATAAAAGTTACCTCGGACCAACCAACTTATCCGAGCCGACATTTACAGTTCAATTCTGTCAAACTGGTTCAATGCTAACTGGCGAGCTTGTCATGTCATGGTAACAAGGAGTTACATTGTTCTCCTTCCATTGCAGCTTTATACTTAGTGGCAGTGTCCACGGTTGCTGCTTTTGTTGGGCAACATGTGGTGAGAAGGGTGATTGCAATACTCGGGAGAGCATCCCTGATCATCTTCATCTTGGCGGCTACAATCTTTATCAGTGCAATATCATTAGGTACGTGAATACTGACCAGCATCATCATCATCAGAAGAATTTAAAATTCCACGGGCGTAATGTGACAGTCTGTTTACATTTGGCGAATGATCAGGTGGGGTTGGGATCGCAAACATGATTGTGAAAATCGAGGAGCACGAGTACATGGGTTTCGAAGACCTTTGCACTTATACTTCTTCTTGACGGTTAATTTTCTTTTCTGGGTCAAGAACAGCCATTCAATATTCTCTTCAAAGCAAAACTTCCCGATTCATCATATTTACAACGCTTTTGAGTGGAAGGCTGAGCTCGTATGAGCAAAGTCGTGCTGGGATAAGAGCTGAAGATTTGTGGGCACTTCCATTTTCTTCGCCAAAATCCCAGAAATGAAGCCAGAGCAGACTTGTTGAAGGTCCCTTTTTTAGTGAGGCAGCCAAACAAATGCCTTAAGCTTGGAGTATTTCTCTGGAGATCTTTCCATTCCCTGTGGCAGCAATATGAAGATCATTTTTTGCAGTGCCCTTTCTTCATTCTCCCTGTCATAATTGGCTGCTTGAAAACATCGAAATTATTAGCTCATAATATTCTCATGCCGGTCTCCATGCTTAAGTTTTTGCATCATCGCACCATTGATGAACATTGTCTGTGGCTACCATTCATGATGCTTAATGTCTGGAAAGACGGGCATTAATCTGTTCATAACCACAATATAATGAATGGAAAGAACTTCATGTACAGATTCTCGGAACAGAGACGGCTGAGAATTCTTACAACAGCAGGCACTTATATTGAGAAACAACCATCACCTTCTCTGTTATGCTGTTCTATGCAAATTCAAATCCTATTCACGTTCTACGAAAAACGAATACAGATTTTCCTCTTGTTTTGATCCGTTTTTAGGCGGAGGAGTGCTGTTATTCGTAGGTGCACGAGTCCTTCTTGAAGACGATGGGCTTGGTGCTGGTCGAGTCAACGGTTACAGGGCAGGTGATACGCTTGTGGTGCCTCACTCTCACCAGCTTCCCCACGACATCGCCCCGGGAGCGAATCTCAAAGCGCATCGTGAGTGGTACCGGGCCTCCGTTCGGGGAGTCTGATAAACCTGCTGCCGCTCCGTACAAGGGGACCTTATTCCCCTCCACGTTGACGAGCACAATTCGATGGCTCTTTCTGGGTTGGTAGTATTTCTTCAGCTGCAATAAAGATTGTTTGCAAACCAGTCAGGATTCGCTACTCAAAAGTGCTGATTACTGATCTAACGAAGTGGATAATGCTTTACCTGGCCCATGGCAACGGTGATCTCGGAGAAGGCAAGGTCGACTGGTGATGATGTGACGTGGATGCCAAACAATGTAGCCGGATTGTATACGTTCAACCTCACCGTCCCATTCAGAGTGACCATCTTTGTCACGAAGCCAGAGGAATCGGATCCCTCCCCCATGTAGAAATTATGCGCCGTGAAGCTCTGCACATTGAGAAGCTTTGCAATGAATTCCAGTCCGCGTAAATTTTGTCAATGAAACCTGCGACTTGTCACACTACCTTTACGGTAACCACGGCTTTGTAAGGCCTGCTGGCGCCCCAAATGATTAGGCAGAAGATTGTGAAAAGAATCACAAAGCTGCAGAGCGCAATCAAGGCCTGGAACCTCCGGATGAATGCCTTCTCCTCAAACTCGTCATAAGACCCTTCTTCGAGGATGACATTGCACTCAGGCCACCCCTTGTCATTCCTCTTCCTGCCGCCCTTCCTCCCGGACGAGGACCTGAAGATCCCAGAGAACCTGCTGTAGGAGGATTCCCTGGAGTGGCGTCCGAATGACGGGTGGGATGGGGACTCCATGGGGCTGTGCGACATGGGAGTGTTCTGCATCGACGAGGACTTATCCCCATCATGGGAGTCCCTCGAGGGGCTCTGGACATAGTACGCCGGTCGTTTCGGGGACCTCGACGGAGACGATGGGGCCGAGCTCGTGAGGTCCGACTCCGACTTCGACGAGATCATCATTTTTCACAGGATCGACTAACAATCAAGCCCCCCTCCAAATTCCTTTCTGGGACTCCGAAGAACTGCAAGGCATCATCATAATTCAGCTAAAACACCAGCAATTGATTAAAAAAACAGCAGCAGCAACAGAACGGGCCAAAAAGGCAACTCCTTTTGTTACATTCTTCTCCATGGAACACCGAAAGTGGGATACACAGGAAGACCAAAAAGCAACAGAAAAAGGGGGAAGAATCTGGTTTCATGCAGCTCACCCTCTACTCAATCGACAGCACCGCTGGTTTCGTTCGCGACCAATCAAGATGACTGCAGGAATGGGGGTCGCATGATGAAAGGGCGTTGAGATGATTAGATGAGTTGGGTGGGGGGACAAGTAAGCAGCAGCGCCTGGTTTTCAGACAAAAGCAGAGGGAGTGAGTGGAGTGGTATGGTACTCCCCGGTTGTCGGTTGTAAGCAACTGTAGTGTGTGCCAACTCTTTGTCCGTGCCTCAGGCTCGGAGGTTGTTCCTCCGAACCACTCGAGTGTCGGCAGCATTAACCAAATGAAATAAATAAATAATTTAAATTTGTTGCTTTGTGGGTTGCTGACGATGCTCTCGCTCTCCCTTGTCTATTATTTTTGTGGTAGTAGTTACATGTTGTGAGAAAGAAGATAATCTTATTTGAAAGAAGGGGGTTTGGTTAAGAGGTCTATCTGCGCATGTTGGGAGTGGGTCAGGTCAATCGCTGGCTAATTGAATGTCGGAGCCAGGGCTAATGATTACAAACAAGTCTCTTTCTCTCTGATACTAAATGGGCCTAATGGGCACGAAATAAAGTTTAGGCCCAAATCTCGGGTGCGAGCCCAAATCCACTATAATGGAATAGAAAGGCCCAACTCCGAATAAGACCTAATCCGAACCTCTCCCGCCAGTTTTCTAACCGATAACTGAATCCTCAAGCCCTAGAAATCCCACGGAGCTCTCCGTCCCTGCTCTCGCCCGCCCAAGAAGGACGATCGGACTGCCGAGGGAGGTACTGCTCGCGTTTGTTTTGAATCGGCCTGTCGTCGGATCTTGCAGCGCAGAACGAGCACATTTTCTTTTATGTTTTCGATGTGTAGGTTTGTTTGTCCCTGTTTTAATGAGTTGGATTTGGGATGTTGATCCTTCGGGAGGTAGGATCTTGTCTCCCAATTAGTGGATGGAGAAGCGGGGTCGTGATGAGGCTTGTCCAGTTTGCATCTTTCATCTGGAACTGGATTCTTAGTATCAAGAGGGTGCATTGGGAGAGTTGATCATAGATGTAGTAGTCATGCTCATGAACAACAAATTGCAAATCCTTGTAAAAAAATCCCTGTTTTTTTTTTTTTTTACTTTTTCATTCCTCCTGCAAAATAACAATACCATAAAATTGCAGCAGACACACTCCCAAGCAAAAGTCAGGACAACCCCCCCACAACCCACCAAAGTAACAAATCGGAATCGATAGGCAGAGCCCCCGTTGATATTCTTAAAGTCGAATATCAACGGATGGAGGAAAGAAGATAAAAGTCACCCTATCAGTAGATCATTAGCGCCTATCTAGAAAGATAGTAGATGCCAAATGAAAAAGGGGAAAAAAAAGCTTAGGCGATTGATTTTTCACCCATCCTCGCATTGCAAGCTGGTCTTAATATTCCGCAGAGTGCAGGATATCAAGGTGTCGACGGATTCCACGGATTCCATTGTTGGCTTTGCGGTCGGAGAGGTGCTGGTTAGGACCTGAAATGCCAGCGTGAGCAGCGATCCGCCTTCGAAGCTCTTCTCCTCTTGCCTGGAGCTGATCACCAGGGGCCTAGACTCTAGCCCATCTGGCAGGATGGAGAAGCCAGAAGGCAGGATCGCTACGCCGCCGGAGTCGCACCCTGTCATCACTGCCTGCATTCCCGTAATTTCCACCTGAGCATGGACCACCATGGATTCATACGCACTTGTGCAACTGTCCTGGAGCACCCACATGCTGTTTTCTTTCGATTTCATCGTCTGCAATCGAGATGCAGAAGATGGTTATTAGAAGGAGCACATTAATGGGGTTCCTGTCTTTCGGATTAATGACAGATGAGATTCCTCCATGCTACTCTTGGTTTAATTCTTTGATCCAAAGTCCGCGGTCAAATACTCACTTGTATGTTTACTGTGTTTCCTCGATCTTGCCCCTTTGACAGGTTTGCGATTGATTGCACCGGTTCTCCACTGGACATTATATCCCACTGCATTTAGAAACCCAAATATCAGTGAGTGAATGGTGCCAACGGTTTCAATTTCATGACAGGACAGCAGAAGTTTTTCTGACCTCGTGACGGCGGGTGCTGTCTCTGAGGAAATCAAAAAGGGAATGAGGCGAAACAGGCAGCAATACAGAAGAAACAGCGCATAAGATGACTCCCAGAGGTTCTCCTGGGTCGTTCAGGTTCTTCCTAGAAGAAACCCTGATGTCTTCCCCAGTTTTGCCAGGAACCTTTGTCCAATTGTGATAGCTCGAAGCTCCAATAGCATGGCAAAAGCTCTGTGTCATTCTCTGCGACAGCCGCAGGATGCTTTTCCTCCCAGCAAGTGTGGCAACCCCTGTACAACTCATATAGTCAGTTTTTTTTTTTCTCTGGTTTTTCTTCTTTCGAATGGCCAAACATATTCTCACCACTTGAATCCTTGGTAGGAACATTTGTAGCCATGAAGAAGACAAGCCGCTCACATTGGAGCTGCAGTGTCGCCATCCAACGCCTTGCCCCAAACGCCAGGCCGCTGTTGACGATGGTGCGGTACATTGGGTGCACCGTGCTCTTCTGGCATTCCAGGTGCTCTACCCAAATCACCTGACATTAGGCAAATTCATTCTCAGTGTCGTCTCAAGCAAAAACGATCAAACACAGGCACTTGTTCTTGCATTGTGGTGCATTGCATACCTTGCAGTGTCCATTGGATTTGTCCTCGATAATGCAACCAGATGGGCGTTTCCTGCATTTAACTAAGGATGCATCTATGTTGTCTTCTACCTTGTCAACAGAAACGTCCACAATAGCCCATTGCTCTGCACTCAATTGCTTGCAGTACCTGATGAAGTAGACTTCCCGGGTCGGAACCATTGGGGTCAGCATCTGAAGTTCGGCAAACATCTGCAGATGCGACCACTTGCAGGTAAGAGACCCTCTTAGAACAGTAGTACCATTTTTGTTTCTTTCTACTATATTAAGTTTACATCATCAAACATCTCCCTTGAAAAACATTATTATTCTTCTGCTGCTCTTATATCTCATATATATTTCTGTGTAGATCATAACAGTTGATAAGAGCGAATTTCATTGTTTTTGCATATTTCTGTGTAGATCATAACAGTGAATACTTGAAACTTTGCTAAAAGTGGAAGCTTTACTTACTCTTCCATAGATGAAATATCAAAGAATGGACATTGAGAAGTAGCTGTCGCTTAATGTCCTTTTATAGTTGATTTCTATCTTCTACCTTAAATCTATAAATGGAAGTTTTGTTGAGCTCACCAATTGTACGGCACCATTTCTACTGGGACCTTCGCCGCTGCAGATGACATCCACCGTTGCCGCTTTCGAGATCATGCTGGGAAACATTTCCTTCCATTGATTCTGCAAACAGATTGTTTGTCAAATAATTGGGAGGATTAGGAGCAACAACTCGAGATTCCGGACTAATACAGAAGATGAAAAGCTTATTCTTTGCTGACTTACCACATCCATGAAATTCAGCACCAGCCGAGGGAGATCCACAAACACCATACCGGTCTCCCTTGAGGCCTCGATGGATCTCTTCGCCTTCCCATCACCTGAAGTGTCAATAGAGAATTCCTTCACGTACTCATCATAATTTAGGATCTCACGGCCTGTCTCGATGCTCCTGACCCAAAGTGGTTCCCCAGCAGTTGCCATCCTAGTGAGCTCTTCCATCGCTTGGTGAACAAGTTCCATTATTCTTGACTTCTCGATCCCGAAAATCCCCGTGTAAAAATCTAACGAGCTCCGGGTCTCCTGGTCATTGTTTCCGGTTGAACAGGAAGGGGACGTCTGCCCTGAAGGATACTTTCCCAACGCAGTTCGAAGTTTCTCTACCTGCAGAAATACCCGGCCAAAGAGCGATTAAACTTGGAAAAGACGTATTCTTACCGGGACTATAGCAAAAGAAGGTGATGTCCTTCCAACCTCGGCCTTAAGTCTGGCGTTCTCGATCCGCAACTGCTGTTCCTGAGCTGTCAAGGCAGTGTCCTTGCTGGTTGTCGCGGATCCACAGTTGGGGCAGCATGACTTTTGGATGGTTTCTCTCATTGCTTTGTTTTCATCCCTTAGCTTCTCCATTTCTGTTTTCAGCAGGGAGTTCTCGTGTCTCTCTTGAATTGCCTGCAGTTTTTACCAACCAAGCATTCTTCATACCCAGACTAAATCTTTAACTGAAATTATGTCGAACTCTGGATATAGTCTGATGGGAATCAGAGGAAGCACCTTGAGTTGGGTTCTGCGATTTTGAAACCAGAACTTGACTTGTCTAGGAGCCAGGCCAAGCTGCTTGCTCAATTGCTGCCTTTGCTTCTCATCTGGGTGTGGCGACTCCTTGAATAACCTGCAAACAAACATCACCGTTCGCCATTTCATTGTGTAATCCTACAATTTTCACGAAAGCACGATTGTCTGTCTGCCTTTCCCTCCCTTTCCTTCCATTTAAATTTTCGAACAGAAAAGAGGGTTCAGGGTTTCATCAATCGACGTACGCTTCCATCTCTCTTATCTGTTCCGCGGTGTGACGATGGTACTTCTTCCTCTTCTTCTTCTTCTTATCATCACCACCATCCTCTTCATCCTGGTCCCCATCAGGATTGAACTCGTCCTCTGATCTTGACCTCGCAGCTCCCGAGTTCTCGCTGCTAATCTCAACAGTGTCATCCCTCTTTCCTCCTCCGCTCCCTTCATCTCCCTCCTCCACCTCGGCGCTCGGGGTCGCAGCTGTGGCCCCCGCATCGCGGAATATTCCGGCCTTGACAATTGAGAACAAACAAAACAGCGTAAAAAAATCTGTACATTAACACCAAAAAAGTAGCCGGAAGAAATTCGTAAGTGCAAAAAAACACGGGATGCATGTGCTCAGCGATGCGGAAAAGGACCGACCGAGACAAGAAAGTAGAGGAAAAGATATCCTCGCTCGTGGGATTTTTTTTTTCTCGGGTGAGAATGCTATGAGATTTTACGCGTGTTCGTGCAGTGGAGAACGCAGAGGAAGAACGAAAAGCAACAGAAAGAGGAAGGATTACGAGGCTGAGGGAGAGAGCAGGGGAGGCGAAGAAGTCTTTGGTGCGAGAGGTGGGAGGATTATTCGACATGTCGACGGCCATGGCAGTTGGGGGAGCTCTCGGGCATGACGAATGTTGGGCAAATATGGAGATTGAAAATAGACGAGAAAGTTCGTTGTTGTTGTTGTTGTTGTTTTAGGATGGATGTAATATAAGGAGGAGACGACGAAGAAGAGAAAGGAGAGGGAAACCAAAAGGGAAGCAAGCAGGGGAGGGAGGAAGAAGAAGAAGAGAAAAACTAAGGATTGGAGGTGGTGGTGAATGGTGTGAGAGCGAGGGTGGGGTCTGATAGATTTAAGGATGTAAAACAAAAAAAGGACGAGGAGATTTTGAAGGGGGGAGTTTGGTTTGGTTTGGTTTGGTTTGTGTAATGAAGAGAGAAGGCTTCTCCTCTTTCAATCATGGCTGTTAGGAGTTGACTGTTAGATATCTGGGGAACAGAAAGCAAAAGAGTTTTAGGACAATGTCAATATCCCCCTATCCCTCCCTTTGTTTTGTCGTTGTTGTTCCCCGTGTTGGTCTGTCAATTCAACTAACTCTTTCCAGCGGTTGATTCTCCTTCAGACCGCAACTGTATTTTCAAACTCCCCACATCCCCTTTTCCTTTACATTGCCAGGGGGAATGAGCATTGCCGTGGCGGCTCCCCCGGCCTGGCCGTCGGCCTGCTAAAGCCGCGACCTGCGAAAATTCGAAAGGACCCGGTTGGTTTCGGGGACCGTGCAGAGTTAGCTGCCAGGAGGGCCAATGACCAAAAAATACAGGTGAACTGGGAGTCCAAAGGTTGACCGTGCAATTTAAAAAAGACTTATTTTATTCGGGATCTCGTGTCGTGTGTCCTGACATCATTTAAAGGGTGGTTTGAGAGAAGTGAAGGCGATTAATGGGTCTGCATCCAAAGTTTTTTGTTTCTTTTCATTTTTCAATTGATCTCGAAGCCAGTCCAGTCCTCTCATCTCAAGCGATTTTGGATGAGTCAAAACCTCAGGAACCCCAGTCCCTTGAAATGCAGACAAGAACATCACATTTACATTATTACATAATATTTGCAGAGCCCAAGTTGCCGCCCAACGACATTGTCGTGTAAAAGAAGAGCCATGTCAGAACATGAGGCAACTCTTAACAGAATGCTGCTACTACCTTGACTCAACACCAAGTGGAAACGAGTGATCCTCGGCAACTAAGCATCACTTCCCTATTCTGTTTTCTTGGGTTACTTGGGTTTTTCGTTTTTGTTCTTCCTGCTCAGAGAAGACAGGGAACCGTGTCCTAAACTGTGATTTCCCCCTCCCCTCCCAAAGCCATTTATGACCCACCAACATCCATAATCAAAGTTTTGGTGGCATATGGGTTATGAATGATTCCTCCGATCTGCAATTCAAAACCTCTATTCGCAACCGAAGGGATATTGCAAGTACTCACCTCCTGCACTCATGTCCCTTTTGGGTGAAAAAAGTTAGTTTGGAATGGTAGATATGATGAAGCAATCACATTGATCCAAGCCCCACACAAAAAATAAAACTGGTAATAATAATAGTATTTATTTCATCGACGACTCTTTTGGAAATCCCTCCCTCCCCTCCCCTTTTTCCCCTTAACTTTTGTTTTTGCCAATCTTCGAGCAATAATCTGCACAGATAACAACAGCAAAGCAAAAAAGAAAAGAACAGACTTAAGACTTGTACCAGGAAACCTGCCAGAAATGAGGCGCCTGGCTTTCCTTGATCTCAAACCCCCACCTTTTTTCTTAAAGAAAATTATTCTACTTTGGCCTTTTTTGCCGAGTACTTACAAGAGTCGAAGACAAAAAGGCGCAGCCCCTCGTAATAAAATCTCGCATTTTCTTACAGGTTCATGAATTTGAGCAACATAGCTGGTTCCCAGGGTTGAATTTTGTCAGACTGTTGAGGAGGTGACATAGCAGTTGGCGCCTCGGGGAATAAGGATAGGGATATAGGGATAGTTTTCAAGGTGGATTCTTATCCTTGAATTTCTGCCATAAATGGGAAACATAAATGCTGATGCATTACCAAGCTAAGTCCTAGAATTTGCTTCTTAGTTCTTCCCATTGGGGGATTCAATTTTCTTTCCAACTGTATCTAATAATAGCAGCTTTGGGCACACCTTAAATGAGTTTCGAGGATAATTGCAGGCGAAGATTACAATCCAGTTTCAAACAGATGAGGAGTTATTGCTTAAAGACAGACAACCTACGAAATATGTTAAAGACATGCTGTAATGTATATTCTTACATGTACATATAGACTGTTTGTTGATGGACTGGGAATGATGGATTGGAGATATGCCCCCAAACAGCTGTACTGCATGTTCTTACACGAGGAATGCATATTTAAGACAGTCGGTGGGTGAATCCTCTGACAACATGAAAAAACCCAGCACCGGACAAACAAATGGGCCAAAAGACTAATTACATCATGCAGGGAATGTTTCTCAACACCTTTTCTTTTCTTATTTTTTTTTTTTGTCATTAGATAAATCAATAAGACATTTCCAAGGCCAAACTGAACAGAAGAAACAGCAGGTCAGCCATGCAGATGGCGAATCCCAACACGGCACGGAATCCCCGGACCACGTCGTCGCCGTGCGGGGCCTACGGGCGGACAACGGATAGCGGAACCGAAACTCCGAGGAAGGATCAGTTTCGGTACAGTCGTCCGAGAATAAGGAGTCAAATAAGGATGCAATGCAAGGGAAAAGGATGTCCTAATTAGCAAAACCCAGCAAGGCTTTCCCTCCTTTTTCATTTTTGTGGTTACTTGTTGGGGGAGTAAAAAAGAGGAGATCACTTTCATCCAATGGCATGATGATCTGGATAAAGATCCCAAAGCGAATCCATTAATCTCTTTTCTCTCTTTCATCTTTTGTTTTTTTTTTTTGGCTATCCAACTCTCAGGGGAGACAGGTAGTTATTGAAGAGCAGATGACAAGTCCAAAAGAACAGAGACAGAAATTGGTTGTTCTGGATTTCAGGGTGAAGGAAGGAAGGAATAAAGCCATATATATCCAATTCCTGAATCATTAAATCTTTTTCCCCTTCTGGGTTCCAATGTAAATTGTAAGGAATAAATGCTGTGCTGTTCCGTGCTATCTCGATTCATTCATGAATTGCTCTCCTCCAAGAAACTCAACTCCCCCCACGAACCAATGACTCGTTTTCTGTAGGAAATGGCGGAAGAAAGACCAGGGAAACGGAAGATTATTACGATTGGGATGGGCCTGATTGTCACAAACAAATTGGGCCTAAAGGCGCAAATGAAAATGGGTCTGAGTTCGGGCTTTCGGTCCGGCCCGACTAGTCATCCGACGACGACGTTGTAGGTCGTTTCTTGAATCTATTACGAATTACGTTTCCAATCCGACTCAATCGTTCGTCGCCTCGCCCCATCGTGGTAAAAGAAAAACAAGATTGTTGCCCCCCCCCAATTCACCACCCGATCCCGATCACCGACCCGTTCGGGGGGAAGCCATTTTTCATTTGTTGGAGTTACCCCCGTCGGCATTGTGGCGGTTCTTGTCCTGGTGCACCTCGTGATGCGATCTCCTCGAGTCGCGATTCGCCCGGACCGTTCGATTCGATCGAGCTGACATCCGCTCCTTCCCCCGGTAATCTTCTTCCGTATTTTTTGATCAGAGCTGGCCGGGGATCTTGTTTGAATGGATTCTTGCGGCGGCGTGTCTTGTCCTTTTTTGTGCTTGGCGAACTTTGGTAAAAGATGTTGATCGGTGGAATCGGGTTGATTGGCCTTCGTGGGATGGGCCTTGTTCTTGTCTGGAAATTGATGCCGCCTACGTGGGTTTATGCAATGGAGTGGATTGGTTGGCGGAGTGTGTTATTTTGATTGCCGCAACATAAGTTGTGGATGTAGTAGCTCGCTACAGATTGGTGATTTTTTTTTTCTCTGTTGTCGTTGCAGATGGCGTGGTTCAGCGGAAGAGTGTCCTTGGGTAATTTCCCAGATTTAGCTGGGGCTGTGAATAAGATTAGCGAGAGCGTGAAGAACATCGAGAAGAATTTCGATAGCGCTCTTGGATTTGAGGAGAATTCGGAATCTAGCAATGAAGGTATGGAATCATGTTACCCAAAGAAGCGAATGACTAAATTAGCTCAATTTGTGGGAGACTTTTGATAGATTCATTGGAGTAGGATGTGGTAATTTTGGTTGTCGTCTCATGTTTGTCCTTCATTCTTGTGTGAGGCATTCTCCGTGTACCGGGGATAATATTTTTTGACAGTATTCTCGAGGCAAGGGAGTGAAGGGCCTTTTATGCATGGAATTCTCATGTAATTGGGTGTGAGTGGGAGAGTGGAGAAACTTTCTTTAACCTCTGACGGAGGATTTATGTCCCCGAGGTGCTGAAATAAAGGCCTTCTTTTGTATTTTTTCCTCAGCTTCTGGCATATGGCCATCTGCGACGGACACGAAGGCAATTTTTCAGCCCGTCATGGCATTTATGGGGCAAAAATCTGATGAAGACTCTGACGAATCATCAAAGCAGCCTACATCTCCGGAGCATCAATCCAAACCAGAGGAAAAAGGAGAAGCAGCCCACCACGACCCCCTGCAAAATGACCAAAGTGATCCCATGACTTCTCAGGAAGAAAACAGAGAGCCTAACTCAGAGGTGGATGATGGAGAAGACTCAGCCGAGAGAACAAATGAGCCAGAGGTTGAAGTTAAAGAGTTTAAATCTGAATCACTTTCAGCGTCTGTCAAACTGGGATCCAATACTCATGAAATTGATAACCTCCCAGTTGCTGAAGATGTAGAACAGGAGGTATATCAGGAAGCGGTGCCTGATGAAGTATCTTCCGCTGCAGAAGCTGAACCTGTGAATGAAAAAGCAGATGTAAAGGAACTTGCTACCCAAGAAGATTCAAATGGACTAGAAAATGTTATCCATTCTCGTGAAGATGTAGTTATTACCGAGGAAAGTGAGGAAAAAGATGTTCATCCTCAACCGGAGATAGACAATAGCACAGCTGAAATTGGGCCTGAGCCTTCTGGTTCACCACACTCTGTGGAGAAGGCTGAAGGTGATACTGAGATTTCAAAAGATGACACTTCTCAAGAACTTGCTTCTGAAGGAAATCCAGAGACAGCTTCCCAGGAAAAAGATAACATTCTTGAGGAATCAACTGCAATAGTTGAGACAATAGAAAGAGTAGATAAATTGAATGATGGTGCAAGCGATGTACATGATAAAAGTCCAATCTCTGTAAATAGTGAAGTTTCTGTTGCTGCTGCACCAGAGTTAGATAAGTTAAAGAAAGAAATGAAGATGATGGAAACCGCTTTGCAAGGTGCTGCAAGGCAATCTCAGGTATGTAATCCTAGTCAATACTTGAAAGAAATGGCCTTTTGCCCAATAAATCTAGTCGAGATGCACTACCATTATTAAAAATAAAACAAAAAAAGAGTAATGGTTCTTTTACCATCAATTACTTACTGAAAAGGTGTTAACAGAACTTGTTGCTGACAGAACCTGAATTCTTGTTATGCACCTTTATTGATCCCACATTCTGATGAATGCATCCGTCCAATCTTCTCAGGCAAAGGCTGATGAAATAGCAAAATTGATGAATGAGAACGAGCAGCTAAAAGTGGTGATTAATGATCTCAAGGTAAGCTTGCACATTGTGGCAGTTATCTGTTTGATATTGATTAATTAAAATCAGGAAAATTTGTTCTGTTTAATGGGAAAAGCAGAACTTCTTGTTGTTTTTCCATCACAACTATATTTTATGTTAAAATTTTACTTAATATGATGCAGAGGAAATCTAATGATGCTGAAATTGAGTCATTGAGAGAAGAGTATCATCAACGTGTTGCAACTCTCGAAAGGAAGGTGTATGCTCTGACCAAAGAAAGAGACACACTTCGGAGAGAACAGAACAAAAAAAGTGATGCCGCTGCTCTTCTCAAAGAAAAAGATGAAATTATTAGTCAAGTTATGGCCGAAGGTACATGTTTGAGAACCCTCTGTGACTTAAGTTATTAGAAAGAAAGAAAAAACTGTCTCATCGATAGATTTCTGACAATCACACTGTTCTCATGTTCTGGAAACTAGTGGTCCCAAGTATTTGAGATAAAATGTTGCACTTCTTCTCCATCGACCTTCATCACATATCTATAATTTTTGCAACTGTCAGGTGAAGAGCTTTCCAAAAAACAGGCTGCTCAAGAATCTACAATCAGAAAATTGAGGGCTCAGGTGTGGCTGTTTGCTTCTATTTAAAGTCATGAAATCACTGTCTCTTTCATTTTTTTTTAATTCTTTACAGTTATCATATCTGTCGTCGGTATGACATTTAATAGGTTAGGGAACTAGAAGAAGAGAAGAAAGGGTTGACCACCAAGCTCCAGGTACATAAACAGCTGGAATGATTGGTCTCTTAAGGCCGAGTTGATATGTTGACATATTTGGAATCATTGACACGTTAACATTTACTTTTTTTTTTATTTATTGCCCTTGTGAATGGAAGTTTTACTTTTATCAAATATCGTAGCATTGACCTGATTTAGCACAATAGGCTTGATCCTCTAATCAAATGAATAAATTAGTCTTGCTATTGATATATCCAGAAATTTTTCATGCAAGTGTTGATTAGACAATGCATTCTTTTTCTGCACGAAACCCATGCTGTTTTTCTTTTTCTGTAGGTAGAAGAGAACAAAGTCGAAAGTATAAAAAAAGATAAGGCAGCAACAGAGAAGTTGTTACAAGAAACGGTAGAAAAGCACCAAGCTGAACTGTCAGCCCAGAAAGAATTCTATATAGGTGCTTTAAATGCTGCCAAGGAGGCAGAGGCCCTTGCTGAGACTCGTGCG
The DNA here is from genome assembly GCA_029817715.1 of Melastoma dodecandrum. Taxonomy (NCBI): domain Eukaryota; kingdom Viridiplantae; phylum Streptophyta; class Magnoliopsida; order Myrtales; family Melastomataceae; genus Melastoma; species Melastoma dodecandrum. The sequence continues at coordinate 633,267 of JARUPY010000271.1, forward strand.
AATAGTGAAGCACGGACAGAATTGGAGAACCGTCTGAGAGAGGCGGAAGAACGTGAAGCTATGCTGGTTCAGACGCTGGAGGAATTAAGACAGACATTAAGTAGGAAGGAACAACAGGTCTTGGGCTGTTATATTCTTAAGTATTTTAACACTGAATTTTACCAAGGCTTCCCAGTTACATTATATGTTTTTTTTTGCAGTCCGTTTTCCGAGAAGACATGTTACGCCGGGACATTGAGGAGCTTCAGAAACGTTATCAAGTTGGTTTCAGAGATCTGAATTATTTTTCCATTTTTGTGTTTGCTAAATTTTATTTGTTTGACCATGTTCCCTGCAATAGGAAAGTGAGCGTCGTTGCGAGGAATTGATCTCTCAAGTTCCTGAATCGACTCGGCCTCTGTTGAGGCAGATTGAAGCAATCCAGGTCATATAATTTGGATATTACTTGCTGACCTCCTCAGCTAGTGCACTTTCTATCAATCTCTCTTCCCAATAATGTGAAATCTGCTTCCACACTGGCTATTGCAGGAAGCAGCATCAAGGAAAGCAGAAGCATGGGCTGCAGTGGAGAGATCCTTGAATTCCCGGTTGCAGGTAAGATTCGACTGTCTGTAGTTAATTTTGTTGTAGCATTTTCTGGTCATCTTTTCTGATACTCGTGGATAAATTTATAGGAAGCAGAAGCAAAAGCTGCCTCTGCTGAGGAGAGAGAACGATCTATAAATGACCGTCTGTCCCAAACTTTGTCGAGAGTCAATGTCCTTGAAGCACAGATTTCCTGCCTGCGAGCAGAGCAAACACAACTAAGTAGGTCTCTTGAAAAGGAAAGGCATAGAGCAGCTGAGAATAGGCAGGAGTATCTTGCTGCAAAGGAAGAGGCAGATACTCAGGAAGGTCGGGCGAAGCAGCTCGAAGGAGAAATCAAGGAAATGAAACTAAAACATAAGCAAGACTTGCAAGAGGCACTGGTGCATAGGGAACTTCTGCAGCAGGTTTACGCATTAATCTTCAGAATGTTTCTCTGATCTTGTTCTATGTCATTCTTTTTCTATTTAGGATGCATCTACGTTATGAGGTTTTTCCTCCACGCCTTTATAAAAATGTGTTGCCACCAGTCTAGATCTCAAAGTCTGGAAAAAAGGTGTAGTCCTTAATGCTAGAATTACTGGGGATAGTGCTGAAAATATACCATGGAAGAACACCTGGTCAACAGTTACTTAAAAGATCTCTCATTTTAGTTGTTTGGAATACCTCATTGGCAATATGTGAATACCCTAGCACTTGTTGACTTAAGAATAAATGCATTGACGATTTTCCATGGTTAACAGGAGGTGGAGAGAGAAAAGGCTGCCAGGTTGGAATTGGAGAAAGCTTCACGTGCTAATTCTGTGGCTTTATCTGATCCCATAACCAAGCCAAGCTTTGACAATGGTGCGATTTGATCTGAGGTTCTATGATTTCAAGGCATAGTTTTCTTGGGAAAATCTTATGGCAATCTCTGCAGGAAATTTGACTCGGAAGCTTTCGAGCACTAGTAGTCTGGGCAGTATGGAGGAAAGTTACTTCCTGCAAGCATCTTTAGACTCTGATAGTATGTCAGAGAGGAGAAATCATGGGGAGATTCCTTATAGTCCATATTATATGAAGAGCATGACACCCAGTGCCTTTGAATCTACCCTCCGTCAGAAGGAGGGGGAACTTGCATCGTATATGTCTCGCCTGGTCAGTCCCAACTTCTGCAGTGTGCATCTATTCAGTTCAAAAATATCCCATTTGTGTCTCTTGGAATTCTTGTTGAGCTAAAGAACTGCTACTTGTAACCTGTTCTGTTAAGATTTATGTGCTTCTATCTTTTGTGCCCTTGTGGATATAACCCAAAGTTTTTGCTTGTGCAGGCATCCATGGAAGCTATCCGTGATTCTCTCGCTGAAGAGTTGGTGAAGATGACTGCTCAGGTAATCTTTATTTATTTTGTTCATCCGGGGAAACTCGTGAGCCTCCTGTGAGCCAATTTGCTGTTTTTCGGTGCAGTGTGAAAAACTCCGAGTAGAGGCAGCTGCTGTGCCTGGGATTCGAGCAGAGCTCGAAGCACTGAGACGGCGACACGCGGCTGCTCTGGAACTCATGGGGGAACGTGATGAGGAGGTAATGCAATATATTTTATCTCGAGTTGTTCAGGGAATAGAAGGATGCTGTATGTTGTTGCTGGAACTAGATAAATAGAATCAGATTGCGAGACTGATGCCGAGAATTAACGTGCATTTCCAGTTGGAAGAGCTTCGGAACGACATCGTAGACTTGAAAGAGATGTACAGGGAGCAAGTCAATTTGCTCGTGAATCAGGTATCTTACTACCATTATCTGAGGACAAACAGGGTATCTCCCTAATCTGTTCTAATCACTTGTAATACATGCTGATTTCTTTTGCAGATCCAGACTATTGGTTCTTGAGGTAGCAGCTTCAGCTCGTTATCCTCTCATGCATAGCTCGTGTAATCAAACTCGTGATGTTGTTATCAACAATTGGAAGGAACCGTGTTTGGGGGGGGGGGGGGTGTGTGTAAGGAATTACCGGGGTGCGTCAGGGGACACTTGTATAGTAAGTCATTGACGTGATACTTAATGTGAACACAGGGGGGCAACCGGGGGGGGGGGGGTGCGAGAGAAGCGGGTGTGTGTGTGTGTGATGAGCAAGCAAAAGCCAACCTGATAAATTTTACTTGTGCAGAGCTGGTGGGCATCGGGGACTAGGGCCTCTGATCGTGTGTAAAGGTGCCTTTAATTATTTTTTTCCCCACCTCAGGATGATAAAGAGAGACCTTTTCATCTGTATAGATTGGATATTAATTTAATAGCAGGAGCGAGCTCATAACTACACGATGACCAGTTGAGGACGGTTGGTATTTCTACCGACAGAATTTAACGGAAAGATAATCATAGGAACGGACGAATGTCGTCGGGACACATGGTAATGCTCCTCCTGTCTTGGACGTCTTTTCTTGCAACGGGAGTGAAGTAAAAGAGAAGGGAGATGAGATACAAAAACAGATCCGCGTCTGAAGGAAGATGGGAGACTTTTGACACCTGTCCCCATCCCCCCCCTTCCCCACAACCACCCGCTTCCGCCCCGTCATCAATCAAGTCGCATTCCGCCGCTGCACCGTCGCCCGCCCTTCACTGTTTTACTCCTCATCCAAACTCTCTTCTTGCCTTCGCCGCCTCTTCCATATCCTCCGTCCATCCGTCGGTTTAGGTGACATTTTCTTTGCACATCGTCCGCCTCGTCTGCCTTGGCGCCCTTCACCATCTGTTGTTTCATTCATTTTTATTTCTTTTTTGGTTTTCCCTGTCCTAGACGGATACAGTGTTGCAGATTAGCGGCGGTGTGTGTTGGTAGTGAGCGAGCATGAGAGGGCGTCATGGCGATGCCTTCTCCACCTACAAGCGCGCCGCTCTTCGGGATTATGTAAACTCGACCAGGCATGGTGAAGCTTCCGGTGGGTGTTACGTTTGTTTTTATCCTTCCCTGACCTGAGTAGAACCACTGGATGGTGATGCTTGCTGCGGAACGCATGTAGCTTTGGTTACTTATATTTTGCTCCCCCCCTTGTCAGTGAGGCTGGTCAATGGAGCGATTAAAGAGACTGGAAGCCCCCCGTGGAGACGATCTTTTCCTCACGTCATCGTGGCATCGTTGAGTTCTTTTCTTTTCGGTTACCATCTCAGGTGTGTGTGCTGACCAAATTGTTTGTCGAAATCTCAAGAGGGGCGTGCTGGATTTCTGATCTTAATGCGAGCCCTGCAGTGTAGTGAACGAGACGTTGGAAAGCATATCTGTCGCGCTCTCCTTCCATGGGGACACAATGGCCGAAGGTAGTGGGATAATACCTCTTTCATGTGCTATCTACAAGGTCTCATCCCTTTCTCTCCGATGAAGGTCTGGTGGTGAGCACGTGTTTAGCGGGAGCATTCATTGGATCAGTCCTTAGCGGGTTGATTGCAGACGGTGTCGGCCGACGCAGATCGTTCCAACTGTGCACTTTGCCCATGATCATTGGGGCTTTGATGAGGTACATTTGTTGGAAATATATGCAATGGATCTTCTTTTGTTCATCACTCCTATTTATTTACACATTGCCCGAGAGCTGTCCTTCTAATGGATCGCTTCTATTACTGGGTTCGCAGTGCCATGACGAATGACCTGTGGGGGATGCTCATTGGGAGATTCTTTGTTGGCACTGGCATGGGTCTTGGCCCTCCTGTTGCTGCTCTGTATGTGTCAGAGGTACTATATGTCAATTCTCGCCGACGTCGATAAGTTTCTCGTTACGTCCACCCCTTATTTATATGTTTTGCTTTATTCATCCTTGGAAGTAGATCTCTCCTACCAGTGTGAGGGGCACATTTGGTAGCCTCCTACAGATTGCGACTTGTCTTGGACTGATGACTTCTCTTTTCATTGGCATTCCAGCTAAGGACACGGTTGATTGGTAAGGCATAAAATCATTGTTGCCGAGTGTCTCTATATATACAATTGAAATGAGTTTCATAATTGGACCCTTGATGTGATGTTAATATTGTTGCTCGATGCTTTTGCTGGGATGACAAAACTAGATTTTCCCCAATCTGATTATTTCTCAGGTGGCGAGTCTGTTTCGCGGTGTCTGTTATTCCTGCTGCTGCGCTTGCAATTTTAATGGAGTTCTGTGCAGAGAGTCCTCACTGGCTTCTCAAGGTCAATACTTTATGTCATGGGAGATCTCGCTGTGCTTCTTTCAATGGAAGATCAGATATTCCTACAAACTTATGCGTTTACTTCAATGATTTGATTCGCTTCGCATAGATTGTGCTTTAGTTCTAAAATGGATCTGTCTGATGATGTCAAGTCCTTTGAGTGCGAATGACCAGTTAGTGTGGAACCTCTTTAAATGTTGCAGAGGGGTAGAGCAGCTGAAGCTGAATTTGTCTTTGAGAAACTCCTTGGGGGAGTATATGTGAAATCTGCAATTGCAGAACTGACCAAGGGTGCCAAGGGGGAGGAGACTGATACCGTCCATCTTACTGAATTAATCTCCGGTCGCCATTTTAGAAGTACATTACTCCTCTTATTTTATCGTTGGAAATACTGATATCCGTGCTGCTTCCTAAGGAGTATTTCAATCGTCTTGCAGTGATTTTCCTCGGGTCTGTACTTTTTGCTCTACAACAGCTTTCCGGAATAAATGCCATCTTCTACTTCTCTTCTTCTGTTTTTAAAAGCGCCGGCGTGCCTTCAGACATTGCAAATATCTGTGTGGGACTAGTAAATTTATCAGGTCCTTATTGCTTCTCCCTTTAATCTTTATTCCTTTGAAACTGAGAATGGAATTTGACGGCAATTTGGCGGCCTGGCCTTTAAGTTTCCAGGGTCTACTGGTGCAATGATCCTGATGGATAAATTAGGAAGGAAAGCGCTACTTTTGGGGAGCTTTTCTGGCATGGTGAGTCCTCTGTTGTGTATTTTTTCATCGGTCCTGTGTTTGAACCTCTCGAAATATAGTACCTAGAACTCATCAACATCCCTTTTGCGACATCTTGTGACTATAGAAATGACCTAAACATTAGTAGGCTAGTAGGTGATTTTGCCAGTTTAGTGGGCATTTTGAATGCTTTTCTGTCGAGTTTCCTGTTTAATGCCCTGAGCTAAATGAAATAATCCGCCGTATCTGTTTCCTTGGTGTTCATAGCGGAAGCACCATCTGACGAGATAAGTTCCCCTGACCTATCTGCATGCATTTCTTCTAGGCAGTTGCGATGGGAACACAAGCAGCTGCAGCGAGTTCTTTCGCATCGGGCTGGCTATCAATGTACTTGTCAGTTGGAGGAATGCTGATGTGAGTATTTCAACAGAAAGTTATATGAACTGAAAAGTTCTCGTTCGGGAGGTTCAAATAAATGATAAGAAGATAGGGTTAAATAACCATGAGCTGCTACATTTTGTTGGTTTTTCATCACGAATGCAAATTTTCTCGGCAGGGTCGTCTTGGCATTCTCCCTTGGTGCTGGTCCTGTCCCTGGACTCCTCTTATCTGAGATTTTCCCTGGTAGGATTAGAGCAAAGGCAATGGCATTTTGTATGTCGGTGCACTGGGTATGTCCCCGTGTCCTTCTGCAGTTGCTGCTTTACTCCGCGACAAATGCGAGTTGCCGCGGTCTTTCTTTTTATCCCCACCAATCGTTTTATTGCCTCAATTCATCGCTCCTAACATATTTTATCGGGGCACTGATTTCGTTCAGGTGTTCAATTTCTCAATCGGCTTGTTGTTCTTGCAACTACTGGAGCAGCTCGGGCCGCAGCTCGTGTATGCCTGTTTCGCGGGGTTTTGCCTGTTAGCGGTTGGTTTCGTGAAGAAGAACGTGGTGGAGACAAAAGGGAAATCACTGCAAGAGATAGAAATCGCTCTTCTTCCACCGGCGTAGTGGCCTTCCTTTCCACGAATCTCGCCTCGTTGGGTCCGTAAACTCCCGCCTGGCAAAGCTTCCATAATAAGACAATGGTGTCCGCGCTGGAACTGGTTGATCTACTACATCGTGTCTGGGGGGGAAGGGGGGGCGGTTTTGCGCTATATCCAGCCACGGTGAAGAGGAATGTGCATTGGCCCGAGAATATCCGGTTGTCAACGTTCATCGGTGTCATGGTCATGTGTCACAAACGTTGTAGTCAAAGAATTGCTTGGTGTAAGAAGTTGCGGAAACAATTACTTAATCGATTCATTCATTTAATTCTTGTCACTATTGTCTGCATGCTGACTAGTTTAATTTGATGAAAGCATAGAACCGTGCGCGCAGCATGCGAGAAATGATTAGGTGTTTTTCGTCAGGGGGTAATCAATCCAATCAGGACTTTGAATTCATATAATTCGTACGACAGCGAACGCTTCTTCTTCCCAGGTATGGATTGCTCGACTGACAGTTGGTCCGAATACCCCATGAATTAGTTTCCTGTCTTCGGTTCCGCGAAACCCCCCCCAGTTTAGGGTTTTGCGAATGTAGGACCAATTTATGGGCATTGCCGCCAAGTGTTTGTTGGAATGCCCGGCTGATAATAGTTAACTGTGATCGTCCGACTCTTGTATTTGTCTTCCTGTTGCTTCTTCTTCTTCTTCTTTTCCTCTTTTTTTTTTCCTCCCAGAGCTTGTTAGAGATGGGGGACGAAGATGAAGAAGTGAAGAAACGACGAGTTATAGACGCTCGGGCGAGGAATATCAGCCACAACGTCAGGTGCACCGAATGCGGCAGCCAGTCGATAGAAGACTCGCAGGCTGATGTTGCAATTCTCCTCAGGAAGGTCATGATCTCTTTAACGTCTTTAGACGTAGTTGTTAACTGTTTCTGTTTCTAATACTCTTGGCATGATGATGATTGCAGTTAATCCGCGACGAAATTCAAGCTGGGAAGTCGGACAAAGAGATCTACAAGAAGCTTGAGGAGGACTTCGGGGAAACCGTGCTTTATACTCCAAAGTTTGATATGCAGACGGCAGCGTTGTGGCTATCACCGGTCAGTAAAACTGACGATGAATTTGGTTTCTCTTTCTGGGATTTGAACCTAACTCGACGGTGATTGCCGATTCCTGTTGCAGCTGATAGTGGCAGGAGGGGCTGCCACTGTATGGGCTTACAAGAAGCATAGGCAGAAGACCAATGTGCACATCATGGCTTTGAATCTGGTAAGAGGGGTCCCATTGACTCCAAAGGAGAAGGAAACCATGCTCGATCTTCTCACACCGCCTCCCTCCCCGCAAGTAACTCCTGCTTCATGGTGGAAGAAGTGGCTGGGTGGACAGTGATGTGTATTTTGTAGCCTCGAAATGTTATGCTATCGTCGCCATGGGCGGAGACCATGGTGTGATTTTGGAAATTCACAAAACTGAGGACAATTCATGACCTGTTTCATCTGCTAGCTTGCTTGCATTTGCTTTTTATTACCCCTTGCTATGAAAGCACTCCATGCATTGCTTGTTCCCCCTCCTTATTTTGTGTTTGTGGGTTCCAAATGATTGACTGATCATTCTGCATAAACGTGATTGAGGGTGGGCTTAGATCTGTATTTTTTTAGTTTAAGAGAGTTAGCGTGGCTGTCCCATTCCTAGCCAGCCTGCACTTGACAAACCAATTTTCTTCTGATTATCCTATGAGTTTACTGCATTATTTAACAATCACTAGCTCAGTAATGATGCCGTCCTGGAAGGAGGTTAGATTGCATGTTGTGTTAGAACCCCAATCATTCCATGGATGGAAATAAGCCGAAGAGGGATCTCGAGGCAGCTCGATGTAGAAGCCACAATTGGGGTCAGGATTGTTCGAGCCCAGAAGGAACTTGGCACCATCATCTACAGCTTCATCACGCCTGATCGTCTCTCTGTGAGTAGACAATTTTTGTTGTAAAATAATTAGTGTTGCATAAATGGTGATGACAGACTGAAGAGTGGTGTTGATCTGACCTGCATGAGAACACAGGATGAAGATGGGAACTGGCAGACGGGAGCCATTGTGACATTGATTGATGGCCTCAGAGCCGGGGTCAACTACTTGTGACCGGGATCCTCCACCCCACTGTTGACCTCAGCATCTCTTATATTTCGACCACCAGGATTCAAGTTCTCCCGCCCCTTGTCTACAAATTTTCTCCTCTTGTCAACTGAATATTCTGCCATTTGCGCAATTTTTGTTAAGTGGGGTGATGAAATGAAATACAAAACTCATGTATACATAGTTCTAGTTCTGAGAAGTGGACGACGGTGGGGGACTGAATGGCTTGTTTTCAGGAAGAAGTGGAGATAGAGGCAAAAGTACTGGGACCAAGGGGCAAGCACTCCCTGGTAATGGTGGAGATCCGGAAGAAAGAAGACGAGAAGGTTGTCGCTCTTGCCAACCAGTGGTCGGGCTCTGTCAATTCCAGTATCACTAATCTGAGCAAGCTTTGAAAGGAAAATGCATACTAACAACGCAGTGTTGCGCGTATATGTAATTAGGATTGTATTTGTCCTGTCTACTGAGTTCCCTGTTGCGGTGCTCGGCATGTCGGCCATGACTATTATTATTTGTCCCTGAACCAGCCTAATGCGAGTGATACACCTTCTTATATTAACATCCCATTGGGTTTTGCAGCCAGGATATTTATGTGTTGACCGCAGTGCCTTCATCTTATGTGAAGGAGTCTTCCCTGTGTGACTGAACTATTGTCTCGGTTATGTTTATCGGAAGCGAGGCTTTGTTTTGAATAATTACTTACGCAACCATCTACGCAGGATGGAAATGCTGCGTAGATTCCTCAGCTGACAAGCAAATGATGTGCCTGGGGAGGTGACAGGAAAATAGCATTGAGAGACTGGAGCAGGCAAATGCAGAAAATGATATCAGAAACACAGAAAATATAGTTGTAGTCGGACTTCGGGATTGTCTTGCTTAACAGTTCCGTCGAACACAGTCGAAGAAGGCAAGGCAACATAATATAAAAAACTCGAAGAAAGTGATGGACGACAACGAATTCCTTTTAGAAGGGACAGACTAATAGACTAAGAAACTGGGGCTGGTTTACCAGGGAAGCTGTCGAAATGGCTAGGCTGGAAAACATTGAGGCCGACGAATCCAGCCATCCAATCCATGGGGAGCAGCCACAGCAGTTCCCGGAGAAGCAGCCATCATGGCAGCCGCCCCTTCAGTCACAGGACACGGCCCAACCGTCTCCGAACACCAGAGGTGTGCAGCTACCTTTCCAGGCTGTACAAGCAGGGGCTCGGATGATCCAACCCCAAGATCAAATGAACAGTAATGGCTCCGCCATGGCTACAAATCCAGTAGTTGGAACTCCATGGTCAACTGGACTGTTCGACTGTCCCCAAGATCCACATAACGGTAATCTTCCCATTGAACTCTGATGCCGCCCTCCCAAAAATAACAGAATCTGGTTCTGTACCTTCATAACTGGGTTTGTCGACAATCTTTGCAGCTTTTGTGACAGCACTCTTGCCGTGCATAACATTTGGACAGATCGCAGAGGTACTGGACTCAGGAGACATGGGTAAGCTAACCTCCCAAACGCACTGGTCACCAGCATAAGCGAAACCTATCTCGGAGCCTGATGCTGGACGTGAAAAATCTGCAGAGTGCCCTCTGGCCGGCTATATTTACCTGGTGATGATGCCAGCGCTGTGTTCCCACTGGCTGATTGGATCAAAGTACAGAAGAAAGCTGAGGAAGAGATACAACCTGGTTGAAGCTCCTTTCCCTGACGTCGTGGCCCACATCTTCTGCTTGTGGTGCGCCCTCGCACAGGAGTTCCGCGAGCTCCATAGACAAGGATACGATCCATCCCTAGGTAAAACAAACGATGTCAAAGTCTGTGCTTCCCCTTACCGTGCTCATTAAAATCGTTCACCCCATGTCTGTAGGTTGGAACGGAATCCTCGATCAGATGGAGCAGACAGGGGATCCTCCACCCAGGCAGTTCATGAATCGATCGTAACAAGCCTCGTCGTTAGAAATCGGCAAACTGTGCCGCCTGATATCGATATTTTCGCAAGCCGGGATGATGAATGGTTTTATGTCGTATCTGTTTTGTTCCATTAGTCTACTTCTTCTTGCTTTGATGATCTGCTTTAATCTTATCACGTCTGTTGTGGTGTTCGTCAATAAAATAAGAGTAATCAATAATTTAATCATCCAATCGGTTAAATCGCCTCGCTAATCTCTGCCATCATACCAACAAAGAGTTGAGATTAAGCCACCACAGACAGCTAATCATACATGGAGGAAGACGAGTCGCGGCGGACTCTGCAATGGTTCCTCGACCTCTCCGAGGGCATGCTCGGTCGAGGCCTCGACTACGAGGCGATGAACGGCCTCTCGATTGTCCGTGCAGACAAGGCCTCCAATTCCGTCGTCTGCAGCTTCGTCGTCCCCAATCGTCTCTCGGTGAGCCATCCGACTCTTCTTCCGGTTTCTGCCTCGACTTCCTAATCACGCCTGAAGAAACGTGCAGGACGAACACGGGAACTGGCATGTGGGAGCCATGTCGACGTTCATCGACAGCCTCGGGGCTACGGTCAACTACTACGCGACGGGGATAATCAAGGCCACCGTTGATCTCAACATCTCGTTTCTCTCTCCGGCGAGGATTCAGGTTCGGGTTCGGCTTCTCGCTCTTTCTCGTCGATTCCGATGTCGAACTTAACCTAAACCTCTGGGACTTCGGTTCTGCTGTTTCTGTTTGAAGGAAGAGGTGGAAGTGGAGGCAAAGCTTGTGGGGACGAAGGCAAAGGGGAAGCTTTCCCTGGTGGAGGTGAAAGTAAGGAAGAAAGGAGATGATGGGAAGTTGATAGCCTTGGCAAAGCAATGGTTGGGATCAATCAACATGACTGGCAGCCAATTCAGTAAGATGTGATTTTTTTTATCCCACTGAACAAGGAATTACAACAAGCCACTCCCATTCCCTGCTTCAATCTGGGCATCAACAAACCTGTAATCTTATACTTTTCATACATCACTGGGATCTGCAGTTTCTTTTGGACTCAGCAGATTTTCCCAGTTCTTTTACTGGATTGATATACTTATAGTACAGCACTACACACACCACAAGCATCGTAAAACCAATATTTCGAATTCACGTATCTGCGGACCCTTTACGGCTTATATCTTCTCTGGTTTCACCATTTCTTGCTCCTTGATCGGTGTCGGGCGACTCCCCAGTGATCGTGTATCCTTTGCTCCTCTTTCTGTGATTGGTCCATATGCCCAGCTGCACGCGAGGAAGTAGAATATGTTTGCGAAGCTGATGAATGCGAGGAGCCAGTAGTATTTGTCGTAGTGTCCCCTGTTGATGTTGTTGGATACCCAGCTGGGTTTTCCACCTCGAGATGTGATCTTGTCCACCGCGTTTACTATGGGGATCGCCAGCACATTGGCGACGGCCATCCCAAGCCCGGACAAGCAGGCTGCGATGCTGGACATGGATTTCGGGAACTCGGAGTAGTAGAATTCCGTCTGGCCTATCGCGTTGAAGGCCTCCGCGAGACCTTGTAGGCAGTACTGGGGCACCAGCCACATCGCCGACATGTGTACCACAGCACGTGGGTCGTCAGCTAAGCCTTCCCTCATGGCCCTTCCACGTCGGACGTGTTCGACGATCGCAGAGACCACCATCGCCAGAGTAGAAAGCGAGATCCCGATCCCCATGCGCATCATCACGCCTAGCCGGACTGGCTTTCCCCTGAGCTTCGAAGCAGAGGGGATTATGACACGGTCATATAGGATCACCCAGACTGTAATGGCGATGACCAAGAATACGTAGAAAGAACCGGCTGGGATCTGGAAGCTTGACCCAGGAGCAATGTGCCGGTTCATCGAGCTGGCCTGGAGGACCGGGAACGACGTCTGGCTCACGTTTATAGACATCAACATCCCAGTCGACCACACGGGTAAAACTTTTAGGAGCGCCTTAAGCTCTTCCACTTGCTCGACCGTGCACAGACTCCATGGATCCACAGCCGTTCCGTCCGCAGATATATCTTTCTCCGGATTCGAGACAACGCATCCCTTGTTGAGGAACCTCAACTTGTCCGTCAAGACTACGATTTCCCCACCCTTCTTATTATAGTACACTACATCCGAGTCATCATCTGTAGGGAGCGCGACCTTCCTGTTCTTAAACGCAGCAACGACCACCTGCGCGAGCCCCGTGAACAGGCTGTCGGTGGCCTTCACCTTCACGTAAAGAGGGGAAGCAACGAGAAACAAGAACGCCGATAGCAACAGCAGCAAGGCTGGGACACAGTACCCGATCTTCCACCCCAGGTGGTCCTGTATATAAACCATGCACGACAGGGCCACCACAACGGAAGCAGCCGCCGAGGCGTAGTACCAACTGAAGTAACTCTCCAACACCCGCTCATTCCCGGGGTCGTCCCTCTGATCGAACTGATCCGCGCCAAACGCCAACGAACAAGGCCTGACCCCGCCGGCCCCGATTGCCATAAGCGCAAAGGAAGAGATCAGCAAGGCCATCTGAGACACGGAAGCGGGTTCACAACTCCGGGTCATAGGGTCGCAGGGCGAGGGCTTAGCTCCGGGTACGACGGTGGTTAACCACAGAAGAGTCATGCCCTGCAAAGGTCATTTTGATTCCCCACCACCACACAACGTTGTTAACAAACATTTTACGCAATCCGACCATGAACATGGGATCCTCCTAAGTCCTAGTCCTCGTCCTAGTCCAACTAGTCTTCATTCATATGCAAATCAATGATTGAGCTGTAAAGGAGAGGATGGATGGCATTTGGACAAAGATAGCAGCAAAAAAGAAAAGCAAAGGAAGGGGGCAACCCAACAACACTTGAGAAAAAGGTCCCACTAATTTCAATCCGAGTTCAAAAAAGGAAAAGGCAAATGAAATTCAAAGCAATAAGGTCACACTCAAATGACTTTCTATTCTACTAGCTCTTTAATAATATATAATCATAAATATTACATGTACCAAAGATGGTCCATGTATCTATGGGAAGAACCACAAAAAAAAAAAAAGGAAAAAGCTGATGGAAATGAAAGGGACGTGTCAATGTCATTCACACACACTCTAATCACTGTCATTATCATGATAATACAGACAGGACACAACACAGGAGGAGGACAAGGGAAGAGGTTAATGTTGGAGATAGTGATTGTGGGGATTTGAGATACCAGGAAGCTGGAGAGTGTGCCCAAGGCAATGGTGAGGAACCGACCCAGGTAGGAATCGGCTAGGAATGCCCCCGCGGCAGGGGTGAAGTTTGTGGCGGCAGACCACAGGAAGAGGATGCTCGTCCCCTTGGCGATCCCCATGTTGTACCCGCTCATCAGGTAGAATATCATGTTGGGCGCCAGCCCGTAGCTCGCCACCTTCTCCAGCGCCTCGTTCGCTGCCGCCGCAACCGCCGCCAATGAGTTAAAACAAGCAAAGAATTGAGAGAGAGAGAGAGTGAGAAGGGGAGTCACCGATGATGAAGGGCATGGTGACGAGTCCTCCTCTTCCTCCTCCTCCTCTCCCTCCCGTGTTCGATCTGGGATCCAGGTCGGGGTCTCTGGGCTGGCCCAGTTCCATGCCCTGGGCGTGGATGCGATTCAGCTGCTGGGTGTCTCCGGGGATGCTGCTCATTAAAACTGCACTTAAATAGGAAGCAGGGAGTAAGACAAGAGATGTAATCCCCTCTTGGTTTAACCGTGAGGGAGGGAGAGAGCCGGTTCTTGCGTGTGGTTTTGGCTTGTAAGTAGTAGGGCAGAGCAACAATAGATCAGATCCCTCCTCTCTATGTCTGAAATTGTTTCCTCCTCTTTACTTTTTTGCATTGCCTAATAATACGATACTGATTTTATAACTCGTGTGTGTGTGTGTGAGAGAGAGTGAACAGTAGGATTAGAAGAGAAGGTTGAGGTGTCATTTTTGTGTCAGCCTTAATTATTATTATTTTATTTTTTAGATAAAAAGACACGACACGATCACGTTATAGAGTATGCGTCCATTATATCAAAAGGCAATCCAAAAAAACGCACAACATTTTTATTTTTTTATTTTTAGATTTTATAATATTAAATTACTGTTGCTTGTTACTGTTTCGTTTATTATAATTGAAGGGGGGGGATTGCATTTACCGAGGCAAGATCGAGAAAGGGGGAGGGGTCGTCTACTCTAGGAGGGTAACGTGGAAGTCTCGATTTTGGCAGAAGAGGGAAAAAGGACTCCTCCTCCGCCTCCACTCTACTCACTCCCCCACCCCCTCTTTCCTTTCCTTTTCCTTTTTTTTTAAAAAGAAAGAAAGAAGGAAGGAAAAGGTGGGTGTGTCACGTGTGTGTGTGTTAATGTGGTGGGGGAGTGAAGTGTGCGTGTGTAAGTTCGGCGGTTTGACCCCCTCCGGCAGTGGCTTTCCTTTATTTAAGGACCAAACTCAAATTTAATGCTCTGTCCCCCTAACACCTTTTTTTTTTTCGTTTAATTTGGGTCGGAGATAGAGATAATAAACGTGCCCGCCATCAACCTACACGTCCCCCAAAAGAGTCGTGGATTACATTAATGGGGTCTCTCATTCGCCAGCAATTTAGAGTTGTCCTTTTTTAAAAAAATTTTTGTCATCAGCACCATAACTTGTTTTGTAGGGGGTTGGCTGTGTATATCAATCATATCCAGCTTAAGCTTATACCCAAATTTTGTTGCCACACTGAATATCGGATAGCTAAATGAAATGTATCCAATCCAGGTGGGGTGGGGGGTTAGAGGATGATGAAAAGGACTAGAGGAACATGCAAAAAAGCATATAATTCCCTGCTTTTCTTTTTTTTTTAAAAAAAAAAAGAAAATCATTTGTCCACTTTGCCCAACCCCACAAGAGAGAAAAGAAAACACAACAAATCTTTTGGGATACTACCAACTCACACTTTCCGACTTTAATTTTGTGAGTGAAAGCTTTCTTGGGGTTGTTCGTCTTTCCTCCTCCTCCTCGTCGTGTCATCTCCTTCATGTCAAGATCAGAATATAAAAGCATACCATAGCATAGCATAGCACACTTTATGAATGAATTCGGGTTGGGGGGAGGTGGGGTTGCCCATGACGATGATCTTCCACAATGACATCGATTTGGGCCCATCATTATTTACTCAAACGAAAAGCCTCTTTGTAAGGCCTGTATATAACCCAACCAAACTTAATGCCGACTCCCCTTGTCCCCCAACCTAGACAACCCCGGGGCGGCCGGCTTCATTACAAGAGAAGCAGCACAGACCCGCCAATGTCTCGTGGAGTAACGCATCGCTGCTGCGTTCGACGCCTGTGACGGGATGCATGGAGGCGACGACTCCGCGAGGGAAAAATGGGAGGAGGAAAGTAATTAATGGTACGGAAGTAGGGATGGGCAAAGCAAGCATTTGCATGTGCATATATCATTTTTTTGCAAGCGAAAAGAAGGGTGTAAAAAACACACACAGAAAAAGATGACATGAGAGAGGGGTCCACACCTTGTATGCATATATACATTTTCATATTCGCCTTTTTTTTGGGTGAAATGAGAAGGATCAGGGGTCAGGCTTGTTAGGAGGTGGGGGGCTCATGCTCAGGCCATTGCACTGCCCAAGTGAATATTGTACCATGAACTTTTCCAGATAGAAAACCAAAGAAAAGAGAAAACAACCAAAACCAAAAATGTCCTTGCTACCTCTCCTCTCCTACCCCCCCCCCCCCCCCCCCCCCCCCAATTAAGACTAGATCTGAAAATAAACATGTGCGTGTGCGTGAGAGAGAGAGAGAGAGATAGAGAGAGTTGTGGGGTGGAGCGTCATCCTCATCATCAGGACATCCCTTTTTAAACTAGCAAACAAGGAATTAGGTTAGACATATGTTTAACGAGACATGGACTAGGGGGACTTTGGCATTATTGGTGCACCTTTTGACTGGATATGTTTGGGGCCGACGACAAGCCCCTCTCCCCGTGTAACCTTAGCATCGCGTCATGTACCTCTATGTAAACATAATGTTAGTCCCGAATCCGCAAACATGTAGTGTTGATAGTTCGGTCGTGTTTATGTTAGTCTTAATGCGAAAGTACACATTGAGCAGATCAGTCCCTTGGCGGGTTCCATGAGCCACGAGTTTGAGTGGTCGGACGGTCGTCTATTAAGATAATCTTCATCTAATGGTGAGACAGAAATACCACGCGACTGATCTTGCGTGATGATTTGAAATACAGTCCTTAAAACCACATGTGCTTTGTTTTGAATCGCGCTGGGATGATGTGAAATACAGTCAGAATAAACCAGCAATCTTTGCTAAGAATTGCCGCTAAATCCATTGATTCCAGGTAATTTAATCTGGTCCTAAACAGAGATGCACTCCATCAAATTCTGCAGGAGAACAATCCGGGAGAGAAATATAAAATATATAGTCAATCTAACGCCTGCTTTATGAAAAGCTACTTTTAAGAAAGGGAAAGCATCCGATGCTGGTTTTTTTTGTTCTAATCAGACGTCGTTTCATCGTCGTCATCGCTTCTCTCGGGAGATGAATTCCGACACCCTCCCCGAATCAAGAAAGCTACGCGAAGTAAACATTTCCAGAAGGAAAAGGTACACTGGTTCAAGCCTTTCTAACGACGACGTAGAAACAAGCTTTTAGTCCATAAATTTTGAAGACGAGAGACTTCCTACTTTGGATAGTGGCGGGTCACAGTTTTATTCCTCCCGGAATGCATAGCATCATAAGCAGTCAGCCTTCGGGTTTTCAGCAGATTGACTGCTCGTGATATTATGTTTTTGCTCCCACGGGACAACGACAGGAGGTGCAGTGGCTCCGAATCCGCCGATCGATCAAAACCCGCCTCCGAATGCTGGCGCCCAATAGTCGGCTCCGTTGTCGTTGCCTACCTGGGCCGTGCACGACACAGGAACCAAGCACAACCCTCTGCTCCTCAAGTCCATAGGCTGGTCATGATTGTCCTAGAGATCAATCAATCAACCAAAGACAAACATGAACAAAATATAATAGGACACACCAGGGATGACCCCCTTTTACTCTTAATTTATCGAGCAAGTGAGATCGTGATTTGGGGGGGGGGGGTGCAAAAGGAAAAAGGCGCACTTTGATATTTTAAAATGGAACTGTAAAAGCTGGAAGGGGGCTCAAAATATATTATGATGATCCAAATGATGATAGCAATGATG
Organism: Melastoma dodecandrum; assembly: GCA_029817715.1. Classification (NCBI taxonomy): domain Eukaryota; kingdom Viridiplantae; phylum Streptophyta; class Magnoliopsida; order Myrtales; family Melastomataceae; genus Melastoma; species Melastoma dodecandrum. The sequence goes on from JARUPY010000271.1 coordinate 650,984, forward strand.
ATAGCGATTTATGATTTATCCGTACCCCCCCATCCCTTAAGTATGCAGAAAAATAATAATTAAGAAAAATTAAAAAATAGGACGCTTCTATAATTTAAAAGAAAAAAGAAAAGTCATAAAAAAAAGGCAAAACTAATTTTTGGAAAGAATTAAAAAAAAAAAAAGACAAAGACCCTTTTGGGATTCCAAGCTAATCTTTGCCATACAGTTTTTAATTTTAGGGGGTGTTTGATTAAAAGTGAATATATATATAATAAGAGCATATAGAACCTTGTTCCTTTTATTTATCAATTCGGATGCTCCTCATCTTAAGATTACAAGAGACTTTCCCTTATTTTAGTTGTAGGAGAATAAGCATTGCATTCCATATTATTTAGGTGAACATAAAAGTAGAGACGCGATTCTTCTTTTACTATTTCTTCTCGGGACTTCATTTCATATGGAAAAACATACCTGAACGGCGTCTCCAGAAAACGCATAGCTCGCCTCTCCGTGAACCTGCGAAATACGAGCAACACGTCCTTAGCCGACCGATATATTTCGGGACAACACGATGCGCATTCTCGGGGGTCGGTCTAGACTTACAGGATGGTGATTAGTCCCCATATTTCCAGATCCACCACTGTTGTTGCGCATGTAGGGAGAACTGAGAGCCTGCATTTTCGGTATGTGTCTGGTCAAACGTTTTTCGAGACAGAGAGGAGGAAGGAACCAAAAAATTCTCAAACTCCAATGGGACTGCTGATGAAGGGGGTGGGAATGTTTTTCTTCACTCCACCCTGTTTCCTTTTGTTTGAATGCGTTCAGAAAAAGGATGAATCTTTTTTGGTGCACGCTCACACTGATTCTGAGTTAATTTTTGCAGGGAGGGAGGGAGGGGGAGCATCTATGAAAAGACTCCCTCCCCCCAACTCCCAAATAAAACAAAACAAAATTTATGTAATATGGAAACCAGAAACAAAAGAAAGGGAAGACGAGAAAACATATATCACCTCAATTTGACCCTGAAGGAATCTTATATATCCAATGGCCTCTAACAACACAGAAGCCGTGTCAGTCTGCAAAGAACCCAAAAAAATAAAAAAAAACTAAGAAAAAATAAAAAAAAACAATATGTACACAAAACAAATAAAGGAACACAATGCCCTAAGAAAAGGGGCATGGGAGGATGAGGAAAATAGTAATAATAATAATAATAATGAGACAAGGGTAAAGATAACTTTTGCAGATTTTAAAGAAAAGGAGAGGAGATGGGAGGGAAGCGAGGATTGATTCTTGGGTGCTGCTGCTCTTTATGGGCTTTATTATTAACTAGAAAGGGAAAATAATTTAATCTTTAATTTACTGTTTTTATCTGTTGCTATATAATATATGTGTGTGTGTGTGCTCTCTAATGGCTGATATAAGCGGGAGAATTATCACAGTAGAGGCTTCTACAATAATACGCTTGTTCAGTTCAACGCGCAGCCAGAGATGAGGATTTCGCGAGCTCTAGCTTTATCATAGAATTACAGTGGTTAGGAGGAGGAGGAATAGTGATCATAACCTTGCCAAAGGGGGAAACAAGCTGGTGAAGAGCCGTGATTCTATCTCCGAGCTTCTCTTTCCTCGCCTGCGTTGATTTGATTTCGAGTCCAAATCAATTAACGGATCTTGGCTTAAGGAAAATATAAGAAAGGAACTGGGGTTTGAAGGTTGTCACTTTCAGAGGTGGTTGGGAAGAAGATGGGGGATGAACCCTAGCCTTCTTACTTGCTCCCCCAGTTGCAGTGCTCTTACACTTGTTTTAAAAAAAAAAGAAAATGGAAGAAAAAACTGTAAGGCTTTCCATGGATAACTTAATCTTATATATTCAGCGTACCTACTCTGCGGAAAGAACGTTCGATCCCTACCTCTGAAGAGTGATCAGATACTCGGTTCTTGCCAAGCTCCTTGGTGGTCTTGGAGAAGTCCCACACGTTGCCGCCGCTCAAGCTCGTCAAGCAAGAGGTAGGGGATGACACGGGCATCATAGTGTGTGCCCAGGGCGTCGGCATGACCAGTGGAAGGAACAGCTCCTCCGCATACGCGTCGTTACTACTGTTGTTGCTGCCGGGGGAAACAGCGTCTTGTTTCGTGTCGGCGCCCGGAGTTCTGTTCGCCATCTTGTCATCCTCAGATTCCCAATTGCCTAACTTCCTTGTCTGAAAGTGACCCACTTCTTCAACGGGCATTCCTCCCCTGGAAGACCAAGATAATTTACAATTCGAGAAAAGATTAACATTTGAAAAGAAAAACAGCATTTTTTTATTTTCCTAATTATGCATCGTACTTTAGCTTATCCTTCACAATCTTGTTCCAAAAGTTCTTTCATATCTTCTGGTAATTAGATTGTGTAGTATTCAGAACCATGAGAAAAATGAAAATAAAAATTTTAGAAAAAAATTAAGAAGGAATAAGGGCTTGATAAGAAAGTACAGTAGAAGTTGGCTCCACGAGTGAGGAAGCTGCCCATGGTCGACGATGCCGTTGTCGGAGAACGGCTGCGGATTATGAGTAGGTTGTGCCGGGGGAGGAGATCCAACCACGAACTGGGGATGGAAGAAGTAAGGAGAACTAGACGACGAAGAAGGTACAAGGGTGGAAGGCGGTGGCTGAGGAGGCGGAGCTTGTGACGGTGGAAGTTGAAGATAAGACGGTGGATGAAGATACATGTTCCACCAGTTAGGGTTCCCTGCCATCATTTGAGTGCTTGCTTAGCCGGGTTTCGGGTTCCTCCTTTCGCTTCTCAGTCGAACGAATCAAAAGACTCCCTTAAGGCATGAAAGATCCCGAAGGGTCGAACAAAATAAGACTACGAGGAGACAAAAACCGAGAAGTGGTGAGATGGTGAGAAGGAGGAAAACCTCTTCCTATCACTCTCTCTCTCTTTTTTTTTAAGTTTCCCTCTCTCTTTTTGCTGGTTTTACTTTCCCTTCTTTCTACTGCTGGTGCTGCTACCTCTTCATCATCATCATCTTCTCCATATTATCCACTCTCCCTTGTTCGTGGATCCGAGCAACAACAAGCGTCTTGTTTGAAAGACCGTGGTGATTAGGATGATGATGATGATGGAGCAAAGGGGGGTAAGACCAAGGGGTGTGTGTGTGTGTTTCTCTACTTCCTTTTTGGGTTGCTTTTCTTACAAAAGATGAGAGGTTGAAGGAAGAAAGAAAGAAAGAAAGAAAGAAAGAAGGTTGAAGGGAAAGGAAAGGAAAGAAGAAAGAAGGGAAAACCCTTCCCCACCACGAAGGAGTGAGTCCATCCCGTTTCTCTCCAAACCCCCCATTATATTTTCTTTTACATAATCAGAACTACTCGAGACCTTTTCCCATTCTTTTTTTTTTTAAGGAAAAAAAGACAATAAACTCGATACCTATCATGCTGTTGTCCTCTTTATAATAAGTTGGATTTCGTAAATGCGGTTATGACATACCCATTTCCTTTTGTCTTCTCGCCATGTCATAGATGTGATGTTGAATCTCTTGTCGTGTGTCGTACATGTAAACCTTTTACCCTAAGCCGAGAGCAGTTTTCCCTTTTAAGACCATTTTGGTATTAACAACATGTGGTTTACCTAAGCATCATGTAGTAGCGAGGAGGAGGACATTCTATTCAAATTGGTATGAGGAATGAAACAAGGAATGATAGTGGGTGGTGGGGGGTGGTATTAGTTTAATGGGGGTTTTGTAAGGAGGAGGGGAGCGTGGCCCTTAATCCGGGGATGTTTTTATGTCCTCCTCGGGATTGATTTTGGAATTTTCAATTTAGGGGTGGAGGGAGGGGGAATTGTGTGGGTCGTAGGGTATTGTTGTGTTTTGCATTGTCTTTTTTATACAATAAAGTTTGGGGTTGGGGGGGTTTAAGTTAATGCTTTTTTATTTGTGTGGGTGTGTATTGCCACTTCCTCGATCGGGATGCAATAATTCAATCCCTTAAAGGAAACAAAGGGCCTCAAAAAGCATGTAAGAAGGAAATGTAGTATTTTGGTTTTTCCCAAGTACAAGAGATTTGATTAAAAAACAAAAAAAAGAGGATGAAGAGGACGTCGACAGCGGGATTCGAACCTGCGCAGGCAGAGCCCAACAGATTTCGAGTCTGTCTCCTTAACCACACGAACATATCGACCTCAGGCGCTTCGATGTCACAGACTTAACATTATAATAAATATTACGACAAAGACATGGGTTGAGATGAGACGGGCCCCTTCATGTAAAAGAAGAAAAGGAAAGGGAAAGAAAAGCTGTGTGTGGGGGAGGAGCAGTTGGGTTTCTTTTGATTTGGGTCAATAAAAGCTGTGGGCTCTCTTCTCTTTTAACCCATCCTTGTCTTAACATTTAAAATTGGACCTATTTATTTTTTTAAAATTATACATATATTTCTTTTTTGGGTGAACAAAATTATTACTCCTTACCTTTTTCGGGTAATGATGAATCCAAGTTCATTTCGATTGATTGATTGATTATACGGACTCAAAAAAAAATAAACCTTCTTTTTTGCTAACTAACTAATCTCCTCTTCTCCTCCATGGTCAACAACATTTCCTTTTACAAGAACTACTCCCGATCGTATCCTACCTAAATTGCCATGCTCGGCTACGTGTATACTTCGACGCCCCGCACACATCTTTCTCTCGAATCCAAATTTCATGCCCGGGGGTGGGGTGGGGTCCGTGTCCTTTCACCTTTTGTTTTCTTACAGACGGGTCGCGGTCGGATCGGATTTGTTGGGGGAGTGGGAAGCGGACAATAAAAACAAGCGAGAGGCCATATGATATGATACGGTGATGATGGGTAATAAATACGTGTGTGTGTGGGGAGGGGAATTGTTCGGGCGATCCCGGCTGAACGGAGACACTGTTGGGGTGGATGATATAAAACAGTGGAACTGACGATGACACCGAAAGTGATCTGTGGAGGAGGGGGGGGGGGGAAGAGTTTGGAGATTCTTCGTCCGTATTTCTCTCTCTCTTTTATAAAATTTAGACAGACGTGGAAGAGAAACGTCTGTGGGTTGGGTGGTGGTGGTGATAACGACGAGACATAGTTTTCACATCTCCATTTGAAGTTCCGTCTCCTACTTTCTTCTTTATATTATTATTCGGTGGGGAAATCTTTTTCCCTGTTTTTATGCCTTGAGTGGTAAATTTAATGAGGAGTTTTGTAGGGGGAGTGGATGAGCTTTTTCAATATAAAAAGAAAAATGAGGAAGCCCATGTTCATCAAAAATGATTTTAGTCGTTTCAATTGACAAAGAGTATTTATGCGAAAAAGGGTCTCCCTCCCCCAAGAAGAAAAAAAGCACACGTGTAATGAATGAGTTGCTGCTTAAGAAAAAAGGGAATATGAAGATGGTCCTGGGTGTGGGATTTGTAGTGGGCGTGGTGGCATCGTGTACTTATCGATAAAAATAGAACCAGGAAAAGGTTAAAACTGTGTGTTAAGTTAACACCATACGACCCTCGTGTATATAGAAAAAACAAAAGGAAAGGGTTAGGGAGACGACTCAATCATGGCGGTCGTCAACTCCCATCCACGAACGACGACCCGACCCACCTGCTTTTTCTCTTATTTTGTTATATAAAATAATAAAAGGAAAAGGGTGGCAGAATAATTACCACAAAGATATGGGCGTGGTTTGGAGAGAAGATTCACCCTCCCACCCCGACAACCTTACATTTACCATTATTTCCCTCCATTTTTTACAAGATACATTTCCTTCTCTCTATTCTTAACCTTTGTTTTTTTCTTTTTTCCTTTTTTTTTTTTTTGTTTGGTTTGGTTTTTGGACCTTTTTCTCCGACAGCTCAGTGGACTGCACCCATCCGTCCCCTCCCCCCACACCCTCTGTGACACACGCAGACATAATTCAGCGTTTCAAATGTTTGTCTTCTCGACATACTTATTCATAAAATCCGTACCCAAAATTTAGGGAAGCGGCTAACGGTACGTGCACGTGGGACTTACGTAGTTTACTACTTAATACTAAAAATAAGTAGTAAATTTTACCAAAAGTTGACCGTTACTACTCAAGTCAACGCAAAAGTAGTAAAAAACGTAGTAAATTTTACTACTTGTTGGTCTTCTTTTAGTAAAGTCAACGCAAATGTAGTATAAAATGTCGTAAATTTTACTACTTTTGCACTGTTCATCGTAGTGCAATTTTACTACTCTTACGCTGACTTTACGAAGACCTCATTTTTAGTAAAGTCAACGTAGAAGTAATAAAAAAAGTAGTAAAATGTACTACTTTTTTTACTACTTCTACGTTGACTTTACTAAAAAAACCACACTTTTAGTAAAGTCAACGTAGAAGTAGTAAAAAAAGTAGTACATTTTACTACTTTTTTTACTACTTCTACGTTGACTTTACTAAATTTCTCCTTTTTAGTAAAGTCAGCGTAAAAGTAGTATAAAAAATAGTAAATTGTACTACTTTTAACTGTACAAATTATGTCGATAAGTAGTAATTGTTTACTACTTTAGTTGTGATTTTTAGTAAAATTATGTTTGAGTTGGTAAAATTGGTAGTAAATAGGTAGGGTTTGTCGTAAATGTTTACTACTTTAAGATGTTTTTACTGAAATAAGTAGTAAATTGTCACTACTTTATAGGCGTTGACTAAGAAATTTTACTACTTTGAACAGTGTTTCCGAACCTAACTCCGAACCTAATTATTCTAAATTTTGATGTGAAATGACTTTTTTGCCCCGGTTACTAGTATTATTACTACTTTACTGAAATTATTCCTAAATGTGTTCGTAAATATTACACCGTGTGGACTTTTTTACTAACTTCATTAGTAGACCTGCAGTGTAGTTTTGGAATCTTGAGTAAGTTTGACCGAAAGCTACCCATTTAGAGCTGGCTGCATCAAAGCGTCTGTAGTTGGAGTAGGAGTCGTTGCAGCAGGACGAGCTTCCGGACCACCTGGTCGACGATTCGTTGCTCCCGGAGGCAGACTTCCTGCAAGATCTTCGGCTGCAGGTGGATTGTCCCAGATTTTGGCTGCAAGATCTTCGGCTGCAGGTGGAGTGTCCCAGATTTTCGGCTGTAGGTGGCGGTATGAGGAGTGTGAGGTGTGTCAGTTTGATCTTATTCGGGTGCAGGTGCAGGTCGACTGAAGGGCTGATATTCGTTTGCTGCATCTGGTCCTTCACCTTCTTCCTGTTAATCTGCAGGTGGAGTCCAGGCTTTCCCCAGCGGTGGCCTTAAGAAATGGAAAGTCTACTGAATGAAGATCCGCCCAGATTTGGTGAAGACATGCTTCCTCCCTTATTGTTGCTAAGTTGGGTCAGATTTGTAAGATGTAGATTATTATTTGTGAAGTTGGTAAGCTGGACAAAAGTTGGAAATGGAGAAAACAAATAGTAGCGTTGACGTTATGGTGCGACGAGAAGTCGAAATAAGTGTTTAGAAACACCATTTTTCGAATATATTGATAGCATATTGTTTTGCTTAATGTCAATGTAGGTGACCGGGATGTTCAACGCTTCTTCAATATAGTCACTGATTTGAATGAAGAACAGATTTTGAATATGTCATTTACCACGGCCGAAGAAGTTGAAGAGTTCATTAAAACGTATGCGAGTGTTCATGGGTTTTCAGTTAGGAGAAGAGATCGGCAAAAAATAAGAAATGGTGATTGTGTGATGAGAAAGTGGGTTTGTTCAAGGGAAGGCGAGTGTTCTGATGGAACTGTGTTGACGTCCAGAAGTCGGGTTAGAGCATCTGTGAAGAGAGGTTGTAATTGTTTCTTCAAAGCGAGAGTGGAGGTTAATGGACAATGGAACTTCGTTGCAGTACAGTTGGAACATAATCATGAGATGGTGAGTGAAGGTTTGTCCTATTTCATGCGAGAAAGGCGACAAATTTCGGATGAAGATATCACTTTTATCCGTCGAATGCTTGACGTCGGATTTAGACAGTGTGATATTATGCGACTAGTTGTACACGCATCTGGAGGACACTCACGTGCCGGTTTTCTAATAAAGGACGTAAATAATCGGAAGCTTAAGGAAGAGTCTGCTGGGGTTGTTAGTCGTTGTGATTCCGTCGTTGCATATCTCCTGTCTAGGAGGAATACTGACACTGGTATGGCCTTTGAAACATTTGTGGAGAATAATGAAGTGAGTCGCATATATTGGGCAGACAGTACCTCAATCACTGATTATGAGGCATTCGGCGATGTCGTAGCACTAGATTCCACGTTCAAGACAAACAAGTATGGAATGCAAATGGTGATTATCGTCGGTGTCAATAATCATCATCAAACGACTGTCTTTGGGTCTGCGTTGATGAGTAATGAAACTATTGCTGACTACACTTGGCTCCTGCGGACTCATACACAGATCATGGGCGGCAAACATCCGCTTAGCGTGGTCACAGACGCGGACAAAGCGATGATTGCATCTGCGAGAGAAGTATGGCCAATGTCAAGGCATAGGTTATGTCTTTGGCATTTTAGTCGGAACATAAACTGTCGTGTACAGGATCCTGCCTTACGAGCTCGTATTTCGTCATTCATGTATAACAGTAGACCAAGTGAAGAAGTCGAACAGGAGTGGTATGCTTTAATGACCCATACAGGGTCCATATCTGTTAGATGGCTACAACAGATATATGCATGCCGGCATATGTGGTGGCAGACATATCTTCAGGGTCATTTTTGGGCGGAGCTTAGAAGTACTCAACGCTGCGAACGAATGCACAGATATATGAAGGGATATGTGAACAACAAACATAGACTGCATGATTTCGTTCACAATTTTGAGCGTGCTGTAGCTGATCTACGTCACAAGGAGTACGAGGAGGATTTTAAGTCATTGCATAAGGAGATCAAGCCAATTACGATGTTGCACAGACTTGAGGAGGATGCTAGTCGATTGTACACCATGAGTTCTTTTCGTAAAGTTCAGTCCGAACTCATGAAGGAGTCGCGATTTTACGTGGAACATAGAGTTGATGGGAATATTGCGAGGATATACACTCTTTCGTGTTATGATGGTGAACATGGGTGCATACAAGTGTCATCAGCCAAGGCACTTGTCCAATTCAGCTGTAGTTGCTTACATTTTGAGACATTTGGTTTTCCATGTGCCCACCTATTCCATGTAGCCAAAGTTGAAGGTTTTTTGTCAATACCGAAGCATCTGGTAAACAAAAGGTGGACAAAGGCAGCAAAGAGTAATACTTATGAATGTCTCTCTAACCGTGAATACGGGGTTGATCGAGCTGATCTACGCCAAGGTATTCTAATGGCCGCTTGCAGACGTATGTGTTTTTTGGCATCCCGATCTGACATAGCATCTCGGAAGCTCCAGAAAAGCATTTAATCATTAACGTTGGAGTTGGAGAAGAGTACCGTCGAAGATGAAGGTGGGAAAAAATTCCATGGTCGAGTCGCGTTTAATTTTGCTGACGAGAATCGTCGTGGGTTCGTCATTCATGGAAGCAACGAAGAATTTGGTATAGGGCCATCTCAACGACAGCCATCACGTCGGATAAATGCGGACAATGTAGGTAATGTATGTAGTGATTCTTCTTCTGATTCTGAAGGTAATGTCCGCTATGAAGATAACTCAGTGTATGGACAGCATAATATGTAGGCTTAATTATAAAATTTCGTCAGCATTTCGGCAGAAACTGGACTATACATCCGCCTGTACATTCTGTGTTGCATTATCCATGTCAGCTACTAGGTTCTATTACATTACATGACCTTACAAAGTCTGCCAAAAAAGAACACAACAGTCCGTCAAGAGGTTCACCAACAGACTGGCGACGATGTTACGGCTGCACAGCATGGTCAGGAAATGATAGTTGGACACCGACGTTACTAGACAACTTCAGGAATCCATGTTGATGCAGCACTGCTCTCTGGGGGTTTGATCTTTTTGTTGACATCATCCTTAACTCTCTGCTGAATTCTTTTCCTAACGTCATTCCCTGTCCATTTTATCATGCTTACAACCAGCCTCAACCTATCAGCAACTCCTACAACCTAATTCACAATGATGAATGGCTGTCAACAACAGGTTCGTAACGGGGCATTTGCTACTCCGTGATGACTCAAAACGGCTTCGACAGTATTGCATGGAAAAAGAAATACCATACCACTTGTTCAGCGCCTTCCGGGGGTTCAGCCAATGTCATGAATTTCATGACATATATTCCACAGTCGTTTCTATACAATACAAAATCAGATAGCTGAGACAAATTGCCTTCATTGGTTAAGTTCAAAGAGAAATAGGTGAAGTTGAGGGACTTACTCATTTCCGGCAGCCATCTGGTCTGGCACGTTCGTCGGGTAATGTATTTTCCAGTTGCCAATGTCTGGTACTTGATACCCTTTAACCTTAGATTTTACCTTATTCTGATCCAATAGGACACTCACAAGCTGTAACACACGATGATGAAGGTCTGCTCTTCCTCCGATGTTGGACAATTTGTTATGGATTGTGTCCATAATGATGACTTGCTCTGTCCTGAATGAAATTATCTGTAACGCCCAATGTGATTCACGTAGGCAAACCGGAATAAATATCTGCACACGTTTTTTGGCAATAGTCCAGTTAAGACATTACAAGACATCCATGTAAATAGTTGGAACATATTACAACATTTTAATATGCAGATGTAGTAAATTGTGGGGATACTTACAAATTGCACTTCATGGTTTTTGCCAATGTGATGCTTGAAGTGCGCGTACAAGGCTGCGGCAGTTCCTTTGCTTATGACGGGCATTTTTGCAGCACTATACTGATAGGACGCCAGATTCTGTGATTCGCGTTCTCGGTTACCATCCTGTACATCACATTTCCAATGGATAAACCTTTGTAATCACTTACCCCTAACCAAGTGGGAAGGTACCAAATACTTTTCTTTTCTGGATCCACTCTACTCTGTAGCATAATGGCATGGAAATCTATAACCTGCATCATCTAAATGTTACTCATATAGAAGTCACCCTTACCAGTCAATAATGGAAGCAAGTAATATATTCAACCATCTTACATCATTACATATCCATCTGTTTGGTAAAAGAGAAAGCATGGCCTGTCTATTAAGGTGAGCGGAATCCGTCATACATAGACATTCGCTGCATCATATAAACCAGTGTAGCCATTTGAACAAAGTAGAATAATATCCCAATACATGAAGACTGAGGACAGTGACACTAACCTAGGCTCGTGGTCCTCATTCCAAGCATACTCAATGATATTCCATTGAGCTGTTGTAAAGTTTTTCAGCACACTTACTGGCAAATCCGCTGGGAAGAATTTTTGTAGCGCCTAACAATGAAAAATTACAACCATGGATTAACACTGTAATCCTGTCTTTCTTCAATGGTGCTTTAACGCACGCTTCCATGCTGGCTGGTTCTTATACCTCAGGGATAGCTGTCCGAGCACGCTTCCTGGCCCTCGTAACCGGTTTTGGGGGGACAAACGGGGAGCTCTTGAACGCCGACGGTTTCCGCTCAGCCGTTCGTCGTGTGGTCTTTCTGAAGAGAACAGCTGTGGTCGATGATCCACTTTCCTGTCGTGAGTACGATAGTGTAATTCAGACCTTGCATTTATCTGTTTCAGCCATCTAGACAATGCAAAGTAATGATACTTCACCTTCAAATGAACTTCGGCCTCCTCGCCAATCCTCTTCACCTCTTCCATGTCTTGAACAACTTCCGGATCAGCAACCATGGGATCCCCTGTCTGAACATCTTCCTTATATATCGGAACATCTTCCTCTTCTGGCGGAGATGCTTTTGTTGTCTTTTGATCTTCCTTATCTGTCGGAACATCTACCTCTGTGTTAACATCTTCATCAACCATTTTTGCCTTTCCTTTATTCCCAAACAGGAAATCCCGATCACGTTCCTCAGATGGTGTCAAGTCGAGGTCAGATAGAGTGTCTCGTTTCTGATTAACAGCCTCCGATGGTCCAAAGAATACGAATAGTCTATTCAGACCTCGAGCAAGTTGTAACGCACGAGGGTCGGAATAATCGTTTGAACCTTCGGGCAATTTATCTTGCATCTGAGGAGGATGGACCGGCACCAAGCTTCTCTCCGAAATCATAGTTGACCCAACTTCAACTTCAGCTACATTGAAGGCCGTGTCCGGTTCACGTGGGTGAGTTTGTGGAGATTGTACCTGCTCGACATTGTCATCAGGGTTTGGTGGTGCGACTCCTTCAGGCTCTTCTTCCAGCACATCATCATGTCCAGCTGTGGTCTTTTCCTTCACAGGTTTGCCTGCTCGCCCTCTTTGTCTTCGTACTTCACCGATAATGTAATTCAATTTCCGGATGATGTGCTCATTACTTGCATGGAGTCTCATGACAGAAAGTTCCACTGTCTGGTATTGAAGCCAAACATACAACGCCATTGTTAACATTAAACTTCAAATCCAAAATATAAACAAACACAGAACTAAGCTTACCTTCAAACGACGCATAATAATTGCCATCTTGCCAGAGTCGCTCGCAGGATCAACTTCTTCCTCTGGATAAGTTTCGACATCACCTTCTTCCTGTTAATTACATTATGACACAATTACTCTTTCGTATAGTAATAAATACACAAGTACGTGCATTACAAGGTGGACAAAACTTACAAGATCGGCAACTTCAGCGTACGCAACGCAAAAAATGGCTTTCAGCCGCTCATCATCCCAATCTCGACACCGAGGCATTGTCCTACTGGTGTTTCTTGAGCTGCTATCATCAACAGACTTTTTGCAAGCATAAAACAACTGAAACCGGAATAACAAACGCAAACATTAACGATGTTTTGTACAGAGTAAACACTTCACTCTAAACTCAATAAATAAGCTAAACAAACACTTCACTATAAGATCTCACCAGCAGTAGATGAACGCAACCTCCTATATACTTTCCCTGATGACTTTTGAATGCCCTCACTTGACTAACAAGATTATCAAGCACGTGAGTGGCCCAGTCAAACTTACAAATTGCCTCGACATCCCGTGTGGCTAGAAGGTACTCCTTGTCAATATCGAAGGCAGTTGTTGGGCACAAATAGCATCCTACTATGAAAAGTACGACCTCCGCCTTCCAAAGGTCATCGGGGAAATCTCTTCCCATCATTGTACTTTCAACGGACTTCAGAGATATCTTCCCTCTCTTCAGGTGAAGTTTAAGTTCGTCCCGAACGGTCTCCATGTGACCACTAAATGGCACACCGACTTTCGTAGCAGGTAAGCCAATCAGGGCCTCAACATCAACAGACTGCATTCGGTGCTCCACACCATCAATTACCATTACCCTCTTAACGGGGTCGAACAACTTAAGACAACACTTCAACGCCTTGTGATGAACTTGCCTACTTGCCAAATGCAATAGCCCATTAAATCCTAAGTCAGAAAGGGCTGCCCGCTTCGCATCATTAAATGTATTCAGGACAGAAAACAACTTCCGCGGACTACACCTTGTATAAAGGTACTCCTGAGTAAACACACGTAGACTACCTCAATACTAGAATCATAATGACTCGCAACAATGATGGTTCAACATTTACCTTGTCTTTACGCAGCCACTTCGCCTTCTCCTTTTTAGAAGAACCAGAAGCTGGTGTGTTGCCTTCGTTAGGACCTTCTGCAGGGTGATCACCGAATGCCTCGGGTGAAATTTCTCCAGGCAATTCTGCAAATTCTTCTTCCATATCTGCACTTTCGATGAAATAACTAAAAAGGAAATCAACTAAACATCACAAACCGAATCAACGGAAACCATATCAAATCGAATTACACCCCACTCAAACAAAACAGAATTCAAACCGAACCCCAAATCACCCACGAAACCCACTCCATCACCCAGTACATCAGCCAGTCACACCAAAACACCCACGAAACCACGGAATCGAACACCCACTCCATCACCCACGAAACCACGGAATCGACCACCCACTCCATCACCCACGAAACCACGGAATCGAACACCCACTCCATCACCCACGAAACCCACTCCATCACCCAGTACATCAGCCAGTCACACCAAAACACCCACGAAACCACGGAATCGAACACCCACACCATCACCCAGTCCCACTCGAACCGAACACCCACTCCATCACCCAGCCCACTGTAACCACTACAAAACCGAAACCCAAATCTGTCACGAAACCTTAAACGACTACACACCCTCACGCACACTCGACCGACTCAACTAAACCAATAACGAAACCACAATGCAGAAAAAAACCCAACTTACCGCGTCGGGCGACCACCTAATATCCTACCCGTTCCAGCCCTAAACCGTAATGGCAGAAGAAAATGGTCGAGAAAGGGAGAGGACGACCACCTGATGTCCTTGTCGTCCAAACCAGGAGACCCGCCTCCACTTCCACAGCAATGGCGAACCAAACGGAAGGAATGGGTTCGGAGAGGGAAGGAAGACGATCGGCGGCGGGAAGGAAAACGTCTTCGAACGAAATGGAGGAATAGTTTCAGTAAAGTAGTAATAATACTAGTAACCGGGGCAAAAAAGTCATTTCACATCAAAATTTAGAATAATTAGGTTCGGAGTTAGGTTCGGAAACACTGTTCAAAGTAGTAAAATTTCTTAGTCAACGCCTATAAAGTAGTGACAATTTACTACTTATTTCAGTAAAAACATCTTAAAGTAGTAAACATTTACGACAAACCCTACCTATTTACTACCAATTTTACCAACTCAAACATAATTTTACTAAAAATCACAACGAAAGTAGTAAACAATTACTACTTATAGACATAATTTGTACAGTTAAAAGTAGTACAATTTACTATTTTTTATACTACTTTTACGCTGACTTTACTAAAAAGGAGAAATTTAGTAAAGTCAGCGTAAAAGTAGTAAAAAAAGTAGTAAAATGTACTACTTTTTTTTACTACTTCTACGTTGACTTTACTAAAAGTGTGGTTTTCTTAGTAAAGTCAACGTAGAAGTAGTAAAAAAAGTAGTACATTTTACTATTTTTTTTACTACTTCTACGTTGACTTTACTAAAAATGAGGTCTTAGTAAAGTCAGCGTAAAAGTAGTAAAATTGCACTACGATGAACAGTGAAAAAGTAGTAAAATTTACGACATTTTATACTACATTTGCGTTGACTTTACTAAAAGAAGACCAAAAAGTAGTAAAATTTACTACGTTTTTTACTACTTTTGCATTGACTTGAGTAGTAACGGTCAACTTTTAGTAAAATTTATTACTTATTTTTAGTATTAAGTAGTAAACTACGTAAGTCCCACGTGCACGTACCGTTAGCCGCTTCGCAAAATTTATTATTATCACCCCCCCACCCCCTTCCTTCATCCTCTTCTCTCCTCCTTTTTCTTTTTCCTTTCTTTCTATCTGCTGAAGAAAGACAGCCAGCCAGACCTCTGCTTCGAGACATACGTTCATTTGTTTATTTTAGAAGTAGATGAAACCAAACAGAAAAGAAATATATGTCCCTGTACGGCGTGGGCGATTCTCTTCTTCCCTTTTGGTTGTATACATAAACACATTTTGTATGTATCATCAGTGCTTTTTTGCTGGGGGTTTTTGGTCGTCGACCCAGAAGCAATAAATGTTATAATGAGAGAGAGAGAGAGAGAGAGAGGGCTCGATAATATAACTTTTTTGGGGGGTGGGGGGGGTGTCTCTCTTTCTGATGTTTGTGTTTCTCCCCATCCATTACTAGTATTATTATTATTTATTATTTTACTTGGCACTTGGGGGCAGGTGTAATCATTTCGATAAAACGCTTTTCCCCTCCATCAGCAAGGACATGGCATGGCTTCTTCTCCTCCTCCTTACCAATATTTCATCGTACAAGACCTCCTTCTTCTGCTCCCAACTCATGAAGACTGCCCGACGTGCTCTCCTGTGATAGAAAAAGAAAAAAAGGAAAAAGAGACCAAACCCCGAGTCGGATAAATATTAAACTTATAAAGCTAATAGAGATAGATAGATAGATGTTACAACAAACAGTGGGAGAGACCGTACATGAATGAACGGTTGAATGAAAACACTGTGTTGTGATTCCCCTGAGAGCTCCTTCCCTTGGTCTTTTTCCTTGGACACATGCGAAATCGGGGAGAGACAAAAATCCCCCTTGTGATGGAATTTAAAAAAAAAATGATAATAATAATGATAAGAACATGAAAAAGACCAAGGACTACTGTTCCCTCTCCTGTTGATGATTGTTCCATGTCACGATTGGAGGGCAGGTTTCTCTTCCTTTTTTTTTCTTCGCCCCCCCCCCCCCCAGGGGTTTTGTTTCTATGCTGTCCCCTTCAGTTTGAGATAACATGGAGAAACAATGATTCCCTTCCCCCCCCCCCCACCATACACACACACACATCGTCTCTGAACATGCATCGATACTGTTTTTTGTACATGAAGATATTTGGTTGTAAGATATGGTATGATATCAGAGTTGGGAGGAGTGGTGGTGTGTCTGAAATAATAATTTGTCATCGAGAGAGAGTCTCTGATTTCTTATTTTGTTGTTTTTTTTAACAACTGGGCGATTTTCCCTTTTGCGAAGGGGGGGGGGGGGTTCCATCTCTTTCTGCTGGTGTTTGTGTATGTTTCTTCCCCCCTTTTTCCATGGAAAAAAGTGCAGGTTTGTTGACCACATCTTTGATGATGCTTGTCTGTAATCGCCTAACCCCAAGTAAGTGATTATCCATTCCCGGTAGTCGCGGCAAGCGCGAGATGAGATGGATACGACCTCTATCGCGACTACCACAAGGTTAGAATGGGGATGGTGGTGGTGGTGGGGGGTATGGTAGTGGTGTGGAGGCCCTCTCTTTTGCGTGCCTGTGAGAGTGTGTGGATGTTTTGTTGGCAATGCAGCATAATATAAAAGGACATTCCTGTCGTCTGGGTTCAAGGATGTAATGATAATACCATTTGAACACCAGACATTTGAACTGTCGGCTGAAACCCATTTGCCATTGTGGATCATTCATTATAGGTATAAGAAGAAGATATAGTGAGACAGACTCTACGGGCATTTCAAATTATTATTATTAAAACCCTTTTAATCATTTTAAAAGTAAAATGACATGGAATATGAGAAGGCCGGGCAATTATATCATAACAGTGAGGAAGAATATGGAATTTGGTGAATATTAACCGTGGCAATGAGGCAAAAGGAAAGGAAAGGGTGGTATTAAAGGCAAGCAGAGGTATGTATAGAGTAGTGAGCAGCTTTTGCTGCATTTTTCTAGAGGTAGAGAGACAGAAATAAGCTCAAAGAAGAAGAAGAAGAAGAAGCTTCCTTTCCACACTCACACGGCCTTCTTCCTTCAACAAACAGCAACAACCTCGTCCCTCCTGTTGTTGTGTCCGAGATTAAAACACCAACCCCTCTTCGTTCTTTCGTGGCCCAGTTTTAAAAATCCCACCTTTGTTCCTTCTCCTTTCACCTTTTCATGTCTACGTGTACGCCCTTAGAGCATGATTACATAGGCCTAACCGAGGTCGCCTCCACCCCGCCGATGGCCTCCTCCAAGCCTCCCCCTCCTCCTCTCGACATTAAGGAAACAGAGCTGCGGCTTGGCCTGCCGGGTTCCAACTTTCTCAAGAAGAGGGCTCATCATCACCTGCCTACTCCTGGGGTCTCTGCTTTTGGGTTGGGTTCCCACGAGGGTGGTGGGGATACCTTCCTCGGGATTGCGCTGAACCCGGGGAGGAACCCCACTTCCGGGGCTAAAAGAGGGTTCTTTGACGCCATCGACGGATGCTACGCCAAGGGAGGAGGTGGCGGCGGTGGCGGTGGCTCTCCCCGGGGAGGTGTTGGTGGGGTCGTTAGCTCCCCTGGATGTGCTTCCATGGCTGTAAGGAACGAAACGGTCGCCCCTAGGGATGAAGAGAGCGAGCTGGAGAAGAAGAAGGAGGAGGATCAAGTGAGCGAGCATGGTAGCGCTGCCCCTGCAGCCAAGTGAGCGCCTTTCCCCTTCTTTGCTTTTGATCGTTGCCTGCACTTGGCTTGTCTTCTGTAGCAGTTGCCTTTTACTTGACCCCATATGCTGTTTTTCGGAGTGATTATTTGATTAAGTTTCTAGCATGAACTAGAGATAGAAAGTGAGTATTTTAGTGTAGACAACGATGTTCATCCTAGGATATGGATGGTGGATTTATGATGGAAGATGAGGCTGCTATTGATCTGTGTCGGGATGCTGCAATTTTCTTTTTCCTTTTTGACAGAGCTCAGGTTGTTGGTTGGCCTCCGATTCGGTCCTTCCGCAAGAACACCATGGCCTCTGCTCTGGCCAAGAGTAGCGAAGAAGTCGAAGGGAAACTGGCTGGGTGTCTCTACGTGAAGGTCAGCATGGATGGTGCTCCTTATCTGCGGAAGGTCAACCTCAAGAACTACAAAACTTATGCGGAGCTCTTGGCTGCTCTTGAGCATATGTTTAGCTGCTTCAAGATTGGTAAGGATCTCTGTTTGGATGAAACCCCTTTTCGGAAAAGAATTTCTGGAACTTGCAGCCTTGTGAGCATTGGACTAAACAACTACGTAGCAAGTTTCTGAAATGCTGTCTTTATTGTATTATTGATCGAGAATCATACTCGTAGCGTGGGACTTGGATGGATATAACCTTATTGCATGGGAAAGACCAGATCTGCCTCACTTGCATAACGAGCTATTTACGAGTTAACGACAGGGGACAAGATGATAGCTAAAACAGTAGCTTGTGTGAATGGGTGGCAAATCATCTCGAAACAGCATGCGTCTTAAAGTTCTCGACTTTGTTGTTCTGTGAATTGCAGCATCAGGCAATTGTGTTTCCAACGATCGCATGGGAGGGGAAATCTCCTCGGAGAGACAGTTGGCAGATCTTCTGAATGGTTCTGAGTTTGTGCTGACCTATGAAGATAAAGATGGTGACTGGATGCTGGTTGGCGATGTTCCTTGGAGGTGAGCAGCTCGTTTCTCGGATGATCATTCTAAATCCCTAAGCATAAAGCATAAGCTGCACAAACTCAAAACTTTTTCTGCACTCGTGTGCATTTGTATACATTTCGTTTTTCAGGATGTTTGCCGAATCTTGTCGACGACTGAGGATTATGAAAGGTTCCGATGCGATCGGTCTAGGTACCTGAATATTCGGAGACCTTTATTTTTTTTGGAAGCTCTGTGAGGTTCTTGCACTTCCAAATATGGGAACTGACTAAATTGCTGGTTCGCAGCTCCAAGGTCTGGAGAGAAATGCAAGAAGGAAGACTGATGGGAGTAACGAGCATGTCCCTGGAGAAAGGAATTCGACCCAAATGTTATTTATGTTCGCGCATGCATGCATGTTGCCTTTTTTCACCCCCTGAAGTATTGAATGTTTGTATCCTTTTATTTCTATAGTAAAATGGTGGGAGGTGTTCCAAGCCCATCTCTCTGTGTTTGCTTTGGAACTGTTCCTGGGAATATTTTGTCTTCCTAGTAAATTGTCGGCTTGCTGC
Source organism: Melastoma dodecandrum (assembly GCA_029817715.1). Taxonomy (NCBI): domain Eukaryota; kingdom Viridiplantae; phylum Streptophyta; class Magnoliopsida; order Myrtales; family Melastomataceae; genus Melastoma; species Melastoma dodecandrum. Next base: position 670,455 of record JARUPY010000271.1, read on the forward strand.
TCCTCTCATACTCACGCGCAAAATCTTTTCCATATTTTGTTGGCAAAGAACGTCAATTTTTCACAGGCCAACAATTGCATGAAAAGCAGAACATCCTCCACATAAAGGAGATTTACAACAATGCCCAACAGAATTCTAACAGTTGCCCAAACTTGATCAGAAGCTTTTATTTTTTCTTTCAATGCCAAGCCTTATCCGGGAAAGCAGGACTGCTGGGGCGAAATCAGAATAAACATACTAAGCAATCTGCATTTAAAAACGAGGATACCAAGTGGAAGATGAGAACTCATATTGATTGACAGGAATAGAGCTTGCATGATCAACAACATTCAGAAACAAGACTCGGAGAGCATCGATATCTACCCTACTCAGTTGCAAAGACTACTGTTCTGATACCTGAACATATACCATCTGAGTATACCCGTTGAATACAGAATTATCGAGTCTGCTCAAGCCAAGCCTCTGAAACAACGCATACCGGCCATCTTCTACAATTGGAGGCACCGTCCGAGCAGGGTCATATCGCGATTGGTGGGTTAACGAAGGACCTGCAACAGGAGGGAGCTCCCAATACACATCGAGCACGGACTCCAGGAATCTGCTGTTCTGGAAGTGCTGGGCTTGGGAAATGGGTGTATTACTGTGGTTAAAGTTGTCGCGCATGTAACCACGGACGCCCCACCAAGCCTCATTATGACCACATAGTTCATCTACGTCCACTGCCTTCTCCCAGAATTTCTTTCTTCTAGATCTAATTCGTGCTTCATCGCTGTCTTTAAAGCAGCTGTGACCACCCCCTGAAAGGAGAGGACCACTAGCATTAATCTATGCAACTTTACCCAAACACGAAACCAAAATTCAAGAAAATCTCAGTAGTAGATATACATAGTAAATGCATAGGCAGGATATACAAAACCGTGATAAGATAACACGACAGGATTAATATTAAATAACTAATATCACAATAACTTTGGAACCCTGCATGGAAAAAAACAGGTAGGATCCCAAGTCATACAAATGTATGAAATAAATTCTGCAGCACTCTAAATAGGACACCGGAAAATGATGATGTTTGAATCATCTACAGCTTTTTTGTCATTCACAGAAGTACCTCTTACATAGTCCTGGTCACAAATCTGCCTCAAGGAGTAATGATCCCCAGTTCCAGTGTCATAGTTATCCTCAAAAATCATATGTCTGAAACCAGCTTTTAAGGCTTGCTTAAGCCTGGACAAGAAGAAATGTGCAATGAGAAAAGATATATCAGGAAGAGCATGCATTTCCATAACATCAAAAGAATTGTTCTAAAAATGAAAATAACCAAAGAAAACATTCACAACCTCTTTAACTCATTTTGATGATCATCGAAAAATATGAGCACCCGGCTAAGATCTGTAATCCCATGCTTCCTCATCACAGCTTTCCAGTCCATACTCCCAAAATCTATAAAATCCTTTCCCGCAAAGTAGGTGCAGTTGCCATCAACATAAGCGGGTCCTTTCTTCAAGTACTTCTCGGGATGTCTGGGTGTCACTGATATGATTCTCGTATCTGGCATGGCCTGGCGCAAAACCCAGGTTGAATGACCCTTGAAGGCACCACTCTCAATCATGATATCTGGTTTAAGCCACCTCGTCATGAACCATAGCCCAAAGCTGTGGTCAAAACCCATTCCGAACATGTTATTCTTGATAGGTCGTTGTTCATATATGGGTAGAAACTCTTCAACCCCCTTAATCAAATCCTTGGACGTCCACTCCACCGTCTTTCCATGTCTCGGTCTGCCTTTTACCAAAAAGCCGAAACTCTTAAAAAGGAGGCACTGTACAGTCTCTTCATAATCTAACTCCATAGCTAATGTAAAGCACCATCCGTAACGACAAATTCAAAAACTACATATCTTGGAAGATAAAGACAATTCACTAATCCAATCGTCATTCAAGCTCAAATAAACTTCCCATTACCTCTCAGAATCATAACATAAACTTCAAAATACGTGATTTTAAACCCAACAACCATGAGTGAACTAAACCCCGCACCTAACCAATCCGAACAGCAACTGATAATCAACCACCCAACAGACGCAGATCCAATATCAAAGATCTCCTCTCAACACCACCAACTAAAATTTAGGAAAGCGCATTCTTGTGAATGCCGCACTTACACCAGGGAACGCCAAGGGATCCGAAATCGGATTCGAGCCCGTCGAAGCCGAAGAATCGGGCACGGGAGACCGGGTCGAAGCGGTCGGAGACGCAGACGACGTTGCGGGAGATACGAATCAGGGTAGGGACGAGGAAGACAAAGACGAGGCAGAGGAGGAGAACGGGCCAGGCGCAGGGGATGACGTGGGGGAGCCTGGCGAGGTGGTTGGTCACCCTGGAGATTAGGACGGAGGCGCGGGATTGCTTCTTGGTCTTGGATTCATCGGCGGAGGTGACCCCAGCCCCGGCGTCGTCCGGGTGAGGGGAGGATCGGCGCATCGAGAGGACGCGTTCGAGCATGGGATAGTTTGTGGGGCGAGTTAGAGTGAGTTTAAGGGAAGGTACATAAAATAAAGCAAAGCTCTTTTTCGCCGCTGGCTTTAATTTGTGATTTTTGTTATTCTCAAATAAATCAAGAAATTAGCGGAAGACAGACAGACACAAACTTCTTGTAGGAAGCCAAGAAGGAAGGGGAAAGGTTTCACCTTTTCAAAAGATTCACATCCACCGGCGCGAGAACGGATGATTGCTGCTTGTTCGCGCTCTCTCCTCGGCTTCAGGTGAGGAGCTTGTCCCAACTATCTGTTCGGAATTCTTTCCTTTCACTGGGTGACCGCCGCGGCGCCCGCACAGGTTGGACTGGGCGTTGAGTTCGGCGGGTTCGCGTGCCGTTTGGAGTGATTTTAGGGTATACTTTTTTCTTCTTTTATGGGTCGAGGGTGTAGTGAATGGATTGTGAAGGTGATTGGTTTTTGCTTCTTGGCTACGACGATCAGGCACCCAGATGCTGTAATGGTGGGCTGAGGGCGTATCGTCGGGGGATTGGAAGTGGGAAGGGAGATTGGGGATCGATGGAGAACATCAAGCACCGCAAAAGAGTCTACCTTGCGTGGAGGGCAGTTTCTACTCAGGCTTGCTCTTCTGAAGGTTAGGGGTTTGTTTTTCAGATGGGTTTTTTAGGCTTTCTTTCGAGACCAGCGTTTTCCTTGAGAGTTTCTATGACGTTTCTTCCGCTCCGCCGCAAATTGCGATCCTGTATTTTGGCTTGTGCGCTGTTGGTATTGGGTGGAGGTTGGTTTATCTTTCGAACTTTTGCATCTGCTGAATTCGTTCTGCTTCATCTGAATTCTGCATGCACAAACGAAGTTTTTCAGGTAGAATGTCTTGGATGATGCTTGTTTAATTTCAGAATTTTCTGCGGCGGATGTGCAAGTAAAAAGTGGAGAAGGAATAGCTGTTCAAGAGTCGGTAATCACAGATGGCAAGATGGGAACATCTCTGGGCACATATTCCACATCTTTTCCAAACAAACATGCTGTATCTGTTAATGTGAGAATTTATCTATCGTTGATCTTATATGGTGTTTCATAATTCTCCATTGGAATTTGTATGGCATATGATGTAAAATTTTTGAATTTATGGATGGGAATTATGATGTAGATAAAATGTTTGGTTGCTTGTTTCATTTAAATAAATGTTGCGATTGACCTTTGATAAAATTTTCACATGTATAGTTTGTTTCATTTATAATAGACTGCTTTTCCTAGGTGGAAATTATGATATTTTGGCCCCATTTCCTCTATAATGTAGTTCAACATTTGGATTATTCAACAATTTTTTATCGGTTTTTAGTTTTGTGTTCAACATTCAGGTAGGTTCCTCACTAATGCGCTTCATCAAAGGATTCGGGTATGATAATGGAAGATCTGTGATCATCCAGTACTGAACTTGTTCCAGAAGAATGATGTTCCTGCATTTTTCCTTCAGTGGGTCTACTCAGAAGAAATTAGAAGATGATCTTGACGTCAAGATAATATTTCCTCCGACAAGAACAGAGGATCACTTAAGTAAGCCTTAGTGGTTGCATGGAATAGTCTTTTAAAATGATATTTTCTAATTGTAGATAATTTCTAATGGTTTCTCTTGCATTTTTTTTCCTTTTTTGGGATAAACAGTTCCAATCTGAAATCCATGATTTTGTGTGGCTTAGTGATTGAAGGAAAATCCGGTGAAGCTGTGAGCAAGGCGTTGGAGAAGATACAAGTTATAATTGAAGAGGTTAAAACCAACATTTTTTCTTATCCTTGTTTTGATCCTGGACTAATTTTTTGGAGTCCTTGTGTTTGAACTCTTTTATTTATTTGTAATAGGCAGTTGAAAGTCCAAGGCTCGATTATTCACATTTTGTTTCGCTGCCTTTAGCCGTTCACCCGGAATTGGTTGACAAACTTTTTAAATTCCAAAATAGTATATTGGAAAGTGGAAGTTCCCTAGAAGATGATGATTCTAGTGAAGATAATAACCCTGAGGTTAAAGATGGTAAGCAGCAGTTGAGCAATCTTGAGGCTAAGCTTAAAGACCAAGATGTCAGCGAACAAGTTGTGGTTAATACAGGCAGCACATCAATTGTCAGTTACCCACCTAAGGCGTCAAAATCCTCGTCATCATCAAGTATAAAGACAAAATTCTTTTAGTCTCTTTGACTTCATTATCAGTTATTGTTGACAGTTAAACCGGCCGATTTATCTGCTGGTGCATCGCTTTAATGATTGTAAGTCATGCTTAACCTGTTTGATAGGCCTTGGAATCGATAAATCCATTTTCATCAGGCCAAGAACATTCCATTTGACAGTCCTCATGCTGAAATTGTGGAACAAGGATCGGGTTAGTTCAGCGTGTGAGGTCCTTAAGGTAACCTTCCTTACTGGTAAACATGTTGAATGATTAGCTGAAACATTGAAAGAAAACTTAATACATTAGCCTTCATGTAGAGTGTTTCTTCAGAGGTAAAAGATGCGCTGGAGAATCGACCTGTCTCCATTAGACTTAAGGGACTGGTATCCTCTCTGACTTGCTTTCTTTTAGAAGATGACTTCTGCTCGTTTTGTTTTGGTAAAAAACCTTTTCACTCTGATTCTTATCTTAAGGAATTGCCTTATTTTCTGATGCCTTTTTTTCTGGATTTTTGTCCTCTATCTTGTTTGGAGTACTCTAGGCTATCTCTTAACATACTTCAGCTGTGATCTTCATCTCTGTGAGCTACTGTCTTGGAACTTGTGGGTGAATTTTTGACACTCAAATCGTTGAGTACTCCAATCAAAGTCTACTGCTGCATATACAATTTTTTGAGTTCTGCCCATAGTTCTTTGCATGATGATTATGTTTGAAATTCGTCTTTTCTTGTGCAAACATTATGTGTTCTAACATAATTCCCTTTGCTGGCTGTTTCATGCAACGATCTTGTCTCCACTTGTCCCTATCAGGGGATGTAGCCACTGTATTTTTACAATATATTGTATTACAGTGTCTGTAGGCATTAATTGTAAAATGATTTGGCTGACTCATCACATGGATAACCTCTTTCTTATCCCATGATCACCAAGGTTCATGTTGTTGACAATGATCGAGGAAATTGTCTGTTATTGTTTTAAGGCGCAAGAATGCTCGTCTTCTGCAGGAGTGCATGAAAGGTTCGGTTGCCAAAGCTCGAGTTGTGCACGTGCCTGTGGAAGAAATTGGCAATGAGGGGAGACTTTTACGAGCATGCCGTATCCCCTCTTCCGTGTGTTTTGTTCAAGAGAATGACAGTTCCACCTTTTTGTTTGGTTTGCGACTTAATAGGATTTCTTTGGTAGGAAGGCTGTTATTCATTATCGAGGGAGAACTAACTCTCCCTTTCGCTGGCAAGTAGCGGTTGCTTGCCATTAGTGGTGGTTGTAATGTAATTGTGAACCAGCCAGCCATCACTGCTAGCCAACGAGCACTGCTATTGCAACTTCTTGGTGACTGATCCCTGACTATTGTCGGCGCCAGTCCACTAGATATCTCCGGTTCTAGTCATCATATCCTAAGGAAATAATCAAACCAATCCTCCTTGTTCAGTTTATTCTTGTACCATCATTGGTAATATTTATCTTCTTTTCCCACTGCTTCATCCCATTAATGAAAGACTATCAGTGTGCGGACCATTCCATGAAATCTCAACCGTAAACGTGCTCTAAACTGTTCTTGAATGCTTAACTTGCTGGTTCTGTGGACCTTAATACCTTTTGTTTTCTTAAGAGGTGATTACGGATGCATTTATTAAAGCTGGACTAGTTCTGGAGAGGGATGCGACGCATACACTGAAGGTCTGCATGTTCCCTTATTTTTTCGTTCATTGCACTGAGATTCGACCAGATTGTATCTTTTGGAGCCTTGGGGGGGGGGGGGGGGGGGGGGGTGTTCGGTCTTATGGTCTGAGTCATGAAATGACTTGTTGCGTCTCTGCAGATGTTTTGGTATGATCAATTGAAGTTGTTTATATCATTTTCAATCTGAGTAATCGTTGCACTGTGATTGTATCTTCATCCTTTGGTCCTTCCTTCCTATTTCTGATCCCTGCCTCTCCATATTGCAGTTACATGCCACCGTGATGAATGTGAGGCATCGGAAAAGGTGCCCTGCAGGAACCACTTGATATCCCTATCAGCTTAACCCTTAATGCTTAGTCACATGCCTTTGACTTGGTTGAACTCGAAATGTCTGATATGTTCACTAACAACACGTTCTTGCAGCAGGAGTAGCAAAAAGTTCTACTCCTTCGATGCGCGTGGTGTATTCAAAGAATACGGATCCGAGGATTGGGGGGATTACAATATCCCCGAAGCTCATCTATCAGAGAGGTTCGCATTTGACGAGAATGGCTATTATCACTGCTGTGCCTCGATTCCCTTTCCTGAACCCATGCAGACAGACTAGTTGACAAAAAAGCGACGGAAGTCAACGGCAATGTGTGCTGCCATGGTGTTGCCGCTCGTCGTGTTTGTTGAAGCATTTTAGGAACCGCAAAATGTATTCCTGGAGCTGCCTTTTGAGAGAGCGTTGGATCGGGTACGACCCTTTTGGCTTTGTCATGTGATTGAAAGCAAAGTTGGGCAAGACATGTGATGATGCTTTGGTGACCACGACAATATCGCCGGAGTCGGCCGACTCTTTACTCTTCTTTGGAATGATTGCCGGTGCTCTTAATGCCTATCTTTAATCGATGCTACTTTTAGCTGGGGGGGAAATGTCCATATCATATGGAGCCAACCCAGTTGTATTCTTTCCCTTTGCCGTCTTTTGGTGACCCCCCCCTCGGTGACCTAGCAATCTGATCCGCTCGGCTCATCCATCTTCGGGCATCCTCGAAGGCGTGGTCATGCAAAGGGCAGGTGAGAGGCTTAGTGTGGTCGGTGCATTGCATTGATGTGGACAGGTACAAATGATAAATGTGTTGCAATTTTTTTTCTCTTCATTCCTTTTTGCCAACCACTCTCGTGCCTATCATCAACGAAAAAGTAGGAAAAAAGGACCCACACCCATGTCCATGTGGAGGAGAATCATTCATTTGCTTCCCGACACTTCCATTGATGGAAAAACTTCTTCACCATTCTCATGACCGACTTCGTCTTTATCATCTTCATAAGCATGAAGACAAACCGCCCCTCCCCATCTTCGAGCATTAGTGTGGTTAAGAATAAGCTTTGCCTTTCTGCTTTTTGAAGAAGTGCATATAAGGAGGGGCGCATTGCATTTGTGTGTGCGTGCGTGTTTTACAATCCAAAGAGACAATCTACTTAGCTTTCTTCTTCTTCTTCTTCTTAGTTGTAGTAGAGAAATGGCCAAGATTGCCTTTGGACGTTTTGACGATTCCTTCGGCCTGGGAACCATCAGGGCCTACCTGGCCGAGTTCATCTCAACCTTCATCTTCGTCTTTGCGGGCGTCGGTTCCGCCATTGCTTATGGTCTGCTATAGAGCCCTAAACCCTCTAACTCCATCGATCCCTTTGTCTGTGGTTTACTTTACTCCCTTTGCTATGGCACAGATAAGATCACCTCCGATGCTGCTCTCGATCCGTCCGGTCTAGTTGCCGTGGCGGTTTGCCATGGATTTGCTCTGTTCGTCGCGGTGGCCATCAGTGCCAACATCTCAGGCGGGCACGTGAACCCAGCAGTCACGCTCGGGTTGGCTCTCGGTGGCCAGATTACGATCCTCACGGGCATACTTTACTGGATCGCCCAGTTGGCCGGCTCCATCGTTGCCTGTCTACTCCTCCAAGTGGTCACCGGAGGCTTGGTAAGATTTACTTTACTCTCTCAGCACTACGTGCAACAGTGGCACTTATTTGGTCAGTGTTAAAACTGTGTCCGAATAGGCAATTCCCGTTCACAGTCTAGCAGCCGGAGTCGGAGCAGTCCAAGGAGTGGTCATGGAGATCATAGCCACATTCGCCTTGGTCTATACTGTTTACGCCACAGCGGCTGACCCGAAGAAAGGCTCTTTAGGGACTATTGCCCCTATTGCAATCGGCTTGATAGTCGGAGCAAACATCCTGGCAGCTGGCCCGTTCTCCGGTGGGTCTATGAACCCAGCCCGCTCATTCGGGCCTGCAGTCGTCAGTGGGGACTTCTACAACAACTGGGTCTACTGGGTCGGGCCACTCATCGGTGGAGGGGCTGCCGGGCTCATCTACACCAACGTATTCATGCACCATGACCACGCTCCCCTGTCCAGCGAGTTCTAAGCAAGCCAAATCCACAACTCACGTCCTTGCTGCTCTGCCCTTGCTTGTTCTTCTTGATAGTTGTCTCGTTTCGTGGTTGTCGCTTTTGATGTTGTCGCTTTTGAGGTTGTCTCGTTTCGAGGTTGTCGCTTTTGATGTTGCACATGTTGCTGGTTTTCAGAAAATGCTGCAAGTATTCCCCACGTTTCCTAATACTTGATCAAAAGATCAAGTGGTCAGATCCCGTCTCCATATTCACAAAAGCTTATTTGCAAGATCAAAAGACTATTCCGAACGACGTTATCTTGCAGATTCCTCTGTGCTATTACGTTATTATTGCCGGAGAATCGTCGAGGCTGCTCCACAACTGGACCTGCATCTTTTTCGTCCTCTTTAACTGTTTGAACATGTCTAGACGCTCGGAAGAATATGGAGACGGGATCTGACCACAGCAGAATCATGGTTAACCGATGTTTCAATTTGTGAAGGAAATTTAACAGTAATACCAAACAAGCTCGAATTGAGTAAATATGGTCTGACCATGAATGGGGCATACTTCTTGAGAGCCGCTATGATCGCTGCATGACCAACTGCAGAAACCTGGTTCTTATATCATCAGATCAATTTTGTATAATGGCGACACCGTAAAGTCTGTTCTAGCAGAGAAACGGGTAACTCACAGGAAGAAGCATCAGTATTGTGACCGGAACCATATAAGCGAGATCCAGCAATGTCCTCCGAATCTTCTTCCTTTCTCTTCTCGTGAGCCTTTGACCACAAAATTGCTTCGAAAGTAGATCCACTGACACCTGGATGTCAGTCACGAGCAGTTGCGTGCCCATACATATGTCCTACGGACAAAAGTATTCAACTTATCTCGAGAAAGTATGCTGTGTTTAAACCTCTGCTGAATCGCTTACCAGGCCAGATGATGCCAGCTTTCCACTGCACTTCCTGATCAAACTTCGGCGAGGCATGTTGGCTTTGGCAGCATCTACCCCATCCACAACCGGCAATATCTTCATTCCATTTGATCCAGCACCCTTTGATATCAATTACCAGAAGGTATCAATATTTCGTGGCACCAGCAGCGATAACTGAATAATCCAACAAAATCATTGAAGCTAAAACTTTAGCAGTATTTTAGCTTTTGAAAGTAACGTCCGAACCTTTATCATTCTGGATGGATGCTGTGATATATCTCTGACAGATGACACCTCATCTACCAATGACATGCCTCTCTGATTCTCAAAGGCTACATATAGCTTACTTGCGTGCCTTGAATCTGTGATTGACATCGTCTCATGAAAACTTGTTTCCGTGCTCCTTGGAGGCTCACTGATTAAATGAAATGATGGAACCATTAAAGCTTTAGTTTTGGTTGTTGCTTCATAACCATCAATAGGATAACATACCCGGATTTTACTTGATAAGCCGCCCAATAGTCCTCCAGACAAATAGCCAGAAGGCTTTGGCTGAATAAGCAGTCAGCCAAAAAACCAAGCAATTAACTTTTCTCCCTTCTTTCCAAATACGAACTTAGGAGTCTTGTTGACCAAATTTACCTCCGCAGCAAGAAGGTTAGTGTTTCAGCATCCAAGGGTTGCAAGGTCGAACGACTGAAATGTGCAAACCCCGAGAAAACATCGTAGCAAATAGTGAAAACTGCCGATAGCATCATTTCCTTTTCTGCTTGGATGGCATGCTGTCTGGACCTTTTCCTCATCTGACGGCTTATGGTGGGTTGAGTGGCGTAAAAGTCAAGCCACCCAATTTCATCAACTATTATCTGGAATTGCGAGGATTCTTATCATGTTTCGAAACGAAACTCGTTGACAGCACCAAACATCCCAGATTAGAAACATACCTCCATAAATAGTTGATAAGCAGCTAAAGTTGCAAACTCGGGGTATATGAAGATAACATTGCATTCCAAGTAACTGCGAAGGAAAAATTTGAGAGAATATCATATGTAAGAATGGCAATGTCTATCTACGTTCTCTAATATTAACCTGATAAATTCCATTAATGTCTCGTCGACTTCTTTTATCCCCATGTTGCCCAGATACAACCTAGTTTTTCTTCCCAGGTACGCAAATAGTCCAAGAACGGCCAAGTTCTCCGCTTTAAACTGCCAAGTTTACAACAATGAGAGCCAGCGGGTGGCTACAACCAAACATGGTTCGCATCAACAAGACTTGTATAAAGGTTAAACCTCATCATCAGAACTTTTGATCCCTGCCATGAGAGACTCGCTTCGGAAAGCAAGGAGCAGCTTCTTTTGAGTTAAGCCAATCCAGAACTCTAGCTCCTCATAGTTCTCGCTGGGAAAAACCTTTCTACCAAAAAATCTCAGGAAGCGTGCTTCGAAGCCAGCTTCCGTAGCCAAGACATGCAATTTCTCCACCGAGACAAGACTGTGAGATAGCTCCATAAGCTCAAGTACCACGTCCTCAAGGGACAGTGCAACCATGGTACAAGATGAATACTGAGGGCCTAGTTTTGCCACAGCCGTACAGCAACCGATGGCGACAATGATTCCTGCTATACCACTGAACAACACAACGATAAGGGTTCTGGCTGTTTTCCAAATCACACTGACTGGTCAACACGAGGACATGAAGTCATATCAGTAACAAAACTGAGCACATATAAATAAACATATGACAGCCAGCACAAATGAAGCAGACCTTCCCGCATACTCCACGGACCAGTGCTTCAGCAAATGAATAAAGAAGGCAGTCATTCGTGGCAATTCAACTTCCCTAAACCATTCCACCAATCCTGCTCGTATCTTGCTCAACTGGCTTTCTATGAACTCCTGGACCAAGTTGAGCCTCGGGCTCAGGCTGACCACCAACAGAATATCATGGTTCAGATAACACATAGCAGATTAAAGACTTTGGGCAAGATACCTACATGGAAATGATTATGACTAGGACTACACCCTTGAGTTAAGGATCAATAAGTATGAAAATGTGCCATCCGCCACGGAGAAAGTAATCATGACCTCAACAGATAGCAATGGCTTCCTTTGTAGCTCTGTTACACTAATGCAGAATTTTGGACACTATCCTTACATCTCCCCAACAGCAGAAGGCGTCATGTTACGTTCATGAGAAAGCAAAGCCTCCAACTCGATCACCGTAGTCAATGAAGCATAGATTGCCACCTGTAGAGCAACTACTAACGTCACTTGCTGGGGACGCTCAACAACGAACTAAAATGGCCATTTCGGGAAATTCTAATCCATGGTCTTCTGAGGAATCGCTAAAGTCACTCAATTGATGCATTTAACGAATTCATATTCCGCTTCTGAAATTTGCAGGTAATAGCTGACGACAGTTCCTCTATTTACCTGGTACGACAGAGTCCTAAGCCACGCCCGTGCATCCTTCCCAATCCAGGCCATCGAAAGCTCGGCAACACTTGCATTCATACCAAGCGCCTCGATCGCACAGTAAAAGCTCCTCGAAGATTCATGCAGCACCCGAACGAGACGATCCACGCGATGACTTCCGATTCGCTCCTCATCAATTTTTGCAGTCGAAGTCCAATCCTCATTACAACCAGTTACGGCAGAGCAAGCAGCGGGAGGCAACGACGCGTCTGAAGAAAACAGCCCGAACATACCACGACGAGTGACCGAGCTCGGGAGAGACAAGCAATCCCGCAACGGAGACGACGACTTCCACACGCCTCTGCCTCGATCGCAGTAATCAAGCGTCTTCCGATCACGTTTCCTACGCATCACACTCAAGAAAATGAGGTCAAAGGAAGCGATTCACGACAGACGGGGGAGGAACTAGAAAGAGTAGGAGAGAAGGGAGGAAGGAAGTAAGGAAAGTGGGGTTGGGGTTTACGAGGAGGGGAGGATGATGTCGGGAAGACGAAGGGAGACAGGGGAAGCCATGCGGGAGAGGAGGTGAGACCCGCGATTTGGGGAGTAAGGAAGAATGGGAAGAACCGGGGATGGATTTGGATGGGATTGGAATCGGGCGAAGACATCGAGGAGACACACACCAAAGGAAGAAAGGTTGACAGATGAACAGTAAGAAGTAGTAGTAGTAGTAGATGTAGACCCCTCCCCTCCAACTCCAAGGAAGTCCGTTTGTTTCGTCGCCGTACCAATCACCGACAGGACAGAAACAGACAAAAAAAAAACCAAAAAAGAAAGAAAGCCCTGTCCTAAGCCCATTAAGGGAGTGCTGCCATCGGCCCAGTTTAATTAGAGTTGTTGGGTTGACTTTCGGCTGGTTTTCTCTTTTATGAGACGTTGGTTGTCATGTCCCTAATCAAAAACAGGGCCGATGAGATGACGATTCCTCTTTTATATAACCGTTGTTGGCATGGCAAAAATTTTGTGCCTAATTTAATTATGGCAGTGCAGAAACTTATTTTAATATCACCCATCAGAGTAAGAATGGGGAATACAACCCCGTACTAAGCGTATGTCACATAAGTCTGCGAAGAGGGAAATACTATTAAGTCTTCGAAGGCAAAATCGTGCGGTCAAAGATCAGAAAAGATCTTAACTTCGAGATTTTCGGAAAAAAGGACACGTTCCCATTATTTGATAAGATTTTCAGATAGAGAAAATCTGGGGAAAATCTCTAGTTATCTGATTTAATATGAAAAGGAAGAAACTGTTAAGTCAGGTCAAAACTGCTCTACTAGGGTTGTTACTAACATTCTAGATAGTTGATTGAGATGGCCACGATATGGCAAAATATCCTAAGAATGTGGCATACATCCTAAGCAAATCAAAAATTCAGTATAAAAGGGAGAAGTTCATCTTGAGGAAAAAAGACGACAATCAAACTTAAACACATTTTGCATTGATCGTCGACGACCTGGGTGAACTCGCAGGGATTTTTGGTCTTCGCTTCCCCATCAGTGAGTAACCGTATTTATTTTTTTTTTACTAGCGACAACATCCGAATCCCTGTGAGTAATCGTACCAAATATTATCAACGTGATCCGTTTCGACGCGAACATTAACGAAATGTGGCTATTGATTACTTTACACGTGGGTGATTAGACTAAACCAAGCCCATGTTTTTGGCGACTTGATAGAAGACTACTCCTCCCACTCCCCCTCTCATTTATTGTTCTATGTGGGTTTCTTATCGTGGTTAAAATATTGATACATATAATTTTAATGTATTTTAAAATAAAAAAATTCTTCAATTTCAATAAACCACAATTTCTTTTAAAAATCGTGCTGGCTAATCGATGATGTCATCCTTATCGGGGCAATCAAATCATCCGTAGTTAATGCATGGCTTGCCAATTCGTGACGTCTGTCACTTCTCTCGCGGTTAGTCGTATTGATATGATGTCCACTTACTTTATTTTAGGGTCATGCTTTGTCCGGTACTTTTGGGATACGCGTCAAGATACTTTTACGTCGTGTCTAAATAATATCACTCTCAGGATAAATATAATATCACTCGACATGTCTTGACATCTTAATGCATATTTTGATTGTCACGTTTAGAATTTGAAAGTGACCCGAAAAAGTAAAAAATATATATATATTGGGTTGTCTCTTGTCAATTGGATCCTTTGATGGAGTAAAAACATAAAGAGAAAATCGAATTTCCATTGTTATGAATTCAAAAGATGAGAGGGATTTGTATAATTTAAACCAAACCAAATAGAGTATACCAAAATTATTTTTTGGTTTTATTCTTTAAATGAAAAATTATTTAAACCAAATCCAATTGATGTGAAACCCAAATTAATCAAACTAAAATATTTTTATTTGGTTTGGCTATAAATAAAGAATGAAATTTTTTTTCCGAAGAGAAATGAAACGGAAAGTTACATGTAGTTATTTTGATATAAATTAGAGAAATAATTCATTTTTAAATATTAGTTTGATTCGGTATAATCAAATAATACAATTGTACACGTGGTATATAAAGATACTTATACACATATCCGAGGAGGTGTCTAACTTTTTGAAACGAAGGCGTATGATCGCGTCGTATTCGTGTCCTTATCATTGTCCGGACATCATAGCAGATCAGTTTTTGGCGAGGTCGGGTGGAGGGTGTGTGGTTTAGAATGCAAGACTGACAGAGTGAGTAGCCGCGGGGGGCGTGCGCGAGGAGGAGGCCACACAAAACAACCCTAGAAATAAATAAATTAAAAATATCTCTAACGTGTGTATTTCGAATTTGGCCCCCCCCGGGAAAGAAGGACGAAGACAAACAACATGACTTATTTTAACTTGTTTTGTGTATTACATAGGGTGGGTGGGGGGAGAGTAGGGAGGGGACAGAGGAAGAAGCCAGGGAGAAGCACAAAAAAGCAAAGTGCTAAAGCTGAGAAGGGGAACGTGAAAGGACAAGTAGTGAGGAGAGCGACGCGGAAGAGAAAGGAAGAGAAAATAGTAAACGAAAGACACTCATCAATACGGGATTAGTGGAAATACTAATTCGTTTAAATTTTGTTTAAGGAGTTCGAATCGAGGCCCGAATTAGTCTTCTTAAGCGCGCCACTACCAAGGAAAATAAGGAAAGGAAGAAACCGTAGGGTCTGCTTAGGACAAGTCGTTGTCGCTGTGGTTCCATCACCGCCTCAATAATTTGGACGACCCAAAGATTTAATAAGAAAACAAAGAAAATAATTAAATGAGTTGGTCTACCCGAGGGGGAGAGGGGAATTTCCCCTGATGTTTCTCGAGTTTTGTAGCTATTTACCTGCTTGCTACAAATGACATTACTCCTTTCTTACGTGAATATACGCTTCCCAAACGCAACTGCTGCTAATCCCTATTACAAGGATAGAATCCTCCCCCACTCCCTCCCCTATCTGCTCATAATAATGTTCGCAGATGCGTGAGTTGTGAATTCCAACACGTGAAAGAAGAAAAAAGGAATCCGCAAGCCCCTCTCCGTTCGTACGTCTTTATGTTTCTTTTTTTTATATATATTTTTGGTCCGAATGGCAAGGGGGGATCACAGTTAGGTTACGTGTCGCTGTAAAAGAGGAGCCTGTCCCACACCCCGATATATTTATTAAAAATGATAATTAATAAATTCTTCTATATATGTTTCCCATCCCCCATTCCTTGCTTCTGCCGATTTTCAATAATTTTTTTTTTCCACACAGAAAGAAAGGAGAGACTCTGCCCCTAGACGACAGCATTTGACGACCATGTCCGAAATCCCATGCACAGCTTCAGACACGTCCAGCCACTCCCCTGCCTCCTCTCCTTCCACCTCCTCCTCCTCCTCTTCCTCCTCCTCCATCCTTCCGTTGTCCCATCAGCAGGATAAGAAGAAGAAGAGCGTCAAGAAGCGGGAGCACGAGCAGGGCATCGAGGACAACGACCGTCCGCCTGCCAAGAGGGGACGGGACCAAGGGACCAAGCACCCGGTTTACAGGGGCGTAAGGATGCGGAGCTGGGGCAAGTGGGTGTCCGAGATACGCGAGCCGAGGAAGAAGTCGCGCATCTGGCTGGGGACGTTCCCAACCGCCGAGATGGCTGCTAGGGCCCATGACGTCGCTGCAGTCGCCATAAAGGGGAACTCCGCCGTTCTCAACTTCCCCCAACACGTGGAGTCGTTGCCAAGGCCAGATTCAACGGCACCTAGGGATGTACAGGCCGCGGCGGCAAGGGCTGCCTCAATGACCGAGTTGGACCCCGTGACCGTGTCCGCCGGCATTGCGGCGCCATTGACCTCAAATCCCGACGGCTTGGACAACCCAGAGGGTTTGTGCGAGATAACCGAGCTGCCCAACATCGATATCACCAACTCTGTAACGTTCGAGTCCACGGACTACTGGTTGGTGGAACCAGTGGAGCTAGCGGAGTGGAATTCCCTGATCACTTACGGCGAGGATGAACAGTCGAACCTAGGGATGGAAATGGAATTCCTTGATCACTTATTCCAGGCATGAACTTTCAGTTGCAAAAAACGGAGGAGGTCAGGCAGGCAAGCCCTTGGACTTGATGTAAAATATTCTATTATACATAGCATAAATACATATTATATTATTACTACTTGGTATGATGGGTCTGTTGGGTTAGAGATTTAAGATTGTTTTGTTATTCCGCTGGTCTGTGGTCTGACTCTCCCATTAGTATTGTGCTTTATTTATTATTCTTCGTGCGTTCTCAGATTTAGGTAGCGTGTCGCCGTTATGTCCTAACTAGCCTAACTTCTCGATTTGGGTAACACTTAGTGAAATTGGAAAGGAGCGGGCTTAACATTCAAAATCAGGAAACAAATGAATCGGAAAGAAGGCCTTAACAACGGCTCTAGTCGCCATTAAAGTTGCTCTCGTCTTTATTTTACCAAAGAGTGTCGCTTCTCTTTAATATTTTTTTTATGGCTCGGGACCTTTTCGTTCTTGTTGGATTGGGACGATGTATGTATGTATGTACACGGCATATGGACGTTGTGTTTCTGCCCTTTCCTTTCCTTTCCTTTCCTTTCCTCTTTCCTTTCCTCCTCTTGTTGTTACTTTAAAAGTCTTCGTGACCGTTGCATCCATCCACTGGCAGCCGCCTTGAGGGAATTATAAAAAATAAATAAAAAAACAAACACCCACTTCCGGACACCTCGTCGCATGATGACGTCACCGAACGAATAGAACTAAAATCCCGCCGAAATCAGTGCAGCCGATTGATCCGTTTGTTTCGTTGCGGCGATGAAATCAGATTAAGCCATTCGAGGTTTCTAACTGGACCGACCCCAATTTGTGCGTTGAACGATGCTTTTTGACCGGAAAATTTTAAGCGATGTAGAAACTGAAATTTCCGATCGATGTGAGTTTGCTCACCCAAAAAAAAGAAAGTAGAATTTATTTAGAAGCAGAAAGAATGTGCATTAAAGGAGCTGCCTTTACAAAAAACAGGGTTAGATTATTTTTTTCCTGCAACAAACAATACTTCTCCTCGATAAATCAGTTAACACGATCGCGTGACCTCTGAGTTTCTTTTGATCTGGGGGAATCGCGTTTACTTTCACGGCCACCACGCCGCGAACCCTCGCTCTCGTCGACGTATTTTTCTAACACGTTTTCGGGACGAATGCTAAGAATGGGTCCGAGCAAAAAGTAAATAAATTCGATGTGATGACATACGGGGGGAAGAGGGTATGGTCGCGTAGGACGTCGTTGTGGAGCATTAGCAGCATACATCACACACCCACATGTATAAAATGTGGCCAAATTACGGGACGAAATAATGCCCCCAAAACCCCACCAAAGGCAGAAATTTATTTAAGAATCCTGTCCCCCCCCATGGAGAGAGGGACATTTCGCTTGCGGATGACATGACACCCTCTTGAACAGTGTTCTTTCCATAGGATCCTCTGCATTTATGGAGTATGGTATGGGTTTGCAAATTAATTATGTTTGATATTCGGTCCCCCCCCCCTCTGGAATTCTTTTCCTTAGTACAGATGCATGTGCATTCGGCTATTCCTTTGTCTTCTCTTCTGTATAGGCGTAGTAGTAATGTAATTTCCAGACTCGGTGATGGCTTGGGGGAATTTTTATGATCGATTTGGCAGAGGAACGGTGAGATGTTGTTTTTCCTACTGTTTTGACTGCTTTTAGTGGGATTTGGCTTTCTATTTTAAGTGAAGTGAAGGGAATGAAATCAGGGGGGAAGAGGGAAGAAAGGAATGTAATTCAATGCCGAACATTTCGCTTGATTTTTAATATTTGATGCTTACGTTGCCATTACGATTCTCTCCAAGAAACTCGGCAGAATAAATGCCCCGTCGCTTACATTTTGTTCTTATTTAGTTATCAATCATCTTCAACTTCGTCTGGTTCGTCTTAACTTTTTCTGGGCATTAAAATCTTCTTCTTCTTTTTTTTAAATTTCAATTATTAACGGGGGGAGATGCAAAAAGGCTTGCTTGATTCATGTGGTTGGTAAGGGTAGCTTTCATCTTGTGTCGAGGATATTTCGATTAGGTGGGCGTATTATGACTACCGTATGTGATGATGCCACGCATTGAGCAGCAGTAGTTGAAATGTAGAGAGCAGAGCTCTCGTGACTCATCAACTGCTCGTCGTTTTCTCACTCGATCGTGAATGTGATTATAATGTTTACATTGAACTGGGGTTTTTGGGAATTGCTAAGATTGTGTCGTGTTCGATTTTAATCAAATTTTTGGTCGGTAATCAGTCATTGTTTATCAGTTGATTCAGGAGCACAAGAGGACACGCTTCTTTTTATAATTTCTTTTAATAAAGGGCAAGAGGTGATGAAGCTCGAACTTAAGCCCCCAAATGATTACCATGAAATCTTTATGACAATAACGTGACCATGAGAAAGAAATGATACGATGATGATGATGATGATTAACCGAAAGATAACCGATGGGGCGAAGACCACCACCCCGGTCGGAAGGCCATACCGATGAATACGGCCTAAGCTTAGCCCAAAACAAAACACAAATGTAGGAAAGAATGCATCAAGTTGATTCAAATAATAATAGAATCGTACCATTTCAGAATGGGAGGATATGAAAGATTAAGTCAGAAGGAAATTACACCGACACATGCACCACCCCCAGGGTGTTAGTGTGCGTTTATGTGTCAAGACACTTTATTATATTTGCGAATAAATAATTAATAAATACGAGTATTTGTCATTGATTATTTTACTTTTCTGCATGTAAAATTATTTATGATAGATTCCCACATATTAATGAGTATATTAATCTAAAATAGTCCATGATCGGATAGATGTTTAGAAGGGACGACCGGGGAATAGTACATCTATGTTATACTTAGGGATACCCTGAGATTCGGGATACTGGACACGACCCGTTTAACTGATCTTTTGACTTGAGACCATTTATTCTATGCATGGAGTTTATGCGCTTTGACGTCGTTAAAAGCAGTCTTTAACCGGATTGTGAGTAATACGATTGTTGGGTGTGTGACAATGCGTAGAAAGAATAATGTGAGTCGATATATGATTCATCGCTTTTTTAGATTAGAGGTTGGCATTTAGGCCACTTGATATAGATATTAATGACTTTAAAATTCATGGTCGTGGTAGGATTGTTTTAAATTCAAGTGAGTATATTATATCTTGATAATCAAGTAAAAATAATTAATTCGGTGATGATGTATTTGCGACGAATTAATTGGGATGTCGGTTAGATGAAAAGATTGAATTACACAGTAATCGGTTCATAGTGGTATATGATTTATGATCATTATCCTAGCACGTTGGGTGACTAAAAACTGTTGCTAGACGGTTACCTTAGTTTATGTATGGATTTACACTGTCTTCGTGTATAGGACCTAGAAGGTCGCATGCATAGCACGTCGACACGAACATTATATTATTGATTATTTAGTGGATACTAAATTAATCTTTTATTATTTCAAAATTAGAATTAATTGGATTATTAATTTATTCTGAAATAAATTGATCAAAATCGGGTCAATTTTATTTGTAAGTATCGAGAACGAATCTGACTATGATAGCATGTCGAAATTATTTGTCGGGGTTCTTCACTTTATTGGATTATTTCCCAGTGGGAGGCTACTTTCACGGGAGACGGCAGTTGCGGAAGAATGACGCGGGGGAGTTCGGTCGGTCCGAGTCCGAGGTTGGGTCTAAACTTGTCAGAGATTCTACTCACATGGAGGCCAATTGAAAGAAGCCGAACCAATAGAAGAAGTTCACACTATGAGAATGGTCCAAACATTGCCCTGAGAGGATGCATCGTGTGAGCCAATTTTGCTATTAGTCAATGCTTTTGGAAAGACAAATCACGTCCAAAACAGCAGATGCTGCAAGCGATATGCAGCCGAGGAAGGTGAACACGATCGAGATGGTGACGTGGTCGCAGAAGCCCTGGAGCGGCTTGCAGAAGTTTGGAAGTGGAGTGTGGTTTATCCCCGTCCGGTTCACATTGGTTACCCCGGATGCTGCCGAACCGGCACTTGTCAAAATGTACGCAAACACCTGAAATGGAAAGAGGGCGCCACAAGATCTTAGGAACGAGTAGCAGTGCTCTAGATAGACCACATCAAGAGAGTTGTGATGGTCTTCTTACCTGATCTGCAGCGAAAAGAAGCCACAGGAAGCTCTCGGGAGGCATTACAGAAGACTTCCGTAGCAATCTCGGGATGAAAATCAGCAGCTGGAGGAGCGAGTGAGCCGCCACTGCTGCGGACACGCCAACCAGATACCTGGTTTCATTGGGATCGTACGTAACATTACTATATTAGTATTCATGCAAATCATACCTCGAATCTATGTAGAATATCCTCGCCAATAAGATATTGATTGGCAGACGCGGAGTCATTGGAAATAAATATGTGCAAGATATGGAGTTAGAGAACCATGCAACTCACTGGAAGGAGCTGGAGTAGGACCATTTGGACTGGACCGGGATCTGGAACCCGTAGAGGATTAGGTTGCTCGCCTCATGAGCCGTCACCATGAACGACAACGCCATAACTGAGCTTGCCATGCAAAGCAGCCTGAGGATAATGGTGACCATGTCGATCTTCTGCCACAGGACGATATCACTGAAACGGTGGGTGTCCGAGGGGGCATTCTCCAGGGAACCGTCAACACCATTCACCACCGTCTTTGCCGCAGTCTGGTCTTGCGGCAGGGAGAGGTCCAGGGTTGCCATCTTTTGGTCTTGGCCAGTTACCATTGCCGGAGTATCGTTTTCTGGGGTTAGTATTTTGAATACGATAGGTCAGGATTTGATTCTGAAGGTTGTGGTAGGGTGATCATCGTACTTATATAAGCAGGGGTTCCAAATGAAGGCCTTTCTGGTCTAACCAATAGAGAACCTCAGCAGTCACATTCACAAAACCCCCCTTATAAATAAGCACAGCCAGACAATCTATGTTCACGGGTACTTGTAATTTTATCACAATAGCCCCTTCACGGGAAACATCAAACTGCAGAACTCATTTGACCTATTCATCGAAATTCGATGACAGATGCAGTTGCAAGTGTATAGCTCTACCATCTCGATGAAGACGAGCAACAAAAGTATGACTGCAGTTATTGATGAGCAATGAGAAAAGAAGCATGCCGTTGATTCTCTTAAAAGAAAAGCCGAAAAAGATTCAAAACTACCAGGGTTTATTGGTCAACAGTTGAAACTTGTATCCACTCCCCATCCACGGCTTCATTCCACAGCGAAACATTGTTATTCCCATCAGCCACAGCAAGTATGTTGCCAGTTAGAGACCAGGAAACCCTCCAGACGGGTGTCTTGAAATCGTTCAGAACTCTGCCCTCCCACTGATCACCTTCCTTCGCCACCGTCCATATGATGACCTTCCCATCCTGGGAGGCACTCGCAATGGTCGATTTAGGAAGACCCAGGTTCGGTGCCCAGGCGACGTCTCTGACCCAATCGTTGTGCATGTGAAGTGCGGGGAAACAATCCAACTTCCAGGTCCCGTTGTCGAGCTTCCAAACTTTCACGGTATTGTCACAACCTCCCGAGCAAAGCTTCTGAACAGGCTCTAGCAGGCCAGAACCAACAATAGCACCAGGAGAGGTTGACGGGGCCCAAGACACAGAGGTGACACCAACAGGATGAGCTTGATCGATTTTCGAAGTGTCCCACCCACCATCAGGTCTGGCAGTGAAGACGGAAATGTTACCATCGGACGAACCACAGGCAAGGGAAAGCCCCAGTTCATGAGGAGCCCAAGCAATAGAATTCACCGAAGACTTGTGGTCTTCAAATACATGGAACTGGGACCATTCATTCTGGTTGCCTTCTTTCCAGACTATTACACGCCCATCGTAAGAACACGAAGCAAGGAAAGAGCCGAACTTTGGGTGAGCCCAGGATACCTGCCATACAGGACCCTGGTGACCAGTTAGGGTTGCAAGTTGCTGAGATCCAGAGTTGTTAACCCCAATTATCCTGATCGTGTTATCGGATGATGCGGTCGCAAGTCTCTTTCCATAGTAGTCCATCGCAACGTCATGGACTACATCCTTGTGTCCAGATTCAATCCTTTGTTCAGGCATCGTTGCAGCTCTGAACGGACAACCAGAAAGAATCTTGAGCGACTCGTATAAACAGAAGAATACAAGAGCTTAACTCGGACAAATAGTTCATGGCTGGACCACATCAACGCCTAACTAGCAATAAAATCGGGCAATCCAATAACTCGTTCATCTAGCTCATCTTTCTCTCCATGTATCTAATACATTTCAAAGCAGAATTCTGTGTAGCTTCATCCGAGGATGTCAAGATGCAAAGATCGAGGTTGTAAAACAGAAGTACGGAATCAGTGTCTCGGTATCTACTCATGTCCCTGGACCATCTCTAGTTTACACGTTAACATGGCAGGAAACAAGAGAACAGAGCAGAATACCAAATTCATCCAACTCCCTATGATGATTTTTCCCCAGGAACCAAAAACATAGCCATTCGATTGCGGGGGCAGCAACAACAACAACACGCCGCAGATCTGGCACAGATCAGACACCACCACAACAACAAAAAAAGCCAGGGATACACGCGAGATCTGAATCAAACGAAGCAGACGCGATCTTCACCTTGGCGGAGAAGGAGCGGCGATTCGGCAGCGATTTTGGGGTCGGGGAAGAAGAGAAGAAATCGACGATCCCGTCCGGTGGAATCCTCGTCTGTATTTCCCTCCTCCTGGCGTTCAATATAGGCCTTAGAAGCCCGGTATGATTCAAACATGGGCCGACCGTGGAGCTGACCGGGCCTCCACACTGGTACTGGCCCATTATCCCCAGTTCGACATCCTCTTCCTTTTTTTATATATGTATTATGTATACGGGGGTATATCCAGGATTGGGGGAATTGGCCCTACTCGTACCAACTCTGCTCCATCTTCGATGTGGATCATCCCTGTGGCGTCTGTGTACCTTTTCAATATTCTTTCTTCCATGAAATAAGGGCGCATGGCATGGGACGCATGAACGGAGTTGGGGAAGGACAAGAAATTGCAAGTCAACCAACCATGCGGTGGCAGTAAAACGAAAGAATAATAAGAACAGGAAGAATATCTCTGAAATTCGCATGATGTTATGACTGCCTCGCAACTCCTGGGACGGCATATCTAAAATCACTTCCCCCGCTAGATATTGTGTGAGAAGCAGCAATAGGAAGAAGGAGATTGGGTTGACGAGGCCTGGGCAGGGGGAGGTCGGACGGGACACACGACGTCCCCAGCCCCCGGATCCACCGACGGACCGACACCTCATGGTGACGCCGGCGCCACGCCATTATTGGTCTAGGAAATGTTGTGGCTGTCATGTGGAGGAGGAGGTGGTAGCTGTGAATCCAAAAACATTGGATTTTCCGGGATTTGTACAATGTTGAAGGCATCCGGGTTGACTCAAAGTCAAATTCTTTTCCCTCGTCCGAAGAACAGAAAATGGGTGGGTTGGGGGGGAGGGCACGGCACAAGAACAAAGTCACATCACACCCACCACCTCTCGATATCAGTCCCACTCCCAATCTCTATCTCCATCCAACCTGTCCTTGAATTACCTTTCAAACGTCACGTCACGCCTCGTCATCTCCTTACCGCAGATTATACGGAACTAAACAAAGATTCCTTACTACTCGTTCATTGTCCAGTGAGGGCTGTGGACTGTTGTTTTAGGTTTCACAGACTCGGCTCAACCACAGCTACAAAACATACTTCTAAAAGACACTCCTAAGGTAGTTTCTTTTCTTTCTTTCTTTTATTTGAATGTTAAGCTTTTAAAAGACTCCGAGGCGCATGCATGAAAAGGGTGCAATGATAGTATGTTTGTAGCTGTGCTGTCTGTCCCGTGACCGACAGTCACAGACACACACACCTCTTTAAATTAAACAATTCCCCCCACCCCTCCTCCCCTCTTAGGCCTTATAGACCCCATTTTGTTCCTTTTGCCCCCTCTGAATTGCAGCTACTTACATAATTGCCATTGTCCCCCCGAATGAATAAGGAAAAAGGGTGTCCCTTTCCCTGATGATCTTCGTAAAAAGAGAGCGCGTCTCCAGGAGATTTTCCCGTGAATGGAAGTGGTCAGGCAAAGTTCTGGTTGGGATGTCTCTGGAAAGTGACTTCAATCCAATCTGAGGAGGAGATAATTAGGTGGTCTTTTCCTTTCCTGGTCCTTGTCATCACAGAAAAAACACCTCCCTCCCCTTCGTAGTCGTTTTCATCTCCCCGACGTTTTATCCCAAATTTTGATAATTCTAAGAGAAATGGGGCTGCTAAAAGACAAATCCATCTTTTACCCGTAACCTTGGATTTTGACTTTTTGCAGGAAGGAATAATTTGTTCAACTTTTACTGCCATGATGCGCTCTGTCCCTTTGCATTTGTTGTCCCCCCACAGTAGAAAGGAATTTGAAGGTCTTCCCGTCGTAACACCACTGGGATTGACCCGTGAACTAGGTAGGAGGAGACATTCCATTCAAAAGTCTTTTCCACAAGGGTCCCGTTGGCATCCGCGTTTTTTTTTTTTTACTCTGCTCGATTTTCGGAGCTTCGTTTCAACTAATTCGGACTCGATCCGGGTAAGACATCGGACTATGGTGGGTGGGTCTTCCAACGGGGGTGACTGAATACTTTCGAACTCGAAACCTTCTCGAGCGAATATAAACCCTTTACCACTTGAACCAACGTTACATCCACCTTTTTAATGCGATGTAAAAGATGATCGTTGTAATTATTGTTATCTATTAAGGCAAGTAATACAGCAACCCTTTGCTGTTCGATATGAGAGTAGTGTACAACAATAATTCATTCTAGTGTGCTTGACAAGAGCAACATGTGGATTTAAATTGGATTCCACTCCACCACCATTCTCATTTTCCTTACACAGGCAAAGGGACCACGAAGAAGACGGTAAACAGTGTAAGAAGGATAAGGAAGGGGAAGAACCGGAGCTGGATATTATGTCTGAAAAAGCCCCAAGGTTTGACGTGAACTGACTTTGGCTTTTTGGGTGATTGCGTGTGTCCGTATTTGACTGTTTCAGCGTCAAATTGAGGGAAAATTAAAGAACCGAGAGCCTCTTCGCTTTCCTCTTCCCGTCTTTTGTTCTTTCCCCTTTTCTTCCGGCAAAGCCTGCTTTACTGCTACCATACATACCATATGCCCACTTCGTTCTTCATTTAATGAGTCTGCTGCGCTTCTTTTGTGCGATTTCGGTCCTGCTAAGCATTTAAGATGGTCTAGGATTGGAACGTGTTTGCAGGTGACCTATAGATACTCCATGCAGAGAGGGGGGGAGGGGGCTGGAATCGGAATCTTTCATTGATGGGTCGGCGATGCGCAGGGTGGTGATTCGTGTTTTCTTCCTTCGTGCAGAATCTTTGGTCTTGTAATGGGGGAAGCCATTTAACACGTTCTTGGGATGAAATCATGAAACTGGGTTCTGGGTCGGAGTAAAGTTTGAACATTTCTTTATGTAAGAGGAGAACAGGGAGACGGCTGAAGGGGAGGGCAGCGAACGGGAGTGCTTTGGTAAAGGGAACAGGTGTCGTTTCTTTAGGGAAAGGTCTCTGGATTTTTCTGTTTTTGTCGAGTTTTAAGGTATGAGAATAAAGGGAAGAGTGTTGGAGGGGAGGGAAGCTTGGCTCTGATCTCGATAGATTTCATCCCGGTCTTGTGCTTGGCGCTGCTGCTTCTTAGCCGGTCAATAAGGATAACTGCGTGCTAGACCATCTGTTTCTGCCTTCTTCGGTTTCCGAGAGCTCGGAAATCTGGGGACAAGCCCGGGTGGGATATAAAGGAAGAGGTGCTGGTGTGTGGAGATGTTAAAGCTGTGATCTTTATGGTTCTTGAGGGAGATGGCGACGTCCTGTCAGGATGGGAGGGGAGGGAGTAATATTAATAGCAGTGGTGGTTGCATGGATAATGGCAAGTACGTGAGGTATACGCCAGAGCAGGTGGAGGCTCTCGAGAGGCTGTACCACGAGTGCCCGAAGCCGAGCTCGCTCTGTAGGCAGCAGTTAATTAGGGAGTGCCCAATCCTGTCTAATATTGAGCCGAAGCAAATCAAGGTCTGGTTCCAGAACAGAAGGTGTGTGGTTTAGCTCTCTCTACTAACTTTGGTCATTATATGATGCTGAGGTTTGGTTTACTTCAGCATGGACAGCCAGTCCTTTCTGATAATTTTTATGGAGGAAATATCCTTATTTGGGATATTTTGTCTGTTGATCCTGTGATTGAAATTGTAAGTGGGTGATTTGTTATGGACTGGTTGGGGATTGCTTACTTGGGGAGGAAACAATTTGATATAATAATGCTTTTTAGCGGTCTCTCTGGGTGTTTAGATGTCGAGAGAAGCAGAGGAAAGAGGCTTCACGCCTCCATGCTGTTAATAGGAAGCTCACTGCAATGAACAAGCTGCTCATGGAAGAGAATGATAGGTTGCAGAAGCAAGTGTCTCAGTTGGTGTACGAGAATGGCTATTTCCGCCAGCACACCCAGAGCGTGAGAGCCTAGCCTCTTTCTCCGCTTTGTTTCCTGTCATGTCTAACAAACGTTATGATGTTGCCTGCATTTTTATCGCAATGAGTTTTAACAAGAAACTCCTGGTAAAATCATTGAGTAGAAGCTTCACAATTAGTAGAGGCGATATTGTTCATTGTCTATTGTGTGTTTACACCATTTTATATAGAAATTTTGAGATGGCGAATTTTCTTTTGACAGACAAAGCTTGCAACTAAAGATACAAGTTGTGAGTCAGTGGTGACGTGTGGTCAACACCAGTTGGCATCCCAGCATCCTCCAAGGGATGCTAGTCCTGCAGGGTTTGTGGAATTGAGTTGTTCGGTCACTTTCTCTCATTTATGGCTTTGTGATACTGAAATTTTTCTGCAGCCTATTGGCCATTGCAGAAGAAACCTTAGCAGACTTTCTTTCAAAGGCTACCGGAACTGCAGTAGAGTGGGTCCAAATGCCTGGAATGAAGGTATCTTTCCTATATCTTTTTGTAGGAGACTGTCTTTTGTTATTTATCAGGCACTTTAGTGCTGGGGCCTTATTGCTTTTGTGACGAACTTGTAGATTTCTATTATCTTTTTCCTTCTACCGTAGGATATAGAATGTGCTAGATCCTTCTTTATTTGTTTTCGGGTATCTGTTCAAACATTAATTTACCTTTCCCCTATTTTCTCCCCCTTTTATTGCATAGCCTGGTCCGGATTCCATTGGAATCATTGCTATTTCCCATGGTTGTGATGGCGTGGCAGCTCGAGCATGTGGCCTTGTAGGTCTTGAACCTACGAGAGTAAGCTCCTGTTTGCGGCTGTTTATAGTCCTTGTTTTGCCATTGACTATTTTATAGAGAGTCATGATGTAAAATGTCGATGAAAATAGGTTGCCGAAATCCTCAAGGATCGACCTTCATGGTATCGTGATTGTCGAGCCGTGGACGTGCTAAGTGTGCTGCCAACTGCCAATGGTGGTACCATTGAGCTGCTATACATGCAGGTGGAGATTTCTTTTTCATTTATTTTGTCTTATTGTTGCAGTTTGATTGATGTTATCTTTGTTGTCCTGAACTTCTCTTCCAAATGCAGCTTTATGCACCGACAACATTAGCCCCAGCTCGTGACTTTTGGTTATTGCGTTATACTTCAGTTCTTGAAGATGGAAGTCTCGTTGTATGCCATATTTTTCTTAGTACACTTATTTGTCATTTCCGATCTTTGTTTTATTTCACGATTAGAAATCAATTACATGTCCCCCTCTTATCAAATGTGTTTTGCGTGGTGCATGTTTTTTTTTAAATCCTTAAGGTATGTGAGAGGTCACTTAAGAATACTCAGAATGGTCCAACAATGCCTCCTGTTCAGCATTTTGTCCGTGCTGAAATGCTTCCTAGCGGTTACCTGATACGCCCTTGTGAGGGTGGTGGGTCAATCTTACGCATTGTCGATCACCTTGACCTCGAGGTAACAATCCACACTGAGGTTGTCGATATGGATCACACACACAGAGATATATACTCATGTTTGCATATATATTTGTTCGACTTATTATCAATAGCATCCTCACAAATTTTTGGGGATTTTTATCATTTGTCAGCCATGGAGCGTACCCGAGGTGTTGCGGCCATTGTATGAATCACCTATAATGCTTGCACAGAAAACGACAACGGCAGTGAGATTTCATCTGTCCACAATTACACTTATTTTGGTCAAATTTTTCCTTAGAGACTCGAGGCTACATATTTGTCCTAATCTTATTCATGTTAGGCTCTGCGCCATCTCAGGCAGATAGCTCAGGAGGTTTCACAGCCTAATGCTGCAGGGTTGGGCAGGCGACCAGCTACCCTTCGGGCTCATAGCCAGAGGTTAAGCAGGTGAATTTATCTCAATGCTCTCCATTATTTAACCGCTATTAGATCTTCTGGTTAATCTCTAATTATGTTATTTCTCGCAGGGGATTCAATGAGGCACTAAATGGGTTTAGTGACGAAGGATGGACAGTGATGGGCAATGATGGCATTGACGATGTTACTATACTGGTGAACTCGTCTCCTGATAAGCTTATGGGATTAAATCTCACCTTTTCTAATGGATTTCCAGCCATGAGCAATGCAGTCTTATGTGCTAGAGCATCTATGCTCTTGCAGGTCAGATATTCAATCATTGAAACAGACGCTTTGATTCTTTTTGTCCTGCTTGGTTTGATTCTTTACATATTATTCTTTCTCAGAATGTTCCTCCAGCTGTGCTCCTCCGTTTCCTGAGAGAGCATAGATCTGAATGGGTGGATAATAACATCGATGCATACTCTGCTTCTGCCATTAAACTCGGTGCATGTGCGTTGCCTGAAACCAGATTTGGGAGTTTTGGGGGTCAAATTATACTTCCACTAGCTCAATCAATCGAGCATGATGAGGTAACTTGGATTAGATGGTCTTAATCTAAATAGCTATTTGTTTGAAAATTACTCCTGATATGCCCCTCTTGTTCGGTTATCAAAGTTCTTAGAGGTCATCAAGCTGGATGAAAAGGGCTATTTTCATGAGGATGCAATGATGCCGAGGGAACTGCTCTTTTTGCAAGTCAGTTTTTTTTTCTTAACTTTGCAGATTTTGGTACAATTTCTTAAGCTGGTACCCTGATCAGAAGCATCCTTTGTAATTAAGAGTGCCATTTTCCCTTCTTCTGGTGCTTGGACAGCTGTGCACTGGAGTGGATGAAAACGCAGTGGGAACATGTGCTGAACTATTATTTGCTCCAATTGATGCATCTTTTGCTGATGATACTCCGCTTCTGCCTTCTGGCTTTCGTATCATCCCTCTTGACTCCGGAAAGGTCAGTATTTTGCAGAACTCTCGACCACACTGATCTTATACTGCCCTTGCTTTTTTATTGCAGCTTCTTTTCTGATGTTCCCTTTCTCCTTAACAGGAAGCTTCTAGCCCTAATCGCACGCTTGATCTGGCTTCCTCTCTTGAAATTGGCTCCAATGGAAACAAGGCTGCTAGTGACTCAACTTCTAATACCAGTTGTACAAGATCCATGATGACTATAGCATTTGAATTTGCATTCGAAAGCCATATGCAGGAACAAGTAGCTGCGATGGCTCGGCAGTATGTTCGAAGCATAATTTCGTCTGTTCAGAGAGTTGCGCTGGCACTCTCTCCTAATGCTGCGAGTTCACAAGCCGGACTGAGAATGCCTCTTGGTACTCCTGAAGCTCAGACTCTTGCTCACTGGATCTGCCATAGTTATAGGTCTGATCCTATCCAACCCTTGGTTCTTTGTCTCTCTGATTCCCACATTTTCTGCATTTAAAACGAAATTTCATGGTTGAGATTTTCGAAATGTGCAGGTGTTATTTGGGTGCTGAGCTTCTCAAACTCAGCGGCGATGGAGGAGAAAACATTCTTAAGAGTCTTTGGCACCATTCGGATGCTATCCTTTGTTGTTCTGTGAAGGTAATTTTGCTAATCTGGGTTAGGCAATACACATTAGTTTACTCCATATACTGAATAAGTTGCAGTAATTTGTGTGTTAAGTTAAAAGGTTCGTTATGCGAACATGAAGGTAACTACGAGCTCCTATAAGCTAACCCAATCTCATGTTTAGTGTGGCACTCTGTCCATTTCGCCCATGTTATGTTATTTGTTTTTCATTCTTTGCAGACATTGCCAGTTTTTACCTTTGCAAATCAAGCCGGGTTGGACATGCTCGAAACTACTCTGGTGGCGCTCCAGGACATTGCCTTGGAAAAGATATTTGACGAACACGGCCGCAAGACTCTCTGCTCGGATTTCCCTCAGATCTTGCAACAGGTTCGGGCTCTCTCCCCTAAAACATCTTTCTGGAAAGAGAAGTGAAAGGCAGTTGCATATCTGATAGTGTTTTTCAAGGTTTCTAACAGTAAACCATCACCTGGAACACAGGGTTTCACATGTCTTCAGGGCGGCATCTGCCTGTCAAGCATGGGTCGGCCAATCTCGTACGAAAGGGCAGTGGCATGGAAGGTTCTGAATGAAGAAGAGAATGTCCACTGCATCTGCTTTATGTTTATGAACTGGTCCTTTGTGTGATGGAGTTGAATCCCACCAGACCCGTCTTATTTTGCTTTTCGTGGTGTTGTTTCTCTGGGTAGAAGACACTGAATCTACTGTTTTGTGCTCGAGTGTTCCTTGTCTTGCAACTGACCTTGTTGTGCTTGCTCAGTAAGGAACAGGGGATTTACTTACTACTTAGGAAATGAAGGAGATGGCAAGTTCAGGTCCATACTGCTTTGTTTAGCCAAAATCAATTACTACAATGCCCCAGTATAAAGCAGGATCATCAATTTAAGCATCAATGTACATAAGTCAATTACTACAATGCCCCGAGGTCAGTTGTTGGACAAGCTCAGTTCATTGAGCTCCCTGGTAAGAGCAGGCATGCAGCTGGAGCTCCTCGTGATCATACCCTTCTTCTGACCACCACCCATTTCCTTGTCCCTTGGACTCAATGACTTGGCCCTGAGTGTTGTGCCCTTCTTCAGTATCTGCCGCATGGCATCCGCCTGGTACAGTGCCGGGTATGCCCTTATCTGCTTGAACCTAGCACACGCGCTCATGTGCAGCAGCAGTGCCTCGTCCTCCCTCATCTCTCCTCCTTGCCTCTCCATCTCTTCCTTCACCGCCTCTGCACACAGTCCGCATATCCACTTCCCTGAGAATCGTGCCCTCACCTTGTCGATGTACTCTGCGGTGTACTCCTCGCACATCCCGCAGCACTCGCACTTG
The DNA here is from genome assembly GCA_029817715.1 of Melastoma dodecandrum. Classification (NCBI taxonomy): domain Eukaryota; kingdom Viridiplantae; phylum Streptophyta; class Magnoliopsida; order Myrtales; family Melastomataceae; genus Melastoma; species Melastoma dodecandrum. The sequence goes on from JARUPY010000271.1 coordinate 702,412, forward strand.
GCGTCCTCCACCTCAGAGATGGGTGGCAGGGAGGAAGAGAACTCCATGGCTGCGACCTCCTCATTGACCGTGTCCTTGCTGAACTGCGACGTTATGTCGGACTTGGTTCGCAGCAGAGAGTCCTTCGACAGCCGGGGAGGAGGTGGCGGCTTCTTCGTAAATGATCTGGTGATAGAATCCCCATGTGGCGCCATCGCTCTTTCAATGTCTCCGTCTCTCATGAAACAAACTAGGTACGAGTGGTGCCGGAGGAGTGGCTTATTTATAAGCACGGCCGTCACTGCAGCTTGTGGACCGAGACGATCTTCGAGACGGTTATCGAAGAAGTAAAAGTTCTGCAAAGGCCCATGAACGGCCGTGAATAGCTCAGATTTTTCTCTTAAAGAGGAAGAAAAAAGGGGTGGCTATGAATGTAGCAAGTTGAGACCAACTAAAATGTTCGTTCGTCTCCCATCGCAAGGAAAAGCTCGAGGAAATAAATGGTCGTCTCCAACCGTTTTTCCTTTTCTCCTTTCCACGGCGTCCACGAGATCATGCGCCCGTAGCTTTGAAACCCACCCGGGAAATAAAAAACCACGTATCGATCCCCCGTTTATCAGTCACGGACGGCCTCGAAATGACCCTGTCTGATCCGAGAAGGTCACGGCCATCCAAGTTGTTCGTCACCCGTGCGTTGCGGTTCGCGAACCATTGCTCAATCAGAAAAGGACAGCATGGCGTAGGCTTCAAACGCCCCACCGCACACAGAACGTGTGTCCTACAGTCTCCAACAGCAATGGTGACAGCAGCAGCAGTAAGGAAAGTGTTCTCGAGGGGTCACGAGCGGGTGAATCTCTTTACCTTTTTGGGGACAATCTCGAACGGGGCAGGTACTAAAATGGCGGTTTGAGGTTTTCGTGGCTTTTAGCCCTGCATTTGTTTTATTATTATTATTATTATTATTATTATTATTCTATTTTTCTCGGCTATAAGGAAGTTGGTGGGGTGGGCAATTAATGCGAGACGATAAAGGCCGAGGGCGATGCCATGCTACCTCTTTGAATGTTGGGCTTAGTCCATTGAGCTCGGGCAGGCCCATTAAGGTTAAAAAGTGTTACTGGTGGATCTGCCTTTTTTTCCATTTTTCATGAACAAGCAAGGTAGCCAATTGTATTAGTAGTCTGGCCAAAAGTTATTTCTTCAATTTTTGTTTACTCAGATCTTCACTCAACCCTGTTTCTGAAAATTTGGATAAAAATACGACGATGATTCTTTTGCACAATAACATTTTTTTTATGTAGTGTAATTTTATTTCCGTACACAGTTTATCACAATTTTTCTTTCATCTTTTTAATTTCTTGGTACGAAATTAATAAAAAGGTTAGATGCAAGTACATGGGGGGTCCGCCGCCCTTTTTCCCCGAGGGCTGATGCCCGGCATTTTCCTTAGTTGCGAAGAGTTCCACTTGGTCAAAGGAGTTCCACATTGATGTCTTGGGACATGTGTTAAATTATATATATTATATATATATATTTTTTTAATAAAACACCTCTTCGGGCAGCTTTTCATTTTTATGGCGTGTCGGAAAGAAAAAGGCGTGTGTGCGCTTGTGTCCCTGCCGTGGTTATGCTTCTTCGGTTCGGACACCAATTCGCATCTTCTCATCATCGTACACTAATACTCCAAATAAAATAATAATAATAAAAAAATTAACTCTACTCGATTCGATTCCAGAGTAATTTTATCCGACCCATTTTCTTAAATAAAATAAATAAATCGATCCCCGGATTAAGAACTTTAAGGACGGGGTTATTGTTGTTAATACTAATATTTAGGAGTTGGTGACTATTTAACTAACGTAAAGTTCTCCCCATGAGAATTATAAAGTTAAAAAAAAGGGAAAGCAAATGAAAAATATCTATCTGTCACCCACAGGTTTCTTCAAAGTGCGAGCACTCCCCCTCCTCAAGACATTATTACAAAAAGTTAACCTTAATCCACCACTACATAAACCCCATCTGCTCTCAAACTCATCTCGCCTTCAAAACTAAATCGTCCTCATACCCACATATCTCGTCCCCTCCCTCGAGCTAGTTCCATGTAAAATGACCAAACTAGACATCCATCAGCACAACGTCGTCCCAATGGCCGCCAAGAAGGTCTGGAACGTCCTCCGGGTGTTCTACTTCATGCTGAGGAAGGAGATCTCCCGCCGCAAGCTCATGTCCGAGCTCAACCTCGTTATGAAGCGCGGCAAGATCGCCGGCAAGGCCATCTCCGGCCTCATGAACTTCAGCCACCACGGCAGCCACGGCTCCGGGTTCCATAATAATGACCGTGACCGTGCCGCTCCTTCGGCGTCCCCTGCCTCGGGGGAGTACGAGTTCAGCTGCAGCAACAGCCCTGTCACCGGCGGTCACAGCCACCCTAGTAACTACCTCAACACCCACTTCTTCTCTTCAAGAAACCACTTCCACGGCTTCTTCGGCTGCGCGCACCTCCCCAAGACCGCTGGGGATGAAGACACTGCCGCCGCCGAAGACGTTGCCTCGTTCGGTGATGCGGTGGTCATGGCGATGATAGAAGTGGAGGAGACGGATCAGGTGAGCGAGGTCGCCTCACCGATGCTGCCGGGGTTTGGGAGGACTCCGCTGGCCAGGCAACTCAGGATAACGGACTCGCCCTTCCCTTTGAAGGACGATGGGGACGGAGGGAAGGTTGATAAGGCGGCGGAGGAGTTCATACAGAAGTTCTACAGAGCATTGCAGAAGCAGAAGAGTGGCTGAAGAGTGTCCGAACAAAATAAAACTATGCTACTAGGGTTAATTGAATTTTGTTTGATCCAAGGTTGTCGGAAGAAATCAATGTCTTCGCCGGGTTTTGAAATAAGCGATTGCTTTGTACTTGAAGTTAAGGATAGACATTTCCTTAGTTTTTAGCTGGGCAGCCTCTTGACCAAGTCGTGTCGTATATAATGGGATTCGAATAATAAGGAAAAGGGGTTTTGTTAATAATAACTGGGAATCTTACTTACTCTCAATCTTCCGGTTTATGAAGTTATGTCAGTGAGGTTGCTTTACCAGTGTCCTTTCCGGCACGCTTATGTCGCTTCCATGGTTGATCAAATTACGAACGATCGAGGGGTTGTTTGGATGTAGGACGAGACTTTTGTTTTGTGGCCCGACTCAACGAGTGTTAAAATTGTTTGTAAAGATATTTATATGGGGTTGTGTCTCATATAAAGGGGCGTGTTATTGAAAGGGAACAGCGAGATCCCAATGGGACTAAGTTGTCTCGATGAGATCCCACTGTTGTAATAAAGCGATTCTAATAGCTGGCCCCCTCTCCCATGTCAAGCAATAATTCTCGGTGTGACATGCATTCATCTTTTTCACTTCCCCCTATGTTATTGCCGCTTTTCCTGCCAATTATTTATTAAAAAAATCTTAATCATAATTTAAGAGTGCCCTCGATCGGGGAAGCTTCCTTAATTCCCAATCGGCCAGCCGGTCATCTAAATTATCTCTGCCCGATTCAGAATCTGAGATGGGAGTAATAGGATATTGATGATATATGTAGGGAGTGTGAACTTCATATAATTAACGGGACGATTTTTGGTGTTATGAAACTCTTGAAAGTTAAAAAAGCATGCGAGAGCCCAAAATGTCGTCGGCTGATGTAAGAAAATATTCATCGTGTGATACCAAAGTACTTGAAGGACGTCAGGACACACTCATCGGGATTTTATTGCATGCAATCGTGTCCATGCACTTTGACTAAAATCATCTTTGATTACAAAGGGGGCGTTTTGATTGTAGTCGTGAGGTCACGATCGTGTAATTCTTGGAGGACCTCCCCATAACTTGCGGCTACACAGAGGCTTAGGTGGCCGAAAAACCAAGTTAAAGTAAACCATTCCGAAACTTCATCGGTTGACAAAACTGGGGCACACACGAGCAACGACCGAAGCAAAAGCATGTCGTGAGAGATGAGTCGACCGGGATTGGGGGAGGGATTTTGTTGTTTCTTGCAAGGAAATCCTAGTTACACACTGAAGTTGGGTTTGTATTGGGAGGAGGACAGGTGTGTTGGCTTTTTTGGTGGGGGTTGGTCGTTTATCGTCGACAACACAACCCTCAATGATTGCTTTCGTTATTAAACAAAGAGATTTAAGAAGAAACAGCATGTTTATCGTGTCTTTTAGTGTTGCCGTCTTTCTCTGAACTTGCAAATACGTGCTTTTGACATGGACCATAAACCATGCCAACAACCTAAAAAGCCAGCAGCAAGACGAAGAAATATCGCGCATAAAAAGCAATTCAATTTTTTTTAAAGTATTTATGTTTTATGATTAATTAATTTATGCCGATTTAATTCTTTAGATTTTAATGGACTTATTTAGAATTATTATTTTTTATATTATATGGTATGTAAATTCACTTTGAAAAGGGTTAACTTTACGAAAGGCAATCTCATAGAAACACGTCTCAAATTTGGATTAAACTAAACCTTCTTAAGGAAAGAAAAGCTGTCCTTTTTAATTCGCCCCGTATCATATGATTTGAATGGTTCGATTCTATCTTAGTTAGGTGGTCTCTTAAGAAAAAAAAAAGTGATGTTAACATAAGTAAACTGTTAAATCTGATAAATTCTTAGGAGATAGCTTTTAATTTAAAAGAAATTCGATAATAAACTCAATTTATTGGTCTCAAAACACCTCCCAATCGAAAATACTGTACATATTTATATACAATAAAACGTAAAAAAATAATAACCACTTATTATTAATAAAAAAAATTATCGAATAATAGGCCCAGCACGTGAATAGAATGGCCCAAATGAAACTTGTCCAATCCAACGGTGTCGGTTAAGCCCCAATTACACTCACAAACACAAAAAAAAAAAAAAGGAGAGCATCGTGCCATACTTTCATCTCCGACCGTCCATCCATCCATCCACATCAACGAAGCTGATACTTCCACGTTGTTCTCCTCCTCTGTTGTCCTTCCCTATGCCCGACTCTGGTTGGTTTCCTTCACCTCCCAAAAAACCAAACCCGGATCCTCGGCCTGAAACCCAAATTCAGGATAGTTAACTATACGAACCCTGATGCTGCTTTTACAAATACTTGCATTGTCGTGTTTCTTAGCTTGCTTGCTCGTGTAGTGACGGCCAAATTCTGATCGGGAATATTTAGCCAGTTTTGGGAGTTATTTGAAGGGCAGAGTTTTCTGATTTGGGAGTTGAAGTAGGTTAGGGTATGATGGTGGGTATTGTAGTTGTTAAACGATGAATGATGCCGGTTCTGCGTAGCGGAGTGTGCAGAGGCCGAGCGATACCAGCCAACAATGCTAGGGACGGTATTGGGTACGTTGCGCGCGTTAGGAATAATAGCCGGACCGAACGTGGTGGGAATATTAGGAATAATGTGAGCGAGGGGGCGACTGAGGAGATTGCTGGGTTGCTGCAAGGACAAGATGACGGTCTCGTGCTGCTGCCGGCGGCGGCTACCTTGGAGGTTGGGGGAGTTGAGGCCGGGTTGGTTGCTGCTGGAGAGGGAGTTGGTGCTGGTGGTGGAGGGGAGGTGATCAGGAACGAAGGGGGGATTGGGTTAGGTGATAACGAGTTGGGTGTTGATATCGGCTGTGGGGAGAATATTCAGACGGTTGCTGAAGAGGGAGTAGGGGAGAGGCCGATGGATGGTTTCAAAAGTGGCTTTGGGAAGACTAATAAAGGTAATGCCGGTGAGGATGAGGGTAACACGGCACCACTTCCGGAGAAGGTTTTGGCTGATTCTTGCAGCTCATCAATGTTTTCTGCTTTTCTTTTTCCTTCATTTAAATTTTTTAAGTTTTCATTATGTTGAAATGAAGCTTTCATATTTGGTAATTTCATACAAAGAGCTGGGTGTAGTTCTTTCAGGCTAGGCCAATTGTTAGTGGGAGACTAATTCAGAATCCAGATGTTAATGTCAGGATATCTATGTTTAAATGGCTGCTTTGAGTCTGTGAAGCTCAAATGCAGAAACCTCGGATTCAGTTGCTTGCATTTGTTTAATTTTTTTCATTGGTTAATCAAGGAAGTCACGTATGGGTGAATTGTCTGTGTATGTCAGTTTCCAATCAACCAGAATAGGCAATTCTGCTACCTTTATGAGTATTTACATGTATCGTATCGTCAAGAATCGTCAGATGGATGCATATTCCGAATGGATGAGTAATATGAACGCAAACCTTGTTTCAGTGCTTCATATTCTCTTATTTACGTCTCGAAAATAATACTCGACTACCTTCTTTCTTATCGTGAATGTGGCACTAACTTATTGTTTGAATTTATTTTCCATCCTTTCTTCAGGTCCAGGTCGGCGGTTCTCCTGTCTATAAAATAGAAAGGAAACTGGGAAAGGGTGGTTTTGGGCAAGTTTATGTCGGTCGGCGTGCTGCTAGTGCAAACTCAAGTGGGCCTCTGGGGGTAAATTGTGCGACTTATTGCTGAAAAATTCACTATTCTGTGGCTTATGAAGAGACTGTATCTTAGGTGGCACTGAAGTTCGATCACAGAAATAGCAAAGGATGTAACTATGGACCCCCATATGAGTGCAAGTCTATAAGTGAGTATGCTTATTTATTTTGATAGCTTTATATAACGGGCGATCCATCTAATGTTAATGGCCTTGCTTTTGATTTTTTAAATGCTTAGTATTCTGGGAGGCTGTCATGGCATACCACGTCTCCATTTCAAGGGTCGACAAGGCGAGTACTATGTCATGGTGGGTGTTTTCTTTCGATATAAATTGTTTCCCATGGAGCCGATCCCTTCAGGAAGTATGAAATTCGGTAGTCGGTATAAAATTCAAATCTCACAGGTTATGGATATATTGGGCCCGAGTCTTTGGGATGTATGGAATAACAACTCACACGTGTAAGTCAGTATATTTCAAGTGACATAATATTTCATGTCTTCCTGCTGTATGCAAGTTGCTTAGTTATCTTTTTTATCCTTGCCAGGATGTCTGTTGAAATGGTTGCATGCATTGCTATCGAAGCATTATCCATCTTAGAGAAGCTGCATTCCAAAGGGTACTATCTATAGATTACTTCTACCGTCTATTGTTCTTGTTATAATTTACTTGGTTCTTTTATGTGCCCTGTAAGTTAAGGTGGCCTGCTTAAACTTGATTAAGTTTGATCTGATATAATTGGATAAAATTGCCAATAGAAGATTTTTTTTATTGCAAATGTTTTATGGGCTGCCAAATGTTTTTATTGCAAATGTTTTATGGCCTGCTTGTATCATGTCATTTGCTCTTGAGGTATGTGCACGGGGACGTGAAGCCAGAGAATTTCCTGCTTTGGATCAGGAATTCAAAGCTTCACAGGTTTTCCACAGTTGTACTTTTCCTGATTTGTTTGTGCCAGAATAGATGGCTTACCATCACTGTCAAATTACTTTTACGTTTGTTGTTTTAGGTATCACTATAATGTGGCTGAGTCAAGACTGCACCAGCATATCGAGAAAGGGAACGAGGATGGATTGTTTATCAGTAGTGTAGCATCTTGTCAAAACCTTTAGGCGTTAATCTTGGATGCTGGGACAGGATTCACTTCTCAAGTTTACCAGTTGTCACCTTTTTTCCTTCACAAGGTACTTTGGAGGCTTCCGTCTGGGTGTAGACCACATAAAAAAGTTTTTTCAAGTCTCTAAAGTCTCTGTTGTTGCAGGAGCGGATCATGGAAAAATGGGACAAGAATTATTATATCAGTGCGGTGTCGGGAGCTACTAACGGAGCTCATTGATGGTAATGTCTAAAGGTCAGTGTTTCACATATTTGCACGCATTTCTCTGTAGCTTTGTATTGTGACAGACCTAATTATTGCTATGATATCATACCTAGGCACTCAGTATTTGCAGCAATCATACAAAGTCAGTGACGCGTTCTCCTATAAATGGATAAACAAGAAATGGAAGGAGGATTTCCATGTGACTGCTATGGCAACCACCGGATGCCGATGGGCAGTCGTTATGTCTCGTGGTGCTGGGTTTTCTGAACAGACGAGACTTGCTTCTCTCATTCTTCAAGGAACAATTCCCCTTATTATCTGCTGTTAGCAAAGCCAATGAAAGAAAAATGTTGTATTTCAGGCTGTTGAACTGGATTTCCTTTACCCAAGTGAAGGTATTCATAAGCATTGGGATTACGGGTACTGCATTACAGCTACAGCTGCCACATGGGACCAAGCTGCGTTCGTCCTGAGTGTGGCAAGGAGGCGGCCCTCTGATGAAACGCAGGAGACTCTTCAATCCTCTGCTTTTCCTAGCACCCATGTCAAGGTCCCATTGCATAAGTCTCTCCTAGACTGTCTTGACGTATTTAATTTTTGTAACCCTAAACTTCTCTGGTGGATTGACAGGAGAAGTGGGCGAAGAATCTTTACATCACCTCCATCTGTTAGGAAGAACTGTTTCGTGAGTGTCAGTGTCATGCTGTGTCCCCAAAACCGCCACAGAACACAAGAGTTTTTGGCCACCAGTTGGGGGGGCCGAGGTATCATTTCTCCTCCTAATGCATATTCTGCTGCCTAAGTTTAGGACAAGGCTTTAATAGTATGTCGTAGGATGTAATACTCATGAGAGCATATATGATGGTGTGTGCTAACTCTAGGACATTAAAAAACAACTCTATTACCGTAGTAGTAGTAGTAATCAGTCAGGAGTTCCATGGAGTTCTGCCCCATTTTACCAATTTCTTGTATAGTTTTGTCAAGAGTGGTTTAATATATTGGTTTATATATAAAATGTATATTAATAAGAACACTCTCGATCCTGGTTATCAGGATCGGGATCAAACTATTGAGCTTAAGTCATTACGATCGAACCTAACTAGGTAGAATCGTAAACGGTAAAAGTGATAGTATCAAAAATTTTGAATCGGTAGGATGAGGAAACCCTATATCATTATCGTTTTTTCTTTTACAAAAATGTATGCATGTAATTCATCTTTCCGTCCCAATTGTTGTTATTTAACACGTTTTTGAAATTATCGTTGTTACATTTGGTTTTTTAGATTACTAATTCTATCTATTCAGAAGAATTATTATTTTTAATTCATTTATATGCATTAATTAGATTCTTGTGTCTATATTTTCACATCGTTTTTAGAATTCATCATATAATAGTAAATATATATATATTTCAAACAACTGGGTACCAAAATAATAGTAATAACAATATAATCTTTGTTCAAACTCGCAACCAAGATGTAAAGGAATGGTCTTTGTTCCAGTTTGGGTGTTACAATTGCTTCACGTATCTCCCAAGTTCTTGAACATGTACACAACAAAATGGTAGACGAGGGTCAGAACCACGGCTATCATGGCCTGCTGCCCAACTGTTATCTGGCTGGCCATTTTTTCCTTGGCCAATGGCAGCTGCGGCGGCAAGTACAGTAACCCAATTGAGACACTGTCCTTGCTTCCGCCTTCGAATACTGGCCTCCCGATGACATGCCTATACTGTCCTCCGCACGATGCCTATGACGAAAACGTGTCTCATAAAATATCCGATCCGAAAACTTCTATATCAAGCCTAGTGTCGGGCCATACCTGGAACCGATCACCGACCGTGACGATGATGGAGTCCTTCTCCGGGCAAAACAACACCCACCCTTTCTTCGAGTAAACATGGAATTGTGAAGCTCCGTTCGGCACGTGAAGACAGAGGGCGTGGGAGTAGTCGGCTCCTCTAATCATCATCTTGATTATGTCATACCGCAACGAGCTCGCCAACCTATCGGTCTCAAGGCTCGGCCTGTGCTTCACTATACACAGCACCGAACCACCGCATCTCTCTTCCACGGTCAGATTGTCGTCCTTGCACATCAGCTTGAGCGAGTTCTCCCACAGAGCGGAGAAAATCGTCTCCGCAACTTTGTCGAGTTCAGAATTCATCCATATCATTTTCTCTCTGCAAAATCACAAACAAAATGGAAGAATCGGATGAACTTAATTTGGAAAGGACAAAAGGATTTAATTAATGAAAGGTTAGAAGAGTTAATGCTGTTTGTAATGATTAATGATTACCTGAAGTTCGAGAATCCTTTCGGCCAAACTCTTTCCAAGTCCAGGTTCAGGCCTTTGTCATCGCACCACACGAACTCCTCTGCGGATTCACTCTCCTCCTCTTCGACATGAACCTCCTCGAACCCAAGAAACCTCTCGGCCGACCTTGTCACCGAGTCCCTTCCTAGGCTCGACAACTCGAACACCCCCCCAGCCGCATTGACAGCTTTTAGCAGTAGCTCACGCGAGATCCCAAACTCGACCAGCTGGAAACAACCCACCCTCGCTATGGAATCTAGCATCCTCAAGGCAGCTTCGCGCCGCGAGCCACCATCCCTCAGGGAACGGATGTCGATCACAGAAGGGTTGTCGATGAACCTCTGCCTGGGGAAGATCTTGTCAGGAAGCACAAGATCGGGGACGCGGAGCGAGGACTGCAGGAACTCGGTGATGACGTCGTCGTTCGTAACGCAGGAACGTCTCCCTGACGCGACGGGGGAGGGGGGAGGCGCCCGGAAATCGATAGGACCGTCTTGCAGGGACGGTTGAGGGGAAACGGCCATGGCATGTGGGATAAACTCGTCAAAGCACACGTTGGGCGGCTTCGTGCAGAGTGAGTTGATAATAATACTCCTGGTGAAAGGATCACTGCTGCCGCTGCTCATTGCAAGTAACTTGGTCTGTGATGATGATGATGCACGAGAGGGAGACATCATTAGGAAGAAAAAAAATAAAAAGAGAGACGAGACAGAGAGAAAGCAAAAGGCAATGATGGAATGTCGTGGACGTCCCCCGACATTGACAGAACCACCTTCCCAATCTCCGCTTTACAGCCTTGAAGAACGTCTTCATTATTCATTTGATGATGTATCGCTCCTCTCGACATTCAAAGAAATGAAGAAGAAGCATCGCTCCTTTGGAAATTCAAAAGAGGAAAAATTCGTACGTACTTAAAAGGTTAGCTCAAGAGTTCAGAGTGTATGCTTTATTTTTCGAGTATGATTCTTGTTCGATGAACGAACGTTCCCTAAAAAAGAAAAGAGATGGGTGGGACATACAGGGCCTGAGTGGACCCATCAACCTTTGCCTAAATTTTAGGCTTTATTGATCTCCCAGTTCAGCCCCCCATATAAAATTACCAATACATCCCAAAATCAACATTGAAGAAAGGGAAAGGGAAAAGGAAACCAATGTATTAACTTGAGTCCGTCTTTCCGAGTCGGCTCCAAGCTATTTGCTAAGCGCCCGACACGGGCCCAAAACTAATGGGAGGGCCTGGAGTCACCATCAGGCCCATTTACATGAGCCCATTTGTGAGTTACTCGGCCCATCGTAGCACGGGGGCAGGAGGGACATTACAAACCTGCTAATGACAGTTTAGCTGTCTTTTCACGACCCAATCAAGGGCAATTTAACATCATCGAAATCCCCATCTTACGTGATTATGTTAATCATGAAGGTGACACCAACAACGTTGACTCCCCCCCTCCCTCCCAAATAAAATAAAAAATCAAACCACTCCATAAATAAACCTACCATTGTCATTACATATACTTTCATATATATAAGTAAGTTGGATACATTTTTCTGTTGTTAGGCTTCGAATGGGTAGGTAGTAGGGGGAGACGATGGAAGGACTCGAGAGGGGGCGGTCCGGCAAGAGGATGGGGATGGTGGCGGAGAGCATAACCCGGGGATTCAGCCCTAGTGGTTGGGGGATGGACGCGAGGCACGACTGCGACGAGGAGGCGCTCAAGTGGGCGGCAATCGAGAGGCTGCCCACGTACGACCGGCTCAGGACCAGCATCTTGAAATCCGTTGTGGATGAGGACGAGAAGGTGGTGGTGAACAAAGAGGTCGACGTCAGGAAGCTCGGCGTGAGGGAACGGCTGGAGTTCATTGACCGAATGTTTAAGGTCGCCGAGGACGATAACGAAAAGTTCCTCGTCAAGTTCCGGGAACGTCTCGACAAGTAAGTCGTATCGTGAAATCGTATTCTCTTTTCTCCATTCTTTTGCCTGGAATTCTATCCAAAAAAAAGTTATTTTCGTTACATTCAAGCAATAGTTTAAGGTTGCCGAATGGGGATGGAAGTTCCTCAAACCATAAAAAATGACATTCCATCTTCCCATTATCTTTTGTTTGGTCATACTCTAACTTAACAATGACAATCGATTATTACTATCATTATTGCTATAATAAGTTCTACCTAACCTAATCGACTGCGAACTGTTTGGTTATACACTTAAATAATGATTGTCATCGAACCCCATTTTTTCTTACCAAGACAAGTACTGATTTTCTTTAAAACATGTTACAATTATGGAAGGGTTGGAATAAAGCTTCCTACAGTAGAAGTGAGGTTCGAGAACTTAACAGTCGAAGCAGACTGTTACGTCGGGAGCAGAGCCCTTCCTACGCTCCTGAACGCCACCAAAAACATTGTGGAGTCAGCATGCGGCCTGTTCGGTGTCCGATGGGCCAAAAGGAAGAGGCTCACAATACTCAAGAACGTCTCCGGCATACTGAAGCCATCAAGGTGTGATCGATTACCTCGGATGATTTCAGATAATTAGTCCGATGGCTTTAGTTAATCTGGTTGTAATGGCGCTTTTTGTTTAGGATGGTCCTCCTGCTTGGACCACCTTCCTCAGGGAAGACGACCCTGCTGTTAGCTCTTGCCGGTAGATTAGACCCCAGCTTGAAGGTAATTATAGAACATGTGATGGTGTGATTAAGATAATTATGGCTATTAATAACCGGGTGCTCATCGTAATGCAAAAAATAATCGACCAGGTCCAAGGTGAAATAACCTACAATGGCTACAAACTGCGTGAGTTTGTACCACGGAAGACCTCCGCATACATCAGCCAGTATGACGTTCATGTCGCCGAGATGACCGTGAAGGAGACATTAGATTTCTCGTCCAGGTGCCAGGGAGTCGGCACTCGATACGGTAAGCACGAACATGAAAAAGCAGGCCCCCGTTTCTATATACTCTTTTCAGAAGATAGAAAAATTACAGTAGGGTTTTCCAGAGCTGTTGAGTGAGCTGGCAAGGAGGGAGAAGCATGCCGGCATCTTCCCCGAACCGGAACTCGACCTCTTCATGAAGGTAAAGCGTCGTCGTCCAATCGGACATCGAAATAGTTGGGATTACCTCATATTTTAGTTTTAATTTAGTGTCCACGCAGGCAACATCCATGGGAGGAATGGAAAGCAGTCTTATTACAGACTACACACTCAAAGTATGTGAAAACTTAACCCCTTTCTTATTATTATTGCAAATCCAACGATCAAGATAACTACTGGAAGGGCAGAAGTCAAACAACAAGCCTATCTTCATTCATAATAACCTCTTCCCCCAGTTCCCAACCTTCTTTCTCCTCCCACCTACTTCGTTGACTTATTGTGGTTTGCCGGCCAAACGAAATGAAACTTTTTGTTATGAACTCATTGCCTGGACTAAACAGATACTGGGACTCGACTTATGTCGGGGCACAATCGTCGGCAATGAGATGCTCAGAGGGATATCCGGCGGGCAGAAGAAAAGGGTCACCACAGGTCAATTTAGCTTTGCGCTTTAAAGGGAAGAAACTAAATCAATCGACATTCATAGCTATTAATTGTACACAATCCGCATCTTGTTTTCGTTTTAATTCCAGGGGAGATGATTGTTGGTCCAACCAAGACATTGTTGATGGACGAGATATCGACAGGGCTGGACAGCTCCACGACCTTCCAAATAGCGAAGTGCCTGCAACAGATCACGCACCTCACCGACGCGACCATCCTCATGTCGCTACTACAACCGGCCCCCGAGACGTTCGAACTGTTTGACGATGTCATACTCCTGTCCGAGGGCCAGATCGTGTACCAGGGTCCGAGGGATCAGGCCCTCGAGTTCTTCGAGAGGTGCGGGTTCGCATGCCCAGAGAGGAAAGGCGCAGCTGATTTCTTGCAAGAGGTAGCATTTGAAATTAAATGGGCCTTTACTGGGCCTAAACGTTCAGGCCCAATATAACGTCAATGGGCTGACTAAGGTTCAGCCCAAGAACGGATTATTATAAGTTAAGGAGTTGTGGCCGACGATGATCCATCTCTTGAAAACAGGTTACTTCAAGGAAGGATCAAGAGCAGTACTGGGCGGACAGGTCCAAGCCATACAGATACATGACTGTGAGCGATTTCGCGAGCAAGTTCAAGCACTTCCATGCTGGGGTGCGACTCGAAAATGACATGTCGATCCCTTTCGACAAGAAGCAAAGTCATCGAGCAGCCCTTGCCTTCACCAAGTACTCGGTCCCAATGATGGAGCTCCTCAATGCCTGTTTCAACAAGGAGTGGCTCCTCATCAAGAAGAATGCCTTCGTCTACGTCTTCCAGATTGTCCAGATCATACTCATCGCTGTGGTCACATCTACCGTTTACTTTAGGAGCAGGATGCACACGAGGACTGAGGATGACGGCGCATTCTACATGGGTGCACTCATATACACTCTCATCATCAACATGTTTAATGGATTTGCTGAGCTGTCACTTACGTTGACGAGGCTGCCCGTTCTTTACAAGCACAGAGATCTTCTGTTTCATCCTGCCTGGACTTTCACGCTTCCGAATTTTCTTCTGAGGATTCCTATCTCGGCAGCTGAGTCTTTGGTCTGGATGGCAGTTACGTATTACAGCATTGGCTATGCTCCTGAACCCAGCAGGTTCAGTCTGTTCTATGTGCAACGGATTTTGTGTGGTTTGAGGAAAATCTCGAGGAATATGGTCGCCGAGTAATTGGGTTTTCTGGAATTTCTTTCTTCAGGTTCTTCAAGCAGTTGTTGGTAGTATTCTTGATCCAACAGATGGCCACTGGACTATTCCGGTTCATTGCTGGAGTATGCAAGACAGAGATCATCGCGAGCAGCGGAGGATCTCTCGTACTATTCCTCGTGTTCATGCAAGGGGGCTTCATTCTCCCCCGGGGTAAGGCCGTTGCTTAGTCTCCGAACTCGCTCTGTCACCCGATTCCATATTCACGGTCCATTCTGAGGTTTGAACATAGCTTTAATTTCTCTTCTGCCGCAGAAAAAATACCAAAATGGTGGAAATGGGGATATTGGGCATCTCCTATGAGTTATGGTTTCAACGCATTCGCCGTGAATGAGATGTTGGCACCACGATGGATGAGTAATCAAGTAGGTCATTAACTTCTTTGTCGCATTCAGTAACTGGAGACTTACCAGCAGACTGACATCGCAGGCATCAGATAACTCTACTAGCCTGGGTGTCCAAGTGCTCAAGAACTTCGATGTCTTCCAAGATAGGAACTGGTTCTGGATCGGTGTGGGAAGCCTTCTAGGATTCACTATCCTCTTCAATTTGCTCTTCACCTACGCGCTTGCCTACTTCAGCCGTAAGCAACTATCGTGTTGTAACAATTTCTGGAAAACAGCAAGGCGGTTGCTCATCGCTCTTTGTTGCAGCTCCAGGGAAAACACAAGCCACAATATCAGAGGAGATGGTCGAAGAAGTTCGCAGCCAAAGCAACGCATCGAGGGATCAACTACTTGGGATAGGTAGAAGAGGGCACGGTAAACACCAAAGAATGTATTTCGAAGATGAGTCTTGCTTTAAACTGTGATATTATTGATTCCTCGAACTGTTAGGAGAAGTGGAACTTTCAAGGAAAATGGGGCAAGCGACGACCAACATCTCAGGAGTCTCTCCGAGGAGAGGAATGGTCTTGCCTTTCATGCCCCTCGCGATGTCCTTCGACGAAGTTAACTACTACGTGGACATGCCGACAGTAAGTCACGTGAGCCCCATTGACATCCCTTGAATTTACACCCAGCCGTTGATCAAAATAACTTTGTGGTTATATGATTAATTGTTCGTTAAGGAAATGAAAGAACAGGGGGTCACGGAGGGCAGGCTTAAGCTTCTGAGAGAAGTGACGGGAGCATTTAGGCCCGGCGTACTCACCGCACTGATGGGAGTAAGTGGGGCTGGAAAGACAACCTTAATGGATGTTTTGGCAGGAAGGAAGACCAGCGGCTACATCGAAGGTGATATTTGGATATCCGGTTTCCCAAAGAAGCAGGAAACTTTCGCAAGAATATCCGGATACTGTGAACAGAACGACATACACTCGCCTCAGGTCACGGTACACGAATCTCTAATATTCTCAGCCTTCCTGCGGCTCCCAAAGGATGTCGTAGATTCTGAAAAACTGGTAGGATCACCCGCAGAGACATAATTTAACGATGAGATATCTCGGAATTGGATTCTAAGTGGTTGTTGCCTCGCACAGTTATTCGTGGATGAGGTGATGGAGTTGGTAGAGTTGGAGAGCCTCAAAGACGCCATAGTTGGACTTCCGGGCGTTACGGGGTTGTCAACGGAGCAAAGGAAAAGGTTGACCATAGCAGTGGAGCTTGTTTCAAATCCTTCAATTATATTCATGGACGAGCCAACATCTGGTCTCGATGCGAGAGCTGCAGCCATTGTCATGAGAACGGTGAGAAATACAGTGAACACCGGAAGGACTGTTGTCTGTACGATTCACCAGCCCAGCATTGACATATTTGAGGCCTTTGACGAGGTATTTCGTGAGATTGTAGCATGGCATTTGTTAAATGCGAGTTGTATTACAGGAGGACTAACTCTGATAGCTCGAAAAATCAGCTTCTGCTGATGAAAAGAGGAGGGCAGGTGATATATGCAGGTCCGTTGGGAAGAAATTCTGAAAAGGTCATCGAGTACTTTGAGGTATCTAAATGCTTTGACACAGGATTCGTGATTTTAGTAAATCGTTTAGAAAATCGTTGAGGGGTCATTACCTTATTCGTAATTGCAGGCTATTCCTGGTGTCCCAAAAATCAAAGACAAGCACAACCCAGCGACCTGGATGCTTGAGGTAAGCTCAGTTACAGCCGAAGTGCGGACAGGGATAGATTTTGCGGAGCATTACAGATCCACAAGCTTATACCAGTAAGATGAATTTTATACGACAGAAATCGATAAAAGGAACACATTCAGAAGTGTTAAGGAGATGACATGATACATGTGTTCTGTCTTGGCAGGAGAAACAAGGACTTAGTGAAAGAGCTAAGCACGCCTCCACCAGGCGCGACCGACCTTCACTTTGCTACTCAGCATGCTCAATCCAGTTGGGGGCAGTTCAAGTCGTGCCTCTGGAAGCAATGGTGGACTTACTGGAGAAGTCCAGAGTATAACCTGGTTAGGTACATCTTCACCTTCGCATCGGCTCTTGTTGTTGGTTCAACTTTCTGGAAAGTTGGTACCAAACGGTAAGCTCAAAAAACACTCTCGATTTCAAAGAATATGTTTGTTTCTTGAACTGATTATGCAATTTGGCGGCCGTCTCTTTTCTTGTTTCCAGAGAGAACTCTACTGATCTCATAAACATCATCGGAGCAATGTACGCCTCTGTACTGTTTATCGGGATAGAGAATGCAGCTACAGTTCAACCTGTTGTGGCCATTGAAAGAACAGTCTTCTACAGAGAAAGGGCAGCCGGAATGTATTCATCACTCCCATATGCGATCGCGCAGGTTAGAAGGACAATTGAAGTCTCCAATCCGACTAGCCTCGTGTCATTACGAGCTTTCTTCATATGAAATGTTGTTCGATTTTCGCAGGTCATATGTGAAATACCATATGTGTTCGTTCAGACATCATATTACACCTTAATAGTCTATGCTATGGTGTGCTTCAAGTGGACTGTGGCGAAATTCTTCTGGTTCTTCTTCATCAACTTCTTTTCCTTCCTTTACTTCACTTATTACGGGATGATGATCGTATCGATCACGCCGAACCAGCAAGTAGCAGCCATCTTCGCCGCGGCCTTCTATTCTTTGTTCAATCTTTTTTCCGGGTTCTTCATCCCCAGACCGGTAAGTCCCCCTACACGATAATTGCGAACATCATTCTCTCGTACCGGCATGACTACCATTGATTTTAACCTGCTAAAACTTTTCAACCTCTTCTTCTTTTTCTTGGTTGCATTAGAAAATCCCAAAGTGGTGGATATGGTACTACTGGATATGCCCGGTGGCGTGGACGGTCTACGGTCTGATAATATCACAATACGGTGATGATGAAGGCACGATCAATGTGCCGGGAATGTCGACCCCACCGACCATCAAATGGTACATCGAGCACCATTATGGTTATGAAACAAGCTTCATGGGGCTGGTCGCAGTGGTCCTGGTCAGTTTCGGGTTGCTCTTCGCGCTGATGTATGCCTACTGCATAAAGCATCTCAATTTCCAAATGAGATAGAAGGAAATGGATCCAGAGATAAATATTATAGGGGGGCTGGAGGGCAACTACTGTAAAATACGATAACAAAATGTTCCCTCTTGAGACCTAAATACTAACATTAAGGCGAGCATACGGTGCATAATGATATATTCCGACGTCTCGAAGCCTTCTCTGGTTATTAGCTTAGGGCCTCGTTGGAATCCGGAGAGCCAATGACCGGAAGAATTGTTCGTGTTTGCCTCGCCCGTGCTGCTGCCACTTTACACGGCGAAGGCTGTCGAGACACACACAGCCTACAGAGACTCAGGCATGCAATGCAAAGCTGCTGAAACAATTAAGCCGGAATGTTTCATTTGAGGTGTGCTTAACTTAATCACCAGGTAGCCTGACAAGCAGGGCCCATGGACACCGCTTCAAGGTCCAACTAGGAAAATGGAAGACATTGTCTGAACTGAAATTGTCCCTTCAGTTTGATGACTTTGACCCAATCTAATAAGCCCGAATAATAATTTGAAAAACCTGTGTCTTTCCTTTTTCTGGGGGAAATCTAAAACAAAAAGCAGTGGAAGCAATTATTTTACCCTCCCCCTCCGAATTCGACCAAAAAGCAAGTGATACGTAGCCGAGAATTTTTTGGCTAAGGAAACCTACCGGGGGTGTCAGAATCCCATGAGTCGTTGAGGATTCCCAGTCCAGAAAAGAAATAGCTCAAAAAGGTCTAGCCCCCATCCCTCCCCCCCCCCCAGTGGCAACCAATGTCGTTGTTCCCTGGTTTCCCCTCGTCCCGGGGTCGACTCCCTGCATTGCGATCACCGGTGGATTTGGCGGCGCTCTCAGTTTCTGGGTTTCGATTTCCAGCGCTCAAGATCTGGAAAAATCGCTCCTTTAGCTCTTGAGACTTTTTCGGGTCCTCGGGATTAAGTTTTGGACCAAATTAGGGGGTTGATTCTGTCCGCGGAACCCGGAGAGTGTATATTTTCTAGGGCTCGCGCCGCCTTCTGGGATCGTTTCCGAGTTCGTTGCTGTTGGTCTGCTGCGATTTTTGGTACTGGACTAAACCCTACTTCCGAGGGTTTAGAGGCCTTTTGTCGATTGATCCGAGTCGCCCCAGTTGTTTATGCGTCAGATCTGGTTTCACCTTCCCCCTCTTGCTGGATTTCGGTCGGGATAGCTCAGGAGTTCAACTTCGGGGGAGTTTCCGAACTGGGAGTTGACTGGTGTCGATGGCCGCATACCGGCCGTATCCCCCACCACCGAGCCAGAACCCCATCCCCCCGCATCCTCAGCCTCAGCAGCAGCCACTACAACCTAGGCTGCAGCTTTCCAAAGGGTGGAACTTTAATCCGGGTGACGCCAGTGCCGGGAGAGGCTCAAGTAATGCTAAAGCAAATTATGGAACTTACAGACCCTACAACCCTCCACCACTACCACCGGTGCAGAACTTCCCTTACCAGCCGCCTCCTCCTCCACCCAAATCATCATATGTTCCTGCTTCGCACCCTCCACCAATGATGCAACCTGCGCAACAACCACCCATGCCGATGTACTATCCTTCTTCCCAGCACCAGCAAACGTATAGACAATATAATAGCACACAACCGGCCGAGCCGCCACCCCCGCCTCCTCCTTTACCACCACCAAGCTCGCCACCACCTCCCCCGCCACCCCAGATCAAGGAGACTTCGACTTCTGATCGAAATGTTGTAGATAGCAGTAGGAATAGTGCACGGCGGGAGCATGAGAGGGGTAAAGTTGATGGTGGGGGTAATAGCAGGAGATTGCCCGATGTGGCTGGCAACGGAAATGGCTATGTGGCGAAGATGGTTGAGACTGAGGAAGAGAGGAGGTTGAGGAAGAAGAGGGAGTATGAGAAACAAAAGTTGTCAATGAGGGAGAAGGAGAAACCACATGTTGTTTCCAACTCTGGGAAAGGGCATGGTCATGGGCACGAGCATGGGCATGAATCGGCGTTAGGATCAAGGATGGGTGATAGAAGAGCTTCAGGGACAACCCAATTTTTAAGCACTGAGAGGATTGAGAATAGGTTGAAAAAACCAACTACTTTCTTGTGCAAGATGAAGTAAGTTTCGGCCTCTGCTGTGCCTTTTTGAGATAGTGTGTGGATGTGTGCCGCATTAGTGGGTGTACTTCTTTGTGTATGCCGCACTTTTCAGTCTTCTGTCGCTGCTCCTTATGCTTCCTCATCTTTAAAGGAAACTACCTGTCTGAATTTTCTGCTAGAAATCGGCTGTTAATGATCCAGTTGTTAATCAATGTGCTACCATGTTGACAAAAGTGAATTTCTCGATCTATTCTTCCGATGGAACAGTTACCCTTGTTGTGACATTTCCGCATCATGCAGATTAAATCTTTTGGGGCTTTCATCCTGTTTTGTATGCTTATATTTGTCATTGTCCGTTGATGTTATTCTATTGTTTATCTTTCTCATTGTGTCCCATAGATTCCGGAATGAACTGCCAGACCCATCTGCGCAGCTAAAATATATGGCCTTCAAGAAAGATCAAGATAGGTATGCAATTCATATGTTGTAGTTATTATCTAGAGGATGCGTTGTCATGTAAATTGCCACTTCATCAGTCTCGAGTTGGTCTAGCTATTTTATTGGACCACATGAATTTGGGGTGTCCATTCTGGATCATAAAGGGATTCAAATTTTGCCGCATATAGTAACTTGCCAATGTGCCGTGACATTTAGATTAGTGTAAGTTTCGAGTGTATCACTGTCAATCTGGAAAGTTTTGAGTGTTATTTTGAATTTGCAGGTTTACGAAATACACCATCACATCATTAGAGAAAAATTGGAAGCCCGAACTTCATGTTGAACCAGATCTCGGGATTCCTCTTGACCTTCTAGACCTTAGCGTGTATAAGTAAGTATTATCTGGATGCTCCTCCGTTCTAGCTATTGTATCTGTATGGTGCCACTGATTTGATTTGTTTTCTCAAGTGTAATTTTCTTTCTTATCTTTTTCCCATTAGTCCTCCAAAAGTCAGACCACCCCTTGCTCCTGAGGATGAGGAGTTAGTACGTGATGATGAGAGCGTCACACCAGTGAAGAAGAATGGCATAAGGAGGAAAGAACGGCCAACTGACAAAGGCGTTTCTTGGCTAGTTAAGACTCAGTATATATCTCCAGTCAGTCTGGACTCGGCAAAGCAGGTAATAAAGGGTTATGTTATAACTGTCCCAGTTTTCATCCAATTTTTCCATTTTATGTTCCTAATCTAATCTATTTTGGAATTCTAGTCCTTGACTGAGAAGCAGGCAAAAGAACTGCGTGAGAAGAAGGGAGGTCTGAAAATTCTGGATGGCCTTAACGACAGGTTTTGTATCTTTATTTCTGGATTGTTAGGCAGCTTGTGGCTGTCACTTACTGTGTTCTCACTGTTATGGCATTATCACCCCAGAGAAAGGCAGATCAAGGATATCGAGGCATCATTTATGGCCGCCAAATCCGCCCCTGTTCATGCAACCAACAAGAATTTATATCCAATTGAAGTTTTGCCACTTCTGCCAGATTTCAAACGGTATGCATCCTTAGAAGTATTAGAACTGGGGTTTTTTCTTTCATCACTCTCTTTTTTACACAAACTATTTTTGTGGGGCTTCTGGAAGTTCTTAAAGGGAGATTGGACGCACTTTTGATCTGCTACTGCTGGTGTAGGTACAAAGATCCATTCGTTGTTGCCTCTTTTGATAATGCCCCTACAGCTGATTCAGAGGCCTACAGCAAGTTGGATAAGTCGGTGCGCGATGAGCAAGAAGCTAAGGTTAGTAACCTTGAAGCAGTTCAGTTGCTGATGTTTGGCTCTGCATTTTTGTTCGCATCAATATAGTGGGAACTTGATTGTGGACGTTGGTTTTAACTGAATTGTTGTATATTTCACCCAAGAATTGCTAGTCATTCTATAAATTTAGCATGCCTGTCCTTTTATGGGGCAATACTTATTCTACCTGGAGGACATGCTATTACGTGAGCTTGTGCTGATGACGCTCTTATCGGTGTTTTCTGGTCAACTTAGGCAATCATGAAGAGTTATGTTGCTACTGGTGCCGATCCAAATAAAAAGGAGCAGTTTCTAGCATATATGGTGCCATCAGCAGATGAGGTAGGTCCATAATCTTGGATTTGTTTTGAACCGTGTCACTCCCAGAGGCCTCCACTTATTTTTAAGAGATGGCGTGGAAAGTTTTGAAGACTTGAGTCCTGAAGATGCCTGTTTTAACACTCTGTTGTGTAATTTAGTTTAATCAACTAATTCTGATGCATGGGTATTGTTTGTTTTCTGATGGTTGCAGATATTCAAAGACATACTTGATCCGAATGAAGAGATTTCTTACTCTTGGGTTCGGGAATATAATTGGGACGTAAGTGAGAAAAAAAAAAAAGAAATATTCCAACTTCAGAAACACAGACAGTATCTGAATGCTCACACACTGTGCTGCAGGTTCGAGGTGACAATGTGGATGATCCTTCTACCTACCTAGTGTCGTTCGGTGATTCTGAAGCACGATATGTGGTATGCACTTGCTCAAAATTTACTTGCAATTCTCGCCACTCGTTCCCACTCAGTCCATGGACTCATAGATTACATGCACGATTCAGCCCTTGCCGACAAAGCTCAATTTGAAGAAAAAGAGGGCTAGTGAAGGAAGATCCGCCGACGAGATCGAACAATTCCCGGCTCCAGCCAGCATCACCGTGAGGCAGAGGCCGACTGTCGCTGCTGTCGAGTTGAAGGATCCCGAGGTATGATCGACCTAAGCTTATGGCCCTACTTCGTTTTCTTCAGGGTTCCATCGACCGCTCTCCTATGCCATCATTTTTCTTTTATTTTTATTGTTCTAGGTCGTGGGTATGAGCTCAAGGGGGCGACATGCTTCGAGTCCCAATTTGGGGCATTCTGACGATGAAGATAGTCTGGAATCCCCAAGTAAGCTTGCCCGAGTAAGGGACGTGGACCAGTTCAGCGGAGAGGAAGATGATTACATGTCCGAGTGAGCGGTTTGGGGGCAAAACAAGTCAGATTATTGCGGCCAAAAGCTCTCACCGGTTCCGGCGTTCGTCCCCAGGCTCGACCAGTAAGATGAGGTTCTAAACAGGGAACCGATGATTAGGCTGGAGGGCGATTTGGGGAAGACAGCTGCGGTAGTTTTTAGGCTTTTAAAGTTAATCTTTGCGCTCGCTTCCCATATTTGTGCAATGCATGGTTCAGAGTTAGCTCAACAACGTGTGAGAAGTGGGGGGGTGTTCCTGGAGAAATTCACCAGACGGATAATAACGCCTAGTTGTAATGATATTTCCTCCATCGATGGTTCCAAATAGCAACTCCATTTTCTTCTTTTGTCGACGTCTCGTTTAAATTTCCGATACCCCGTTACGGGCCCTAATGGGCCGAATAATAGGCCTCCGGACGGTAAAGGCGATGAAAATGTAAATGGGCTTAATAAAGCCCATTTGGGGAGGGTTATTTTCATAGTTAGTACGACCTCCTTTCTCTTTTGTTGTTGTTGTTGCCCCTGTTCTTTCTGCAGTTGTCATCAATGACGAGAAAAAAGAGGGGACCTGACCAACGGACAGGACGGAAATGAATATATGAATGAAGGATCACACCGGCCCCAAAGCCGCCGGACCCGGAGATTCCTATTCCTTCATCCGGCCTCTAGCTCACAACCCCCCCCCCTCCCCCTCCCAACAACATCATCGCCAAGCCAACCTCTAAAAAGCATTTCGATTGCGTGCATTTAGGGCACGTGAAGATAATTTTAAGTGTGTTTCTGGGTCCTTGCTTGTACCCATAAAATTAGAGGAAAAATCTTATCTTCATTTGCCCGGAACAAAGGTTAAGATAAGAGGAAAAGAGGCAGGTTTTTTTTTTGCCAAAATTCATATGGAATGTAATAAAATCCCAAAGCCTTATCCTCCCTTTACCTTTAATTATTACTCTTGCAAGCGTCATCATCCCCCCCCCCCAAAAAAAAATCCTTGTCCGTTTGACAACTGAGGACGTTGGAACAATTATTATTATTATTATTATTACTATTGTGTTTATGTATTATTACAAAGTCTCGTTTTGGATAACCCCAATCCCTTCTCTCTAATCCCAAACCTTAGAATCTAAACCTACTTTTTGTTTTAAAATATAGTTGTCGGACATCTCTGCCTCTTTTCAAAATCCGATTGGTCCGAACAGGGACAGGGGAGGGAGGGGGGACACAGGAAACAGGAACATCACAACACGACAAACAGAAGAAAGGCTTTATAGCTTTGAGGGGAACAAAAAGAGATGACACGCAACGCCATTCCCAAAAAGAAAAAAAAAAAAAAACAAGGAAAAGGTGGTGGCCAGGGAGGTGTCAGATCACACCCACACCCACACACACGCAGAGAGACGAAAGGGAGAGAGAGAGAGAGAGAGATCAAGGAACTCGGATGTTATTTGGTTTGTTCCTCTCCTCCTCCTGCTGCCCCGTTCTCCCTCGTTTGATTGCGTGTGTGCTCTGCTTTTATTTCCCCGTTCTGTTCCCTCTTCCCTTGGACGGAATCTTTTCTTAATCTCTCTCTCTCTCTCTCTCTCTCTCTCCCCCCTGTTTCATTCATTACTACCTACCATCTCCCCTACCATTTTCACTCAACCCCACCCCTGTTGGCAGAGCAGGAGTCGTCTTCCTAGGGGGGTACCGATCATTGTTCTCCCTCTTCCTCTTTCTCTCTCAGGGGGTTACGGCTCTCCCCTTCCATTCGTTCTCAGGATCCGTTCTCTGTCTTTCCTTTTCCGGAATCGCAGCGTTCGCGTTGTTTTGGTAAATGAAGTAACAACCATCGGGAAAAGCCCGCCCCATCCCCACCCTCTTCCCCTTTCATTTTACGCAGCATCGCGGGAATGGAGCGCGGGGACCCCGTGAAGCAGCGGCAGAGAGACTACCGGTTGGAGGAGAATGAAGAGGGCGACGCCGCCCTGGAGCTGACCCTGGGACCTCCTGGGGAGGAACCTTGCAAGAAGAAGGGGAATCAAGGGACTCTCCATTTCCTGTCCTTGGGTACTCCTGCTGCTACTACTACTATTACTTGCCCTTCCTCCTACCTGGAGGTGGAGGAGGAAGAGGATGGCAGGGAGAGGAAGGCAGGAGCATACTTCGTACCACCACCACCACTCGCCACAGCTGTGCAGAAATCCCAGAAAAGGTATCCCCCCGCCTCAGCTCTTTCTTTGTTTTCATTTACTATTTCTTTTTGGTCTCTATGGTGGTGGTGGTGGTGGTGGTGGTGGTGGTGCTCCCCTGTTGGTGTGAATGTGATGCCCTTTGCATTGTCTTATTGGGACAAGGGCATATTCTCTCACAAACAAATCCTGAAAGTGGGGTTCCAATTTCACTGTGCATCGCCTTCCTGCTCTTCAGGGGTGGTCCCATAATTGTACTGTCCCTGTGCCCTCTTTTTTGTCTTCATTTGTTTTCTTTGTCCTCGGAATATGTGTGTTTTTTAATATAGAGGGGAGGGAGAGGGTGGATGGATGTGAATAAGAGAGGGTGGTGGAGTGTCACATTCCTCCTCCTTTGTTTGTGGTTAGAGAATTGAAATTTATGCCCCCTCTTGGATTTATTCCCCCTTTCCATGTTTCTTTGTCTGTTTATCGCCTCTCTGCTCTCTAAAAGGCCGGTTTTTTTGCATAATTAATAACATCCCTCCCCCCACTTGGTGCCATGCGGCAGTTTGTGATGCCCTTTGGGAATTAGTTTGATCCATTTGCATGTATTGTCCGAATCTATCTCAGAGCCCTGCCTTGACCATGACCCCTGGTGGTTTTCTTTTAAATTACTGGACAATGACTCAGGTGTGCTCCGGCTGCTGTCGTCGGTTGGCCTCCTATCCGGTCTTACCGGAGAAACATAGCCGGGTCTAGCGGCGGGAAGCTGCAACCCGTCCCGGAGACTCCGAAAGTCGCCTCGAAGAGAGCTGATTTCGAGAAGCCAGTAAATGTACAGTCGAAGGGCTTGTTCGTTAAGATTAATATGGACGGCGTCCCTATCGGGAGGAAGGTGGATCTCAAGTCCTGCGAAAGCTACGAGAAGCTGGCAACGGCAGTGGACGACCTGTTCCGAGGCCTGCTTGCAGGTGCTTTGACGTCTTTAATGCATGACTCTATATCTCGTATTTGGCATGCATG
Organism: Melastoma dodecandrum; assembly: GCA_029817715.1. Classification (NCBI taxonomy): domain Eukaryota; kingdom Viridiplantae; phylum Streptophyta; class Magnoliopsida; order Myrtales; family Melastomataceae; genus Melastoma; species Melastoma dodecandrum. The sequence goes on from JARUPY010000271.1 coordinate 728,917, forward strand.
TCCCCATCTAGGTAACATCCTGTTGTTCTGCTAATTCGGTTCAGCACAAACAGATGTCTCCGGTCATGAAACAGAGAAACCCATAGCCGGTTTGCTGGATGGAACCGGGGAATACACCCTGGTGTACGAGGATCATGAAGGAGACAGGATGCTTGTCGGCGATGTGCCCTGGCGGTACGCATCTAGAACCTGTCTTTGTTAAATCACAAAAACAAATTCCTCCTTTCCTCTTGATGTATCTCGTGTGATCTATTCGATTTGCAGGATGTTCGTGGCCACGGCAAAAAGGTTGCGGGTTCTGAAGAGATGTGACCTCTCCGTCATTAACCGTGAGTCTCGCGACCACAACCATATATTATATCGCTTATCATTCTGAATCGACTCCTTCTCACCGAACCTCCTCTGCCCATGTCGTTGCCTTCTGCAGTTGGTGGGAGGAAGCAGGAGAACAAGTCTGCCCTGTGAATCTGCCTGGAAATGAGAGAGTCTTCGAGACATGTCCATAAGCTTCCGTCGTAAAGACCCGGGCATATATGTGATATGCCGTATGATCGCTGTTGCAACTACTATTAGGCCATGGTGCTTTGAATTTGGTTAAATTTGAAAGTCGATGTCGGGAGTACTGGGAACCCCAACTTTTTTTGAGAGATTTTGCTCCTCCCGTGATCAGATGATGATGATGCATGGCAACCAAAAATCAAACCCAGTCCTTTTCCATGGCTGTCTATGCCAAAAGGAGTAAACCTTCTACATGAAGCGAGAATTTGACTTTAATGGAAATGGAACATGTATACTTCGCCATTTGAAAGCGACGGGTGCCGAACCACGACCAAACTTTCCGGGCACAAAGACAAAAACACGAGTGGCGTGAATTTGACTCGGGGAGGGCGAGGAGCGTGTCCTCTGTCCTGTTCGGACAAGACTACCTACAGAATTTTTGCGTTTGTCTTCTCCTCAGAGGATGTCGGCTTACACTTATCCTCACAGCTGGCGACCTGGGTTTCCTGGCTGCCCGATACATAGAATGTTTGAGCCTATTGGGCCGAGCGCATTCGGCCCAATATATAAGAATCTTCTCTTTAAGAATAATAAAAAATGGAAAGTGTTCCATTGGAACATAAAAACGTAACTGAATGGGTCCTAGTTCCTCTTCGGGACGGGGTGGAAGAGGGGAGGAAATTCTCGAACAAGGAAAAGTGCCCAATGACTTCGAAAGAATCGAACGAGGAGCCGTATGAGGTGAAAATCTCATGTATGGTTATGTAGAGTGGCAGTTATTTCATTTGGCCCAATTAAGGCCCATTTTTGCTCCCTTTCCGGAAGTCTTGTTCAAAAGTGAAGCCACCCCCCCAAGGAGAAAGGGAAGAACAAGGACATTGATACGAGGAAAAGCTTCCGTGCATACTTTATCAATCTCGAAATCTACTGCGTGGTTGTTTAGGTAGATGAAGTTGTGGTCGACCCCAAAAGACATTAGGACAAGAAAAAAAAATAAAGAAGAGCTTCAATGGAGAACATTAATATTAATGATCATGGGAATGCCTTGGCATGTTGTCTAAGCCTAAAGGAGACACTAGATTACCAACCGTAGTTAGTCTCCAAACCCTACATTCCCAACATGCCTCCATCCCCCCTGGAACGCTATTGCTTTTCTAATCTAGATATAGGGGGAGAACTGAAAGAAGGACTGCCAACATTCCGATAAAAGTAAATACCGTCGCTGCGATTGGGTAACACCTTTCTCTCTCTGCCTGGATTCATCCTGCATGCCACACACACACACACACACACACTTACACACGCTCCGTCGTCAAACCCCTTCGGGCCACCGCAAAAGATGTGACAGGAAGGCTCTGCCACTCTAGCCTTTCCCCGGCATACCACCTTTCCTCCGCTGTGGCCCAAGAAGCAGCGAGAACTCTTCCACCATGGAAATGCATGCCAAGGGCGAAAGGCCGAATGTGGTGCCGACCTGATGGGGTGTAGGATCTCTCTCTTTCCTCGTATCGAGGGAAGGCATGGTTGTTTGGATGAATAAGTAGGTTTTACATGAAAATATTGGGAGGGAGAGGTGGTAAAGTGGACAGGAACCTGAAAGTAGTGGTGTTGGGGAAGGGGAGGGGACGACAAAAGATGGTACCCCTCCATTCGATGCATGACATGACACAAACACCCACCCAAAGGAATCTCGCGGGGAGTACTTTCTTCCTATCATTATTGTTGTTCTAGAAATTCCATGTTGAATCCGAACATGGTGTTGATGATTTTGTTGTTGATGGAAAAAGGAGTCGTGGGTACAGTCGAATATGGCGAATTCCCTTGTCGCCTTTAATGCACTACATCTAATATGTATGTATATACTCGAAAGGAGGAATCGAAAAAGATAATTGCCTTTGAGCGTAAACAAAAGAGGAGTGAAATCTTCCTTAGCTAGACAAATTTCATTGATTCATTCATTTGGGGAGGAGGAGGAGGAGGAGGAGGAGGAATGGAGGTACACTTACTGCCCATGTTTCCATTTCATTCGTGGTGGTTGTTTGTTGTTGGGTGAGTGGGATGGAGAAGGACGCATCAAGTCAAAGAAAGATGAAATACATTTGAAAAAATAAAATAAAAAGAAAGGAGAAGGAGGAAAAGGCATTCAAAGGGCAAATTCATTCCCGGGTGGACTAAAGCAATCAACTTTGAAGAAAATGGCAACACCCACATCACCCACACAACACCAAAGACATTGAGAGCGAGGGAGGGATGAGGGTCACACACACTTAAGAAAGCTTTGTCTTTTGAGACACGGCAACCACACGAACGATACTATCGTATCATTATTCATTTATTTTTAACCTTTTACACGACTACTTGTTTCTAATTTGAAAAAAAATATATAATTTAATTTTGAGAAATAATATATTTAGTTTTTTATGTTGATATTTAAATGGATTTACATGTGTAACTCGTTTATCAAGTGAGTCAATTTTTTAATTTCGCATTTTGACAGGATTAATTAAACGGATTGTGTGTCGTGTGTTCGAAGATTGCATGGAATGCAGCACCACCTGTGCACTCACTCTCCCGATCCCATTACAACTTCAATAAACAAAAGATTTTCCTTTTCATCGTCACCATGTCATGACTTCCTCTTTTGCGTTTTCTTTTGTTGGGGAGGACGAGGAGAGGGTCTATCCCCCCATCCCATTCAGATGAGAAAAATTGTCCCCAGACACGCAATGCAAAAGAAACAATGCGAATGCCATGCGGTCAGCTTTAGCATATTTGGAGAATCTCATGGGGCACCTTTTGGTGCTTTCAAAATGTAATACTTGTTTATCCCCTCAAAGCTAAAAGCTTTTCCTCGAAAATGGAAAATAAAAAAAAAAGGAGGAAATTATGATATTATTCGGCTAAGCAGGACTAGGGTGGAATATTGGGCCTTAGATGGGCCGGACTCTGAATCCGTGCTCTTTATAAATCAAGCTTCGTGGTCGTCTTGTTGGGCCTAGCTAAGGGCCTATCGATCTAATTTTGGTCCAAAAACAGGAGCCCAATAAATTCAAACATCACTCGGGTGGAGGAAATAATAGCTGTCGCTGAAGATGGTAGGCCAGCCCTCCCTTATCGCTTAAGACCTGTCATCCGGGGGGGTAGTGGCATTCATGTCAGTTTCCACCAGGACATTTAGAGGGATTGATTTTGATTTTGGACATGTGAAATAAAAAGCAAAACTTGCGATTATTTTCAACAATGTAGTCAATACCTAATGTGGGTCTTCGTGCTTCTATTCCTAATATAAATAGTTAGTCGGATTCAAAAAATAGGGCCCCCCCACATGGGAAAATTGGCCCCTAAAAATATATCTACATTTTTTTTAAATATATATATCCAAGTAGGATACATGGATGTTAATATCATGTGGCATGCGGTTATGAATTTAGGTAATGCTGATGCGCTGTAGGGAGGCATTTATTACAACCCTAAGACGACTGTCCCTAGACATGCCCCAACTTGGGGGCACTTGGTTTTCACAAACAATGCATAAGAGGGAAGTTGCAGATGCAGAAGAAGTAGAGGAGGAGGAGAAGGTGGGCATCCCCCTCACGTCCTCAGATGCAGAAGAAGTAGAGAGCTCCACACACCTCTTGCAATACAACTATTCATCTCCTGACTTTAAGGGTTTCTTCCTAGGAATGAAGAAGTCCCAGTTCACTATCCACTGTTATATGAGTTGGGAGGTGGGTAAGGGGTGGGGAAGAATAAGCAAAAGGGTAAAAAAAAGAAAAGGATGATCGACTGTGCCTGCAGGGCAAAATCAGAATCCCAAAAGATTTGTATCACCCCGGCTGGGAAACAAAAAGGGGGCTGGCTCGGGTTTTTTATTCGGATCACTTCCTTAACACTTTTAGTAATAAACCAGCGACAGAGTTAACATTCCCTAGCTAATTCCATTCGGCGAAGTAATAACACCGTGTTTCGGAGCAAAGCCAATGCTTCTTCTCAAAGGGTGTACTGAAAAAAGGGATCGAGGAAAAGTAAGGTCAAAGTTTAGAATCTTCATGTCTTAAGAGTACTCAATTTCCCAGTAGGAAAATGCAAGAGAGAAAGGGTAAGGACATCATCGACAGCAAATCAAAAAGTCACTGTAAAAAAGGTGGTCAGCATTCCTCCCTTCCCAAAATCCCATGTCACCACTGTAAATCATGCCTGCGGCATATTTCGGGGGAGGTGTTGGGAAAAGGCAAGCTAACCCTTCTCTTTCTCGGCTCCTAAAACATTTGAAGTACAGCCCAGTTTTTTTGTTGATTTGCTCTTTTGGTAACACGTAACAAAACAGTTGTAGAGCAACTTTGGGGGGGGGGGGGGCCTTAGCTAAAAGTCGGGATCTTTATAGGGGGGGGATCCCTTTTTATTTTAATATTATAATTCAAAAAGAAAAAACGTTATGCGATAATGTTTGGAAGAGGGAGGGACACATTTTCTAATGTTGTTTGAATCCCCCTTTCCTGCGACGGTCTGTTTGTCCTGTAATGCAGATGAGACCTTCCTTCCTCCCTCCCCCCACCCACCTTTACTGTCAGAAATTCACCCACCCTTTTCGAACACAACTCGGTTGGTATTATATATATAATTTCATGTGTAGAGTGGGTGACATGTACTCTGTTATTTAATTATGGGTCCGTCCACATGTATGAAGTAAATTTCAAACCATGTTGCGTGTATTTACAACATGACAGATTGATGACTATCAACTTCAACCCCCAACCCCATGCTTCTTGTAATAAGTGGTAATAATTTCAAAAGCTTCTCTCTTATTTTTTTATTATTATTCAAACCTCTTCCCTATTTCCCTCCTTGCGTTGTTGTCTTTGTTGTCATCATCCTCTGCACTCTCTTCCTTCCCCCTCCGCCAATCCTAACCCACTACAAAATTCCCAAACCTTTTTCGTTTCCCCCCCCCCGCAAGAAGTCTTTCAGTCTGTTCAACCCCTTGTCGTCACGTGCTTGTTGTCTGAGATTTTTTATCCTTCTTCTTGTTGTTGTTGAGGCCTTGACTTGACCCATCCCTCCCGGGAAGTGCGTGAGTGTGTGTGGTTTTTGTGTGGAATCTGATATGGGAAGAGCTGCGAGGTGGTTTAAGGGGATCTTCGGGGGGACTCGGAAGGAGAAGGAGAAGGAGAAAGGCAAGGACGGGAATTCGAGCTGCTCTGGGTCGGTTTCCGGTGATAAGAGGAGGTGGAGCATTGGGAAATCGAGCAAGGACGAGAAGGCTGCTGTGAATCCCCAGGGGAGTAGTCCAGTGGCCGCGGCTGATCCTGGGTGGATTCGGTCCTATATTTCGGAAGCGGAGAAGGAGCAGAGCAGGCAAGCGATGGCATTCGCGGCTGCTACTGCTGCAGCGGCAGATGCAGCAGTCGCTGCTGCACAGGCCGCTGTGGCGGTGGTCAGGCTGACGAGCCAGGGGAGAGGGGCGATGTTCGTGGGCGGGGGAAGGGAGCGGTGGGCAGCTGGAAGGATTCAGGCTGTTTTCAGGGGCTACTTGGTGAGTTTTGGCTTCGGTTGTAAACTCTGCTGTTTCTTGGATTTTCCGGATTAGAATCAGGCCTTCTTCGTTGCAGGCTCGAAAGGCATTGAGAGCTTTGAAGGGATTGGTGAAGTTGCAGGCTCTCGTTAGGGGATATTTAGTGAGGAAACGAGCGGCCGCGACCCTCCACAGCATGCAGGCTCTCATCAGGGCACAGAATGCAGCTCGATCTCGGCGTGCCCGGGGTTCAGTCAACAAGGAGAACAAGATGCGAGCCGAGAACTGGCCTAGGAGATCCATTGTAATGACCGTCTCTTTTCTCAGCCGAAAAACTGATTTTGAAGAAATGCTTTTCCCTTGAAACAAATCTGAGTGTTTTGTTTCTGTGGCTTTTGGTCATATTACAGGAGAGATCTGATGATTCCTGGAGTGACTTCCACAGCAAGAGGATATCCACATCCTACGATCCTCCGCCTTCGGTCGCAAACTGCTTCGACGAGAGCCCAAAGATTGTCGAGATCGACACATACAAGCCGAGAACGAGATCTCGCAGGATGAGCAACAACGTGCTTGTCGAACGCGGGGACGACTACTACCCTTACCACGCCGTCTCGTCCTCTCTGCCGTGCCCCGTGCCGGCTCGTCTCTCCATTCCCGAGAGCCACTACCGGCACGACTCCGATTGGTGGTTCGTGGGGGACGAGTGCAAGTTCTCGACGGCACACAACACCCCGAGGTTTGGTGCCTCAGGGAGGCACCACGTGCCGACAACACCCACTAGGAGCGTGTGCGGGGATGCTTTCTTCAGGCAATACGCGAACAACCACCCAAACTACATGGCAAACACGAAGTCGTTCAACGCGAAGGTGAGGTCGCAGAGCGCCCCGAAGCAGAGGCCGGAACCGGGGTTCAAGAAGAGGCTGTCGCTGAACGAGATTGTGGCGTCGAGGATGAGCATAAGCGGGGGGAGGATGCAGCGGTCAGTGTTCGAACATCCAACGGGCGAGGAATGAACCGCGATCAAATGAAAATGTGTTGTCCTAATGTCGTCCTGTCCTTTGGAGCCAAAAACATTGTCCTAATGTCGTCCTGTCCTTTGGAGCCAAAAACCAAACATTCCATTATTAGCCAAAAGAAAGGAGTGAATTTGGGTAATGTTGTAAATCATCATATCCAAAAAACTCAAAATGTCAGTGGGAATTTCCTCTTTGTTTTTTTAAAAAAAAAAACTTCTTCAGGAATTGGGGAAACAATAATAAATCCTCAACTGGGTTAATTTAATTTATTAAAAAAAAATCAAAAAAGAATTGGCACTTCTTCTTACTATACATGGAAATGGTATGGCATGCTTGACATTGTTAATTATTATGTTTTGCCAATAACTCAGGAAAGACATAATCATGATGTAGTCAGCTAATCCAATTGACGATGACTTTTGTTTCATTTCCTATGGACAAACAAAATTAAGAAGATAACCCAAAAAAAATAAAGATTTGATTAATCTACGCTTTTAATCCCAAATTGGGGCAACGCAATGATTAGGAGTATGATTTGATTTGATTGATGGGTGTCATGGTTGATATTTCCTTAAAAAAAAGCTTTTTTTATTGTCTTGGAATCCTCCAGACTTTGCATCATCTTTACGCCTCACGTGCTCACTCCATGGAGATTACCAACTCATCTAAATCTAACTTCAAAAAAAGAAAAAACAAAATCACGTGTCTTTTTTTTTTTTAATGTTCACTAACGCAAAAGGAATCTCTGATTAAGGAAGAGGTCGAGAACAGTGAATGTGCCCATTTTGGTTCAAATCATCGAACAATTAAGAGATAAGATATAACAAACAGCTCTTGGTACGAGAAGGTAAGATGGAGATGGGAGAGATGGACCCCCCCACCCCCTCCTTGCTTTCGTCATCACACCCCTGTCTTTCCCATTTTTCCACACGAACATTTATTATCATTATTTATCGTACAACATCCCAGTTTATTATTTATTTTTAATAATAATAATAATTAATTATTCTACGTTGTCTCCGGGGTCCGAAAGTTGAGGAAAGGCTTTTGATTCCATCAAACGTGTCCGATTAACTACTATAGTTTGTCCTAAGATTCAAATAAAGGAAGGTTGGGATTGTTTGGTGGGTGACTCTGGGGCTTCGGTCGGTCCTTCTCTATTAACAATCGTATGAGAGGGACATTCATCCATCCATCCATCCATCATTGGAATTTGAATATTTATACGATAGGGAAAGAAATATGAAGGGGGGGGGGGGGGGGTCAGATCAGATGAGAGGTGGGTAATGGTGGTGTCTCCTCGGTGGGAACTAAGGAGTGCTCAGATGATTTGCAATGTAATTGGTACACTGTAGTTGATTTCATTGGGGGGAGGGCAACCGAGAAGAAAAGATTCGGCAGTAAAAAGGACAAAATGGATTGAGGAGGTGCTCTCTCGGTAACACAAAGCCTTGTTTTATACTTTGGTTGAACTTTCCCCTTGCACTGCCAACAAACAACAAAACAAACAAACAAACAAATCTCCCTCTCCTGTCTCTGTTCGGTTCCGACCGACCTCTTCTTCGATTGTCCCTTATTTGGGCTTTATTGACCTAAGCCCGGGGATAGGCCCAATAACCCATGGTGGGAATTGGATAGCCGTTGGAGGAATCACCCCCCCATTCCCCAACCGTCGGCAGATTCAAATTTTTTCCCAACGGTAAAGTGAAAGAAAACAAAAGGCCACTGACAATAACATCATCGCTCCCTTTTACGTGAAGGCGAGAAGAACAGTGGTACTCTGTAGCCAGCCACCCGGCATAAGATGGAAGGTTTTGATTCAGATCCTCCCCGGAGACCCAAGTGGAGATCCTCTATATCTGGTATAATTCCCTCCTCCTTAATGTTCCATTGGATTCGCGGATATTGTTTGCTTATGGTGGGTCTTGTTTGAAATATGCGCAGATGAGAATGACCTGGCGTACTGTGGGCCTGGAGCCTGGAAGGCTGTCGCGAGACCTTCTGGGTCTTGGAAGACTACTCCCCCGGCGAAGAAGGCGTTGGGAGAGAGGAATGGATCCCGGGATGTTGATGGGGCATTTCGAACCTTAAGGCTCTACCAGTCTCCGTCAAAGGTTTCTGAATCTAGTGAGGGCCTGTTCAGCCTTAGCCCTTCCGACCCATCTAAGAATTTCCCCGTTCCGAGGCCAGAGTTCCTCCATTACAGGCCAGATTGGCGCAGCGAGGTCTTGACCCGCATGCAGGATGGGGAAGATAAGAAGGAAATCGGTGGTAAGAGAAACTCAGGACAGTATTTTTGTGACGAAGAAGGAAGTAATAGCCATGGAGAAACTGATGTGGAGGTGGAGGAAAGAGAAGAGGAGGAGGAGGAGGAGGAGGAAGGAGATGTCGGTGTAAGTGAAGGCAGGAAAGGCCTGATCAAGAAACTGGCGTGGTTTGCTCTATTTCTGCTCTCTGTATCGTGTCTATATCCCATCGACATCAGCGAAGTACCAGCAGAAGCAGAACGAATCAACAGCTATGTAGGAGAGGTTTCCTCTTGGCCAGTTCACAATCTCACGCATCAAGCTGCTTCGAAGAATATTGGTGCTGTAATGGATTGCTTCACTGGTGATATTAGTGTTTTATCTAGTGAAAGGGAGAATGATTATGATAATGAGGTGAGCTTAAGCAAGTTTGAAGAAGAAATGGTGTCAAACTTTGGGGATGATCATCAACCGCTAGAATTCAAAGAACTTTCAGGTTCAGTAGTCTGGGACTCTGGCTTTGCTGATGACAGTGCTGGTAAGGATAGCTTGACTGGTGATCATAGTGTTTTATCTGGTGAAGGGGAGCATGACTGTGGTAATGAGGTGATCTTAAGCAAGGTTGAAGAAGAAATGTGGCCAAACTTTGGGGATGATCATCAGCCATTAGAACTCGAAGAACTTTTGGGTTCAGTAACCTGGGATTTCTGCTTCGTTGAGGACAGTCAGAAAAACGCTGTTGTCATTAACGAGGAAGAAGTCATACAAAGTTCAGAACATGGCAGTCAATTATCAGAGCTCGAGAAACTTTACTCTCCCACGCCATTGAGTTTACACGTTGATCTTGGAAAAATCGTGGACGAGAAGCACCCCAGCCACGAGAAGCATGAGATACCAGAAGATCAGGACCGGAAAATAGCACGGATTCATGTAATGGTCATGCTTAGCCCATCAATGCCGTTTCTAATTGCTGCAACTCTACTGTTATGTATATTTCTGCGAAGAAGTAGTTCTTCCAATACATTTCAGCCTCAAGCCACTGAGGAGCTCTACAAGGGCCAACCCATTGTCCACAGCAGCAGCAGTGCAGAGCTGCAATCACCAACAGCACCACACGCCTCCACCTCCACTGACTCTGCATTTTACCAAAAGCACAACCCAGTACCCTGCGTAGAGTTGCTTGGGGAGATCACCTTCGGGGAACCCAACAGGTCACAGGAGAGCATTACAGTTACCAAATCACAGTTAAACGAGCAAAGCAGCAGTCTAATATCTCTGGAGAAGAAGTTAGTACACAAGGGATTATGGGAGTCTACGTTCACCATTGAGTCTCCAATTGATGGATCCACATTAAGAAAACAAGAGGCAACTCCTTCACATAAATGCAGATTGTTCCATTGCAATTGTTCTATTGGGAACTCTAAAATTTCCATCGACAAAGGAATCAATGGATTGAGCCTGGCGACACCCAGTCCACTGAGGAGGTCCAGCCGGATTCGTAACCGGGCGGTCCAATCTCCATGAGAACCAAGTTGCAGCCAAGATTTAGATGTACGAATAGCACACTTGCTGTTCAGGGTCACAGTCCTTAGCCGACTTTCTAGTTTCTTCCTCAAATTATCAGAAATGTTGGGATGTTTCGGTGTAGCAAATTCGATCATTCTATTAGCCAAGTTGCATCTTTTTTTCCATTCCCAGATCAAATACAACCGCAAACTGGATGCCAAATTGGGGAAGCTACATTCAAAAACTGAGGAAGCATTAAGCTTTTGCAATTAAAATGTAGGGAAGATGATTGTTGAGAATGTCCAACGAAAAATCGAACCACAACTGCCCACCTTCCCCTCCAAAGACAGATTCCTTTCGCAGGCAAAACCTTTCGGCAAAGCGCATATTGTAACGAACAGCGCCGATACACACAAAGCCTGCTTTTCTTTTTCTTTAATTCCTCGTCAATTCCTCCTCTTCATGTTAAAAAACAAAAACAAAAACGAACGAAAAAGCTCCGAATCGATCGTCGAAGGAAGAACCCTAATTCACAACTATCGCAAGAGCAGAGAGAACAATTTAACCAAAAAACCAACGAAAGAGAACATCCGCAATCGTCACAACACAAAAAGATTGAAAGAGCAGGGGATTGCGGAGTTTTGTGGGGGGGGCGGGGACGGAGGGGAATTGGGGATGATGAAGGGTCGGCGACGAGGTGTATAAAAGGAGGCGGGGATTAGGGTTTTCCCTGGGGTGGATGGGGAAATTACCAAAATGCACCCTCTGTCTTGGGCTTCTGGTTGGGCTTAAACAGCTTCCGGATTTGTTCAACTCAGCCTGATTTGATTTGGAGCTTCTCTACCTACGACTTTCAAATTTGAGTAATCTAATCGCGCCTGTGGAAAAACAAATCAAAGCATATATATATATATCCTTTTTCTGGGCAACGTTTGTGATATCGTCCGCAGTGATTTTCTCCACATCATTCAGGAAATGTTCGATATGGGCTTCCTGGAAAAAGCAACTCGTCGATTCAAGCTCTCGCTGACTTTTTCATTAACACGTAATAATGCGTAGATTGCTGTCAGATGTAGCAGTGGTATTGAGAAGAATGAGGGCAGTGCTGATAATTCCACAACAATGAATTATGGCGCTATAAACCCAAGGTTTTCATGCCTCTCTCCGAATGTAGAGACCTGCTGCCTTCCAATGTCATCTGAAACAATCGTCTGCAGCATAAACAGCCCAGACCCATAACGACTGTGAAGGAGAGGCGTAATGGGAAGTTCTAACGTATGGAAATGAAACTGATTGTACTCACTGCTGCTGCTACTCCACCAATGGCCACGTACAGACCTACCCGACTGGTTTGGACAGGAAGACCGTCGAGGAACCCACCGGTTACGATGGACCAAGCTGATGCCTCAGGAAACAGGCCACTCCAGGATGTCGGTCTCTGTATATCTCAGCGAATCAAGGTAATTTCTGCATCAAAGAGAACAATGGAAGATTGGCCGAATGAAGAATGTTGAACTGTTCCTCCATCTAACCAAGATTCCGTGCCGGGATGCTGCAGGAACATTTTGCTGAAACACGAAGGATGACCATAAATCTCGAGTATATAGGTTAAAATGACAGGACAGAGTACACAGCCCGTTCATTCATCGTCTCCAGGTTGACAATTGTGGAATTTTCTCTTCCCTCTCTCTCTGGTTTGCAGATCCCACTTACTTGATCCGCTCCTTCCCCAGCAATTGATCTGATAAAGTCGACTGCACTCTCCTTGCGCACAGTGCCTTCCATGGGGCAATGGCCGGCTACGCATGTTTCACCGCCGGCCCCGTCAATGGCAGAAATGTTCCGTTTTACATGAGGAGCCCATCAGTTCTATGGAATCATCCATCATACACAGTCTGAGTGTTAGCTGAATTGCTGTCTTCATTTCGCGCTGTCGGTTTTTCAGTGCGGAAAAGAAAATCAGAAAGAGGTCGTAATAACGAACAGGATGTGGGCTAGGCACCTCTCCTCGGCAATGCGGAGGAACCAGACCCGGACGAGGTCCATGCCACAGAGGAGGAGATGTAATTGAATAAGGGAATATTTATGACAGACAAGGACAGGGAAGGAGCGATGCTTACGTGACGAATAAGGGTGGCCAGGGAATATCTCAATGTCAAATAAAAGCTCGTAAGCGTGTAAGGAACTCCGCCCGGTATTAAACATGGGCAACAGCCAACTAGAATGGACCGGTGCTTGCATAATCAGCAATTCGAAATTGAATATCTCGACCGGGCTAGGCCACGAGATGATGATGCGATTAAAAACCGAAGCTGTTTGGTCAACTTTTAAATGTGAAGACAGAAAGGCCACACGTAATGCCGGGCCACGCGTCGGACGGCGTTGTCAATTTCATTACATCATCGGAGAAGACGTTCCCCTCGGCCTGCCGACATCAAATCGCGTTTCCTCAGACCGGAGGAAACGGGACGGGTGACAGTGGTTTTTGTTAAAACCGAGGAGCCGCCGCCCATCTTTTACTCTTTTAAGTTATTTGATCGACTCCACGACTTGTTCGATTTAATGCCCCTTGGATATGCATTGAAATGTGGCATTTTCCATGTGTTGTTTGGGAGGAGGTCGCATGCGTAATTAGATAACTCTTGACTCACATGTGGGGAATATTCTTTTATCGGAGGGAAAATTGAACTGAAAAAGAAACGAGGGACAGAATGGCGCTTGCCCAGAGCGAATCCATCCAATCTAAAACTAACACCATCCTCCGAACAACCTCGTTCGTTGTCTTTCTCCTCTCTTCCCTTCCCCTCCCTTTCTCTTATCTTCCATCCCCTTTCTTTTATATTTTGTTCCTTTTATTTTTCCCGGATATTCCTATCTAAATCCTGCTTTTGTTATTAAATGTTTTTTCTTCGAAAGCTTGAATTTATTTTTTTGATATATATATATATATATATATATTAATTTATTTTTAAAGTTTGTGCAAAGGAGGAAGATCAGCTTTTGGTCTTTTCTTGTTATTAAAAGAGACATTTCTCCTGTTCCCTCCCAAGCAAAAGCTCAAAGAACCCCGGAAGGGAAAGAAAGAGATCGAGGAGGCGCGGGGGTGGAATGCCCCTGAGCATTTCCTCTCCTCCTTTACGACCCTTTATAAATGGTGTGTGTTGTGATTCTGGGTCGTGTCCCGTTTGCCTTTTTGGTGTGTTTTTGTCATGAAAGATCGAAACTTTGGGGAATGAACGGGGGGTCTCTTCGTGTTGCTGTTTTTATTGTTGAGTGCTTGATGAAATGGGATTGATCTTCCTTCTTGCTGAGACACAGATGAGTGATGATGACGATGATGAAGAGAATTCTTCACGGGTTTAGTGAAAGATCCCAGATAAGAGATTCTTAGTCCGATCATGTTGCGTGATAAGAAGGATATAAGGCCCGTGTTGCTCAAGTTCGGAGTTGCGATCGCCCTTTCTTTCGCCGGGTTCTTCTACGCCCAGATTCAAAGAAGAAGGGCGGACAGATCCAGACCGGGGTTGCCTCCCCAGAACGCACGCCCTTCGGGTACCTTCCACTTCTTTTGTTTGTTTCCTCTTTGATGTGGATTAGGATTAGGCTGTTTGGATTTGCTTTCTTGTGTGTGCGCTGATTGTTTATGGAACTTTGCGTCAGATCAATGCAACGAGACAGCCGCCTATCTGGATAGGCCAAGAGATGGGCGAAAGAATGATCCGCAAAATGCTACTGCAGCTCATGGCTCTAGGATTGTCCTATCGACTACCGTTGAAAAAAATGTAAACAGAGTTCGACTCCTTTGAAGGCCGCAAACGGTCTGCGATTCTTTCTGTTATATTTGGTTTTCATTTTCTGCTTGCGATGCCAGGATGAGACATATGTTCAGAGGCTTTACGTAGATCCTTCTACAGTAGTCAATTCTCCCAGCAGCGGTCACAGTGGGGAAAAAGCAGGTCTACTCTTGCCCGAATTTGACGATCTCGTGAAGGAACTAGAGTTTACGGGTTGTGGTTCTGGAGTATCGCCAAAGAAATATGTCGAAACTACCCAATTGGACACGGATAATCATTCATCCCTGGCTGCAGAAAGGGAAGTCTTCGAGCAAGAGATAATGCATCTGAGGAACACAGTGAGCATGCTTACGGAGAGGGAGAGGTGCCTCGAGGTTCAGTTGATGGAATACTATGGGCTTAAAGAGCAGGAAACTGCCGTTATGGAGCTCCAGAACCAGCTGAAGATAAACAGCATGGAGGCTCGGCTTTTCTGCATGAAAATTGAGACCCTTGATGCCGAGAATCGAAGGTTAGAGGCCAAGGCAGCTGATTATGTGAAAGTTGTGTCCGAGCTCGAGTCTTCCAGGTCGAAAATCAGGATTCTTAAGAAGAAGCTGAAGTTGGAGGCCGAGCAGAATAGGGAGCAGATTTTGCTGCTTCAGAAAAGAGTCTCCAATTTTCAAGATCGCGAGCTCAAGTCTGCAACAACAGATGCTGACTTGCAATCTTATGCGGAAGAAATAAAGCATCTGCAACACAAAGTCGAGGAGATGAAGAAAAGGAACTTGGCGTTGCAACTCGAGAACTCTGATCTGAACCGAAGGCTGGATTCTACCCAACTTCTCGCGAATTGCATCTTGGAAGACCCGGAGGTAAGATTTCTTTTATGTTTGAGTTTCTTTGAGAATTCAACCCCGCTGGCGAAGTTGATCTGCTGATCTTGGCTTGCTTAAATTTCAGGCGGAGGCACTAAAGAGAGAGGGCGACAATTTGAAACGAGAGATCGAGAGTCTGAAGAAGGAAGTCGAACAACAAAAAGCCGGGCGATGTGCTGACGTGGAAGAACTAGTTTATCTCCGATGGATAAATGCCTGCTTAAGATACGAGCTACGGAATTATCAGCCGCCACCTGGAAAGCCAGCTGCCAGGGACTTGAGCAAGACGCTCAGTCCCAAATCCGAGGAGAAGGCAAAGCAACTCATTCTCGACTACGCACATACCGAAGGGACAACGGAAAAGACGATCAACTACTTAGATTTTGATTCAGACCAGTGGTCGTCTTCCCAGACCTCGTATCTCACAGATTCCGGGGATCCCGACGAGGCATCTGTCGACTCCCCAAAGGGAGTCAAAACCAATCATCACTCGAAGAGAAGCAGACTGTTTGGAAAGCTACGGAGGCTGGTCTTAGGGAAGGAAGTCGGTCGAGAGGAAAGCCGCCGATCATCGATCGAAAGAACAGTGTCGCTGGAAGGGCCAGGTAGCTATTCCTTCAACTCCTCCCACGACACATCGAGCGGGACGACGGGGGCGGACTCGAGCACGCACGGGTCTAGCTGTAGATACACGACCCTCCCGGGCAGCGCATCCAGGCACTCCTTGGATATCCAAAGGCTTAGGAGTTTCAAGTCGGAGGACACGATGGTGTTCCAAGTGCATCGCCGTAACAGCGACGTGGGGAGCATGGATCGCCCAAAGGACATGGAACTATCACAGTCGTTGGAATCGGTGCAGAAACAGGAGTTGGCCAAGTTCGCGAAGGTCCTCAATGATACGCGAGGTGGTGCGGCGCCTAAGCCGCCCCCAAAGGTGCATCCCTTTAGCTCCTTTTGATACCTTTTTCTTTTTTCTTACTTAGATGTTTATACAAAAATACAAAGAGGTCGGACAGTCTTATTAATCATCATCGACAACGAAGTTCCATCCATCATTTGTACGAGGTTTGTGCTAGTTGTTGGCAAAAGATTTGCCAAAATATATGGTAACAAATTTAGAAATTTTCTAAGTTATTGCCTTCGAAAACTACAATTTTATAAAAGAGTAGCTAATTCTTTTTTAAAAAATTTCTAAAATTACGATTACATTTTCTTAATCACGAAGTTAGTTAATAATTTTAATTTTTTTTTTAAATTGAATATCTCGGTTTTCTAAATTTAAATCAAAGAGTCAATCGGTACAAAGTTCTCAGTAAAGTGGATGCTATGAATTATGTTGTCGGAGCCAACAGAATCCCATCGTCGTCCACCCCCACCCCTTTCGGTTTGATCCGGTACGACGCGTCGCACCGTTAAAAAGGCTCCAGAGCCACGTGTCGGACATCCAGAGGAGAGTATTAATCAAGATTCTCCCCGCCACAGCGAACAGTGCCGCTCGTATGCGTACATTCCCGTACCAACGCCACGCGCAACATAACCGTTGTAACAAACTACGAGAGCTCCCTCGCCTGCCTTCCTTGATCTTCTTCGTCTTCTTTTTTCCTCCCGAATGAATCTCCCCCGCTGAGATAATAAACTGATCCCTTGAAGATGTCGACGACGACGTCGCCGAGAAAGGAGGGCCCGGATGCGGAGGGCGAAGGCGGCCCCGGGAAGAGGGGCTCGCTGTACGTCGGAGACCTCAGCCCTGAGGTAACCGAGTCTGACCTGCTGGCGACGTTCGGGGAGATGGGAAAGGTCGCCTCCGTCAGGGTTTGCTCGGACGCGCTCACCGGGAAGTCCCTCTGTTACGCCTACGTGAACTTCTTCAGCCCCTCTCATGGTCCTGACTCGGTTTCTTTGCCCCACTCTGTTTCCGTTCTTTCTTTTTCCTGTTTTCGTTTTTTTACTTGCGAGAGAAGTGAAACGCCAAGGGATTCTTCGTGGGAAGTCTTTCGGTCTCTGCGTGTTGATGAACGAGGACACTAACGGAGTTCTTGAGTTTGAGTTATTGGACTTGATTAGTTTCGACGGACGAGAAGTCACTGGTTCTGTTCTCCCACTTTTCTTGATTTCACTTGACATCAACGGATTTCTTGGCCGGAGGCCGGCAGTTGTCCTTTTATTTTTATGCCTCTCTTGCATACTTTCTGTTCTGCAGTATTAACTGTGGGGTGTTAAATGATAAATTAGCTCCGACGTCATTGGGGTTTCTTGAGGCTGTCTCTTTTTGTGGGTGCAGCATCCAAAGCACTGGCTTGCCTCAACCATTCTCCTTTAAAGGACAAACCCATGAGGATAATGTGGTTTCAGAGGAACCCTGCGACAAGAAAGGCCGGGATTGCGAACCTCTTTGTGAAGAACCTGCACCCTAATATTGACAGCGGTCGCTTGCATAGAATCTTCGGCGAGTTCGGCGCCATTCTTTCCTGCAAGGTCGCTCAAGAGAATGGGAGGAGCAAAGGCTTTGGTTTTGTCCAGTTTGACTCGGAGGAATCCGCTGTGAATGCTCTGAATGCGCTCCATGATACTACCCTCGAGGGGAAGAAGATGTAAGTGTCCGTCTTGTTATGTTCACGGAAATGCAATGCCTGTGCTTGTGAATCTATATGGATGCCATGTGTTTGAAGTTTTGGTTCCCCGTATCTTCTAGGCACTCTTTTACTTGTTTCTTTCTTTCTTCCGAGTGAATGAAATCCTCGGATAGAATCTTATTGCTGTTAACTGTGAGGGTTTGTGTAGCCTTTTTTTTTTTTAAATTCTGGAATCTGTCGCAGATATGTGTCCAAATTTGTCAAGAAAAGTGAGAGACAACTGGCCGGCGAAGAACCCAAATTTAAAAATCTATATGTTAAAAACTTGGAAGAAGATGTGACTGAGGATCTCCTTCAAGAGAAGTTTTCTGTATATGGCAAGGTCTCTAACGTGGTCATAATGAAGGATGCTTTGGGAAAATCAAGAGGATTTGGCTTTGTGAATTTTGAGATAACT
Organism: Melastoma dodecandrum; assembly: GCA_029817715.1. NCBI lineage: Eukaryota > Viridiplantae > Streptophyta > Magnoliopsida > Myrtales > Melastomataceae > Melastoma > Melastoma dodecandrum. Next base: position 747,379 of record JARUPY010000271.1, read on the forward strand.
GAAGATGCGAAGAAAGCTGTGGAGGCCTTGAACGGCACCCAAATCGGTAACTTGATGATTTTATATTTGTAGTTAAGAACTCATGTATTGCTAGCTGTACTCACTTTGCCAGAAACTGGGCAGGATCGAAGAAGTTATTTGTCGGGAGAGCTCAGAAGAGATCCGAAAGGGATGAGCTGCTGAAAAACTTCCACAGGGAGGCTAGCCTCAGTGATTTTCAGAAGCATGGTTGCAATTTGTACGTCAGGAATCTAGATTCCTCCATTGATGAAAACAAACTCCAGGAATACTTCTGTTCTTGCGGGAAGGTAACATCTGTGAAAGTGATGCGTGAAAACAATGGCCATAGCAAAGGGTTTGGGTTCGTGTGCTTCTCCTCTCCTGCTGAAGCCCAAAGGGCATTGAGTACTTTGAATGGTATGAGATGTTTTCGTTAGATTCTAGCTTTCACTCGATTTAGGCATATTTCATTAGCTTCGAGCTTCTCCCTTTAGGTACTAATACATTCAAAGGGAAACCTCTATATGTGGCTTTCGCAAGGCGAAAGGAGGATCGATGCAAGAAGTTGCAAGACCATCAACTGCATCCTGGATCGCATCCTTTCCTGCCATCTTATCTGAATGCCCATTACTCTCCTACCCGCAACAATTTTCCTTTGCCATCTTTCACGCACACCTTGTTATCTCAACCAGTTCCCTTCACCTGTCAGTATGTGCACCCCAGTCCTAATATCCTGATGACAGAAGACAGTACGCCTCCAAGTTCCTCTACACATGTAATATTTTGTTTTTCGTTAATTAGTTAACTATTACTAAATTTTTTTCGGCGACCTTTTATTGCTTCCGTTCTTATTTGTTTAATATTTCTGGCAGTTTTCTGGAAGATTTATGAAGAAGCTGCAGGGTAACATTAAGGAGAGGACTTGCCATCAGGTATCTCATAATTTGTTCGGTTCATTTTTATGATTTGCCGATGCTGGCAAGATCCTCGGCAGGTGGCTTGCAGTGTTGCTGCCACTTTGTCTCCAAAGTGATTAGCATTTACTGTTATTTCTAGCTTTAGCCAGCATCAACAACTACCTGTTTCCTGCTTACCAAAAAAAAAAAAACCTGTTTCCTTAATTCTGCGCAATATAGTAATTTTTACTGACATTGTGACTGCTGTCGATTCTTTGCTCTAGTCATTTGCCTCTGTCAAATGTCACTCTCATGGTCATCATGGGGGTTTGAAGTCTTCTTCTGGGGAAAATGTGAACATGTCAAGGGTTCCACCTGCTTCCCCAGCAGCATCACCCCAAGTTAAGACTGGTGAAAACCTCAATCTGCTACTTTATCCTCTGCTCAAGAATATCAAGGTTTTTCGCAGCACTTATTCACTTATAATATCGTACTTTAAACATGTTTGCTTTCATTGCCTAACTGAAACTATATTATATCTTTCTGTTGCCTGATTCTAGGGCAGGGATGAAACGAATTCTTCTGGAGATGGACAGATCTGAACTCCAAAAGACGCTGCAAGGGGCGAATTTGTTGTCGGCTCAGGCCAGTAGTTCCAAACAAGTGCTGGAGGCTAATTCTACTAGTAACGTGGAAGAGGGCACTGGTTGGTGAAGTCCCCTCGAACTTCTCCTAAACGCTGGAAATCAATCAAGCCCTTCTCAAAGAGCTGATAGCTAGTTCTGCCTCTTACCATTCCATAGTCTGTAACAAGCTACTTCCTTTTAATCCTGTGATACATTGAATCGTTCGTACTATTGGGTATTAGGATAGAAATGTTGATGTTAGAGAGAGCTGCGCGTTGCTAAATGCTCTTGATTTAGGACAGTTTGACTTCTTAAATTGTCACAAAACACGATACTATCTGGTGGCACTAGTATTCTGTTTGTTGATAAGTATCATACATAAGCAAAACAAGCTCGAACATGGGTCATGTCATGCTGTAGCGAGGATCGTTTCGGAGCACTTTCCTGTTCATATCAGGGACAGGCCTTGGAGGATCAGGGCATCTGCTAAGATCTGATTTGCTGCTTGAGTAGGATGGACGCTGTCCCAGAAGACGTACTGAGTGGCATTGGGGCAAGTTCCTATCGACTTAGGGTTGCATAAGAAGACCGTGGTTTCAATGGTACCAGTGCCACAGCATCCTCTCCTGACTTCAGTGAAACCTGCGATGATGGGCAGACAAAAATGCTGGGTCACAAGCCAAGTCCAAGTCTCAGCGTGTTTTAGTGCTTACTCATGTTCAGAATTTTCTTCCTTACCATTCTGCGAGGGAGATTTGATTACTTCATAAAACGGCGTGTAAATGTCGAAAATTACAATCCTGAGCCCTGGCAGTTGCTTCTTCAGACTGCTTGCAGCTGAGTTCAACCTTTTATTGAATCCCTGAATATCGGAGTTGAGCCGAGAAACGCAACCGGTTTGACCATAACCCAGCAAGGTAATTGCTGCGGGGAAGCAACCGATTGGCGGCAATGAAGTCACCCCAATCTTCCTTGCTCCCAGACCATATAACCCCTGCATTCGGCAAGTTAATGACGAAAAGAAGCCCGTTATTCTTCCTGCTTTCATCATTCAATAACTCGGTGTCTTATACGGCAAGTTACCTTAATGAAGCTTGTGAATGAGCCGAGTATAAATGACCCATACTGTTCCGGAGTGTAGACTTTATTGAGGAAAGGATTGACATAGTAATTCTGGAGAAAATCGCCCGTTCCTGCACTAACCAAGTACAGTCCGTCCTTGACGATGGAAGCGGCTTTCTTACTTCCGGCCACTTTTGCCAGCTTGCCCTGGTACTCCTTGAAATAATCTAGCTGCTGCGACAGGGTTAAGGCATGCTGTAGCAAAAATTCTGTCACATCAGCCTTCATAAGTCCAAAACAAGCAATTTCAATATTATTTCCTTACGTTCAATGCAGCTGCTTTCTCGTCATAGCCGGATGCAGCGGAAGCAAAGTTGGCTCCTATCAGTAGCTTCTTGCCTGATGCCTCCGGACTAAGATACGGCAGGGGGTAAGTCGTGAATCCCAAAGTCTCGGCTGAACCATATAAGCAGTCCGGACGCATTCATTAGAGAGTCTAGTATGGTCGCATGGGACGAATGAAAGGAAAAACGGACAGATGACTGTTGACTCACCAGTGATATCGGTAGCGAGTTTCCCATTACAGAACCTGCCCGTGGCCTTGTGGTTGATGAAGTCCCTACCATAGGGAGGGTAATTGGCCTTGAAGATCGTCGGGAGGTAGTCGTTGTTGCCTGCATCGACAGCCGAATCCCCGAACGTGAAAATCGCTGGCACAAGGGTCGTACTAGTGTCCTGCGCGCTCGCTACACTCAAAAACAGCAAAAGCACCACGGCCAAGGCAAGAGAACGTACACCCCCCATCTCTCGTCTCCCTCTGAGTCTGTCGAACCACGGCCTTATAATGGAAATGCGACTGCAGCTGAAGTACAAGATGAGGAAGGAAGGTGGAGTTGAGTAAATGCAGTGCAACTAAAGTAGTTGATCAATGCATTAAAGTCTCGTTGCAATTATCTCTTTTCTTGGTTTATATCTTCCTCCTCTTTCTTCCTGGCACATGCGTAAGATTTGTTCTTGTCCATTGGATTTGTTTCCTTCTTCCTTTCTTTCAGCGCCATTAATGGCTTCCCCGGCATGAGAGGGTGGCCGAAAGGTGGGTGAGAAGATTATAGGTTGTCATGGCATTACCTGACAATGCAGAACATGTGACCGAGTCATCCGCATTCGGGTCTGCGTGATTTTCATTAACTGACAATCTCGATTATCTCCGAGACAGAGTATTCTTCTTTTTGAGGAGGGAGATGGAAATCGTAAGGTTCCCCATCTCCATCACTACACCTAAAATGTTCAGCCTCATTTATTCCTTAATCACCGAGTTTGATCGCGAGGGCCAGTAGCTGTCACTGATTAGTAATGAATCCCGTGCTCTGTTGAGCGGGATTAGGTCTCAAAAGGTCGTCCTGCGATCGAGCAGTTCCCTAGTTGGACTCATGCACGACGTAACAGGGTTGTCTGGTTTCAACTTACATCAGTAGCAGTGAACATCTCCTGCATACGCACGCCGATTGGTTTTTAATTGGTCCATCTTCAGGTATTTCGGAGGCGCGTTACACGCTCGCAAAGTTCCTAACAGAGTTTTATTCGCCTCTTACAGACAGAGTAAAAGGACACAACATGGTAACTCGACACAATATTACACGATACATGGAAAACACGGTTTTCCCATCTGGCGAGACTGTCGGCTGCGAGATTGACAGCCCACACTTATTCCAAAGTAGTTTCTTGTTTTTGCGAATTCCAGAACATCAAGTTCTTCTCTAATGGAACCTCCCATTGGTTCAAGTCGAGGATGGCGGCGGTGGTGGAGAAGGGCAGCACACGCAACAGGGCCTCAGGGGAGTCGCGGGAGCGCAACACTTATCGCAGACCGGGCATATCGGTCCTCCTTGCAGCACTAGCATGCACCCCCACCAAAACGAAAACCAAGGCAGAAAAATCAAAACACATTAAAAGAAAAATCTTTTACCGTGACGTATGGAGATGTAATAATAATATTACCTCGCTCGGGCATCCGGGCAGCGTCGGTGGGAACGAGCGCAGGCGCTGCCACTGCCAGAACAAGTAGGCAGAGCAAGAATGCGGGGACTCCACTGGGGTTGGACATTTCTCCTCTCTTAACGTGGATGTTATTGCCAGTACATGGGTTAGTGCAAGAAACACTTTGAATTTATAGTAAAATAGATTGTAATAGAGCCATCCCTTGTTAGATTTCCTTTTATCGTGATTGTCAAATGTAAGGCAGGAGAAAAAAATTGAAACGATGGGGTTGAGGTATTTGCAATGTTCACGAAACAGGGGGGGCTGGTCAAATTATTTGAATTCATGTACCTCGTACAAGAGGAACGATGCTTTACGCAATCGTTAGTACTAAGGCCTCTGTATTAAGAAATTTTATAACTCATGATTGAATATTATTAGACGTGATCATTTCATTGAGCTAACAGACGACCTAAATTTGAGCATACTTAAATACTCTAATTTTGCTTTAGATGGCTAATTATTTTGTCTCTTTACATTGTTGGAGGGAGCAACAACCCAACTAAAAACATTCATGTTTTCCCTTTGGCGGGCGTCTCATCGCATTCTACTGTAAATCTCGTGATCGCGCCTGCACCTGGGCGAGTAGAGAAGTTTGGCACTGACAGTCCGTAGTATCATTTCGCGATTGGCATTCGAAACAATACGTCTGAAGACTACTTGTTATTCGGTGTAATAAAATTTCCCCTGTAGTTGTTTCATTACAACTCGGACGGAAAGCTTATTCTATGTTCGACAAATTTCACAGTTTTACATCCAGTGGAGAAACTGCGAACGAGTAAACTCCAGAGGATCTTTGGGACTTCTCACGGATCGGAGGAGGCCAACGGCTACGTTGGGAGTGGCGCAGCGGCGGCTACAGCACACGCAGGCAGGGGATATTGGTGCGGTCTGCTGGAGACATGCTGAGGGCAAATCCTCTATGATCTCTCTACAATAGATCACGAGCACAGTTTTTAAGTCGGACGGGATATCCTTTTACCTATGTCGTTAAACGGAGCGGCATCTCCAGTAACTCCGATATTCTCCGCGCTAGTAGTCATCCTGGATCTCCAAGTAGTGCTGGGATTGGAGCTAGATAAACACTCCTTTGTCATTTATTTATTAGTTGGCCAAACTCAAAATCTTTTTAAACCCAATTATTTTGTCTACAGCGGATTATCTTTGAATTCTGCAAATTTATGCCTGCCCCCTCTCAATTCCAAGTCCAACCCCGCCTAAAAAGGTTGAAACTTTCAATGCAAGAAGTCCCAGTCCCAACCCAACTAGGAGGAGGATAAAAAAGTGTTTGGGGAATCTTTTATTGCATTCACATTCATCATAAGAGGGATAGAGATTTGTTATAATTAGTTACAAAAAAATATTTTGCCAACTAAATCGAATTTTAAAATTTAATAAATAATACCACAAAATCGGCGTTTAAAACTATACGTCATATTATATTTCTCACTTAAATTGGGACATAACGCGGAAGAATAAATCCATGGCGGGGTTCGAATGATTCAAGAACGTACAGGCCCATCCATGGGGAAATATGGGCCTCGAATCATCCATCAGTCTACAAAGGCCCAGGACCAGGCCCATACTAAAAGAACTTCCACTCACCGTCGATTTTTTGGCAGCCGTAATTTTCATACCCTATAAATTAACATTACCCTCGTGGGACGACCAAAGAATTTGGTTATTATTATTATTACCCCAATAATAATAATAATAATAATAATAATAATCCTCAAGGGTTCCATTCCAGGTGGCCACCATGCAAAATTTGGTTTAAATTTATTTTTAAGACTGTAAGCATCGGGTGGTCATCTCAAACTAAGTTGGCCGTTGACAAGTCTTGTCTTAACCTTATTATTATTATTATTATTTCAACCCTTCTAAAGACACGCACAATAATCATGACCCGCGACGTCCATATTATAGTTCGAAGATGTCTCGTGGAAGAAATAATTTTTTTTTTTGGAAATGCACAGAGGCCGATCATGGGATTCGACAAGCCCTAGCAAAGTTCACGGAGTCATTATTATATTGTTTTTTCCTTCCGGCAAAACGATGAAAGACGACATATCTCGAGCGCTCACATAACACAAAATGATAAGAAACAACGATAAATCTTTTGTAAGCGAGTGGTAATGACAACCGGCGTTTGGACAAACCGCAATTAAATCCCCCCACCCCTCCGTTTTGGCAACATGTCGAGCAGTGTCCAAATCCGACGTTGAAATGGTTTTGTTTTATTAAAAAAAAACGATGCTAAGCGAAAAACAATTACGAAAATCCAAAAAGGAAGAATGTTTTGGGGTACAAACCCATGTGCTAAGCACGATGGGTTTTTGTTTTTGAGCTTGTATTTTTACGAGGGGCACGCACGCTTTTTGGATTGAATCAAGGAAGACTCTCCCCCCCTCATTCTCTCGGCTTTTCTAGCAGAACGTTTTTTTTTTTTTAAATGCCTCGGGGAGCCAACTCTTTTTAAGAACCAAAAAGACAAACATTACATTAATTTTTTCGATCAAACCCGAGTTCTCCCCTGCTCTTTTTATGCTAATCCTAAAGTTATAATTCCTTCATCATCGCGGTGAAAAGGAAGAAAAAAGAACCCTAACCTTTTGAATGAAAAAGGCTGTTAAGAAAAGTAGATCGACTTTGCATTTTGCCATTCGTCTTGACGACGACAAGAAGAGGAAGAGATTGTCCCGACTTACACAAAACTTAATCCGGAAGTGGAAATCCCAGAAACAAGAAACGGACCGGTTCATGGGAAGCGTTGTCAGAAGAGGGGCTTCCTTGGTGGATTTGATTAGATTGAGTTGGGGTCGTTTTCCCTAGCCTTTCTCCCTCTCTCTCTCTCTCTATTGGGAGGGACCTTGGACATGTCCTTCGATGTTGTAATAATTCTGCATGTTCGAATGTAGACTGAACGGCACGGGCGAGAACACGAGCTGACCCCCGCTGCCTCTCTCCGTCCTATCGATGCCCCCGTCCTCCAGTGCCTTAACCTGCGCCTTCAGGAACTTGAGGTAATTCGCGGCCTCGTCCAGCATAGATGCGGTGTCCATGTTAGTCCCCCCCGGGACCAGCTTCTGCAACGCCCTTATCCTCTCGCTCACCCTTTCCCTACGTTTCCTGGCGGCTGCGGTCTGCGGGTCGCTCGATATCCTCACGTTCTTCCTCGTAGGCCTGTCCATGGGGTCCTCCGGCATGAAGCTCACGGGGCGGAACGCTGCTGAGCGATATATCATCTCCTTCATCTGGGCCATTATCTCGGGGTCAGGCTCGGAATCTGCAGCCGAGGTGGAGGAGGACGACCCAGAGGAGTGAGCTGGCCGCTGGAAGCTTATGTTGGACGATCTGGGCCTCTTGAAGGACGGCGCTTCGGCCACCTCTGTGACGAACCGGGGCCTTTTCTTGTCGCTTTGTTGCCGCGCCGTGGAACCTCCGTCGTTCGACAGGCTTCTGCAGTCGGAAAAAATAGCGGATAGTCCATCCGCCGCCGACGATGCGTTGGTAATGACATCGGTGGCGGCGGCAGCAGTCGTTGCCATGGCAGGAAGCTGGAAGCAGTCGTCGGAGGGGTCAATGATCTCTGTGGTCCAATCCGTCCAGCCAAAGTTCATGTAAGTTAACGGATTCGAATCATCCATCTGAACGAATGCTATCCGCGCGAATCTGAACAACGAAGTCCCGCAATTCAGAGACAATTATGAGATTCAACCATAGCAGCGAGTAAGAGAAATGAAGACAATTTTTTTACCTTCGAGGGAGGGAAGATGGTGCGATCGATGGATGTGGAAGAAGTGAAGTCGTAGGGAGGAAGGGATGTATTTATACACGCCAAAATCTTGGCATTTTCCCAATTAGTCTTACAGGGTCTCCATCGTAATTTAACATTGATTATTATCCTGATTCTAAGTAGATTCATTTTATGGAAACTTAGATAAAATATTTTGTTACATCAGTGATTAATACAGACAATGGAGAGTTTTTTTTTTGTGTTTGTGAGTTTTAATAATTTAATATTGACAAATGTGAAAGATAATATAAAAAGGGGGAGAAGGGAAGGTAATGGCTTTGGAAAATGAAAAAGGGTTATTTTTGGGGGGTCAGTTTTGGTTGGCGTATTTCTGCAGAGATGGATGATATGATATGATGTTTTTATATACTATATCAATTACTTCTCCTCCATCTCTAATATTTTATTTATACCAATTGTCGACACAATGAGCAAGCAGATGAGGTTTCAATATATATATATATATATATATACAGATAGTGGGAGAAAGATCTGACACCCTTTCTTGGTTTTTCTATTTTTTTTTTTGGGTCATATACTATTATTACTCATGCGTTCATCTGTAAAGTTATCGAATTTCCCATTCTTTTATGATGACCCAGCAAGCATCTCTGAACCCTCCTCCATGGAATTTATGTGTATATAATATAAAGACTTTAATTGGGTTTTGATGATCATATAATCATGGACTCATCATGTAACTTTTGGACCAACTTTCTGCTGCTGCCATAGATGGATGGGGGAGAGCCCTTTTAGGGTGAAGCGAAAGATGATATGTATATTTTGTGGGTGTGTGTAAAGTTTTTGTACAACTTCAAAAAGCTATGACAGATTAACTTAATGATAATTGAGTAATGATAACAGTGCATTGATTGTTTCTTTTTCCTCCTCTCGAAGCCATCGTAAAGTACAATATTTATTTTAACTGTACACATTAAGTCACTTTACATGAAGTAGAGAGATGAGATCGACCCAAAAATATTTGAACAGCCTTTAAAGGTCCCCTCCATCTCACGTTTGGACCACCGAACCACTCGGTCATAATGACTACATTTATTTAACATAACATGTATTTTTTTTAGAAAATTCGAGCCGGTCGAATTGGGTTCTCATGGACACAGCAAATTTGAGGTTCCTAACAAACATTGTTGTCTTTTCGAGACAACGAATATGCTTTGTTCTTCCTCGTAGGACAAGGTGGATTATTTCAAAATAATATTAGACGGAAAATATTCAAAATTCATTAAATAATTCTCCTAATTCAGTTAAACATTAGATTGGGAAACTGTAAATCAAGTTCTTCAATTTTTTTTAAACAAATTCGGTACTAGAAATATTGAATTTGATTTATTTGAAGAATTTAAAAAATATATATATATTAAAAGAATTTCAAAAATTATCGTCTTACTTCACGTATCTACTAGTTTTGTCAACTCTCTCTATGTCGGCCATGGTTTTCTTGGCCCCCGATTAAAGTTTTTAGTTTATCGCGTACACGCTCAAACCATGGCGTACAGTCAAATGATTGACGATACAATCTTGGGAATGTAATAAGTCCAGCAACCACAAAAACTATACAAATTTTAAAAGGGAAGAAAGAAACAACATGGTCTGATTGATTGGATTTTTTTCCCATCAAATTTTGGGTGGACTTACAAGATTGATTGTCTTTTTTTTAAAAAAATGCATCCCTTCACGAAGTGAAACGAACCGACCAAACCCTAAAGTCAAACCGCACGTATAATTTTTGAAGGAAAACAATAAAACGTAGACGGTTTGTATAAACTCTCGTAAGAGTTTGGTTGGGGGGGGGGAGGGGAGATTTATATTTGGAAGGGGGAGTGGAACAAGAACAACCCCGAAACGTGGTCCCCTGACCCGAAAGACAATCAATTAGGGAGGGGAGGGGGGGGACTGGAACTGGTGTCCAAATTGATGGACGATAAACCAAAATCCCCCACTACGATTACACGTGAACGCAAGTGTTTCATCCTTACGTGGCGTCGTCTCATTCGTCGAGTCGGCCGATATAGGGCATTTCCCATGTGGGAAAATCTAGGAGGGATGTAATATGTAAGAACAAATCGGGTGAGGAATTACCCTTCCTCCTCCTCCTCCTACTCTTTGTTTTTGTTATTCTTTAGCATTATCATTTGGGGGAGCATAGCAGATCAGAGCAGAAGGATTGATTGATATGTCCTCCTTTCCTAACATATGCACTTCTGATATGTCGATGCCCGAAAAGTCATCTCGTTTCTAAAAACCACGTTTGTGTTTCCTTGAGTCAGTTTGCGCGGGTCGGGATACGAATTCGGCATCCTAAAGGGGTTCGAAAGCGATGTTCTGTGTCCGACGGAGCAGCAATTACTCGCAGCCAATATCTATCAACTCCTTCTCAAGTTGGAGAATTTGACATGGACGGTCCTCGGGGGGGGGGGGGGGTGGGGGAGTTGAGGTTTCGTTTTCCAAGCATACGTGAACATGTGCCGACGAGGTTGTCCCTGTCGAACCAATCCGATTGTCGAGGAGAATTCGGTGAACCGGTCGCTTTCCTTCCTTTGCATTATTCGTATGCGAGAATTTTGGAGAGAACTAGCGGTTTTCGTCTTCGCGCGGTCCTCCTCCGTGTGAACTCGGTTTTACGGAATGAAATGCCCGAGGGTCGAGTCGAGCAAAGGAAGGAAGCTAAAGCTTGACTTGGGCTTCCCCTAGGGAAGAAGGTAATCAAGTTGACCATTCATTAAATTCGCTTCCACCATCCGCCGCCACATCTCTCCCTTGTCTCCACGACGTTTTCTCAATCGTACAACATCGTGCGCACCTACATGGACCCGTGATTTCAACTGGACATTAGTCGAGTCGATAATAAGTGCCGTTGCAGGGAAACAGAACGGGGAAGACATAATGATCTCAAAGCCTTAAAGAAGAAAACAAAACAAAAGAGACACATGAAGAACACTCGCGACCAAGTGACAAGCCACAGAACCATGAAAGCCCCGGTCGACCTGCGTACGAGGCGCGGGTCGAGACGATCTGGTGGTCGGTTCCTAGTCCCAACAAAAGGCTTGGGCATTTTGGGCTTTTTAAATAGGCCCATGGTGCGAGACGAATGGGGTACTGTCGTACTGAATGGACCTCTCATATGGGCCGACGACGCTCGGCCCATTAGATTATGGACCTAAGCTGGGCCGGATGAAGATCGGCCCATTGTACTGTCGTACAAACATTACATCAAAAGAATTTTCCCAATAAATTCGTTCCCATATCTCAATTTGTTGAAATTAATAAGGTCAGCTGGATTGGATCGGAAAGAGAGGGAGACCAAACCAAAGCCGTCTGTTCCGGTCCACGTGTCGCCTTCACTTGTCGCTTTCCAACTTTTGAACCCACGTGGAGACATAACTTTTTTTGATACATGGCTCTCTCTAGAATCACATTCTTACCACTTTGTCATTTTCTAACCACCTGGTATGAACAAGAGAATCCAACCCCCTCCCTCACCAAGAGGAAAATATAACCAAAAAAGAAAAATAAAAAAGAAAGAAATTTACAAGAACTCGAAAGAAGCAGGAGATTCGGTAAAGACCAAAAACTGACCCCAGAAAAAATTGCCTCCCCGAGTTCCTCTCACGAGGACAAAAAAGATCGGCCTTACAGTCAAAAACAAAGATCAGGAGGAGGAACTTCCTAGGAAACGGTAAAAAAAAAACCACCTCCTCCTCCGCCCAGGGAATACAAAAAACATGCGGTCTGAAAGGTTCCACCGATTCCCTCCTCTGTCCTTACCCGCTCAGTCACTCCCCTTTCTCACCACCCCCCCAAGTTACGACCTTTCTATTGAATTCGGCTTCCTCATCGGGAATCTCAACCCGGGTCGACTGCCACATTTGTCGTCAGAGAGGAACTTGTGGGTCCCCGCGGGTGTGCGTTTGCAAATTTGGGTCGGGAGGACGGGCAGGATATTTTTGCCCACATTTTCTTAGATTAAGATTGGCTTTTTTCCTTCTCTCAGTTCCTTCCTATCCACGCGGGTCCCGCAGCATCTTCCTCCCACTGTAAACCGTAGGGTGGAATTCGGGGCACCCTTTGATTTTACCACTTCTGATGTGTTGTTGTTGGCGACGGTGACGAGATCCTCTGTTGGGTAGTGGTAGTGGGATTCCCACGCAGCACCCTTCTTCCTTCCCTTTTCTCCACACCCAAATCTATCCTTCCCCTTTCCCTTTTTATTTTTGTTTTTCTTTCACTGGTGGAGATTCGCTTCTGTCGTGTTCTTGAGCTGTTTGATGAATCGTTTGATGGTGAAGCAGGATTTTGTTCTTTCTTGGGTGACGATGATGAGTTGTGATTTTGATATCTGCTTTGTGAGGGATTGAATTGGGGTTGTGGGTTATTTTCTCTTTTCTTCTTATTCGGGATTTTGGGTAATCTTGCTGTGGATGAGATTGAGAGCGGTTGGTTCATGATGATGATGAAAGATGTGAAAGACGAGGGGAAGCAGATGAGTCCCCTGTTCCCTCGGCTGCATGTGAATGACATGGAGAAAGGCGGTCCGAGGGCTCCGCCGAGGAACAAGATGGCTCTCTACGAGCAACTCAGTATCCCTTTGCAGAAGTTCAGCTCGACGTCCGTGTCGCCGTCACCCACTGCATCGAAACACGGGGCCTCTTCAGCTTCTCCGGCACGACCGATGTCTGTAGGTGTTGTCATTATTTTTGTTGAGATCAGATAGGTTGTGATGTGTAATTCCATAATGTGTGGTTGGTATAACAGGTATTTGGTTTTCTCGCTGTTTGTCTGTTCCTGTATTTTGTTATTCCTAATTGTGGCGAACTCTTCTGATGCAGAGTGGGGCATATCAGATCAACTTGCCGACTCCAACTTCTAGCTCACCGGTGAAGTATCTTTCTGGAAAACATGATGTTACTACAGTGGGTGTTAAGTTAAGACCAACACAGGAGAAAGGAAATCCAAAGACCGCGATAACTTCACATTTTGGAGCATCAAATACGTGGCATTCGTCGAATTCCAATGCCAATCCAAATTGTCCCGAAAGAATGAAAGATGACAAATTGCTAGTTTGGGGAGAGCGGATGAGGGAAGATGGTGCTGTGGTTCTAGAACGGGCAAAGTTGACACATAAGCAGGGTTGTGTAGATAAGAAGGCTGAACCTACGACACCTGTGAAGAACCAGTGCAGAATGACTGCACTAGAACCAGTTTCGAATGAGCATGAAATGTGTGCAGAAAGCCTTGGCTCTAGAGAGAGACAAGATCCTGCCCTTTTAGCGAGAGTTGCATCTAATGCATCCTTTTCATTTCCATCCCATGGTAATAGTAGATGCAAGCCACCAAAGCGGCCCTGTGAATCTGCTACTTTAGAGTGTACGGGCAATTCAACCCATGCATCTCTTAAGTTGCCCAGAATTAAGGGTCCACTGCAAGACAGTCGAAATAATGAGACCTCAGTTAGAGGAGAGGCTACACGTGTAGCCAAATCTGAGAATAAAGCAGACCATGACACACAAGAAGATGATGGCAAGAGTAGTGATGCCCAGCAATATGATGTGAAAGCGACCGAGAGATGTCAGTTTCCGGATATGATCATAACAGAGTCTGCATCCGCAATAGGTATTCTGCCAGATGATGTTGTCGGAGCAATTGGTGAAAAGCTATTTTGGAAAACAAGAAGAGCCATAGTCAAGTAAGAAACTCTTGTCATTGGCTTTCTAACAAAAGTTATTATACAGCCATCGGATTATCTGCATAAATGGAGATCGCTTCCCTCAGTCACAATTTTCTGCCGCTTCTCTATGAGGGGATGCATATATTCTTATCTCGGGAATGAATTCATTTTGACGGTTGCCTATTCTTTCATATTTTGGTCATATGTACATTATGACTATTTTTCGGCTCATCGAGGCATGTGCTGTCATGCTATGCTTGTCATCTGAGGAATGTGTTGAACTCTCAAGATTTCTCGATGCTACTACTGCCATGCCTTTGTCAGTGGAGGATATATCCGAGTTAATTTTTATTGTTAATGCGTCTAATGTTTTCTCATTGTAGGACCTTTACAGACACATGTTAGTTCTTACATTAAGCCTTTTGTTGTTATCTGCAGTCAACAAAGAGTTTTCGGAGTGCAAGTATTCGAGTTGCACAGATTGATAAAGGTAAGTTCTAGTTCTTCCTCGCTTTGAAATCTCTTCATGAAATCGATTGGTGATTCATGTATGATGACACTGCTATCATTTTGCTCCTTTTTAAGGTACAAAAATTGCTTTCAAGATCTCCTGATCTTCTCGTTAGTTGTGGCCTTGGCACTTTAAAGCCTCCTTCTGAAGCCGACCGAACAAAAGAAGCCCCTCCTGAACCTCCTTTTGAGTCATCCCGGAAAGATCAAACAAGAGGGAATCCTCTAGGAAAACCACCTACAGCGAAAATTCCTCTTCCCCCAATAAACAGTGACATCAGAAAGGATCTATTTGCCAAGCGGCCGAAACAAATGACTTATCCGATGTGTTACCCAGCTGCCGGAAACCACTGGTTAGTTCCAGTCATGTCGCCTTCAGAAGGGCTAGTGTACAAGCCATACACTGGTCCCCGCCCTCCGATTGGCAGTGAATTTATAGCACCCTTTTACGGAGGTTGTGGGCCAATAAGCGTCGGTCCTACTATCAGGGATCCGAACACTACCTTCGGGATTCCACCTTCTCCCCATCAGGGATTCGGCCTCGGCCATTCCTACTTTCCTCCCATCAGCTTGCCGGTGATGAATCGTCCGGACAGCCGGTTCTCAATGGGGGAAGCCAGCTTAAGCCAGTTCCATCCGTCGATCTCGCACAATGCATCGACGCAGGTAAGCAAAGTGGTCTCGGTCTCTCAACATGGGAGCAAGTCACAGAAGTTCAGCGAGACACAGGGGAGTACAGGAAGCAGTCCCATGGACCCAACGAAGGGCGCATCCACGCTCCTCCTCTTCCCCGTGGAACAACCATCAGATAAAGCAGCGGGCGAGACGCAGATTAGCGACCGGCCAAGAGGCAGCGTCATTAAGGTCGTCCCTCACAACCGGAGATCGGCTTCCGAGTCGGCAGCCCGTATCTTCAGGTCGATACAGGAAGAGCGAGGCCCGCAGGACTAACTCCCTGTTTTTTGTATCCTCTTTAACCTGTAAAAATCCAATCTTTTTGCCGTTGTTGCATGAATTAGGCCCTTCTTGAAAGAGGGTCGCCCCCTGTTGCTCACTAAAAAGAGAAATTTTGCGTGCCTGAATCACGATGTAAGCAGTACTTCTAAGTTCTACCTACAATTTGGGAAAGGATACAAAAAAAGCAGTATCCATATTTGCAATCTGATACCTTTTAAGACACATGTAAAACCAGTAACGTTAACTGATTAAGTTAATCAAAGCGAAGACATAAGGCCTCATGATGCATTTTGTATTTTTTAGTCCCCCCCACGCAACCAATCCCTCCAACCCCAAAACATGCGACACGAGCCGCCCGGACACAACACGCGACACAAAACCGTTTTCGCTTTTGTCTGCTTCTTTCCTCTCCTTGGTCTTCCTCCCTCCTCATGCTCGGCCCAAAGACAAACGGCATAAAGTAACGCAGATCCCTCCTTTCCTTTCCCACTTTCCCAAGTCGGGGATTTGAATTTTCAGGAGCCGCCGACGTTGTACCCCACGATTTGTAAGAAGAAGTGGAGGGGGTTCTTCCCAAATTTGACTGAATATCTGGGGAACTGCGAACTTGTTTCTTTTATTTTTGTTTTCGCTGGCAATAAGCAGGGGGGGGGGGGAATCTTTCCCCGTGATCTGGCATTCCCTTGATTAGGGGGTGCACGTCTCGTGGTGTTCTCTGGGTGTTAAGACAGACGAGATGCGACCCGAGGTGCATCGCACATGGTAATGGCGATCTGCGATTTCCTACTGTGTTCGCGCTCGTTTTGTCCCACCTAGGGGATTCAGGACGTTGCTTCCTTGTTAGGTTAGGTATTTTGTACTCTTGGTTGGTTGGGGAAGAGCTTGCCGGTCGTCCTCAAAGTCGCACCTTTTGAAGTGGGGGAACTGATCTTGATTGATTACTGTGAAGTGTTTCGTTAATCGTCGAATCTTTGGTACGGCCCTATTCCTGGTTTCAGGGAGGAAAGGGGAGGAATAAGTACTCCTGATAATAAATAAGGAGTTGCATTTCTCGGGTTTTAGGAGTGCCTTGGGTCACGGTGATGAGTTTAGTGTTGGGTGTTTGGATCGAGAGTTGAGGAGGTGAAGATGACGTCAAGGGTTGCTGCGATGGAGGAGGGTAAGGAGAAGGAGGCTGGCCAGGTGAGAACGAGTAAGTCAGGTGCCTTGCCAGTGCGGTTTTTGATAGTTTCCTTAACCTTTCTGTTGGTTGGTCTTGGCCTTTGTATTGTTAGCATGTTTGCTGTAAAGTACTTTGTGGTTCAGAATCAAATTTCTGTGGCACCAATTGCGGAGTCCAATATTAGGCCTTGCTATGATGAGCCTAGCAGCGTATCGAGTTGGGTTAAGCCCTTATCAAACTTGTTGCACAATATGAACGACTCGGATCTGTTCTGGCGGGCGTCCTTTGTTCCTCGAGTTAAGGCTTACCCATTTAAGAGAGTCCGGAAGATCGCCTTCATGTTCTTGACGAAGGGACCTCTTCCGTTGGCACCAATTTGGGAGAGGTTCTTTAAGGGGCATGAGGGGATGTATTCAATTTACCTTCACGCGCATCCAGCATATGTTGCCGACTTTCCAGCATCATCTGTATTTCACCAGAGACAAATTCCAAGCCAGGTATTGCCCAATTTCAATCTGATCCGTGTAGATCATTTGGTATCTTGTTGACATTGATGAAGAAATACGCCCCTCCTGGTAACTGCTTTAAGCGTCCATTTTGATTATAAGTCTGTGTGATAATTTCATTCATTTGTGGCTTATTTCTGCGTTAGATTTTTTTTATCAGTTTGCTCATTTCATTCTTTGAGTGCTGTGAAAGCAGTTGCAACTGTAAAGAGAAAATGCTTTACCAATCTCTTGGAAATCTGTCTGACTTTTTGTCGTCATGTGCTCACGCTCAATGCTTTAGCTGGTCATGGAATTAGGGGATGCATAATTGCACCCCGAGTTGTGGATTTGCTGGATTTGGAACATTTTGATGATATGGGTAATTGCACAGGTTGCAGAGTGGGGAATGATGAGCATGTGTGATGCCGAAAGGAGACTCCTGGCTAACGCTTTGCTCGACATATCTAATGAATGGTTCATCCTGCTCTCTGAAGCATGCATCCCTCTGCAGAAATTCAGCGTCATCTATCTCTACTTATCCAGATCCAGGCACAGCTTTATGGGCTCGTTTGATGAGCCTGGACCATATGGAAGAGGCCGGTATGACTGGAACATGGCCCCTGAGGTTAATATTACCAACTGGCGAAAGGGTCCACAGTGGTTCGAAGTAAACAGGAAACTGGCCATAGACATGGTTGCTGACGACCTATACTACCCAAAATTCAAAGAGTTTTGCCGCCCAGCTTGTTACGTGGACGAACATTACTTCCAGACCATGTTGTCGATACAGTCACCCCACCTTTTGGCGAATAGGAGCCTTACTTACGTCGACTGGTCTAGAGGCGGCGCTCATCCAGCCACATTCGGGAGGGGAGATATCACAGAAGAATTTTTTAGGAGGATTTCCGAAGGAAGCACTTGTGTTTACAATGACCAACCATCTTCTCTTTGTTTCCTTTTCGCAAGGAAGTTTGCTCCCAGTGCTTTGGAACCCCTTTTGAATTTTACATCCAAAGTTTTTGGCTTCTGATGTGGGGACTTAGATCATACATTAGGTTGAGATTGCGCAAAGCTTCCGGTTAGTTCACGCGGAATGCGGCTTGGAGTTTGTCATTTCATTATTATTATGAGTATTACATGGCATTTGATGTCAATAATCTGTTCAGTGCATAGTTGACTGATATTTGGTGATCTACCTGCCTGTTTGTCACCTGGCAATCTGGCTCAAGTGGAACGGTTCTCACAAGGCGTCGTGATGCGGACACTAAGTATAAACAGTCATAGAGAATGATTATCAATCTTTCCTGCTGGTTGAGAAACTGCAAAAGAGAACCTCTTTACAACTCCTCATGTGAGGGTACCCTTCTCGTATGCCGAAGAATGTACTCAGAAGCTAGAGATGCATGGAGTGCGGCACCAGAAGGAAGAGCGTCTTCATTGATCTGGAAGTAAGGCGTGTGCGCTGTCTCAAAGTGATTGCTGTTTCCAACTCCGACAAAGTAGAATTCACCAGGTATGACCTCTTGATAAAATGCGAAATCCTCGGACCCCATCAGACGTTCCATGTCATGGACCATGTTGGTCCCGAGCAGACCTCCCGCGACATCGACGAAGTGGTTGTGCAGGCTCTTGTCGTTAATGGTTGCCGGAAAGTATGGTATGTCCTCCGGGAAGAAGTCTACTGTTGCATTGCATCTGTGCACTGCAGCTTGATTGATAATAACCTGGAAATCAGACAAGTTAGATGCAAAGAGTTCTTCCTAACTATTCGAACCAAGCTACAAGACTTCCACAGATAAGTCGTACTTCCTTGACGCGATGCTTCATTTTCGCAAAGCTCGCCTTCGAGAAGGTGCGGAAAGTCCCACCGATCGTTACGGATTCTGGGATCACATTCAAAGCTTCTCCTCCCTTGAATTTTGCCACAGTTACGACCTGAAATAGAAAATAAAAGAATCCGACTATCTTGCTGTTAACCGAATCAAACTGGAAAGAGAAATGTGCTAGAAACCGTACGCAACCATATAGTACCTGTGAGTCCAATGGATCGGCCTCTCGGGATGTAAGATGTTGTAGGCTGATGATGACATTAGAGGCTGCGAGAATGGGATCAATTGAATACTGCGGAAGAGCTGCATGACCACCTTTCCCGTTTATAACTGCTTCAAAGAAGCCACTCCCTGCCAGAAGTGGGCCAGGCCGCGAGGCCACTACACCAGCAGGTATGTGAGGCGTGACATGCAAGCCAAAGATGGCGTCTACGTTCTCCAAGGCTCCCTCGTCTATCATACGTTTGGCACCACAGCCTCCTTCCTCTGCTGGCTGGAATAAAAGAACTACAGTGCCCTGTAATGATGTAAGAAACACGAGCAATAAGAAGCCGTTGCAGCAGCCAGAAGAAAAAAAAACGTTCGCGTGATTGCCTCCATCGCAGGCTCCAAATCTTGTCCTTCTCGAATCGGTCGAAAGGATTCAAGCAAAGGGAGATGAACAACCTGTATGTGCTTCTTGTGCTCCTGAAGGATTCTTGCAGCACCCAGAAGCATTGCAACGTGGGCGTCATGTCCACAGGCGTGCATCTTCCCCGGAACCTTGCTCTTGTGCTCCCACTCCACCAACTCCTGCAACAGCTCATCAGATCCATGGATGAAAGCCCCCTGAAAGCCACAGAAAAAGATACACAGGATCTTTGGGAATAGTAATTCAATCCGACCTGCATCGGGAGAGCGTCCATGTCGGCCCTCAGGGCGACAAAAGGGGGCTCCCCGGTGCCCACGAACCCTACGACCCCGGTCACCGCTACCGGATGCCGATACCGAACACCCATGTTGTCTAATTCCTCCCTAATCAATTCGCTGGTCTTGAATTCCTCGTAACCCAGTTCAGGGTACTCATGGATCCTCCTCCTGACGCCGACCAACCAATCGACAAAGTCCTGCCTTTTGGCGTAGCTTAAGAACTCCTTAGACAAATCCCCTACTCCAACTCCAACCCCATTCGACCCCACAAAGGAATCCAAGCAAAGGAATACGCAGAGGACAATTAGCCGGGAATAACTCATCTGGGAGGACAGAAAGATCGCGCCTTTTGGGGGTAATTGAGTGGTTTTCGGAAATGGGTAATTTATATAGCTGGGGACTGCAACCGGGACTTTGTGGCGGGAGGAATTCGAGGTTGAGTTTAGTTCTGTCTGCACTGTCGCTGTCTTTCGAGTGGGACAAGGCAGAAGGAAGATCATGCCGCAAAGAAAATGACAAACCCACGTTAAGTTTCAAAAAATTCTTCAACCACCCCAAAGAACAATCACCCCTCACAATGTTTGGAAACTAATAACAAAGAAGGAAATCGTCCAAATAAAATTAAAATCAAAGCAAATCGCCCACGTCAGAATAAGTCAATCGGGGACTCTCCAGAATTGGGTTTACGGCCATGTGCTGAATTACTACTGATCACATGTTTTTTTTCCTTTTTCGGGTTTGTCTTGACATCGCCGGTGAGGTCATCCCCACGGTGGACTGCGTCCTGTTAATGGGGATGTGTCGTGCCGTTCCGACTTGGCTGAAAACTTTGTTTGGGCTTACGGGTAGGAGAGCTGTCCTTTATTACGGCACGTGCAGAAGATGGGGACCGACAAGACAGTGAACAAGGAGTCTTTTGAGTTCTTCGCAGGTGGTCCTAAACTTAACACGTGGAGCAAGAGGAGGGTAGGATGACCACCAAAGAGTGTCCACCCCTCCTTTTCCCCTACTAAGACGAATAAACAATGCTGTCCCAGAACAGCGGAACCGGCAGTGGTAGCATCTAACCAGTCCAATCTTTAGTCTTCTTAGCTTCTCCATCCGTCGACAGATGAAACCCATTGGCATTCACTCGCTCCCCGCTTCTCCATCATGAAGAGGAGAGAGCGGATAGACAGACACCTCGCCGTGCGACACAGGGCTGCTTCTTCCGTGGCACTGGCCGATCATGCGGCTGCCATCTTTGACATACACGACTTGAATCGACTGAAGAAAACAGTTACTGTAAACTTGAAGCACTGTATCCCATATTCCGCTGTAGATCCCATCGTCCCAAGAACTGCCCCCGTTTCCGCCACAGCATCCAACTTCTAGGAACTTCTCACCACCACGGTCGCCCACCTTGCTGCATCCCTCCTTCCAAGTAAGATTAACATATTAATATACATCGAACATGGACAAAAAAAAACAAGCTAAAATTACATCAAAGGCAGACGACACAGAAGCGTGGCGGGACAAAAGCTTGTAGAATCTAAGGTTGTAGAATCTAAGGTTCGAGGGAATGGAACAATCTCGAAGCACATGATTCGCAACACAAATACCCACCAGGGAGTCGGCTGAAACTCTGGAACAGGTAAGAAAACCACGACATTACGTTAGAAAGCACCAAGACTCGTGCAGCTCGAAGTCACGTCGAGAATCTTTTATTTTCAGATTTCTTTTATATTTTTTAGGATTATTTTTAAGACATACATATAGACTTTTTCAATCTTTTCGAGGAAATTCGACTTAGGAGGCTATTGGACACAAGAGCCGATGACGGAGACAATTCCACCTTCTTTACTTTTCTTAGTTTTCTTTATGTCAATTTTATTGTTTTCGTTTTCCTTAGCTATGAACTAATTCGTTTTCTAGGGCTACGATGGAACCTCGTGTTCCTATGTAATTCGTGAACCTTCTTCCTTTATGTGATTCAGATTTTTATCAATTGCTTATCCAATCATGTTCTTAATGCGTGTTAAATGACTGACTGATCATCCTTTATCATTGATTCGATAACCTAGGAAGACTCGGGAGAATAGTCTTTAGATCTGGAATTATATATCCTAAGAAGTCTATGTGTTGGGAAACCGGGCTTTAGTGTGAAGGATAGGAATATACCGGAAGGTTTGAATATAATGGACCATCACTACTTCCTTGCCTAGGAATAGAGTAGGGAATTCGATACATAGTGGTACGTTTCCGGATGTTCGGGAGGACTACGGGGAGAGCCTAGCAACCTATGTTAGCAATTATAAGAATTTGATAGCATTAGGAAGAAGGGAATCGGGTGCATAGGACGCGAGGAGACGTCGGATGTCCTAGATATTATTAACACTGGTAAATCGTTGCTTTCTTTGATTTTTTGCTTTCAATTAAAATCAATTTTCTTTCTGCTTGACCTCGACCGATGCCGAGAACGACGTTATGAGTGTTTTTGTCAGCACAATTCTCTGTGGGATCGACCTCTTGCTTGCCCTTGCTATTTTAGTTAGGTCGAAATAGGAATTTATTTTTGTTGCGTTGACGACGCGCATCAGAGGCCATATGTCTCTCTGTCAGTCTGTTCTTGCTTTGGATAGGAGGCCACATATAACGAAATGCAAATCAACCATTTAAACCCATCCAAGGAAACCGATGGAAAGATCCAATGGACTGTACAGAAGATGGAATAGATGATCTGTTGATAAACCATTCGGCGTAGCATTGATTGGCGTTTGGTTCTTCAATTACGAAATCATTAATTAGTTGGGGCAGTTTCTGGCTTCCCAGGAAATCCTTTGAGGAGAATAGGGCGATGTAAGGAACTAGTTCATTCCGCCAGATAGTCCTTTTGAGAACTGCAGGATAAACATGAACCGAAACAGGGGCCAGAATAATCAGACTCTGCAGAAAGAAAATTCGGTTTTCAACTAGCGAGTATAATCAATCCCAGGACGAAGCAGAAGCATCATCATCCGCCGCTAAATTCCTCGGTATCATCATCTGCCGGGCGGACACCAGCAGTTCCTCAATCATTTCCCGAGTCGACATGACTAGCTTATCATTCCTTCTGGCATCGGGTGATGCATTCGTCAAAACATGAAACCCAATGGCATCCAAGTAAAGACCACTCCTGCCCTTGAACCCGACAGTCCCTCCTCCTTACCATATGGTTAGCACGTCCTCTTGTTGGTCTCAAAGGTCAGTGACCTGACAAACCAGCCATTTTTTTCGACAAGAGAGATGTGGCCACTTATGCATACGAAGTATTCCCTGGGATAATAGAGCTGAATCTGTTGAACCGGAATGGAGATGAACACATGGTTAGTGGCAAAAACAAGGACAAGGCAAAAACAACAGAAACGTTCTGAACCAGACCACGGCTGACGAATCATAGTCACCGTATCCATGCTTCTCGCCGTTAATGGGATCGCCATTCCTGTCATACATTACTTGAATTGAACAAATGTAGTTCCCGAATTGAAGTGTAACTGCCCACACGCCATCAAAGACACCATCGCTTGCCAGAACATCTACCCCAGAATCCAACTTCCAGGAACTTCTTTCTGCGTTTGTCTAAATCTCCACTGCTGCCGTCACAATCCTGCCAAGAACAATGACGAGAAAAGATGAATGCCACGATCCGAGTTCCATGAAGATTGTGCAGAGGGGTGAGTAGTAAACCTTAATGTATTTCTCGAAAGAGTGGAGGTAAGTATGCCCACAAGGAAGTTGACTGCGACACAACTCGGCCGACCACAATCAAACCCATCGTCAGACCACTCAACAGAAGAGAAACCATAAAGAATGAAGGCAAATTATCGATATTTGGCCCCACCAATAGGCCAACTTTACGTTTTGGCATATCGTTTAAAAAGTTTTGAATTTGGCCTTATTTTGATTTTACTTTTGGATTTGGCCCTATTCGTAACGGTCGTTACCCATAGCTGACGTGTCTGTGACGGTTCTTTTGATTGTCTTAGATGGTCTGACGTGTCTACTCACATTTTTTTGCGTACGTGGGCAGTAATAAACGAAAAAAATAAAAAAGGGCCTGTTGGATTTGCCGGAGGAATCGAGGGTACGGACCCAGAGCTCGAAAAGCTGCTTGATGTCGAGCCAGCACTGAGAGATCATCCAGTCCCTTTCTGATCGATCAACAACACCACGTCGACCTTGCTGCCTATCTTATCCTCGGTGCCATACTGGGTTTCCCCCCTCACCGAACCAACTCAACCCCGCCGTCCTTCGGGCTATCCCGATTGTCCTCGATCGCAAAACTCTTGGAGTACAGGCAACCCATGATTGAAGCAGCAACAACAACGAGGGGAAAATCCCCCAATTCCACAACACCAGAAGAAATCCACAGACCACAACCCAAAATCACAACTCAAATCCAGAACCCAAAAGACACCCGATTGAATCTCAGAAAAAAGTGACCTTTTTGGGTTGATTGTTCGGTTGGTCGCTAGTCGCTGGAGACGGAGGCGGAGGAGGACATGGCGGCTGGTCGCTAGTGACGCCATGTGGTGGGAGGCGAAGAGGGAGGGAAATTAGGTTTAACGTCAGATAACAAAAAAATAGGGAAATTAGTCCACGTAAGAATAAAAAAAATTAATGACACGTCAGATAATTTACGGTTTAACGTCGACAGGGTAACGGGCGTTACGAATAGGGCTAAATCCAAAAGTAAAATCGAAATAAGGCCAAATTCAAAACTTTTTAAACGATATGCCAAAACGTAAAATTGGCCAATTGATGGGCCAAATATCGATAATTTTCCAAGAATGAATTGTAACTACTAAAACATAAACCGGAAAACAAACCAGACAAGACAGTGCCTCTAGCTCTCGGGTGGATGCCATGGTCGGAACTAAAGGCAGGGGAAGAACAAGAAGGGGAGTTCTTCAAAAGCCTTTTTATTGACTGCATTCCCGGATGCCGAAACGGCAAGGGGAGTCCAATCGCCCTTTGGACACCACTCCATTAATTTACTAATAAACGACTCTTGTGTCAGATTATTGTGAGATTTGACCAGGCAATCATACAGTTGTTTGTAGTCCAGAAAAAAAAAAAGTGTGTGCGTGGAAAGATAACCGGATCTTCTTGAATAATTCAATATAACAGGAGATAAAACCAGGGTCGAATCATCAAGAGGAAGAATTATTCACCGAATTAGCATCAGAAACGACATCATCAGCAGCCAAGCAAAAGACAACCAGAAAGTTCTGAAGCCAATCATGAAAGTCTATTCCACGACTTTGGATCCTTGCTTTTCCTTGTTAAGGACAATACCATCTTTATCATGGACGACTAATGCAGGAATGCATGTCATTGAACAAACCATCATCCCAGATCTTCCAGCTACCTCCCCCCAAAAATCCAACCTCCTTTCTGCTTTTGACTGTTCACCAATATTTTCGTGCAATTGACGTTCTGATCAAGCGGAAGAGCGAGCACTTGCCTTGCTGGATTCCTCTGGTGAGTTTAGAAAAGTATGACCAAAAAGGTAACCCACTACGTCGCAACACGGACTGAAAAAAGGAACTGTTCTAACATTGTCAAGACTAAACATGAGTGCAAACTGGAAACAAACCAAATACGTCAATCTTATTTCATCCTAGTCCGTGCATCCCTGCAAATCCGGCCAGAAGGCCCGATTTGCATATAACAGGTGTGAATGACTCAACTGATGGCTAGCTTATATTACATCTTTAGCATATAAACAAAGATAAAAGTTCCATTTTACGGTTTGGACTATGCTGTCTTAGGTGACGAGGTTGTAATCTGTGATTCCCTAGTTACAACAGAATATCGAAGGCCCATGCTAGTGCCCTTAGAGTTCAAATCATTATCCCGGCGAAAATATATCAGATGGCAAGCACCGGTTTGGAACGATAAACTCTAGCATCTTTTTACTGGTTTCATCCCCAGAGCCAAAATGCGAAGGAATGACTACTGGACGAGAAGCCACCACTGTGAGATTTTAACACCCAATAAGGTATGCTGGTGATCCACGCACGTATCAAGTTTCTGGACAAAAGTGTAACTCAGATATTGCAGTAGATCAAGTTATGAAAACCAATTGCAGGCACCTTTCTCGTGATAGGATTCAGATGCCCGGACATGGACTTGAAGCAAGGCACTTTTCAATAAACAGAAATTGACTGTTACCATAAAACATTCTCTAAAAAGGAAAAACAGATCACCACCTATCATCTATCTGATCGTAAGGCTTGCAAAAGAACTGATAAACAAGCAATATTTCAAGTGAACAAGACGGAGTTTGATGGGTTTAGAAACCCCCTAAGAAGACGAAGGGGCACAACGGAGACCAATCATCAAGAAAATTAACTTCACTTCCAGCGGCGAACCTTGACGCCCTGCCTGTTCCTCTTCTTAACACCGGACTTCGCAACCTTGAGGCTCCTGTGGACCGCGCTCAGCCTAGCAAGGGCAGCCTCCTTCAGATCAGGCCTATAGTAATTATCGCTGACCTGGATACATGTTAACATTAGAAATCTTTGCGCACTGCCCTTCCGGACGCTTGTATAGACTAAGATGATCCAATCGAACATCACCAAAGCAACCAAAGACTAGCTCCAACATCATTAAAAAGTTAAGAAGCACCCGACATTGTTATTCGGTCAAATATTTGCCAATAACAGTTAAAACTACATTACCTGATTCTAGATAGCCTTGGCCATCCTACGGAACTCCTTCTTCATCACGGACTTGTGAAGCAACACGGCCGGCTTGTTCTGCTTCTTGGTCTTGCTTGTTGCCAGCAACACGGATTGATCTATCTTTACCTGGTTGAATTGTGACCGTCTTCTTATTCGCCAAACCTATCACAACAGCGCAAAATCAACGCATCGTTCAAAACTACAAAGGAAGATAAATGTCTCCCATCCCTCAATCTAATTAGAAAGGAAAACCAGTCAAATAGGAAACTACACAACAAGCTGCTTCCCATTCAATCGCATCATCCCCTATGACTCCATGACTATCCCAACAAGACAAATTCCAGCGATGCCGCCACATGGTAACATGACAACAATCATGAAAGCCCACTTCAAAGAGGGCAAGATTCATTCAAGATGGAGACATTACCGGAGTACTTGTAGTTGTTGAGATTGTAGAGGTTGTTGGCCTCCTTGCTGAACCGAACGCCGGCGTTGCCCCTCCCGAACTCCTTGACTAAGAAGCAGTTGTTATTCTTAACGATCTCCCATATCAGCTGCCCCGGCACCGCCGCCATTGGGACTTAAAACCCAACACACAATCAGCCAACGAAGCTGGATCTTCCTTGAAATTAGAATAAACAAAGAAAACACACTGGTTTGTGGAATCTCCTCTCCGGCCAAAACAAGCCCTTCGCTGCTCTGCGCGTCTGTTTGGCATTCTGTCGCTGTCTTCTTATTTTTCTGCTTTCCGTCACTAATTTCGTCACTGTTAATTCTTTCCATCTCAATTTCGTCCTGCAGGCTAATATCCAAGCTCAGCCCCATTTTGCTCCAGCCCAACACGCAACCCAGTCTGCTGGTCTGGCCCTTCCAGTTGATCCGGCCCTCTCAGGACAAAATTACGCTCAAGCTCCAGTTGATCCGGCCCTCTTCTAACTCCAGCTCGCACTTCTGCCCTTAGCTCCTCCACCCAATTCGATACCATCTCCACAGCTTCTGCCACGCATCAGCCATTCCCTCCTGCCCTTCCTTTCTCACCTGCCCTTCGTCAGAAGATCAAGAAACACCGTTAGCAGATCCCAACTAACCGCGCTACCGGCTAGTGTTTCGACTTGTCTCGATCAGAGGAAAACAAAAACATACCCTATGGGAGTTAGAGGAAAAAAGACGACTATACCCTTCTTTGCGGTGGAAGTGGTTGGGCCGAGGCCCACAAATCAGCGCCTTTAAGTTTTTTTTTTTTTTTTTCTGGCCCACAACTTCGAAACATCCAAAAGAAAGAAGAAAAACTTTAGCTTTGGACACAGGCGAGAGGAACAGAAAGAAAGAACAAAACCTTGCCCTTCCTCCAAAACAAAGACCGACCCCTCCAGAACGAAGGATCCGCTCCTCTGTTTTCCTCCCCAAAACACAAACCCATCTCGCCGAATCACTCATTCAGCCCCGAGCACTTGGAATCTCTCCCAACCATGCTTAAAGGTCGGATTTTTACTGCGATATCCCCCGTCATCCTTTTCGTTTTCTGTTCTTCTTTCTTGTAAAAAGTTCTGGTATTTTCGATCCGTTGGCCGCTTTGCGGCGTGCCTGTTGTTGGGTCTTCGTCGGTATTTGGGCTAGCAATTATTGTTCTCTTGAGTGGTTAGATATGTGGCGGGTTAAGTTTTTTGGGAGACGGTTAGTGGTTATGCATCTGGGCGAACGGGGGAAGGAAGTATTGTTGAGATTGGTGTTAAATTTTTTTGAGCTTTGGTTTTGCGGAGATTGCTTGTTGTTGGATGCCGAGACTTCCATAGTTGCTCTACGGGCGACCTTTGATGGCCTTCAAATTGCTTATATGACAACTTGGCAATACTGCTCTGATTGTTTCGTCAAGTGAGTTGAATGAAAGTTGACGTGATTCACGAGCCGACTTTGAGGGGCGATTTGTAATGATCGCGGGAGAAATTGATACAGTGGGTTGATGGTGGATATTCCTGTTCAATTTACAGTGACCGTCAAGTGGCAGAAGGCAGTCTTCCCAGATGTTGAGATTGATACTAGCCAGACCCCTTACCTTTTCAAGTGCCAACTGTATGATCTCACCGGAGTCCCACCTGAAAGGCAGAAGATTATGGTTAAAGGAGGTTTATTAAAGGTACTTCTTGTTATACTTTTTCTATTCTTCGTGTATATTATCGGTGATTGGATTTTTGGTGTCTGCGCGATGATATATTCCCTTAACAATTTGTTTATTGTGACAGGATGATGCAGACTGGAAAACCGTTGGAGTTAAGGAGGTATAAGATTACCCTTTTTTCTGTTCTCTGTGAGGCTGAGGATATGGTACCCTCCTTATTTCTTTTTGTATATTTTTTACGTCGTCCTTATATCTTAGAGATGATAAGAGCGAATCCTCTTTGCCCTGTTTTTCTAGAGCATGGAAGTTTATCCTATTTAACATGGGGTGTCCATTTTTTTTTGCATAGCTCACTTGTGTCATGTCCATTTTCAAATACAGATATGAGCATGTTTGTCTTGTCTCTTGCCCATTTTCTTTGAACTGACTCTGACAGTTGTGACACTCCTGTATAGGGTCAAAAATTGATGATGATGGGCACTGCAGATGAGATAGTTAAGGCCCCAGAAAAAGGTCCTGTTTTTATGGAAGATCTCCCAGAAGAAGAGCAGGCAGTTGCTGTAGTAAGTCGTGGCTTCATCATTTATTTTTTAGCAGCTCAATGTTTCAGTTTCTCGCTGTGTGAAGTTTCTGTTGTCTTGTTCTTATCTTGCAAGTACACATTTCCCCTTTCTTTTGTAAAACTCAAAAGTACTTGGAAACACTCACATTCGAGTGCAGTGGCAAGGCCAAGAAAAAAAATGAATTGGCGGGACTCTTTTGCTGGAGTTTTAGTGCTTCTTATTCATCGAACGGCTAAGGTTACAGTGACTCTCCTGGCTGATTAAGAAGATTTTGGGATTAGAGTTTCTTTTTTTGATAAATCGGGATTAGAGATTTAAGAATAGTGAAAGAGCAATTCGTTCTTTCTTCAGAATGTAGTTTCTGCTTTGTTTTATTGCAACTTGGTTATTAAGCTAGTGTCTACAAGAGAGAGTCTTCAGTTTCCAGGCTGTCCTCAGTTAGTTCATCGATACAGCATCTGTTCTAGATTTTCCTTTCGATAAATGATTCCCATTAATTTTTTTCTTCATTCTTAGGGATACTGGTGCCATAAAAATGTTGCAGCTTTTGTAAATATTGGGCTATAAATCTTTTGTATATATGACACTTTCGAGGTTCTTTCATCTGTTTTCCTATTGCCCGTCTTCCTTGTGTGTTTGCAATTAAACCTGCTTCATTGATCATTGCAAGATGGTTAGTTGTTGGAATGTTTTGCCTATATTTTTCTTTTATGATTTGTGCTAATTTTGGTGAAGGGTCATAGTGCTGGCTTATTCAATCTTGGGAATACGTGCTACATGAACTCAACAATTCAATGCCTACATTCAGTTCCAGAATTGAAGACTGCTTTGCTAGAGTGAGTCACTTTCCATGCTGGAGTCATAGGGATTTTTTTTTTTTTGTGTTGCAAATTGACTGATATTTTTCCTTTATCTGAATGGTTCAACATCTTTTATAGGTATCGTCAATCTGAACAAAGAAATGATCTGGATCAGCCTTCACATATGTTGACTGTAGCAACCCGTGATTTATTCAATGAACTTGGCAAAACTGCTAAACCAGTTGCACCAATGCAATTTTGGATGGTAAATAAGAGCCTTTTATTTTCATCTATCTGTTGCTCACTGCCAAAATGGACAGCATATTACATCAACTTTTAATCCTTTTGCAGTTGTTGAGAAAGAAGTATCCTCAATTTGGGCAGCTACACAACGGTTCTTTCATGCAACAGGTTATCTTCTGCTGGAAATTCTGAATACACTTACAAAGGAAAGTTCCAGTATGAACTTCTCTATTTTGGCATTCATGTTTATCTATTTAATTCAGGATGCTGAGGAGTGCTGGACTCAACTACTTTACACACTTTCTCAGTCTCTCCGAACTGCAGGTGCCAAGTAGGTGCCTTGCTTTGTGACTGATATAGTAGATGTTTTGGATATATGTTTTTGAAATCTGTGGATCCTTCTCGTTTCTGTTTAAACCTTGTTTAGTAGCTGTAATGCTTTTTATTGCAGCTATGGCATTTTATTGCTGCATTGAGATATCCAAATCCGTGTGCCTTTTGTTTGTTTGAGAGAAGAAGATATAACACCACTCTAAAGTCATGTCTTAACCAGAAGATTTGTTAAATTAGTATTAAAGATGGATAAACGTTTCTGTGGAATCAACTACCAGACATTTCTGCAATTCTAAAGCTGGAAGCTCAATCTGGCAGCGAGTAGCTGCTTTTACATTTGTGGCGGTTGTTATTCATGTGTCTCCAGCTTTATTAGTGGGACAGCTATTGCGGTGTCTGTGATTTTTATTTGATGTATTTGCTTGTTTCATGGCAAACATTCTTAGATGGTTTAGCAATGTCTATTTTGTTCTTGGCATGTCCTGATTATGTCCCGTGTGATTTGCAGTGAAAATGCTGAACCTGTGAAAAGAATTTTCGGTGTAGAACTTGTCAGTAGGTACTGATTTTTTTTTTTTTGAAGTGATAAATTCACATGGTCATCTTACTCTTCAAGGCTCAAATCACTTTGCAATGCATTCACTGGTTTCTTGGTGAGGATATAGGATACACTGCCAAGAAAGTGGGGAGGAAAGTTCGGAAGCTGAGACCGTATATTCTCTCAAATGTCATATCTCACAAGAAGTTAACCATCTACATGAAGGGCTGAGACATGTAAGTAAAGATAAATTGTGCTAGATGACCTTTTGGTGCACTGTTCAATGACCTTTTGTAGATTTTTGAATTCTATTAACACATTTGATACAGGTCAGTATTTGCTTATTTGATTGTCTTCATCTAATTCCAATGCAATAGCCATAAGGATAAGAAAATAGCAATTGAATAGCTCAAGAAATTTTTTAAGAAATTTTCAACTTGAGACATGATATGTTCTTGCACACATGGATACTTTAGGGGTTGAAATCAGAGTTGGAGAAGGCATCCCCCTCTCTCGGTAGGAGTGCTATCTACTTAAAAGAGTCTCGGATTAATGGATTACCGAGGTACACGGGGAGTATTTTATCTTTTTTGTTCTGTGATCTAACTTAAAAAGGTGTGCTTTAGACATGAATGTGCCTTCCAGGTTGTGCCTTTTCTTCTTTCGTGTCGTGTTGCTTATCTTCACAAGCTTTATTTTCAGATACTTGACGGTTCAATTTGTCCGCTTTTTCTGGAAAAGGGAATCAAATCAGAAGGCTAAAATTTTGAGGGTAAGCTGCCTGGTTATTTAGCGTAAGTCTTTCTCCATTCAAATAACTCAGCTGGCCTTTGGAAAAGCAACTAATTTTTCCAGAAAACGTGGAAGTTCTCAACTGTCTTCAATTCTTAGATGAATTTTGTGCATTGTTATTATTATTAAAATTATTTATATTATTTTGTTTTCAGAAAGTAGACTACCCTTTAGAGTTGGATGTCTATGATTTTTGTTCAGATATGCTGAGGAAAAAGCTGGAGTCTCCTCGCCAGGTTTCTCTCCGTGAAATGCGAGAACCTTGATGCCATCATCAGTTGTTCTGTACCAACGTTGATAACATCTTTCTTCTTTTGTCTTCACCAATCATCACACAGATTCTCAGGGAGGAGGAAGGAAGAAAGGCCGGCTTGAAAGCTCAAGAGAAGACCCCAGCTTCGAGGGATGGTGATGTCAAGATGGCTGATGCTGAGGTGCTATCTATTGTTTGATCAAAGTTTCTCTGTAAACATTAGCTCCATCCTTTTTTTTTCTGCTAGTTGTGGACGATTGTAATATTTTGATTAATAACAGGCTTCCTCACCCATAAATGGAGGGTCATCCTCAGCCACCTCTCAAGAAGGTATGCATTTATTTCCTTCTTTTATGTTTACTTATAAAACCAGTTGAATTAAGTTGGTCCATATTTCTGTTTCTTTTATAACATAAGCATAGGAATAAGTCCCTCCCACTAAAGTTGCCTTATGTATCTCAGTTCAGGAGAAACAGTTAACTGGAATCTACGATTTGGTTGCTGTGCTTACTCACAAGGGCAGGAGTGCTGATTCAGGCCATTATGTTGCTTGGGTTAAGCAAGAAAATGGTTTGTCCCTACTGGCCTATTATTTTCGCTACGCCCCTTTTAACCCAGTTGCTTTAGTTGAACTATTGGAGGGTAATTCTTGGTCTTAGGAAAGTGGATTGAATTTGACGACGACAATCCTATTCCTCAGCGGGAAGAGGACATTGTGAAGCTATCCGGAGGAGGTTAGTTGAAGCACTCTTTTCACCTCATTCTCTGCTGTTGTGCCGCACACACGCATGTTTTACCGAGCAAATCCTGAAATATTTCCTCTTCTTTTCCACTGTCAGGCGACTGGCACATGGCGTACATCTGCATGTACAAGGCTCGCGTCATTGAGGCATAATTACTCAATTCATTCTCTCGAGGCTCATTGTCGAACTGACACTATCTGTCCATTTAAATGACAGAAGGTATGCTTCTTCATGTCTCGGACCAGTGGATTGGATAGTGTACAATTCCCTTTTCTTTTTAAATACTTTTGTTATACCTCTTGGCTGAAGGTGTCGCCATGATTTACATATGATGTGATTTGAGTCGCAGACCTTGAAAGACACTCATTTACATCAAACTTCTGCGTGAACTGGCTGTTTCCGTGTATCTGGGTCAGTGTCAATAAGGTTGTCGACGACAGGTACCTTCGTTTGATTTGTCGAGGAAAGCTAAAGCCAAAGCCATTCCCCACAACTCCCCGCACAGGAGATTACTTAGGGGGGCATGTGTTGTTGTGATCAGCCTGAAAGATTCTCCTATCCCCGAGTGTTCCCTTGGCTTGGAGATGCCTCGCTTGGTTCTATTCTGCAGTCACCCCCGGATGAAGCGAACTCCAATCAGCCATGTGGATGTGTGTATAGAGTTTCTCTTGCATCATCAACTGCCCTTGAAATGGGTGGAATCCTTATCATTGCATCAATCTGTCCCCATGTCTGGACAACCTTCTCCTTCTTTTGTTTTCTTGTCAGCGTTGGACCAGTCAATGTCAGCTAGCGAGGGGACGACCAAGATCAAAATAAATAAATAAATAAATAAAAATTATTAAAATCCCAAAAGATGCAAAAAACGACTACCCCTCTCCCTCTCCCAATATCTTCTCCTGGCTATGGACATGGCATTCATTCATCCAACTATGAGTAGGTGATTGTGATGTCCAAAGTATTCAGAAAACCGATGAGATTTTGTCCCCCCGCCCCCCTCCTCTGATGCCATTCTTCTGCAAAATAATAATAATAAAATGAATGGACGTCAATGGTGACACCATTCCCTGTAGCCTTTTTCACCCTAAGCTAAGGAAAAACGAAACTAAAAGGAGACGATTCTACTACCACCCCAGATTGACCCAGTTTGGATCTGTCAATTAATAATCAAATGGAAAGTGTCCTTTTTAACTTATGCATCACATCACTTTGCACATATACTGGATTTATATTCCCAATAAGGCCCACTAAACCGACTCTTCTTTCCAGAGTTCACACTGGATTCACAGAATATGAAATTAATGATAATAATCAATCAATAATAATAATAATAATGATCCAAAAAAACAACAAGACTTCCTTGCTTTCCCCCTCCAGAACATGTATATATATATTCTTTTTCTTTTGGAATTAAGCTACAAATTTAACCCTCTTAAGAAGACCTAGTGGAACTAGAACAAGAAAAAGTGTTATTAGAACATCACCACCACCATCATCATCCCCTTCTTCGGTAAAAGAAAAGGAAAAGAAATTAAATCAAATCCCAATTCCTCCTTTTCCTTCTTTTTTTGGACTCCAACCCAGAAAGAAGATCTTACGACAGAAGAGCAGCTGCACCACCTTCCTGATCTCATTATGCAACATATCATGAAAAACCAAAACCCCAGGGGTGAAGAGGTAGAGAGAAGGGATAAAAGAAAAGAGATGAGAGCTGCCAGCCCATGTCGGGGTCCCTTACTGATTTGGAGCACGTTAGAGGTGCTTGGGCGGGGAAGTGCAGTGCGGAGTAGTTGTCTGAGGAGATTTGGAGGGTGCTACTGAACCTAATGGCTAAACGGTCCAGAGTGACCTGATTTCCAATCCTTGAGTTTGTCCGAAAGGAGAAGCCTCTTCTATCATTGTCGTCGTTGGAAACCAAAAAGGCTTTTACAACCATGTGAGGCCGTCTCAGAGGGTGGTCCTCTTATGCGTAGTACATGTACAGGCTATTCGCGGCTGCGCAAGCTATTGAGTTCTCCGTCGGGTGCCACGCAAGGTGCAGCAACTTCGTTGTCGAGTCAATGGAGTTTCCATTAGCATCAACGCTTGGGCTTTCGGCGCCTGTTGTTTCCTCAAAAGAGAATGCATGCATCATTTGCATGAGATGGCAAAACAAAATTGAATGGATGATGACGGTAACTACACTGCCGGTTACAAGAAAGAGTATATAAAGAAGCTTCCCTGACTGACCTCGTCTCACAACGCGTGTAATGCTGCTCAGAGATCTGGAAGGCCTTGACTGAGCAGGAACTTGTCTCCTATCAGAAATAAATAATGTGATCAGGGAGCCGTTCAAACTTAGTGTCTAAACCAATCAAGTGATTCAAGGTGGTCGTGAAAACTTAGACATACCTCATTGGATTTTTACTGGCTTCCAATGTTGTTGCTTCTGAACTCCCATTCGCATAACTAAAAACGCGAAACAGATTGCTGGAAACAAACAAGAAAATTTTCATGAACTGGCCAGAGAACTTCAATTAACGAAACTGATGGACTACACTCTCCGAGCAGACAATACCTGTATGAACCTGTAGCCACTCTCATGCCATCACCACTTAGACAACATTCGAATTTATCAAATATAGAATCGTTCTCGTATAAATCACAGAGCTGAATACAACATATGAAAGCAATGTCAGATTCAAGACCGTGGATCATAAATGTACTGGTCTAGAGAGATGAGGCAAAGTACAACCTTCGGCCTTAAGTACTCATGAACCTGGAAGGTAGCCACAGGACCTGAGTCCATATTGACATCCCATAACTGGTAAAACAAGAATTCAAATTTTAATCATCAGAAGAAGATGAAACAACAGTTACGCAGCTGGGCAAAAATAAGACAGGTCATCCTAGTAGCAGAAGCAACTTTCAACTCTCTTCAAGTTAGTCCAGGCATACGAGAGAAACAAAATTCATCCTACTCCTGATTAAGAGATCGAAAAACTCGTGTCCGAAACTCTTTTATGTGGTAGTGCCTCCAATGGTGGAATTTTTAGAAGGCCGGAGTTCTATAAATAAGTTGCTGAAAAATGAACTACTTCCTAAAAAACATAACAGAGAAGTAAGAAAAGCATAAATATCAACCTTCAGAGTCATGTAGTCACGACTTAGTATATGTCTGCCATCTTTAGCGAACTTTATATCCGAAACCGAAGCAATTATCTCGGTAAAGAATGATTTAGTTCCAGATTGTTCTTGTTCCTCAAATCTGTATATGGCCAAAAAAAAAAAAACAGATAAGATAGTAGCACAACTCTATTCTTGCACAAAGCAATAACTTGAAGATAAAACCATGACACTCTTGCAAGAATTCTCAGATGAAAGTCAATAATTGTAGAGCACCAGTCTCGTTTTGGACTTCGAATCTAAAGGACAGACATCCTGAGTGAACCATGCAACTTACATTTTAGCATGAGAATCACAAAGAGCCGATTGCCGCAAATCAATGAGTCGAATGCAACCCTTTGAACTGCTGTACGCTAACATGTTACACTGTGTCGGGTGAAATTCTGCTGATGTTATCACCTCTGTAATGACCAATGCAAACGTCAGAGTGAATTGAACATCAAAATGGAAGACTAATAACTTGAGCTAAACAACACTCAAGCATTAACCAAAAAGGAAGGGTGTAGCCTATTCATCTCCATCTATACCACCATGCTCTGTGCTGTCATAGAAAATTTTTATGTCGAGACAGGACAAAGTCTCAATATGCTAGCTAAATGATTACTGGCAAATGGATAATTGCATTTCATCAACTTCCAAAATCCAGTGGAGTTGTCTCCAAAGAATATAATGAAAGGATAGCACTGACAAAAAAAGGAAATCTGTTTATTTGTGATCCCATATCCTCCCTTCTAATGTTGTCTGGCATTCTTTCAGGGGTTTTGGAGTTCTAATGTCATCATCAGTTGAACAACGTCGCACACTGATGATGTACTTGCAACAACAGAAGGTCTCAACCATCCCCAAAGAAATTATGAAAATAAAGCATATCCCACAAGGACGAGACAAAAGAAATTGATTACGAAAGGTGTGCTGACAATCTTGTTGATTTGATATATCATATATGTAACAACAGGTTTAGGAGCTGCATCCCCAAATGAAATCCCTAAATCCAGCAAAAGAAGGGAAAACACATCCAACTTTGACCTCACCAAGAAGTACAACAACACCATGAGAATGACAAAGCTTACCAGTTAAGTCCTCCATGTTTGCTGGCTTCACATCAACAATGTTAAAACTCTGATTGCTAATTTCCAAGTTCCAGAGATTTATACGCAGATCATCCGCAGATATAAAGGTTTCTCCATCACTGCACATCATGATGCATGATTGAGTAAAGACATGCAGAAATGGCACCAAAAGATTACTCTAATCACTACAACAAGTCTGCAACTGAACCTAAACGACCTGCTAGCATCCACTTAGGGCATCGAGAACAAATATTTTAATCGGAAAACACAAGAACTTGTTGAAGGATCCACCCCAACCACTCAAAGCCATAAAATAAATCGAAAATTCCAAATTCAAGGGCAAGTTGAGTTCATGTTGATAAGGATACCTATTATTTGAGATTGAGTTGATATGATAATCATGAGCATGTGCATACACCCTTCGGCATCTGGCTATCAGACTTGCCTCGAGACTAGTGACCTGAAGAAACACAGAACAGCTTCATATATTGATTAAAAAACAGCTAAAACACCAAGAAATGGGGCATACCAAGCATGGAAAGATAAAAAAATGTTCTCAAAAGAAGTAATCTTGAACGGACAGCTTAAAAAACCCATGTCTTCTAGATCTCTGCATTTCATTTGGTGCAACAGTCTAGCTTAAGACAAACAAAACTTCAATAAATCTGCACATTATGTGTCTTCCTAGGATTACAACAAGAGGATCACGAGGCAAGTATAATTACTTCATTTTATATCCCGAGATTAAAAATAGGCCATGGTTGTGATTGATGAAAGAAGCTCATTTGGAAACACTCAATAATTCAGAGAAAGGAAATAATGGCATTTTTACTCTTGGTCTATACGATAAAGTGAGAACTGATGGTGTCAGCTGCTGAAAAGAGAACTGATGGCGTGAAAAAATTACCACGGGCAAACGAAGAGAAGGAATGCCTCCTTGTGGGAATGAGAGGTCATTGCTTGCATACTCAGAGGATCTATCTGACGATACTCCATTGGCCAGGAGTGGTTTTGAAATGCCAGAATTGCTTGAAGTACCAATAGTTCCATTTCTCAAAGCTTTTGAGGGGTCCATGTTCATCTCAGAAATCTTTTTTATCTTCTTTTCCTGGACCTAATAAAACTCAAAAGGCATACATACATATATTAAAAGATCAGTGCTTAGTGATGCCCAATATACATATATCCAAAAATCTTAAATCCTATGTTAAGTACAAAAATGCAACTCCAAGAAGATATGAACCCTCTACAAACCTACGCAACATCAACATTCAAATTATACAACAAAGCATATATTGAAAATTAAGATCCAATTCTTCTCAGAGTGTTGACCCTAAGGGGTGCTTTCACCTCCTGACAATAGTCCCTCGGCTGCAAACATACAACTCACAAAGATGCCAGACGTTCAAAGAATCTTGCTGCCAATTCACTGTTTATAAGTACATAAATCAGCTTCCATGACTATACTGACAGCTTTTAATTGGATCACTGTGCCTTCTTTACAGATGCAAAAGGAAACCATGTTAAACACGTACATTGGGAATAAGTGAAGCTACAATGTGCTTTCATCTTACCTTCCAAAATTTAATAGTTTTATCGTTAGTTGAAAGGAGAAAGAGTGCGCTGTTAGCTGTTTGGCACCATCTAATTTTATTGATTTTCTCCTCTATCTCCAAGCTCTTCAAATAATCAAACTGGCCATACAAAAATAAGTATTATTATTAGATGAAAGTGATGAAAAAAATGTTAGAATCATTCCCACCATGAAGAAACTTCAACAAATATTTCACCTCAGGCTCGTGGCTCTGAAATTCTGTCTTGTAACGAAACTCCGGATGCCTATTGACGGCATGTTCCATCCTTTCCAGATCCCTTCTGGAACCACCCACCTAAGAGGGCAACATTTCAAGAACTCATCATTGCAGACCTAAGAACCAACAAGTAGAGAGAGGGATCACGTACATCCTTAGTATCTGTCCTTTCAAACAGAACTACTCTACCACCTCTATCACCAGTGGCGAGATGGTCGCCGCTTTTATCGAACTCAATTGCCGATATGATATCAACTGCATGGCAAGAATAAACCCGTCATTGTTCCATGAAGCAAGACAAAATGTATACATTACACCAAAATCGGTTGGAACCTAAGAACCTTCCAACGACCAATCTCACCGTGGCACCGTGCGCATGCAACTCTAAAGAAAAAATGATATTGCAACTAAGAGAATTCTAATATCATATCATGGTGTGCATCTGGAAACACAACAGAAGAAGTGCTGGAGAGCCCTTGACAGCTGGCAGTTATCCCTCGACAAGACCCATAGCCAAAACATGGAAATGTAAAGTGCACAATAAACCACTTAGCACTAACATTCTAACATTATCCCAGAAAGCCAACAAACAAGCAGGCAAACTTTTCCAAATAAGGAGTGATATGCACCAAGAGAGGAGGGCAAATGCTACAAAGAAAGTTAGCCACTTTGAGATCACCCCAGCCTCTAAGCAAGAGGATCTAGTTCAATAACGACTATCAAGATCTGAAACTCAATTACAATCCCTAAACTGAAACAAACCCAAGCAAACTCTGTCCCTCCAACTACATCCATCTTATCCTATGACAAGGCACCAAATCCACCACACCCATCCCAACCTAAACCTGCCACATATAACAGCACTAAACCTATCATTATCCCCTCGCAAACTCTACAGAAAATCAACGAGATCCAAAAAATATCCAACCCCCATCGAAACAAAACTCCATTTACCTTCCTGGATTTCTTCGCCCGCCGTACGCTCCCCGAAGACCTGCGCGAATTTCCACTCAAGCGGCTGCGGCGAACCAGACGCTGCGGACCTTCCGTCCACAACAGCATCGTCTCCCCCGCTCATTTCCACCCTCGACCCCTTCCTTAAAAAAACCCCGAACTCACGATTTCCAACCCCCGGCAATCAACCGCAAAAGGAAAATCAATCTGGTCACGAGATCATCGCTCCTAACACCTCCAGAAACACACAAAAAGAATCACCGCATCCCCGACACAAACAACAGACCCACAACAGATTCGACCATTGACGGGCGGGGGAAAAAGCAAATTCCTCGATTTAGGGGTTGTGGGTCGATCGAAGGAGTCCGATTGAGAGTGCATAAAGGGACAAAAACCCACAAAACAAAAACCAATCTTTCACCCCAAAAACAAAGGACTGGGAACCGAATTGGGGGTTTGCAATTTTTTAATATTTGGTTACCCTTTTGTTTCCTTTTATTTTTCTTTTCCTCAGTGGGGGTGTCTCTGTGTGGGTGTTCGTTCGAGTCTTGGATGGGGTACGAAAATGAGAAAAGAGAAGGTGAAAAACAAGAGTTGGCTCGGTCGGGGGAAGTGGAGATTTTCGGGAGGAAATTGTAGGAATCGACTGGTCGAATAGTGTTAAAACCAAGCCGATCGTGAAAGGGAGAGGGAAATAACTAAAAAAAAGAAAACAAAGCGGGGAAGAAGACGATAGACAGACAGACGGACGGAAGGTTCTCTTTCTATCTATCAATCTTTTTCATCCTCAGCCCTAACAAGCCCGCATCCTCCTCCTTGTTCTCCTCGTCGTCACGATTTTTATGTCCGAAAATTGGATTTTAGTTGGGTCGGGGAGAAAGAATTATTACTTGATTGGTGGATAAGGGAGGGAGAGTGACTCCGTGAAAGGCGGTGGTCACATCTCTCCCTCCCTCACTCTCGGATTGAATCACTTGGAACTTTGTTTCGATATTATAAAAAATTAATTAATAAAAGATTATCAAATATGCCCCGGACTTCATCGGGACGGTCGATAGATGTCACGTACGTAATTCGTTGTCCTAAAATGGTATTATTATTATTAGTAAGTAACAAACGAATGAATCTCATGTTAACGGTCGCATTCGTCCTTTCCGCCCCTTCTTCATTCCCGCCCTAGCGACAGGGGGCGGTTCTTTTTGTTCGTTAGTTAAAGTGTAAGGGTTAATCTGATCTTGTTCGGACTATTAATAATGCTAAAATTAATACAAAAAAAAAATTGGAAAAATGTAAATCGTCCTGTCCTGACATAATTTGGGAACTGCTTCAGGACAAAAAAAAATTGCCACGTCACCGGGTCTAGCTAAACCACCATAACACAGGTTTATTACTCGGTAGCGGAAATTCAAGCCCCGGAAGAGCCGCTGCGTGGATTGTGGGCCAATTTAATTTCCTAGACGGTCCAAAAATCAAATCCACAACGCACGGGGCTCATCCTGCTCCTGGTGGACCGTTATTATCGAGAATTAGCAAATCATTTGGGCCCTCACGTGTACACCAAATAAACTTCAGTCCCACGGAAATTTCGAAAATCATATTAAGACGTTTTTTTATTTTTTATTTTTTAAAATTAAATTTATAAAGTTACGCTTACTTCTTAAGGGGTTTTATGAAGTCAAACTTTATAATTCCGATTTCGAAATAATTTTGGAATTTCAAAACCGTTTACCTTTTTTATAAATTCTTTTTTCCTTATTTTTGCACTTTTTCTTGTGTAACTTCGCCGTCACGTGGTGGGGGAACCCTTTTGGAGCCGAGATGACTCTCCAATGTAACAATAGAACTCCATGAATAATTTGTACTATGATATAAATAACTTAAGTTTATGACTTTACTTTTGGACTAAATTTCTCCTTTATCAACGACTTATTTTGGACATGTGATGTCCGCCGCGTCTTCGTTAACAGCCAAAAATGTGCACGGCTCCCGTCAATGCCACATCAGCATGGGACCTAACTAACGTTGTCTAAAAACATTACAACAAAATTTAGGGACATATATAAATATCAAAATAAGTTGGACAAAATTAAAAAAAAAAATTGTCCTAAAAAAAGTTGGCCCTCGGCCCCGGACGACATTTAGGAATGAAGGCCTGATTGGCCCATTAGTTTTGATCGTAACAGAGTCTAGACCGACCCCCATTTTGTACTAAGCCAACGTATGAGCAGGTAGGAGAGCTTTGTTTCGTAATCGAGAAATTATTTCATGAAACGTGGGAATAATTTATCACAACTAATTCGGTGTTGGTAACGAAAAGTGTGGAACTCGGTATTACATCGTGTTTAACTCTAACAGAAAGAACTCGATATTTCAAACACTTAATTATTTCACGAATTTTAAAAAATACTACGAATTATTTTATCTACGAACACATATGTCATGCGTTCTAATACAATAGAAATCGTTCGAAGAGTTGAAAAAATAAAATAAAATTTTTAATGACCAAAATTACTGACATAACCTTTTGATGGGGGTACACATAATATTAACACAAGGTCCCCCACGTGATAATATTAAGGAAATCTAATACTATGATTCGATGGAACATGTTAAATTAGAGTACGAAACGCTTTGATTATTAGGCATGTGTTGGGACTTGTTTAAATTAGAACATATACTTACATAAATCATAGTCATTCCTCGAAAGGAAATTAAAAAA
The DNA here is from genome assembly GCA_029817715.1 of Melastoma dodecandrum. NCBI lineage: Eukaryota > Viridiplantae > Streptophyta > Magnoliopsida > Myrtales > Melastomataceae > Melastoma > Melastoma dodecandrum. The sequence continues at coordinate 790,144 of JARUPY010000271.1, forward strand.
ATAAAAAATAACCAGTCGCCGAACATCTTTTGATTGATTTGATTTTGTCACGTTCGGACAACAGTAGTTCGCGTGTGGGATGTTGATTGACGCTGTCTGTCTTCATGGTGGAGTGGAGTCGTAATCACGGCCGATTCGAAATGTTAGTAGACCATCCCAAAAAATTAAATCCAAAGGAGACCATGCTTATTCACACACCTAATTAAATTACCTGCCAATAATGGGGTAAGAAAAAAAAATGGGAAATATTTTTCTTGGGCCCGTTTTATGTTTCGAAGCGAATAAAATTAAACAGAAAACAGGATGGAAGGCCCGGTCCAAAGATTCAAGAACAGCACGGAAAGCAAGGAAGCAAACCAATAATTTCCCCATTTTTTGGGGAACGGTGAGATTGCGACCGACACGTGTTGGTGTGGGGGGTGGGATTGCGACATGTCATGGCGTCATCACCCATATGTTGATTGATATATGGGCCGTTTGCATATCTGGAATCATGATAAGAGAAAGGAAAGAGGGGAAACCCCTATTTGATTCTCTCTCTCTCTCTTTTATCTCTTGTGCAATCAAAAAATGAACGAAACGAGTAACTGATAGAAACAGAAAGCGACGGGTGAATGCGTTTCACGTCGTCGGTCCCCAGGAGTAGCGAAATCTTAGGAAGATATGTTCGATTTCAACCCCAATCTGTAAAAAGAAATTTTGGCTAATGCGTTCTTCTTCTGTCGTTCATGTGCGCGGTTGACCGCGTCTGTAGGAAATAGCAGACGACATCGGCTTACAGACACGGTACGATGTCACATGTAGTAAGTAAAAGTAAAAAAAGTAGGGGGGTGATGTAACACGACTCGTCCTCTCGAATCAGGGTTTTGGAAAATGATCTCAACCATAAAGCATTAAATAAGTACACATCTTTTGCCCACATGCATAACATTTGGTACATGCCAAGTGGTGGTGCGGGTGGAGTCGTCAAATCGACGGGGTCTCGCTAACAACCACACCAAGTCATTGAATTTCTCCTCCCCTCCCTGTGATCGTACCCACTTTTTGGTCTTATTTGGTCGGAAGGAAAAGGCTGGTTCACCTGATGTCGACTGCACTTTCCTCCTTCCCCCCCCCACACCCCCACACACACACACACGCCACTTCGTTCAAATTTTATTCTCACAACTTTTTTTTTCTCTCTTTATTCAAAATAAAGCGGAGAAAACCATTGCTTTTTATTACCCGCCTTTCCCCAAGTCACACAAGCACAACTCAGACTCGGAAGACCAAAATATCACATTTAATGCACTCCCATCCTTACTGACTTTAATACTCACTCCGTCGTAAGTTGTAATAATTCAATTTAATTTATCATTATTATTGTGATTGGTTGTGTGGGAGTGGGACAACGTCCCGATCCTGCTTGACCTCCAAAACAAAGGAAAAGATCTCCCTGACGCTTCACCCTCCTCATCATTATTAAATTTGTCATCGTCTTCTGCCACCCAGAAAAAACAATCGCGATTTACCTTTTATAACCCTCTAGGACGCCCCCGTAATTTGAAATTCCAGCCGTACCCCCTCTGGGGCTATAACTGTAACTTCATCCCCTGCCCCACAGTCCGTCGATGCCATTGCTAAAAAGGCTTTGAGTCGATTCAATCACTGTTCTGCTCTCGTATACATTGACTCTTGCCAGCGCTCAGTCACACTTTTCCGGTCGCCGAGAGAAGGTGACTGGTCGTCTGCTCAATGATGGCTCGGTGAAGGGACGGGAAGAAGGTAAGACTGCAAGTACACTGGGAATTGTTTTTGAAATATTGCTTCCGCCTGAGTTCGAAGCGAAATCTGCCGGTCGTCGCTGTTCTGATGCGGAATGGCGCCGAGGAGTATGCGCCATAAATAATCGAATCGAATCGAATTTTGATTTCTCCTCCTCGCGCTATTCGCGTAATTTCTGGCTGTGTGGCTCGCGGTCTTGATTTTTGCCGACTCAGCGGTGGAGAATGGGTCGGGCGTTAAATGCTCTTTCGTCAGGGTTCAGAGGAGCGGGTTTCCCGTGACCTTGACGGGATCTTTTTTTTTTTTTGGTCCTTTGCATGCAGGTTTCTGATCCGTCGCGGTGTTTTTTCTTCTCCTCTCGGTTCGTCTCGCTTGTCTCAAGAACAAAGGCGACGAACAACAGCGTCGACCGTGCGCCGTGTTTTTGTGGCGAGTGTGTTTTTTTTTTACGCTCCACGCTGTTTCGTTGTTTTGTGACGGTTTTTTGTGTATATTATTTTATTCTTCCTCCTGTTGTCTGCATTCTTCTTTCTTTAATTTTCTCTTAATTAATCTTCCCTACTAATTCCGTCATCTGTGTTCCCATGTTTAATGGCTCGTAAAATCTGTCATCATGCTGCATTTATGGTTTTACGGTTTCTTGCCTTCTGATTCCGTTGAGGTTCGGGTTAATTGATGCTTCGTTGGGTGTCTCTTACACCAGACAAGACGGGTCCTCATCGAGTCATCCGGTTTCCATCTTTGGAATCTTGGCTTTTCGTCGGACCGCTGGTTAAAGAGATGCTATCGCCATTGTAGGGATGCGAGGTCGGGGGATGTTTCTTGATTATTGGGGGTTATTATTTTCCCGGGTAGCTGTTGAAAAGAAAGCGTCCTTCCTTGCAGTGAAAAGGGTTTTGACGCTGTACATGTCCTGGAATCCGTCCGCTTTGTGCAGTTTTTGGGCATTTTTATCCGGGTTTAGCATCGTCCGCATGGTCTGCAATTAACTTTTTATGGCTTGGTATTGAAGGTCAAATCGTGTAGAGGCTGTCCTGTCCTGACAACCTTTTCTTATGACAGGGATAATCCCGTTTGAGTCGAAGGGTCGCGAGGTTCTTCGTTAGCAAGAAGACTCTGAAGTCTCGGACACGGGCTCCTGGGTTACTCTCTATCCATAATAAGCCGAAGTAAAAACAATTGGTTCCAATGAGTGGAGAAAGGAACAGAAGGAAGCCAGATAAGAGTGGTTCTGATGTTGTTGAAAAAGTTGTCGTTGCTGTTAAGGCCTCGAAAGAAATTCCCAGGGCTGCTCTCGTTTGGGCTTTAACACACGTCGTTGAACCTGGAGATCGCATCTCCTTGTTGGTGGTTGTTCCTTCTCAAAGTTCAGGTAAAGCGGGTTCCCCTTTTATTTGGAGGATAACGTTTTAACCCTATCTGGATGTTCTCCAACCTTGCTTACTTTTTATCTTTGCCGGATCATCTCTTCGTATGATTTATTTTGATAATCATTTCTGGTTGAAAATTAAGTTTCTGATATTGATAAAGTATTTTAAAAATATGTTTTTGATTTCTTTGTGTGATAATCTTTTGATTCTGTGAATTAATCGTGATTTACCCTTTTCTTCAATTACTTTTTATATTTTCCAGGCAGAAGGTTATGGGGTTTCCCGAGATTTGCCGGCGACTGTGCAAATGGTAACGGGAAGTCCGTTTCAGGATCAAGTTCAGAGCAAAAAATTGATATAACCGATTCTTGTTCTCAGATGATTCTTCAGTTGCATGATGTGTATGATCCAAAAAAGGTATATATGTGGTTTTTGGAGTTATTATTGTCCGAGTGATTTTTTGGTGTTTTCTGAGGAACAAATTTGTTCCTTTAGTCATGATGTATGTTTCTTGACAGATCAATGTGAAAATAAAGATTGTTTCGGGATCGCCCTGCGGAGCAGTAGCAGCGGAAGCCAAGAAAGCTGAAGTTAGCTGGGTTGTGTTGGACAAGTAAGACCGTGTAGCTATCAACATCCAGTAGCCTTTGACAGTCGTAGTCACTCTTGGCATGTGATTAATACATCTGGCGTTTCGTTGTTTGTTTCCCTGCGTATTTGTGACAGAGATCTAAAACATGAGGAAAAAATATGCTTGGAAGAGTTGCAATGCAATATTGTAGTAATGAAGCGCTCCAAACCCAAAGTTCTGCGGTTGAATTTAACTGGATCACCAAAGGATGGAAGTACATTACCGGCTTTGCCAGATGATCCGGCTACTGGAGACAATCAAAATAAAGTAAAGGGTTCAGAATCTATTAGAGGGCCTGTTGTTACTCCGACCAGCAGTCCTGAGCTTGGGACACCGTTTACTGCTACTGAAGCTGGTACGTCGTCCGTATCCAGTTCAGATCAAGGAACCTCGCCATTTTTTATAACAGAGGCCAATCCACCAGCCAAGAAAGAATCTTTGATTTCAGAAAGCGGGAGGCATCTTAATGAATGTAGTAGTTCAGAATCAGAATCTGAGAATTTATCTTTGGCCTCAACAAACCTATGGTTTCAACCGTGGATGGAAGACCTGCTGGATAGTTCTCACCCTTCCCGGCACTATGACGAAAGCTTTCTTAGGTTCAACGATAAGATTCAGACACCATTCCAAAACATGCATGATAAATTCTCCAGACATGAAAGAGACGATCTGATAGGATTTCCAAACTACCGAAATGCAAATGATTTCAGTGGAAATCTAAGAGAAGCCATCTCATTATCTAGAACTGCTCCAAGTGGTCCACCTCCCCTATGTTCCATTTGCCAAAACAAATCCCCAGTTTTTGGAAAGCCGCCAAGATGGTTTAACTATGCTGAGCTAGAGATAGCTACAAGTGGATTCTCAAAGGCTAATTTTTTGGCAGAAGGCGGTTTTGGGTCCGTGCATCGAGGTGTTCTTCCAGATGGGCAGGTTATTGCTGTCAAACAGCATAAATTAGCGAGTTCTCAGGGAGATCATGAGTTCTGCTCTGAGGTGGAAGTCCTGAGTTGTGCTCAGCATCGGAATGTTGTTATGTTGATCGGTTTCTGCATAGAGGACAAAAGAAGGCTGCTGGTTTATGAGTATATATGCAACGGTTCCCTGGATTACCATCTTTACGGTACTTTTCTTATTTTATCTCTGCATATATTAATCTTTTAGGGTTAACTCATCCTAATTATATCCTATTCGAAAGATTAAGTCTTCAACTGTTCTACTCAAGGTTTATTCCTCCTTTAGTAGTGCCTGAATCTTGCCTGCTTGGCATGGAAGTCTGTCGAAGAGAAGTCATTAGCAATACAATTGCTGATTTTTCTTATATTGTGTAAGCTGCCACTAATGACTAATCCTTGGGATTTGTAGGTCAACAACAGGATCCACTGAAGTGGTCTTCACGGAGAAAAATTGCTGTCGGGGCTGCTCGTGGTCTACGGTATCTTCATGAGGAATGCAGAGTGGGTTGCATTGTTCACAGAGACATGCGTCCAAATAATATTCTGATTACCCATGATTTTGAGCCGTTGGTAGGTTCCAAATCCGACTTGAGCTCATCTACCTTTACTTTGGCATTTAAATTGTAGTTTACTTCATTCCTGGTTGTCTTACCTGCTCGTTACTTGTTCCCAATTAAAATTTTAGTATTTCGATAACTTTTTGCCAGTGTTTGAATAAAATGCTTCCGTCAAACAGGCTGCTTTTTGAACTTCTACCTCGGGCTGCTTCTTTTGTACTTCCATCTTCGGATATTGCCAGAACTCTAGATTGTTGTCGTCCTTCACAAATTGGAATAGAATTTATGTAACTGCTTTTCCCTCTAGGTTGGGGATTTCGGCCTTGCAAGGTGGCAACCTAATGGAGATACTGGCGTGGAAACCCGAGTCATTGGAACTTTTGGGTGAGTATCATTTTTCTCAAACTTGCTATTTCTATGATAGTACGAAGAACTATCAGTTGATTGACGTTCCTTGACAGATACCTGGCACCAGAGTATGCTCAAAGTGGCCAAATCACCGAGAAAGCTGATGTGTACTCATTTGGTGTGGTTTTGGTGGAGCTTGTCACTGGGAGGAAGGCTGTTGACCTTAGTCGACCTAAGGGCCAGCAGTTTCTCACCGAATGGGTACTTCATCTATATTCATTTCGACACATTAACCAATTTGTCAAAAAATTTTTACTCGTCTTATAGGGCAAGGATCAGTTCGTTGGCCTATTTGGTTTGTTAACATTGTGTTTCTTTTGTGAGCAGGCTCGTCCCTTGTTGGAAGGCCTTGCAACTAATCAGCTGATAGACCCTCGCATCGGAGACAACTACTCAGAGGATGAAGTGCGGGCTGTGCTCCATGCTGCGTCTCTCTGCATCCATCGAGACCCTCATTCTCGGCCTCGAATGTCTCAGGTGCGGGGAAAATATATATCTACTCTTGTTGCATCCTGACTACAGGAGTCCAATGAGTTCTTACAATTTCAAATATTTAAAACCCGACTTGTTCATTTCCCGTCTGTAATCAGGTGCTGCGCATATTAGAGGGTGACTCTCTCATGGATGGGAGCTACATTTCGAGGGCACCCTCCGATGTGGGAAGCGGAAGAATGTTGTCAGAGAAACAGCCGTGCCTACTCGACGGCATCATCTCAGGGAATGAGATTGCGGATGCATTCACGGGGAAACTATCCCGAGATACAGAACGAACACAAAGCGGGCATCGGCTGTAGCATTGAGAAAATTATCTTTTGGTACGGCGAAGCTGTTAGGAGCTGAACAATTTCATGGTAAATTCAGCGATCTGCTGAGATTAATCTCATTCTCCGTTTTTGTCGTTAAATTTAGTGCTGGGAATACTCTTACGATGTACAAGCACCTGCCTCAGTTCGCAATGTCTTCTAGTAATTAGGAAAGTGAAAACGTCGGGTGAAATGTAATATTGTATATGCACTCTCCCAACGATTAAGAAGTGTTGTTAGCTCGTGCTTTTGAAGTTGCTTCGACAGGGTCTACTTTTTCTGCAAAAAGGAAAAGGCTGCTTCGAACTTCGAAGTCCACGATATGGCGTTGCAAAGCAGGTTTTTTGAAATCTCAACTTAACTCAAGAATTCAGAGGCTTACAAAGAACAATATCGGTCAAAGATCGGATCACCTTACTTCCTCAAATTCTGAGAGTGAATCGATGCCCTTGCTGCGGTGCCTGCTTCCGCATTTTCGATCTGGCATACCTACAAATTCACAAGCCTGAGTCATTTCATGTCGTTACAGATGGCCATTGGTAACAATCGATAAAGAGGTGTTAAAAAGCGTCATGTGGGCAGGGAGATACTCGATGCTCATCCCCTTGCGGTCGGACGATGCTAAAAGTGTGCCCTGAAGTCCCTCCATCGCCTTTGTTGCCTGCTCTATTTCCTGAAAACAAAAGAAACAGCGGCCATTGTTTAATCCTCTGGGTTTATATTGACAAAATCAGCTAATGTGTCATTTGTCTTCACTCAAGATGGAACACCTCAAAATCGGCAAAGGCAAGTGGAGTTCCTCCCCTACGCATTCTTAGTGCGACAAATCCTGGATATCTGCAGCGGAAAAGGTTCGAATTTTCTGGGATGTCATTCCATTGAGAGGATAATGTTTGAGAAGGATGCAGATGCCCGTGAAACTTACTGAGAGAAAACCTGCTCCAATTCTTCCATTGAGCAACTTGGACCCAAATTAGCAATGAATAAAGTTGAACATGGTTTATGGTCTCCGTTTACAGCCTCCTGAGACAATCATTAAGGGAAAACCAGCAAATGATAAACAGAATGGCATATGAATGAAAGGTGTGTGATCTTTGCTAACATTTCCAGCCCTGGGAACACTGTCACCCCCAGCCATAGTGCTTCCATTACCTGCGGTCTCACTGCTGAAGGACATGAAGGAAAACTCCATAAGATTCTTTTTAGCCGCAAGAAAAATAACACTGTCGGGAGCATCTAACCTCTTCACCAGATCACTATCACTGCCGCAATTACCATCCTCCTCCTTCGATGGGTCTTCATCCTCGGACGGATCCTCTTCCTCAGATGGGTCTTCGTATTCGGATGGAGCCTCTTCCTCTGATTCATCATCTCCTGAAAGATATAACACAGCACACGGTGTAAAAGTAATCTATAGGACTTACTTCCAACAAATTAGTTCCTTGCTGAGCAAGACGACACAGAGAGACATGTCTCCAGGGGCTACTCCCAGAAAATTTCAATGGTCAGAATGGGAGCATTGAAGAGTGTCTCACCCTCATTACTTGAAGTTGCTCGTTCATTAGATTTATCTTTGGGTCTATTGTCTATGACAACATATGGTCCACTACCTGAGCCAAAAAAAGAACTAGCCCTGGTGATTGATGACAGATAAAAGAAGGAACTTCAATTGTTAAGAGCAACTAACAGCCTCCGTTTGGTTCCAAATATAGAGGATCGACCTGCTCCGCTTTTCCTCCTGGAATTTGTCTTGGCCAGTTCTATATGCAAAGTGGAATTAGTCTGAGGATCGAATTTGACTCCCTACACAAAAATCCGAAGAACGACGTTATTACTAAGAGATCAAGATAAGAGTCATCAACATCTAAGAGACACCTAACCCCTCACATTCAGCGAATGCATTGCTGCTATTGCCGACTGATGGTTGAAGAAAGTAGCGAAAGCCACCACCTGACCGAAAAGAACAATACCTTGCAATCAGTTTACGAGCTTGATTCGCGAACTGCAAATGGCATTCTCTATGGATTACCACAGTTCACGTCCACTAAAAAGAGACCAAATTCAAACCAACTCAATCGTCTGCTGAATCAACCCAACAAAGACTATGTTTAACCGATCAACCAGCTGTTCATTCATTATCACCAAACCTCAGTTCATCACACAGGCTGCAAGCCAGAACTTCAAGTCCAGGAAACCACACCCAAATCGGCAAGAGCGAAAAGGCAACGACCTGATTTCCGCGGCCGGTGTACTTTAACTGACAGGAATCAAAACCAGGACGGCGGCGAAAGAGGTTGTGAATCTCCCGGGCCTTGACGTCGTCCGGCAGTCCGGCGACGAAGAGCGTTCTGATCGCCCCGTTGTCGAGGAAATCGCCGGCGTGCCTCCCACCGACTGGAACCGGCACCGGTGGCAGGTAGTAGGCATCGTACCCTCGCTGGGCCATGATAGAACACCCCCCCCCCCCAACTCACACGCACCCTCCCCTGGGCAATACGTCTTCACCCACGCGCCGCCGCGGGAACGTCGTGGTGGTTTCCCGGCGGGGGGGATTGGCGGGTGCTGGTGAGTAAATTTTAGTGCCGGTGTTGCAAATTAGGAAATTACAAATTAGTCCTCAGAGTCTTGCGAATTTTACTAATCAATCACCCCGAATGCTTAATACAGAATGAATTATCGTCATTAGGATAATTAACCTTCAAGTGATAATTGATTTGCTCCCGCATCTTAAAACTACTTGAATCCCGACAACAAATCGTGATCGTCCTCGTTTTCCGACATCCAACAGTCCCAGCTGAACAACTACTTGTTCCCACGACCCCAGATCAACCAAAGCAAAAGAAATAAGGAACGCAAACAATAACGTCAATCACGACCCCCGTTGGTTTCGCCGTGTTTTTATAGGAATTCATCATTGAATTGAAATCTTGGGTTCCGTTTCCTTTTTCTTTCTTCGTGTTAATTAATTCGAATCCCCTGGGCTGAGTTGGGCCCCATGAGAATGTGAATCCAAATTACGTGGCATCTTTCGGTTGCGTCCGTAACCGCCCCGGTTCTACACCCAACATTCACTCCACTCCTCCACGCAGGAGAGAGGAGTCATCCTCATGAACGCCGCCGCCGCCGCCTCCACCACCGCCACGGTAGCCGGAGACGCGGCGTCCCCCTCAGTATGCCCCAGTGACCGCGCCTCGCGTCTCCTTCTCCTGGTTTATTATCTCATTACTGGAGATTATCATGTTTTTTTTTCCTGTTTCGTTCCCAGCAGAGACGGGATACCTTCGCAATTGGCGACAGGCTCTTCGCCGCGACGATTTCATTCGTTGGGATGGTCCAAGCGTTTGTGTTGAGTTTGTCTCGGTGTTTTGATTTTCCGTTTGGACGTCCGAGACTTGCTTATAGCTACGAGCAGCTCTCTCGCATCGCCCATCGTTCTCCCTGTAGGTTTGATTCTCTACCTGTGCGGCTTTTCTGGATTTCCAGTGTTTGAATTATTTTGAGCATTTCAACCTGGATTGGTAACTCGTTCCACCACTCATAAGGTTAATGTGCTTCGCGGATGTGATTGTCTTACCGTGGATGAAATAGTAGGATTGGAACGAGTTTTCGGTTATCCTATTTGATAACTGCTGAACACGACCGTGCTTGTATAGTTTTAGCTTATAATGACTTCGATTAAAGTGATTTTACAGTTTAAGCGACTGCAGGATAGATCACTTTTTTCATTTTGATGCAATAATGTATGACCAATAAGTTACTATGTCCGAAAATGAATTTTTCTTATATGGACTATTGAGCAGAATTAACACTGACACGAGTAGCTTTTTCGGCAGCATGCCATGTTCATTGTATTGTAAGTATTGAATGGGGAATTGTTTTATTGCAGTTACTGTGAATGAAGTTGAAGCTCTACTTGACCTGTATAAGAAGTTGAGCGGTTCTGTAATCGATGATGGCCTGTTGCAGAAGGTGGTTTCTGATATGTACCGACCATTGAGTCATAGGCAGTGTTTTCTCTTGTGTTTAATCATGTCAAGTCAATAGACAGTGGTAGACACTGCTTCCATATAACTTCATGATCATAAGGCAACTGTTAATATTTTCAGGAAGAGCTTAAGTTGGCATTATTTAGAACACAAGCAGTGGACAGCCTCTTCTTGGACAGGGTATATATGCTATCTTTATGATCTTCATCCTATGCCGTGCCTACTTGACAAGATATCTTCAGTACTGTGCTAGTTGATACATGATCTTCTGTTGCAAGAACATTAAGCTTTAGAATTGAGATTTGAGAATGTAAATAGATAAGTCTCTCGTGTTGACCTGTCTTAAATCATGCTTTACGTAGTTCTAGATTCTTTTGTGATGATAAAATGTTTTTAATGTACAGCAGACATAGGTATTTTGTTTAATTGATTAAATTTCAGACCAGGCAAAGGGTTCTGGCCTGAAGATTTGCTCAATTTACTTTAACTTGCATGACGTATATGGAGGAGATTTATTTATTTGAAGTAGTTCTCGTTTTCTCTTACAGGTTTTCGATATTTTTGACGAAAAGCAAAATGGTGTGATTGAATTTGAGGAGTTCGTCCATGCACTAGCCGTATTCCATCCTCTTGCTCCAGTAGATGAGAAAATAAATTGTATGGTTTCCAACAGCTAAAATATGACTTAATACATCCAGTGATACTCATCCAACCTTTTTCACCTGTTGGATTTATGCAGTTGCATTCAGGTTGTATGATCCCAAACAGACCGGCTTTATAGAGCGTGATGAAGTGAGCACCTTTATGTTTGACAATATTCTTGTCTATTGTTGGTTAGTTGAGGATTTATAGCTTTGGAAATTTCAGGTAAGGAAGATGGTAATTGCTACGTTATTGGAATCCAGCATTCATCTGTCAAATGAAGCTCTTGAATCAATCTTAGAAAATGTTAGTGGCGACACTTGAGAATTAATTTCATGTGATTTGCTTATTTAAGTCTCTTGATATTCCTCTTGTGCAGACTTTTGCAGGTGCAGATGTTGACAAGGATGGTAGAATCAGCAAAGAGGAGTGGATCGCGTTCGTACGAAAGCATCCTTCGCTACTGAAAATCTTTACTGTCGATCATTTAAGGTACGTCACCCATGTCTTCACGAAACCAATTCTTTCCAGATCTGCGACCATTATAGTTTGCAGATCTGTAAACTTTTGTGTTTTCCTCTTATTGTGCCATTGCAAGTTCTTGGTTTGCGTTCCTTTTAATTGGTGCTGGTTTCTCCTTTTTCCCCGTTCTTCGTCCTTTCAGGAACATCACAGCAGCATTTCCAAGTTTTATCTTCAACACGGAAGTCGAAGACTGAACTGTATTATTCTAAGATTGTGACAGCTTTTGCAATTACAGTCAATTCATCGCCGAAGTGACGTCTTCCACTTTTCTAGCCTAGATCGGGTGCTTTGCCTGATTTTCCTTGAGGCTATCTCCTCGGCTAATTTCATTGATGAAATTTACAATGAAATTTGTTGCTGCATGAATTCTACCATTTTTATTTTATCCTGCCAGTGGTTTTCTCGTGATTTATGCTGCTCAAATAATCCAACAGGGGTAGCCGTGACGAATTAGAACATTGTTTCACTGTACCAAAGCCATACAAAAGACTTGGAGAAGGGAAAAGACTAGTGTGTCTAACTCTTCAACTTTCTATGACTCTCTTGTCATGCCTTGTCTGTGGCTTTTTGTTTTACTGCTGATGGCGGCTGTGGCTTAAGAGTCTCCTCTCCTTCTAACCCAGATGGGCATTCGTTTCTTCATCCTCACAGTAGGGAAGTTTGCTACTGTGTCTGGCTCAGCCACCCAACTGCATGACATATCAACAGTTTCTGTGAATTTAGGTTCTCTTGCGCTTAATCAGTTCCGCGCTATAAATTACCTGAATTGAGCAACGAGATGGTGCAGGAAGATAGCAGCTTCGAGCCTTGCCAAGTCTAATCCCGGACAAAGTCTTTGCCCACCTCCGAAGGGAGTGAAGATGCAGCTGCTTGCGTCCTTGTCCTGTCAAAGCTGATCCTAAATACATGCAGGTGCCAGAGAGATTGTGTCCCGGGAATGAAGAATAGTTCAGTTGTTCCATCTTACTTGCCATCTCCAGGGATCGAATTGGTAAGGCCGGTCATAATTGTTCTCGTCGAGGTGGACTGATCGGAAGTACGTGAATACGCGCCACCCTTTCGGAATGAAGTACCCTTTTACCTGTACATCCCTAGTTGCCTTTCGCATGACCCCGACTATGATGTTTCCCATTCGTAGAGTCTCTGAGATCACCTGTTTGATTATTTTTGGCGGGCTTAACTCCCAGAGGATTGTTTTTGCGTGAGACGGATGGTGTGGCCTTACCTGTTGAGTAAATGGTAAGTATAAGTAGTCACTCCAATGCCAAGGCTCTCCTAGCTGCGCTTTCCTCCTTTTCATCTTGATGTTTTCTTCCTGACATTAAGTAATATACAAAATTGGACATAACATAAACAGAGTGCAGCACAGTCATGGCCATGATTATATGACAAAATACTGCTTACAGTTAGTTGGAGCAGAGCAGCGGGATCATCGGAAAGGTATTTGACTGCCAGAGTGATTAGGACCGGAACGGAGTCTTCCCCTGGGATCATCATGTCCACCACATTATCTGCTACCAAATCATCAGTCAGCTGGTCATTCATGTCGCCAAGCAAAACATCAACCACGTCTCGCGGAATTATTGGGGTCCCATCTCGAGTTAGCCTGCAACTGCGTTCTCTTCTTGCTCGTATGATTTTCTTTACCAACTCAGACATTCTTTTCTTAGCCTGTTCGATCAAAAGAATAGTTTTAGCTAAGAAAAACTTTGCAACATTGAAAAGTTCAGCCCGTTTTAAAAGATCAGTTTACCTTCAGAGATTTGTGGAGTCTGCTTCCAGGAATGTTAAGGGGCAGCGACATGAGGCCCGAGATGAACTCCTGGAACTGTTTCTTCAGGAATTCCAGTTCTTCGCCTGGTTCCAAACTAACCAATGCCTTGACAAGTACTTGAAAAGCAATCTGAAAGACAAATGCATAGAACAATATTTCTGTAAGTTTCTCGGGAGGCGAGATTTGCGGAATTCTCTGTTATTGTGCTTACGTTTTTTACTTCATCTTGGATGAGTATAGGCTGCTCCTGATTTTCTCCCCATGTTTCCATTGACTCTTGGATGTATATTTCCATGTCGTTGGTTACTTGAGCTTTGAGTTGTGCCGACTTGAAGAAGGACCCAACAAGGCCGTGGATTCTTCTCTGTAAGTTTCCGTTGATGAGCAAGATCGAAGATTTCCCCATCAACTCAGTCAGCGATTTTGGATACGACGGCACGAAGATTTTTGAGTCGCTCTGGAGTATAAACCTGTTTATTTCTGCATCTGTTGAAATTATCGTCGGGCTGCCAAACAGGTGGGACTTGAACATCTTCCCGTACCTTCAAATCAAGGTAACAATCATCTGTAAATTCGTCAACATATTTACGAAGCTGGATGATCGAAAAGGCACAGAAGACAGGCGAGAGGAAGAAGGAAGAGGACCAACTTCAGACGGCGTTTGTTCATGAAGTCCTCAGGGTGGTCCGAGTATGCATGAGAGACAAACTCAAAGGTTTCACCGACGAACGGAAATCCCAGGGCCCCTGGAGGAATTAACTGATGCCTTGCCTTCCTTGTTCTCACTTGGCAGATCATAATCACAACAGCTATCATACCAGCAATGAAGAAGATCAGGGTACTGTCCATTTTCTGCTGACAAGTCGGGAATGTTTGTTTGGAGTGTGAAATATGTCCTTTCCAGTTCCCCTGAATTAAATAAGCTTGCCATATGATTATCAAATATCGGAATAGCAGGAAAAGCTCGAGCATGGCCATACATTTTTTTCTTTAAAAATGTGTGTTGAGCTACCACCATTCTGCTACAAAAGCGGGGCGAATATGATAACGATTTGCAGCTAGCCATCACTTCACTTGAAAGGAAGATGAGCCGCCCCGACTGCATATTATACGCATTCTCAGCCGCACGGGTTGCGTCCATACAGAAAAGGAAGAAAGATTCCTTGTAGGTTTCCACATCCACGTTTTCCAGTCTCCCCCATTGAGTTCAACTTCTGTTCTTATTTTTTTTTTTTAAAAAAAAAGATTAAAGGACTCAGCAATCATTCAACCGTGGCCCATCCATGTGCATAACGAGATGCTAAAAATACTTTTTAAGTTCATCCATCTCGGTATCGGACTTTTTGCTGATAAAAATAGTGCAGAACCTCTTCCTAGAGGCTTGTAATGTGGTGCTTTTCAATAGGCCGAGGCTTTGTGCAGTTCCTTTTGGCCAACTTCATGTTTGTTTGACTACTTCATGAGATACCATCATCATCGCCACCAAGGATTCCTTCTTTTTGCTTACTACTCATGATTAGTAATCATCTGCATAAAATTTGAGTTATAGATTGATTTTCAGAAGATATTAATTGATTTCCTCAGGAAATAGGGGGCGAAGGAGAGAACATGGAATGAGCCATACCCTGACTATAGAACACAGAGAAATAGATGGACAAATGAAGATGACAAATTGAACAAGCCACTGGAACTGGATAAGTTTCCCCCAAAGACTTTATCCGTGGACAATCCGAATTTCACATCCTTTACAACGAGGCCAAGATATCGAAGCCTCTTCGCATCGGTTGAAGCATATCAGGGTATATTGGTGAGGAAAACAACAGTCAGCTCATCCCATATTAGAACGGCAAAAGTGGAAAGTACTACAGGTTTGGAATGGATTTCGCTCGGATAAATTGCTTAAGTATGGCCTTCTCCTCATCAATGTGCTTCCGCTCTTCGGCATCCTTTGGTTTGATCTTTCTTTTCTCCTCCAACATCCACTTGAATAGTTCGCGCTGCTGGCTCGGTGGAATTGGCTCCTTTGCTATCATAGGCTGTACAACAGGAGTAGATGGAACCACAGAAGCAGTTGAAGTAATGGGACTGGAAGTCGGCGGAGAAATTGCAACTTTTGCATCTTCTTCTTCTTCAGCCACTTTAGTATCTTTTTTGGAGGTCCTCATGAAAAAGTAAGCTACAGCACCAAGAAAACAGAAGGATTGCATTTAGAAACAGAGCTCGTTCGATTAATTTGCTGAGTACTGAATCTATTTCTCTACTTTTTAAGAACAGCTACTCATCGCTCCAGGGATATCTCCTTCAGATTTCCTTAATCCAGGAATTCACATGTCACTTAAAAACTCAAAACACGTGACCTGAACAAATATTGTTCACAATTCCTTTACCTCAAGATATCCTCATATAAAACAAATAAATAAACCTTCCATTATCTCAGCAGACTCACTACACAACTCTCTCCAGGAATCAATATCCTTCAGGTAAACATGCACAGCTTAAGTAGTTGAAGTTGTTACCGACCAGTTAACACTTGTCAGCGTCTTTATTCAGTTGACAGCACAACATGCTCATGCCACTGGCCTGATAGTGACGTGTATACAATAGCATGGGCAGTTAGCAGTTGTATGAAGGTTCACCAAGCCCTTCAGACAGCAACTCTCTACAGTCGACAGGCATAAAAATTGAAACAATCCAACTACAATTGCCCTAATTGATTCAATCTTCCCCACAATAAGTAAAGCATAAGTCCTGCTTCACAATGCCATTTGCATCCCCTATTTCACACTAGTCCTTAGAAAGCAGTGTACCTAATGCTTTACATAATAAAAGAACAGAATCGATCACATGCATCTCCGCATACTCCGATCAAAAACAGGGAAAAACAACCATCTAGGCATTTAGAATGGACTCACTAACAGGCGCAGAAACAAAGACAAGAGAGAAAGGGAAAAGAATCAACACGACACCTCCAACGGCGATATTGACAGTGAGCAAGAGAGGCCACAGGAACTTATAGCGCCGTGCGAACGGCTCCTTCGCCGGGGGAGGCGGAGGAGGAAGAGGCGACTGCGGCGGCCGAGGTGGGGGAGCATGACTCGGCGCAGGCGTCCCCTTGGAGGCAGCAGCAGGCGACGCGGAGGACGGTGGCGGAGACGTTTGAGCCTGCTTGATTTGAGCTGTCAAGGAAAGGGAATCGGAATCACAGAATAAGCAGCGGCATAAAAAGATCAAATCTTGGCGATAATTTCGTGACGATGGGCGGAAAACCTTTCTTGGGTTTGTTGGCGTATAGCTTCGGAGTCCCTTCGCTCATGGCTCTTGCGTTAGGTTTGGGTTGGGAATGAATTTTGGAAGACTACCTGGGATTAGTGTCCCAGCTCAGTCTTTTTACTCACTTCCGATGAAGATGATTTTGATTCAACAGATCGTTTGTCCAACTTTAATCGTCTTTGTTAATCTCCAGCGATTTCTTCAGCCCAATTGAGTCCGGCTTCGGCCCACATCCATTCCCCCCAAAAAATCTCATTTTCCTTTATCCAAATCCCGGTTTCCCACCAAAACCAACTCCGGCTTCGACGAGGACGATGTTGTCGCTTCGAGCCATGACGGCCTCGGCTTCTTGGGACACCAGGCCCAGGCTTCCTTACAATCCCAACAAGAAGGTCGCTGTCCCCGTCCCCGTCCAAGACTCGAGCAAGCTCTCGGTCTCCATCCTAACAGTTGTCTTTGTTTGCTTCGTCGTCGGATGTCGTAGTTCTTGTGAGCTTTGAAGGGCGCGGTTAAACGGTATGTCATGTAGAGAATTGAATTCGTTTCGCTATTCTTTGATGGGAAGAGTGTTGTTGAGAACCAGAGGTTAGGATGACAACAGGAAGACGAGGCAGGTTGTAGGGGTGTTTCTTTGGCTGGTTTGCTTGAGAATGCGGCAAATGGCCGAGTTGATTTGCCTAGGAAGAAAGGCATGTTTCGACTTGGTTTCAGGCTTTGCTGTCCGTGTCAGTGGTGGAAGAGGACTCGTATTTGGGATTCCAGAGGTGGTTGCCTAATCCGCCTAAAGTCGAGAAGCCACGATCTGTTTACAATGCGGCATAGTTAGCCTACATTGGCGATTGCGTATATGAGGTACTGTGTTCATCAAGAGAGTTGTTGGACTGTTGTTCATTCTGCAGAATAGCGGACTGACTTGAAAAGGACACATCTCGCCCTCGACGCTTCTGCAGCTATATGCTCACAGGCACTTTTTATTTCCTCCTCTCAGCATTGAAGAGTTCAATGACCATGTCATGTCTGTAGTGAGATGTGAAGCACAGGTAAATGCAAGATCAAATGCTTGCCTACTGCTGTCCTTCTATCTAGTCAATGAAATATCCCCTTAGAGATTAGCTTGAGCATTTGACCTTCAAATGGATGTAACTTGCGTAACATTTCATCGAGAGATGTTCAATTCTTAACAAGGTCCTTACAAAGCCAATTTTAGTTTTCTGGACTCTGGCTATGTCAAAAGATTTGTGGCTATGTCAAACACGAAGCCATTGAAAAGATGCAAGCAAGCCTGTAAGCATTCAGTTCCAGGGTTCAAACAAAGTCAGTCACGGAAGTACAAGAAGATAAACAGAGACACAAGCCTACTATCAGTATGATTAACAAAATGAAAGATCCCAGCAGATGACTAGGAAGCTGTCCAGCTGTCCTCCTGCCTGCACTTCACAGGCCGACTGTCTAGTCTCCGCCTCTGTCACTTGGAAAATTTTCATACCAGATCTCCCAGGGCTGTCCGATTAATCAATCTTCACAGAGGAATAGATCTTCCTCACAAACCAGAAACAGGCATAAAAGCCAATTGTCCCAGTCAAGACGAAGAAAGTGTATGACACAATCATCATGTAACCGAAGTACAGAACTCCTGAGACCAGCTTAGTGATTTCCAGCTTCGTGAAGAAATAGAACACCGAGTAGAGGAAGAGGTACAGGGCAGATGAACCGGCAGTCAGGTAAGATCTCCACCACCAATGATAATCCTCACTGCACAACTGGAAATAGCACAGGACTATGGTGATCTCGGCACAAGTCACCAGAAGGATGACGAATACAAGGAAGAGGAACCCGAAGATGTAATAGAACTGATTCAGCCATATGGATGTCAAGATAAAGAAAAGTTCGATGAAAACAGCCCCAAATGGGAGGATTCCTCCAACGAGAATGGAGAATATCGGCTTCATGTACCATGCTTGCTCGGGAACCTGCCTTGGGATTTTGTTTGTTTTCACAGGATCTTCCATAGGAGGTTTCTTGAAACCCAAGTAACTGCCCACAAATACCAGAGGCACAGAGATTCCAAACCATAGGCAGACAAGTGCGAACATTGTCCCAAAGGGGATTGCCCCAGAAGACTGCTCACCCCAAATTAGAGCATTCAAGACAAAGAAAATGGCAAAGAGAATGCCGGGGAACATGAATGCAGTCTTCAACGTCGTCTTCTTCCATTCGATCCCCTTGAACATCTTATGCAAGCGTGCCGATGAGTAGCCAGCAAGCAAGCCCATGAAGACCCACAGTAGCACCATAGCAGTCATAAGCCCGCCTCGGTTGGAAGGGGACAAGAAACCCAGCAACGCAAAGATCATGGTCACAAGAGTCATTGCAAAAATCTGAACACCCGTGCCTACGTAGACGCAGAGCAGCCCCGAATTGATAGGAGCCCTGAAAACATCTCCATGGACAAGCTTCCACCCAGTTTCCTCCTGAGCTTCATCCTGTGTTTCCAGCTGGTTGTAGTTTGTAATGTCTCTGTAAAGTGTCCTCATCATGATCATTGCTACCATTCCAGAAAGGAAGAGGACTATCATCAGAGAGTTAATAATAGAGAACCAATGAATCTGATCGTCATTCATAAGGAGGTAAGTATCCCAACGAGAGGCCCACTTAATGTCGCTCGCCTGAAGTGTAAAAGAAAATAAAACACCAAGATTCAAAACATATATTAGCAGAACATGAACACCATTGTGCAAATTGAGCGTTCTAACAAGCACATCACCTTGAAGGTAACATCGTAGGTAAAGACAACATCTTTATCTGCATCAACCTCTTGGGGAACAGTGCTGCCCGGAACTAGGTTTTTGGTGTTGGCATTGCACGTTGACACCTGAGGATTCTTGTCATTCCAATCTTTATAGTCATGCTTAATACTGCATATACAGAGAAGCCGAGTGACTCAAATCACACTAGCATCTCCGACACCTAAAACTAAATGAGGAAAGAAAGCTTCCATGCGCAAAGGAAGAGGAGGAGACAAATTAAGTGTACCTATTGGGAGTGACCTCAAATCCGACAATTCTGGCAGTCTCTGTCTGCTCATCCGTGTGATACATGACTCTAAAGCTCAAATGGTTATTGATAAAATACTTCTCCTCCTTGCTCTATAGCCAGAAAAAAAAAAAGTTAAAACAAAAACCAACGTCGCAAGACACGGAAAAGATATTTGAAATCATCAGGTTGATTTAGTTGAGGTGCAAACAAGCTGTTATACATGCACACACACACAAAACAAGATGACCTACCCCAGCATAATTCCCTTTGAATCCCACACGATAACCATGCTCATAAGTGGTAGATGAGCTTCCATCCCTCCTTTGCCTCAGAACAGCCACTGGAAGATTATCTAGGATCCTAAATGTCAACAACAATCCCAGCGCTCATCATGAAACTGACAGAGAAAGCACAATTCTCCATGGCCAGTCGTCACTCACGTGAAAAGAACTCAACACTTACATATTTACTCTATATTCATCGTCAATTTTTTCCTTGAAATTCTTTGCAGCCTCGGCATCAATTAATTGGTGACCAGCAACAACACACGGCTCATCCTCTCTCATTCGAAACTGGGTAGACATAGTGAATAACAAATCAAGCTCACTGTCTTCTCATCTAAAGAGGTGGATGCACATTGCGGCAAGACATTTAATTAAACTCACCTTATACACAGAGTTTTCAATGCGGTCACCCCTAAGCACCTCCCCCAAATTCTCCGCACTGTTCAAAATCTTCTCCGGCTTACAGAACTTCAAATAGTAGTAATCATAGGGAAGTTGCGTCTTTGTTGATGACAACTTATTGACTTTAACAGCCAGCTCCTCACCCTGAACAAAAGAACAACCACAGGATCCTTCAAGATAAAGAGCTCACATGCACACAAACTAACACTCAAGAGGAACCCAAACCACATGCGCTCTTCTTCACAAACTCCTACACTATCACCCAAGAAAATCGTTGAGCCAATCACCCTCTGATTCGACAGCATGATTATTTTAAATAACCTATCTAGAATCTAACCTGACCCGTAGTCATCTATGTAAACTATATAATCTATAACCGAGATTTTAGGTCAAAAGGTAAGGTTTCTACAATCTAGGCGAACCGAGCACTCCGGATCTAGACAGGGCACAAATTCCAGTCCACCTCCATCACTAAATAAAGCTTACAAACCCAAGATTCCAGCCTCGATCAGGAAAACCACAACCAGTGACGGGCGCCGACCGAACCGGAGACAGACACTCCGCCGGATCAACCCCGAGAAAACGTAGCAGCACCAACAACCATCGACACCAAGCGAGACCAAAAGCAGAAAAAAACAAAGAGAGATATGGGAGGCGCGTACGGTGACGAAATCGCGAGGAGCAACGCCGGGAAGGTAGAAGGCATCGGCGGGGTTGAAAGACAGAAGGAGAAGAAGAGGAAGATGGTGGAGGAAGAAGAAGCCCTTCGCCTTCGCCTTCGCCTTCCCCTTCCCGGACGCCGTAACCGTTCCCATCGTCGAGTCTTCTTGGGTTGTTTGGTGGGTGGTGGTGGGGGGGAGGGGGAGATCGGGAAACGGAAGGTGAAGTCGGTAGGAAGTGTTGAGGGGCGGGGGCGGGGGGGGGGGGGGGGGGGGAAGGATTTACCAGCAAATCCCGATTTGTTTATTCATTTTTATTCCCCTTGCTTTAATAAAGAAGGTAGATTTGTGCGTGAGACGTTAACTGATGGAACGAGAGATTAAGGAGGAAACGGTGTTGCTGGGGGTGTGAGGGTTGAAGGATTTCCGGGTTCCTAACAAACCTTCCTTTAAGTAACAAGGAAGCAAAACAAAAAGCACGTCTCTACCAAAATGAGTCGGCCCAACTACTAAATTGGGCTTAATTAAGAAAGTGGAACTTTGGGCCTGTCTTAATTGGGCTTATAGTTGGACCCCAATTACTACTACCACAACTCAACCGCCTGCCACTTTTGCATTCATTTACTCTTCTTTCTTCCTGTCCTAAGACGCATTCGACATTTCATAATCCCTGCAATTCCATCCTGGCCATCCCCAGTTACTTCATTAGGGAGTAGCCATCGGTGGGTTTTTGTGTCCGCTCTTTTCCTTTTTCCCGTCAATGTCTTTCCTTGCTTTTCTATCTCCGCTCCCTGTCCGCCCGTCTTTTGTTCTGTCTCTCCCAACACGAGCGTGGAGGCGAGAGTGAACGTCATCCCTAAGCACATTGAACGACACTACATCAGTGAGACAGTCTGCAAGGACATGGTCATGACAAAATGGCATTATCACAGGGGATGCCACGTGGGGAAGGTGGCTGACAGAGAGAACCGGGTGATGAGCGTATACAGGTTGAGGGTGGTGGACGGTTGGACTTTCAGCTAGTCCCTGGGGATGAACCCTCAGGCGACGGACATGATGATGGGAAGGTACATGGGTGTGACAATCCCGAGGGACACATTGGGGAGAGATGCGGGTGTTTAGGGTAGGCAGGTGGATCAGACAAAAGGCCACCAAACAACATTTGATAAACAAGTGTGTTATTCCTCATTGGATGGCAACGTAGCGACGATTCACTTAAAGATATGGAGTTCCGTGTTCCGCGGTGCGTGCGCTAGTATTTGTGGCCCTAACTTATCCGGTTTTACGATAGTACTAAAATGATATACTGAGTCTGAGTCGGACTAATTAAAAAAAAGATAAGTGTGTTTTGAGAGATGGTTGTATACTTAGCAATTGATATATCTTTTACAAAATGTGAATCGTTTCTACGATGGAGTTCATGTGATTTTGGGTCTGGCGGAACCGAGTTTCATTCCTTTTTCTTTTTCTCTCTTATGGTAACTATTCTTTACTACCCATCTGAATGAATTCATGCAAGAGACCCAAAAAAACGAGTCTCGTACATGGGCTTAGACATGTCTGGCCCATATTATTGATTGGCCTACATAGGATGCAATAATCGTGGCTCAATTAGCCCATTACTTCGGATGTTTTGGCCCACAAATAACAAACTGGCCCAATGAAGGAACAATGATTCAAGGTCAATAAAGGAATTTCGCCCCCAATGCGACTCGACCAGTGCGGATAAGGTCGTAAAACCCAACCCTGTCTGAAACCCACCGTCAGTCTCCTCCGGCCTACAATCGACGGCGCCATTGATCATGGGGCTCGCCGGAAGGGCGCTCAGCATCACCGCCACCGCATCCATCTCCTTTAGCCGCTTCCCCGGGCGAAACCGCACCTTCTTGTCCCCCAGGAACTTCTCCCCGTTATGCTATTACTCCTCTTCCAGCGCCGTCGCTGCCGAGCGGGCGACTGCTGCAGAGCCTTCCGAGTCGGCCTTTGAGCCAGTCAAGCACGCGATGCTTCTGGAGAGGTTGAGGCTCAGGCACTTGAAGAAGGGAAACCCGTCCGATACTGCCACTCCTGCTGATGTTGTTGCGGCAGCTGGTGCCGCCCAGCAGTGGGGAAAGGAGGGGAGTGAGCGTAAAGGGGATGGGTTGAAAAGGGCGAGCAAGAGGAAGGTGGAGAGTTTCGAGGAATTGGGAGTGAGCGAGGAGTTGATGGGGGCCGTTAGGGAGATGGGTATCGAGGTTCCCACGGAGATTCAGTGTATTGGGATTCTTGCTGTGCTGGAGGGGAGGAGTGTGGTTTTGGGTTCTCATACTGGCTCTGGAAAGACTCTCGCTTACTTGTTGCCCCTTGTTCAGGTGGTAGTTTCTCCCGTTGTTTGATATTTGTAATGTCTAGTTGAGATGTTATGGAGAAACCTTTCCTTGACGAAGTGGGTGTTCTACCTAAATTGAAACGGTTGCTTTCTAGTTATACTTTTTTAGTAAAAAGATTCGAGCTTCTGAATTTTGAATTCTTTTTTTTTGTTGGGATGATTTGTTAAAATCAGAATATTTTAATTTTTATTGATTTTGATAGTGCTCGAGATTTACTGGGTCATGATTTTTAATGAAATTAATTTAATGCTGATGTGGGGGGTAAAACTTAGGTTTGGCTCATACCGTACATGTTCGGGGTAAACGTAAAACTTATTGGATTGGCTGATGTCGTAGTTACTGAGGAGAGATGAGGAGCTGCATGGGAAATTGATGAAGCCGAGACGCCCTCGGGCTGTTGTGCTCTGTCCTACGCGGGAACTAACTGAGCAGGTAATGTATCCATGTTATCGAGTTTACTGAAATTGATCCAGTGAGTGATTTAGATCAAATGGTTCGTTTTTAGGTGTTTCATGTGGCCAAGTCTATCAGCCATCATGCTCGGTTTAGGTCCACCATGGTGAGTGGTGGTGGTAGGATCAGACCACAGGAAGATTCATTGAATAATCCGATAGACATGATCGTTGGAACCCCTGGAAGGCTTCTTCAACATATTGAAGAGGGGAACATGGTATACGGAGACATAAAATATTTGGTAAGTTTTTTGGTTGATACTATGATTACTGTAAATAAAGGATGGCTGTTTATCTATGATAATGTAGCACTAACTATTTTCCCATTAAGGTATTGGATGAGGCAGATACCATGTTCGATCGTGGATTTGGCCCTGACATTCGCAAGTTCCTTGGCCCACTGAGAAATCGAGCATCAAAATCAGATGGATTGGGATTTCAGACTGTCTTGGTCACTGCTACAATGACCAAGGTACTTATCTAATGAAATTCTTCTGGCCAGCAGCATTTCTGTCCCATAATAGAAAAGATATATTTTGCAATCAAGTCAAACATATTAAGGTTTCCTACTAGGGTTATGTATAATCCGGGACTTTTGGTCTGGTCAGATTCGTTAAGGTCCATAGAAGCTCTTGACCTTTTGGACAAGCAGGTAGTGTTGGATACTGTACACAAAGCTGCATATGGGGCTTTATGCCTCTTGATAATACCTTCTCTATGCAGGGGAAAGTATGTCCAGGGTACGGTGGAAGTATTTTCTACTAGACTTGACGTATAACTCATTGATGCATTCGTTACTGAGCTTCTGATGGAAGCTGACAGCCTTTTCTTGTAGGCTGTGCAAAAACTGGTCGACGAGGAATTTCAGGGGATTGCTCATCTGCGGACATCTACATTGCATAAGAAGATATCCACTGCACGCCATGATTTTATTAAGCTTTCAGGAGCTGAAAACAAGCTCGAAGTATTACAACAAGTAGGTTTGCTTAATTGCAATATTTTCAGTTTCGACTTTCAGCTTTGACGGGTCACCCACTTCGGGATGGTTACCCTCTTTGTTCGGATGGAAAGCTTGAGCTAGGTTATTTTGGGCAACCCACTCATATGTCTGGACAAGTACAGAGCCCAAATTAATCCTTCGCTAGTTGTATTTCTAAGCACCTATATCCCTTTATAAAACCTATTCAGAAACTTTTCAAGGAGGCAGTAGTGATTTTGTTTTCCAGATACAATGATGACTTGGCGGAGGAGTCCCTTTTTCTCCTCTTCATTTCTGTTGGTTTATCTTACCATTATGATCTACTCTAGTGAAACCGGATTTTGTTGTTCCATTCCTCAATTGAATATTGTGGCCTTATGTACAGGTTCTTGAGCCAAGCTTGGCAAAAGGAAACAAGGTCATGATATTTTGCAATACTTTAAATTCAAGCCGTGCTGTGGATCACTTCCTCAATGAGAACCAAGTTGTTACAGTTAACTACCATGGAGAAGTGCCGGCAGAACAAAGGTAAGAAGATTCTTATTTCTTACCATATGTTGTCATTCCTTACTCATTCTATTCTGCTTGAGCCTAGTAAACGAATGATGCATTTAGATTGTGGAAAACTCTGTTCCCTTCCTTGTACTTGAGCTATTGCTTGGTAGATCTAATTATTTTCGTGATGTGTTAATAAGTCTTTCCTTGTGTTTCTCTCTGGTATTCAGGGTTGAAAATCTAAACAAATTTAAGAGTGAAGAGGGAGATTGCCCAACATTGGTATGTACAGACTTGGCTGCACGGGGACTGGACTTGGATGTGAATCATGTCATCATGTTTGATTTTCCTTTGAACTCTGTAAGTTTTCTTTCCTTCAATCCTGTGTTTTCCATCCTTGTCTGCTTCTGACATCTTCTCATTCCATTTAGATCGATTACCTCCATCGAACTGGCAGGACAGCTCGAATGGGTGCAAAAGGTAGTTGATCTTTACTTCGCATGTAAAAACTGCAGTTCCTCCTTGTTGGGAAGTTTTTGAGGGATTAATGGTTTATTAGCCTTGTTTCTTGGGTTTTTTAGTAGCTCTGTGGCCCTAAGGTAGCGTTGTTTTCTCTCTTCAGGGGAAGTGACCAGCTTGGTCGCAAAGAAGGACTTTCTCTTGGCCACAAGGATAGAAGAAGCACTACAGAAGAATGAGAGTTTGGAAGCTATCAGTAAGGACTCTGTACAGAGAGATGTTGCTCGGACGAAATTATTCGGGCAGAAAGGAAAGAATACAAAAATGGTCAAAGTAAGTAAGGCATCCAATCAGAATGACAAGAGCAGAGCAGCCTCGGGAACAAAGGCGATCAAGGTTGCCAAGATATCCAATCAAAAAGAGAAGGGAAAAGCAGCTTTCGTAAAACCTCATTATACTTCAAAGGTGGAGGCGCCTAAGAGAAAAAGTACGGGGATAAGTGTAAGAAAAACTGCCACCTCTTCCAGGTCCCAGAGGGCAGTTGCAGTGTCCAAGGAAGGAAAGCCTTCAACTGCTGCTGTTAAGACTAAGAAACAGTCGTTTGATGGGAAGAACAAGAATGCCAACAGTCCTGCAAAGATACGAGTTGTTGGATTCAGGGGACGGAATTCTTCTTCGAGCAAGAGACCAGTCCATGCTTAGGTAAGGTTTGGGAAAAAATGCATTTGGTTTGTCTCAGTTTTGTCATGTATTATTGCTTTTTACCTTATGGGTGCATAGATTAGAAAAATAGCTGCTGAAGCACAAAAAATATGACCATTGCGTTCTGAATAATAACATTAGATTTTGGCATAGTTGGAGCTTTATTTTCTCCCTCTGTCGATTTACCAGACAGAAAATGGTGAGCTCACTTGCGGGTTTTGGTTGGACTGACGATCTTCCCATCTGCATCATATATAATGACCCCAGAGAAATCTGGTAGCTGACATTTCCCTCCCATGATTATGTTCTTCTGCCATACAGACACATGATTAATCTCTTCTTCAGCACTCGTGGCATGAAAAACTACGGACTCGTTATTGACAACTTGTATGACCGGTTCCTCTTCAAAGAACCCGTAGCACTCCTGCCAGTGACGGTACTTTCTCCGAGTGTGAGAAACACACTTGAACAAGACAAAGGCGCAAAGGAAAACGGCCATAACGCCTAACCCAACCTGGGATGGGGTCGTTGCGTCACGGATTGAGGGAATCACCAGAGCCATTGCCTGCAGAGGCTTTTGAGAACGAATGTACTGCAAAATTCCTAAAGCTCTAGGAGTGTGTATGATGCTACTGCTCGTGGTCATATATATACTGCCTTGAATGGTTTCGTTGGGTTTAGTAGGATTTGTTGGGCAGGCAGGAATGACAAGTACAGGTTGACCGCCTTTTGGTGGTTTTGGTGGTATATCCTTGAAAATAGGATTAAAGTGGACTTCTCTCTAACTTGATCCACTTGAAAAATGCTCGTCAATGGGTTTACTTGATATAAACAAAGATAACCATAAGACAATAGCTTTGTCGCCCCCTAGATACAGCAACTGATGGCGTACGAACAGACAGCAGCATCCAATGTATAACAGATTAATGAACTGATCGCGGTTAGGACAAGGGCCAGCAGACCGAGCAACCAAAGCAACTTGTTGTATCATGGCGAAGCTCTGGTTCACACTAAATAGACAAAAGCTGTCCATACTCAAGGTTCTGGCCTAATCAACCTTTCCAAGGACTTTCTGTAACTGGACATGAGTTCCCTGACACCAACAATCACTCGTAAGAATGAAAACAGAATATAGTTATCGAATGAAAAGGACTAAAAAGAACATGACCAACCTTTGTTGATTCAACAGCTGCACAGTTTCCTCTAACTTGCGCTTCTGACTTTCCACTGTCTAGAAAATAGAAAGATCACACAAACACGTGGGTACTTCAGAATTGATCCAAAACAGTGAGATGGCTTCTGAAGTTCGAAAGAAAGTACAAACGCGTGATGCCAGATGATCAAATCAATGGAACTGGACATTGCATGGCCTCTCAACACCAATTATCTCACAAACAAGTTTGATTAAGGCAACAATTCCCGATCCCATTTGCAGCAGGCATCATTTAATTCCATCTAAGATGCACAAAAGAGGTTCCCCCATCCTGATCAGTAGCATCCCAATCGTCAGATTCCCCCTAAAGACAAAGGTAGCGCAACTCATGCACAAAAGAAGTTTGACTACACCAAAGACTATGCTAACTATTCCTTGTCATATAGTCACATACAGAAAACAGAAGCAAAGAAGGGAAACAATTCCTTGTGGAGTATCGGAATGTTCCCCTGGCAGACACAACCGTCACGGGAAAAAATACATAATTCCACTCTCACTAAACTTGAGCTGAACCAACTTTTTGAATTAGAAGGGCACGGTTGTTGATTGCTTACCACGTTCTTCGAACTAAGTGATCCTGCGATTGTATTCAACAGTTGTTGGCACGTCTCAAACTGGCTAGTCAGTTCGCTAACCTGCAAGATTTTATTTCAAAATACACAATAGATTGCAGCATAAACCCTAAACCAAGACAGCCAATCAAAGATCAAATATTAAAAGGAGAATCTCATTCCCCAGCATAGAGAAACGAACCAAAGCATCGAAATGCTGGTCCCTTGTCCCGTTCTCGATGGCATCCGCCAATTTCTCAATCAACTGGAAGTTAAGAATCAAAACACAATCAACCCCAATCATACGAAATAATGAGAGAATATCAAACCGCAGTCAGGTCTGGGAGTCTGAAAACACATTTAGGAGGTGGAAATGAGAGGCGAGCGACTGCTGCTCCTGTTGCGGAGGCGGAGGCGGCTGCTGTTGCTGAATCAGTAGCTGCTGCTGCTGGAACTGTTGCGGTGGCTGCTGTTGTTGAAACTGTTGCGGTGACGCCTGAGGTGGAAACTGTTGTGGTGATGCTTGAGGTTGAAAATGATGAAGTTGTTGCTGCTGCTGGGGCGGTGGCTGTTGGAACTGCGGGGACTGGAACTGCTGAAACAGCTGTTGCTGTTGCTGCTGGAGGTTGAGGAGATCGTGAGGCTGGAGGAATAAGGCGTCTTGGTTGGATAGCATGTTCCAATTCCCTCCTCCGCCGAACGACGACGGATCCATTTCTTCCTCCGACGGCCGACGTCGACCTTCTCCGCTGCTATTAACGCGAAGATGAAGAACCACATGAGCATCATGGGCCCGGGCCTCAATCAGCACCAAAACTGGATGGCCCCATGTTTCTTATATTGGGCCCACATTTGGGCACATTACCGTCGAGATTGTGATGGGCCCGACATGTTCAGCCTTATGATTAGTTCAACAAAAGGTTCACGGACATCAGGGAGAATCACCTAGAACAAATTTCTGATTAGCTTTTCGCTTGGAAATTTGACTCGCAATATGGTACTTTGCACGAACTTCACTTCAACCATAAAACACAAGTTTGTAAACCAGCAAGAGAAGAATACAAAAGCACTAAGAACAGAGCGACCATTATTATGACTGTTGAATCTCGGCTCCAGCTGCCTCAGTAACCTACTATATTTGATGCAGCTTTGAAAGAATGAGGATACAAATGTGGTTGATCTGCTAGAGAACAACGGGGATGCGAAGCCCATCATAGCTCAACTGGACAACGAGACCTTCTGTTTCCATCAACTTCTGGAGATTCTCATTAATTGCGTCGTGATCCATCAAGTGCATCATGCCTGCAACATAACAAAGAATTGCTGAAGGAGAGGCCAAACCCCGTAATGGGCAATGCAGAGAGAATAATAAACACAAGGATGAAACAAAGAACAACAAAACATTGCACTAAAGTTTAAGCATGCAAATGCTTAATTCGTTCTATGAAAATTAAAGGTATTTAATACTAAAGAGTCGGGTTTGGGACAACATTTAGGTAATTCGGCACTTATCAATGGGCCATTTTTTGGCATCCATCACGTACCTGTGAAGAGCGTACGTTTAGGTCGGATCTTCCTGACCTCTTCCAAAGCCTGTTGGGAAATAAAACAACAATGGTTGGTCCTGGAAACGAAAGATATATCATAGAAGGCAGATGTTTAAAAGTTTACCCTTGGAAGCCCAAAATGTGTTGTAGAAGAGCGATCGGGACGTAGTGCATCCTGAAGATTCAGTTAATAAGTTTATTCGACAGATGAAAAGATAGAAGTAAGAAGAAATAAAACATAAGAAAGTGGTCCCAGAAGTACCAAGATCAGTATGTCGCAATCCACTA
This sequence comes from Melastoma dodecandrum, assembly GCA_029817715.1. Classification (NCBI taxonomy): domain Eukaryota; kingdom Viridiplantae; phylum Streptophyta; class Magnoliopsida; order Myrtales; family Melastomataceae; genus Melastoma; species Melastoma dodecandrum. The sequence goes on from JARUPY010000271.1 coordinate 820,263, forward strand.
AAAGTGGATAAGTTTCTTTGGGTATTTCACTAACATCACTGCAGACAAACATTGGGGATTGAGACTTAAGGGAAACCACCACCATAAACTTCTAAGAATCCCTCAAAACCAGACATGAGATTACTGCATGCTATCAAAACAGCAAAGAAGAAAATGTTTCAGTTACACCCCATAATAACTACCTTATATAACAAACCTTCCCAAAACGAAATCCGAGTGATCGATAACCAGGACCGTGCCAAATTGGTATTGGGGTAATCTGGAGATAACAAAATGTGCAAGAGAAATCACCAATCAGGCTTAATTAATTTGATAGCCCGTCGCCATCAGTTACTGACAAAGAGGTTGAAGTCAATCTAAGTGATAGAAAAGCAATTAGATAATGATGATGTGCACAATTCTTTCATGGTTAAAAACAATATACAAGTTTATAAAGCACCATATACCCAAGATAGCCAGAATTTATAAGTAGGGAAGTGGCACAATCTGTACCTGGCATGTACATATGTGAAAGAAACTTCTCAAATCTCACCTTAAAATCGCGTACCATGAATGGCTCCTCATCTATTAAGTTGAATTGCAATTCTGAGACAGCGGCGCCTTTAACGATGACGCTAGTATCGACCAAATAGTAATGAGTTTTCTTCATCACCTATTTTCAAATGCAGATTAATAACAAAGTATTCAGAGTAACAGGTGCATGTCAAGGGAAATAATCACCATTCCTGATGACCGAGAGAATAAGCAAAGAAATAAAAATCTGAAGAATCCAAGATAACGAAGAACCACACCTCGAAATCACGTCTGGCAACATAAATTGGAATGTAAGGCTGGACATTGTTGGTCCAATCGCGGAGATCATCAAGACCTGAAGATGATGAGAAAGAAGAAATTTATGCAACCAACAAGACCACACACCAGAAGTATGGACTGCGGAAGAATAATTGATCGTTTAACAAAACAAAACCTGGAAATATTCAGAGACCTCCAATTGCATCAGCATGAGAATGAGTGATAACAACAGCATCAAGTGTTCTTATCCTGACATAAGCACAGGTTGTCACTTGACACATTGTTATTTTAAAAAATAAGAGCGTCTATGCAGAATTCATGGTAAAACAGCCTGATTTCAAGGATTTTTAATGCATAGAAATAATAAAAAAAAAAGAAGAAGAAAGTTGAACATCTATGCTTAAACCCTTTGATGAAGCTACATCATGAGTTGAGAATGCCTGAAAGAATCGTTATTTAGCGACTATGAGCCAACAACTTATTAATATCACTGCAGACGTGTCCACCATTTTTCCAAAGCCAAAGAAGCAAAGAGAACGCGGAAACACGAACTGGACCCCATCTACAATCACAGATATGATTTAAGAGATAGGTTCACATGAAAAAATTTACTGACCCGTATGCAGGAAACCATTGCATAGCACTATGATAAAAGAACCTGGACAAATATTGAAATGGCATAAGAAAGTATCTAAAACGCATCCAAATAAACAGCTCTGCGGCACAGAAGAACATAAGAAGCAAAGACCCAATCAGCTCCTCACTTTCCAGCATCGATAAGAATATTTTCAGTAGTCCCGTCAGAAGTGGCACGACGAATAAGCAAACTCGTGTTCCGTCTCCTGTTCTTATTCCCCAGCTCGATGGCCTTCGTGCAAACCTACATATCAACCAATTCCTCTCATTAATACAAACAACAACACTAGAAATCTCTGACAAACTCACATTAGATCAAAATAACAAAAACAGGAAAAACACGCCCTGCAGCATACCGCGCACTTCTTGGCGGGATTAGTCAGGCAGCTGACCCTCGGGATCCCCTCGCTAGTTCCCGTACCAATAAAGATGATCTCCGACCCTCCCGCGCTCTTCCCATCACCGCCAGCCGAACCTGCCAATCATCGCCACCGTCGTCGTCATCCACGAACCACCAAAAACCCTACTTCCAATCTCAACCCGCAATCCCGACACACGACACCAACTCACTCGCGTGAAGCGAAGCCCGAAAACAGCGGAGGCGCGGGGAGAAAAAAACCCGCCCGAAGGACGACACGGCGGGCCTGAACTGCGGGAAACCCGACATGATGGCCATCGCGCCCGAGAGCTGCTCCCGACTATTCCCATTCCCAACCCAGGAATGATTCCGTTTTGTCGAACAGGGTCGGGTTTCCGGGTCAGCCCAGGAGGATCATGATGGGCCGTACACTTATTGAGACTAAGGCCTCGTAAATAAAGACCATTGGGTCTATCCATGTGGGCCCTGAACAGCAGGATCACGAGGTTTAAATGTTTTTTTTTTATGGAGTCTGAACACGCACAGAAAATGTCAACAAGACAAAACCACTAGAAGGGATCGCTGCCTAGGTAATTTTATTGGACTAAACAATCGTTGACAAGTAAAAAAAATTGTAGGGTTGGGCACAATCGAGACACGACACTAAAACCATTCTAACGTTTGGGCTGTTGAGATAATTCTTGATAAACTTATCTTTCCGCCACCCCCTGCAAGCTTTTTCTTCCGCACACAAATTTTTGGAGATCCATTATTAGCAGCGGATTCCCATTCCCACCGGGAGGAAAAGTAATTGAAGTCCCCCCCATGAGGAGTTCATAAATAAAATAAAATATTAAAAAAAAAATGTGGTCCACGCGTTACTTCTCGTGCAATTTTTGGCTTTACGCCCTACGACAACACCAACAGTTACTTTTCTCGGTGGGGGTCAATTATTTGGTATGGTGTTAGGACGTTAGAAATACATAGAAACGAGCCCATGCCCACCATATCCTATCCTATCATATCCTACCCTATCAAAAATTCCAGTTCGACGGAATACCAAATAATAATGATGATGATGGTGGCTTGGGTCGTCGTTGACTTCACAAAAGGAACTCCCCGCCCGCCCGCCTATCACCCTCAATTCCAAAGACTCTAGTAGTTGCTGTCCCCGTCATCGTCCCTCCACCCCCCCCCCCCCCACTCTATATATAAAATCAAACACCCCCCCAAGATAACACACACCACTCCCCCCGCCCTCTCTCCTGGGCCACTGCCATTTCCAGGAAAATGTCACCTCCTTCCTCCTCCATCCTCCTCTTCCTCTTCCTCTTATCGTCGTCCCTCGTCCCCATGGATGCCTCCCACGAGGTCCTCCGCACCCTCCGGAGCGTCCCCATCGCCCCCTCCCCCTCTCCAGCGTCGCAGCCTTACAGGACCGGTTACCATTTCCAGCCTCCCAAAAACTGGATGAACGGTTTGCTTCCTTCCTTCCAGCTAATCCCCATCCCTCCATCTTAATTATTACAAAACCTCTCGGCCGGCTCTTTGTCTGAATCGCTCCTTGGTTTTTGCTGTTTCCCTTCCTTCCTCCTCGGTGAATGGTGTGTGGCTTGTCCCTGGATCTCGACGTGATTCCCAATGGCGTTGATGAAATCGATGGCATTTCTCCTGGAAGAACAGATCCAAATGGTCAGTTCACTCCTCTCCCCCCCCACACCCCCTCAATTATTATTTCCTTTCTTTAATTCCTTAACTCAATTATTTTACTGGAGTTTGATAACTTCCTTAAACTATAAAAAAAGAAACCTGGGAATTGATTATTCAAAACATGTTTCCCCTTTCTGTCCCTTCTTGACTTTTCTTCTTACACTGGACAAAGAAAACATGGTTGAATTTTCTGTCTGACAGGGCCAATGATATACAAAGGCATATACCATTTATTCTATCAATACAACCCCAAGGGTGCTGTCTGGGGGAACATCGTCTGGGCACATTCCACGTCCACGAACCTCGTCGACTGGTCCCCGCACCCGATCGCCATCCAGCCTTCTCAGCCTTCCGACATCAACGGCTGCTGGTCAGGCTCCGCGACCATCCTCCGCGGAGGGAGGCCCGCCATATTATACACCGGGATAAACCCTGAGAATCAGCAAGTGCAAAACTTGGCAGAGCCCAAGAACTATTCCGACCCTTTCCTGATAGAATGGGTCAAGTCGTCAGGGAACCCATTGATGGTGCCGACGCCGACGAACATGATTAATTCTAGCTCGTTCAGGGACCCAACCACGGCCTGGTTAGGTTCTGATGGTCGCTGGAGGGTCATTGTCGGGAGCAAGAGGAATGCTAGGGGGATGGCGATACTGTACCGAAGCAAGAATTTCGTGAACTGGGTCAAGGCAAAGCACCCGCTTCATTCCAAGAATGGGACTGGGATGTGGGAGTGCCCCGACTTTTACCCCGTGAGCAAGGTCCCTGTCGGTTTTGACACGTCGGAGAACGGTCCTACCTTGAAGCATGTCCTGAAAGTTAGCCTGGACGACACCAAGCACGACCAGTACACGATTGGTAACTACAACGAGGTGAGGGATGTGTATGTCCCAGATGAGGGACAGATTGAAGGCGCTGGAGGATTGAGGTACGACTATGGCAAGTACTATGCTTCTAAGACGTTCTTTGACAGCGAGAAGAAGCGGAGGATCCTCTGGGGTTGGGTCAACGAATCTTCCAACACGGAGAGTGACATCAAGAAGGGATGGTCTGGGGTACAGGTAGTTTACCTTTCTAATCACGATGAGGTTCGTGGCCTCGCGACGATCAAAGTACTGAATATGGATATTTACTTCGACAGGCGATTCCGAGGACTGTATGGCTAGATGCATCTGGAAAGCAACTCCTCCAGTGGCCGATACCCGAGATAGAATACCTGCGTACCAACAAAGTAGAGTTGTCACGGCAAGTGCTAAAGCCAGGAACCACTCTCGAAGTTAATGGCATCTCAGCAGCTCAGGTAAGCGCGAGACTGAGGACGAACTCAAATATCCTGCTTCGTAAGCTTATCAGATTAAGATCATAATATGGTGTTCATGTGTCCTATACCAGGCTGACGTGGAGAGCTTTTTCGTGGCGACAAACCTCAACAAGGCTGAAGCATTTGATCCGAAATGGACAGACCCTCAAATCCTATGCAGCCAAAAGGGTGCATCAGTTAAAGGCAGTCTTGGACCGTTCGGGCTTCTGGTACTCGCATCTAAGGGCTTGGAAGAGTACACAGCAGTTTTCTTCAGAGTCTTTAAAGGTCAGAACAAATATGTGGTGCTGATGTGCAGTGATCAGAGCAGGTACTAGTGATAATCTTCTTTCTCTTCCCAGCACGAAATAACGCTGGTTTTCTCTTTCTTTCCTCTAACTTGATCTACGCCAAACAGATCTTCACTCGATAATACTAACGACAAAACAACTTATGGAGCGTTCGTCGATGTGGATCCCATGCAAGGATTTCTGTCCTTGAATTTGAGGTCCCTGGTAAGTTTTCCATGAAAATGAGTTCAAACTAAACCAAGACGAAAGGAAACAGATCAAACTAATTTGTCATATACCTCAGGAACTTCCCTCTTCTTACATTTCTTTGGTTATTCCACCCGAACAGATAGACCACTCCATTGTAGAAAGCTTTGGCGGAAGGGGGAAGGTCTGCATTACGGCCAGAGTTTACCCGACACAGGCAATTGAAAGCAGTGCTGGCCTGCTCGTATTCAACAACGGCACAGAGGGCATTGAACTGACGAAGATGGATGCTTGGAGCATGAAGAGAGCTCAAATTTAACTGATTCGAGAGGCACCTTTTAAGAATTTGTGGAATTGTGCGGCATAAATGAATAAGAGATTCTGAAAACACACGTCCTTCTGGAATGCCTTTTCAGCGACGGGAACAAAAAAATTTCAATACTTCTTAGTATTTCGGGTTCCATTCACAGAGTACAAGTCATGGATTGTCAAATGTTACACAATTGCAAGGGGCCGAGATCAACCCATTCCATCTCGGACGCTGCGCCTACACCGCTCTATAATGAACAAAAATTGCCCTGCGATCAATTCTTGGACACAGTAACCTTAAATTCAACACATAAGATGGGGCCTTCTTTCCTGCTTAGAAGAAATGGTTGTATCAGCAAGAACCCTGTAACTACGACTTCGAGTTTGCTCTTGCCGGGAAGTTATACACGATTACTTTGGTTTGAGGGCTTCAATGACAGCAGAAAAATCCTGGTCACTGAGACCATGAGATTTGGCTACCTTATATAGCTCATTTGCAGCAGCCGCAATTGGAGTAGATTGGGAAACGGATTCTGCTAGTCCTAGAGCAAGTCTCAAGTCCTGCAATTATTTAGAGTTAATCTAGGTTACACTGATTAATTTCATGAAAATCCATGGAGGTAGAAGACATTTTGTAGTCAACCTTCTGTTGATGCTTCAAGGGAAATGCAGTTGGATATTTTGATTGAACCATTGCCGGGCCTTTCAAAGTGTACATGGGCGCACTTATGGCTCCTTGGGAGACAACCTGCCACAATACAACCAATTGAGCAGAGAGAAGCCATAGGACGGTTACTTTGTTATTCGTCAATTGTTACATATATGAATACGGGCATTGATATTAAGGAATTCACCCCTACATTTTTAACAAAAATGCTAGAGGAATTCATTCATTGGACGAGGAGCATATGAGAATGCCAAGCTCTTCACAATAAGCAAGAGAGATACCTCTACGAGCACACTGGGATCCAGCCCAACTTTCTCACTCAAAAGTATACCCTCGGAAAATGATGCCATCATGCTACAATAATAATAAAGGATGTTGAAATGCTATAATAACAACTGTAATTAAGAGAATTTACATAATGTGACTATCAAATTTGAGAACCTTCCCATAATCATGTTGACAACAAGCTTCATTGCCGCTCCTTTTCCAACATCGCCAAGGTAAAATCTTGACTGGAAACAGGAGAAGCAATCAATTCATCCGTCAGATGTAATGATCTGATGAAAAAGACTGGGTACCTTTCCCATGACATCTAGAAATGGAGCGACCCTTTCATATAAAGCTTCATCGCCTGAAGAAATCAGAGACCATATACCAAATCAGAGACACAAATAAACTCCGATTATGTGTGATGAATATTCACAATTTGTTTGTCGCATTCAACAACCATGTGGTGCAACAGTATCTCATTCAATGTTGGCCCAAAGAACTTCTTGCCTGCAGTAAGAAATATCAATTGCCCATCCTCAGCTGGCTTCTTAGAGCCTGAAACAGGGGCCTGCGGGGAAGTGCAGTCACCAGGAAATGATACACAAGAGTTAGAGAGCTTTTCAGTATTATCTACTCGACTCAGTAGAGCAAGTGATGGATGTATTTTGTTTCACCTCAAGGAACAATGCACCAGTAGCTCTGATATGCTCACTAATTAATTTAGAAGTATCCCCGTCAACTGTGGAAACATCCACATACCTGGCAAAAGGATAGGTTATTTATCTCAATCGAGCAAATACTGCACTATTAGTCTATTACTGAAACTTTTTCTAGATTCAGATGCATATTATGTAGATGTTAAGAAGCAAACCCATAGGTTGAAGAAGAAAACAAGATTTAATTGACCAAGTGAAGAGAGAAAAAAGAGCGATGTCAGCAGAAATGGAAATACTCTTGAACCCTTAAGGCACAAATCTTGTGATCAACGGCAGAACATCATTCTAAACTTAATGGAGAATACATTAATCGGTAACAAGATGTATGCAATGTACAAATGCTCTCTCTTAAAAGAAGAAGCAGTACCCTTTCCCAGCAGTCATTCCACTAGCAGCACCATTTTTTCCACAAGCAACATCCACCTACGTGGATACAACCCTCAATTATAAAGAAAGATACTCAGAGAATTAAAAAACCGAGAACTATACTAATATCACAACATACGCACTGCACTTTCAGGATCAGCCAGCATGGCAAAGGTGACATCGCATGAGGCAGCCACTTCTTCCGGAGAGGGCTTATACCTGCATGGAAAACACAGCGTCGGCCCAACCGGAAAAGTACACTCCCAGATATAACCAGGGGGCAAATTCATATGTCACATCAAACTATCCAAGAACCTTACTTGGCCCCCAAACTCACAAGAGGATCGCACTTGCTCTCGGTTCTGTTCCAAACGGTCACATCATGACTACAACCAAAAGTTTCCATCTTTAAGCCTCAGCTGAACTAAACACACCGATGAAAAGCCGACCTCCACACACCCGGAAATCATTTTCAACTAAAAACCGCCAACATTAGCAATAACGGCCAATACCCAGCTTTGATGAGATTAAGAGCCATCGGAGATCCCATAATCCCAAGACCCAGAAAACCAACTCGCTCCGGCAACCCATTTCCTGCAATCACACTTCCCACTGGAATCAGCAGAAAGAAAAGTAGGCGAAACCAAACTCCTCGATACTTGAAAAAAGTACCGCCTGATGAAGGCTGGCTGTTCGTAGAGAAAGCCTTGACGGACAGGGGAATGAACGATTTAACGGGAACCAAGTCCATGGAAGGGCGGAGGTGGGTAGGAGGAGGAGTACGAGGAAGGATAGGGGAGGAGCAAATCAACATCCTGGTCCTATCTACAACTACGGATGACACTCTGTTTGCCTTTGCCATGGAAATCATCGTCCGCTACAAATTCCGGTTCGATCGACTATTAAGCTTGAGCCTGTTCTGGGCCTCATTAAGTACGGACCGGCCCATTGTCAATTCTACTGAGCCCAATACACACAACGGGCCGGGTCAGGTCGGGTCGGCCATCCCCTTCATCTTCCCGTGCTCTCGCGACGGGCTCTGCTTCTAGGGGTTTTGTTTTCTGTTACCGGTCGCCATCTGCACACGTCATTCCTTTCCAGCAATGTCGAGCAAAACCCTAGCCCGGACGGGCGCCTCGTTCCTCAACCGCTTCCTCCTTCGCCACCAGAGCACCCCCGCCCCCGCCGCTGCCTCCATAGCCATCGACCACCGACTCTTGGCGGCGTCACCGTACCAGGATGGCGCCGATCCGGGGCAGGTCTTTCCCTCGATGACGAAGCTCCCGAGTTTCCGGCCAAACGACCCTCAGTCGCTTTTCCTCGGGTTCTTCCGTCCATGCGGCGTCCCCTCCTTGCCGTTCTTCCTCCCTGACGGTGAGATCCTATTTGGCTTTTTTTTTCACCTGGTAGCTTAAACTAGCTGACTTAGTCTTGGTTTCTAGGCGTTGTTTAGGGTTGTGTCGTTGATGGCGTATGTTCTATTTCTTGTGGTCTCTGCAGGAGATGTGGATTCGCCACCTGATCCATTGCTGCTGCTTCCTAAACGGACTTACCAGCCCAGCACCATTCGCCGGAAAAGAAATCATGGGTTCTTTGCCAGGTGCTACAGTGTTCGCTCCTCCTCATTTGATCCTAATCCTATGCACATTTAAGTCATAGATGGCAACTGATGATAGGATTAGAGCTTTGAGCTCGTGCTTATGGCATGCCTCGGATTAAGATTAGCTGGCCACTCATCCATTCCTGTCCTATTGTAGCCTTGTTGGACTTCTTTGGTGTTGGTTAGTGTCTGCAAGTCTCTCAAGACTTGTCACATGTGTCAGATAAATGAGTAGTCAAATGCTTTAGTGGTTTTTTTTCTGGAGATAGTTGGTTTCAGTATTCTGGAAACCTGTGGAACATGTTTGGAACATGGGGGGTTGATCAACATATATGTGATAGATTCTGATCTAGGTCTAAGGCTAGACTTGGACGTTAAGTGATCTGCTTCAAGTTAGGTTGGATTGGTACTTTGGCAAACTTTTGCAATGGTTGGTTAAATAGGAAGGAAAAGGAGAACAAATCCATTCCTGTTCTTGTTGAATAAGTTTCAATTTACCTTGCAGGAAGGCAACCAAGGGAGGGCGGAGAGTGATTGCTCGAAGAATAGCAAAGGGTCGGGCAAGAATCACTGCTTAGCATTGCTTCTTCATCCTTATTGGGAACCTTGACTGCACATGGTGGGCTGGATGGTATCTGGCTCTTTTCCTTTCGAGATCTATTTGGGGCCGATGCACGGAAGGGGATTGTGTTGTCATGGTGTGTTTGGTGGAGAGAGAATTAATAGTCTGGGGGGATTTGTTATCTTCATTTGACAGCTTGGCAAAGTTGTTCTTTCATCGACCATCTTCGTCTGTCGGTACACAACACCTGAATGACTTCGGCCGGACTAAACCCATGAACTTGGAAATATCAGCTGTAATAAGTTGGAAACGCTTTGAACGGCTGAACCTGGCTACTACTTTTTTGTTTCCCTCTTTGGTGAGTAAGGACTTGTGACCCATTAGAACAGGTAGATCGTCTCTTATGTTGAGTACAAATTTTTCTCTGTGGCCTTAGGAATATCTTCCAGATCGAACTTGGTTGTCCGACCAATCATCTGAGCAACAAACGGATTCCTACATATAATTAATCAGATTAGATTAGAAAGATTCTAAAATAAGTGGATTTTTCTAACACTAAATGCCACACACCCCTCGTTGGACCCACCCACCCATCTTCTTCCTCTGAGCTGTTCCCATCTAACAAAACTTGAACACATCCAAAGGAGAGAAAACAGTTCCAACCAATGTATTAAATACCAACTAACATCACCACTCATTCTCCCCTCCCTCAACTCAAAAGTCTCCCCAATTGCTCTCCCCTCTCCCATCCCATGGAAGATTTCAGATCCAAGTCTTGCAAGGATGGGAGGATGCAGATTGAGAGTTACTACAATGGAGGAGGAGGAGGAACCTGGAAGGCCGCCGGACCACCTACAAGCATGCATGACCTTAGGTGTTACAGCGCAAATCACGCGGGCTTGTCGTACTCAAACTCAAACCCGAATCGGGTCCCCTACGATCCCAACAGGGAAGCAAAGCTGAAGAAGAGCAAGAGCAGCGGGTCCAAGAACTGGAGCCTGAGTGATCCCGAGCTGCAGAGGAAGAGGAGGGTCGCTAGCTACAGGGTGTATGCTGTGGAAGGCAAGATGAAAGGGTCCGTGAAGAAGAGTCTCAGGTGGATTAAGAGCACCTGTACCCATGTTGTCTCCGGGTGGTGGTAGTTGGTCTTGGTAATAATATTTACTAATGTTAATGATTCTACTGATCCCATGTCAAGTCCCATGTTGTTCTTTTAACTGAAGGTAGATATGGATAGCTTAAATCTCCATGGTAAAATCTCGGTTCACATCCTAGTCATGTCCAATGACTTGTCTTTTACACGAGTTCAACTTGTGGAGGAGGGAGTGAGGGTGGTTCAAATGGATGTGTTTATGATTATTACAGTCCGCTTATGCTGATTGATGTGCCCTTCTCTTCTGCCACAATCCTCCAATATTAACCGACCAAGAGAGAGCAGTTCAACCAGACCAATGAGTAGGAAACAAATTCCGGGCAGCATCCTTTTCTTTCCCTCTGGAATGGACCCATTTTCAACTGCCTAGTATTTGGATTGGTTGGGAATTCAACAACCGTGCAACCAAAATCTACGGAAACTTTCTTTCTTTCCCACTGAGTAATGAACAAGTCAAGAGAAAGAGCGAAAATGTGAAGAAAAGAAAGCACGATTTATTAGAGCAAACACGGGGAGATAAAAATTACAAAAACAAACAAGAAACTGAAAACTGCATCTGGGTTGGGAGATTCAAAGCCTTGGGATTTGAAGATCCACATGCCCTCTTTCTCGAAAAGCGCAAAAAACGTGCATGTATCTAATAACTATTAATATCATGTATGCAGTAACATATTCACTACAATGTTGGGAGCAGGACGCAATTCATACCAGGGGGAAAGAAGGAACATGGGACCCCATGACTGCATTTCATGGTATGGGATGGCAAACGGGCATAAAGCAATAAAGAGAGAAGAGTAAACATGTAGGATTGGTGAGTGCATTTAAATCATTTGCCTAGTCTGGCGTGAAGATGTTGTCAAACCAATCAATACCAAGCAGACATGTGCAATAATCATAAGTGTCTTAATATCCGGGAACTGTTCACATTGAACTTGTTATGCGGATTAGACAACGGACAACCAACGCCACCGACAGCTAAGTTGTCCCCAGTGGAAGATTCAATTCCAGATCATTGTATAAAAGAAAAAGAAAAAGAAAAAGGAAATGCTCCTCTGGCTTACGGATGAGAAATTACAGAGTAGGGTTGTAATTTCTGTTATACAAAGTAAATACTTCGATGATACAGACCAAACAACAGGTGGGAATATGAAAACACTTTGTTAGTTCTCACATTCTACTTATTTTCAGAATCTTTTCCCAGACACATCCCAAATTTGTAAACCGACGTAAGAATTTATATTAGGAGAGGCGAGGGTACCTCATTGTGTTATCATTCGTTCCTCTCGTTTTTGCTGACCTGCAGGCCCTCGATGCCTCTCATGACAGATTATAGGTTCCTGGAGGTGTTCCTGGTCGAAGGTATCCTCTGCTCTAATGATGTTACAGGACAAGTTCTTTGGCTGGCAGATATTTTGCAGAATGCTCCTGGTCTGATCTATGTGAGGGTTGGGCATGTCTGCGTCAGTTCCAGCAATCCCGGTGTCCCTCCCCGAAGATATAGCTGGCCTTTTTGATGACCCACTTGACCAGGGGAGGTTCGAACCAGATAGCTGCGATATATCCATATGAAAAAGGGATTAGGCTTAAACAGAACCAGTAGTAGCAAACATCACACATAAATCAAAGAGGAATCTGTAATATTAAAAAAATGCATGTATGAAGCACAATATAAATTCAGAGGATCATACCATACCAGAACCTCCTTGGAGATGGTAGGTTCATTCGTCACCGGATTCTTCGCTTTGATGAAGTACCAGAAGTAACAACTGGCCCGGAATTCCTTCTCCAAGAGGATTTGCAGGAGACCACCCACTTTGCCTTCCATTCTCTCCGCCTTCAACAGATTATGATCGCTATGAGTGTATCTCAACAGAAAAATGCCGGACTAAGCAGTTGCATCACACTTCTCAGTTCCTTCCTTGCATGCAAATAAATAATAGGTCACAAAAGCTTAGAAATACCCGATTGCCTATCAGCGTTGTTGACGGCAGGAGGCATGCCAGAACTGGGGCCCTGCATAAGCAAATGCACTGGGGCTGCCCGACCAAGGATGATTAGGGCGCTGGGGCCACGCCCCGCGGCAACTTTACACCTGAGTCGCACACTGTTGTGGCACAATATATAGAAAATCTATCATCAACGAGCTAAATCCCCAAGAGGCGGCATTACTCACAGGATCATGGGACGAAGGAGTTGCACTTTGAGATTGCTGATACTTTAAGATGGTCCTAACAAACACATAGTCAAACTGAAAACCTGATGGGCGAAAACCATCCTCCAAGTTAGCTGTTGGGAATGGAAGCATAGGACAATAACCATGCAATCTAAGAACCACGGAAAATACTAATTAAGTATGCATACCTTCACGGATGAAGAGATACGAAGAGTCTTTTTCAGATATGTATAATCTGGTTTATCATCAAACTGCAGCGAGCTGTAGTTATGGAAGTAAGATGCAAATTCCGTTGGATAACCTCGGGATAAGACCTGGACAACAAAAGGATTGTTAGCATTTAGAGAACATAAAGATGCTGAAACATTCTACACAGATAATTTTCTTGAGCTATCAAACATGATGGGTCGAAGTGTCGCGGCACTTCTTGGCAAGGCCAAAATCAATGATGTAAACCTATGTCCAACCACTTATCATTAATGATTCCCCATAACTTCAAAATCATTAGTGTTAAAAAAATAGCATCAAAATATGCCTGATTCAAAGGCCTTCCTAAGCCCGTAAGGAAATTGTCCGATTTAATATCTCGATGAAGAAAAGATTTTGAGTGCACAAATTCAATTCGATTAATCTGCATGGAAAGTGAAGCTGCGCATCAACCACAATAGCATTAGCATCCAAATCACTGGCGAGCAGATTGGGCACAGAAACCAACCATTTGATCAGCTAGCATAAAAACAGTCTTCAGATAGAATTTCCTGCTGCATTAGTTAAATAAATCCTCCAGACTAGGACCCAAGCACATTGTACTCTCCTTCAACCCCAAACCACCTGACATTTGGAATCCCAGCTGCCAAGAGAGCTCATTATCAGTTGCAACTATGGCAAAAGAGCAACCAAATAAAACAAGAGATGAAATCACCAACTGAGAAATAACAGTGCATCCTTACTTCCTCCTTAAAGAATTCCATACAACTTTGATTCTTACAACAATTGGGGATGCTACGTATTCACAGATTCATGAAAAACAACCGTCGACAAATCAGCACCCACAAACCGCCGCCGCAGTGACAAGGGAAGCACCTCCGTCGAAACTATCCCATTAAAAGAAAATCCAAACACCAGTAACAAACAAAAAATCCCACGACACAAGGCCGATATACAATTTCAAAGGTCAGCAAGGGACGGTGTTTAAGGAAACTACCCAGGTCAAGTAGAAGTCAAACCAGAGACGACCCCGAAAGAAATTTTCCAAATTTCCCAAACTAACTGAAGAGAACACATACATAATCGACACTCACAAGCTTGATCGAAACTTCCCTCGTTCGTCTGGACATTCGTTCCTGCAAAAACCGCAAGCGAAAACACCATCATTCCCCCAACAGAAACGGAGAGAACAAAAAAATCCCACCTCCGAAACGAGAACCCAACAAACCTAAGTAGATCTCCCCGAAGGATCCACTTCCGATCTTCCTGCCGAGCCTGAACTGAACTTATTTCACACGTTCTATCGACGATGTAATATAAATCGAGACTTTTTATCATTTTAAGGCAAATTTTCGCCCAAAAATCACTCATAGAGGCAAAGGAAGTGCGGGCCTAGCCTTGTCAGTTTCAACATAGAAACCCTAACCCCCGCCACCACCAGAAACAACTCTCCACACAGTCAACATGAGGAGGGTGGAGGGTAGAGCTATCTCTCTCTCTCTCTCGCTCTCGTGCCGGGGCGACGAGACTTTGACGGTTTACGAAACCGTTATTTAACTAATAACAATCAATTTTTAATTCTTTCATATTTATATTTCACGTGATTAAAAACTACCAAGAATTTATGTTAATTAATAATGACAATTGGGGGGTTAAAATTAACTAAGGAAAAGAAAGCGGAAGTATATATTTAATCACGCCACGTCATCAATACAAGCTTTACAACATTCAGTAAAAAAATAAAATAAAAAATTAGTTTTTTTTTTTTGACCTTTTTTTCTTTACTGTATTCATTTTTACCCTACCGAGAAGATATGGTTAAAGTCTTCTTCTGAAGCTTCCCTCGGAGGATCCTCATTTTTGCCTCGACCCTCGCGGTGAACCCGATCTTTGTCTCCTGCCGAGCCTTTGATCGCTCCCTCGTCCACATCACCTTGTCCTGCACGTCCCTCTTCAGGTACTTGATCTCCTGGATCACGTGGTGATCCATCGGGTTGAAGCACCGCTGCACCGATATATGCACAAAGTAGAACAGGATGCAGGTGACAGTCACGAGCAATGTGATCGCCCAGTAGCTCGGGGCTGGGGCCAGGACTTTGGCGAGGATCTGGTAGACGTTTCCCGTCAACCTCGGTGGGAGCATCCCGTACACGATTAGGAAGACGTACCAGAAGCCGATGCTTCCCCAGATTACAAAGTGCTGGATCCACGTGAAGTGGCTCATAGTGAGGGCAATCTGGCAGTTGACCACCCACACGATGCAGGTGAACATGGCAGTCCCAATGGATGCCATGTCTGCCGTCTGGCCTATGGACCGAAATGCTTGCTTGTAGAAGAACGCGATGTTGAAAGTGAATACGACTATGGAAGCGATGAGACCGTTTGCCATCCACCCGAATATTCTGTACCAGTCGAAGAACAGATTCTTCGGTCCTTGCTGGTATAGGGCTGGGAACTGTAAAAGGAAAACAACTCTCTTACATGGAATGCAGACGAGTTTGTATTGAACCGAGCAACATAACCGTCACAGTATGATCCTTGTTAGAAGGCAAGGCCTTACCTGTAAGCAGATCTCAGCTGAGACATCTTGTTCGAATACTCCAAGGGAAATGACTGGCAGTGACGTGACAAAGACATTGAACAATATCATGTACCAATCATCGTATATAGATTGCCCAGAAAAGGCCGTGAAGGCCTCGAAGTAGAAGAACGTCAATCCGAATGCTATATTCTTGTAAAAGAAATAGCATATCTGCACGCCAAAAAAAAGAACATAAGTTACTCCCTTTTCGATTCATTTACTTCCGCCACAAGCAAAATGACATGACAGGGAAGAGACGGGAATGAGGCTAACCATCTGGGCAACTCTTTTATAGCACCAGTGACCATGGACCACTAAGAGCTTCTCCAAGAACCGGAATTGGGCTATCGAGAAATCACTGGCCATCACTGCCTGAAAAAGTTTACCACCATAGCGTTTAAGTAATCAGACGCAATCATAGGTTAAGTACCCTGTATTAGAAATCGACTAATCAGATATTTAAGGATGTATCTCAAGAGAATAAAAAGATTCACCAACCTGCATACCTTCCACCCCACTGATGCCCACACCAATGTCGGCTTCCTGAATCATTCCAACATCATTCGCTCCATCACCAATTGCTAATGTAGTCTTCCCAGTTCCTTCCTTCACTAACCTTGTCACCTGCAAACCAAAATCCGGCACTTCCATTAGAAAGTCGAGTACTTTAACAAACTCAGGCCAACACTAACTGAGTGAACCAATTTTACCAATGCCTTCTGCTTGGGGGAAACGCGACAGCATATGACGGATGCGCAGTCTACGGCCAAGCCCAAGAACTGATGCTTCATATCATCTTCAAGAGCATACACCAGGGTTTTCCCATCTATTATGAGGGCAAATGCAGCATGTGGGTCTTTTTCTAGCTTTACCATTTGAGTTGCATTTGTGATTTGCATCAAAATATTCTCCTTAATTGCCTGGCCGAACAAAATGAAGAAATTAATCTATTGTCTACAATGAAAACGACAAAAAATGAACACCGAAATCTCTCTAACGGTTACTACCTTCTTGGATTCTTTGACTAATGCCTCAGAATTCGTTACAGCAATGCATATTCGCTTCATTCCCTGCCTAAGCAGACTGCATGAAAATCTGGTACGCATAGAACAAAATGCAGATTAAGTGCACATTCTTAACATAGATCAAATAATGTAAAAATCAGATGTGAAATTTTATCTCCCTTAAATAAATCGTACCCTATGTTGATAGCAGTTTCCATCTTATCCCCTGTCAATACCCAAATTTTGAGACCAGCTTGGGCAAGTTTGTCGATACACTGAGGGACCTGTTAAGAAATGATGCCCTATAAGTTTGAGAGGAACCGATACTCTTTTGTCATGTTCAACAAATCAAACAAGAGAATCATCTTGTACCCCTTTTTGCAATTTGTCCTCTACAGCAGTGGCACCCACAAGAATCAAGTCCTTTTCCATCAAGTCAGATAACTTCTCAAGCATGGTCTCTCGGTCGACACCAATCGAAGTCTTCGCTTTGGTAAACTCGGTGTTCCATGCCATGTACTCAGATTCTTCAAGCTTTTGGTAGGCAAGCGCAAGAGTTCGCAGCCCATTCTCTCCATATTCATTAAGGTGTCTTGTTGTAGCTTCCTCGAATATCCTTCCATTCTTTGCTAATCGGTCAAAAATTATGCTACAAAACAAGAATATAAATTTTACTCACAGAAGAAACGGAAACAAATGATTCGTTTCACAGATCACACAAGAGTATGAAATTTTCATTTGAATGTTGGTTTCTAGTTCTGCTCGCTGTGGTAATCGTTGTTGCGGCTCATTTAAGAATTTAAAATTTATTTCAGAACATAATCATCTCACGCTGTCAAGCAAAATGGAATTCACTACAAGCACCTTGATTATCGCCATAATCCAGAAAGCACAGTAAATATGCCAACCTGTCAGCACCTTTGCACAGGAGAAAAATTTGCCCTTCTTCATCTCGAACAATCACTGACATGCGCTTTCTTTTACTTGTAAAATCCAAGAGGTTGAGAATTTTGTATTCCCTGGGAAAATATCAACAATGACGAGCAATATGGGTTTAATCAGATAAAAAGATGATACAAATCTCTGAAGAAACGAGTTGCATGTGCTCTCGTTTAATATCCTTACCTTTGAATAGAGTTCACGGATGAAGCATATCTTTCACGAATAAATATGCTAGATTGAGTTCTCTTGAAGAATTCAAACCCGAACTCTTTGGCCGCAACAAGAAAAGCAATTTCATCAGGAGACTCGGCTTCATAAGTTATTTCACCAGTAAGTTCATTTACTTCGGGGATTGCTGTATGACACAGTGCTAATATCCGCAGGAACAACAATACGGCCTCGGGATTGGGCTCGTTTATCCAGCTCCCATTCATAAGACGTTCATCCTCGAAACTAAACCCCTTCACATTGCGCTTTTCATATCTTCCCCTCTTAGTAGCTACAACTTCTTCAAGTTCAATCTCTGATGCACCGGCTCCGGCATTATTCCTGTTCCTTCCCCAATCAAGAGTACTTGAAATTTCCTGACCTTGCTCTTCGAGATCAATGGCGATCTGCTTTGCTGCAGCTAACTCAACTTCACTAGATCGTAATCCATAAGTAGTTCCAGCTATTGAACACTTCAAAAAATCCATCTGATTGCAGGTCAATGTCCCTGTTTTATCAGAAAGAATTGTGTCCACCTGGCCCAACTCTTCATTCAAATTTGAGGTCCTTGCATGAGCAGGAACACCGATGTCTTCGTCATACATGTCAATGTCCCGGTTAATGAAGATGGCTTGTAGGAATTTGACCATTTCAATCGACACATACAAAGATATGGGTATCAAGTATCCATAAAGCATGACGGCTGTAACAAAATGGCAAAGGGCTGATGCAAAAGCTTGGTTGGGGTTGTAACAGGACTGAGGATTCTGTGGCTGCAAGTACCACCAGTCAGGCATCTGATATTTTGTTTGAACCAAGAAGCCGACTGAGCTCATTAACGAAATCCCAAGAAGAACAGCGAGGAGAACATATATGATCCGGTCCATCTTCCTCTCTATTCTGCTCCTCTTTGAAGGAGATTCTGTGGCATTTTGCATTACTTTACTATCATGACCGGTGAAAATCACCACTCCATAAACAAAGGCCGTATTTCTCAACTTGGAGTCCCTAAGGAGTATCTGAGTACGGTCCAGAGGGTAAACCTCCTGATCATACTCGAAATTTCCCACAAACGTGTATAGGTTGGGATTCGGATCTTCACATCTAATCATACCACGGAAATCCTTGAAGCTCTCGTCACTCTCTAAGGGCAAGGTTGCTTCCAGAGATCGTTTCACTTTGAGGTTAGTCTCACCATCTAAATTCATCGTTTCAACAAAGCACAGACCATCCTCATAACTTGATGACAAGAGAAGCAAGTCGGCAGGAAAAAACTGATCCTTCTCAATTTTAACCACATCGCCAACACTAATGTTTCGCCACTGCTTGGAACCAAATGTCCCATCTCCATTATGAACAATGGCCTTTCGGGTGTTTACCTTCATATCCTGAATAAACCTATGCCAATCTTCCACAGCTTCTTTCGCCATGCTCACCCCAAGAACAAATGCCAGGGGGGCAATCATGCTTACTGGTGAAAACGGGGAAAAGGAAAAGAGAGAGCATATTGCAGCAACCAAGAAATATATATTGGCAACACGTCGGAATTGTTCAAAGAAAGCTTTAGGCAGGAATGTCACGACGTTATACCGTGTGGTGGATATATAATTGCTACAGTACTTCAATGGCTTCCTCTTGTGCACAAGCGGTTCATTGCAATGCACGGTCCGAGAAAAACCAGGACCTTGTATTGGATGGGGACCCTCCGATTCGGCGGTGGCTGGTCGGAAGCATCCAAAAGTGTAGAGGTTACTCCTGCGAATCCTCGCCCTTATCCTACCGCCTGCCATTTTGTTGAACCGTCACGGTTCAATAAAATGAGCAGGCTATACAAAGCAAGTCGTCCAAATTTAATGATCTTCTGCTACCCTTCTCATCATGAAATGAAACTTCAACTTTGCATCTAAAAATGCGACAAGTCATTACTCTCATCAATAGTGTTCTTACTCCTTTTAAATCCAGAGCTTGATGATTCCCCTGACACCTGAAAACTTTGACAAAACCCTAGATACGAAAGCATTGTTGGGTCAATTATCTATAAGCAAAACTGTCATCCAATGAATCTAACAAAAGAGAAAGGTCATCCAACGGAATCTGTCACTGAATCACTAAAACAAACAAACTTTGGATATTAATAAGCCGATTTCTTTCCGCTCGGAAGAACCACAGCATCAAGTTCGCGAACCAACAGAAATCACAGAGCTCATACTATTCCAAATCCACCAACGTTCCCAATCTTGGTAACAATAAGCGGATACACACAGGCCTAATCAAAGAACAGAATCAATCAACACCTCGGAGAAATCAGCTGCAGTGACCCCAACCCCGGATTCATGAAAAAGCCAGAACCCCAACAAAACAACAACCGACAAACAAAACAATGCTGGCCAAATTCACCCGAAACAGCTTGCTCCTGACAAACCCAGCTGCTATTCTCCTCTTAAAAGGTCCAGCCTTTAACAACAAATCGATCGCCGACGTCCAAAAGCCCACAAACCCGACACGAATAACACAGAGAACGCGAAATGGGTACCTTGAATCCGAAGCTTTACCGAAATCCCAAAGAAAGATCACCCCCAATATGTAGAAGTCAGCGGAAGAGAAAGAGAAAAGAAGACCAAGAGAGAGGGGAGTGGGTGGAGAACGTTGGATTCAATAGAGTGGCCAGATCAAGAAGTGAGGTGGAAAGAAATTTAAGGAAGAAGAGGAGAGAGTTTGGAAAATTTTTGGGAGGGGATCGCACCACTCCGGGTCAAGATCAAATCAAAAGTCTTCCTCCTTGCAAACGCAATTTTTAAAAGAAGAAAAATATGTTGAAATTGTTATAGTATTTTGTTGCATTCGTCTTCTTCGTAATACAAATAGGAGGAGTAAAGGCGATATTAATATTAGTATTATTATTGTAGTTATGTTGATATTTTTTGTCGGGCTTTATTGTACAAATACAACCGAACTGGGGCTCCGACTGGACCAAGTAAGAACTCGAGAAAGACGTGCTTCCCATGTTTTTTATTTTATTTTCTTTCTCTTTTACTTCAGAAGCCGGCAAATGTGGGCCCGGCACGTGATTCCCGCGTGTCACAATCGGACCGGCGGTCCGGTCAATTTCGGCCAACGTTGGAAGTTGCACCACGTTTCTCTTCCTCCTCCATTCAACCTCTAAAAACTATGACAATTAATTTTACCCGTGACATAATATTGGCGGATGGAAATGTTTTTTGGGTTCAACACGTGTCGGAAGACGTGTTGATCACGATTTGGGTTCTCTTTATTTTGGGGAATAATCATTTTATGGGAAGACTACTAGTTTAGGTTGAGCAAATTTATTGACTCCCCACACCAACCCAGGTTGGAAATAGTAGGTATTGGTACCAACAAAAAATATTTCAAATTTGCATGTTGAAGTAGTAGACTACAACACAAGTCATCGTTAAAATTGAAGAAAGTAATCTATTTGAGCAATGATTTTCATTAAAACAGAAAATAAAGTCGTAATTAACTGGAATAAAATTGGCGTTACTTTATGGTGTTTTAAAAGTCATTACTTTAAGCGACAGCTTTAATCGGATAAATTTATTTACTTTATTGTCATACCCCTGTATTCATTTTCTTCCGCAAACCTCATATTTGGGTGCAAAACCCATGTGCTGGAAAATTGAGGCTATCAACAATTCATCGACTCAATGGCATTCGTGCATTTGGATGATGTGTGCCAATTAGTATTTTGATTTTTTTTTTAACCTTCGATTTATATTATTACTCCCATTAGAATAGTCGGTTCGGACATTGGTATCGTATTTTCCAAAAAAAAAAAATACTGCCACAGGGCAAAAGTGTCTTGTTCTTGCGGCGAGAAGGGAACGCCGGAGAGTTATGTGAGGAGGGATCTCGTGATATGCTCCCTCGCCGTTGCCAGAGCTTGGGTCAGGGTCTGCAAAGTCAAGGGCGACGACGAAAAGGATCAGTGCTTCTAGTTAAGCCAGCAAATGCAACCGAGCAAGACACGGAAATTTACCTGTTCAGACAAGGGCGCCCCGGGATCTATGTTGTTGGATGCTACCTTACCCGCAATGGTCACAGCGTCTGTTTCCAGTATCATCCTAAAACAAACAAAAGGAAAGGATATAAGGAATTATTGGGGCAACGGGGTGGATCCTGCAACTGGTATATTTGAGTCCTATCAGTATTCTATAGAAGATACGTTTGCCAAAGATGGTACTTGGGACGGCACTGCTACATACCCTCCATCGACGATCTCATCTATGCACAAGAGGACGAGATCGAGGTTCTCGAGCGCCTCATTTTTCTCCACGTTGTTCCTTCAGATAGCCACGAGAAGAAACGGAAAGGAATAAGACAATAAATGAGAGCCTAGCAATTTTTTTAAAAAAGGGACTAGCAATACCTTAGGATCAGTGAAACTGCATCGCAGAAGCCCTGTAGAACCGATGCCAAGACCAGCTCATTGTCATTGTCGCCTCCAGTCACAAAAAAGTGCAGGTCTTGCACAAACTTGTAGATGACAATGTTATTCTCAAACATCGCAATCTCAGCTGCAGTTTGTCACGGCAATACAAAAATCATACAACCATCTTCCATTCCCAGATACAGGAATGACGTGTTTCTCAGGCATGTGTAGCAATTTGGATCAACGGGATACCATAAGCTTAAGAAAAGGAGACATCAATCGGGCTTTTGTGAATTTAACCAAAATTCAGTGTACCTTCAGCCCGAGCATTTGTCTTCAATGTTCTTGTAAAAACGGTCTTCTCATAGGCTAGCTTCGCACTATTTGTTGGCCAATCATCTGAAAAATACTTGACTGCAACGCGCTTCCCTTCAGAATCTAACAGAAGAATATTCTTTACAGTGGGGCATAAATCCTACAAATACCGAGTGATTTTCACATTAAAGCAAAGTCAAAACACGAAGAGAAATAAAAGAAGTTGATCTATTCCAGTAATGAGATAAGATGGTCAGAGCCACAAACAAAAGGAACAAATGCATTCTCCGTGAGACTCTTCTTTTCTCTGCAGGCAATATCATAATCCGTGAAGATATAAGCTAATGTGCTGCAAACCTCAAAACCATGTACATGATATATAATACATCCATGTCAAATAGTTCTAAAAGTATCGAAACTCGTTGGAAGCTAGGATGCACGTTTCATGAGGTACAGCAGAATCAGTCCCTCAAACCATCCGATCCAGGAAAAATGAAAACAAATCCCTTGCTCACACGGTATGACCAAATTACGCATCCAACTATTCCCCCAGGAAGAACCTGCCGTCCCTTCCTCAGGTAAAGTGTTTCCATATCTCACCACCATTCCAAATCAATCTTTACACGATTCTGTATTCATCCAGCCAACCGTTTCATCCCGCCCATGTCATTTCACTGACCACCCAGCTCACCACATGATGGTAAACACTTCGCAGGGTCAAGAAAACTAACTAATAAGAGCATCATCAAGCATTTTAACAAGATCCTGATCAATTTAAGAAACAACCACAACAAACAGCGGCATCCATCATTCCAGTCGCATCAACTGAAGGAAAATGCCGCAAATTCGCGGAAGATCCATCAATATGGTGAAAGACTTGCAGACATCAAACTAAAAATCCAGAAACGGATACTGCTACTACATCAGGCAACCAGATCCAGCCAGACCAAACTCGATAAACGACGCACCATCACAAAACATTCACAGCAATCGTCCAGCCAGTTTCATGGCATCACCGGAAGAGGAAAAGATGCAGCCACGGATTAGAGACTTACGCGAGAAGAAGCGAAATGGGCCATCGAAACTCGGGTCGAGGGAAATCGGAGAAACACTAAACAAACGAACAGGCAATTTGTCTGCAAGATCCGTAACAGGAGCTGCCGTCGACTCGCTCATTTCTTCCCCTCGGGGTCAAATCGGGTCGGGCAGCCTTTTTCGGGGCTCCGAAGCCCGACAGCCATGCCCAATTCCTGATGGGCCGAGTTCTGACCCCATTAGGGAAAAGCAAAGTCCAACTCAACTCATTTGTTGATCGAACGTCGGCCTCAAATTCATGGCAAGAAAGGAACTTTTACTAATTTAAGCAATGCTTGGCATAGAACATAATGGAGATTTCCCACGGCATGCCCTGTACTGTCTCGTTTGTCCGGAGGAAGCAGAACTGGCTGCTGCTTCCTCAAGTGTGGGAGGACACGTGCACGGCTCTTCCGGGCCGGGTCATGATTACTTTGTCGATTCTCATTGGCCTACCGGGTGCTGGACGGCACACTAAACACGGGTGAAGCAATCAGTAATGATTCCGATTTCTGATTTTCTAATTCTAGGCTTCAAGAGGTCATCAAGAACACCTACAGAGAAGGGGGAGTGTGAGTGATCTACCATGGTCTTGGTACGTCCATCGGAAACCAATCAATGAAATTTCGTTAGCTTCAGGTCATAGATAAACAATATGGCTGCACGCACTTTTCTTGGAGGTCGGACAATGGTTGGGATCCTACCATATGCTGGCCTAAAGTACTTTGTGTATGAGGAGCTCAAGCTCAAGCTGCTGGAGGAATACAAGGACTCAATCACAATGCGTCTGTATTGCAGAGCCTTGGCTGGGTTGTTTTTGCAGACTTGTACATACCCACTGGATGTCGTAAGAATACAAATGCAGGTACTTTCCACAGCAGCAATGCAGTGTCAATCACCGAGGCCAACGTTAATCGTTGCTTACACATCATCGTTCGTGGCAGGTGGAGAGTCTCCTGAAAGGAGAGAACAGGCACGAGAGCGCCGTTTGTAGGATCTCAAGCATTATCAGGAATCATGGATGGAGACAGCTCTATGCTGGTTTGAGCATCAATTATATCACGGTAATACACTAACAAATCCGGTATCGCCTTGGAAGGATTTTCGGCAGTCGAACTGATCCCAAATGTTTGATGTGAATCGTGAGCAGGTCGTTCCTTCAGTGGCTATTGGGTTCACGACATACAAGGCAATGAAGTCTTGGCTGCATTATTCGTGTTCAGGGTCATGCCGCAGCTGGACTCCCAACTGCCTAGTCCTGCTGCTAGAAATCAGTGATCCGGAAGCTGTGTCATGGCGGAATTTTTCTGGGTTAGAACAACCTCGTAGCCCCAGTGATAAAACGTTAAACTTGTTATAATTTACATATCCTATGATTCATATTAATTTAGTAGGCTGGATTTGTCCATTTGGTCAAGTCAAAAAGTGTCCAATCGCCATTAATTTCAGTCACTGTCACTAAATTCACTCTCACTAATCAGCAGTTTGATGACGAGGACGGCGATCTAAGTATGAACAAATTACAGTGGCTAAACAATCAGGACACGAACTGAAGTGATACGAAACCTGGATTTTGTTTTAATTAAGATCAATCATGGACTGTACAGAGAAGGGCCACACTTGCATTTCCATCCCTCGGGCTCATAGATGGTGTACTGAACGTGGATACTGTCGCCATGGCGATGCCGTGGTCCCCAGCTGCCACTGCTGTTAGTGATCACGGGGACTTCCACGGGTATGCAGGGGGTGCAACCGTAGCACCTATCCGTACACCTTGGGGGGCTCGACCCGATCTTGCTGTCGACCACCGCTGCTGGTCGTCCTCCACCACCTTGAGGCTCTGTTATTTGCCCTGCATCCCCAAAAGGGCAGAAGATAGGGACAAGAGTGTGAAGCTTGAGGATAAGACATAGGAACAACTAGATTTTTTTATCTTGTTCATTGCAAACAAGCAACTGATGGATGATAACCACGATGACGATGAGGAGGAGAAGTTGATCTTGAAGTAAAGGCAGCCCAGATCAGTAACTGAAGGGAGAAACAGAGGAAATACAAGACTTTCTTCATTTCGGTCCTGTTCGGTAATGCTCTGCCTGCCCCTCCTTTTGCTCGTTGTCGATGATGATGATGATGAGGGTGATGATTACCAAGAAGGCCTATTCATATAAAGACCGAGAACACGATCATGATCGCTCTTCGATGGGGAGTGTAAGTGTGAGGGGTTTTTGTTTGTTTCTGGGTTGTCTTGTTCCTTTTGCTGCTTTATTGTTATTGTTTGCAGAGGGAGGGGGAATGCAGGCTGTGGGAGTGGGATATGGTTCTGTCTTTTTTCCCAAGAAAAGCTGATTCTTGCAAAATTGCTGAGGTTTCAATTTTGACAGCTCACTACTATCCACAGAGACAGAGGGATGCATTTATCAATCTCAACAGTTCTTTCTCTTCTTTATCTGGGGAGGTGATCCAATCACACACACAATCAAACCCCTCTCCTGATTTGGTTTTCTTTTTTATTTGTATAAAAGTTGATTCCATGGGAGGTCTGCAATAGGATTTGCGTTTTGATTGTCTGAAGGGGCGGTGTGATGTCATGGCTGTCTGGTTTTATTGGAAGAAGAGAAGATGGGGCGCAGGCCAAAAGACCCCATTTTCTTTTTCCTCTCTTCCTTTCTTCTTCTGATGATTTTGGAAAGGGATCTGAGGTTTAGCAGAGCATGAAACACAGGAGTTATTCCCTCCTGGCTTGCATGATAAAAAGAATCAACGGGTCTCTTCAGGAAAACATGTCAGGAGATCAATGGTCTGACTTTAGGTTTGATAATAAAGCAAATGGCCTCAGGGGTCAAACCAAAACTAGT
This sequence comes from Melastoma dodecandrum, assembly GCA_029817715.1. Lineage (NCBI taxonomy): Eukaryota > Viridiplantae > Streptophyta > Magnoliopsida > Myrtales > Melastomataceae > Melastoma > Melastoma dodecandrum. The sequence goes on from JARUPY010000271.1 coordinate 846,965, forward strand.
TGGAGATTTACTGTTCATCGATGTTCTCTTGCTTGGGGGAAGATAATTCAGTGATGTGAATCACTTACTGCCTTATACTTGCGTTCAGGACAAAACTTTGTCAGTTAGTTCTTCCCTCGTTCTTCCATAATTTGAAATCGCCCCTACCTCGGACACCCGCCACCTTTGTGAAGATCAGCTCTGTTCATCTTCTAACAACCCATCCGCTTTCGTCCATCCTGGACACCGAAATCGTGACCCATTTTGTCAAAGTTTGATCTTTTTTCGGCTTTCGATGGGTGGCACTGCGCTTCCAGTAGTTGGATCAAGTCCCTGATCACTCGAAAGAAACGGGACGATCGAAGGGAAACATGCAGCTGTCCGAGGCTTAGGAGTTGATGATTCGTTGACTGACATCGAGTCCTGCCACAGAATTTTTGCTGTCATCAAGCAGGAATGGGCTAATCCGTTCCAGGCGGCATTCCGAGCTTTCTTGGTACGAGGTTTGCTAGTTGTATTTCAATTGTTTTTAGGAACAAAGCTCCGACTTCTCGAGGACGAAAGGGAAGCCAGGAAATGAGAAAGTACAGAGCAATCGAACACCCAATGGGGCTAATGAGAATCAGAACTTGGGCTTAATTATGATCCGAAGAAGCTAGAAGAACTCTTCTCATTCACATAATCTTCTTCTGTCCGAACTGACCAACAAAATTCATCATCATACAAGAAATTGTAAGGAGGATGAAGGGATGGGAAAAGCAGTAAAACAATGGTAAACATAACCAAGGACTCCCCGAGAACAACAACAAAAGAAGCAACTTCTCAAAAGTACTCTAAGAGACGACTAGAATTCCCTCCCTTGCCTTTTCTTGAGTTTTTCACCTCCCTTTTAAGTGGACAACGTACAAAAAAGACGAAACCCTTACTACCTGTTCTCAAAGGAGGTCGGCGACATTCGACGGCAGCTCCTCGACCACCACGTTGTAGAACCTCTGGATATCAGACAACATCCTCTCATCGTCCTTGGTGACAAAGTTTATTGCCACACCCTTCCTCCCAAATCGCCCGCTTCGTCCAATGCGATGGAGGTAGTTCTCTGGCTGAGTTGGCAAATCGTAGTTTATGACCAGGGAGACCTGCTGGACATCAATGCCGCGAGCCAGAAGGTCAGTAGTGATGAGGACCCGCGAGGATCCCGAACGGAACTCCCTCATGATGATGTCTCGGGTGTTCTGGTCCATGTCCCCGTGGGTGGCTGAGACTGTATGGTCCCGGCTCCGCATCTTGTCGGTGAGCCAGTCGACCTTGCGCCTTGTGTTCACAAAGATGACGCTCTGTGTGATGGCCAGGGTCTCGTAGAGGTCACAGAGTGTCTCAAGCTTCCACTCTTCCTTCTCAACGTTGACATAAAACTGCTTGATACCCTCCAGGGTAAGCTCATCACGCTTGACCAGAATCCTCACTGGCTTGTTCATGAACTTTCTTGTGATCTCAAGCGCTTCGGGTGGCATAGTAGCAGAGAACACGCCAACCTGAATCTTACCCGGCAGCAGCTGGAAAATATCATAGATCTGCCAAAAACACGGCACATACATCAGGGTCCCATGATTCCATATTGTAAATACATGATGTGTGCAAGATTTACTAAGTCCTACATACATGATTGTCTAGAGAAACTAAAAATACTTTAAAAAAAGGAGGCAAAACCTGGTCCTTGAATCCTCGAGAAAGCATTTCATCAGCCTCATCGAGAACAAACATCTTGATGTGATCCGGGCGCAGCGATTGCCTCCTCAACATGTCAAAGACACGACCTGGGGTGCCAACAACAACATGAACACCACTCTGCAGGATGCGCTGGTCTTCACGGACACTAGTTCCACCCACACAGGCATGGACCTTTACCCCGAGATAATCTCCGAGCGCTCGCATGACCTTCTCAATCTGTTGGGCCAGCTCTCTGGTGGGTGCAAGTACCAACGCCTGGCACTGAACAAGACTGTAATCAAGCTGCTGCAAAATTCCAGAGCAGAAAGTAGCAGTTTTTCCGGTTCCTGATTGGGCCTGCTGAATGACATCGAGTCCCTTGCAGAAGGGCACAATTCCCCTCTGTTGAATTGCAGATGGCTTCTCAAAACCTTTTCAAATAGAAGCAGGTCGCAGGCAAAATATATTAGCTAAGAAGGTAAGAAGAAAAATAGTGAACTACAAAAAGAACAGCCGGTACCATAAGCATAGATGCCTCTCAGCAGGTTTTCTTGCAAACCCATGGAATCAAAACTTTCGTAAACCTCATCATAGGAGGTGAAGAACTCCTCCCCGTCAGCAGCGGTCCTGCAATCATTCCCCATCAACACACATTTCATCCCTCGCTAAACTCTATAAAAGAACTGGACAAGAGCAAGGGTGTGAGACATACAGTTCGCTCATTTTACTGTCATATTGCTTAGGATCAAACTGGGAGCCTTCTGGTGCCAAGCCTGCCATGCTGAAAGCAAAAGGAGTCCATAAAGCACAAGAAAAGGAAGGAAACATGTTCTTGCAACAAAAGCCGGCTAATCAGGACCAATGGAACTAGTGCAATAGTAGGCTCAAATGGAATGCCCCATAGGGACAAGTCTTTGTTCAAATAAGTCACAGAAAAGCCAAACTTGGATCCCACAAAGCACAGGAATACAAGTATTAGATTCCGTCTTGGTCCATGGAGAAGAAGTTCGAGGACAGTGCAATAACAAACTGTCACATCCGGAAGAGGCTATTCTTCCACGGGTGGAAGCTTCCGCCCGAGTACGAAACGTCACCGAAGTTTTGTATTTTTTACGAAATATCCTCTAAGTAGCATAAAAAAGTAAGAATAGATTCATAAAAGTTTCGTACTACGAAAGTTTCATACCCGGGTTGAAGCTTCCACCCGTGGAAGAATAGACATTTTTTCCTACTTCTCCAGCAATTATTTGATTAAACAATACAAAGTCCTAAACCAACTTCCGCAAAATAAAAATAAAAAAGAACTGTGAAAGGTAAAACCAACGGCTTTGCAGACTACATGACTAGGACAACGCAAAGGTGTAACATAAACGCAGAAACATGTAAGCAACAATTGATTATTGGATCCACGTACAAACATCAGCGAAAAACACTCCTAAACATCCTCTAGACCATACATCATCTGCGCACACAATCATCACCCACACCCACCTGTCATCCAATCAAAAGCAAATTCACACTCCGACGGAACCCAGACTATCCGCCACAATTTTCCCCAGAATAAACATAATCATCCATCCAAAGGAAGAAACAAAACGGGACAAAGAAGCGAGCTAAGCACCGGAATCGACCAACCGCCCAGAAGATCTAACATCGAAATCCAAACCCCACCCAGGTCCTAAAAACCAAGAAAGCGACGGACTTGGAAACAATCAACCCACATTTTAAAAAAGAAAAAAAAAAAAGAAGACAATCCAAACCGGCGCAGAGCAAGAGGTCACAACAGACGATGAATGGTAACCTGGTAAAAAAAAGTTGCCCTTCTGATTTCGAGGAAAATCAAGATTAGGGTTTCCTCACGAACGGCCGATGAAGACGAACTCGTAGGTTGTCTTCTCACCCAACTCGTCGGATCTGCGCCGTGGAGTTCTTGTAGAGAGAGAACGGCCGAACTGAGCCCAGATAAGGCCCATGAGAACAATGGTTTTCTCTCAAATATAAGATTTTAGTGTTTGGGATAATTATTACATCCAATGCAAACACCGCTTAACGAACACGTTGATTTATTCACACCGTCCTCTTTCCTTGTCCCTTCTTCTCAAACAGGGGATGACAGCAAATGCCTAGCCTTCATCTTATGGATAGCGCCAGCCGGGTCCAGGCTCTTCGGGCACGTCCTCGTGCAGTTCTATATCGTCCTGCACCTGTACAACTTCCTCATGTCGTCCGTCATCGCCCTCAGCCTCTCGTCCGCAAACTCGTCTCGACTGTACCTCAGTTACAGTTACGATCGGTAGATTGGGAATTAAGTTCTAATCTTTCTTTTCTTGGAATGCCGAATGATTCATACCTGTCGGAGATCCATCTGAAGGTGTGGATCAGCGGAGCCGGCCCCAGGAACTCCTCAGGGTTCCACCAGTAGGAAGGGCATGCCCCGCTACAGCTGGCTCCGCAGGCAGCAGAAAAGGAGGAATCAAAACACTGAATATATTCTTTATATCGTAAGTGTCTGATCTGTTTGCACTTACTCCATAAGCTTGTCAATGCAGGTATCCACTGTCAGATTATATCTATCCACTGTCAGATAGATATCTGTCCCTCTTTCCGTTGACCATAAAGTGAGTATTACTGCCTGTCTGGCTTGTCGATTCCGCGTGTGTTGATCCTCGGTGCTGGTATCATTTATATGTTTCTTGTTTCAATTAAATTCAGCCCGACAACAAGGAAGAGTATGAAAGAATTGAGGAGGCGGGTGGAAAGGTCATTCAGTGGAATGGACATCGGGTATTTGGCGTACTCGCAATGTCAAGGTCCATCGGTGAGTGACATGTCTCTTCATATCCTGCATTGGGCATTAGATTGATGCCTTTGGAATGACTCCTGGCAATGTGATTTTTCGTGACAGGCGATAGATATTTGAAGCCTTGGATAATACACAAGCCAGACGTGATGCTCATTCCTCGAGCACGGGACGATGAGTGCCTCATCCTAGCGAGTGATGGATTATGGGATGTGATGACTAACGATGAAGCTTGTGAAGTGGCTCGAAGGAGGATTTTACTGTGGCACAAGAAGAACGGGGTTTTACCACTCGCCGAGAGGGGCAAAGGGATCGATCCAGCTGCTCAAGCAGCGGCACAATACCTCTCGATGCTCGCCATTGAGAAGGGAAGCAAGGATAATATTTGTAGGTCTTCCCGGTGTAGGAACCAAACCACTTCAACGACCGAAAACTCTCTTTAACTTTATTGAGCAAACTCTAAAGTAAAGTGTTACATACGAGGACAAGCCCTATTTATAGGGGTAAAAATAATCTAAAAAAATCAAATAAAATCTCAACAAAATCTTAAATAAGAGATACTATATCTCCTATAAAATCTTTAAAATATTTCCTAAGATACTACCTAAGATATTTCCTAAGATTTTTATATCCAATCACCAACACTCCTCCTTGGATCAAGAGCTAATAGACACGCCAATTTTCTGTCGAAGCCACTCAAATCTGCTATGGTGAAATGACTTGGTGAAATTATCGGCTAGCTGATCTTCTATAAAACAGTAAATCAACTCTACTTCTCCCATCTGCTGCATTTCTCTAAGATAATAATACTTCACATTAAAGTGTTTTGTTTTACCATGAAAAACTGGATTCTTTGAAATCGCCAGTGCAGCTTGGTTAGCAACAGAGACTTTCGTCTCCTTCTCCATTCTGTAACCCATATCATCGAGAAGCTTCCTCAACCAAATAGCTTGATTTACAGTACCTGTTGCTGCAACAAACTCAGCTTCTACAGTCGATTGAGCTATAATTTCTTGTTTCTTTGAGCACCATGAGAAACAAGCCGATCCCAAGGAGAAACAATACCCAGAAGTACTCTTCATGTCATCTACAGAACCATCCCAATCACTATCAGAAAAACCATAAAGCTCAAATTTCTGACACCTCATGTACTTCACACCATGAGAACTCGTCCCTTTCAGATACCTGAGCACCCTTTTCGCAGCTGTCATGTGTACTTCTGTAGCACAATGTAGAAACCTCGAAAGTACACTTACAGAAAACAAAATATCTGGTCGAGTTGCTATCAAGTACATTAGGCAACCAATTAAGCTTCTGTAGAATGCATTGTCTGCAGGAGCAGAACCATCCTTTTTGCTTAGTTTCTCCTCCTGAGTCATGGGAGTTGTTACACTTTTGCACTCCTCCATCCGAAATCTTTTCAAAATTTCTCCAACATACTTCTTTTGACACAGGAAGATCTCACCTGGACTTTGATTCACCTCCATGCCAAGGAAGAATGACATCTCTCCCAAGTCTGTCATTTCAAACATCAGCATCATATTCTGCTTTAGCTTCTGTATGAGTTTCTGATCATTTCCAGTAACCAGAAGACCATCCATGTATAAGGAAATAATAATCACACTCATATCAATCTTCCTGACATACAGAGTGTGCTCACTACGGCTTCTTTCAAAGCCTAACACAACTAAATAATCATCAATCTTACTGTACCAAGCTCTTGGAGCTTGCTTCAACCCATACAGAGCCTTCTTCAACCTGTACACCTTCTGTTCAGGTTCTGCAACCCAGAAACCTTCTGGTTGCTCTATATAAATCTCCTCCTACAGAATCCCATTAAGAAAGGGGAATTTAACATCAAGTTGGAATACCTTCCATTTCTTTTCTGCAGCAATTGCAAGTATCAACCTGATTGTGTCAAGTCTTGCCACAGGAGCAAAGGTCCCTGAATAATCTAACCCCCATATTTGAGAGTAGCCCTTCACAACAAGCCTAGCTTTATGCTTGTTCACGGAACCATCTGGGTTAAGCTTCGTTCTGTAGACCCACTTAACTCCTATAACCTTTCGACCGGTTGGTCTATCCACAAGCTCCCATGTCTGATTCTTCTCAATCATAGCTAGCTCCTCCTGCATTGCAACTAGCCATCTTCTGTCTTCCTTTGCATCCTCAAATCCAGCAGGTTCTAATACTGCGACATTGCATCTTTCATAGATTTCAGTTAATGATCTCGAACCTCTTACAGGTGGATCATCAATCTGTTGTTCAGAACTGAGTTGCTGCTCGACGTTCTGTTCCTCCAAAATAGGCTTATGTGGCACATGCCAAGTATGCTCAGAGTCTGATTCTCTGTCCGACCAGATCCACCTCTCTTCTTCAAAGAACTTGACATCTCTGCTCACAATTATCTTCTCACTCTGCGGCTGATAAACTTTATAAGCCTTCGATTTCATGCTATATCCAACAAAAATACCAGCTTCTGCCTTCTGGTCTAACTTGTCCCTTTTAACAGAAGGAACATGTGTATAGCACACACAACCAAACACCTTCAGGTTCTTCATGGCAGGTGTCACAGGGGTATTTCGCTCTATCAAGTAAACCCACCCTGTGCGGCGTCGCACTCACAAAACTAGCACGACCAGCCATTCACAACTCACAACCCAGCGGAAGCCTTTCGATTATCTCACGTTCCCTTTCAAGTAATCCCAATCTTTATTAGAACAAAGAGGTACAACACTCAATTTCATAGCCTCGCCCCTTTACAAGCCTTCTTATAGGGGTTCGTGGCTGTTCACCATACAACACAACATTACACGAATAGATACATTGCTTCAGGGAGTGCCCAACACAACTGCCCCTAAGCCCCCTTGAATCCCCTCTCTTGGGAAAGAAGCCCCCCTTCCTAACAATCGCCCCTCTAGGGGTGAATGTTCCCCTCTCAAGGGACACGTCTTTTCATGGACGCCCCTTCACCAAAGGATGCGTCCAAGCACTCTTTCGATCTTTCGTATCTTTGCGACCAAGACCGTCCACGTTCGTGCCTCTTCACGAACCTATGCTCATGAGACCGCCCACAAGCATCGCCTCAAGCCTCTGCGCCTGAGTATTCTGGCCACGTTGCGCCTTGTACCAGGATCATCGTCCGAGCACCGACTCGAACCTTCACTTGATCCTTCAAGTGTCAACGAACGCACCAACGCTCGCTGTTGTCCATGCGCTCCGACCCATGGACGCCGCCCAAGCAGCCACGCTCAAGCTTCCGAAGACGATGGGCTCCGACCCTCGTCTTGCACCTGTGACAGCAGGCTTGACTCCGTACCAAGCCTCATGAGGTGTCTTCATATTCACCGACTTTGTAGGTAGTCTGTTCAACAGAAATACTGCAGTATTTGCAGCTTCTGCCCAAAACTTCTTCGGCATCTCCTTCTTCTGCATCAAACATCTTGCTATCTCCATGATGCTTCTGTTCTTTCGTTCACTCACCCCATTTTGTTGTGGTGAATATGGTGCAGTAAACTGATGCTGTACTCCAAACTCTTCACAGATAGACTTGAAACTAGCAGAAGTATACTCTGTCCCATTATCAGACCTCACAATCTGTATACTCCTCCCACTCTCATTTTCCACAAGATTTTTAAACTTCCTGAAAGTCTCTGCAACTTCAGACTTAGCCTTCAAGAAGTAAATCCAACACATTCTGGAGAAGTCATCAATAAAAATGATGAAATACCTGCTTCCATTTATGGAAGCCTCCGACATCGGTCCACAAACATCTGTGTGTATAAGCTGTAGCTTTTTACTAGCTCTCCAGTCCGTACTTTTGAAAGGAAGCCTCGTCTGCTTTCCCAGTACACACGTTCTGCAGTTAGATGTATCCTTCTGCTGTAGAACTGGAAGTCCAACTGCCATCTCATTCTTCAGCAGAAACTCTATGCCCTTGCTGTGGAAATGTCCCAGCCTTTTGTGCCAAAGTTCTGCTTCATCAATCTGAGCCACTAAAGCTTTTTGACTCTGTGACGCATGATCGAAAGAGAAACACTTTTCCTTCATTCGAATCTTAAGTATCTCCTTTCCAGACGAATCTGCTATCATACAGAACCCGTCTTCAAACATCACCTTGTACCCCTTCTGCACGAGTTGACCTACACTCAACAAGTTCTGGTCAATCTTAGGTACATACAAAACATCACCGATTAGCCTTGCACCTTCTGGACCATCAATGATTACATCTCCTTTCCCTTCAACGTCAATGTAATCACCATTCCCGATCCTTACTCGAGCACAGAAGCTTCGATCTAGACTTGCAAATGACTTCTTATCATATGTCATGTGGTGGGTACATCCGCTATCCACCAGCCAGCTTCCACGAGTTAATCCTGTAGCAAAACAAGATGCTGTAAACATCAATTCTACCTCATGATTCGCAGCAGCTTCTGTAGCACTTTACTGAGAATCTTTTTCCTGACAAAACCTTGCAATATGCCTTAACTTCTGACAATTATTACACTTCACGTCTGGCCTCTTCCAACACTTGTAATGTGGGTGACTTCTGCCTCCACAGTGTTTGCACGGATCTAGTTTCTTCTTCTGATCAGCAGCAGGACGCATCTGTTCACCAGAACCTCTGCTTCTGCTTGAACCTTCTGCAGTCCCCTTCTGCTGGCTCCACGGCTTCTTCCCTTTTCCAGAATCCGTTGTCTTCGACCTTGCTGGTAAGGCTCCCTCGGTATGAACTTGAACTTCCTGTCTTATCAGCCTTCTCTGTTCCTGAGCCTGCAACGCACTCAACAACTCCGCCAGCTTTACATCCGATAGATCTCTCGTATTCTCCAATGAAGCAATCGTAGCTTCAAAACGTTCTAGCAGCGACACCAAAACCTTCTGCACAATTCTCTCATCCTTCATATCTGTACCCAGAACTCTCATTCTGTCGGCCAGATTTATCAATCTGTCAGAAAAATCCTTCACAGCCTCATCCTCCTTCATCTGTTGCCTCTCAAATTCTCTCATCAAATTCAAAGCCTTCATGCCCCTTATCTTCTCGTCACCTTCATACTCATCCTTCAAGAAATTCTAAATATCCTTCGCAGTCTGGAACTTCATGATCCTCGTGAATATTGTAGGCGACACTGCAGCATAGAGACATGATTTCGCCCTTGCCTTCTTCGTGACTCTTTCCTTGTGATACCGAATCTGGTTGATAGTAGGGTTGTCGGGGAGTGCATCCACGGTGTAGTCACCTTCCACTGCTTCCCACAAATCACTGCCCTCCATGAAAGCGTTCATCTTCACCGCCCAAGCTTGATAGTTCTCCCCATCAAACATAGGTGGCGTCGTAGAAGAGAAACTGCTTGCACTTGCCTCCATCTCCTTCTTTTGGATGAAAAGCAAAAATCTCAAATTCTTCACAAGACTTCCACAGCTCCCGAAAGATCACAAACGCTCTGATACCAATTGTAGGTGTTCCCGGTGTAGGAACCAAACCACTTCAACGACCGAAACTCTCTCTAACTTTATTGAACAAACTCTAAAGTAAAGTGTTACATCTGAGGACAAGCCCTATTTATAGGGGTAAAAATAATCTAAAGAAATCAAATAAAATCTCAACAAAATCTTAAATAAGAGATACTATATCTCCTATAAAATCTTTAAAATATTTCCTAAGATACTACCTAAGATATTTCCTAAGATTTTCATATCAGATTTGATCCAATCACCAACAATATTTCAGTGATCGTTGTTGACCTAAAAGCCCATAGGAAGTTTAAGACCAAGCCGGGCGGAGAATCGCCACAGGTTGCTTGTTAGGTACACTCATTGTATAATGCGCGCTGGTGAAGCTGCAGTGATGATGAACACATAAGATGGTCCATTCTTTTTTGGCCAAATTATCAATTCTACCCTGAACTTTGGCCCATTTTTCCGATCTACCCAGAACTTTTAATAATATCATCAGCTAGCCTCACGTTTCTCCGTTATCTCAAATATAACCTCCGTCCACCTGACTCTCGGATGGAAACTGACGTGGCGAGGACGTGTCCCTTAACGCCGTTTAGCCACCGTTTACTAGCTGACATGGCATACTCCATTTTCGATTTCCTATTTTCGATTTCCCAATTTTGAAAACCCTAAATTAATTTTTTCCCAAATTCGCTCCCCTAAATCGGACAACACCCAAACCCTTCCCAAATTCGCCCCCAAATTCGCCGCCGCCCCCTCCCCCGCAGCAGCTCCCTCCCTTCGTCGCAGCCCCCTTCCTACCCCTTCACTTACTGACGACTCATGGGTTGTTCCTGAATCTTGGATTCCTGCTGGTTTTACTGTTTGTTGTCATTGACCTTTGCCTTGACAAAAAAGCCGGTTCATTGGCTGCGGTTTTATGTTTGACTTGTTGGGTCGGGTCTAGTTTTCTTGCAAGAAGACTGGGGTTCTTATGGGCTTGGAAGGTTATTCTGGTGTCGCAGTTGGTTTGCTGGACAGGAGAGGCACTTGGGCATGCGCTGTTCGAGCTTCGATGAGATTTTCTATTACCACCCTTGCTTTGCTTTATCACTTAATTAGCATTTTAACATCATGAACCTGTGTCATGTTCCGACAGAAGCGTGCTCCGTCAGACAACATTCTTCAAGCTTTTCTGACAACTCCTTTCCTCGTGTTGCTGGAGGGAAACTCCCTGTTTTTTTCGCCATGCATTCTTCCTGGTCTTTCTTTCTTCTTACTAAGCTGAAAGCTATTTGGCCTTTGATTCAGGTTCTTCAAACCACATTCCACTATGAACCCTATGAAGGATTCAATACAAGCGTGAGAATGAAGATGGAAGCCCAGAACAAGGAATGGGAGGAGAAACAACAGCGCAAAACCATGTAGATATTTACATCTCATATGGTTTTTAATGACTACCTGAAAGGCGTGGCCTCATTGTATCTTCAACTCTAGGTCGAGGATTCCGAGTTTTTTTTATTTAATCCTATCTAGTTTGAGTTTACCATCGAGTGTTGCACAAATTCAAAACCCATGTACAAAGTGAATGACTCCCTCAGTTAGATGCAACATCTAGCAGAACTTACAAACAAAGAACAGATGCAAGTTGCAACAGGCAACAAAGCAAACAAAACCACAATAGCAATTAATGACCTGAACCCGTCATAACTTGGTATTTAGTAATTCTAATCTAACAACTATAACCAGTATAAGCCCAGATTAACCTAACTACAGATTCCTGGAACACGATTGTAAAGGCGGGATTTTGAGGGTTCTTGCCGGCAGTTTAATCAACAAATCCTTCCGTAGCCATTGTAACCTACAGCCCTGGTCATCAACTCTCGCGATTGGTTTTCAGAATGGACGAATCACTTCCCTTTGATCATGGAGCATTGCGTCAATTTGGCAGTCGAGAAGCTAAATCCTTGTGATTCGCCAGTAGCACATCGTTCATAGGGCTGCAACGAAGGGAGGGGGCTGCTGCAGGGGAAGGGGCTGATTTGGGGACGAATTAGGTGTAGTCTGATTTGGGGTGGAATTAGGGTTGCAGGTTCCACGTGGCTCCACGTGGGTACACATGTATGCCATGTCAGCTAGTAACCGGTGGTTAAACGGCGTCAAGGGATATGTCATCGCCACGTCAGTTTTCGTCCGAGGGTCGGGTGGACGAAGGTTATATTTGAGATAACGGAGAAACGTGAGGTTAGCCGATGATATTATTGAAAGTTCTGGGTAGATCGAAAAAACAGGCCAAAGTTCAGGGTAGAATTGATAATTTGGCATTCTTTTTTTCTTATGGGCTTACATGTGAGTGGAACTTAGTTGTTCAGGTGATGGTGATATATGTATATAAGGTAAGTTGTTTCACAGGGATTATGCAATACTGTGAACCGCTATTTGCTAGTTGATTTGCAAGCTAATCTTAAATTCCCATAAGAATGACCGCCCAATCAGTGATCAGACAGGGGAGGTCGCCTTGTAATAAGCATTCATACATAAATAAACGGCCCGGGTATCCTAACATCAATGTTCGTACGGCAACAAACTTAAATAGCATAGCCACAAAAAATACAGCATCGAGCGATCAAAATTGGCCGCGTCTACCTACGACGCTGCCTTCTTAACTCCGGAAACTTGAGAGGGGTAGGGAGATAAGCAACATATACATTGTCCTGGCGTCTGAACTTGCAACCCAGTTGGAGAACATGCTGCCTCACAGTCACGAAGCTCATCCTCCGATCCTTGGATATATCAGTTGGGGTGGAGTCAAAATCATCAGCGAAGAGCGTCAGCACCAACACGTAGCTGATCAGAAGATCGATTTTCTCCTTGGGCAGGAATTTAGATCCAGCAACCGAGAACAGGCCCGAGAACTTCTGGCGTAAGATGGATGGGACCTTATGGTCCTTCCCAGAAGCTACACCGTCCAAGGAATGCTTGTCTTTAAACTTGATGAGATGCATGATGAAAGAGAAAATTGAACCGAGGGTCTGCTTCTCTGTCTCGTCCTGCAACAACCCCATAAAATGTGTGAATTCATTCCTCAAACGTAACTATGAAGTTCGAACAAGAAGACCACATCGCACCTCAATATCCCGGAGCTTTTGGATTCTATTGCAAACAAAAGTAGGATAAACTGGAGGAGATATTTCTTCTCCAGCTGCAAGAAGTTGAAGAATGTCCCCAATGTAATCCCACTCTCCCTTGAGAATAATCTTGTCCAGAGGATATGCCTCTTTTGGCGTGGTCGCAGAAACATTGTGGGGAGGAACATTGCGAGCAACATGAGAACTAGTGCTCTCCAGAGCTTCCTTGTTTACCTCGACTTCCCTGATCTTCTCATCTAGATCCTCCCTAGCATCCGGATCATCCACTAGTTTTAAGGATTGCAACATCTGATCCTGCAGGAGATAAAAGAAATCCGCGTAACAAGCAAATACACCAATAGGCTTCGAAATCAACCGTTCCATCAATAAATTACAACTTCATACATGGACCCAGTATTCTTACATCTGAAGTGGACTACCGGCCTTGACATGAATGTATACTTAAACAGCTAAAAGTTGATCGCACCACAATGCAAACTAACAATTCCAATGAGAAACAATCGCAACACAAGCCAATGCAGTAAGTTAAGAAGCAGGGTCGAATTTTACCCGCCGAATGGATTGCTTGGTCCCGAAAATACTGGTCAGCTGCCTAATACCTTCGTATCTGTTCTGTGCGGACAGTTCTTCCACTGCCAACTCCGACTGCTGATCATCAGCCTCTCTGGACGGAACCTTCGGTTCCATCCTAAATACCTATTCGCGTTAAGGAAAAAAAACGCAAGAGATTCTTCATAAAAAACCGACATCATCGATCACGAATACTAAAAAGAGGACAAGAAAATCAGCGACCAACCCTGTTAGCGGCAATCGGGACAACCCTAAGGATGCCGGACTCTTTGTCGAGAACCCCGAGGGCATAGCTACAGCCCTGGACGGCGGTGGACTCGCCGGAGAAGCTGGATCCGACGAACTCGACGGAGGAGGAGGACGGCCGGAAGGCTAGCTGGAGTCGTCCTGGCTTGGAGGCGTTCCTGAAGACCCGGACTTCCGACCGAGGGGAGTCCGGGTTGGGGTTGGGGTGGTAGCCGGAGGGGAAGTAGGCGACCAAGGGAGGGATCTTCTCGGGGTCGTCTGGGAGGACCGAAATGGTGGCCGTGAGCTTCTCCCTCTTGCGCTTGTGCGTCGTACTTGTCTGCTGCCGCTCCTCCTCCGAATCCATTATTCGCTCCTTCGCCTAGGGACCAGGGTTTTGGAGGGGTGGAAACCCTGTAGGTGTAACAGAAGATGTAACAAAAAACAGAAACATGCAAGCAACAATTGATTATTGGATCCACGTACAAACATCAGAGAAAAACACTCCTAAACATCCTCTAGACCATACATCATCTGCGCACACAATCATCACCCACACCCACCTGTCATCCAATCAAAAGCAAATTCACAATCCGACGGAACCCAGACGATGCGCCACAATTTTCCCCAGATTAAACATAATCATCCATCCAAAGGAAGAAACAAAACGGGACAAAGAAATGAGCTAAGCACCGGAATCGACCAACTGCCCAGAAGATATAACATCGAAATCCAACCCCACCCAGGTCCTAAAATCCAAGAAAGCGACGGACTTGGAAACAACGAACCCACACTTTAAAAAAGAAAAAAAGAAACCGGCGCAGAGATCACAACAGACGATGAATGGTAACCTGGTAAAAAAAAGTGCCCTTTTGATTTCGAGGAAAATCAAGATTAGGGTTTCCTCACGGACGGCCGATGAGGACGAACTCGTAGGTTGTCTTCTTACCAAAATCCACGGCGGGTAGCCCTAAAAATTAGAGATAACGAATGGGAATGAAGGAAGTTGGTTTTAACTTCAAGAAATTTTTAGGGTAAAAAAATAAGGTCTTAAAAAATTTTATAAAATTTAAAAAATCCCCGCGTGCTCTTGTCTGCGCCTTCCCTGATCCGAATCAGGAATTAATATCCAAACTGAAAGAGACTATTTTCGGCCGAACTGAGGCCCATGGGAACAATGGTTTTCTCTCTAATATAAGATTTTAGTATTTGCGATAATAATTCCATTCTTTCTCCCGGGAGAGCAAAAAGAATCTACCCTAAACATTTAAGGCTTATTCATCTTCAAGCCTCAAGCCAGAAAACGAAAGACTTATTGGAACTGCCAGTGATACAGACTGATCATCCCAATGGGGGATATCTCAAAAACCTCAGGTAGACTTAACAGGTCATCCAGTCCCCTCTGTCTCCCAACATAAAGCCGAACCCAGTGCTGAAAAGGTAAAATGACTGAGAAGGTAGGCTCGATCGACCAGGAACTACAGGAGCATGGATTCGGGATTCTCAATGTAGCCTTTGAATGCTTTCAACCATTCCGCACCGATGGCACCATCAATCACGCGATGATCGCAACTGAGGGTAACCGACATGAAGGAAGCAAAACTGTATTCGCCAGGGGTCAAACCGGGGACAACCCTCTTCTCGGCTGTATGGAGTTTCGAGTGTTCAAATCAGAACAAGGATGAAGACAACTCTCCGCGGTGTAATGAAGGAGAAAGGAAAACCACACTCACCAGACCCCACTGCGAGAATGCCAGACTGAGGAGGATTGATTATTGCGCAGAATTGCTTAATACCGAATGGCCCGCCCAAGTTGGATACCGTGAACGTGCCTCCCTGCAGTGGCAGAAGCAAAGTGACGATATGAAGCAGCAATCAATCCTTCCTAGCTCTTTATTATACAGACATCCGTTTGCAAACCTCATAGTCTTCAGGCTTCAGGCTGTTATCTTTGGCTTTCTGAGCCAAATTCTTGACCTCATCTGCAATCTTGGATAATCCTTTATTATCCGCATCCTGGAAATATGAAGAGATATTCGAGATGCCTCGTCAAGAGAGAAAACGTTGCACAAAGCATATTGTCCTCAGAATACTTTACCTTAATGACAGGTACAAAAAGTCCATTCTCTGTCTGCACAGCCACGTTGATGTTGATATTGTTATACCTAGGGGAATCAGAATAAAACCATATAATTCTCTGTAACAACGACGAACATGCAGAGAGAGATTTATTATACATACTGGCGGATATATTCGTCAGTCCACGAACTATTGCATTGTGGAACTTTTCGAAGAGCCAGAGCTGCTGCCTGCAGAAGATGCAACAATTCATTTAATGGATATAACAGAGTATGGAAAGAATCTGATACAGGTCAAGCAAACGAAATTAATAGAAAATATATTTTCTTGATTAAGCATGTTTCCATGAAGTTGAAAACAAATAAAAACCGACTCCATCAGTGAGATCTACTTCTATCTTCATAGATAGACCAACTTAGCAGTTTGGAAAAGAGACATGGTAAAGGACACCAGGAATGTGGACACATAATCCGTCTAAGACAACAGTTATACCTTGATAACAAGATCATTAACGGATATCCTCTTCCCCCCTGAGCTTTCCTGTAGCGAATTCAGCTGGCTCCGCAGGCTGCAAAAAAGGAGGAATAAAAATACAGAATATATTCTTTATATCATAAGTGTCTGATCTGTTTGCACTTACTCCATAAGCTTGTCAACGCAGGTATCCACTGTCAGATAATAGTGAGGTATCGTTTGCTTAGAGAACAACAATCGGGAAGCAGTAACCTGTCAATGGCAGGAAACTCCAATTAGAAAAAAAGTAGGAGACCACCTGTGTCGTCTAGTAATATTTATCAAAAACTATAAATCATGTAGTAAAACCAAAATCAATAACAGAAGCGAAGAAACAATGATAATAATAGTTATAATAATGCAACGGGCATTGTTAAGCATCTAATATTTTACTAATTGGAACTCACAACTGGAGGAAAAGTTTTGATCCTTTCAGAATGAGATGTACCTTTCTTATTTGAGAAAGTGGAATATCTATATAATCTAAATCTGCAGGTCCTGTAATCTTTTGTTTGGCGGCTGCTGCTGGAGCCTTCTTTCCAGAAGCTAAATTGCAGAAGCATCAGGTCAGTGGATCAAAGATTAACACAAAAGAAATTAATCACAGCATTTCCAAGCAAATGAACTTTAAACCCACCCAAGTAATCTTCAACATCAGCTTTTACAATAAGTCCATCAGGTCCCGTCCCCTTGATACTTGAAAGAGGTATCTGCAAAAGCATTACAATTTATTGCAGTTTCACCTCACCAAAGGACTTCCTTATATGGCTTAAAAGGCAAAGGAAATAGAGAAAAATGTGTATGATTGTGCGTTACTGACATTTTGATCCTCCGCCATTTTTCTCGCCATAGGACTGGCCAAAACTCGGTCCCCTGGAGGGGCTGAACTAGGCTGAGAAGATTTAGGCGCTGGAGCAGCAGAAGCCTCCACAGCAGGCTCTTTTTGAGGTGAGGCAGGCTGAGCTTTAGGAGCAGTTGGCTTTTCAGCAGGTGCAGATGGGCTGTAGTCTTTGAACAGCCCAATATCATCTTCATCTTCAACGGTAATAGCAATAACCTATGCAGCACCACATAAGATTTTTTGTATCATAAATAAAGAGCTGCAAAAAGCAAGAACAGAGTTCCCCAAAGATGCATGACAATTACTCCAAGTTCAAGACATAATCTTCCCACAAGTTATATTATACTTTGAAAAAGGCCAGGAAGCAAGGAACCTTTCTCTCTTCGTTTTATTTACCATATAACAGCAAAACTAAAACTTAAATCAAGGTAGACAGAGAAAAAAATACAATAACTACCTCGCCAACTTTTATCTCTTTAGATCCGTCCCCTTTTAAGATTTTAGCCAAGTAACCTTCCTCCATGCATTCCATCTCCACTGTAGCTTTATCCTTAAAAAACAGAAGCTTGTTAGTTTTGATATTTGGGAAGGCCTTAAGGAGGAAGAAAAGTTCCCATGAATCATACTGTTTCAACTTCACATAGTACTTCCCCAGGAGAAACTTTGTCGCCCTCTTTCTTCAACCATCTCGCAATATTACCCTGCATAAATAATGAAGTTAGCACAAGAAGAAGTATTTCACGAACTTTTATCATTTGCATAAGTTTTACAGATTCACACATGGCAGCAAAACACGTGCCTCCGTCATTGTAGGTGAGAGGGAAGGCATCCCGATTTCCTGGTGTGGAGGCAGACCTAGTTGTCATTTGACAGAAATTAGCTGATGCAGGGGAATATCATTTTGCAACCAGAATGTAACCATAAAATTACCTAAACACTAGAGAGGCTTCAGTAATTTGTTTGGACGTGTAGTGGATGACAAGCTGGATATTCAAATATGAGATTTTTATTTTGTTTCTTCTTTTGGCTTTCTAAACTACAACAAGAAGATAAAAAAAAGAAAGAGAGAAAGAAATTGTTGTGCTGGTAATCATTCAAAAGCAGCAATGATGAAATGGCTGGCCACAAGTTCTTCCTGTGATCACACAAAAATTATCCAAAGAGGAAAATGAATGCTCTAGTACCAGACCTAACGTCTACACTACAGAACGTGAAACTGTCTGTTATAGGACAATTACCATACTAGACAAAAAGTTTCGACCCCTAAACATTCATTTGGAAGATTAATAACGTAGTCCACACTTGCTTAATACTTGCTGAACCTTGATCGACGATAGAAGATTGTTCAAATATCCAGGAGAATATAAACTCACCAGAGTCGGAAGACAATCCCCTCCTCAACACCGAATGTGACCTGTATTGCAGAACAATGAAATAGAAGATTTCAAAAGGGATGAAATGAGTAGCATCTAGATATAAAGCCGTGATCATATGGGACATGATGTATGTAGGGAAAAGGCCATTTTACCAGGACGACTCCTTTCCAGACACAATTGAAGGCATTGAACTCCTAATTCTTCCACCCACTATCCCATTTGTAGTGTTGCTAAATGGGTCTGTCCTTGATATCTACAATAGCTTTAATAAGGTTTTGTTGCTCTAATTTAATTGAGCTAAGGAGAAAATGACAACAAGAACATTATCCAATATAGTCACAAAAGGGTGAAAGGTGCAGGAAATCGTCTCATGCACAGATAGAAAGAGTTCAGCAGACAGGCAACCAAAGAGCTACAGGTAGGGTGAACTTTGCACTTACCGTGCCATAAGTTGCAGGAAAAGAAGGATATAGTCTTTCTGCAAAGCATGAAAGCAATTATTACTACTCATGCCATGACAAAAAAAACGGCCCAATGAAAGCAACTAATGCTGCCATAACATAAACATGTCCTTTTATCCTCACAATCTCAGTTTAACCAGATATTTGATGGGTGGAGGACGAAAGAGATCAGAAATAATCAGTCTCTATTCTGCTCCGTCAATGTTCTAAATTAATTTTATCTAGAACATCATTTTTTACAGTAGTTTCCCAAGAACAACATGGCCTCATCCAAATTTCATTATTTATGATCTGTAACCCGTCAAAAATTCAATCAGCAATACTTTCTGGAAGCTTGAAACAATTTTGTGGCTTTCAGTTAGGCTTGGTCAGGAAGGATGAATTTAGAGAGTCGACTGGATGAGTGGATGGAATTAAAGAGATGCAATTCTTACCATTCCTTATACAACTGGATGTACGAGAACCATTGGCGAACCAACACGCAGAATTTGCCTGCTCTTGCTTCAGAAGCTTATTAACATTCCGCAACTGCAGGCATTAAGTTCCATAAGAACAAATTTCAAGGAAAATACTACCTTGTCCTTTTCCAATAGAAGTAAAAAAAGAAAAAAGTTATTCACAACAGAGTAGAACCAAGCTTTGACTTTCCGTTATACTCTATCAAGCTGAAATGATGCATGAAACTAGAACACCAAGAATTCACATAATCCATTCTTGACATCAAACCCAAAACAACAACAGCTCAGTTTTTTGGACTCGCAAAGCAAAACAACCAAATCCCTCGTTCATTTGCGGAACTAAAGATAATCACCAATATCTAAATAAAACCCATTGTTGAACTCAATTACACGTCATAAATTATTTGTAACCATCAATCAATCACGACCAGAAAAAACCACGTCCTCGAAAAGCGAAATCAAGCACTACCCATAAACAAATTCTCCAGATCAAACTCGATTACGACTCATAAAACCCCTTCATTTTGCCAATCGTCAGACCCGCCAGAACCAAGGCGCTCGAGAAGCGAAATCAAACGCGACCCCGCGATGAAATATCCGATCTTTAACCGCCAGGAACAGAAAAGCTCGAATCTTGGTAGAAAATTCCTTACCTTTCTGGAGTGACCGATCACGCGAGAAGCGCAGCCCATTTTCGTTTCCTTCCTTCCGCGCCACCAACAGACCGACTAAACCAAATAAAAATGGACGCTGAGTGAGAGGGATTAGGGTTCCCAAGTCAAAACGTGATTCCTGACGATTCAAAGGTTAAAAAGCAAATGGGCATGGAAATGGATCCGCCAGTCGCGTTATTACACCCTCCCTCTTCTTTTTACTTGACTAAAATTAGGCTGAAGAAAAATGATGACCGACCCTTCGCAAAAATTATAAGCCAATGTTTAAGTGTGCGTTTTGGATTAATAAAATACAATGATATGCTGCTAACTCATTAATATGCTGGCCACTTAATTCAGGGAAATTCTGTCAATCCTAGTTTTGAGGAAATTAACATGTTCAGGCCCGATGGGCTTGCGAGAGGCCCAGTAAGCCCAGAACCATCGGGTACACAATAACACGTTACCAACCCAGTTGCAATGACAGTCAATAATAACATACACCCGACCACCGAGAATGACCGCCATAATCGAGTAATTATTGATTCTTTGACAAGCTTTCCGAAAGTCTAACCCTGGCCTGGTCCATGTAGTGGCGAAGGAACGCCTTGGCGGCGGCGAGTTCTAAGGGTTTGGTTTGGTACAGATAATGTGTTCTTCTGGCATGCCCTCGGACTCAGCTTGTGGGCTTGTTGCTGCCTCCCGGTTCACCTGAGGAAATGACTTATAGACGCTATATCGAAGGAGAATGCTTAAGTTGTTACATTTGTTGGCTCCCCGGAATGAGTGCCTTCAATCAGTGATGGTCCCACTAGAAAGTTGACGTTTTCCATGGACTTGTGATACCCTACATTGAAGAGTACCCAAGATCAGGTAAGATGAAAAACAAGAACGGGATCGATGATCACAGAACAGTTTGCACAGTCAGGGCAAGACGGGTATATTCAAGCAAGAGGCT
This sequence comes from Melastoma dodecandrum, assembly GCA_029817715.1. Lineage (NCBI taxonomy): Eukaryota > Viridiplantae > Streptophyta > Magnoliopsida > Myrtales > Melastomataceae > Melastoma > Melastoma dodecandrum. The sequence goes on from JARUPY010000271.1 coordinate 868,173, forward strand.
CAACATTTCTGTTAAAACTTTCGGGCAGCTATGCAAACTAATCACATCAACTGGCACCGTACCGAGACATCTTCTCGTTGGATACTGGACCGTGTTACTCCCCTGAAATCCTCTAAAGAACTAGACTTATTCTACCGAAAGAAAAACCTGCGATGCTATTCTCAAGAGGAAAAGAAAAGAAACAACAAATGCTATCCTTCCATCTTCCGAGTTCCATCTAAGCAGATACATGCATCGCTTACAAAACTATCAACAATTGGACAATGGCGGGGATTAAAAGAATAAACACCCTTTTTCCTAGTCGAATAGCAACAAGTTAATAACTAAAAGAACAGCAATCGAAGTCCAGCTAAAGATCCTAACTAGCCACAAAAGTGATTTGTAGATTGCAAAAAAGAAATCACAATCAGAACAAACCAGCACTGACAAAGAAAATAGACATACCATTAAATCCACACCGAAAACTACAGCATGTCAAACCCCTGCATACTGTCTCAAAACCCTCTTGCCTCCCGTCATGAGAGCCGCAACCGTTCCGCCAACGGCTCCCGCCACCGCCGCCGACCTAACCCCCCTCGCGGCCCTATATAGGACCCCTGTGGCCAACCCCGCCCCAACCGAACTCCACAGATCCTCCACGTCCGCATCCCTCACTGCATCAATTGCGCTTTCCGCGCCTGCATACATCAACCCTATGATGCCCACACGGTTACCCCACTTACGCCCTGCATGACCTGACGAATTGAGCACCCGATTGACCTTGAGCTTCAAGGTGTCCGATCTCTCGAACGATCGTAGCGCTGAAGTGAGACCATAGGCGGCCCCGATGGAGGCGCCAGCGAGGTAAGATGTACCGGTATAGAAGGTGAGGTTCTCGCCCCAGGATCTGCGGCGGCGGAGAGACTCCTCCTGGAAGAGGAACTCCGGAGACGTCGGGAGGGAATAGAGGTTTAGGGTTTGAACGTTGACGTCCCTGTTGAGTTCCTTGTAGGGGTTGTACAGCCGGCGACCGCCGCCGTCAGAGCTCGGATCCGACATCCTCGCCGCCGTCGAGAAGGAGAGATGTCGCCGCTCAGGTTGCTAGGGCTTCTTCAAGAAGAAAGATATTCTGATGAGAAGTCTGGCACCATATTATCATGGGACTACAGCATCTCGGCTATGCATTGGTTGACCGACTACCAGGGACGAATCGGGAACTTGACACGTGGGTCTTCACGGAAATTATCCTGGAAGCGTCCCCGCTCAATCTATGGGCCCAAGAGAGTGGGCTGGGCTGAGTTTTAATGGGCTTGGCAACAATTGATGGATCGAATCCGTGATATGTAGATGTTGATTAAGAGGTTAATGATACTGCTAATTCGAAATTAACTAGTACACCTGTTAAACACATCTAAATTAGCTATATGGTGGTACATAATTGATGAGCGGTCGTGTCGAACAGGACGATAGTCGTTGCACGAATGACGTGAACTTGCCTTTGGCTAACGGGAAGACCTTCAACCTCTCGAAGCTAGTCCACGACCTGGTCTTCGCCTTGAACCGCCACCACCTCCCCCTGACGGTGATCTGAGTCGAATTTCCGAAAGTTAGGTTTGTCTCATGGCTTCCTGATTATAACATGGGTGCATATAAAAAGATGTTGGAAATTAATGTCGAAAAATACAATGATCGGTCCTATCCGACACTGGCGTGTCTTCGAGATGTGTTTGAGTTATTGCGTCTTTGGGTAGATTCTTCTGGGAATAAGCGAGGTGGTTTGATGCTAACCTGACTCTGTTCTGATTCCATATCAGGGTTCGATGTGTAAGGACTTGGGGCATCAGTGATCAGGTCGCAAGGAACTTCGTTGGCTATTCCGATACTCTTGAGCCGGTTCAGCTCCGCAGCACTTCCATCCCAAGATCAGGCCTGTCCTTAATGGCAACCTCTTGTTTGAATTGGCAAAGAACCTGTGAGACGTTGGACCTTAATGTTAGTGTGTGCACTTATGTGCCAAGACACTTTAATGTATTTGTGGATAAATAATTAATAAAGGCGAGTATTTGTCATTGATTATTTTACTTTTTTGCACGTAAAATTATTAATGATAAAGTCCTACAAATTATTGAGTATATTAATATGAAATAGTCCATAATCGGATAGATATTTAGAGGGGACATGAATATCTAGATTATCGCTAAGTGTAACTGAGGTCATGATAGACCAAGGGATAATGTATCCAGGTTATACTTCGGGGTACCCTGAGATTAGGGTTACTGGACACGACCCGTTTAAGAGGATACCACATATTAAACATCATTGGTAAATCCTCTTTATGAACAAGTGTAACTAATCTTTTGACTTGAGACCTTCATTTATTCTATGCGTGGAGTTTGAGCACTTTGACGTCGTTAAAAGCAATTTTTAACCGGATTATGAGTAATACGATTGTTGGATGTGTGACAAAGCGTAGAGAGAATAATGTTGAGTCAAGATAGGATTCATCGCTCTTTTGGATTAGAGAGTTGACATCTAGGCCACTTGATAGAGATATTAGTGACTCTAAAATCCATGGCCATAGGAGGAATGTTTTACATTCAAGAGAGTCTATTATATCTTGGTAATCAAGTAAAACAATTAATTGATTAGATGAAGAGATTGAATTACACGGTAATCAGTTCATAGGGGTTTATGATTTATAATCATTATCCTAACACGTTGGGTGACTAAAAACTGTTGCTAGACGGTTACCTTAGTTTGTGTATAGATATACACTGCCTTCGTGTATAGGACCTAGAGGGTCGCACGCATAGCACGTCGACACGAACACTGTATTATTGATTATTTTAGTGGATACTAAAATTGATCCTTTTATTATTTTAGAATTAGAATTAATTGGATTATTTATTTATTCTGAAATATCGGAAGCAAATAAATCGACCAATATCGAATGTGGATTTATTCGGGTCAAAAAATTTATAAAGGATGTTAAATAAATATTTATTTACTTATTTATATATATATGAGATACTTTATTTATTAAAATAATATTTGAATTATTAACGTCACACGTTATGCATTATTTGATTTAATATATATATTTTAATAAAATCATATCAATTGATTTTAAAACGGAAACTATCTTTAATTTATAGTCATGAATCCAATGTTACGTTTTAAGAAATTAAAAGGGAAAGTGTTTGTCGATTCATTTGTGGAGACTTGAAAAGAATCAGAAAGAAATTTACTTTAGTAGTTCGGGAGAGAAAAACCACAGAAAGGAAAAGTCCCAAAGATATACAGAGAGTTTTGTGAGCTTCCGAAAATTTTTTGTCGATCCAAGAGGCTAGCACTTACGGGATCGTTGAGAGGTTCGTAATCGTGTGCGCGTGGATACCGTTAGAGGAGTCACACGCGAGGCTCTCGATCTATTGTTCCTGATCACGTTTTGTTTCGCCGAAAATTTCAAGATATATTTTTCGGATAAGATTATGTTATTATTTATCTAAAATTTATACGTACAAGGAGATTTTGTTATTTTTTGGCATAAAAGTTTATAATATTTATTTCTGCTGCGTCCAAAAACTATCACTGAAGACCTTGATCGCGACCAGTGTGTAGTCAAGGGTAGCCTTGTACATCAGTCCATGCACTCCTCCTATCTTCAGCTTCTCTGAGAAATAATTGGTTGCCTTCTCAATCTCCCCGATTGAGTACTTCTTGTAAGGGATGCCGATATTTGCGATACTCTCGACTGCCATCTTCCTTTCTGTGATACTGAGGCCAGCAGCCTTGAAACTCTCTCTGCTTTCCTGTTCCATTAATCTTCTCTGTTGTATAACTTGCGTCCTTCAGCTGTCGGTGCCAGTGTTGCTACGAAATGCTGCCGCTTCTCCAGGTCCGGTGGCCGAGACCATTGTTGCTGTTCCTTAGGGTCGAGTTGCTCCGGTTTTCGTACGTCTGTGGGTTGCATCCATTGGTGGTCCTTAGCCTCATAATCTACAGCCACAGCATCTCTGCATGACATGTCATAACTATGAAGCGATTGCTTGAATTCAAGCTGCAATTTCGCCATCTCTGCTTCCATTCAAACCTGTTTCGGACACGCATATTAGATTACCGCCCTGCATCTCGGCTACTATCATTTTTGTCAGAACATACCGAGTTCTAAGATGCAAAGAGATAGAGTGCTCCGAATCAGAGGATTGTGCGAAGATGTCTGATGAAAATGAGGTGTCGGAGGAGGATAGGAAGCTGAACAAGTTCGCACGGTTGCTGATATCTGACGAAGAACTTTCTGAAAATTTCCTGGAAATGTATGTTTCCATCGGTCTCGGGATTCTATGAATGGGTTTTCTCGTGCCGTATGAAGTCGGCGGCAATGAATCACAGCTATTTCTCGAGTATGTGCTCTCCGAGCTCCGCTTTTGTATCTCCCGATTCTGCACATGCTTCTGCAAATAGCAGTGGTTTATTTGAGATTTCTGAGTGCTCGCGATCAGTTCTTTTTCCTATAACTCTTGATTCCAGATCCTCAAATTACCTTTTGAGGTCATAGGAGTCGGGCATATTTGTTCAGGGTTGGGATCAATCTCCTTCAAGAAATTCAGCATCGTGAAACTAATCTCGGAAGCCTGCAAGCTGAGTGGAGTCGCCGGTCGACTCGCGGCTCGTCAGTTGTGAAGCCTGCTTTTGCAGACAAAAATAAACGGAGCACGACTCTGGAGCAGCTTTCATCAAGGTAGCGCCTGGATTCTTGAACTTCCTGGTGCTATGATCGATATAATTTTTCTCAGGCAACAGTATCATCTCGCACAAAATCTCATACAGGCACATTGCAAGACGAAAGAGCTTCACCTGGTGAGTGCATTACGGGTGGAAGTGCCAACGACAATATTGGTTAAGCAATTGGCAATAATGAAATCGATCAGCACCCTTGGAAGGTCGGCGTCTTATAGGACTACTTCCTTAGCCTCAACCTGAATAACGATCACATTCGCGGCTCAATCTCCAATCTCGCAACTCCATTGAATAGTCTAGATCACACCCGGTTGTGCTTACCCCTTCCCGACGAAGAATCCACCGTATGGAAGGAAAAGCTGCTTCGCCTCTTCCTTACTCAGAGGCCTTCCGCCTCTTGGAGCGAAATCGGCATCTCCTGTGAGAACATCATTCCCGAGTTAAACATGGAAAATCATCCTACACGTGAATCGGCTCCTATCTCTTAACACCTCCTCGCCCAGAACCGCACCTGGATGGGAGCTCTCGGTTCGGACATGAATTAGAAAGGACATAGGCGCGCAGCTGAATAAAACTAATACAAAATTTACGAATTTGAGCTCGATCTATCTCGAATTCGAGTTGCAAGACTCGAATATAGACTTATTTAAACTTGACTCGAATAGTTTAAAATCGATTCGATCGACTTACGGTCTTGAACTCGATTAAAAAATGATTTATTATTAATATTTATTATATAATATTACATGATTCATGATTACGAGAGTCATAAGTGTTAAAGGGTCGAGCCCGACTCGTTTGATTAACGAGCACGCTTGAGTTCGGTTATACCTCCTTGTGAAGGGACTCGATCAGTTTTCGCCCTAAATAAGAGGTCGTTTTAGTCTGAAATAACTGGACAGCTAGAGTCGCTTTTTAACTCAAATGACAAAACGGGTGAGCAGCAAACATTACCAAGTAATAATCTTACCATATTCATTCGCTAAAATAAATTAAAGGAAAATGGACATTAAAAAACTCACAAGATAACATCAAACCAAAACCAAGACAGGGTAGGGGACGGGGGAGGGGGAACAAAAGTTCAGAACACAGAGGACTTTTAGGCCACACTCCATACAACACAACGCAACACGTCGAACTGGGGAGAGAGAACACGTGTCCCAGATAATCCAAAGGTTTTTGTCCTTGTCCTCCCCCATGTTTCCCATGCCTCCACCCCCTCCTCTATGTCCCTCTCTCATTGAATGATAAGTTATTGATAACTTTCCTTATCTCTTTCTTTCTTTCTTTCTTTTTTTGCGGGGGTATTTGGAAACGTGTCCATAGAAAGACTGCATGGGATTGGATGGCAAATACAAGCCCCGACAATTTAAAAAAAAAAAAAACAAAGGAAATGAAGGGGGTATTTTGGAAATGGGGAATAATAATAATAATAATAATAATAATAATAATAATAATGATGATGATGATGATTTTGTTTATATGGTTATTTTTTTGGTTAATCATATGGTTATTTTTAGGTGTTGGGGAGTGGGAGGTGGTGAAAGGGAAGGCGAGAGGGGCAGACCCCATAATTTCTCATCTCATCTCATCTCATCTCATATCATCATCCCTCCCCGTTGCTTTGCCCACCCGAGTACAAAGTCTTTTCTGTTTCTTCAGCTGGTAAGTGGGTTCTGTTCACGGGTTTTGGGGGAATCCCGGATTGGTATTTTTCCCCCCTGTTGATGGTCTGATGTGGGTGTGGGTGTGCTGTGGTGTTTAGGGTTTGGTTGAATCTTGATGAGGATGCGTTAATCGTGTGTACCCAGTTGGTGGATTTATGATAAGTAGGATGGATAATTGGTGGGATGATAACCGAAAGGTTGAATCTTTATGAGAGGGGGTTGGGTCTGGTGATCTGTGCTGCGTTGTTGCTCAGATCCATGGGAATCATGTGATTATTACATGGGGTTTGGGGTGGGAGGTTTCCTGCTTTTTCCTTATCTTTGTTTTTACGAGGTTCTTTTCTTTCTCGTGAGGTCTTGTGCCTTTCCCTCTACTCTTTTTTTTCTTGATTTGGGTGAAAGGGGGTTGGTTTTTATGGCTTCTGCCTGTATTTTTTAGGGAGGGGGTTGGTGTTGTGGATAAGGTCCCAGGTGTCCCTCTGATTGAGATGTTTTAGCATGGCGGAGGAAGATACGGGTGAGGATTTTGCAGGTTATATAAAGTGTTTGGATCCAGTGGTATGTCATCTGATCCGAATCACAAGAGATTGGGATTTGTAGTAATGGGGATTAATTGATCGGCGAATTGGGTTTGGAGGTAACTGTAGAACTGGGGAGTGAGGTGGATATATATATGGAAGAGATGTCTCCGTCTCTTTCCGTTGCTCTGAATGTGGGAACCTCCGTGTGCGAGACATCTGCAACGTCAATGGAGGTCACGTGCCTTGCCGCAAGCTTGTTAGGGAATCCTGTTACGCAGAACACTAGTCTATGCACGGGAGGTTGTAGCAATTCAGAGCATGCTGTCAATTCGGCTGTGGAAACATCCAGAAAGGACAGCAGTGGAGGAGCTAACATTTCGGAATCTGTTCCGGAACTTCGAGATGCTCCGATGAATGAGAGTGAAGAAGACGAGGTTTTATCAACAGGGGACGAAACTTGCGGGATAATTGCCGATGAGTTATTGGCACTGGCATCTGGATCAGAAGTAGCCTTAGAAGATAACGGCGTTATCATAAAACCGATGAAGATTGACCAGGTCCCAGCAGAGGCTGTCATACTGAGCAGTACAGTTAGCGGGAAGGTGACTGGAGTCGACGTGTTTGTAGAAACCGCCCCGGAAGTTGGTGAATCTGTGCAAGAGGCGAAGGTGGAGGTCGAGCTTTCTAAGGAGAAGAACCTCGGTAAAGGAGGTAAAAGTGTTTATGAACTTGATTGTGTTCCTCTGTGGGGATCTGTCTCTATTTGTGGGAAAAGACCTGAAATGGAAGATGCAGTTCAGGCCATACCTCAGTTTATGAAGGTGCCCATTAAGATGCTCATCGCCGAGCAGGCAGTTGAGGGGATTAGTCAGAACTTAACTCATATAACAAGCCACTTCTTTGGTGTTTATGATGGCCATGGTGGCCCACAGGTATGTAATGAACCTCAGTTTCTTGTTGCAGCTTTCCAGTGCCATTTTCATGTCGTCTTTTGTTTTGCTGAATTTGGCGTCTTGATTGTTGTAGGTTGCCGACTATTGCCGCGATCATATCCACTTGGCTTTGGTTGAAGAAATAGGGCGCATGAAAGACAATGTGCGCAACGGAACTGTTGTTGGAGACATCCGACAATTAGTATGGGAGAGTGCCTTTACAAATTGTTTCAAAAGAGTCGACACTGAGATCAGTGGCTTAGCTGGTGGAGATATGACTTGTTGCGAAAAAGGAGATTCTTCCATGATTTCTGGGCCCCTTGCTGCCGAAACAGTCGGTTCCACCGCCGTAGTCGCTTTGGTTTGTTCTTCTCACATAATAGTTGCGAATTGTGGCGATTCAAGGGCTGTCCTCTTGCGGGGAAAAGATTCGATCCCTCTTTCCATTGACCATAAAGTGAGTATTACTGCCTGTCTGGCTTGTCGATTCCACGTGTGTTGATCCTCGGTACTGGTATCATTTATATGTTTCTTGTTTCAATTAAATTCAGCCCGACAACAAGGAAGAGTATGAAAGAATTGAGCAGGCTGGTGGGAAGGTCATTCAGTGGAATGGATATCGGGTATTTGGCGTACTCGCAATGTCAAGGTCCATCGGTGAGTGACATGTCTCTTCATATCCTGCATTGGGCATTAGATTGATGCCTTTGGAATGACTCCTGGCAATGTGATTTTTCGATTCAGGCGATAGATATTTGAAGCCTTGGATAATACACAAGCCAGACGTGATGCTCATTCCTCGAGCACGGGACGATGAGTGCCTCATCCTAGCGAGTGATGGATTATGGGATGTGATGACTAACGATGAAGCTTGTGAAGTGGCTCGAAGGAGGATTTTACTGTGGCACAAGAAGAACGGGGTTTTACCATTCGCCGAGAGGGGCAAAGGGATCGATCCAGCTGCTCAAGCAGCGGCACAATACCTCTCGATGCTCGCCATTGAGAAGGGAAGCAAGGATAATATTTCAGTGATCGTTGTTGACCTAAAAGCCCATAGGAAGTTTAAGACCAAGCCGGGCGGAGAATCGCCACAGGTTGCTTGTTAGGTACACTCGTGGTATAATGCGCGCTGGTGAAGCTGCAGTGACGATGAACACATAAGATGGTCCATTCTTTTTTTCTTATGGGCTTACATGTGAGTGGAACTTAGTTGTTCAGGTGATGGTGATATATGTATATAAGGTAAGTTGTTTCACAAGGATTATGCTTTACCGTGAACCGCTATTTGCTAGTTGATTTGCAAGCTAATCTTAAATTCCCATAAGAATGACCGCCTACTCAGTGATCAGACAGGGGAGGTCGCCTTGTAATAAGCATTCATACATAAATAAACGGCCCGGGTATCCTAACATCAATGTTCGTACGGCAACAAACTTAAATAGCATGGCCACAAAAAATACAGCATCGTGCGATCAAAATTGGCCGCGTCTACCTACGACGCTGCCTTCTTAACTCCGGAAACTTGAGAGGGGTAGGGAGATAAGCAACATATGCATTGTCCTGGCGTCTGAACTTGCAACCCAGTTGGAGAAAATGCTGCCTCAAAGTCACGAAGCTCATCCTCAGATCCTTGGATATATCAGTTGGGTTGGATTCAAAATCATCGGCGAAGAGCGTCAGCACCAACACGTAGCTGATCAGAAGATCGATTTTCTCCTTGGGCAGGAATTTAGATCCAGCAACCGAGAACAGGCCCGAGAACTTCTGGCGTAAGATGGATGGGATCTTATGGTCCTTCCCAGAAGATACACCGTCCAAGGAATGCTTGTCTTTAAACTTGATGAGATGCATGATGAAAGAGAAAATTGAACCGAGGGTCTGCTTCTCTGTCTCGTCCTGCAACAACCCCATAAAATGTGTGAATTCATTCCTTAAACGTAACTATGAAGTTCGAACAAGAAGACCACATCGCACCTCAATATCCCGGAGCTTTTGGATTCTATTGCAAACAAAAGTCGGATAAACTGGAGGAGATATTTCTTCTCCAGCTTCAAGAAGTTGAAGAATGTCCCCACTGTAATCCCACTCTCCCTTGAGAATAATCTTGTCCAGAGGATATGCCTCTTTTGGCGTGGTCGCAGAAACATTGTGGGGAGGAACATTGCGAGCAACATGAGAACTAGTGCTCTCCAGAGCTTCCTTGTTTACCTCGACTTCCCTGATCTTCTCATCTAGATCCTCCCTAGCATCCGGATCATCCACTAGTTTTAAGGATTGCAACATCTGATCCTGCAGGAGATAAAAGAAATCCGCGTAACAAGCAAATACACCAATAGGCTTCGAAATCAACCGTTCCATCAATAAATTACAACTTCATACAAGGACCCAGTATTCTTACATCTGAAGTGGACTACCGGCCTTGACATGAATGTATACTTAAACAGCTAAAAGTTGATCGCACCACAATGCAAACTAACAATTCCAATGAGAAACAATCGCAACACAAGCCAATGCAGTAAGTTAAGAAGCAGGGTCGAATTTTACCCGCCGAATGGATTGCTTGGTCCCGAAGATACTGGTCAGCTGCCTAATACCCTCGTATCTGTTCTGCGCGGACAGTTCTTCCACTGCCAACTCCGACTGCTGATCGTCAGCCTCTCTGGACGGAACCTTCGTTTCCATCCTAAATACCTATTCGCGTTAAGGAAAAAAAAAAAAGAAAGCAAGAGATTCTTCATAAAAAACCGACATCACCGATCACGAATCCTAAAAAGAGGACAAGAAAATCAGCGACCAACCCTGTTAGCGGCAATCGGGACCACCCTAAGGACGCCGGACTCTTTGTCGAGAACCCCGAGGGCATAGCTACAGCCCTGGACGGCGGTGGACTCGCCGGAGAAGCTGGATCCGACGAACTCGACGGAGGAGGAGGACGGCCGGAAGGCTAGCTGGAGTCGTCCTGGCTTGGAGGCGTTCCTGAAGACCCGGACCTCCGACCGAGGGGAGTCCGGGTTGGGGTTGGGGTGGTAGCCGGAGGGGAAGTAGGCGACCAAGGGAGGGATCTTCTCGGGGTCGTCTGGGAGGACCGAAATGGTGGCCGTGAGCTTCTCCCTCTTGCGCTTGTGCGTCGTACTCGTCTGCTGCCGCTCTTCCTCCGAATCCATTACTCGCTCCGCCGCCTCCCCGGGACCAGGGTTTTGGAGGGGTGGAAATCCTAGTTCTATTTAATTTCCTGGACGACCATCCCTCTGTGCTTGGAATAAGTCTAATTAGAAATTTAAATCCCAAAAATTATATCCCTCGGAATCATATTTTTTACTCTATTTTAAATTACTTAGTATTTTCAATTTCTATGAAAAACTATTTTTTACAACAATACGTTTCTAGCATTAATTTAATTTAATAAAATTATGCTTCTTAAATAATAGTTAAAATCTTAAAATGTTGAAGCTCAATTACAATTAATTAAAAAAGAGACTTCAAAATGTTATTAATATCTCAACCAAGACCAATCGTGAAAAAGCGAAATATTATTTTATCTAAATTCAAGTTCGCATATGGGACATTTCCAATTCCAATTCCAATTCCAATCCCAATCCACTCTCATTTCTATTTTGGATAATTATCCCAAATTCCAAGTTATAACCTAAGATCCATAAAACCAACGGCCCAAATCCCACCCGTAATTTTATCCGTCAGAATTGAGAAGCTGACAAATCAAGACCGTTACAGAGGGAATAAATTAGAAAAACACCAATCACCATAGCGAATAAATTCCAGGGCAGGGCCAACTCCGCGCGTCACCATGAGCCTGTCCCCTTCGATCCAATTGTCGCTGAGATGGAACGGGTGCGGGAGGACAAGCAGTGGGAAAGGAGGTACTTCGAGGAGTCGCATCCCAAGGTGGTGTTGCATGGAGAGGAGTCCGCCCCCGGGGAGGAAAAGCAGCCGGAGTGGGAGGATTTCTTGGACGCCGAGGAGAGAAGTTCAACGTAACCTATAGCTGGCAGTGAAGGAGGTGATGCATAGGACTCAGAGGGACATGGATGCCGAACATTGAAACATTACTGAATTCAACGACTTTCTACACCCCGCTGACACTAAAAACCCTAAGCTACTCCAGTGGTTGTGCAAGGAGGAAGTGAGGGAAAGAAATTCAGACAAAGATGGGAAGGTAAATTTTAACAAGTTCTTCCGCGGAATCTTCGACTTGGTATGAGACTACAGTGAAGAGACGCATAGCAGCAGCACCTCAACGTCCATGCATCTACCAGCCTAATCTCCACCCAAGAAGGTAGGAATCTGCTCCTGTTTGTCCCTCCCCTCCCCCCAACCCGGCTGATTTTACAATGTGTTTTATTAAGTTACTTTGAAAAAGAAACGTGGCACAAGAACTCGGGAGTCTCGTTCACATTTATAGATCTAAAAATGTATTCTTTTAGGTCAGTAGAAAACCTTCCGAGGAAGCACAAGCTCTCCCTCCCTCCCACCTGAAACCCCAGGGCTTTTAAAACTCTCGCCCTTTGTAAGGCATTTCCTGAGGGGGAGAAAAAGCCGAAGAAGGGTCCGCTCAGGCAACCGCACAAGATATAGGCTTCAATGTATAGGCGCAATGACTCACCGGGGAGAAGCCGGGCCCATAAGAAAATGGTCTTGGATGGCCAATGAGCATCGGTTGTCCGTACTGTATGATGAGGAGCAGTGGTTATTAAATAATGGTAACTATAGCTATAGCAAAAAGTCCAGGCAAAGCGTGCAGGAACACAGAAAAACTCATGCATCACTTGTTCTATTACTCTACTATAGAGGAAAACAATTTCAAGGGAAAACAGCATACGTGAGGTCCAGCAGGGGGCAAATATGCTTGTGGTGATTGCACGGGTGCGACCTGAGGATTAAATATGACGGGCTGATGTGCTACGTACGGTCCAAGCTGGAAGTTAATGTTGACCATCCATCAGGAACATGAGAAAAATACGAATGTCAAACGATACTGTATACAGTAAGAGTATGCTTTCATGATAACGCCATGAATTATTTCCGACAGGAATATGATGCCTCATTGTCCATAAAATACGCAACATAAATCACGATGACTTGTACCAAATGATGGAGAACTCTGATGATACCAGTCAACACAGGGAACAAAGACGATCCTATATTATGTATGAAAGCTTGTCCTTTGTCTGAAAGATCTTGACCTTACTGATGGCCAACCCTTGCCACAGGCAGCAAAACATACAGCTTCTTGAAACAAAATGCCAGAATATAAAGTACTCACCCCAACTCCGACAGGCATCCCATGCATTTGGGGCATCCCGGATAAGTTAGCATGAAAGTAGAATGAGCTATCGCCAACCGGTGAAATCGGTCTCACAGGTGCTTGAGAAGGAACAAAACTTTTAGCATTGGGATTAAGCTTGAATTCCTGGTACGACACAGTAACAACAATGAAAGTAGACATTCAGTCAGCTGATTAAGAGAGAGACTCAAAGCTAGAAGTACAACAATAAGATTGAAGTAACAAATAGTTGAGTGCGAAACTAAAAGGAGAAGACCTTGGTATTGGGATTTAACATTGACTTTTCAGATGATAGAGAACCTACAGACGAACTGGGAGTCAAACCAGCACCAGCTGAAGCTGATGCCCGACCCGGACGATCAGATGTTGATGATACTGAACTACCAGGCCTTCCATGAGATTCTACAGATAATTTTTCCCCAGGTATTCCTTGAGTTTCCAGTTGGTCACCAGTAGGATTTTTCTTACTCTGCTCCTTCATAGAAACTTGGGAAGATGTAGAGGTTGTGACTTTAGAAGATGAACCCCCTTTACCATCACCATTATGGCAGTCATCATGGCCACCAGAGGAAGAAACTGAATCTGCACAAAGCAAAGTAGGGTAAACAAATCTAATGAAAATGTATAATATTTAACAGATCTTGGATATTGTACATTAAGCAGCCCCCAAAGCAGCTATCCTGGCATCTTAGTTAAGAGACATTCAAATTAGACAGCAAGTTTATCTGAAAAGGGTTACAATTTGCATCTCCAGAGGAAAGAAAAAAATGGGACTCAGAAAAGTATCAGAATACACAAATAAAAAAGAGGAGTTTTGTCTTCAGCACGCATGAGTAAAGACATCACTTACCGTCAGCTTTTAGAACACCAGAAAACTTGGGGTGCGGCACCTGTAGAATTAGAGGAAAGAAAGCATTGATTTCTTAATATCGGCACTGATCTGAATCAAATATAGGCCACCAAAATATGATAAAAGTGTGTTCTCAAGGCAGCATCCAATTATGACATACTGGTTTCTGCTGGTCACCATCACTAGTGTCTCTATTAGCTCTATGTGGATCGGTGATGGTCCTCTGAAATCTACATAAATAAAAAATCAAAAAAAGTAACATGCAGCCCAAAGATTCCGATTTGGCGTGGCACAAAAATGTCACCGAAACCAAGTAAAAGATTCTCAGATTTGCAGGACCACCTGATTTCACCATCTGATTGAGAAAGAGTCGTGGGTCGATGAGGCAAGAGCAGTCTATCATTAATAACTGGCACTTTAGAAGACAGTGCATCGGCCGAATCCTTTGATTGAGACACTTGTGGAACATCCTGTAGCATCATGAGGAAAGTTGCATTATTCATCATCCGAGGTTTGTTCTGACGACTATAGCACACATATTTCGAACTTTCATGGTGAAATTGGCATTGATCAACATCTCAACATGAAGGAAATGGGAAGTCCATGAAAGGAAGCTTAAAGGGATGAACTCGTCTAACTATCTATATTATGGAAGAAAACGATGATATAATTGCATCTCATATCAAATGAGCTGAAGCAGGAATACCACACAGCATCAGGCAATGATATACACCATTCACATCTCAAAGAGTACAATAACAATGGGAAGGTGAATTTTTTTAAGATAATACTGTAGGATTAGGCCAAAAGTCATAATAATATTGCATGAATACCATGGATGATCTTGATGACAGCAAGGAATCATCAGAGTCAATTCCACCAGCCATACCAGAGAAAACTTTCTCAATAACAGAACTAGCGGCATCATCAAAAGTTTCCCCATTTCGTATATCCAGCAAAATATCCTCCTCCTCTTCGTAGCCACTGTCATCTGCCACCCTACCACGGTAAACAGAAGAGAACCTGGTCTCTTCATCTACATCCTCACTTTCAGGAAGATTTATTCCCCTTTCCTGTGAGACATAGTTGAGAACAAAATAAGACAAAAAGATGTAAATATTTCTAAAAGAACAAGCAACCTAATATTCTCCACCTCTGCCAGATGAAGATCCCGGGTGTCCTCTCTCTCGATTTCTTTGGCAATTCTTGAAGCCTCCAGTTCCAGTTGTCTCGTTCTGGGACCTCTTTCGAGCTTAGTTGTATAAAGCTCTTCATTGAAAGTACTCTTCACCCCGAAGAGTGCTTCATTGACTTCAAATTGATCCCAACCCCTACTGATGGTATACAGAAACAATACAGATCATGTTCATAACAGAGCATGCCCCTCAACTGAACACACACATCTATGAAAGCAGAAGAAAGCAGGGAGAAATGCCCATAGAAAAGGCTCTACCATCTGTTGGTCCAAACTCAGTCCTTTTCTTTTGGGTGTGAGTTTAATTTGGTAAAAACAGTCAGCCTGTCTCCTCCCCAATCAGGTAAAACCATTTCTTTTGAAAAGAACAAATATAATTAGCATATTTTGAGTTGGTGGGTTCATTGTGGAAGTGCAATCAATTTTATGCATACTACATTCAGATAATTGGAAAGGACTTCTCATTCATTCTTTTAGACAACCAATTCCATATAACGACGGTGAATGACTCTTCTCGGAAACAACCATGAAGAGTAGAAGAAAATGCATGAATTCAATATACATACCTTTTCCAGTGATCATCAAACAGATTTTCTAGTTCAGGGCAATGAGGATCGTTATCTTCAGGAACCCAAGGCTTTAGCTCTCTCTCCATATCATCAGGACGAGCTCGCGAGATGTAGGAATCTATCAACAGTTCTCGTTGCCTTTCACTTTGATACTCGTTAGATATTTCGTCTCTTGTAACAGAAACATCCTAGCATTGATGAATAAATTATTAATCAGATATGATCAAAATCATTATGCCACTTCATCTTCAAACACATCGCTCGATAACTGTATAATTCACAACCCTTTTTTTATACTTTTCGAGAAGCTATTACTTTATTACTCCACCAAACATTACTTTATGGGAGGAAATCAGGTACCTTAGCCACAATTTGGACCAGATCCTTGGCAGGAACAATCAGGGTCTTGGAAAAAGCTTTGCCTAAGGAATCTGTGCGAGTATTCTGCAGCTGGGCGGACATATCCTTCGTTAGGCGTGCCATTTTCAAAATTATTCCTGAAGAAACAATGCTGGTGAGAACCCTGAGATAGTTAAATTGGAAATCACTTTTTCTTTGTAGTTAAAGGAAAAAGAAGCCAAAGGCGGAGCCATACCAAAATCTCTGTCAACATTGGCAGCATGAAAGATTCCGGTGTAAACAGATCCATTTTTAACCTGAACCTCCACGTGATGTCCAATGAGACATGTAGAAAAATAGACTAGCCGATCTCGTGAGGCACCCCCAAATCCTCCAAATTTGTTACCACTCGAATAATCTATGCCAAAAATTAAGCTCGTTAAATAAGCACGAGTTCCCAGACAGCATAAATATTGGCATTGAAATTCTGTGTAATACTATCTTACGAGTATTTGCCATCTTGCCGATGCTAGATTTAACAGAGTGGAGCTTATTATCAACCCTACTCGCCCCTTCTCTTTCTACTTCACGACGACCATAGCCATTAGCAGAAGAATTGGGTTGTGCAAATTGTTGCACACTCATCCTTAGCAGAGACTTCAGGCCTATAGTATTATAGCACCATGAGAAGCATGCACTTAAAATAGTAGCAGAATTATGAATGAAGGCATTTTAACATCAATTATTGCTACTGAACTGTTAGTTCTGCCAAATTAGGAATCCGCAACCCAGAAAACTTAATGGGAAATGAAAACAAACTTCAACTTTAATGCTATGATAACAGCTGACACCACAGCTATGACAAAGTATCACTGCAGCCAAAAACCTACATTTAGAAAGACTTCAACTATATTGAATTTCCTTTCAAAATGAAAACATATTGGATTGTAAAACGTGGCAATTATAAAGAGCAGCCAAGGCAAGCACCTATGAAATGGAAAAGAAACTACATTTAGCTATCCATCCAAGGAAAACCCTTGAGCATCGTCATGCTGCAAGGGCAGGGAGCAAGAATCACAGATTGGCAATAATACCCTCATACAAGTCTCGGCAAGGATTAAACCGAACCCAGTCTGGATCCAACAAAGAAGAATCCCATTACAAGGCATCATTTTCCAAGAAAAAAGTATCCGAACCATTCAACCATTCTAAAAACACTTTGAGTGCCTCCTTGAAATCCGAATGGCCAGAAAATAATCAGTTGGGAAATATATACGAGCACAGCCGACAACCTGACAGAGCAACTCTCTCCTCAGACTTGACAATGACTTAAATCCCTAAATGATTTCAAATCTCATTAATACTGTAAGCCAAAGAAAAACCCAACCAATCTAACACCAACGCCTCGCCATCCCTAATCTCCAACCAGTGATAAGCACCGACCCTACATGCCTTCCCACAACAGAAGCTAACACATAACACGCGCAACAAATACGCAATCCCTCCCATAAAACAACTCGGAAACCGAGCATTACCTCGTTTCGAGCCGGGGAGAGGCTACGGCTAGGGTTAGGTTTAGGGCAACAGGCCTAGGGTTCCAGGGAGGGGCGATCGTACGGACGGGGTGCACAGATCGGAGGGGGAAGATCGGCGGTTGCGGAGCGGAGGGCGGGGGGTTCGATCGAGGGTTGGGGGTAAAAGACTCGGAGTGTTCGGCCTCTCTCTATCTCTCTCTCCGTGGTTTTGCGACTAAATTTTCGTGGGAGTTAAAAAAAAACGCCTTTTAATTATTAATTTTATATAAATTGGAAATTTCACGCTTGAGCGGAAACTACTTAAAAAGGCCTTTAGTTAATTAATAATAAATTATTGCCGGCTGCGGCTATCTCCCTTTTTCTTTTTGGTAGATGATTACTGTTTGTTTGACGGTTGCAATTATGATTTTCCATATAACTTTGACATTATTATTTATCTTATTTTTGTAAATTTTTTCGAACAGATTTCTAAGAAACATCGAAATAATGTAAAAGTCGAAATTTATAGTCTCGATTTCTTTAATAATTCTGATGTATTTTTTTGTATATACAATTGACATAAGAAATCGGACTTAATTTTTAATTTTTTTAATAAGTAAACTCAAAGTTCGGGATCGCATTTAAGAAATTACCATTAGAGATAAAAAAAAAAAGTGAGATCAGGATTATTCACGTTGTTCACTCGAAACGTAAATCTCTGCGCGTCCCTCTCAACCACCATAAAGGAAAAGGTCCAAACCTCTCCCAAACCCTTCCCTCTCAAATTTTCTCCACTCAGCCCGCCAACTGCGTCAATCATTATCAATCATATCAAAATCCCAAACCACACCAGTCCACTCCACAACCCTCCCTTTCTCTCTCCTAGGGTTTGCTCTAACTGACACCGCCGGCTTCTGTCAGTCCTCCGCCGATCGGACCCGCCGGGGAGGGCACTGCGCCCGTGGCCAAGACATGGTGAACAGAAACACCTCCGGCGCCAAGTTCGGCCGCGGGGGAGGTGGCGGGACGACCTACTGGGCGATATCCGAGAAGGTGCTGAACACCATACGGTCCATCAAGGAGATCGTCAAGAACCACTCCGACGACGAGATTTATGCTGCCCTCAAGGAGAGTAACATGGATCCTAATGAGACCGCTCAGAAACTGCTCAATCAAGGTTTGTCGCCCTTATTTTTCTCTTTAACGGCCGGTTGTTGGTTCTGGATGGCTGCACGGCGGAGTTTATGGTTTTCTTTTGGCGATCTGTTCGCTCGGTTCACTTGATTCTGTCAGTTTGATAGTGGCATGGTAGCTGCAGGGACAAGTTCTCTATGTGATGGGTGTGTTAGGCATAAAGGACTACTACTGCCCACGGATAGTGATTGTAGGATGCCAGTTTCTGATGGAATTGGTTTATGAGGTTTCTATTTGGATTTGATTCTTTCACCTCCAAATTCTCATGTCCATAATGGCATATGTTTCATGGAAGGCGGATGATAGCGAGCTTATAGCTGCTGTCGGTGAAGATGTTCATGATAAATTTAAGCATTTTCTTTGCATTTATCCTTATCCCCATGCTGTATAGAGAAATGATTAATATGTTTTTGTAAATGTTGTTTTCTCAAGAAATTGCTAAACTGTGTATTATGCAGACCCGTTTCATGAAGTGAAAAGGAGAAGAGACAGGAAAAAAGAAGTAAGGGATGGTGCACAGTGTGATTTCAAGCAGGGTCCTTTTACTTTTTAAATGGTCTATTGTTCCTTTATGTATGTTAAAGTTTTGAATCCGTAGATCTTTTACAGAATGCACCAGAGATGGATGCTGTGAATCTGCCTAAACCTCGTGAAAATGATCAGATATTGAAAATCTCAACACAGGGTGGTCAGAACTATCATGGAGGTTATTCACGGAGTTATCTGCCACAAGATACTGGAACTCTGCGAAAATTTTTGCCAGGCATGTGAAGTCATATTCTTTCCCTATTAAATAATACAAACTTACGTCAAATGCAGATTGTTTGGATGTTGTGAAGATTTTTCCCTTGGAATGAACACCCGGTTTTCCTTGAGATATCGGTGCTAACGATGAACAACCGTTTCTGATCTCTGCAGCTTCTGGTTATAGAATAGAAGATAATATGCTACTTGTTTCTTTGGACTACCAAGCTTTTTGAAGCTTTATGTTGCTATAGTACTATCCATTCTTAGCATGATGTTGGACTGTTGTAACATTAATATGGAGTTGTCTTCTTGATAACTTTTGCCTTCACATGTTTTGCTAATGGAGATATTCTTACTTTTATCTGACAGCAAGCAACGAGGTTCACATCGTGAAAGATAGTAGAGTTAATCGAAAATCAACTGGAGAAGCAGAGTCTGCTTCCCAGCAACCTCGTATCTCCTCCTTTGAGAAAGCAGGATCTTCTATGGCTGGAAGAGGGTGAGCTTTTGCCTTTATAATGTGTATTGATGCTAGGATAGTTCAGAGTTTATTATTTTTTTTATTGTTCTATTGCATGATCTGCTCTGGACACTATATTCATGGTGTTTTTCTGCTACAGATCGGAAGGAAAATCAATTGTTCAAAAGCCATTGGCTGAGTGGAGTCATTCTCACTTTTCTAAGGAAGCTAGTGGTTTTAGGGGTCGGAATTTTCCATCATCCCTTTCAAACGGCAGTTCACAGAAACTAGCAGTTGAAAGAGATAGAGTGACTGTCTCTAGCTCAGTTTCACGGGTGCGAGCTATGAAAGCAAACACTTACCAGTCTCACCCTGTAACCTCTGGATCAAGCAATCCCCTGGTTGGGCTTTATTCCTCTTCCACAGATCCTGTTCATGTTCCATTTCCTGATTCCAAATCGTCCTCTGTGGTTGGAACTATTAAGCGTGATGTTGGGGTTGTAGGTGGGCATCGACAGACTTCTGAGGACTCCACAAAACATTCATCGA
Source organism: Melastoma dodecandrum (assembly GCA_029817715.1). Taxonomy (NCBI): domain Eukaryota; kingdom Viridiplantae; phylum Streptophyta; class Magnoliopsida; order Myrtales; family Melastomataceae; genus Melastoma; species Melastoma dodecandrum. The sequence goes on from JARUPY010000271.1 coordinate 888,731, forward strand.
GTCCTGGTAGTTCTTCAAATCATAGAACAGGAACTGCTCCTTCTCCTACATCACATTCCATTGCAGCTGTTTCTAAAGATGAACAACCTTTTCAGAATGGTTTAGCACAGTCTGCTACATCTTCATTGCCAGGCAGCAGATCATTACTAAGTAATCAGTATGCTGGAAAGCCCAACCCTATTGGAGGCAGTCATAAAGGTACCATTGTAACAAAAGCTTTCTAAGAACAGAAATAACATTAACTTATTTGCTTTTCATGGTGATACTGTGTGATGATTTCTTGAGAAGGATTGATTTTGAGAACCGTTATTACAATCAAGCCTTTGTAAGGAAAAGTCTTTTACATATCTCTCTGTCTGGTCATTGTATTACATTATTTTTGTCTTCCGGTATCCAGTTAGTAATTAACGGTCAATGCTGAAGAGTTCTTCCGTACATAATTTTATGTTAGTGGAAAGGGAGCTATAAGAAGGGGGATGATGTTCCACTGTTATTGTGACTAGTGGAATGTCCTTTTCTCTGAGTTGCATAGGATTTGCTGCTGACTTTTTGTTTTTCCTCAATGCAGCTTCTCAACCTGTTAAAGAATGGAAACCAAAATCTGTGCCAAAGTCAAACTTGAATAGTCCAGGCATCATTGGAAGTCCTCCAAAATCTGGTTCGGATTATCTTCATGGTGCAAAGGAGAGTAATCATGAAGCTGTGAAATTGCCTGATCGGCTGTCAGAACTGAATATCCATGAGAATCAAAGTGTAATAATCGCACCGCATATCAGAGTACCGGACTCGGATCGCTATCAATTGATATTTGGCAGTTTCGATAGAGAGATTGATTCTTCCAGAAACTTTGTCCACGGAGATGCTAAGGACGATTTGAAAGAGGAGATAACTATAAGGTCAGTTATACATCACCCAGTAAATGATGGTGATGGTGAGGACTGGATTGATTTGCATTAGGGACTTTACAATGCGCTAACAAACTTATATTTATTCATGCCTAGCCCTTTCTCCTGTGTCCAAATATTTTTTCAGTGGTAGATTGATGTATATTTGTCGTCCATGGTGTATTTTGCATGCTAGAACCCTGAATCTTTGATACATGCAATAATATGGTTCCTTAATCATGTCTGCAGTTTTCCAGTATCAGATCCAACTTCCTGTGATGACAACGAAGCTGGCAACAAGCAGGCTGATTTGATTGAAGAGCAGGTCAGGGTTTCCAGTTCAAATTCTTCAACATCACCCGTGTCATCCGAGAATCAGTTGCCTGACAAAAAGGAAGGAGTTTCTCAAAATCTCGACAACATGGGTTTAATTGGTCTAGTTAGGGATGGCGGAAGGTCCTTTTCTCCTTCACGGTCACAGGAGCTACAGCAAGATCATACTGAAATGGGCAATTTTTCGGTCAGTAGTTAATAATGGAAAAGATGGGGTGTATATTTTCTACTTCTATATTGTTTTATTTATTATTCTGACACAGGAGAACGAACTGAGGTGAATTTTAGGAGTTTTGTGTTTCCCCTGCTATTCCTAGCATAGTTTTATTTTAGCCTCAATTTTTCTTGTTCGCAGGGTTATGGTACTCCTACTGGTTATGACATGGCCTACTTCAGAACATCCATGGATGAACCAGAGCAAATTCAGGGCCTGCCGTCTCAGGAGGTACATCTGTCCCCTAAATTGAATTTGCTGAAATTAATCCATGGTTTTTTTGAAAAGTTTGATTGTTCAATCATTTCTTCTAGAACATAATTCTTTCGCCTATTTTCTGGATCCTTTGGTAGAAATTCTGCATTGTCATGGTGTGGTAACCATTGATTCATACTAATGATGCTGGATTTTCCCAGGCATTGGCCTCACACATGGCTAACAGTTTGCCTGCGACAACCATGTCATTGGGAGGACAACCCCATCCGCAAGCCATGGCCCAGATTTATCCTCAGGTTCACGTCTCTCAGTATGCTAACATGGTCCCATACCGGCAGTTCATATCCCCCATGTACATGTCCCCTATGTCTGTTCCCGGTTACTCTGGTAACCCGACGTATCCCCACCCATCTAGCGGCAACAGTTACATGCTGATGCCAGGTGGTGCTTCTCATATAAACACGGGCACCCTTAAATATGGAATGCAGCAGTTTAAGACTGTTCCAGGAGGCAGCCCTACCGGATTCGCAAACTTTTCCAATCACAATGGTTATTCTGTGAATTCGGCTGGAGTGGTAGGGAACGCTCCAGGTCCCGATGATTCCTCCAGGGTCAAGTACAAAGACAGCAACTTGTACATACCAAATCCACAGGTAAGTTTAACTTAACGTTCAAATCTGATGGTGCTTAATGAGAGGATGAGATCCAATCGTGTCTTCAGATCGGAGCATAGACCGAAGAACAAGCATACTTAAGAGACATCTATTAAACTGCGTGCTTGGTTTCTGTTACAACAGGCGGAGGCATCTGAAATATGGATCCAGACACCCAGAGAAGTACCTGGCATGCAATCCGCCCAATACTACAACTTGCTGGGGCAGGCGGCCCCTCATGCCGCTTACTTACCCCATGCTGGTCACACTCCATTCAACTCGGGAGCACCTCAGACCTCCCAGATGCAATTCCCGGGTTTGTACCATCCTTCTCCACAACCACCCTCTGCCATTGCGAGTGCACACCATTTGAACTCTTCTATGGCTGGGAACCTTGGTGTTGGGGTGGCAGCAGCAGTCCCCGTCGCCCGAGTCGGGTCCTATCAGCAACTGCCGTTGGGGCATCTGACTTGGACATCTAACTTCTGATAGGCATTTTGGGTTCCCGATCCTCCTGCTCCCCTTCCTCTCCCAATCTTAATATTTTTGGTCTTAATGACTAACTCTTGTAATCATTTTTCAATCAATTATCAGGATTAATGCCCTTTGTTAATCTTATCGGATTTTATTACAAATTAGGCCGTGATGGTAGGTTTTGTCATCAGTTGCGTGAAGGTACACTTTTAAGGGTCTACAATACAGACAAATAAATGATGAGAACACAATTTGTATAGCAATTATTAACGTTTGGACTTCATATTTTATACTGGGGGTGCCAAAACTCGAAAAGCTCGATAACAATACCAGAGAGCTCAAATTCGAGCTCAAACTCGGCACGATTCAACTACAAGGAGCTTAAGTTAAGGTCGTAAGGCTTTATTACTGATCGAGTCTAAACTCGACTCAACAATTTGAGTTCCGTTCAAAAGCAAATATAGCTCGAAGTCGACTCGATAGACTCGAACTTGGCCTGATAGTCTCAAACTCGGCTCGATTCTCTCGAAAACATATTAATTAATAAACTATAATTATTTATTATATAATATTATACGGCTTACGAACCATCGAGCTATTAGTGAGTTCGAGCTCAGTTAAACTTCGGTTCGCGAACGATTCGGTTCGTTTTCAGCCCTAGTCGTAAGTGCTGTTAGTACGAAATTCTATATTTAGTGGTAAGAACAAGTTCGGTTCCCTGAGTTTTTAGTCGTAAGTACAGCACTAGTTGCAAATGGAACCGAACTTGTCCTTACAGATAAGAGTTTTTCATGACATCGGATTCATCAAATGGAACTGTGTTCCAACTTAGGGGAACCTAAGAAAGGGTTAGTTCGCATACCTCATTTTACATTACAAATTATTTGTACACTTTTCAAATAGCTTATAGATGGTAGTTTTGATGCAATTCGAGCATTCGTCTGGTTAGAGTTCGTTGTTGCAGGAGCCCTAACCAAAAGCAATTTCCGAGCCAAGGAAACAACGCCCACCTATGTAGTAATAATCATAAGGAGGACTTTTGGACGTCTTGTACTCGACTAACTTGACCATCTAATTAACCGCACAATCATAATCTCCTCGCGGAACAAAAATTGCCCAGTGTTGCCAGTAACGCTCTCCGTTACCGGTCCTACTCATGAGCATTTGTATTCTGAGCCCCTGCGGTGTTGCAACTAACGAAGAAGGTGTATGTCGCAATCACTTCCTTTTAGTTCTTTGTTCGATATCAACTCATGCAACGGGAGTGCTAACATAAATAAGAACTGGCTAACGTTGTTTACTCCGCATACACACGTTCTCGCGAGGTCGGGAGTTTAATGTCGTGTGTTTCTTTAATTTAGAAACAAAACGAGGCCTTTTCTAGTTGGGAATAGCGACGAACTATGCCCGATTTCTCGAAATTACCTTTCGACTTTCATGCTCGTTGAGGACACTCTTTTGACATTTGATCTTGTAAATAAATAAAAAATCAGTTACGCATAACTTAAAAACTATGCATTAAACTTAAAATAAGTTTAATTATCTTCTTATTTTAAGGGGAATTAATTGAATTAAACTTATAGTGTATAGAATAACCCGTTCATAAAAAGCTCAAGAGTTGTTGATAGCATTTCGTTCAACTCTTTAACTACTTCACTTCTACTAACATACTTGTTACGTGTCGCAGTTGTTTATTTAGAACTGCACAGCCAGTACATTAGAATGAGTATCAATATATGAGAGTACTCTTATTAACAAACCTTTATAAACCATAAAGCTCACATTGATAGCATTTAATTTTATCTATAACTCAAGTCATTCAAGCCTTGGAGGATGATGACATTCTGAGACTGGACATGAGATGCAGCGAGTGGGGAGGAGCTTGAAGGGTTGGCAAAGCAGAGGCTAATCGGGTTGTGGGTGAGGGTGTGCAGGGTAATTATGTTGTTAATGTTGAGCGTGATGGACAAACAAATGTGGAGTTCGATGTGTGGGAAAAGGACGAGCATATAGATGGCGCAGTTTAGACATTTACTACCCAATGACAAGGGAAAGCACCGTCTTATGCCAATAGATTCTTTTTGAGTCTTTGGGGGTTGTGCCCTTAGTAAGGTAGCTTCTTTGGGTACTGATTTTATGAGGGCATGCGTTCTGATGCCGATAAAATTCATTCCCCTTCGTCAACATTGCAAAAGAAGGAGAAGAAAGGAAAAAAAGGCAAAGAATGTTTGGGCAATTCAGTCGTTTGTGCCTATTAAGAATACATGACACTTCTAAGTGATTCTATTCTACCCTTCTACAATGCCTATGTTGGGAGCATGGAATACTTCAATGAACCAATACACCTCAACGAGTTACGCAGAGAACAAGGTGTGGGCTTCTTCAGAGTTGAGGAGTCACTGGATGTTTCTACCTATGAAGAAATATGTGGTTGCACACGATGCATCGAGGACAAGGAGAATCTGGGTGTACTGAGATCATACTCGTGTAATGATAGATGTGGTAGATTTGCACATCAGTGGGTGCATTTAGCGTGTTGGTTCTGGAGATAGGTATTACGTGTTAGATTATGTTTAATATGGCCTAAGTGAGGTTATAGCCCGACGACCCTTATGCCAGTCTTTGCATGAGACGCTGGTTGATATATTAGGGAGTCGTGGTTACTGCATGAGAGGGTGGGGACTTGAATTGGTATGGGATGGATAAGAAGTTTGATCTCATTGCCCGGAATGCCGAGTTAGAGGACCTGCGATATACGGGAGGGTTCTTCACTTGGACGAACCGCAGGGTAGGTCATACTCAGGAAGTTGGACATCGCACATGCATATTTTGGCATGTCATGCTCTCCTCCATTTTTAACCAAGTAGTCAAACATGGTCAGGCTGTCCTCTCAACAATTGAAACCTCCCTTCACGATTCATAAGTGACTAACTCAGTCTGCAACTCCTTAAGATGACTACGAGACACCCTTGTACGCGTGGAAAATCTAACAAACTTGTCTCTGTACGACCTCTTCAGTTTCCCCTTAAGCGTCTCCCTTTCTATACAATAGCTACATCGGTCGTCCATTATGCATCTCCAACCAAGCCCGCCTCACTAAATGACCATAATAAGAATATTTTGTCCAGAACTCAAAGAACTTGAACGGAACATGTTGGCCTTGTGTTGACACACAAATTCAAGCTCCTTTTTTCAGGTTTTAATTTCGAGGTAGATAATGTCAAGAGAGGCATGGATGTCTTCTCGAGCTAAGACCCAAAAAGTTCTCGAGGAAGAGTACTGCAAGAGAGTATCCAAGAAAACTTGTGAAGTTATGATCAAAAGGTCTCGAGATCAAATCTCAAGAACAGAACAATAGCGACTTTGACCGGTCATAACTCATCTAAGACGACCTCTAATTGAAAAGTATATATAAAAGTTGTAGATCGAGAAGAAAGGAGACTAACTCAACTTGTTTCGAGTTAATTCGATCTTTGTAGGCAAAGTTATGACCAAAAGATCAAAACAATATTTTTGATCTCGATATTAGATCTCAAGAACGGAATAATTACGACTTTGACCTATCAACACTCGACCCAGATGACCTCAAATGAAAAAACCGAAAACTTAAAAGTTGTAGAGGAGCCAGAGAAGGTATTATTCCAACTAGCTTGAGCAAATTGTGGCTTTGTGGCCAAAGCTATGCTTAGTCCACTAAAACGGTATTTCAGCTCAAGTACAGAACCGTTATGTTCCGTATTTTGACTATATCTCGAGTTACACACACTTGATTCAGATGCAAAACCTATCCACACGACCGGAAGAGAGTAAGAAAAAGGATGGAACTAACGTCACTCGATTTTGTCGCGAGATTGAAGAGTAATGCCCCCGAGAGTGGATTGCTGATTGTTAACACATAAAATGAGTTCTCGTTCTCAAGACATGGTCTAGTGGCACTTTGGTCCTCAATCTTGGGATGATATAACATCGTTAAGTGGTAACCACGTATTTCTATCATCGAGATGTGGCACGACTATTCACAAACTATTTAAAACAAAAGGAAGTTTGATATCCCTAATATCCCTTTAAATACAAATTGATGCGTCTCGAGATTTGAACTTTAAAGAACCAAAGGCATCTCTTAGTGTCATTTTGGGAATGAAAGTTGGAATTTATTAAGGACACGTGACGTGAATCAGATGAAAGGATTTCTATGGGGCCCACGATTTACACGTCTCCTGAAAGATAGGAATGTCATTGTGTGTACAAACTACCTTGCCCGGATAAGGTATGAAACGAAGGAGATACAATCAACTCCATAAGTCCAAATTTGGCTATGTTAGTCTCGAGTATTTGCTCTCCCCAGCATCCTGTAAAGTGTCCAGAAACCACCCAGGTGTCCCAAAACTTTCTATCTTCGCAACCTCCGACCATCAGTTCATCAAGGCAGCCTCCATTAAAAGAGCATTCCATATCACTCCCCACGGTCCGGAGCCTTCTGCCATGCCGAGTTTCATCTGTTTTTCCTGTTGTTTCGTTATGTCCGTAAGTGTGACCCTTGATTTGTAAACCTTTATATTTGCAATTCAAGTTTATGTTCCGTTTAACTTTGTTTAATTATTGTACGACGACCACAAACGATCCCCTCATCGGAATAATTCAATAGTGTCACGCGAAATACAATTTTGAAAAGGAAAAAAAAGCTAATAGGATATTTCATTTTATTCAACATGGTTTCCGAGTCATGGGGATAGATTCATGCAAGCATTTCCATTCTGATTCCGGTCGGAGTATACATCATTAAGGAATGCACGCGGCATTTATAAACTTTCTAATCCGTTCGACAAATGAGACGCATCCCGGAACGAGTAATGTTCGTACCTCATCTGACAATCCTCAAGTTCGACCTGAGCTCCAATGTTGCGCGTACACTTGTCGAATAATTCATTAGCGACGTAGATCTAAGCATTGAGAAGAATCAATTTCCTTTCTGCAGAAGCCATAACCATTGACAAAAGGCTTGCCTTCTAACTCGTGACCAGGAACTTCATACGTCTTGGACAAAATTGCTTCGACGACTTGGTTCACTGCACATTCGCAAGGTTCTTCGGGATCAAAAAGCGTCTTGTGCCGCAGGTACACATTTGCTTAACAGATCTTGTTCTTTAGCGCCTTATGGAAAGACCCTGCAGTGTAGCAATGAATGGACACCCAAGTTCGCATGGCAATTACCCTCCACTGATGTGCCGCCATTTCCGAGAACTACCACCATTGTCGCGCTTAAGATATCTTTCGCAGTTGCGCCCACCCCTAGTTCCATGGTGTGCAGAAATAAAATAGGGCTGGCTAGCCTTAGTTTAATCCGTCTACGGGCGTGAGTTCGACCGCCATAAAAGGCAACAACATAACCTGCTGTCTTTCCTCTCTTTTGATACGACATTATCAAGTTAATGCCAGTGTTTTTCTTGGGAACATTTGTACATAAGCACTTGGACTTTACTTCAGAGCTGCTCTTGGATTTTGGACATGTACATTTGGATTGTGTGTTTTGGATATAGTATTTGAATGAACAAGAAAACACCTGCATAATTGATTATTGTAAATTGTGAAATATGTTGGTTGTTGTGGAACCACGTCTAAGGATAATTGGAACGGACTTACTCCATTTTCCTATTATTATTATTATTATTATTGGGTAGCGTGTAACTTAATAATGGATAAAAAATTAGAATAATTTAGAAGAAAATAAAAAAATTTAGAATTTATTCGATAATTTTGATTAGTGTGATGTTGACGATAGTCATATCAAAGGCCTCCGACTAACCGAAAGTATAATTAAGATAAGGTGATATTTTTTAAATATTAAATTAAATAGAAAAGTGATCATTTTGACTTTTTTTAAAATGTTATGAGGTGCAAATTACTACTATTAAAGAATTTGAACAGGACTGGGGTTCGGAATCGGAACCGAGCCAATTGAGGACGTCGCGGGTTGTCCTAAGCTGAAACTCTAAGCCAAGTGTCCGAGGTGGGTGTAGTTTGTCTGTTTCCCCCACCTCGGGCGATTGGTTTTTCATTAGGGTTTAGGAAGGAGGGGTCATCCCTTGCGGGATTGGATTGGGGGTGGATTGCGTGTTGGTAGAAGGGATGTTCTTCCTGATTCTTTTCGGTAATCTTCTGTCTCATTGATCGTGCTGAGTCTTCCTCCAGCCGAGAAGGAATCCCCTGTGAATGGCGTCCGATTCGCCGCCCAGTTCTGCTCGAAAAGGTATTGATTTGATCGTGGTTTCTGTCTCTCCGTCGTTCCGATGACTTGACTGACTGGGAGTATCGAGGGATGTGATAACGTGCTTTGGGCTTCCGTTTCGCAGTCGTCGTTCATCTGAGGGCCACGGGCGATGCCCCGATTCTAAAGCAATCCAAGTTCAAGGCAAGTTAATTCGCTGTTGGGTAACTGCTCCGTTACCCTTTTTTTATTCTCACCTGTTCATTGAGGTTGAATCTTGTGCTGGGAAATCTTCTATTGTCGCAGTTTACTTTGGTTTTTTCACTTCCTGTCTGTCTCGGTGTGGGATTATAGGCTGGCGATTGACTGCCTTTTCAGAAATCTGTATGCTGGAGCCCGATGCTTGTGCTGTTGAATTGTTTGGATAGCCACTGTGATAAGTTGTATATGGTTGATGTTGGTATGGCAAGCTGATTCAGTGGTGTGTCTTCTCACACGGGGACAATTTGTTTCAGGATATATTTGATATTGACGTTGTCTAACCTAGTTGTTATCTTTTAAGAGCAATGACTTTTTTCCGTTAAGACATAGACATCGTTGCGCCTCTACCAATATTGTTAAGGTGAGGTGAGGTGAGGGCCCCTTCCCCTAAACAAGCCTGGGCAAGCGCCATCAATAAGGCGCTGCCAGGTGAGGGCCTTGGTGGGGGGCGCCCAGACACTGTAAGGTGCTATTTAGGGCGCCTAATAGCCCCTTCACAGCCCCAGCTTAGTCTCCCTCCACCCTCCCTCTCCGCAAGCCCCCAGCTGAATCTCCCCTCCCCAGCCCCTTCCACAGCCGAGTCTCCTCTCCCCCCCCCCAGGCAACACCATTTTTCTCATACGATGTGGGTTTTTGAGGGGAATGTCGTGAGGCCAATTGTAGAAGAAAGGAATAGATAGAAGTGGAATTGTTGAATTGGATCGTAGGCCGCTTAGACAAATTGAATTGGGGTTTTGAATAAAAGTAGTGTGTGATGCCGAAACTATAAAAATAGTGTTTTGCATATAGACGCCTCAAAACAGTGAGGTGAGCACCTCGCCTAGCGCTCGGGCGATCAAAGACATTGCCGCCCACCTTAGCAACTTAACAACACTGGCCTCTGCTTGGTGTTCTCTTTCACCTAAACAATTTGTGGAAGATTTCTCGACAATCTTTGGAAAGTATGTATGATATGTAGATGCATGTGTCTTTATCAGTTGATTGTAATGTGTTGAACTGCAATGACCGGTGGCAGATATCGGGGACAGATAAGTTCGCCAAAGTAATTGACTTTCTCCGACGTCAGCTTCACAGGGAGACATTGGTATTTCATCCGTCCTTGATTTCTTACTGCATTTGGGGATTATTGCTTGAGGTTTTCTTGCTGAGGCGTTTCCCTTTTTGGCCTTTTGCATTCGCAGTTTGTATATGTAAACAGCGCGTTCTCTCCCAACCCCGATCAACTTGTCATTGACTTGTACGACGTGAGTATTCAGCAAATGGGGTTTTGAGTTCGCCCAAATTCTTTTCCTTAGCACTTTCCCATCGTCTTGTTGTCACTTTGAATCTTGGCACTGTACTGGGTTGTGGACCTTCAAAATGTTTTTCTTCATTTTAAAATGGATATGATCATTTTATCATTAAGCTGTACACTTTTATTATGCCTGTACCAATGCATCCGTATGGAACTGGCAACCGTACATGCCCTCCGTGTGGAATCTCGAGTCGACAATTTTGATTGTACCTTATCTTATGGAGCTTAACTTTTGTGTATGCGATGCAGAATTTTGGTTTCGATGGAAAGCTGGTGGTCAATTATGCCTGCTCCATGGCATGGGGTTAATTTTTAGGGAGGCATAGAACGGAAGAGGGACTGTATTGGGTAAGAAAATCATCTGTCTGGATGAGAAAAGGTTGTGAGAGACAATTCCTGTTTGGATTTCAATTTGATATTCTGATTCACGCTGCCTGTCTTTTTTTTTTATCTTTATTGTTGCCTCCAATAGAACAACTTCAGCTTTTAAGGCAGTGGCATTGTGTTCATGAGTCACAAGAAAACGTCATGAACAAAGCAAACGAAAAGAATGGTCGAAAGGTTCCCCTTTTTAAGCTGGCAAGGATGGAACCTGATAATCGAGACAAAGGAGATGCAGAAAGCAACGAAAATGCCAGTCTCATTACAGTTCACTGAGTTACACGGGTTTGGGAAGCGAAAAATTCGCTTGCATGCATCGTTCTGTTACAATCTGGGCATCGAGGGGGACCGAAAAGCTGCGCGAAAATTTTCCTTTGTACGTTAATCCCTTGGCCTTCATTAAGGCAATAGCTGCATTCGGCAGGTATAAGTCTCCTGCAGGCGGAGGCTATTTCTGAGAGAATATAATGGGAAAAGAGATCGTTTTCATTACAACAAAACAAAGATTTGCTCAATCAAATTAAAAGGGCTTCTTCACCTACGGAAAGGTTGGTTGTGGTTGGTCGGGTTGACATATTCAATTCATGACGTCCTCTAACCTTCGTCCCAAGTTGTAGTAGCAGCAGCAGCAGCAGTTGTTGTTGTGGTAAGTCCCATCATTTTGTGTGTTTTTGAGAAGGGTATTAGCTTGTGAAGTTTTATAATAATAATAATAATAAGAGTAATTATTAAGTTCTGCTTCTTCCCTCTGTGTCTGAAATGTAAGAACAAGCAAGCTTCATTCAACTGGAGATGTGAGGACAAAAGGGAAGAAGGCCACCCATGACCTTAAGGGAACCTTCCACACCCACTCAAAACTATATGTAATATAAATATATATTCATCTTTCGATTTGGGATTTTTGTTTACTCTTCCGTGTCTTGGCCACGGTTGTAGTGTTGGAGGAAACTACTCACCCACTCCAAGTTCATGGGGCTCTCATTCGAGAAGTCGAAGAACTCATCCATGTCGAACGCGTCGGATGAGATCATCTCTCCCGGTTCTGCTCCAGTGGCTGCCGCCGACTTCCTTCTTCGTGGCCTCCCGCACCCCCTTGTCGGATCGACACCCTGGGCCTCCCCCTTCTGGCGTATCCTCTTGCTTAAATGAGAATTCCAGTAGTTCTTTATCTCATTATCTGTTCGACCCGGCAGCCTCCCGGCAATCAAAGACCACCTGAAAGCTCAAAACAAGCCCGTGAAATCGGGGAAAGAGCGCCGGTAACACGCGTCCGCAAACCACATTTGCTCGAATCGGGGTCACGTCGTAATCATGCCTGTTACCCAACAACTTGTGAAGCCTGAGTATCAAATCCTCCTCCTGGTCGGTGATGTTGCCTCTCTTGATGTTAGGCCGGAGGTAATTCATCCACCTCAGCCGACAGCTCTTGCCGCACCTCTGGAGACCTGGAAGGGAAGGTGGGAGGGGAGGAAATTTAGCCCCTTCTCGATCAACACCCGCCCGAGACGGCCCGTTACATATCCCTCTGGGAACACAGAGAGGGCGAGAGGAAGAAACAAGGGGGCACCTGCTTTGGAGGCAATGGTCTTCCACCTCTTGGCGCCATGGACGGCGATGACCTCGGCTAGCTTGCTGTCCTCTTCGGGGGTCCACGCACCCTTGCTCAGCATCAGTCCCTTGGCCGCCCTCTTCTCCATGGCTGCCATTCTCACACTCGCAAGCAAGAGAAGAAAAACAGGAGACGATGATAATGGAGGAGGTATTGTATTTTTATGTGTTGATGTGAGAGGCTTGGAGAGTTTTTTGTCTTTGCTGTTCTTCTTTTGCAGGGTCTTTTGTTTATCATCAATGCCTTTTTTTTTAAATCGTGGGGCCAATTTTCGTTTTCATTCTCTTTCGAATGAATAGAACAAGAACAATACCAAACGACCCCCGTGCGTGTACGAATTTCAAAAAACAAAGTCTGGTCCGTTAAGTCAATATCGATACAGTTAAACAAGTTCTTGCATGTTTAGCCTCAGTTCGTCCTGGGGACATATAGCGAATGACGCGGACCGCCTCTTTTGGGCAGGCGCTGCATGACGGCCGCGAAGACCTGGAGCGACGCAACTTCGGGGCGGTCCAAGGTTCGGATTAAGCGGCCGACCTAGTATCACGGCGATGAAATGTGCTAATATTACTAATGTTGAACGACCTAGAAAAACATGGTTTTGGCACATAAAATTTCTTCAAAAACATACCTACCCAAAAACCCAACCCTTTGTTTCCTTTCATCAATCATTCAACCCATTTCATAATTTCGATGCCCCGACCACATCGTATTCTTCCCATAATGAAGAAAATCTACCATACCCCCGATCATATCCACCACCTCCAGAGTCATATGATACGCAATTTGCTTCTTTGAAACCTTCCCAATCAGGTACGTTACTTAGTAATGTTATTCTTTCGTAGACTATTTTGCGAATTTTAATTTTATAATTCTTTGATTAATATCAAACCGATTTCGTTCTAAATGGAGCAAATCGGTCCAAGGAAAATAATGTACTCCATTTCGATTGCTCGAAAGTCCGCAGCAACTTCTGTCCTCCTCCTCCTCCGTCAAATAAGCATCATCTATTCCCATGTAGACGGAAATAATGCATCCCTCTGTCGCCATGCTTCGTATCTCATGTAACAAATCGTGTAGTCCAATGATACGTCGCGCTCACATGAAAATTTCGTTAGACGACAATCTATCCTTTCTGAATGCCTCCCATCGGTTGGACCGCCTGGGTCATTACTTAAGGAAACATTCATGTACCACGTACATATTAATCGTGTTACGTTAAGGAGATTCATTAGCTAATACAATAGAATGCCGTATTGTAATTTGTAATTATCGTTAAGTGTGTTAGATGGTCAAAACATTAAAGAGCTAGGTTGTTTAAGAAGTAGAACTAAGTTAATGACGTAAGAACTAAATTGCTCGAGATTCACTGGCTAATATTGTTAAATGTTAATCAGCTTTAGGTGGTTAAAGAGTTATATTGCTTAAAAAGTAGAAGTAAAAGTGAGTTGATGGCATAAAAACTAGAATAGAGTAAATGATTGTTTTATATCCACTCTTTATAAGAAATATCAATCTTCAAATCACGGAAGACATTTAAAAAGGACCAAGAAAGCACGATCATAGAAAAGAAGAGAAAGTTCTTGCAGTTAGCCAAAATTATTCTCTCCATAATTTTTGTTCTTTATTTCCAGAAATACTTCGTTGTGTCGCAGCAGTTTTGCAAACCCAATCCTAACAAATTTTGATATTAGAGCGCAGTAGATCATGACCACGTCTTCCAGCAATACGTTCTTTCTCTACTAGCCCAACTAAATCCCGATCTTTGATAAAGAACATTACGATTGTTAAAGTTCACAAATTGAATTGATTTTTCCAAACCTTCGAAATATCCTTGACATATTTCAAGCCAGAAAGATTACACAAAACTTGGGTGCAATTTGTCTTGGGAGTATCCTTTAAAACAAAAATGCTCCTTGATTACATTGATTATACATGAAAAAATCACATGGTTTTGGTGCATAAATTTTCTTAAGGAAAAGAAAAAAAAGCATACCTACCCAGAAATCCTAACCTAGGATTCTTCTTCCCATTTGTTTTCCATCACTTACTCAACCCCATTTCATAATTTCGATGCCACGACCTTGCTGTGCACATCGTATTCTCCCCCAATATTTATTTCCACCGGAAGAAAATCCTAACATACCCCCCCCCCCCCCCAATCATATCCACGACCTCCAAAAGTCATATGACACACATTTTGCTTCTTTGAAACTATGAAATATGTTCCACTCTATAAAGTCTACGCCGGGGGGATTGGGGCTCGAAAAATCATGCACGATGAACGAAAAGAAAGAGTGGGTCGCCATATATTAAAAAAAAAAAAGAATTTAACTGCCGAGTAAATCTGTCCTAGCAAAATATGTATTCCATATTCGGAGTAACTTACTTCATTTCATTAATTTTAAAAAATTTCAATACCTAACTCGTTACTTCAAAGACTTTATTTTATATATCGAAGAAGGCAATGGCAAGGAGGAAACACCGCCGACAAAACAGTGGACGATGATATCGTCGGCGTTGACTAAAAAAATTTATTGACAAAGAAAATGTTTCAAGAGACAGAACTCGTGGTTCAGACCGAGAAGTTGTAGTGACACATAATAGATTTGGACATGATATATGACGTAAGATGAAGAAAACAAAGGCTAACCATAGTCTACGGGAGGCGTTGATTAAGTCAGGGATTAGTTAGATTTTTTTTTTTTTATTCGTCGTAAAAAGAAGTTGAAAAGGGTGAAGGAAGGGATTAGTTGGATAGGAAGAGAAACCAAAAACGAAGTTGACGACTAAGCTCGATATTAATTAGACAACTAAGCCCTAAACCGGGGGTTCCTGCCAGCCTTCATGTTTTTTTGTCTGAGTCCGTAACTCTGTCCAAATTCTCACTTCCCTCTCTTCCTTTTCCACCTTGTCATTGATTTTGTCACGGGAATTCAACCCAATATGGGGGCACTTTTGCTGTTTGCATCTAACGCGTGTTTGCATCCCAGCCCAGCCCCCACTGAGGAGATAGAAAAAAAAAGGGGCATAAAACAGAGGACGCTAGTTTTAAAATGAAGGCTTAGGGTTTAAGATAGGGGGTACAACAACCATCCTTTCGCTTTGATGGTGACGACGAATTCCTTCTAGTTAATCTCTGATCGTCGGCCCATTGTACGAGCAGGGGGGTAGAGGATTTGGGCCTCAATGGGCTTTTCCAGATCGAAGAGAAGATGAAGCTGACAGGAATTTGTGGCCCATTTAAGAAGGCAATTTGATGTCCTGACTGACTCTAAATACTATTTTGTTATTTGACAGGAAGAGCAGCGGGTTCTCTTGTCTTGACTAGAGGGTCCTCTCTCTGTACAGTAGGAGTCACCAGCAGGTGTTTCTCTCCGGCCGGAGGAGGAGGAGGAGGAGGAGGGACAAAACATCCTTTTTTAGTTTTTTTTTTATCTGTTTGCCTCATGGGCCTCCAAGGCCCAATTCATTTACATCCTTTTGTTGACCTGGCCCATTCCCGTGGGTCAAAGGCCCACTACATATTAATTTTTTTACCAAATGATAAAGAAACTACAGTTTTGACCTCTTCTTTTGAAATCATCCCACAATTGGGGTATTATTATTAAGCTTTTCAATATCAACCACGTCAGGAATATTTAAACGACTACCGGAGATTGGAATTTGGTTCGATCGTCTTACATAAAAAGTGTAAAAAAAACAAAGTTTTTAATAAGAGGAAATATTTACGAAAGCTACGGGAAATGCTCACAGAATTTCCTTTAGAGAAAAAACACCACTACAAAAGCAACTTAGTGCCTAAAAACTAAGAACAAAGTAGCAGTTTAATTTATTTTACCGTGATCGCATGTGCTATGATATCTATTGAAATCTTGTGAATCTCGAATATTTTTCAAGATATTAGGGCGGTTTTGGTATTGAGTTGTCTCCGATCTTTCGACGTTGAATCTCAATTTGTCGTTTTAGTATCTTGAGCAATATCCATATTTTTTATCCGAATGAGTTATAACATATTATTTTTTTAAATAAATGACGGTATCGATGCTCAGAATGAATAAGGCTACGGCCTTAATCAAACGAAGATTATTGATTATCTGAATAACGAAGGAGGACGATAATGAAGCGATACATTGATATCTCCTCCACTTACCGTAACTGAGTATATTTATAGGTGCAGGTAACTACTATGTCCGATTAACTGACCCGGGGTCCTAATGATTGAGACAGGGCCGATTTGGCTCGTTCTCGTAGCCTAACGTATTTGGTGCAGCCTCCCTATCCTTTGATTCCGTCATGGAAACAAAAAGGAGACAACTCAGTGGCTCCCCCCTCTCCCCAGATGTTGAACCCAAAAGAGAGAGAGAACCAAATCATACGTGTTCCTCATTTGTGAGTTTGACCAGAGGCTTAATATTGCCTCTTTGTATCTCTATCTCCAAACGCCCCCCATGATTAGAGATCAACGAAATAAGTACTTCAGACAATGTCGTTTGATGAATTATCCTAGAGTCCTGCAGATTATTCCATTAGAAACATCAAGACAAATGCATATTAGTTAGTCACTGGGTAAACCAAGTTTTTTTTACCCACCCCCCTAATCCTCATCCCATTCCCAAATCTAACCCCCAAATTAGTTCACAACCTTGTCTGACCAGTTTTTTCTTTTTAATTCTTTATTGGGTCCAATTATGACTATATAACCGTTGTCGTTCTTTCCTCTAACATTGTTGTTCCTACATCTGACCAAAACCTTGAAATCAACCCCATCCGACGATACCCAAATTCATCCTCCCCCCCACCTCAACATCCCAAACCCTATTTTTTAGAGTCCGAGCCAAGATCACATCTTTGGGTCGAATTCGATGAGTTCTGGCTGGAGTAAGGGTAACCCATGTTTGAATCTCCCGTGATCTGCGAGTTCGTCGTCGGCCGGCGGGGATGGGTAGTGCCCGGGAGTGGTTTAGTGAGGAGATGAAGTGGCTGAGGTTGATGCGGTGAGTTTTTCATTCAAGCTGCTTCCGGATCGAAACCCAGATGTCAGTCATTCCTCTGCTTTGAGAATTCCGGGGATTTCTTGTCGTTGATTCTTGATGGGATTGTCGCCTTTGTCCTGTTACGTCGTCTTCGTCGTCGCTGCTGTGTTCGCGATTTCCGCAGTTATTATCGAGTCTCAGCCATCTGATGTAATTAGCAATTCGCCGCCTCCGCCGCCGCCGCTGCCACCTCCTCCTCCGCCTCCGCCCCCGCCACCTCCTCCACCCCCGCCCCCGCCTCCACCTCCACCCCCAGTGTCACCGCCCCCACCAGCATCCAACCCTCCTCCAGCAACACCGCCGCCCGAATTCCATCCACGGCCACCTTTGCCTCATCGGCCACGGGACAGTCATCATCCCGGGGGAGTGCCAGATCATCAGTTTGAGTTTGCAGGGCGGATTCCACCTCCACTGCGGAGTGAGGATAGGATCAATACTGGAAAGAAGGTTGGGTTGATGTTTGTCGGTATAGCTTCGATATTGCAGATATTCGTTGCCGGTTTTTTAGTTTTTAAGAGGAGGCAGCTGATGAGGATAAAGGATGAGAATCACTGAGGAACAATTCAGATTTATTTTCCTTCTTTCTTTTCAATCATTCTTTTTGTTTGGGTCCATGTGTTAGATTGGCAGATGACCGGGGGAGTTGGCTTAGGAAGAATGCTGGGATGAGGATGATGTGGTGCTTTGAGGATGGATGGTGGGGAATGGGATAGCAAGATCAAATGTATCGCACAAACATAGAGGTTATCCTCTTACGATTGATAGTAAATTGTTTATTGATGTTCTTCCACCATTTTTCTGCTTATGTACATCTCGCTGTGTCTTTCAAGTTAATTTTGCTACTGCATGATGGTGGATTGCTGGGTTGACTATCGTTTAAAGGGAATCAGTATTTCGGTCAGAATTTATTGCCTTTTATGTTGCTCGTGAAACTCTAGTTTGGGAACTCTGATCCCGAAGCCAATTGCTTCAACATGTTGAAGCATGGTTTCGGTTCTGATAACGAAGAGAAAAGTTCAGATTAAGCTGAATATTCGTGTGATCTCGAACTTTGGGATGGTAGGTTTTGTTCATTTTTCTTCATGCGGTCTCCTTGCTAATCTGTGGCATGGAATCGATTAGTGTGCACACCAGTCAGTGGATGGTTCTTCCATGGTTTCTGCAGGTGCATTATGTACTGATCCAGCCAGATTATGTTGTGCATTTGAAACTCCTCATGTTTCCATGGGATTCCTGCTTCTATCCATCTTCTCTACCGTCAATCTCGTTGGCACCAATAACCACGTTCCTCTCTTCTTGTTTGCCACAGCTTACACCACTTCATTTTAGATGGATGCCTTTGTGTCAATAATACTGATGGTTCATTTGGTTGTTTCTGGTAGTCATGACTTCAGGCCCTCAGCATTTTCATTGGAAAGCACAGTGGTTTCATGGTTACCTCCGCGCGTTCGTCATCTGTAAAGGCTGAAGTTAGAAGTTCTGTAAACTGGGGCCATCAAAAGTGGTACCGGCCCTTAATACAAGGAGCATATTGATGTCCGAACAACAAGTACTCCATTCCAAGGCCCCTGAAACTGGACCCAACTTGTCCTCGTGAGTTCAATCACCTTAAAAAGATCCTTCAAGGGATGATCTCTTGTTCAGGTCAAGGGAATTGATGTGGCCGATGGCTTTGGCTTGCTTGCTGGGGGAGGGAGTTGGTGATGTCCACAGATTCACCATCCAGCAGGGACTAAAACCTCATCTAAACTGCTATGCCTTCTTCACAATGGCATCTTAATAGGTGGGGAATAGCTGGCCAAGACTGTCTTCATCCCATCATGCCAACACTCCCTCCCACTTCCTATTCACAGGACCACTCCTTCGTTTCCGGTCTCGTCACGCCGAGTCACTTGACTTCGTTATGGCCGTGTAATCGTAACAATGCCCCCCGTTCCAATCAATGATGATTTCCAAAATCATGACAACTGTGCTGACAAAGTAAGAGGTTTAGGACCACCTTAACCAGATATGCTTTGGGGGTACTCAACATGTGGCTCTCTGTGTTCGACAATCTCCATCGCACTGTATCCTGTGCACAAACCTACCCTTTACGGACCTCCTCTAAATACATTGCTGGGGGAAGTGGAAAAATTCGTGCAGTTTAGTAGAGATGTTTCCCATTTGCTTCATTCTGTTCTTCCTCTTCCTTTCTACTTCCAATGCCGCCATCCAGGACTTCTGCGTTGGCGACCCCATGGGGCCTGAGAGCCCTGCGGGGTACTCCTGCAAGCCGGTCACCAAGGTCACGATCGACGACTTTGTGTTCTCCGGGCTGGGCATTCCTGGCAACACCACAAACATAATTAACGCGGCAGTGACGCCTGCGTTTGCGGCTCAGTTCCCCGGTGTGAACGGCCTTGGCATCTCAGCTGCACGGCTGGACATCGCGCCAGGTGGGGTGATCCCCATGCACACTCACCCAGGTGCCTCAGAGCTCCTGATTGTGGCGAGGGGGAGGATCACCACGGGGTTCATCTCATCAGCGAATAACGTATACTACAAGACCCTGAAGAAGGGAGACAGCATCGTTTTACCACAAGGCTTGCTGCATTTCCAGGTGAACGCCGCAAAGATACACTCGGTAGCGTTTGTGAGCTTCAGCAGCCCCGTCCCGGGACTGCAGATCCTCGACTTTGCATTGTTCGCGAACAACCTGCCATCCCTGCTGGTGGAGAAGACAACTTTCCTCGATGACGCACAGGTCAAGAAGCTCAAGGCCGTGCTAGGAGGGACTGGCTAGAACAAATGTGACCATTCTCAACCATTTCTTGCTGTGATTGTTGTTTGCAAGTTAATCTTGCCAGCAGAATGGTTTCTCTTCCTTCGTTGTCAGAAACTGGAATTTTCATACATGAAGGGTAATTTCAATTTGTAGAACTCGGTTGATCAAACTGTACGGGGATTTTAATACTTCTGTTAATAATCAGTAAACACAAACGCATTATACCGAGAAGTAGAATGGACAAATAAAGTCATTACTTCAATGAGTAGCTGTTACTCGTATGAATATATCTTTCAAGAAAATAAAGTTTGTGATCATGGTACCGGTAAGAACGTTCATATCTAGAAAGAAGACTAGATATCTGCCTTACATGCCATTCATACATCGGAGGGGCATCCTCAGCCCTGCGACCGACTACCTTAAGCGGATTCTTCCTCGTCTAGAGATCCCTTAAACATACTTCAATGTCCAAATCCTCCCTCTTCAAGTTCCCTCCCAAACTCCCAGTTAAAACAGTGCAGCAAGTTCGCTAAACTCATGTGAAATCATATTTCGTAAATTTTTTTCGAACTAACAATGAGTCGTATAAAAGCGCGGTAAGATTTCAATGCAATATCCCCCACCCTTGGACTCAAAATGGCATTGTAACGTGGACTTTGTCTCCTCGACCCTTGTGTACTCAAATGACTCGTCTGGAAAATCTTGCACGCCTGCCTCCAATAGCCGGACAGCATGTTGGAAGAGTCATAGGCAGGGTACTTCGTGGAGGCCATCTTGGGCCTCGAGGCGAGCACGGCATCATGGGTCTTAAGGAACTTGCTCGCCATCCGGGTGGAGGAGGCGACGATGACAGTGAAGGAACCGAAACAGAGTTGCATGATGGGACCGTAAGTTGCCGATGATGGGTCAAGGTTTTGGGGCAGGTGGTGAGTGGAGTCTCCGCCGGACGGAGGCAAAGGGGATTGGTGAGGGGGGGGGGCGGGGAGGAGAGAGGCTAGCCTTAGACATAGAAGACTGCAGTAAAATAGTAGCCACTATGCCATTGATGAAAAGAAAGAAACATTAGACTTTACTAACACCAGCACTGTCGTTATACCAACAAAACATATCACCAACTACTTACTATTCACCAGCGTCGACGTCAAAACCCAGTCTACCAACCACCGTTTAGTGTTTCTTTTAAGGCCTTTGACGTTAGGAATCATATATGCGGACAGAGTTCCTGATCGACTGCCTACAAACCGGGCATTTCGGAACATCCTCTCGCTCGACGGACAACGCGCACCGCTGGCAACACACAAGGTGGCCGCAGGGGACGAAAGCTGACCTTCGCCTTCTCATTAGGCAGATCACGCACAACTGCCCGTCGGGTACATCCACGGGTTCGTCTTCCGTGGTCTCGTCACCGGGTTGCTCAATGGTGGCCTGGTTAAGCTGCTGGTTCTGCCTCTGTTGCCTGGACTGCTTCCATCTATTCCAGTTTCTAGAGACAAAAGAATCAACGTGCCACTATTAGAAGGCCGCGAGCAAGTCAGAACTCAACTCGGAGATATTATTCTGTATGCAGACATTAAACCAACCTCACAATGGAGACGCCAAGAACAATCAGCGATGCGGATCCAATAATAATGCTGCTCCAGTAGAGTCTTTTCGTAGTCAAAGCAAGATCAACCAGCATCTCATCCTTAGCCTTCTCAATCCTGAATAAACAAAATAAGTAGAAAAAATAAAATAAAAACAACTTGCCACTAAAGAAGTTGATTGACGGCAGACAATGAGACAATAGCAAAGAACAAGGACCTTCTACTTTTAACTAATGGGGTAGCCCATCCCTTTATATCCATCCACTCAATCATTTACAAGAGTGGCTACCAATGGAGAGAAACAAGGTTGTTCACAAAAGATCTTAACCCCGGAAGCCCTCAAGAATCAAGAGAAATGGCTTATGCAGTTATCTTTTAGCCAAAATATCTATCCTGGCAGAGCTGAAGCCAATACATTAGAAGGAAATGCTTCATGTCTGGGAGGAAACTATAGAGAAAGTGAAAAACAGGGGACTTCCATTTCTACGACGCCTTAGCAAAGAAATTGTAGTGTAGCTTCCAATATACTTACAAAAAATATGGAAGATCCTTGCATGATCTAATCTCTGGGACTCCAGTTTTGTAAGTGCAAATGCCAACTGCACTTATTTCACTCCCCAATGGAAGGATTCTCTCCTCATCAATCACGCCAACCTTAATAATAATAAACAAAAGAAAAGGAAGACAAAAAAATGTTAAGTAAATAAATTATTGAATCAGAGAAGTTTGCAGGCACTTAGCAACATTTGCATGTTACTACACATAAAAAACCCATAAGAGAAAAGATAGCGAGATTAATAAACTCCATTTTGTAATTGGACATGAATAAAGAATCAAGAAGAGTTCAAGTTTCACATCTGGTCAACCAATTCCTAATGCCTGATGAGCACTCTTTCAATCTCTATGACCAAGGCCCAGTGACATCACTACCCTTCAAACCTTCTCCCCAGAAAACAAGATGAACAGGATGCTATTCCTCCTACTTATCAAGTGTTAACAGGGACAATTAAAAAAAAAAGAAAAGAAATGGAAACCACTTGGCACAGGGAAAAATCCACTTATCCATACGGTAATAACAGCGCAATGTGAATCCGTCAGGACAACTCACAGGATATTCATGGCCAAAGAGTGCCTGAAGAAATGTATATGGAGAAGCATTGACCGGCTGTAGCTGGTGAAAAACTGTTGCAAGAGGCAACATATGGGTTGATCCATCCAGGTTCACTAAGACGTAATCTGCATGAGGCCATGGGCCACCATCAATAAGTACGAAAGGAACCTGTTAAAAAAGTTGAACATGCATAAGGACTGTATACCAATTACCAACAAATAAAACTGCTGACAAACACGAGTTAGGAATCATCCGGAAATAAGAAGCAGAACCTCAAATTGCAAATATAAGAACTTTTAAAGAGTAAAAAGAAGAGTGCTATTCATGAAATAAACAAGCCTGGAAACCAACTGAAATACACGCATCTTAGCATACCGTTCTCACCGAAGTGGATCCACATTGCCTCAAGGATCTTGAGAAGACAGCACGCAAGTCATAAGTCCATTTGAATATTCCTTTCCACTCATTATATATGCACTGCATTTGAGTGGAACAAACAACAAAGTCAGTAGGCAACAAATTTGCCAAGCAATTCTTTTGTATGTCTATTTATTCAGAAACGAACCACCAAAAAGCAAAAAGCAGAAGTTCATGAGAAAGATCGAAACTTTGAACAACCAAACTAAAGTTGTATATGATCAAGCATGAGGAACTCATCGTCTTCAAACATTATCCAAGAACGATGACTTCATTGTGGTGCAAACCCAATCCACAACATCCATCGCAAATAAAAAGAACTTGTTCTTCGAAAAGAAAGCGGCAAGGGATCCTCACGGTTTGAGTCCTCTGAATAATCACAGCCCTGTCGCCGGATTCCTGAGAAACCAACACGCCCTGGTTATTCCCCCTCAATCCCTTCCACCCGTTACTCCCGTCAACGTTCGATTTCGCCTCCACCACCCCTCGCAGGATCACCAGCTTCCCCTCGCCCATCCCGCCGGCGCTACTCGACTCACCATCGGAAGCCCTAGAAGCCGACGACGACGAGGAAGCGGACGACGCCGAGTCATCATCGTTCAGGAGGAGACGTAGGTCGGAGACGCGGACGGAAGGGGCAGAGCGGAGGCGGCGAAGGGCGGAGGAGGAGGAAGTGTACTTGACGATCGATCGGACGGCGGCGTAGGCAAGGGTGAGGCCGAGGAAGGCGCCGTCGAAGGATAGGGCGAACTGAGAGAGGAGCGACACTATGGCCTGCTCCGGCGTCGACATCCCCACCGGCGGCCAGCCCGAATCCCCTCAGAACGACGAGCAAGAAGAAAACCCAACTTAAGGCCCAAACGGAATACTAAGGCGGCGAATAGAAGTAATATTTATCATTAAATAAAGTATCTGCAAATTACACAACCATTTTCTTTGAGAATGAAGTTTAAGGCCAATTAAAAAGAATTACACGACACCACAACTCTTCCCCGACTTTTACAGCACTACGTATAATGTTTTACTAACTTCTTCTCCACCCCTGAGCGGTCTCGCCGGTGGCCCAGGTCGATCCTGACGTGAGCACGCCACGGTAGTACATCCGCCTGATCTTCTCCCTGTATTCTGCTAGTGATCTCCTGGTTGCAGCTGTTGGGATTAGCGCGACTGCGTCTCCCATGCTAAGATTGCAGGTCAGGTCGATTAGCCTGGCCTTTCAGTATCGGCGTTCCCTCTTTTTCTCTAGGGGGATCCCGCTCGGTGCCCACCTCGGGATTCCTTCCCTGACTCTCGCCAACAGGTCTGTCACCGTCGAGTCCGCTGGGAACTCTAGGACGGGCATCTGCAGGTAATGAGGACGGCAACTCTTTATTAACTTCATCTGTACCGACTCTGAACGACAGGAAATATGCATGATCTCATGCATACCTTATTGTTTTTTAATATATTGATGAAAAGAGGCACGTTGTCGTTGCGGCGAGGCTCGCACGAGTACATGCAGTTGTCCGAATGAGAAGGGAACCTGCAAGGCGGTTCAAGCAGGTCTAGATCGCGCACAGACCACCTGTCCTTGTTCGTGTTCTCACACTACCAGGAGGTAACCCATCTTGCCCACTCAACCATCTGAAGCCCGGGTTAAGATGCTTGAAGCATAAGTTTTCCAACTGATCTTTCCACATCGAAATCCGCAGACGGTTGGCCAGCGGGACAAAGATCGCTAGCGTTTCCTTGGCAAACCTTTGTTGCTTGTGCACAGGAAGGGCCTCCAGCATCATCATGTCATGCAACCGATCGGCCAGTTTGATGAGTACTGCTCTGGCATCTGCCATTGCCAGGACCATTGTGTGCAACCGGTTGGCCTTGACGGTCTTGCTGGCAGTGTTGTTTTCAGGAGCAAGCTGGCTAAGTTGACTCAACTTCGAATCCTATAAGGTGTTTTGAGAGCATGTTATGACTGATTCAGCTGGGGAATCACCAGATATTTCGAAAACAATCATCACCGATTACTATAGAACAATGTCAAGGCTCACCTCCTCGACTAAATCAGCCACGCCAGCACCAAATGTCCTGGATATGTGATCATAGCTAGAGAATGAATCATCTATTGTGTCGTGCAACAACCCGGCCGCGACTATGGTCAAGGTGGCCCCGCCTTTGCCAGCAAGACTGCTGTCTCAACACAATGCTGCATGTACGGATGCCTATTGGCACACACCTACGGGAAACCGAAAACGAGATGAACATGAGCATAACGAGCACCGATCCGCCAGCCTTGCTAAGTCAACTACATCAGAAATTTCCACGACATCTGGGTCGACAGGTAGAATGAAAGAAAACTCGAGCATACCTGTCCTCGATGAGCCCATTCTGCCTGGTAGAAAGCTTTCACCACGGTTTCCTCGTGAAATATCCGATGCCTTGCCTGTGCAGCCACCAACATCTCCTCTACAGAATGATTCCCTCGATCCCCATTCCCGAGTTCCCGACAGTTATACTCCATACTGAAAGTCAACTCGTCCGGATCGGCCATCCCACCGAAGATGGCCATAGGCGATGACAAATCGTAGCTATAGGAATCAACAGAAGGATTACCCGAAGCTTTACTGACAACACCACGGCACACGCTTCCATCAGCATACGAATCACTCCTACAACACGAGACAGGACCGTGTAACACCGAAACCAGGATCCAGTGCTCCCTCCTCGACGTTCCCAATAACTTTCTCGGAGAACTACTCAAAGCTCGATCCTTCATGCTAAATTCTTCCCCCCTAATGGCATAAGGCAAACCTTTCTCCTCGATCCCGCTCGAGAAGCTCAGTGGCAGGGACGCGGAGCACGGCTTTGTCGCGGGGGACGAAAAGATGCACGAAAGCCCGCCGATCACGTGCCTCTGCGGGGCAGACGTGGATGTGACCGCCGTCGATGACGAAGAGAACTGAATCTCAGAGTCGTAAGGGATTTGGGCGTTGCTCTGGTGCAGCGACAGGCAGACCCTGTCGGCGGATTGGCGGACAGAGCAATCGTCGGACCCGCCATGACTAGGCTGGACTCGCAAATTCCCCGGATATTTCCCAGCAGTTGATTCTCTCCGCCGGCGAGGTCCGATCACAAACAACCTCAGCGAAGCCAGCAGCAGTTTCTCCTTTCCACCAACCTGCTCATGACTTCTTGGACAAGAATCTGAGGACTGTATTCTTCTTGCGTAAAAGCATTCGAAATCCCAAAACAGGAAAACCAAATGAAATCAACTGGAACGACCCAGAGTGGAGATTCCGACGAAGAATCGGGAGAAGGCGAAAAGGGAGGAAATTTCCCTCGTCCCGCACTCAGACTCAGATAGGCGTGATGGATGCGAACTGCGGGGGATTACTCCAAATACAATCTTGAGTATGCTCGTGGCCTTTGCGTGCAATAGAAGAGAAACGGTCAAATGACGAGGTTGTCCCTCCTCTCTTTGTCAGAAAGCAGATGAATTTCTTCTTTAAATTCTTTTTTTTTTTCTCTTTTCAAATTTTTAATTTGTGGGAGAGTGGGGCTTATTCGAATTTGGATAAAGTAATTTAACGAGATGAGTGCTTCCATCTTCTCATCGGTCATCCAGGGATCATGTAATAAAGTTTAAAAGTCAATAGCCATGATATTAAAATGATATATTTTGTTTAGAGGGAGGGGTGGCAAAAGGGACAATTTCACATTTTAACACCCATCGAAACATCATGGTATTCGGTTGGTTGGGAGTTGGGAGTCAGGAACTGGAAGAGGGCTTTTTAACGCCGAGTGATATTTTGATATGTAGGATTGGCCCATAAAGGCAAACGCTAGGCTGCGTACATGTCTGGGGACAACCTGGGCTCCGCCACCACCTCCAGCGGTACCTTCTTCGGCGTCGACAGCCCGAAGATCTCCTCCATGTCCAGGTCACCTGGGCCCTTCATGCTCCCCCCCAGATTCCATTCGAAGCCGTGCAGCAGATTCGCCAGGCTGGACCTTATCACCTTGTATCCCAGCGCATAACCGGGGCACATCCTCCTCCCCGACCCGAATGGCAGCAGCTCAAAGTCCTGTCCCTTCACGTCGATGTCCTTCCCCAGGAACCTCTCCGGACGGAACTCCTCCGGCTCATCCCACAGGGAAGGGTCCCTCCCGATCGCCCCGACGTGGACCAGCGCCCTCGTCCCCTTTGGGATGTCGTAGCCGGCGATCTTGCAGTCCTCCCTCGCCATCCTCGGGGTCAGCATGGGCGCCACGGGGTGCAGCCTCATTGTCTCTTTCACTATCGCGTCAATGTAGGGCAAATTACCCATGTCTTTCTCCTCAACCCATCGCGATTTCCCTATGACGTCGTCCAGCTCCTCGGTTGCCTTCCGGAGGGCTTCCGGGTTCTTCATTAGCTCGGACATGCCCCACTCCACGGTCACCGCCGAGCTCTCTGTCCCCCCCGCGATCAAGTCCTGGGTGAACGCCTTCACGCCATGCCTCTCCACCTTCACTTCGAGGTTCGGGTCCTCCACTAGCTGCAGCAACACGTCGACCATGTCCTTAGCAACGTAGTTCTTCGTTCCTTTCCTCTTCCTCTCGTGTTCGTCCAGTACGTGCTCCAAGAACCGGTCGAACTTCTTGCTCAACGCCTTCATCCTCTTTATGTATCCCTGTAATGAACAAAGCGCGTAGGATTTGACTCCAACGAAGACGAGCTGAACCGAAACAACACTTTGCGGATCAACGGGTAGGAGAACTCACCTGCAGGTCTAGGAATTCCAGCCACGGTATCGAATCTCCGATGTTCAGGGCACCATTGAGGAAGAACAGCTCGTCGATCATCTTCCTAAACTCCTCTGGGGTAATGACCAAATTCTTGTCCCCGGGCAGCTGCTGCGTGTACTTCCTCCCCAACACCATCCTGCTGATGACGTTGAGGCTCAAATCGGATAGGTAATCTTTCAACACGATGCTCTTCCCCCTCCTATCGAAGATCTCCCGGAGGAACAGCCTCAGCTCCGCGACCCGGATATACTCGTAGGACTCGAGCCTCCTGGCACTGAATAGCTCGGTGAGGAACATCTTCCGCGCCTGCCTCCAGTAAGGCCCATACGGGGACCAGGTCATGTCCGAGTAATTATAAGTGGTGTACTTTCCCGACGCCATCTTGGGCCTGGTGGCAAACACTGCGTCGTTGGTCCTGAGGAAAGCACGGGCCATCTCGATGGAGGAGCCCACGACGACAGGGAACGAGCCGAACCTGAGCAGCATGATGGGGCCGTACTTCCTCGAGAGGTCGTGGATGGAACGGTGAGGGAGGGGGCCGATCAGGTCGAGGTTGCCTATGATGGGCCATGGCTTAGGTCCCGGGGGGAGGTGGAGGCTTCGACGGCGCCGAGCCACAGCGACGAGGAGGAGAGTGGCTAGTCCTAGCAAAGCAAGGGCGGCGGGGGCAGCCCAAGAGGAGGGAACTGCATTCATGCAATGGGACAGCATGCTGTGGAAGATGATGATTGTATGGGTGTTTCTCGTCTCCCCAAGTGCGATCTGAGGGGTTGCAATGCATTGGTTATATAGTCAGTCATATGTCTTAGTCCATTATTGATCTAATATTATAATTGGAATTAACAACAACCATCCAAGTCTTGGTCCAAAACTTCTAATCACAATGAATAATAAAAATTGCGACGCGTTTCACACGTCGTGTCAATAAAAATAAAGAAAGAACACCTCGTGATATTCATCATCATTACTTACCCAAATGCTTTTTATTATTATTATTATTAAGGGAAGACAAAAGAGAAATAGGTGATAAGAGGGAGGGAATCAACTAATAAAAACAACGAATGGCGGAAATTTCCCGAGCAACTCCACTAAACCATTGCTTTTGCCAAATATCATCAAGAAGACTAGTAGATTAGATAGTCAATCGTGAATAATAATAATAATGCAAAAAAGGAAATGCTTATGCTAAAGTAAAGTGTGGGGAGTGATGTGTTCCAATAAGTAAAATATAACACTCACTCTTGGGTGGGTGGACAGAAAAACACGTGTCAAATATAAAATTGGGCCTGGGCGTGGATAATAAATGTAGAAGTTGGGGGTCGTCGTTCTTCTGTACATTAGCCCGATATTTGGTTAAAGCCCATGATTTCCTAAGTGGGCCGGATTCGAATTTTATTAAAATGTTGGAATTGTTTCAGTTGAAATATTTAATTTTTGGATAGTACAAATACAAAACCGACCAAATTGAAATGGAATAATGCCCCCCCCCCCCCCCACCCAAAGAGAGGATATGAACAAATACGGGCGATTGAGCTCAGCAGGGGTCCGGCTCCTCCATCGTTACCGTCCTCGTAACGGACAAATCCATCCCGTCTCTCCTTCCCACTCCCTTTTTATACTCTCCACCCCACCTTCCCCCACCCCCCGGACAACCGATCATCGCCTCCGCCACAGCCACACTCACTGTAAGCCGCCGTCCCAACCAGCCTTCACGATGAGTTTCGCCAGGAAGGACTACGAGTTCCTCAGGGACATCGGCATCTCCCCCCGCAACTCCGGCTGTTACGTCAATGGCTCTTGGAAGGCTCACGGCCCCCTCGTCTCCACCCTCAACCCCGCCAACAATCAGGTCCTCCTCCTTCTTTTCTTTTCCGCCCGATGTGTCTCATCTTTGGTGACAATGCTGATGCATGATGAGTTTTTGTTGGTTTTTCTGTTTGTTGGGACGGGACCGGATTTGGAGTCTCGTCCGCTCGTCAATGGGCGGTGATGTCGAGTGTGGTCCGGCTAGTTTAAGGTGGTAGCAGAATTTTCGGATGGTTATGCGGCGAATGAAAACCTCTTGCGCTGGTGCAGGTCATAGCTGAAGTCATGGAGGGATCGATAGAGGATTATGAGGAGGGAATGCAAGCCTGTGCTGAAGCAGCTAAGATATGGATGCAGGCAACTCTCACGCGCACACTCTTCTTTCTTGTCTCTAGTGTTCTGATGGTGTTGCTTTCTCTTTTTCCGTCCTTCAGTCTATTGATATAATGGGTGGCAGGTACCTGCCCCGAAGAGGGGTGAAATAGTTAGACAAATCGGCGATGCACTGCGATCCAAGCTCCAGCAACTCGGCCGCCTCGTGTCTCTTGAGATGGGGAAGATCCTTCCAGAAGGAATAGGAGAAGTCCAAGTATGTTATTTCCATCCTCAGAGCCATATTTCCAGTTTAATTGAATTTTGTCGTTTGTTGTGCCTTTGACTGTTTCCTTGATGGTTCATTTGGTTTAAGAGTACCAAGCCATGTTCGTTATCTAAAGCATATAATCGTGGATCAGGATTACCAGTACCCTAAATGTAAAATGTGAGAAATTATTTATCAACATCCATGAAGATGGTTGAATTCAAACTTTTCTTGATAATCTTTGTGGTATCTAAAGCAGAGATAGGAGCTAAACAAGTTCTTGATTAGATGTGGAAAGACGTGCAGGAACTCCATGCCCCGATTGATTTCAGTTGCATGCATCTTTGACTAACTACTAATGAATGACAGGAAATCATTGACATGTGTGACTTTGCTGTTGGGTTAAGTCGGCAGCTCAATGGATCAGTTATACCATCAGAACGTAAGATTTTTTTACATAATCTTAGTAATATTTCTCCAGACCTGTAGAATGGATTTTGACTGATAGAAACAAATTGGATGATTGGGTAGCATTTCACACTATTCTGGACTCTGTAAGTCAACCATGTTGCACACGTACTTGTATAATTTCCCCCATTTGCATCCAAAATTTATGTTTTTTACCTTGCTTGACATCTAGCTGATTTCATGGGCTGTAGCTCTTCACTCTCTGCATCTTAGTACCTTTCAAAGTAACTATTTACCAAATCATGACCTTTTGCAACTTCTTCCCAGGTCCAAATCATGCAATGTTGGAGGTAAGGCTTCAGCATGTTGTCTCTACTGTGGAATTGGTATGGCAGGATATCTACATTGAGTTGTTTCTGTGGACTAATTTTGCAGATGTGGAATCCTTTAGGGGTTGTTGGTGTGATAACAGCTTTTAATTTCCCTTGTGCGGTGCTCGGTGAGCTATTTCTGTCCGTTTCTGAGGTTGTTTATTTTGATATTTTTTAAGTTTATCTTGCTGTTACATGAGGAGATGGTGTTGCCAATGCAGTTCTGTCATGAGCTATTAATGCAATTTTATTCTCGAGGATGATTAAACGGTTGCTTCCAATAAAGTTATGGTTTCGCCTCTTCTCTTTGGATATCGACAATAAGTGATCTGTAGTGGACAATTTATTGAAGTCAATAGGTTTGGATTAGCGTCCTTCTAAACAAGTAATTTAAACCCTTTGCCAAAATATTTTTTATGTGTGTTTTTGTCTGGGCGTATTTATCATTTTAGTTTGTCCTTTCTGCTTTCATCTGCTTTGATATATTTTCCCTATCTGTGGTCTCCAGTGTTCATTTTAATTTATGAGTACTATATAGAATTTGTTATGTAAAGTATATGTAGAATATGCGACTCTTTCTTTACAAGAAAAAGTTACTCATCCCTTTCTATTCTTGTAGGATGGAATGCCTGCATTGCACTAGTCTGCGGCAATTGTGTTGTCTGGTGAGCCAGCTACAATGCCTTGTTGTATGTATTACTGAATGTGATGCTGTATGCACCTACTGTGGTTTTCGTTGGTTGTGTTTCTCTTTGTGATAAGTTATCATTTTCTATTAGATATCGTCAACCGATTTCTAATGCCCGCAAAAGAGCAAAAACAAACAACTGTTTGTTCCCTTCATTGTCAGGACATTGATTTGCCTTTCCTTGGTTTGCCACCATCTAGCCTTGTCCAATGCCTGTGGAGATTTTATTGAAACTTATGGCTGAATTGGGTGCTATCCATGCATTCTGGATCTTTTGTTCCATGCTTTAGGACATTTTAGGGGATTAATACAAAAGAAGCTGTTTTGTATATTGTTCTCATCATGATGATGAAATAAAGCACCCAAGTTATTTGAATTTTGAACATCGACATTTTGAGGTTGAGTGATAACAGCTTCTTTTCTCTGACTAATCTTTTTCTGTTGTTCCTAGGAAAGGCGCACCAACAACTCCCTTAGTAACTATTGCAATGACAAAGGTAGTGGCATCTGTTCTAGAAAAGAACAATCTTCCGGGGGCCATCTTTACTTCTCTCTGTGGTGGTGCTGATATTGGCCAAGCAATAGCCAAAGATACACGTATTCCTCTTGTGTCATTCACCGGTAGCTCCAAGGTATAGCAGTTTTCTTCTCTACACTGAACCTGCAATATTTGCCGCTGTTAATCGCCAATCAGATTGAAAGGTGGTAATTAACCTGAAGATTAAGAAGAAATTTTGAGAGCCGGAATTTTTTTTTATAGATAGTGCACTGTATTGCTTTTGGTGATTAGATTTGGCCTCAATGTGTATAGAGGACAATAGATTTTGAGGTCTGGCTTTCTGGAAAGCTTGAAGCTTTACTATGTAATGCTTCTTTACTGGCTGGGCTGGGTCACAGATGATCCAATTGATTGAATTTGCACCTCTTCTGAAGATTTACTTTTCTTGTGCTGTGTTCCTTGGGATTATAGGTTGGTCAAATGGTTCAGCAGACTGTGAATGCCAGGCATGGGAAATGCTTGCTTGAGTTGAGTGGAAACAATGCCATCATCGTTATGGATGATGCTGACATTCAGCTGGCCGTCAGATCAGTTCTATTTGCGGCTGTAGGCACGGCTGGTCAGCGCTGCACAACATGCCGGAGACTGGTAACTATTGTCATAAACTTGGTCTTTGGTAATATCGCCTGCATTCTGCGACTGATTCTCTGTGCAATTCACTTGAAGATCCTTCACGAAAGTATTTACCAGAAAGTCCTTGATCAACTACTTGATGTATACAAACAAATCAAGATCGGCGATCCCTTAGAGAAAGGCACTTTGCTTGGACCGCTACACACCGTTGAATCAAGGAAGAATTTTGAGAAGGGGATAGAGATTATCAAATCACAGGCGAGTATCATCATTTCCTTAGTCGTGTATCCTGATGCTCATTTGACAGAAACATAGAAGTCGCATACTTTGTGAAATTGATCATTGAGTTTATACCTAAATCACGAGTATTTTCGTTCACCAGAAGATTTTATCATCTCCCACTCTGGCAGGGGGGGAAGATCTTGACCGGAGGGACATTAATAGAGTCTGATGGAAATTTTGTTCAACCAACAATAGTTGAAATCTCCTCTAATGCCGATGTTGTCAAAGAAGAGTTGTTTTCTCCAGTACTATACCTTATGAAATTTAAGGTACTATCACAAGATTGATTTGTGATCATGAATATGTGTTTAACGCCCACAATAATCACCTGACTATGTTCCTTGCACATTTGAAATATACAGACACTGAAGGAAGCGATCGAAATAAACAACTCCGTGCCACAAGGGTTGAGCAGCTCCATATTTACCCACAGGCCGGATGTGATCTTCAAATGGATTGGGTACGAATTTTCACCCCTAGATTGTTCATTACATAACGCACTCCTTTTACAGCCTAGCTTTACCGACTTTGTCCTTTTAATCTTGCAAAACCCTTGCAGTCCGCTGGGAAGCGACTGTGGAATCGTGAATGTCAACATCCCAACGAACGGAGCGGAGATAGGCGGGGCTTTTGGGGGTGAGAAGGCTACTGGAGGCGGCCGTGAGGCAGGGAGCGACTCGTGGAAACAATACATGCGGCGGTCGACCTGGTAAAAAATCCAGCCACTCTCTCGTAAAAAGCAAATTCCCCCTTAAGTTATGGCATTTGTGACGAGGGGGTTCAATTTTCTCTTTGGGCAGCACCATCAACTACGGCAGCGAATTGCCGCTGGCTCAAGGAATAAATTTCGGGTAAGGCAAACAATCAAACCTACCTCCTTGGGACCCCCCACTCAAAGTCTACTTAAGCAAATAATTGGGGGGGTTTCTAATAATAAAAGCCCCGGTAAATGTCATTTGGCCTTTGAATCTTCTGGAATTTTGTGTGAGCACAAAGACAAAGGATCAGGGTGTTGGAGTTTTGTTCCACACTTACGTTAGTTGGAAAACAAATTCGGCAGATAAGATTTCAAGTTTAAAAATTCTTTAACTAATGCGTGGAAGCTGGCCTAAAATCGATTTCTGTAAGGTTGATTTTATGCCATTTTTATCTCTAAATCCTAAATTCTAAATTCTATTTCTCGTATGAAGTCGATTTTTGTAAGTTCGATTTCAATGCTTAAGTAAAGTCAATTTTTTTTTATAATGAAAATCGATCATTCTAAGGTTAAGTTTTTCATATTAATTAAAGAATTTCAAAAAATGACCCGTGGGTGTCGAGGGATGATGGGAAGATGTGCAGTGGTTAGAATTGTCTTGGGAAAAATGAACGACATGATTGATGAAATATCTCTTGGGGTTGGGGGTGGGGCAGGTGAATAGGGGGGGGGGGGCACGTGAATAATTTGTCCAATAAACGTTGCGTCACCGTTGTATAATTTACTGTTATATATTTTTTAAAAAAAGGAAGAAATTGCTTCTAAATAAGGACAGATGAATGGAGTCATATTTTCTCCTCTTCGTGGAAGCTTCCCTCCAGTTAATTGCTCACAAAAAAAAAAGAACAAATTGCCATAAGCTTATTGCCTGGTCAAGTACGCGTGGAAGATTTTACAAAATCCGCAAATTTCCCAAAACGACACAACAAAGAAATAACTGAATTGACTTGCGGATCTGCCAAGAACATTCTCGGACAATTTAGACTGACCGGCACTGTTTAGTTTAACAATACCCACTTGTCCCTGTTGTTCAATCCTCTCCCCACAATGTCTTCATCTCCTTTAAAAATCATTGCATGGCATCTTCTTGCCAGCTTGGATTCATATTTGTCCACATAACACAAAAAGGTAGTCTTCTCATCCTCCTCATTGCATGCATGACCCTTTCTCTTATTCCCTTTTTACCCAAACGATCATTGAACCCTCCTCTCACGTATTCAGTGGCATCAATCATTTGAGTCGGGTTAAAACAAATCGCATCCTTCAATTGCGATTCTGGGTTTTTGTTTCTCTTTTTTAAAGTAGAGAGAGAGAGAAATGGAAAAAGGTGAAAAAGGATGTGAGATTGGATCGAATAATTTTAGTCTCCCTCCCGTCCTCCTTGGATTTTTGTCTCTACGTGGGTTGTGCTTGAGCGTGCAAGAATCATGTAAACAAAAGAAAGGAAAGGAGTCCCATGTCCCAAAATGAATTGTCTCAGATGAATCCGCATTTTGTTGAATACTTAGCATTGGAAACATCTACATCCAACCCCCACTTACTTTTTTTTCCCCCACCTCTCGGTTGACAATGATTAGCCAAGAAAAAGTTAGATCAACCAACCCAACACTCAACTCGAGTTAGGGAGGGTGGGGGAGAATCTATCTAAATCATCATAATTCACAAGTGGACAACATCAACTAGTTCCTTGTACGTATCGGCAACAGTAGTTCCTCCTTGTATCCAACTCCCCCGCCCCCATTTTGCAGATGAATAAATAAAACAACAAAAGGGCTTCGAAATTATTCTTTCTAGACTTCCTTTTCTTCTCGAGACCCGTGATGTCCTCCTCTCCTCCCCTCCCCCCTCGAAGAAGAACAAGAACTAGCCTTATCTGTGCAAAAACATTAAAAAAAAAAACAAAATATCGATATTTCATCCTATTGATATTGTGATATCGTCAAAAAAACAAAATTTATGAATCCCACATGCTACCCCGTAATAAATGGCGTGCCCAACCAGAAGAAATGTCCAAACCCAGCATTGAAGTGAACTTAAATGTTTTGATTTATTGGGAGTCCTTATCTCTTTTGGACCATACCTCATCAAACAATATCGTCCCCCCAAAACCCAATTCGAGTCGAAGTATGATATTCCTGGCTTAGTGCTTTCCACCAAAGAGAGCTGTTCTAATCATGTTTTGTTTTGGCCAAATTTTGGTTTATTCCTAAAGCATTTCCAAGAGGAAGAATTTCCAATGTCGACCCGATTGAAAAGTTCCTCATTGATATGATCAAATTAGATTCCAAATTGGGTTGAGGACAGGTCGAATTTTCTTTTCTACTTTGTGTTCCATTGTTCTGTTTTCGCTGTCAATGAACCAACCAATCTACACTTCGGCCAAATATTAGTAGAGCATCTTCCAGCTTGTTCACCCCCACTTTTCCAAGTCCCAGTTCATCATCCGGTTCCCCCTAGCCGCCCAGGCTCGAGAAGCAACTCTCCGAGCGAGCCAGCCCCTGGACGGTGTTTCCCGGATCCTTCCTCATGGGACTGCCAGGAGTCGATCTGGACCCCAGGCTCCTCCTCAAGAGCTGCCTCATGGCGGAGATCAGGTGGACGGTGGGGTCAGGAGGCGGCTCCGGGGACTTGAACTTCTTGCAGAAGTTCATGTGCCTGACCATGGCCTCTTCTGTGCTGACGAGCCTCTCGGCCCTGACGATCTCATCCTTGATCGCCTCCGCGCATAACCCGCATATCCATTTCCCGTGGTAGCGCTCCCGGATGCGCTCGATGTAGGCGGGTGTGCACTCCTCTTTGAGCCCGCAGCAGTCGCACATCGCGAACTCGACTTCGGTCTGGGTCATGAGCAACGAAGCAGCAGCAGGGGGTTGAGTCTCGGGGGGAGTTATCAGCAGGGGGTCGGTGATTACATCGGCCGACATGGTAGTATTCCTACAGGAAAAGAAAAAAGCAACAAAAGAGTTTATCAGAACAGAGAAAAGGAACACGATCCTTCCCCGAGATCCTAAAATCTACACACAACAGCCCCAAAACCTCGAAAGGTCCAATCTTTACGGGCCGAAACGGAAGGAAACTGGAATCTCAATTCAAATTCAAGCAGGAAGCATCCAACCCAGCTCAATGATTCCATTTCGAGAAAATTAATTTACCAGCAGAAGCGTAACGGAGGAACCAAACCGACGAGGCAAAAAGCGAGCACCCCCGATCAGCAGCTGACTGGAGAAAAAGAGAATCCCACGCCCGCTTCTGCTAAAGAATTAACTACACCACCCTCCTACCTCTCCTTCTCCCACTCCCCTTCCTCAACCCTCGATACTCCCGCAGCCAATCCTCCGCACCTCAAAACCATTTCAACGAGGTCACTCCTCTCCTCCGCCGCCACACCTATCTACCCCTTGGATCTCCGATCAGAGAGCAGGGGGGGCTCCAAAGATGAGAACTTTGGGATGGTTTCTCAGATGGGTATCGATCCGGAAGTCGGTTGGCAAGAGCCGTGGAAATCTGGTGAGAGAGAGTGGGGGGAGGAAGGCGATTTTATTGCGTCCGTTGTGAAGAAGGTCTCGGAAGAAAATTAAAGGGTAGGATCAATGATTGGAATAGGGAGGGGATTATACGGTGTTGGGGAGCGCACCATAAGTATCGTGCTCTGGCGCCTGTTCGGACCGCCGTGCTTGGATAACGTTAAAGTATTTTTTTTTTTTTTTGGGGATTTGCCAGGTCAGCGTTTGATAATCCTCGTCATCAATTGCCCTCCCCTCCCCCCAACCTATTGGTTCGGCGGTAAAAAAAGAGAAGAAGACCGACCTCCTCCTCACACACACACGTCGTCGCTCAGACTTAAATCAATTCTTACACGTCAATTGTACAACAGGATCGAAATCACCTGACCATTTTCCTGGACACTGGCAACGCAATCTCGTTAATCCAATCTGGGAATGGCCGAATACAAAATGCAACAGGATTATTGAGACCATGGATATGAATTAGCAAATATACAAATATATATATATATATAATGGGGGTGTGGCCAGGCAATTTCCTCGTTTAATAAAATAATAATAAAAGAAGAGGGAGAGGCGTGCACTTTTTGATTTTTTTTTTTCGTAGCTGTAAGAAAATTGGGGGGGGGGGGGGCGGTGTCTTGTCTCTCCCATCTCAATTTCCCACATAGCCAGAGCCATGTGTGAAAACAACACAGACTAGAGCTAGACTTAGACTTATCTTTTAAGATCAATGATCTACTCGATTTTTTAATTACAATGTAAAATTAGAAAAAGGGTGAATGGCTTAAATATGACATTATTATTATTATTATTGGTGTTGTTGTGGGGCGGTTAATAAAAAGTCTTTGTCTGTGCAGCATTCATTTGCTTCACACCATACATTTAGGCCCATTAATTACATCATGATTCATGGGGACCCAAAACTACCCAGATACGAATAAAAAGAGGGAGCGGGTAACATCAAAAATTCAATGGGAGGTTTCCCAATCTCACTCGGATGGGTTCACATTCAATCCCCACCCCCATACTTTCACGTGAATCATGCAAATCACACCCCCCCTCCCCAATACGACGAGTCCCTATCTCCCTAGTCCAACCAAAAAAAAAAATCAAAGTCATCAATTGATTTTCTTAATTATATATATATATATATACCAATCACTCACACTATACACGCACGCACCCCCCCCCCCCCCCCCCAACAAGGTCCAAACACACCACACCCTTTGATTGTTTTTTTTTTTTTTTTTGTGTGCCTATTATTCTCTATTAATCGGCGTTCATACATTTACGTTGGGGAATCCGCCTGGGAAATAAGAATCCCCTTCTTCATCGGCAAAGAATTCTCCAAGTTGTGACAACACGGGGGGGCGATCTTTCAATAGGAAAAAGAGTGGGGATCCATCATCCACGTGTTGGTTGCCTCCTCAATTTTATTACAAAGATTGGTGTTGAGTGGTTCTCATAGTTAGTAATAATAAAGTAACAACTGATCCCTTATCATCAACTCCCCAGATGTTTCTCCTTGCTTTAGAGAGAGGCTGCCCATCATAAAGCCCAACTCTTCCCAAACTTCCAACTGAATTTCCTGTTCCGTCCCCAATTACGTGTAACATCTTATTTCCTTACAAAGACAAAATAAATAAAATAACTAGAGAGAGAGAGAGAGAGAGAGAGAGATTTCCTTAAACCCCCTCTAAATCAGAGACATCAGCAGCATCATACAAAAAACACTTGAGAGAATAATGACAATTTCTATCCTAACCAACCAAAACTCTCTGCTCTAAACCTGTGTCTGTCTGTCTGTCTGTCTGTCTTCCACACCTAACCTTAATCCTCCTCTTCCTCCTCCAGCGCTTTAATCACCCGCTCTATCTGTCTCCTGTAGATGGGCATGAAATGGTCCCTTATCATCGTCTGCGACAGCCTTATCTTGCTGTACAACGACCTCGGCGTGTAAAACAGACCCACCCTCGGCCCCTGCTCTCTGTCCCCTAGAGTCGGGGAATCCAAGCCCGGGGGGTGCAACACACCCACCCTCGGGTCAATCCCATCGTCCGGCGCGGATGGGGAATTGCTCTGAGAGTCCCGAGGCAGGGTGACTAAGTGCAAGGTCCTTCCGGGAGGGAAGAAGCACCTACCGACTTCCTTTTTCCCTGCCGACCGGTTATCGCCGTCCGTCCTCACTACTTCAGCCTCGGCCAATGCAGCTGCTTCTTCTTCTCTCATCTCCTTGGCCACATCCACATCTTCACCACGGGTTCTATTGCAGAGTTCGTCCTCGAGTTGCTGCCACAGCTCCACTTCAGATATTCTGTCTTCAGACTGTTCGGGTTCAATAAGATCGCCAACATCTTCATCGCAGTAATTATCTGATTCTGCATAGATGTCCTCAGCATAAGAGCTTTCTGTTTCTGCCGACCACTCAATCCGTTCACACGATGATATGGGAAGCTTGGCAGTTTCAATCGTCATTCCGCTTGTGGCGTTTTGTCCCGCCGTGAGCAAAGGCCCACCGTTCGCCTCGTCGGAGATACAACATTCTGTTTCACTTCCATCCTCTGGTCTCGAATGGGAGGCCGTGTTTCGGTGACGAGGGCCTATGCACGACCATGATGAAAGACTAATTGCAGGACGCGTCCAAGCTGCTTGAGCCATGCTTTGCGCTCGCCTCATCACCACCTTTTTTTATGGCGAGCACAGAAACAAAGGAAAGCTAAAATTAGTGGATGAGCCCAAAGCACTCAGCTAAAAAGCACCCCTTAATAAACCAAACAAACAATAGGACCAAAACCAACACTGCTTACCTGAGTGCCACTTGATACGGGACGTAGAATAGCTCCGGCTCCAGCAACTTTAGCTCTGGTGGTGGCAATCGAAGGAAGACGAGAGCCCAGTGCCGATGCAGAACGATAAACAGTACTGAGGATCCGGGTGCGTTCAATTTGATTACGTAAGTCATTGATCCAACAAGATGCAGTCACCTAGTTATGAAGTGAAACAGATTTCTAAAATTATAATAAACTATTTTTCAGCTTTCGCAATATGAAATCAAGGATCATACAGCAGAAGAGTCGAGAACCATGAGAAGCCCATACAGCTCTACAAAACTACAAAAAGAAAAATCACCTCAGCACGTAAATCATCAATTGAGACAGTGGAAAAGGTAGGCACCATATCTGCTCCATTTATTATGGAAGTGATAAAGTCATTGCCAGATTCCGCCAATTCCCATGTCATACAAGCAGCTGCATCAACAATATTCAAGAAAAGCTATATAAGCAAAGAGGACCCACTGAGGTGTATAACAATATATTGTAAACGGAAGCAGCTAATTCGCCTCGAAAGACTGACCTGAAGCAAATGTATAACAGGTTGCTTTTGATAATTCCTTCTGCTCTCGTAATATGAAAGTTACAAGTGCAGCGGTGCCTCCACCTAAAGAATGTCCCATTATCTGTATGTCCACCCATGGAGGAAATAAAATCAACTTGAGGAATCATTGCAACATCATTAGATATTGGGGAAAGGAAATTCAAAACACAATATGTCTGCGATAACATCTTCAATCAGCCTGCAACTTCAAACAATTGGAGTTTGCTGACTGCTGGTGCACTCTTACATGGATTTTGTAGTCAGGATGCTTCTCGAGCGCTCCAAGAAGGCAAGGTTTCGAAAGCTTGGCAATCCATCGAGCAGCTGCCACCATACCGCAATGTGCATATCCTAGGACAACATTAGTGACCCCACCCTCTCCAACAACAGAATGATGAAAGGGAGCCACTCCACCAGTTACAGCGGTAAGAGTATCCTTGATACTGTGGGTTCCACGAATCAATAAGATAATACGCTTATCGTTGTGATCAACCACAATGGTAAAGGCAGGCTTCAATATCTGGACGATAAACACTACAATCAGCGAATCACAAAGCAATTTAAAATAATTTATCGAAACAGGTATCGAGAAAGGCTATTCATGATGCACGGCAGCTCACCCCTGGCTTAGGTTGGTGCAAGAGGACGTTTTCTTCTGAATAGCCATTTTCCTTTAGAAACACGGGAAAGCTCTTCTTGGAGAAGTACCAACAAAGAGTCAATAATTTCATTAGATATCTAAGCTCTGGAATCATGCCACGATCAGTGACCTGCACACAGCCTTCACCACCAAAGACATCGCAAGCCCGTAATATTCCCTGCAAAGCATGCAAATTTATATACAGACCACAGAGGGAAAATCAACTTTCTGGAGACAAGTCCAGATTATCAAAGCGCGGGAGATAATTGTCCGTGCACTACGAGGCCTAAAAATTCAACCTTAAAGAAAGAAACTAAGCGGCATATTCACAGACAATTCAACCGAAATGGGGAACAATGGTTCACAACATCGAAGTCCATCCTAGACAAGAACTAAAACTGTTACCTGCCTCCTAAGAAGAAAGTTTATCCCAAATGCCAAATCTGCAATAGGCCATTTCCCAAGGGTCTCTGAGTAGGTAAACCTCAAAGTCTCGGACAACGTGGATATCGTCTCCAACCACGTTGCTGGAGCCTGAATGAGCCTATTAGAAACTCGCTCTATACCCGCCTGATCCAGCCCACCAGCACCCGCATCCACATTACCGTCATCCTCGTGAGGTGAATCGCTCTGAATTTTGCGACTCAAGGTGTAGTATAACAAAGCAGCCGCGCCGGCCGCGGTTGCCATTGTCGCAGTCGCCATGAAGTAGTCCCTAACAAAACACAAAACACCATCCAATCAAAGCTGCAAAAAGAATCCATCAAATCGAACCTCAAACGGGGTGATCGTAATCTTAAATTAAAAAAAAGGGGGAGAAAAGCCCTAAATCCGCGACACCCAGAACACAATTATCCAATAAGGCATGCCCTTTTGCACAAAAAAGGAAATCGAATCATCAACCAAGCAAAACTCAGACGCGGTCATGAAAAAGGAAGAAGAGATGCATCGGACCTTACGAAGAAGTACATTTGAAGCAATAGGAAGAAAACCGTAAAAGGAAACTACCGAGGAAATCACCCAACCAACAAAAACATGTCATGAAATTTCCAAAAAAAAGAGGGAGAGAAAGAGAAATTGGGACACCCGAAAAGGAAAGAAAGCAAGGGAGGGAAAGGAACGAACTTTGTGGCGTAAACCCCACCAAAAATTAACTCCCACCACCCCCCAAAATAAAAGAAGGGCATCAAAACGAGATATCCCCTCTTAAGCAACAGA
Source organism: Melastoma dodecandrum (assembly GCA_029817715.1). Lineage (NCBI taxonomy): Eukaryota > Viridiplantae > Streptophyta > Magnoliopsida > Myrtales > Melastomataceae > Melastoma > Melastoma dodecandrum. The sequence continues at coordinate 931,696 of JARUPY010000271.1, forward strand.
AACCGTCTTTCCCCCCACTTCAAAGCAAAAGCCGGGGAAAGGGAAGACAATTGGATCGACGAGGAACGCTCAGCACGCGCAAACGACCTACAAAAGTCTTTTTGATCCTGGGAGCTTCGCGCCTCTTCTTCGGCTGTCGGTCAGTTGATTGATTTGATGGCGACGCGGGTTCAAGGAAGCCCAGAAAGGCGGAAGGAAAAGGGCGTTTGCTGATTGGGACCGTTGTCTCTGCCTCTGCCACTTTTGGGTCAGAATTCCAGCGGCCCCACCTCGACTAAGGAAAGGAAGGGAGGAGGAGGTAAGCGTGGGTGCGCGGGGGAGTTCCCGAGGGAATTTTGTAGTTTGATGGTTTTTTTATGGTTAATACACGTGGCGACAGGAGAGGAGGGCAATAGGTACAGGACGACAGGGGACCAAAAAGGTTGTAAGAAAGAGGGCAAAGTACCTGGAAGCGAATGTCCCGAAGCGGAAGTCCCCAAAAAACCCGACACGGTTTTCATCCACCAAATGTCACGGTAAAACGATTGGACACGGTTAGTTCTGAAGCTCCGAGGCCTTCACTAAGTAAACAATACAAGTTCCCAATAGAAAACATGTTTTTGCCACCAGAGCACCCGCATAGCTTCATCATCCGTGTTCTGGTATCAAAGGCGAGAACCGTGCATTCATCTAGTCACGCTCGCTGATCGCAGTCAAGTGCTCGTCGATTTCCTCCGTGGACAATACCCGGAACACGGGATTGTCATTCCTCACAACTCCGACCTGCAGTAGGGGATTCCCATCGGTAATTTAGTCAGAAAGCTGAACCCCAACGAGAACGTATTAATTGAATGAAACAGATGAAAGTGAATCAGAGAGGAGGACAACCTCTATCTCGTTTGCCTTGAAATCTTCTTGTAGAACTGACTGCAAAGCTGAAATAGCAGTCTGAAGGATGACAGAAGGTTTATAGTCAGCAATTATGATGGCCAGGTTGGAAAAAACAAATGTCAGTTTGGCTAGTGAAATCACAGCCATTTCCCATTCAATAAAACCTTCGCCACATATATGAGATTCTTTTTAGTAGGAAAGCATCACACCTGCACTGTCTCATCATAAGAAAAGGCAGGATCATTCTTCATCTTCTTCTCCAAGAAGTTGATTGCCTCCTGCTCTTTCGATCCCGCACTTGTCGCCTGCCAACCACATTAGAAACACCAAATAAAGACAAAAAACTGTCATTAGATCTTATTCATGAGATCATTTATACAAGACTATAAGGCGAAGTCATCGAGTAAAAAAGAAGTTGTTTGAAATAAATAATCAACTGAGCCTTTGAAGCCTGAATAGTCCAACAACTTACCAGATACTCTCTGATTTTTTCGTATACGGTGGAACTAAGTCAAAATAGACATGGTAGCATATGTGCACATGATAAGGTACATAAAACCTAATATTCATTGGTTGGATCACAAACTATCATATTCATCAGCACCTAATATTCTTAGCGCATAAAATGCGCAGAGATGAAAATACCTTATGGCCAAAGAAATGGCCAGCAGGATCACACTTGTATAATCGTGGCCCAAATTCTTCATCAATGCCCAAAACCATAGCAACTAAAAAGCAGACAGCAAGACATTAGCACATGCAGTAGTATTTCTCCCCGGTAGAAACTATAAAACTAAGGAAACACCGGGGACAAAAAGGAGAGCAACGAGAATAGTGCATTATACATGAATAGCAAAGAGAAAATCCTAGGAAATGGTAATCTTTAAATACCAACCTACTCCAAGCGGCCTCATGTAAGCATGCTGAGTGTATATCTGAGACTTATCAGCAATCCTGTTTCAAGCAGAAATCAATTTAAAAAGGACATGGAATCGATAGGACCATCCAACTATATTGTTTTCTTGCATGACATACCACATAAATTTACAAGAGACACCTTCTAAGAACAAAACGCAGTGAAAGTCAACAACAATACAATACTAAGCCAATTCAACCTAAAACTTCAACGCACCATTTAGCTAGTACATCAACAGGCATCTCGTAACCATATCTGAAGCGGAATTCAGCTGCTTCATTCCTAGCTTGTTGCACCAATGTCCTCGCATCAGCTGCAGAACATCACCATACACGAATAGCTTAGAGACATAATATAACTCAAGCGGGACATCAACAAACCACCCTGACAATGCAATCAACAGGTCACAGTTCGCTGCCATTGCCTCAGTCTATAACATCGAAACAACAAACGCCTAATTTTTTATGGGATCACTCAATACAAATAGAAAAGTCTTGAATGATATCCTCAAAGCACGGCAAAATGCATATCACAGCACACCTCCTGAAACCACAAAACCTAAAGCAATCTGAAAACAAGGAAAGCTCACCCGTCATTCCTGTCGCAAGCAGCCCGAGATACTTGGTGATGGGGAAGAGATGGGTAACGCTCGTCTGATCCAAAAGCTTGTCCTGCACAAACAATCAGGTTGAACCCACAAGTCATTCTCATAAAAAAAAAAACAAGTTTAACAACTAGTTCTGATCCAGCAGAAGCAAAAGGGGAACTCACCGGGACCTTCTTCTGGGTGACAACGCATACGGAATCCTTGCCCCTGACCCCAATAGAGGTAATCCCGGCAGCTTTCACGGCCTTGAACGCATACTCTGCACAAACCCCCACCCACATCAAATCATTAAAAAAAAAACCCACACAAAGAAAAACCAAACCCAGAAACCAAAAAGTGAAACGGAATCGCTGAAAGAGAGAGTAGCCGACGGACCAACTTGGAAGAGGCGGCCCTCGGGGGAGAATATGGTGATGTGGCGATCGTACCCTCCTCCGCTCCCCCTGCTCATGATCTTGGGTCGAATCCCAACCTCTTCGACTTCGACCTCCCTTTCCTAGGGCTTCCCCGACTGATCCCCCTTGCTCTCCTTCTCCTCAGTCGGTTTTGGAGTGGACAGAAAGAAATGTTGGGAAAGCTTGAATGACTGCTGCTTGAGGAGGTGAACGACGAAAGCCTGATCATGGGCCGGGCCCATCATTCAACATGTTAATTGGGCCTGTTTCAGGGTCGGACGTGAGTTGTTGGGTTGGGGGATTTAGGTCAAAAAATAAATATAAATGAAATGAAAGGCTTTAGGGGGCTTTTTCCTGTTTGGGACAGAGGAGGAAAGGAATCTAAAATTTTTTTTGTCATTCTTATCACAACTCTTGAACTTTTGTTCCAAAAGAAGAAATAAAGAGGTGAAGGAAAGGGGTGAGTGTGTTTAGTTTGAGTTTGGGACCAGACATTTGAGTTCATATAAATAAAATGAAAATCGCTCGGTAATAACGGCACTTTTATAGAATTTGTCTATAAACATGAAATCATTGTTGCTAACGCTAATAGTCGACACAAACTCAATCTACAACATGTCAAGTGGGTCAAGAGGAAGAACAAGTTGATGTCACGAGCAAACGAACCCTAAATCATCGAACGTATTATTAATAATATCTTTAAAGTCGATCTTCTAGGAGAATACAAATTTTCCCAATACCTTCAACGTCCAAGATATACTTTTTAACAATGAGAGAATGATGCAAAGGAGAAAACGGTTAAGGTACCCGGACCCGTGAATAGACGTAAATGTTGGAAGCGGCTAATGTGCCGTGAACGGCATCTTACGTGACGTGTACTAATTTTGACCCCGATTTAGTACAATGTACTAACTCGGTTAGTACATTTTGAAATTACTAATGATGTACTAACACTGTAGTTAGTACATTGTACTAAATGGTACTGTTCTTGTACTAGTAATGATTAGTACAGTGTACTAATGGGAACTGTTCTTGTACTAGTAATGTACAAGTGTACTAGTTGGTACGAAACAGGAACAGTAATCGTTAGTACAGTGTACATATGTACACTGTACAAGTGTACTAGTTGGTACGAAACAGGAACAGTAATCGTTAGTACAGTGTACATATGTACACTGTACTAGTGTACTAGTTGGTACGAAACAGGAACAGTAATCGTTAGTACAGTGTACATATGTACAGTGTACTAGTGTACTAGTTGGTACGAAACAGGAACAGTGACGGTTAGTACACTGTACATATGTACACTGTACAAGTGTACTAGTTGGTACGAAACAGGAACAGTGACGGTTAGTACACTGTACATACGTACAGTGTACTAGTGTACTAGTTGGTACGAAACAGGAACAGTAATCGTTAGTACACTGTACCTATGTACACTGTACTAGTGTACTAGTTGGTACGAAACAGGAACAGTAACGAGTAGTACACTGTACATATGTACACTGTACTAGTGTACTAGTTGGTACGAAACAGGAACAGTAACGAGTAGTACACTGTACATATGTACACTGTACTAGTGTACTAGTTGGTACGAAACAGGAACAGTACTAGTTAGTACAGTGTACATATGTACACTGTACTAGTGTACTAGTTGGTACGAAACAGGAACAGTACTAGTTAGTACAGTGTACATATGTACACTGTACTAGTGTACTATTGGAAAACAGTTATTTATCGTACGATGTACTAATTACAGTGTTAGTACATTAGTAGTAATTGCGAAATGTACTAACAGTTACTGTTTACCCCTTCCGAGATTGCTAAATCAGATGTACGAATGCAGACAAATGTGGTGGTTGACCTGTAATTACTACTAATGTACTAACACTGTAGTTAGTACATCGTACGATAAATAACTGTTTTCCAATAGTACACTAGTACAGTGTACATATGTACACTGTACTAACTAGTACTGTTCCTGTTTCGTACCAACTAGTACACTAGTACAGTGTACATATGTACACTGTACTAACTAGTACTGTTCCTGTTTCGTACCAACTAGTACACTAGTACAGTGTACATATGTACAGTGTACTACTTGTTACTGTTCCTGTTTCGTACCAATTAGTACACTAGTACAGTGTACATATGTACAGTGTACTAACCGTCACTGTTCCTGTTTCGTACCAACTAGTACACTAGTACACTGTACTGTTCCTGTTTCGTACCAACTAGTACACTAGTACAGTGTACATATGTACAGTGTACTAACCGTCACTGTTCCTGTTTCGTACCAACTAGTACACTTGTACAGTGTACATATGTACACTGTACTAACCGTCACTGTTCCTGTTTCGTACCAACTAGTACACTTGTACAGTGTACATATGTACACTGTACTAACGATTACTGTTCCTGTTTCGTACCAACTAGTACACTAGTACAGTGTACATATGTACACTGTACTAACGATTACTGTTCCTGTTTCGTACCAACTAGTACACTAGTACAGTGTACATATGTACACTGTACTAACGATTACTGTTCCTATTTCGTACCAACTAGTACACTTGTACATTACTAGTACAAGAACAGTTTTCATTAGTACACTGTACTAATCATTACTAGTACAAAAACAGTACCATTTAGTACAATGTACTAACTACAGTGTTAGTACATTATTAGTAATTTCAAAATGTACTAACTGAGTTAGTACATTGTACTAAATCGGGGTCAAAATTAGTACACGTCACGTAAGATGCCGTTCACGGCACATTAGCCGCTTCCGTAAATGTTTCAAAAGCTATCATTAAAGACAAAGGACAAATGCATGAATTACTGTGAAAAACCCAGGCCGACTCAACATCTCCCCTCATATTCATATTCATATTACTCCAAATTCTGATACTACGTGAATGACAATAAAGAGATTTACTCATTGGCTTTTGGTTTATGAGGCATTTTTTTTACGATATGAAATTAAGGGCTTAATACTAACAATTGTGATTTCTAAACATCTACGTAGTAAAGAAATTAAGCAGTTCCAAGAAACCAACGTAGCTGAAGGGCTAGAAGATGGTTTTCCTCGAAATCCTTGGTAAAGGGTTCGGCGACCTGGTCGCCATGGCCAACAACGTTCCCCCTGGGATAGAAGAGAAGCAATACGAGTGACGCAACTTCTCATTAAGGCGGACCTCGACTTATTACAATAAGTTTTTTGGACCGGTTCTGCTGCATGTGCTTTTTCAGGACCTGCTCTCACGTCACTGACCAATGTGCGATCCTGACGAAATAATTTTATGTTACACTAACTATCCTTTCGACCTCTTGGATTGTTTCTTTGTGCTTTGGATCATGACTTTTTTTTCTATAAATTTGTGTTGTGTTAAAGGGAAAGAATGTGTTATTATATATAACTATAACACGGGTCGAACCCGAACCCGAAAGTCAATTCTGATCTTCTCCCCTCCCCCCCCCCGACGAATCCCAATCCTTCAAAACTTCACAAAACTCAACCATCCGATTCGTCCGGGGTTGCCCTAAAACTCTTCCCTGCATCCCCAATTGGATCCGATCCAACCCAATCTGACCCATCTCCTTTTTCATCTTCAGTAGCTGGTAAAGTTTCGAACTTTACTACAATTCGCGGGATCGGTTGAAGTGGGGCTGTCTAGTCAAGGTTAGGAATTCTTTGGAGTAGAGGGTTTTGTTTATTCGTGGGTTAGGGTTGCTTCTGGGTGTCTCTTTGGGGGATTGTTTCATTGGGTTTCTGGCGGAGGTTGCCGGGCGAGATCTTCTCTTTGTGGTTGAAGACTCCGGGAAGTTTTGCTTAGGTTGTTGCCTGGTAGAGGAGGAGGAGTTAGAAGATTGTGTTGTTTTTTCGTTCCTTTTCTTCTTTTTGGAGGAGAAGAGGAAAAGGGATTCCATCTATGTCTTGGGCAGGACCCGAGGATGTCTACCTTTCCACTTCGCTTGCCAGTTATCTTGACAGTAAGCTTCTTCATACCCAAGTCAGATAGTTCTTGTCGGTTTCACATGTTGAATTTATGGGTTTCTTTTAGTTGTTTTGTTTGATGATTCTGGGATTCACTTTGCTCTGGGTTTGGTTGATGGGAGATGCTCATGGAGGGCTGCCTACGCCTTGATTTTGTCCTGCCTTGACTAGAATTCAGTTTAGTCCAGATTTCCTCTCATAGGAATGCAGTGACTAGTTTGAGGAGTTTGTCAGCAGCAGCCTGCTGGGAATCAAATTGTTCTTTTCTAAAAAAAAAATGGATTGGTTACAGGGCTGATGGATTTTAATGTACGCTTGAGGAGGGAATGTGCCCAACTAGCTAGTGCTGAGCAATCCTTGTTGTTTGGACACTTTCACAGTGATAAAATTACGTTTGAATCTGCTTCCTGAGTCATTTAATTTCCGCATCCTTCATTTTCTCATGCACTAGTCCTGGTATAAGTGTAGTGATCCATGAGTGGCTTCTTTCTTTCCAGAGTGCCTTCCGTTTCTATTTCTTTGTATTAGCAAGGATTCTTTTTCTTTTTAATACAGAAAAACTGCTCGTCCTGTTGAGGGATGGTAGAAAGCTTCTGGGGATACTCCGTTCCTTTGATCAATTCGGTATGACTGCACTAATGCCCGTATTTCTGCAGCTATATATCTCCTTGATTGATATTTTTTCTGTTTAATTGTGCAGCTAATGCCGTCATTGAAGTTGCATGCGAGAGAGTCATCGTTGGAGACCTCTACTGTGACATACCATTGGGTCTTTATGTAATCCGTGGGGAAAATGTAGTTTTAATTGGCGAGCTGGTATGGACTATAACATTCTTTTCGCAAATGCCTGCTCAAGTTATGCAATCCAACTTTTTCCATCAAATTTACAGGATTTGGAAAAAGAGGAGCTTCCCCCTCATATGACTCGTGTCTCGGTGGCAGAGATTAGAAGGGTAAGCCTACTGCGATCTGCTTTATTTCTTGTATTTTTAGTACCCTGGTGAATGCATGAGGTTTGTGAGATTGCGATTTACTGAAACTTCTGCCGAGCCTGAGTTTTTTCTCTGATGAGTCGAGCCATGATTATGTCCCTTTCAAACAAGTAAAACCCAGTTCATGGCTTGTTTGACATCACTTGACGGGCATAGATCTACCCTATTGATCATCAATCCAAGTGACAGTGCTGGTTTTGCTTTTCTCTTTTCTTAACTATGACGATCAATCATTTCATTGGTTGGTGGAAGTGCTTTTTTGGTAAAAGCTTTAGTGGAATATTCATGTGCTAATAATGGACGGTGGACCGTAGGCATCATACGTGGAAAGGATGCTCCCTTTGTGTGCCCCTCTTGCCTAATTGCTTCCGATTCCCTTTTTCTTTTTGTCTGCCTGTTGTTCCTTTTCTGTTCCTTTTCTGCCAAATGCATGGTGACACGAGGATTATTTTGTATGCTGCAGGCACAGAAGGCGGAGAGGGAGGCGTCTGACCTGAAAGGCACTATGAGGAAAAGAATGGAATTCTTGGACATGGATTGACCCCAGTTCCCCACCGCCATCGCCCTCTCCATCACCAAATGCATATTTAAAGCTTCCTTTTCAACCTGTGGCTATATTCAGTTGGTTATTTTGCAGGGGAACATTCCGGCCGTTAATCCGCATGTTTTTTAATTAGCGGGAATTGATTCCTCTTTTTTATTGTTTTCAATTTCAAGCTTAAGGAGACAATTCCATTTCTTAGTTTCAATTTAAAATTGTAATAGTGTGTTCTCATTTTGGGAAATCCTAATTTCCAGTACTCCTCTTTGGTCCAAAGGTAACAGATCTCGTTCTTCAGCAGGGGGGCCTCATCACTTGTTATTGGGCCAAGATGGGCCGACCGCCCACTTACCCCAAGACGTTTGACTTCATTGACCCGGCACTCCACTCCCATGAGACATGCTTAACCCAAGTCGTCAATCTGTACCGTTGAACTAATCTGACGGCCACGATACTTTTCCTTGTCCGTGGCTTCCGACCCATTGTCGACGGTTGACGATAGAACCACCAGATCCAGTCCTCAGCTCTCACTCTGGCCTCTCTGAGTGCTCCGCTGGCAATCCGCGGGGAAGCTTCTTGAAGCTGTAGCCGATGTCTTCGTCGTCTTTGTCGCCTCCGTTGGCGGCGGTGCTGCTGGTCGCGTGTTGCGTTATTTGCGCAGTGGAAGCGTCGGTGCACGAGTACAGAGGGGAGAAGTTCGTCAGCAAGGGGAACGCGTTCGTAGTCCACGCCGGCAGTGAAGGAATCTACTCGTCTCTCTCCTCCGAGCAGAATGACACCGGTGTTGCCTCCGATGGAGAAGCTTACATCAAGTAATTGTGCTTACTGCTAGCTTTTGTTCCGTAATTTTGAGGGATCTGCAGCGATTAGCGGTTTGGTGACCTGGTTTATGTTGAGGGGAATTTTCAGCTTCGAATTCGATCGATTCGTGCTCGTGGTTTCTGTGATCTAGTAGTTTTGTGCCATTCTTGTGTAGAATGATACGGTAGGCAGTAGAGAATAGAAGAATTGAGCTGCATTCTCTCTTTTCAGATTTTTGCAATGCGGAAGTTTTGATCAGGTACGTGCCTGAGCGTGCGGGGCTGTATTTAATGAGGCAGGTTGAACCATGTAATGTGTTAGGAATTGGAATTTTGTTTTTGCCTTTCTTTTCTCTGGATTCTGCAAACGATGCTGACATCAATGACCATGGAGCTTAGTTCTTATGCTACTGTTAAGTATTGATTTACATTATTTTGGTTCTTCTCCGTCATAATATTTCACTTCCTCTGTGCTGAAACAAAACAGATTTGAGAGGATCAAGTTTAGGAGGCCCAAGGAATATTCCAATGTCAGTTCAGGACTGATCCAAGCAATTATCTTTGAAATAGAAGATAGGGAGACTATCGGTGGATCAGCTTATGGCGGGCAAAGAGCAGTCTGTTGCACCGCTGATCTTGCTAAGCTAGGTGTTTGTACAGAGGGACGGATTATTTATCGCCCTTCCCCTAGCAATCCCATCTGGCCTTATGTGTTTGGAGTTGCTTTCGAAATAGATGATGAAGTTGCAGCTCTGCGGATGAGAGCAATACCTATAACAAAAACTGGGATGTACAATCTGTATTTCATTCACTGTGATCCAAATCTCAAGGATTTGACAGTTGAAGGAAAGACCATTTGGAAGAATCCATCAGGGTATCTGCCTGGCCGAATGGCGCCACTCATGAAGTTTTATGGGTTCATGTCTCTTGCATTTGTATTGCTCGGAGTGTTCTGGTTCTCACAGTACGCGAAGTTTTGGAGGGAAGTTCTTCCCCTGCAAAACTGCATAACTCTAGTGATAACCTTGGGAATGTTTGAAATGGCACTGTGGTACTTTGACTATGCTGAATTCAATGAGACTGGTATTAGGCCTATGGGGATTACAATCTGGGCTGTTTCTTTTGGTAATGTGAAGCGTACAGTCTCACGCCTAATTATTTTGATTGTTTCCATGGGCTATGGAGTTGTTAGGCCTACCCTTGGCGGCCTCACTTCAAAGGTTGTGTTGCTCGGGTTGACCTTCTTTCTGGCTTCTGAAGTTCTTGAGCTGGTAGAAAATGTCGGTGCAATCAGTGATCTGTCTGGTAAAGCGAGACTATTTCTGGTTCTTCCAGTGGGTCTCCTTGACGCTTTCTTCATCATCTGGATATTTACCTCCCTCTCTTCAACTTTAAGTAAGCTTCAGGTAATTATTGCACAATGTCTTCTCCTCTTCGACAGCATGAATAGATGATACCTGGAAGTCAAATATCTGAATTCATGCATGGAGACAAAACCCCTTATATTGTTATCTTGCTTCGTGGATTTGTTAAATGGATTATGGAGTCTGCTTGTTACTGTTTTGTGGCAGTCGAGAAGAATGATGGTGAAACTCGATATCTACCGAAAGTTTACAAATGCATTGGCAGTTGCAGTGATTGTGTCTGTTGGGTGGACATGCTATGAGGTGAAGCGACCACTCAACTGAGCTCTGCCTTGTTGTGTGGAAAGAACTCGATATCCTTCCACATTCAATTTCATATCGGCAACGCATAATGTTCGTTGTAACTTCCTCTTGTTTGCTGTAGCTTTACTTCAAGTCCAAAGATGTCTACAATGAGCATTGGCAAAATGCTTGGGTCATTCCTGCCTTCTGGCAAGTCCTGTCCTTCTCCCTCCTTTGTGTCATATGTGCACTTTGGGCACCATCTCAGAGTTCTAGGAGGTATGGTGGGGAATCTCTCGGACTTCCTCTTTTTGTTTTTCTTCTTCTTAATGCAATGACCTGACCAGCCATGAGCCATTTTTAACTAATAAAAGATGGAAGGAACCATGATTGTAATGTTCGAATGCGAAGACAACGACTTTTTTTTTATTGACATACATTCATTGACATTGCAGGTATGCTTACTCGGCCGATGGCGGAGATGAATTCGACAGAGAAGAAACCACATTGACACTCATCAAACCATCAACTCTTCCGTCGAAGGATTACCGCAGTCCTGATGTTAGATCCGCCCAAGCCAGCAATGTAATGACGGTGGACTCCGGTATGGAAGAAGAGAAAACGGAATGAAAAATTCGCTGCATAAAACCCGGGTGGTAGTTTGTAGTGCAGATGTCTGTTGTTGCGAGGGGAACTTTGATGATAAGGCGACCAACTCATATGCGTTGGTTGGACATTCATGCTCCACAGCATGATTGACCTCCAATTGATAATTTCCCACCTCCATGATTTGGCTGCATGATTGTTTACTTTATTGAATATATATGAATACCCTGTTTCTTCCCGGTATGTAGAAAGCGTCCCTCCAGAAAGGGAAGCTTCGCCATGAAAGCTTCGTATTATACAATGTAACCAAACCACTCAAGAATGTTCCTTGTAAAATGGGTGATAATTCCAACACAGGCGACTCGATCGCTCGTTTGTTTCTGATAAAGCGTAAAAGAGACAAGCAGACAACGATACCATATCCATATAAATTAAAACACATATTGGAGTTGGTCGAGGTACAATATCACAAGCTTACAAGGGAAACAATCATCCATGTGAGACGGAAAACGGGAACCCCAGAGATCATTCAACCTTTGTCCTTCCGTGCGCCCGCCCGCTTGGATTTCTTTCACTCAGCCAATAGAGAAGACTCTATGCCCGTCTAGCATCCGAGAGCGTGCTCATATGGAGTATCAGAAGACCCGGCAAAACTGCAACTCCTGAATTCTCCTTGAGGAAAAAATTCAAAGAATGTTGTCCTAGATTCTGTTCTGGAAAACCTCCACGGCTCAGATCATTCAGTGAGATCTCCTCCTCAAGTGCTGGGACACAGGGCATCCTTCGAAGAAATCCAAGATAGCAGTCTCCAAATCCTCAACCGAATACTTAATGTAGTTCTCTGGGTGCTTCCCACTCTCGATGTGATTCCTAAACCGCCCCAAGAATGACCTGTATGCCGGGATCAGTTTATACGACATGGATATTCTAAGCTCCTCCCGTAACTGCTCATCGGGTATCGACCAAGTGGCTTGTGTCCGATGCACCTCCTCGAACAGGGCATTGAAAGCCTTAAACCTTTCGCGCAGCACACTCTTTGATACGCCAGACGAGAACCCTCCGCTAACATGCAACCCCTCGTCCCTGAGACAATACAAGACCCTCACCCATGTCGCCCTCTGATAGCTAGTCGCGGCCTGCCTAAACTTCCCTGTCAACTTCCTCAAGTAATTGTCCCCGATCATCTCCCTCAAATCTAAGGAACCTTTCACCTTCTGCACAATGTAATGCACATTATTCATCACGAATAGATATGCCAATGCATCATCTTTATAATGCTTTGATTTCCCCTCAAGATTGAATTGCAGAATCACAATGATCCACACCAAATGTAGTTCTAACGGAGACTTCCCTTCGAATTCCCCAAACTCCTCCATATCAGGAGTCGTAGGGTCACCCGAATACCTCGACCCCGTGTTAGGCCTGGACACAATCAACTCCCCCAATGTTGTTTTATAGTCAGATATCAAACTGATATAATTCATCACATATCTAGTCAGAGGATGAATCGTTCCCCCAGGAACAGGCCCCTGAGACGGCTCACGCAAAACAGCATTCTCCAACTCGCTTAAAATCCCCCGTGCAGCCTCCCCTAACCTTGACAAAATCTCTACCGCCTGAACCCTAATTGTCTCGGCAGCTTTATAACTAAACACAGCATCAATATCACTCATCAAATCCAACAACGCGTCGTGCAAATCCAATATTTTAAACAGCTTCTCAGGCAACCTCCTACTGATACTGATCGCTTCGGCAAAGTTAAATAACTGGATTGCCGGAACTTTCACAGCCTCCATAAAACACATATCCTCGATTGCAGTGCCGATCCCATAAAAGATCTGCTCACATAACCTCTTCTCGCTGGAGAACAGGACCCTAATGCAACTCTTGGCTGCACGGATCCATTTCCGAATCTTTGTCTCTAATTGGTCCCATTCAAGTCGCTGTATATCACCTATGCCCAATTTCTCCACCCCTAACTTGCGAAGACTGCTCTCTATAGATGACTTACGGACGCTGCCGTAAACCTGTACGCACTCACGCATATAACCACAAGTTATCATGCGTTCAGCGATGCTCCGGAGATCACATATAGCCTCAGACGGGAACAAATCGATCTCACGGATACTATAGGAGGACCGAGAACTCAAGCTGCTGCTGCTTCCCACGCTGAAGTTGCTCCTCATGCTCGAATGGGCGGCGAGCTCGGCAGTCAGATTGAGATCTGCATGGACCGAGCGGGCAGAACCGGGCTCCTCATCCAGGAACCCTTCCGCATCAACGCTGGAGTGAGTCGACAATCCCGAGAGCAAATCAGGGTCAAGAGGCGAGGAGTGAGAAACCAGAATATTCCTAAATTCGTCCTCCAGCCGCGCCATCGCGATCAGCATAGTCGAGTCAGCCTTATTCCCAGCGCCAAAACGACCAGTCCCCTCCGAGCCGTCGATCGAGACAGATGACAGAGACAGCTGGATTTCGTCAACGGCGAGGAGGTAGCGGTCGATCTCGGAACGATCGGACTGGAAGATCATCTTGTCACGAGCCTCCTCAGAGGCAGAGGAGTCCCAACGAAGTATGACCTCCTCCGCCGAGGACGAGCCGAGCAACTTCCGGCGCACTTCTGGCGACTCCATCGACGGCTACCGATCGTGCTCTGCGACTGTGGAGAGAGGTTCGAAGGGTTAGGTCGGGGGAGTCCGAGATGGATAGCTGAAGGAAGGAAGGAAGGAAGAGGAGAAGGAGAACGGTCAGTTTGATTAGGCGAGAGGAGACGAAGAGAGGGAGTAGAACCGGAAAGGAAAGAAACGACGACGACTCGAACCTTTTTTTTTGTCCCTTGACGTTTGTTTTTTTTTTTTTTTTGGAAGGGACGGTTGACTCGCCGTTTCGCGTAATGCCGGAGGTGGAATCTTTGGGAATACCCCCCGGTGGGTGACGTCATTAAACGTTAGTGATACGTGGGCGAATCAGAGGAATCTGATGGGTCTCGTCCCCGGGGAGGGGGATAAGAGCTCAGTTTAGCGTCTAATTAAAGGGTTAATTGCGGTATCATCAAAGAATGATTGAGTTCAGTTAAATATGAGGCAGGGGTAGGAGTGGTTGTTTTGTACGTCGATTAATCTTCAAAAGCTTGTAGATCATTCAGGGAAATATTTTTCAATATCAAACTAGACGTTTGTTCCGTTCCGTCGTGTATTGCGTGAGCTTTGTTCTAAAACAGCGTACAACCGAAAATATTTCGTGAAATAAAGTAGTAATTTCAAGATTAGTCAAATAATGCATTCAATTCGATATTATAAATAACAAATTTAACGAAATTCAATCGATAATTCGATATTTGAAATACTGAATTTTTCAAAAACTTTAATGTATCGACTTAAATATATTATTTAGTGAATTTTGAAAGTTACTGTAATTTCTCGCGAAACATTTTTTTTTCCGCTTAACTTTGTTTAGGAACATACATCTTGTATTGTAAGTGATTACATGACAAAGTCCCAAACTAGAACAAGTATAAAAATGATCCTATCTTTGACGAAACAATTTCGTGAGGAAAAGGTTGAATCCATTGTTAATTCGTTTTCACGACCGCAACTTGTTGATATAATCTGGTTTTGATGATGACAATGTTATGTATTGCTAATGTGCTATTTAAGTGTACAGAAGAACAAGCCTTCGGGTGTGGAAGGTGCTCTCTATTATCTATGCAATAAGTAAAAGAGTTTTGTGAAATACTTCAATGGGGCAAACGATCTAGCTATCAGAAATGGTGTTCTGAGGCCAAGATCTACTATCGAGTTCACTATCTTTGTTACGGAGATGAGCATCTGTGTCCCAGTTGCTTTAACTCTCCTTGCTGGAGTACTTATTACGGTTTACAGAATGATATTTCTGTGAATGACGATTTCCTTGTTGGACATTGTTCAACATGCGAGTACGTGAGATATTTGTCTCATACGTCCTTAAGTTAATTCAATTAACTTTGGCATCACGTCTATGTTCATTCCTTGGACCTTGAATTGTTTTGGAAAGAATTATTTCCTTAACTAACATGATCCTAGAATTATAGAATTTGGTTGCAATCTAATCAGGTTGAAATCACCCTTATTTGGTGAATAATTTACGATGGGAATGTTTTCATATTATGTAAACAAGTCAATCCCATGCCAAATTCGTATAAGGAAAAATGTTGATTCTGCTGTTGTAGAAAGCAACTTCTGAGCAGAACACATTATCTTTTGTTGGGCGATTAATTCGGTTTATTATTTTCAGATATTACTTAGGATAATGTTTTGTGTCTTTGGAAGTTTTCCCACAAGATCAAATCATGGAGAAAATGGCAAGTGATTCAACTAGCAGTTTGGTGATTGATTGGGAAACTTCATTATGCGGACAAGCATAAATACAAGAGTGAAACAATATTTCGAAATTGTCGTTCTATCTGAAAGCTTACCAGAATCCTTGTGCCTTCACCGTTGTAAAAGCTAAGAACATCCGTCGTGCATTCACCGAGCCAATCACCTCTAAGAAAGAGCGTCTTCTGTAGCTGCAGACTGTTGGTGCTGTAGTTGCTTTGTTTTGTTTGTGCAGTTTGTTAGTCACAAGTGGTAGCCGTCAAGCCACGAGGGCATGTGGTAGCCGTCAAGCCACAGGCTCAGTGAGGAGCCAGAGTCAGACACGTCGGTTGCGTGCGGGTTGAGTTAGACACGTGAGTACGTGCAAGTTGTTAGTCACATTTCTGACAGAAGTGTGCATCTGTAAAGTCTCCTGATCGTTATATAGTGAATACGCCCTAATTGGGGTGAATGCTGGGAGAGTGGACGTACACATTATTTGCGGAACCACTATAAATCTTTGTGTCACACACATAAGATAACTAATCTTAGAACTGAGAATCTGTTCAGCAGATCCAGTTTCTGTAATCTGATAGAACTAAACTTCTATGATCGAAAAAGTGTCAAAACTCTTAAGGCACTAATTCAATCCCCCTTCATAGTGCAATCCTATCCTATACCAAGTTACCAACACAACTCTATGTGCAAAACTACGAGTTCGCCATCACATACAACTCGCCGACGAGTTATGAGCTAAATCAGGAATATCTAAACCATCGGCCATATTCGATGAAATTTTTTTCTTATCCTGCGATAATGACGAACAAAGCTTTACTAAAACTAAGCACTGTGGACTTCCCTACCAACTGTATTACTTCCTAAATTTTCGATGAACGATGTGCCGAGGCAGACTTCCCACGGCACCAACAATCTGGCCGGTTGATGGAGGGAGATTGAATTCGACCGTTGACCTCCCTAATGATCATAGTCTTTCTTTGCCTGCTCCATTATTGTCCTTTTTGAAAGCAACCTTTTGTGGTTGTAAGATAATCAAGAGAAAAGGACCAGAAGAGTTGGGGTCCATGGCGTGGTCAATCCCCTGGTTCGACGTGCAAGGTGTACGAGCTGGGAACATGACGAAGCTGTTCGGTAAGAACTTGAGGGTGGTGTGGAAACGGTGGGAGCTGAGGATCCTGGCTCTGTTCGCCCTCCTAGTCCAGATCTTTCTCAAATTCATGGGAAATGATTGAAAGTCCAGTCACAGGATCTTCCTCTGGGTGTCCGTGTGGTGTGCATATCTTGTGTAGAACTCCATCACTATGGTCGCCCTGGGAATCCTTTTAACATGGTATGTCACGACAGAGCTACGGATTCACAACTTCGTTTGGAGAACCATGAAATGGCCATGCTTCTATCAAGGTACATGTTCAACCTCACCAATCATTTTCAGATGACTCAGGGACATGCCATTGCTAAGCTCATTCTGAGGTAGTGATTGTCGTAGTACCCCCAAAAACCATGTAGAACATATTCCCCAAGGACTGCAGACGTTTGAAGCAGCGAGAACTTGCATGCAGAAGTCTTTACAGCACAAAATTCTCTGGTGTCAATCACTTCCGACATGGTACAAAAAGGTTTGCAGTCGATCATTTGACTTCGGTTACATAAGCCAGCGGAGTCATTCTCAATCACTCCCAGGACAATCTCGACCCCGTCAGGCGGGGCCTGAAAGATGAACCCAGGAGTCAGACAGCCCCACTCTCTGCGCCAAATCATTTAAGCAAAGCAAACTGCTTTAAGTAACTGACACAACTATAAGGGTAGGGTGGAGCTTCTTGCATGATAACTCCCCTTCTATCTACACCTCAACTCTGCTGGGCTGACTCCTTCTGTTAATCGGATACGAATAAACCCGGTATCCCCATGCTGAGGAGCGGAGTGTTACAAGCCAGTCGGTCCACCTTGCATTACCATATCTTGGATTTGACCCAGAAGAGAAGAAATACCACTCCAAAATACGACTGCAACGGGTATTATGCAACGACTCCAAATCCTGGCGATCCAACACGTTGATGAAGACGGTGGAATGCATGGAATGCGCGAAATTCGGACAAAGACGAAGCCAAACAGGTTCTCCTATAGGAGGGAGTAGGCCGGGCGGGGACTTTCTCAGCGGTTGCATACGTTGGAATCCGACTATCGACTGCCGAATTTGGGGAAGAATGACTGGTTCTGAAATAGTGTTCTTTGTTTTTAAACAATTTCACATGAAAGAAGAACGGACAAGCACACGCACTCTCACGTATGTGTGTGTATATATATATACATGAGAGTGCGTGTGCTTGAGAGAGAGAGAGAGAGAGAGAGAGAGAGAATACGGTGTTTGGGACAGTTGAGTTTGAACTGTGATTAATTTCTTTTGACGAGTTTGATGTAATGAAGAGGACCAACTCAATCAACCAAAAACCAAATCTTGACCCAGATTTGTTCATATTTGGTGAAAAGAAAAAGGTCCAGTTTGATCACCAGTTTCCTCTTTCTCGTTAGCGCTTTTTTTTCTTCTTTTCTAATGACTTCACTCCTTTCCATTCAAGACATGTTTGGTGGCATTGCCAAGAGTTTGTCGTTGAGCTATAGCAATTATCAAGCTTTCTGGCGTTTTAGTTGAGGCATGCTGACCGTAGAATTCCGATTTCGTAAGCGACCAAGTTCGATCACTTTGTCCAATGAGACAAGCCTTCTAACTGTCTAGATTAGCCTGAATCTGCAGCTAAAGGAGGACGGGCTTTTGTCTACCAGAAAGGAAGAAGACTTCAGAATCAAGAACAACCACAACAACAACCCAACCACTCACCAACCCTGCATTGCCTTTCCTTTGATGTTTTTGCAGTTGGGTTTTCTGGGAGGATCCAAGGTTTGTTAGACAGGCTCTCTCGACCTCGCCTATGACAAGCACTTATATGGATGTTTTTCCCCTTCTTTGTTATCATTACTAGCAGCCTGTGTTTTCTTTTGTAAAACATTACGTGATGAAGAGGGTCAGCCGTGGTGGAGAAGCAGGGCACATGCTGAAAAATTACCTTGATCAGTTCTGATTCCAATGATCTTGAATCACCTACGCATGTGCCATGACTCTCCATCACGGCTCCTTCTCTTCCTTGAGGTTTGGGTGCTGATCTGCTGTCATTGCTCAACTAGTCGGAGGTAAGCCTATTTCCTTAGTGTTTGTTCTTGTTATTTATGTTCCTCTCTGAACTTTCCGACCGTCCACTCTGCTAGCTTTGGCTAACAAACCATCATCAATCTGATTATTCGGGACGCACGGGATACAGTCTGACTACAAAAACCAGATCATTCTTCCGTCAATGATTCCACTGCAGAATGGGTTTTCCAAGGAACGTGAAGAAGCTGTTATCTAAGACTGAACTGGTAGGCAAGTAACACCCCGTAAAGCCCGAGTACCCACTTCAGACAACTTCCAGCAGAAATCTTCAAAATCTTAAGTAACCAGATTCATGGTACCAGATGCGACGAGGTGGAGTTCAGGCGAAAGGGAAACAACATTAACAGGAAAGCAATAGTACTTGTCTCATACAAGCTGAAACTTCGCAAAATTACATCTCAACCGTGAATAACCACAAATCTGAGGTGTCTGTTTCCGATGTACATCACTCATTGTGCGCATATGGGTATTGAAGACAGCCCACTTACTGGCAGAACCATGTTGTTGATATCAGGCAAACAGGAGCCATTTCTGGACAATACCAAGCAATCTTTCGAGGAATGATGTGACTGGCAGCCTCAACAGAACTCGTAAATTCGAGAATTGCCGGAGCAAAATCTCCTATGGGAAAACCCATTCCAATGCAAATTTCTGTCCTCAGAGTCACTGCCTCTGTACTATCCAAAGGAACTCAAGCAAGCTCTCGAGAGCAATGAAGTAAGGCAAACCTATCTCGGTTTTGCATCGCTTCCTTTGCTCCTGAATGTCGACAGGGAGAAAAATGATTTTGGGGCTGCAATGTTCCAACTTCAAGTCAATATTGCACCAGTTAAGGGATTAAACTTCTTGGATATAAACAGAAAAAGGAAAGAGATCTGTCTATTTCAGCAATGATTGTTTTTTGTGTAAGATATCTGTTTGATGCATTGCATGGTAAAAAACAAGCTTTGGCAATTTTTTTCCACAGACGAATACGTCTTACGAAATAATCTTTACTGTATGGTTGACATGCTATGAGACTCTCAAACAGGAGACAGGAAAAAGTTTGATGAAGCATCATCACCTTTCAAGGAACTTCCGGAAATTAGATCCTCCAGTAATTTGAGGTTAGCTGGAGGAGCTGGTATGGAGCTGCACAGGGCTTCAACTGCAATGAAAGAGAAAACTCCATCAGAGAGGATAAATAAAAACCAATTACAAAATTCGAGGTCTCAAAGAGGACATGATAGTTCCCCAAAGTTGAATAGATTAAACCAGTACTCAAAGCTTAGACTAAAAAGTGCTCAAAAACTTGAAATAACTCCAAATGCTCAGAAGTCCTCACCATGCTCATTCAACAACTCGTTTTCATTCAAGCTTTCATCAGATGGATGACCCTGCTGAAACCCCATTCTCGACTTTCTCAAGTCTTCCGATGATCGATTTGCATAATCTCTCCCATCTTCAGTGTCATCGTCGCCCTCGGAAGTGGTAGCAGATATCCAGTCCACCAAGCTCTCTGTACCGCGACCTTTTCTCCCGAACTTCAACAACCTTTTGAAACCTTTTGTTACATCTTTACGCGAATGACCATGAGAAGTATTTGCAGCAAATAATGGCTTCGAAGCACTCCCCCATTTTTTCCTCATCCGTGCAGAGTCCCCTTCTGTTTGGCCCAGAATGTGAGAGTTCCATGATGCAGGGCTTCCCACTGGAGAGTCAACAGAAGCATCAATATCAGAGGGGTCATGCGGATAACCAAACTGATGATGTGCTCGTGAGTTCCAAGATAAGGGACTTTCGTTCGGGGAATCCCTCAGAAGATCCCCGGCTTGATTCTTCAAGGACATGGAAGCAGCCAAATCAGCAGCTAAAGCAGGGTCAGCTCGGGAAAGAGACGTCAATGAGTCGCCGTTTCCAGAACCAGATTTCAGAGAGTAATCTGACTCCGGACTCATTCGACTTTTTCCATCCTGCATAGTTCCTCCTACATGTGCAACAGCAACAGTTTCTGGTTCTTCGTCATCCCCCACTCCAGTCATAATCAGCATATGATCAGCCATAGACTCGACGTCAACAAAACCTTCATCAGTAATTGCTTCGGATGCAGGGACAGTCTTCAACCTCATATCACGTACTTTTTTGGCAGCCATGACACTACTGCCTTCCAATCCTTCAGACTTAGAAGATGAAAATTCAGCACAATCACCAGGATCAGTAGAACCTTTCCATACAGATTGCGTTCGCTTTGTTTTGTCTTCCTTGACAAGAGATGTTTCTTCGTTTATACTCTTACTTCGGGAATAGCTCCTAACTTGAGTGCGTGGGGCTACTTTGCTAAACCCTGATCCTGATGAGGGCTTAGTGTTCTCTTTCTTGAGCTCAGAGAAGTTTGGTACTTGGGCAAGCGGATTATCATACGGTGTTTTTCTCCTGCCAGAACTGTATAAAGCTTTCACAGATGATCTGGAAATTCCAGCACTCTGAGCGTTTGAGGAATCCAAATCATGACTAGGCAGAGGCTTTTTTGTCTGTACGCTTCTGGAAACCAAATCCACTCCATGTGACTCACTAAACACATCATCTAGTGAATCCAGTCCCAAAAACATGCTCACTTCCTTCTCTTCGCTCTGATTCAAATCCATTTGCTGATGCCAGAAAGAAAACCTTACTGCAGTTAGTCCGTTGAGATATATTAAAACCCAGCCTTCATCCACACAAGAAATAATACATATATGTAACAATATAAATTAATTCCTCAAACTACCTGTTTTGTCACATTTGACCTCCCACTTACTTTGCCAGCGCTCTGACGAGCAGTTTGTGATAATTGTTGTCGCTCTGCTGATCTAGCGAACTTAGCTTTCATCTCAGCTGAGCTCTCCTCAAGCCTGTCCTGCATGGCTTTTAGTTTGGCTTCTTTCTCTGCCCCCTTTGAACCCCACTCCTCCTTAAGCTTCGCATCTCGTCTCTTCATGTACTTTTCATAGAATTTGCCTCTCGATTTGTCTGAGTAACTAAGATCTGATAAATTTCTCCTAAGAGTATTGCTTGATTCCTCCGAGTCTGCAAGCTTCATAGGAGTAGTGAAGCTAGAAATGCTATTTGCTTGTCCCCTTGCTTTGGGTACTATACTTTTCTCCGGCAAAGAACAAGGGCTTGCTTCTGTTAATGATGATTTTCTCAAGTTTGAATGGCTCAGTGATTCCTTCATCAAATCAGCTGGTTTACTTCTCCGAGCTGAACCAGACTGATCACCAGGAGCCCGTAACTTATGCTCCACAAAGAGTTTTTCCAACTCATCAGCCTTCATTTTAAGCTCGTCATTGAGCTCCTGGTTCCCTTTGGTTTGCCTTGCTCTATGAGGCTGGTCAGATTGTGTGGAAGGAGCAATTGATGGAGAATCATGACTTTCGGAAACTTTTCTACTAGGAACGATAGGCTTGCTGTTGGCACTTGAAAAGGCACCATCATCCCTCTTGCCCTGCGCCCTCTTAATTAGTTCCGAGCCAACAAGAACTGTCTTAGACGTCTTCATTTTCCGAATTGAGGAATCCTCTGTGATTAAGTGTACCTTTTCCAAGCCCTCTACTTCACGTGGTGCACCTTCAGATTCTCCAGCATAGGATCTCCCTCGGGGCTGTTCTGCCAATTTACCCCCACCACTTACTTTTTCTCGTGTCTCTCTAAATTTCAGCCCCGAGGGACCTTCCAGCTGCCCGGAAAATGATCTAGAATGTCCATGTGATACCCTAATTTTGGATCGACTTGCTCGTGTTCCCTTTAGACGATCATGGTCCATGACTCGTCCAGTCTCATTTTCCCGAGAAGAATGATCACTCTTACCTATGGTGTCAAATGCACTAGATAACAATGCATCTTTGTTCCCGAAGCCAATCACATTAATTTCTTGTACAAAATCCATCTGTGGCACCTCAGACAATGCTTGCTCTTTCACATTTCCATCTCCAGATCCCAACAAAGACTCTGCCTTTTGTACCGTCTTCTCTTCGTAGCTGCTTTCTCTTTGCTGCTCTGTATCAGAGGACCTCGGTTGTGTACTCGCTAAACCATCGATTGAGATCTCTCTAACATTAGACCCTTCGGCTTTGTCCAGTAGTTGGGTATTGCTTGGCGAGTCACTTTGATTTTCCAGTACAGTATCAATAATTTCAGACTTCAAACTCTTTCCATCAAATTTTGGAGAATCGGAACAATCATGATACCCTTTCTGGTGAGTATCTGGAGTCAAATCTGGATGACCTTCTGCCTGAGAGACAGAAATAGAAGAAGTCATACTCTGAGGACTATGACCATAATCTCTCTTGTCAACATTGAAGTCGATACTCATATCACTTGTGCCACTCCACCTTCTCAATACAGCCTTCTCCATGGCTGATGGTGCGGCCGAGACGTCAGAGGATATTCTTCTCAGCTCCACAGACTTGCTCACCGCAGGCTTACTACCACTGTCCCTACCTACAGTTTCCTTCTGTTTGCTTTCAAAGAGATTTATACGGTCCTGCACGCTGAGGCGCCTGGCCGTTTGACTGCTCTGGACCGGCGCTGCGATTGATGGCTGATCTTTCTTATCATTCTCTTCTGTTCTTTGACTATCATTCTTTCTGCCACTGACAAAGGAAGAAAAAGATTTGAGTTGATCGGAGATGGAGGTCTTCGACTGGTCTAGATTGATTTCATCTTTTCTAGAAGCGTGTAATTCTTGATCTGTTAAACTGTTGCTTTGATTAACTAGTTTCTGTTCCGCGGGAATGATCAAATCTTCCGTTGGATCATCAATGGACATGTCAGAATCATGAGAGGAACGGATTTGTTCGTTGGTGATTGTACTCCACTCGAGGAGCAGGTCTGGTCTTCTCTGGCACAAGGAGAGAAACTTTGTGCAAGCTTCACTGCAAAACCAAAGGGGTGTTTAGATGATACAGTTGGTCTATTTTTGCACAAAACACAGATCCTTTAAAATCAGCAAAATTTCAATTACTCCCGGTGCCAGAATGTTGGAGTTCTCCATGAATACATTACAATTCATATTAAGCCACAAAGTCAGACAAAATAAAGTAAGTGATAAAAGGTGCAGGCAAACAGGATTACTTTAGTCGATCGGCTCCAAAGAAATCTGCAAAAAGCATCAGTTCAGAAACACTATCCCGATGAAATCCAGCAGCACAAGCTCGGGCACAAGCAGTGGCCAACTGCTGCCGGACCGCAGCTAGCCGTATGTCAATGGCTCGAAGAAGTTCTTTCCTGAAAAAAAAAATGGAAGTCCAAAATGTCTCACTTGGCACCGTCTTCATATTTTAATTGTCATCTGCAACTGTGCATGCACAGATGCGATTCACAATAAGCAAAACTAACAACTCATCATCAGTATATCTTGGAAGTGAGATATAAAACTTCACCTCAAGATTTTCAAGTGCTAGAAAGCATGACATGTCAAACTTAAGCTGCAAACAGAAATGAGGGCATCCCATTGTGTGAATTTGGTCAGCACAAGTTAAAGGGAGCTACTTTCCAAACAGTATCTACTTTATCAACGGAAAACCGAAAGGCAACATGGAGCAGGCAGAGGATAAACTTCCATACACTCAACAAAATGGTTATAGAGAGCAAATTCATCATATGTATTGATACTAGAACTTTAGGGGAGCCTATATATTAGGAGAGGAGTTCTGCAATGGAGAACCAACTCAACAATCAAATCATACATTTTCGGCAGAAAAGGACAGCTAATGCTGCAGTGGCTGAAATAAGACTCAAGAACAAAGCTAAACTGCGGAAAGAGATAGGTAAGAATTATTACTTCGTTGCATCGGCTGCCAGAGCAACTCCTGCTTCATCTTCACCGGTAAGTACATGAACTGAGACATGTTAGCATAGAAGCAGTGGATAACAACAATGGAAATTTATGTGAAGGAACCCCAGTCCTTTCATGAGATATATGGGGCATGATAGCTTGTTCCTAAAGTCAAACAAAATTTTTAAGCTATGAGATACGGAAACAGAAATAAATGTCTATAACCAATCAATCTGAACTGGGCCTACCAGTCATGAAATTAACAATAGAGTATCAAAGCCTGACAAAGCATGGCATTGGTGAAGCCTAAATTCATGCAGTTCCAGATTTGAAACACAATTTCACATTATCTCAAAAAACCCCAGAATCAAATATATTTCAAGACTGGATCCTCTGTACGAATTGGCCTCTTCGGACAGATGAGGTTTCACAGCTGATCATGTTTTTGTCCTTAGGCTAAAACAAATTACAGAACTTTGCAATAGTAAATGAAGCAGGAAACTATCACAGACCTGATGAAGAGGAACGTGGAGATTCTTGTCCCTATAATCGGCACATTCTCAACGTCAGTACGCAGGCAATTAGCTTTCCATTTTATATTGGAAGCATTTAATATAGTCTTCTTTTATTTATGATAAACGTAATCTAATTTTCACATAAACGACAGGAGTATGCCAATGCAAGGAGGTACCCGCCTAAGTACCTGCAAGTAAATATTTCGGGCTGCCTCTAGTTGAGACATTTCGGCATCAAAGCTACTAGCAAGTTCCAAAATCTCCGGTGTACTAACAAATCTAACAAACCTGAAAGCAAATTACAAAAGCCAAAAGGATACAATGTTAAGACGACTTTATCATGCACACAGTACATCTTCTATTACTTTCAAGACGTTTCGTAGATGTGGTGAATACCTCTCCATAGTTCCCCTCGTGAACCATGTCGTGCCATGATTTCCTTTGCCAACTTCGAGCTTAATGTGTTGTGCCATTTTTGCGAACTGTTCCTCAGCCACTTTGAGCTGAGCTACAAATGGCTTAACTAATCCCGATGCCAGCTTCTCTGTATTCCCACTGCTTGAGATAAGCAGTTCACATCTAAGACATTACAAAAACAATATTTAGAAACCACATGAAACCAAAACAAAGCCACAAATCTCGGCACAGAAATTGGATCCTCACCGTGAACGCCTCGGAGATAATTGAAACACTGCACAGTCAATCGGACATTCTTGCTTCATTGTTCCGGGTATCAGCTGCCGTACTTAACTCAAAGCCCCCCCATCCCACTTACCAATACACCTGGATCCAGAGGAGTCCAATTAACATAGATTAGAATTCCCAGCGAGTGAGACATTAGCAACAAGCAGACATTTCAGCAAATCTAATGGCTTAGATTAAAGCCTGTCGAGCAAATACTCCAACTTATTTTGTCCACTGCTGTTACTAACTTCCCTTCATCCGTCCTAAACAAACAAGACAGATCTTGCATAAACCCAACGGACATCACGGAAAAAAGAAAATTGCAACCTCTTCCCCAAAAAAAACTAAATCCATCCCAGAGCTCCCCAACCCAAGAACAACGGCACCACCCAGATCTGATCGGTCACTAAAGTAAGAAAAGGAAAGACTTCGCATAAACCCACTTCCAGAAACATCGCGCATTCCCTCCAAATCCGCACTAAAAGCTCTCAGACACCCATCAACCGTATCGTCCGCGGAAACAACCCAACAAAACCCATTACACGCCCCCGCATACGAAATGCATCAACTTTAATAGGAAACAGATCTCCCCGATCATTTCCCACTTCAAAAAAAGAAGCACCTTATGTTCACTTCATTCGGTTTAAACTCTCTCGGACATCCAATCCGATTTCCTCCACCCACCAGAAACGAGCTAAACTCTTCCACTCCCCTCAAAGAAAAAACAAAGAAAAACGCTTCCCTCACCTCAATCACTGAAATGCCTCCCCTCCTTCGTAACGTACGGACAGCACGGAATCCTCCAGCACATTTACCGTTTTATCGGATTCCTTTTACCTCCAAGTGATTTT
Source organism: Melastoma dodecandrum (assembly GCA_029817715.1). Taxonomy (NCBI): domain Eukaryota; kingdom Viridiplantae; phylum Streptophyta; class Magnoliopsida; order Myrtales; family Melastomataceae; genus Melastoma; species Melastoma dodecandrum. The sequence continues at coordinate 958,467 of JARUPY010000271.1, forward strand.
CGAATTCACAGGTTTTAGGCGTGAAAGTAGTGTTGCTCCCCCCCCCCCCCCCAACCCCCTCTTCTCTTTCCTGCGTCGTCGTTCTCTCTCTCTGTCTCTATTTCTAGCTGTGGCTACGGGAGGAGAAAACTTTAGAGAGAGATAGGGACAGTGCCTCAGCGTGTGCCTGTGCGTCTCCTTTTTGTCGGTTTCGGACAAAATGAAGGAGCGGAGGGGTAAAATTTGCCCCCGCAAATATGGTCGTGATTTCTTGCGGGAGGAGGGCGAGATGGTAAATTCGGCTTGCATTGGGATGATGCAATCCTTTCCTTTTTCAATTATATATTTGAAAATCGAGAGTATATACTCAAAACTAATATCTGAATCGAGATTGAGTGATTTCAACTATTTTTCCTTTTTTCAAAGGAAGTAGATAGAGTTAAAAATGATTATATAGTCAGAGTTTAATGTAAAATTTGTACGAATCCTCTAATTCGGTGTTAAACAACTATTTTTTCGAAATTAGTTAAGTAAATTCAAATCTCTTACTTGGTCATCCGAAAACCAAAATAAAAAAGCACGATTCGTTCTCCTATCCAATCTGTTCGTGTCAATATCAATGCGATGACGACGACGACTATTGCTCTTCCTGCAATGACCGGGCCCAAACCAAGGTATCCCGAGGCCCAATTCACTCAGGCCAATCGACATCTACATGGGCCTAATTTATCCGGTTCATGATATCACCTTGGACCGGCTCATATTGGGCCCATTTAGAAATAAATAACAATTCCTCTTTCAAAAAAAAAAAAAAATATTTAGTAATTTACAACTTTCACCGGCCGATCTCCCTCATCTGAACGAAGAAACCAAAAAAAAAAAAAAAGCAATCGAAGAAATACGCCATATCACGGTTATGGCGATGATGATGCGTTGCTTTTGCATCATCAGCAGCAGGTGTAGAACCCGACGAACTCGTCCATGGATCCGAGCCGAGTGTCGTCGTCGTCGTCGTCCCCCTCGTTCTCCAGCATCCACACCAGGTGCTCGAACAACACCACCTCGCACTCCACCACCAGCCGCCCCTCGTCGCAACCCCCTTCCCACCACGAAGATTTCCACAGCAACTCCTGGAAGATGGGGTGCTCGAACACGACGGGGCTGACGTCGTACCTCCGGCGCGGCTTCCCCACGTAGACAGGCCTCGTAGCCGCACGGCCCTCGACTCGATCTCCTCCTTCCTCCTCCCGGGGCCTGTTGCTGCGGCCGAGCTTGGACAAGGAGGACCATCTCTTCATGGCCGACTTGAGCCTGCCGAGCTTCGCCATTGGAGATATGGGGATGATCTCTTTTGTTTATATATGTATATATATATATATACATGGGAGTGTTGGCATGAATGGCCCATTGTTTTTAGTAAGCCAAAAAAAAAGACAGCTTGTAGTGAAGAGATATTTTTATTACTACTATTATTACTTCCATCCTCACCCCCACTTGTACAAATTGGCTGTTGTCCTTGAGGAGATGTCAGATTCAAGGAACTTCTAGATATATTGCAATAACACAACATTAATCTTCTCCATGGAATTCAGTCTTTTACCGGATCAGTTTTCGGGGAGACGATTTATGTCGGCCGGCTGGTCATTTTCCATGGTAGTTAACAGAGGGGAGGGGCCAGTTAGGATGATTCAGTTTAAACTGATATTCTTACATGGCCAAAAAAAAAAAGGAGGAAAGGATGTTGCCGGTGGGTCATTTTTTTATGATTCAATAGAAAAGATGTTGAATTGGGTGTTACTCAAACATCGATGTGTCTAATTTTTTGGGGGTAATCATAAGCTATAATTTTGCTGCTAAACCTTTTTCTTATTAAAATAACAATGGGGAGGAAGCAAAAGCAACCATGATTGAACGATCCATCCAAAACACCCCCCCCCCCTAATGAATGCCCATGATTAGGACAAAAGGATTGATTAAGACCAAACCCATGTCGTGGAAGCTTTTGGCAATTTCCTGTCTGGGGTCCGGAGCTTCCCAGACCAATACAAAATATCTTCTTCTTTTTTTCTTTTTCGGATTCAGACAGTTTCCTAGTCGACGTCTGGGCATTAATCGATGTGAATGAGAGAGAACATTTGGTTTGGAGGGGCGCTATTCCCGTGACAAAACAAGAGCCCAAAACAATCTAAAATTAAAGAGGAGACAGGAAATGGGGTCAGAGCCAGCCAGCCAGCCAGCCAGCTGCAGTCGCTGCTCTCCAAACTGTAATAATATATATATAAAAAAAAAGGAAACTCGAATTTTGCTGGCTTTTTCCTGGCATTCCCCCCCCCCCCCAAAACCCTTTATCTTGTCCGATTTGCTGCATGTGTTTGTCGTAACCCCAGGCGACGTCGTCGCTCCCTCGGGACAGGACGTCGTGGTCAAGTCGTTTAAAACTTTAAAAGCCCAGTGAATGTTGGGCCTAGGATGCCAGAACGAAGGCCCACATAATAACGCCAAGCCCACAGAATAAGGCCGCAGCTTCTGGATGCTTCGAGCTCTTTTTGCTTTCCAGACGCCTCTGGAACCACCACGTGTCCTCCCTCTCCCGATAAAAAGGACGACCGAACCCCCGGTCAGGTTCAGTTTGGCATTCGGACAGCGTTTGAGGATCGGGTTTCAGTAAGTTCGCGAGAGAAGGAGAGAGAGGGCTGGGAAATGGATGCTGCGATTAACGGCCACTTGGTATCGGCGCTGAATCAGCTGCTCGACTTCCCCGATAACATCGAGAGGCTCATGTTCTCGTCCCCACGAAGTCACGAGGACGGCAGTGGCCGCGGGAAGCAGCAAGTCGTGGCTGGGAACATCCCGACGGACATTGTCGAGACGGCCAAGGAGTACGTGTTCTTCCTCGACGTCCCCGGCATTCCAAAGTCAGACATGCAGGTAATGTGTACTGGACCGATCGCCTCTGGTCGTCTCGTGTAAGCACTTATTCGTCTACGGAATTGAGTCCCCCGTCGGTCTTGATGCGGAGAGCTAGGGTTTTTAGGATTTGGTCGAGGAATGTCATTGTGAGCGTGATGTGTATCGCTACGCCTAATTGGTACTGATTTGGGTCCCATCGTGTAGTATTTCAACCGTGATCTCAGATTGATGGGTTTGTTCTCGAGCGAGATGTTTGTGAGCTGATGGGAGATGCGGTGATGGGGGGTGATGCAGGTGACGGTGGAAGATGAGAGGACTCTGGTGATCAAGAGCAATGGGAAGAGGAAGCGGGAGGAGAGCGAAGAAGAGGGCAGCAAGTACGTGAGGATGGAGAGGAGGACACCTGGGAAGCTAATGAGGAAGTTCGGGTTGCCAGAGGACGCGGATGAGACGGCCATATCAGCGAGATGCGAGAACGGGGTGTTGACATTGACGGTTGGGAAGAAGGCACCTCCTGCCCCCAAGTCCAAAACAGTCCAAGTGACAGTTTCTTGAAGTGGGGAATTACTAGTTAGAAGTAGACTTTATATGTGTGTGTAGGAGATTGGAGGTAAAGCGGGCTGACTACCTTTTGTCTTCGTATGTGTGTGTAGGAGATTGTAATTGCTTCCTTGTCATCGGAGTTTGACCCAAAGTCAAGTGCTATTCGTTTCCGGTTACTTTCCAATAAATTTAATTTTGAAATGTAGAAATCATAAAATATTATTACTAATGTATGATTGAGAATTATACCACTTAAATTACAAAGAAGAAGTCGTGCCTTAAGTGCAATTAGATAAAAGCGGGATTGAGAATCGCGTTATTGACTCCCACTTAGTGCTGCGATTTCGAACGAAGATACTCCAAACCTCGTTTTTGTTTCTCAATCGCGTCACTCACAAGTTTAGAAAAAAATTCTCCTAATATGTCAGTATCACGACGCTAAATTAAGAGTTAAAGACGTGATTCACAAACGCCCGTTAAATATGTGTCTTAATTTATAATTACGTCTTTTTTGTAAATTGATTCGTACGCAATCGCATTTTAGGGATAATATTTTGAGAATTTTTTAAATTTGAGCCGCATTTCAAAACTAATCCTAATTACGTGCAAACCTAGAACTTGACCTACAATCAAATCATCAGGAGCATTTAGAAAAACAAAAAACAAGAAAGGCATGAAATGTAATATTAGAAACTATTGGGGGTACCAAAGTGCAATTAAATGCAGGTTGGGAGGGGGGTGGGGTTTTGGCAGGTATATAAAACTCTCGGGACATGTAAGCGAGGGTTTTCCTTCCTTCCGATCTACCGTAACGCCGAAAGAGAGAAGCGGCGAGCCAGAGTCCGTTTCCAGAGATGGCGGCGGCAACCACAAACGTGGCAGCGCCTGCGAGGCAGCTCTCCCAGAAGGAGGCTGACATTCAGATGATGTTGGCAGCCGAGGTCCACCTCGGTACCAAGAACTGCGACTTCCAGATGGAGCGCTACGTCTTCAAGCGCCGCAACGACGGTTCGTGCCGTTCCTCTTGGATCCCTCTCTTTCTCTTTGGTCTTTCAAGGATGGTTTGATCTTCGGATTGTTCGGGATTCATCGTCTTTTTGTAGTCCTTAGTGGATCGTAATCTAGTGTTGTCGTGCTGTTGTTATTGGATAGAATTACCGAGGAATTAATAGGCTGTTGTTGTGGATGTTGACGTGAGGGGGCTTGTGATTTCATTCTCCCCAGGAATCTACATCATTAATCTGGGAAAGACATGGGAGAAGCTTCAGTTGGCTGCCAGGGTCATCGTTGCCGTCGAGAACCCCCAGGACATCATCGTCCAGTCCGCCAGGCCTTACGGTCAGAGGGCTGTCTTGAAGTTCGCCCAATACACGGGTTGCCACGCAATTGCTGGAAGGCACACCCCCGGTACATTCACTAACCAGCTTCAGACCTCTTTCAGCGAGCCCCGTCTTCTTATCCTCACTGATCCCAGGACTGATCATCAGGTATATTAGAGTTCTTTCCATATTCCATTCACTTTTTCTAGTTGGAGTGAAGGGTTACTTAGGAAGAATCCCTATTTTATGTTCTTGCAGCCCATTAAGGAAGCTGCCCTCGGTAACATCCCCACCATTGCTTTCTGTGACACTGACTCTCCCATGAGATATGTTGATATTGGGATCCCTGCCAATAATAAGGGAAAGCACAGCATTGGGTGCCTGTTCTGGCTCCTCGCAAGGATGGTCTTGCAAATGCGTGCAACTATCCCAGTCGGCCACAAATGGGATGTGATGGTAAGGACCTCAACTGCTTAGATATTTGTGTGTACTGTGTTCCTAATGTTTGGCTCACTGTCCTGTTCCAATTATGTTACTATCACTATTAACTCATGATCGATTTATTTGATGTTCAAGGAAAATTCAAATCACTTATACTATGGGAATTTCGTTGTTTGGTTGACAACAAGTGTGTATTCGTTTGTGCAGGTGGACTTGTTCTTCTACAGAGAACCTGAGGAAGCCAAGCAACAAGAGGAAGACGAGATCGTTCCTGCCGCTGATTACGGTCTTCCAGACTTTGCCGGGGCTACCGACCAGTGGACATCACAAATCCCTGAATCCCAGTGGGCCGGTGAAGCTGTTGCACCACCTGTGGCAGCTATCCAAGGCGCTGGCTGGAGCGAAGCAGGTAATCAATACACTGTCAATCCCGCTATATATAACCTACCCCCATACAACAATCACCATGGTCGCTCAGCAATAATGACTGAATTTATCGGTCTCAGGAAGGATTATTGTGCTTCTTGTTCTAGAAAATTTTTGCTCGCTGCCATTTGTTGCTAACTTTCATCGCCCTCCTCTCATCCAGGTGCTCCGGCTGTTGAGGGATGGGAAGGCACTGCTCCCCCTCCCGGGGCTGTTCCCGTAGCACCCACAAATGATGCTGGATGGGACTGATTTTCCTTAGTCATGTCGTGTTTCAGGAAGGAAGGAAATCTTCATTTGTGTTAATTGTATTTGGATTTTGACTCTGCCAATATGTGAACAAATTTGGTTTACCCTTCTTTGGGCGAGCTTAGAATTTTTCTGCTATTGCAGAGCAAAAAGCCAAGTTGTTTTTAGAGTTTTTTTCTTCCAAATTCACTTGGAATCCTTTTCAGGTTGAGGAAGTAAACAAAAAGGGGGATCTATTTCTCTTTCAGCTGAAGAAAATTTGTATACAGACCAGGCTTCCATAATCTAGTCATTGATAAATAGAAGAGATCTTATTTACAGACCATACCCTAGGCAAAAGCAAACCAATCCAATGGTGGCCTACAAAAGAAGCAGCTAACAAGGAACTATAATGTATGCTCCCTAGAGTTGGACTTCGTGCTATTCGATCATGGACTTGGACTGAAATCTCTACTTATTTACATGACTTAAACTATACAAGGACCTCTACGTATTTACATGACTTAAAACTATACAAGGACCTCTTCACTTATTTTCACCCAATCCTTCGGACAGGGTTGAATGGGTTCAGCAAAAAGGTTAGCGGAAAAGCGGGTTATTCCTTCAGTGCCAACCATCGAGTTCAGTTGAACAGAACCTCCCCATCTCTCACCCAGCGAATGAAGTCCTCCGAGAACTCGCTAGCGGCGCTTCCTGAGCCACCACGTTCTCTTTGAGCCTGTCAAATTGGGAAAAGAAAACCTTACAAGGGAAAAGCAGAAAGGACACAAGAATGTATCGAATTGCTGTTATCTCTCCCATTGAAGCCAGCCACTCAACAATGGTTTATCCCCAAACCTTGGCAGATCTAGATAGAGTTGTGGTGCTCTGACGATTGTTCGATTTGCTGTCAGTATCATCTAGCAGTTGGCTAGTCATGGATGATGACCTGTGGCAGAGATGGAAAGAACAGAGGGAGTTATCTCGCGCTATTGCCATGAAACCACAATATTTATCGAGGTTGTTAACTGATGGGTCAAATGTTATCCAGCACTGCTATTTTGTTTTTCCCCTCTCTGGCGGGTGACAATTTTGTTCAAGTGAAACACTGACAGTTTCTGAGAAATAACTAACCTTCCATGATTATCCTCCACAAAGGAGCTTCCAGATGAAGAAAGCCAGTCAACGTCCAGGAAGTTGGAACTGTTAAATTCATCACCACGTTCTTCGTCATCACCCAAACGATCCCCTACCAGCCACTCATGTTCCTGAGCAAACTGAACTCGCTGCCTGCCAAATGTTTATGAAGAAAAGACAAATGAGCAAATTTTTTCAACTCATGCCATCAAAGAGAAAATCCGTCTTTACTAGTTTCCTGAGAAAAACATGCCGATCCATATGGAAGCTGCAAACACGTGTAATTTGATGGTACACAGAATCTCACCTACTATCAGAGACACTATTATCGCTGGCTGAGATCTCTGGTATTGATTCTGACAGACAACTGCAAACACCTTTGCGTTCTTCCAACACTAGTGGTTGGCATACAAGAGTTTTAGTCACTGGGGGAGTAGCTGCTTGCAGAAGAATATTACCATCGGATAACGATCTCTTCATAAATGGCCTACAGTAAACAGAGTAATCTCTTCAGGAATGATCTACCAACAGGGAAAAATGCAGAACAAGTTGATGATATATGTTTTGACGATCTTGTGTTGACCAAGGTAAATGAAGTCATAGTTTCTTTCTCTTACCTTGCTTGCCTCTGAGAGTGTCTTCCAACGTCAGGATGCTGGTCAGAATTCAACTCCCACAGAGCGGGCTTCCCTTGTTGAGGTTGAAAATATCCCAGAAACCTGATCATATAGAGCAGAAATATATGTATAAGCATCATCCTCAAGGTGCCTGTCGCCGTGGTTTCGGGATAGGCCTCCTCTTCATAATTAATAACGAATTAAATAAGCAACTTGTCGTACACATTTATAGCGTCTTGCTTCTCAGCATCTATATAGGCATTACTGTAATATCGTTGCAGAGTTCTAAGGAACTCCTGTGATTGTGTCGCAGCATTCCACTGACCTCTGCTCGCAGAAAAAACCTGATCAGGATCAGGAGTAAGAATGTTAGTCTTATTGAACCCAGACAAATTTAAACATTTTTTCAGCTGAAGTCGAAGTAGCTAGGCAATGCCAGACTATATAGCGTTTACAGTTTACACAGGGTCCCTCATCTACAAGTTTTTCCTAGGATACCGTTTGACCTTTCAATTATTCACTTGAAGAAGGATCTACAGATTGCTGGGACTATGACTACTTTTGGGATACAAAAGACAAAGCACGACTGACCTTGTTATGCGCCGGAGACCCTCCATATTGTAGAGCAAGTGTATCGCCCATTGCTTCATAGACATCCATTAAATCTGTTACCAGAGGATCATCAAAGTCGATGTCTTCAGATTCTCTGAGTCCTAATGCATGTAGTTGCCTCCCCAGAGCAACAAAACCATACGCAAACTGAGCAACATTCGTGCGATCTAGGCAGTCGATGCAATTGGTCCTCAGAACACCCTTTTGAAACAGTGGCATCTTGAATTTTGAGTAGCTGCTACAGCTACTGATGTCAGTTTCAAAACTATCAGCATCATCGCTGTTGTTATTCAGTGACCCACAATCGCCACTGTCACTTTTCCTGCACAATAATTATACTGTAAGCTATAATAGTATTGATAACAGGATAAAATTATTTTACTTTTTCAACATAACAGCATTGCCTTCAATCAAACTCTTATGTAGTACTTACCCCACCCCCCACCCAAAAAAAAAAACTCTTACGTAGTGTATAATGAGGAAAGCAGAAAGAGAGAGTCAAAGAGATGAGAAAAGTACTCAAAGTAGAACGACAGTGAAGAACCCTCAGACTTCAGATTTGTTGCCACTTGACCGTAGAAAATTCCTGTTAAATTTAGGGCATACTCTGCCACTTTGGCAAGAACAGCTATGGCACAGTTCTCTTTCCTGCAAATAACATAGATTACCTCCTCGGATACAACAGTACAAGAGGAAACAACAAAATCCCATAAAAAATTATATTACCGTTTGGCATGCTTATTGATATCCCAGTGAAGAAACCGCAGACGTTCTTCCTGAGGCAAACTTCTATTTATAAATCTGATGGCTTCAGCAAACTCTTGGCGCAGAATAGTTTCTCGGGGCTTCTTTTCACGTGTCTGTCAAAATGTAGAGAAAAAAGGGTATAGAAAGAGAAAATGAAATGGCAATCTCGCAGAATCTAATGTTATTAGCCCACTATTCTTAACAAGTAAATGTATGAGCACCTTTATAAGGTTAAGAATGATTATTGGATTCCCATATCTCTTCGCCAGATTTTCAAAGTGAAGTCTTGTTGCTTCATAAGTGGGGTCCTTCCTTGACACTGGACAAAGAAACATAAGTCTTTCATGCATGCACTGTTGCAGAAGGTAAAAATATTCTATAGTTTCACAATTCTTACATATTATGTCAGGTCTAAGATTCAGTTTTGATGTTTCTTGAGACCAGAAAAGAGGAATTGAACCCCGATGTTGCACCACAGACGTGACATGGGTTGGACATCCTTCAGGTGTATCTTCAAAGACAATTTGCTCTGTCTCGACATCATTAGCTACCCTGCCCCTTTCGTTAACACCTCTTTTCAGGTATCTGAAAAATTATATATCAAGCATAGGGATGAGAAATAGATCTTCAATAACGAAAAAAATCCACAAACTGCAGGTGTAGTGATGGTTTACAATGATTTATGATGCAGAGATCCACAAGCTAAGAGAGGAATAAGCATGCAAATACAAGAGAATAAATCGATATCCAGAAAAAATTTCATCAAAAATCAAATCAAGATGGGTCAATGCAGGGAAAAAATGCATATTAAGCGAGAGACACAGATTAGAATGAACAATTCAAGCGACTGCCACAACAGTTTATTCCATCATGCAGTAACACAGACTATCCTCGTAATTACCTTGTGCCAGCGAAGTGACGTGAACGCCTCGCAATTAAAGTCAATTTGAAATCCCTTCCCGACAATGAAAGAGTCACCTGAGAAAAACGTAAAGATTCCCAAATATTTTTTGTTAGGCCAAAATTGTCCCCTCAGCTGACTACTCCAATATCAAAATTGGGCAATCCAAGATTCATTAGCCAGCTTCATGGACTCAAGAAGAATGAAGTCCAGATAACCTTAAAGCAACAGATGATGTAGATACCTGTTTAAAGAAGCCATGCACCAATGCAACTGTCCACAATGCGTTCTTCAAGGAATTCCTGATTCCCTGAGTTAAGTATTCATTCCAGACAAACATAGTTTCATAAAGGATTTGCCCTGACTCATTATTGCACAAGTTTTTCTGAAGACTACGCATCACGTGATATGAATAGCTGAAAAAGAAGTCTTTTGTTAGATCAACTGAGCACAGGAGCTTCTTGTATCTGCAAATGATAAGGGAAATGAAAGTAAATTATTAGTATACCTCTGGAAGAAAATGATATCGAAAAGAAGTGTGCAGCCAGCCAAAAAAAATACATGGGAAACTAGTATCGGCTCTCATAACAAAACAATGTATCCTCTCCTAAACACCAAAAAAAAAGGTGAAGAGCAATGTCTCAGTAGCCTGGTAGATTTGCAGTAAACAAACATAATAGTTATCTACATAATTAGCAAAATAGGAAGCAAATGTCTCATAAAAGTATGACGCATTTTTCACACTAGGAAGGTTAACCATGGACCAGTGAGGACTGACAATCTTCATATACCCAATAGAAGTTACATTCAAGGAGTACCCAATGGATCGATAAAATACTTTGGAGTACATAGAAGGCTAAACTAAAAATGGAAAAAAAAAAGACACAATCCACTCCTAAAAAACCACCTGGATTCAGTGAGAGATGAGCCCTGTAATGTTCCCTTAATCACGATCATCTCAAGGAAAAATAACATTTATATGTAAAATAGATAGTAAAACCTGTTTTCATTCTTAACAAACTCCATATTTGCCTTCATGTGAGTATTTGGAATTGGAATCATTGCTCTCTTGGCGACTGAGTATACAGTATGGCCACAAATAATACCAATCTTTTTCCTCTTTGTAATAATCAGCATGTAATAGGGCCCCAAGAACTTGATGAAGCCTGAGGCACAAATGAATGCAATAAGTATAGGATTGATGTCAACATTCAATAATAGAGTAGGTGAATAGCATACCAATAATTCCATAACACGGAGAGACGAGTTTAAGGCCGCCGGTGGGCTTGTTCCCTTCGTGAATACGCTTAAGCAGGTCGCAGCATTCATTCTCCGTGTAAACGGTTGGATCTTCAAGAATGTTCAGCTCTGAAGATTCGAGCCGATCAATCTTCAACACTCTCCAAAACGTCCTGCTTTTGTCCCTTCCGATCATGTAGAAGTTCTGAAACATAAAGCAGATTAAAAACAAATCGTTAAATCCAACCCGTAAGCATCGGCAGTCCAGTTATCACCACTTTTGAGCCGAGTCATCGCTCGACAACGTCCATTTAAACCACGAATAGCATAACCGAAGCCGGCTAAAATCTCGAGCACGCCAGACGGAACCCAAAGATCAAGATCAATCGCGACAATCAACCAATCAAGAACCACAGACGAAACACCGACCAACGGCAGCAGCACGAAAGAAAACCTCAAATCTCCATCAGCTGAAAAAATCAAGATCAAGGCACCAAGCGGGGGCACTCACCGAGCGAGTCTCGTAGAGCCTGAACTTCTGGAGGAAGTAGCCGCCATGGGAGTCGCCTTCCGCCATGAAACCACGGGCGCCCGGGGGGGAAGAAAATCAAAAGAAAGAGCCGGACAGACCCAATGGAAGGAGAAGTTGCCACATTCAATTCAAGATCTCCTCCCCCAGTAACCAAAATTCACGTGTTGGGTTGGTTAACAAAAGAGCCATTTCCATCCCCCTGGCCGTGATTTGATGTCTAATTAAAAAAGATAAAAAGGGAAGCAATATATCCCCCCCACCCCCACCACCCTCCGAAATGACCGTGTCCACATGAATAATAAATAATAATAATAATGACCAGAAATTTTTTGAAATTGTTTAAATTCAAAAGGAGAAAACATTTACGCGTCGATGTAGTCTGCTTGACACGTAGGAGGGGTTGGGGGGGTGGGGATAAACGTACTTGAGAAATGCTTAGGAAATTTAGTGGTTGACTTAGATTTTGGTTTGGTGGTGGAAAAGAAGAAGAAGAAGAAGAGGAATCGGAGGGAGAGGATAGGAACAAGATTATTCGGATCGTAACGGCTGGCTTTGGCCCCTTCCCCAACAACAAACCTCACCCCAATCAGTGAATTTGGGATAATATTATAATAATGCTTAGAAGGTCTTTTGTTGTCTCTTATAATAAATAAAAACGTTTGTCCCTTTGAACAACACTGTGGTAACTGAAACTTGAATTTTATATGAAAATATAATTAATTTTAAAAAAAAATTATAAAATATTATTCATGTATAGTAAATTACACATATATCGTAGAACGGGTACGAGGGCGGATAACATATGACTCTTCAAAACTCGCTGTACGGTTAAATTCACATGAAGGTGCATTTAGAATCCGCTTTTAATGGGGATGGGTTTTGAAAATAAGCCACTTTTACATTTGTAATTAAAAGAGGGCTTGTCGGACAGAGGCGTTTCTTTACTGGAACAAGGCGCGCGTTTTCAAAATTCTCCTTAAAAGACGAAAGGCGCGTTTTAAAAATTCATCTCTGCTAACGATATTTTCGTACATTCATGCACAGTCCCATCGAGAAAAAGCCCAACCTATCTTTTCATGGAAGCTTATTATTTAAAATTTTATTTATATGAGAAAGGTAATAAATAATTCCGAATAGGCAAAATATCAAGCCACTAACTTTCTACAATTTTTTTTTCATACATTTAAAATCTTATTTCGTAACTTTGAATTGAGATTTTAAATAATGCCTTATTCTACTGCATTAATTATAAGTATGACCCTAACTTTTTTTTTGGTTGCCTTTTCGTCGTGCCCTAAATTTTCCTCTTTTATATTGTTAATTAATATTTTGAATCATTTAAGTTTCTATTTTGAAGGATATTAATTTAATTTAAGATTTGTTGAAGGTTGTTATTATCTAACGTGACATATTTTAACACTATTTTTTCTTACTTAGGTCATGAGGTTTCGTGGAGGATTTGTCCCTTAAAATAAGGTTGAAAGGTAAAAACCATAATTCGATAAGGGAGAGTGACATTTCAGACATAAAATTTGAAAATAAATTTCATAATTTCTTGACCGAATAAATAAAAGTAATAAAAAAAATGCGAGCAGGGTTATTTCAACTTTCATTTTCTCAACGACTTCTTTTTAAGTCTTAAATCTTAAATCGATATTTCCTCTAATAGAGGAGGCAGATGTTGTCACATGGTGCACATGGGAGATTTTCATTTGCCACCGGTGTGTTTTCATTTCATGTCCTGTCTATTCCTTCCTTCTTTTCCTCAAAAAAATATAAATTTATCACACGTGTCGTGCGTTGCTTGTAAGAAGAACATAAACGAGAGCAACCCTCCAAATGATTATTTTTACTTGTTGAGGCCCGCCCATTTCACACGAGATCGCAGAGTTGACCTGTTTTCCAATTATCAAGCACTCGATAATACCAAGTTCTACGTTGCTGATTAGTAGCTGTGGCGGGTATTAGAGATTTGTTTCTCAAAATAATTTTCCTTTTTAAGGCATAAAATTTTAAAAATTTTTCAAATAGGCTAAAAAATTACAGTTTGAAACAGAAGATTCGATTTTACTAAGAACCAACTCATTGATGGAAACAGCGAAGGGGAGAATTGCTCGCGATTTCTCCGTCGTTTTAAAAAGTTAACGTCCTAATTGGACAGAATATTTTACAGACTAATTAATTACATACAAAGCTTCGGTATTAGATGGGAGTTCGCCAATCCACGGAAATCGTTAAAGGGCTTTCATGAATTAGAGATTTTCTCTTTTTCGATAGATGGCGGGGGCCGTCCGTCGGTCTTATGATCTTTTATCCCGACAAACCAGCTAACGAATCCCTACTCCAGATGCACAAGGAGTTGCAAAAAACACTGGGACTGGTGACTCTGCGGGAAATTTCTCCCAGAATAGCACCGACCAGGTGACATGTCCCGGCCGTAGGGCGTGGTTGAAGGAGGACCGCACGATTTGATCCCCGGGAGAAAGGGGTAAAAGAATATGAATCCTGTGGTGGACGGACCATCCCATCTTGATTCATTACATTCTCTTGCATAAATCCAAACCTTGAATGCTTTGCCGCAGAAACCGGGATATATTCTGTGTATTCTATCCGATAGTTGTAGTTTTAATTTTCCGACCAGCAACCCTCCCATCCCCCAATAATGAATGGCGGTCGGATCTTCCAGACTCATCCTCCCGATCTCGAAGTGTCAAAATTTTCAAAAACCAATCAATCAGCCTTGTTCTGCCCCACAGAAAACAAACTGCTGCTGCTTGCTGAGGCACAACCAGAGAAGTTTGGAAAAGGTTCCCCAGCATATATATCATCCACCAACACATAATAGAGCTCATTCGGTACATTTTTTAAGGTCCCAAAGTTTAGGTAAGAAACGAGGACGAAAGATGGAAAAAAAACACACACACACACACACAACATGAGCATACGGCTACTAGACATGAATAGCTGCTTAACAGAAACCCTACTACTTCGTCCAGGCCATTTAACATAATTCTTCGGGTCTGCGACTCCCTACAAATTGAAGAAGACGAATTGAGTTCATTCCTGGATAGAAGGATTATTAACTCGAAGGGAAGAGAGGGATATGACTTACAGACATGTAACTTTATTTACATACAGCAAGCCTGCCAGAGAGCACAAACTCGTCAGATTTAGAAGACGGCTCCCGCATCGGAAGGGACGTCAAAGCTCCACAGGTCAAGATCGTTTCCAGCATCCTGAGTAGATTCAATGTTGAACAGAGCATCGATGGAGTCGCCCCAGCTCCCGTCAAAGAACGGCATCTGAAAGAACATCTGGGAATCAAGAGCCGAGAGCTCCTCAGAGAATGCATTCGCATCTTCTTTCTTATCTTCATCAGAAACCGCAACCTCTGGAACAGATTTCAGTTTCTTCTGAGGACTCTCATCATATGCAGATTCGTCGGTCTCCAGAGTAGACGATAGGATGGATGAAACATCTGGGGTCCTCGAGCCATTATCACTCCAGGGAAAGTCAGAACAGTCGAAGGAATTGCTCCCCTGATCAGAACTGAAGAACACGTTACCATTATCAGCAGAAGCAAATGGCTTAGCCCCATCAGCAGACCCAGAAGTAGCGAAAGCATCCGCATAACCAAATTGGCTCGTTGGTGGCTTCTCCTCCATGAAACAGAGGGAACTGTAGTGATCATCATCAGCCCCACCATTCACCAGGCCAGAGTTTTGGTTTTTCTTGGGCTGGGCTTCCTCAGGGATAGCCTTGGGAACTCGTTTCTGAGCAACCGATTTAGAGGAGCGCCTCGATGCAGAGCCCGGATTACCTTCGGGGAAATTGACTTTCGCCTTCTTGCCACGGATCCTACGGGCCTCGGCATCGTAAGCCCTGGCAGCTTCCTCAGCAGTGTTGAATGTCCCAAGCCAGACACGGACCCCCTTCGTCGGGTCACGGATCTCAGCAGCCCATTTGCCCCACGGTCGCTGCCTGATTCCCCTGTATTGGGTTTTCCTCTTTCTCTTCGATGATTTCTCCGCTTGTCCAGAAAACTCCACAGCCTTGCCGGCTGTAGAACCTGCAGCTGTATGAAGAGAAGAAAACAGCCAATTAATCAAGAAACAAATGTTAATAATTTCTCCGACGAAGGAGAATCCTGTAAGAAAAGCGCCCTGTAACATGGAACCATTCATCATACAGAGATAATACCTACCAGATTTACAGCGAGATGCAAATTAGGACACGATTAAAATCAATAAATGAAGCGAAACAAATCAATTCTCCATTTAGACGCTCGTCATAAGTCCCCCCAAACAAGCTTTGTTCAATTTTCTTTCCTCGGACAACAATTGGCGAGGAGACAAAGAGTTAATTAGGATCAGAAGTAAGTATCCATTTCATACGGATCGAAATCACAAGAACACATAATCCAACTTAACACGAAATCGTCTGCCTAGGATAACAGCTAAAGCTGGAGGTTTTTGCAATCATACTAAGATGTCAGATGTAATCCAGGACTCCGACATGCAAATTAATCCTGCACAAGCCGTTTGAACCAAAAAAAAAATCCAGAATCAAAACACACAGCCTGCCACCCCCCCCCCCAAAAAAAAAGAAAACACAGAAAAAAAAAACATTGCGTGATGGAAACCCACAAAACCCTAGTTACAATCACATAAAAATAATCTTTCCTCAGGTTATCCCCAATAAATCGGAGTAGAACAAATATAAGTTTCCTAGCACCTCAAATGCCGAACCTTGCAAAGAAAACAAAACCCACAAACCAATCGACAGGAATTCCAAGGATCACACCCGAAATCATACCATCGGAGAGACGAGCCTTGGGAGCAGCGGCGGAAGCGGGGAAGGGGAAAGAAGGCTTCACATCGACGCAACCCCCAGCCTCCTCCTCATCATCAAAGTCAAAGAGCTCTTCATCGAAATCATCGTGGTCCTTGAACTCCTGGAAATCGGCCTCGAAGTCATCTTCCACTTCGATGACCTCAGCCTTAAAGGGGAGGTTCCTCCTCCTAGCAACGCCGCGTCGGGCCCTGTCGTGGGCCACCTTCTGGTTGCCCTCGCCGATGTCAGGCCAGAGGAAGTCAGCTGTCAGACGGCGGCACCTCGAGGCGGAGGGAGGGGGAGGGATGAAGTCGGAGATGATAGCACCTCCACACATTGCTCGGATCGACGGTAAACTCTAGGAAATGGGTAATTACTTGGTGGGGAGGGAGAGAGAGAGAGAGAGAGATTTGGGTTGGTAAAAAAGGTCACAACTTTGGGAAACGCGAAAGATGGTGGGAGAGGAAGGACGAAAGGAGCAGGGAGGAGTAGTAGCAGTAGTAGTTTAAGACAAGTTGGAACTGCGATGGGAAATGACTCTTCTGCCCCTAACAGGACGTGCGTGTTTACCTAAATGGCCTCGGGCGGGCGGTGGAATTACGTTTGCCTGGGGAATTTAAAAAAGGGAGAAAACAAAATAAGAAGCATAGGAGATTTAAGCCAAGATTAATGATATAACAAGTTGAAAAATATTGTATTAGATTTTATAGGATGGAGATGGTGTGGTGGTACTGTTTTGGAGGATAGTACCGTCCATTCACGTGGAGGAACCACACACGTTTTTGTCCTTTATTAAAATTACTTTTACTTTTTTTTTTTTATCTCCAAACTTCTTCCATCAGCTTTAAACATACAGGATAAAAATAGCGAGCAAAATCAATTAATTTATACCACATTTCATATGACAACCTTTCTGATCCAAATGCTTGTTCCAAACCCAACACCACATTTCTTCCCCCCCCCCCCCTTCTCTCGGTCCCATTTGGGAGGGTTGGTCGATTTTAGGTAAGTGATTTGATGGCGCACGTTGATATCCGACCGGTCATTTCAGCAGGAGACACGATATAATCAACCCCATCCAAGACCCTACTAAGCTTAACAAAGGTAAGCATGTTCTGTCTTAACAATTTCTCACCTAACGTGTCCGAAGTAGTGGTTCCCTCCTCTTTTGTCACCTCTGGAGAATTCTCATTTGGATTCTTAACCATGACTTACCCCGGTTTTTCTTATTCCGTGTTTCAACTAGTCTCTTTTGCCGGGGAGGCTTTCCTCGAAACATCTTAATTATATAATAAAATTAAAAATTAAATAATTGAAGTGTACTATACTAGTACTGAAAAAACGATTCAAAAATTTTGTCCGACACACGCCGTAACCTGGACCCTTCGACCCATGTCCACTAAAAGTAGATCCGACGGATACCCAAGTAAGACTGTTAAGATAAAAACCCAGCCCTAAAAGAACTCGCTCCTTGTAATGGCAAACCTGTAAATCCTACGGAAGTGAGGAAATTATGTTTTGTACTTTTGCGGAGGTTCATGCACTCGGTGAGAAGAACCTTTTCCAGAAGATATAATTGCTCTCATTGATCGGAGGTGGGAGGTTCATGCACTCGGTGGGAAGAACCTTTCCAGAAGATATAATTTGCTCTCATTGATCGGAGGGAGGTGGAATAATTTAACTTCGATTTCTCTCAGCCGTGACGTGGGAATAATCTTTTTATGGGACAGAATGATCAGACTTGATTATCATTACCCAGTTGATTATTAAACATATTTCAATTCAAGAGAAAGGGACAGCCACCATCAAATATAAATAATTATCACTAAATACAAAATTTAAGCCCCTCCAAAAACGTAAACGTCGTGTTGGGTCGCATAACTGTTACGTAGCACGGGATGATGTCGGGACGACGACGACGACAACAACGTAAGACTTCGGGTTGCAAAACACATGACATGACATGATTAGGAAGGAACGGAACAAACACGCGATAGGGTGGCTATTACAGGGGTTGTTGTAGCGTTACAACCAAGGGGCTGGTCACGTTCCGCTTCCCGTCCGACCATGTGATCGATCCCCTCCTCGTGCTCGACCCCCCAGGCGACAGCTTCGTCGCCCTTATCTCCACCCTCGCCAGGTAATTCAGCTTCTGCCCTGTCCTCCGGAACTTTAGCTTGTCCGGCTTGACTGTTACCATCACCCCACTCGGCGGGTGCGCCGTGACCTCGTATGCCGAGGTCGCGTCCCCCACGTTGGTGACGGTCCTGATGAAGTGTGTCGACATCTTGGCCTTCCCGTACTGCTGGAACACAGCCACCATCGCGGGGTAATTCAGGTTCCCGGCGTGCCCGGCTTTCTTCGCCTGGCTGCAGTCGGCGATCTTCCGGGTCACCACCTGGATGTTCTTGGCCGTGTAATTCGAATTGCAGAGGAAGTCCACGTAGTCGTATGAAGTGAGGTCATAGATCAGGCCTGGGTCGATGGCCTTCTCGGGGTGCACGTGGCCAGCCCCGTAATCCATCGCCGTTGAAGTGTTGCCGGACGACTCGTCCAGCATCGTCTCGCCTCGGTTATCCACGGTATAGGCCGTCGTCATCAGAGCGGATCTTATTGCCGCCGGACTCCACTCAGGATGTGCAGCCTTTAGCAAGGCCGCGAGCCCTGATACATGAGGACAAGCCATTGAAGTTCCTGATAAGATGTTGAATGGGGTCCTCCGCTTGTCGGACGCAAGTCCCGACGGGCCAATGTTATCGGGCCAAGCTGCCAGTATGTTCAATCCTGGGGCGATCACATCAGGCTTCAGTATCTCAGGGGACTCAGGGTTTGGTCCGCGAGCTGAGAACGATGCCACAACCGGCGCAGGCCTAACCTGCAGCTTCGTGCCCTTGAATATGATGGTAGCCGAAGGAGGTGACTTCGATCCGGGCTTCGATGCAGTCTCAATGTACTTCCTTATTTGGTCACCGCCTGTTGCCCCAACTGCAGTTGCAGGCAATACATGGCAATCGGCGACCAATCCTTCACCGTCCAATACACCATTTGCCAGGATCATCCCAACGCCGCCAGCTTTTCGGACTACCTCTCCCTTTGCTGCTCTCGAATTGATCCCTCGATCACACACAGCAATCTTCCCCTTGACTAATTTCGGAGGCAATGAGCCCTCTAAGCATAGAGATGCAGAGTAACCATCTCCACCACCCTCGTTGTCGCCCATGTAAAATAACGGGTACATCCGTCCCGTCTCCAATCCCGGCCCTCCGTAGATGCTCACTCCTGGGACGACCCTGCCATTCCCCAGCTTCACATCAGCAGGGAAGCTCCGGTCAATTGCGCCAGCCCCAATCGTGGTCACCCATGGGGCGACGTTCGTGACAGTCAACCCACCAGGCCCACCATTCCCGCCAGAGGCAGAAACGAAAACCCCTGCTTCCATCGCAGCGAAGGCGCCGACGGCAATGGCATCCAAATAATACGGCACCACCACGCCTCCAACGCTTAAGGAGATCACGTCCACCCCGTCTGCCACCGCAGCATCGAATGCGGCTAAAATGTCTGAGTCGTAACACCCCGAGTTCCAGCACACCTTGTAAGCTGAGAGCCTCGCCTTTGGGGCCATCCCAGCAGCGACCCCACTGGCATAACCCAGGGTCGAGGCGTCCGGAACGTACCTCCCTGCGGCAATCGAGGCTGTATGGGTACCGTGGCCGTCTGTGTCCAGCGGGGACCTCGACTCAGTCGTCTCGTTCATCTTCCCATTGGCGGCCTCATACCCTTCGCAGAAGAACCTCGCCCCGATCAACTTCCTGTTGCATGCGGAGGAAGGGAAGCGGTCGGCGGCGACGCAATGGCCCTTCCACTTTGAGGAAACAGGGGTGAGGCCAGCTCCAGAGAAGCTCGGGTGGGATGGGGTGATTCCCGTGTCAAGAACTGCGATGACGAGGTCGGAGCCGAAATCGGAGAAGCGAAGGAGCGGGGAAGTGGAGGGGGAGGAGATGCCGAGGAAGTGCGGAGAGCGGGTGGTCGTGAGGGAGCGGCGGCGGTCGGGGAGGACAGAGAGGACGTGGGGGAAGGCCCGGAGGCGGGCGAGGGAAGAGGCCGGGACGGAAGCGGAGAATCCGGGAAAGAGAGCCGAGTAGGCGTGTAGGATGGTCGGAGCAGGGGAGCCGCCGTCGGCAGCGGAGGAGGAAAGGGTGGAGGCGTACCAGTGGGAGTGAGTGGGGAAGACTGCAGGCTTGGAGGAGTTCGGGTTGACAAGGACGATGTAAGTCGTCGGGTTCTGAGAGGCCGCGACATGGAGGAAGACGACGGCGATGGCGAAGGCGAAGGGGGCGACGGGGTGGCGGATAGGCGGCGGAGGAGGGGCGGCCATCGGTAAGTGAAGGGGGGGAGAGTGGGGGGTGGGGTTGGGAGGGAGGTAAACGACACGAGACAGACGACCGGACACGATTTCACATGCAGTAAGTACTTGGGACTTAAAAAACACAATGATTTTGTAGTTTAGTTTTAGGATGGAACATAATTTGTAACACCACCCAACACACGGGGGATATCGTACGGTTGAATATACAATTTTTAGGACATCAAGCTCTGCCCTCCTACTCCGATCTCGTGTTGTTGGCAAAAACAAAAAGATACATCACCGTCGAGGAAGCGGCTAAAATGCCTTGTACGTACGTAATCTTACTTGTCGTACTCAATTTTAATACATGTCCAAAATTCGCCTAAAAGTACTTTGGTAAAGGTCCGATGTGCTTTATATATATTTAGTATTACTAAAGTTTTTCTTTTTATTACATTTTATTAAAAGAGCCATTTTTTAGTACATCGTTAGTAAAAATATACTAAGCTTATCAATGTACAGTTTAATACTTTTTTAATAAAATAGTTTGGTAAATTACTAAATTACTAAAAAGTTTAGTAATAGTTTAGTAAAATATTAATACATTTTTACTAAAAAGTTTAGTAATGTACTAAGTAACTGTTCGATCTAGTAAAATATTAACATTTTACCAAACTTTTTATTAAACCTACACCCTTTTTACTACTTATGTACTAAAAAAGTTAGTAATTTACCAAACCGTACAATTTAGTAAATTACTAAACATTTTTTGTACATAATTATTAAAGGAAGTAGTAAAAAGGGTGTGGGCTTAGTAAAAACATATGGCTTTTACTAAGCCCATGTGAATAATTTGATAATACCTTAATAATTTACTAGGTCGAACAGTTACTAAGTACGTTACCAAACTTTTTAGTAAAAATGTACCAACGTTTTACTAAACTTTTGATTAATTTAGTAATTTATCAAACTATTTTAGTAAAAAAGTATTAAACTGTACCGTAAGAAGCTTAATTCATTTTTACTAAGGATTTACTAAAAATCGACCCATTAAGAGGCTCTTTTTAGCAAAATATACTAAAAAATAAAAGTTTAATAATTTACCAACATTTTTTAGAATATTTTAGCGTGCTTAAATTTAGTAAAAGCCAGTTCAATTATACTAAACATATTCTAAATCCGTCAATGCGTTATTAAACCACTTTAAGACGAATTCGGTGCATTACTAAATTAACTCGATTTTTAATACATTTTATACTAAAAATCAACTAAATTTAGCACGGAAGGTGCCGTATACCGCATTTTAGCCGGTTCCCACTGTCGATTTTTGGAGACCCCGGCATTCTGTTGATCTGCGTTTGTTGTGGTGGTGTCTCCACTGACATGATTCACATGCTCCGATTTCTTCCTCTTTCTTGACTCGATTTTTTTTTCCTTGCCAAATTTTATTTACCAGAGAGTTTGGATATTTTTGTTTTTTTTTTATTATTTCCCTTGACCACATGACATTTAAGATGTTAATCATCATGGGGTACTTGACAAAGATTCCACTAATTAAAAAAAGGATTCCACTAATTATGGGTTACTAAGGTTAGTCGCGTCTTAGGTGCCTAATTTTAAAATTTTTAAAATAATGTCACTTTTTTAAAAGTGTCGCGAAATTCAGCTTTTAAACAGCTATGAGAAGTGAATTTTACCTTTTAAATGTTGAGTTGTTTGACAACTAACAAAAGGTGAGTACCTCCGATTTTATTATGAAAAGAATTTTATGTCTCTCGAACTCAATTTTTAAAAACTCGATAAATAAATTTTAAAAGATGATACCTTAAATCTTGAAATATTTTCGCTAGAAAATTAATAACAAAACTCATCAATTAATTAACAAGACATTAAAAAGGAGGTTTCCCAACGTTTATTCGGTCAGACGAGATACATCTAATCTGATAATAATGCTGGTTTTTTGAAGTTGGGGAAGGTGGGGTTGGGGCTTTTGCTTGCTTTCAGTCTCAGGACATGATGAATGATTGCGTTTCTTCTTCTTCTTCTCTTAATCAATGGTTTGTGGTCGAAATCGAATACATAACTCATTAAGAATTTGTGGGGAATGTATTTGAATCGCACTAACTATAAAGACTACTATTTCTAGGGGGGAGGGCAGGGTCCAAAATAAAGAATTAACACTAGTTAGTGAGAGAGCTATTGAACATTTGTGCTAGCCATATATTTCAGACGTGGACGAGAAAAGGAAAGGGTCGAATCACCCATTTCGCATGGAAGGGTTAAATACTATTCTCTTGGGTGTATACACAACGGTGTCTGTCGGTCAAATTTGGTGACTACAACCACCGCCCTCTACTTTGTAGTGTGACTTTAAATACTTACTACCCTTAAATACTTACTACCCTTGAGCACCAAATAACAGGGGCCACGACCCCAAAGAATCCCAATACGCGCCATCCCATAGAAGAGCGTTGGCAGAACCGAGTACACGAACCATAGTTGATTCAGATGGGGGGGGACTACGTCAATCCGTTCGATATCGCCATATGTACCCTCTTCCTCGGCTTCGTGACGCTGCAATTCGGGCAAGTGTACTCTAACCCGTCTGTCTTGGCGTAATCCTGCATTGTTTATGGCGCACGACGGAAAGCCAAAGGAGGGATCAGTTTTCTGTCCGTCGAAGATATAGGAAGGTTGGTCGTTTTTTGTTGAGCGTGCGATGCATTTTAAGTTGCGAATCTCACCTTGAAAGCGCCAAGACCTTGCCGTCTGTCACAGCCGAAGTGCGCCCATTCGCCGCAGGTGCCACAGTTAACCCAGTCACCAGGTGCGCCGCTATCATGTTAAGGGAATGCGAGTGTAAGCTTAGGATAGGTGGGAAGCCGGTGGATCATCTGAGGCAGAAACGGAAGACTACGTACCTGTGACATAACAAGCAGCATTCTCCATCAACATCGTCGTGGGCTAATTCGTATTCAAGGAGGTAGGTCTCATAGTGTCTCTTCAATGTGTTTCCGACGCCCTGGAGAAACCCAATAACAGAATCCACACGGGTTGTTTGTTACTACAGACAAAAACAGATGACGAATAAAGTAACGACGGTTAGATCGCCAGCATACAGTCATGCGATGAGTTGTCGTATAGTTGCTCATCTTCGAAAAGACTTGTCCTTTCCAATTGATGCCGTTGCCGACATGAAATCCTCCCCTAGTCACCACCTAATAGCAGACAAGTTCACAAGTACCACAGTTCAGAACATGATCATTTCCCCAATAAATATCTCAGTCTAGGAGGATGGAATGAATGAGGTCACCTCCTTATAAAGGTTGTAAAGGTCCAGGCGCTTTGCATTAAGCACGGCTTCCGGAAATTCAGCAAGTCCCCCTTGAGGAATGAGTCTTGTGTGCCCACGAACGTTCAGGAAATGCATTAAATCCTTCAAAAACTCCCCCTGTGATAAAAGTTAGTCGAAAGAAAAATTAAGTGGCACACAATGGCTACTGCTTTCGGCAACCCAGTAATGTTCTACCACCAAGAAACTTCAAATAACAAAAAGTCGCAGCACCATGGCCAAAGAGCATCAGGAAAGGCTGACATAGTTCGATCAAAAGCAGCCAGAGAACAAAAATGAAGTTTTTTTTTTTGGTAGTGAACAAATATGAAGTATGATGCTGGGAAAGACAGACCTCGGAACACTCTTGGATTGTGCCACGATCACATCCATGCTTCTTGAGAGGCAAGGGGTTCAAAGAAATAACCTGCTTTGCCTGCACCGACTTTACAGACGATCTGCGATAAGTAGATGCTTTAATAACTCTGGGCTTAGGTGGGGGAGCAACATTAGCTTCCTGAAACTGGCCATCGTCAGAACCATCCCTTCCAAAAGTCGGAGATACAAACTGCATCTTCTGCTGACGAATGTGAGGAACTGGCCTCAAAGCAGCTACCTTTAGTCTTGGCCTACTGCGAATCGACCCAGAATCATCCCAATCAGTCAATCTTTTGTATTTCCCAGATTCTTTTATGCTGTGTTCAGGGCTTATTGCTGGGCACTTTTCCGCCAGTTTTCTACTCGGAGCAGGAGGCTTCAACCAAATAGGAGGATTCCCAAGAGAAGGATCGTGGAGAAAATCATCACAACTTTCCACATAGGATAAAAAGTCGAGATTTTCAGCATTATCGCTGTTGAAGGAGGCCACGGCCAATCCTTGAATGCTGGCGACTCCAAGAGCAACTAAACTGTGACAGGACGCATCTAAAGCCAGCTGCCTTAAAACCTACATATGGAAACGACTAGACAATTGGTCAGTCGTATTGAGCTAAAAGCAGTAGACGCATCAAGGCAGTGAAACCTACTGCAACTCCAAATATGGAAATGGCAATGCCAATTCCAAGAAAAAACTTGGGACCGCATTATAAAATTGTGTGCCTTAAAGGCTTCGACCAAAACCATGGTAGGGAAAGCCATACCTGGTAAGCCCAAGAAGGAGCACTAATCAAAACTTCAAAAACTTGAGCTCCGCAAGCAACGGAAGCAGATAAGCGAGGATGGGCAAAGGGAGGTCTGTTTTCATTGAATCTATGGTGTACACGAACAATCTTAGTCCCGACAACACTCTTCTTGATATGATTCTCCATGATCTGCGAAATGTCAAGGTTCAGGATGGTAGTCCCTATCCATTATACATAAATAATAGGAATAATTCAAGACCAACCGACCCGATCGTCAAAGCAAATTTGGGCATTCCCAGAGAGCAACAGCGAGATATGCGCACAGCTGCATGTTGACATGTCACAACGCATCGTCACAACATCTCTGGAAGCCGTCTCTGGGAGGAGCATTGGCTGAAGAGTGCTGCATCATCATCTACGAATCAATAGTGTATACTAGCAATTCAACACTAAGAATTAATCCTAAAGGATGACACAATAGCGGGATAGTGACAAATTCAGGTCTTTCTTAAGAATGCATAAATCAATCATTGTTACTTATAATGTTTCACATTCTGACCAACGTTCCCGTTAAGATAATCTAGAATTCAAATGAAGCTGATTAAGGAAGATGATTTCCATGATGAAAACATACCTAAATCTTCCAAGGAGTTTGCTCCCTCGCATCTGAAGCATTGATCAACTTAAAATGAGAAAGAAAATAAAGGAAAAGACATAGTAAAGTAAACATAAACTGTGTACAACTAAAGAGGAAGCTTTAAATTTTAAATTGCAAGATTTTCACAAATAAAAGCTAATTATGGAAACAAATAAAACAAAATGAAGCTTTACCGAGACTTACTTCTGAAGTCAGAAGGGCATTAAGACCATGCTCCAACCATTCGTATGACTCTGCATTCTGAAAAGATGCCAGATGTAAATTCATCCAAGCAATACACCAATTAGTGTCAATACTAAAAAGCATGGGCATACAATAATGCTAATTTCTATCCAATCTCCACATTTAATGACACAGACAATGCTTTATTAAAGCTTACCCAGCTACATGGAGACCCACAAATGAGCAGCTTTGACTTCACATCATCATCATGAATGGTGACAGAAGGGACACTTTCCTTGTCTTCTGAGTCATTCACATTGATGGGAGAAATATCTGTTTCAGGAGGAGGACTTCCAAGAAGCTGCAAACCTAAGTCGGTAGGAGCTTCAGCCTTATCATGGAGAAAGACAGAAGTCTTCCGTTGGCAGAAAAGTTTAAAAGAAGCACGGACAAACTGGAAAGCATCCCAGGCATGGGTGGCTGAACTGCAATAAAAAAGATCATTTCAACAGAGCACCAATTGCTTCTTTTCTGTTGCTTATGCACTACTTCCTTTGAGAAAAGGAAGAAAAATACTTTCATTAAGATGTTATATCAGCACAAACACCAAGTTAATGAAGAGTTACCTCCTCATAACCACCAGAAAGGAATGAAGTAAATGGGAAGATGCTTCAAGAGGGATCAAACTATTCCAGTATATCACATATGGTATTCCCTGTAATAAACAATTTCAGATAATTAGGATAACAATGTGCATGTTCATCTCTGAAGCCACGATAATAAAGTAATTCCATTATCCAACAAATAAAATCATTAATACTTGGGGAAAAACACACCTTGGAGTGAAGGGCCTCTGCCAATTCCTTTCCATTCGGGGTCTCCAAGTAAACCTGACGATAGACCAAAATTATGAGAGTACATACCTGACTCATCTTTATGTTTCTAAATAACATAAATCATTTATAGATTTTTCTTTTGATACTAAATAAGTAGAGATACAGGAAACTGAGGGAGTTCCCAATGCATCAAGTACAGTATATCACGATGTAAACGTAGCAACTACTAACAGGTATCCGATGAACAAAAGCATGAATTGTCTGGGTATGCATTGCATTTTCCCAAAATTATGCACAGATAAATTTTTATTAAAGATTGTGAAGTGAATAACGTACAACAATAGGCAATGGCTCCGTAAACAACCCACATATGGCTTCAGCACTAGAGCATTCGTGTCCATCCAGAACCAGAGATCCAACGTCATCCTTACTTCGATTCCCACCAAAGTAAACAAAAGACGGCCTGTGTGTTTCCATGGCTCCACGAAAACCTTCTTTACTAGGACTCCTCAGAACACGTATCTGAACCAAAAACTGAATATTATCTATATTATATAGAGAAGCCATAACCTCCATCCATGACAACAAAAACCGTCTAAAAATAACAATTCAAATTCTGTATGGAACATGAATAAAGGGTAACAATTACCTCTAAATATCCTGATGTTTCATCCTCTAAAAGGGGATATTTATACCGATTCTGCACGTAATCATCCTTTGTTTCTGATGCCAACGAGTTAGAACACGTAACAGCAAGGAGACTGCAGATGCTTCTTGAGGCTCCTCCTATGTGCAACATCCTCTAGTCTACGGAGGCCAAGAAACTATATAATGCCACCTTTAACCAAATTCATCTTATTGACCACTGAAAATCTCCGTTATGCTCCTTGTGTCCTAAAACCACTTTAAGCCCGGATATGCTACATTCATGACAAGTACTGCCTCCAATGTGAAGAACCGTCTCAGCAATGCGGATGCCAACTATGCAGCCCTCCCAACCTTAGTCCTTGAAACTACAAACCCATACAAAAATATAAACTTACACCATGACATAGAAACAAATCTGGAATAACCATACCACCAATAAACTCAGCAAACAAACTTGTTGCCGAAGCAGCCTGAGCACAACCAACTAGAGCCAAGTTCACCCCAACAATCAAACGCCATACTTCATCTTGCAACACAAATCAAAACAGAAAACCCAAAACTTTCCAAATTTCAACAATCACGTACCCTTCTCGAATAGCGAAGACGAATCCCTCAAGAAACAAAACCCTCCACCCCCGCCGCGGCAAAGAAACCACGGGACCGAACACAATCAACTAAAAGTACGGGAACTTCCACGAACCCAGATGAGAAAATACCTCAGCTTCGAATACCCAGAAGCCGGAAATCAAAACCCTAACTCTGGGTCGACCCAATGCGGCTGCTTCGAAGGATCAAAACAAGCGGATGCTAACAATCGCGGTGGAGGCGGCAGGTGGGCGACCCAACAAATCCCTTTATCCGTATCTCCCCTTATTAAAATCCACGGAAAAATCGAGAGGGCGTGTGAATCGACGGGATTAATAACAATAGGAGATACAGAAGGGGAGATACAACAAAATCCCAATACCGGATACAGTAATTGTAATTGGGTTATTTTAGTTGGGTTTTCAGAATCGCGATCTATGGGAAAGATTGAGAAGGGGGAGAAGGGAAAAGTAGAGAGCTTTGGGTCAAACATGATTGGATTTTAATCCTTTACGCTCTGATTACCTCTAGAATTTGATGGAATTGAGTTTGGATAGAAAAGTTGTGTCATTTATAGCTATTAAAAAATATTAATATTTCCACGGGAAATCAAACAGAGCGTTAAGGATTTCCGACAACACACGGCCTGCCTCGCTTTTGATATCCAATAACTGCAAGAAAAAAGAGAGAAATATTAATAAAACGGCCGCCTGCGCGCGCTTGCACACGGTTTGACGTTCTTCTTCCTTTTGGGCTTCAAATTGGCCGGCAAAAATTCTTTTTGGTTAAATCCATTTTTCTTCTATTGCGAGATTAAAATTACGGGTTGTTTTTCTGATGCATCAATAAATGAAAAAAATAATCTACTGGTGCAGTTTATCAGACTTTCTCCGACACAAACAAAAAACTATCTTCATCAGCAGCTCTGCGTAGGTAGCTGTGATATCCGATTGCTTCTAATTGGATCTCCAGGGGAGAGGAGGAAGAGGATGCGACTAAAGCTCAAGGACCCCAAGGATATCAGCCTGAGGTAAAATTCTAGCATCATCGTTAAGAGTAGTTTAAGAAAGATTGATTTTTGCTGCAATGACGTGATTTTCTTATGCTGCTTCTTTCTTTTTCTCTTCAATGCTTTTAAAAAATCTTTCACAGTAACATGTTTGACTGCAGTAGGCAATTAGGAGTATGTTGTGCCGTGCAGTCCAATGTCATGAACTTCGGTCCTGTTAATCCTTAAAATGAAGGCGCTGATTCATTTAGGGAGAGCACATTCATTGAGGAAGTGAAACTTGGTAATAACGTGAAAATCTAACGGGTTTGGGTTCCTGCAGCTGAAGATCAGAAGACGAGGTCAAAGCTAGAAGAAGAGAAGTCAATGAGACCAGAGGATAACACCAGATCCAACAAGCAGGCAAGAAGAAGATTGCTATTGCTATCCAACAAAAAGCTCTCTCTGTGTCCGGACATAACTGCGACATTCAGAAATGACTTACTACACCTTTATTGACCCCGGTTGAATTTGAGGGAAGTCTCGTCCAAACAGATCATCAGACGCGACACGCATAATCCACGCAGTCAGTGTGTCCTAACTCACAATCCTTATTCCCAGGAGAACAAACAAGAGTTCCACAAGTACAACAACACGTAATGTCTTCTCTTTCACGATACAGATTCCTCATCTAACCTTTGGACGAAACCTCTCCTCCTAGTTGCGGAACTCATCCATGAAAGCCTGGTGGAATTCTGTTAGACGAGATACGACAGCAGGGATCTTGTCCTCCTGCGGAAGTATTGTGCACCTGAAGTGCCAAGTTCCGGGGACCTGTGGCAGAAACTCCGTAAGATGAATTGGTTGGTTCTTTCTGAATATACTTGTTTGTTAGGGTACAGAACTATAAACATAAGATTTTCCAGTTGGAATCGTTGTAACATCGTCGCCGGCATGAAAACCGTGTTTAACTGGATAAACTTCTTTGAATTTCAGAGAATATATATGAAACCATCCATACTACTACAAATATTGCAGGAGAGACAGTACGTACTTGTCCAAAACCAG
This sequence comes from Melastoma dodecandrum, assembly GCA_029817715.1. Classification (NCBI taxonomy): domain Eukaryota; kingdom Viridiplantae; phylum Streptophyta; class Magnoliopsida; order Myrtales; family Melastomataceae; genus Melastoma; species Melastoma dodecandrum. The sequence continues at coordinate 988,673 of JARUPY010000271.1, forward strand.
AGCCAGGAACAACGACAATCCCGGTGGATTTAAGGAGGCGCCGGGAGGAGTAGAAGTTATCAGGAGCTGTTGTCTCCGCTTCTGCAGCTTTGATAGCTTTCTCGGGAAGTTGGATACGAGGGAAAAGATACATCGCCCCTTCGGCTCTGTTGCATGTCACGCCCTCTAAGTTGTTGAATGCATCTTCTAGCATCTGCTTGGATGGAATTCACCAAAAAAAAAAAAAAATTCAGTGTGCATTATTCAACTCCTTGTAACCTTATATTCTACCTTAGTAAAAGATTAACAGCGCATGCCTTTGCACGTCTAGCCAGGGATGATAAGATTCCATCCCTTTCGGCACAATATGATTCATATGATTCATCTCCAACCTGCATATAGCCGTAAAAATTCCACAAAATCTCCAAAAATCAGTAAATATCTATGCAGTTCTTGATAGAACAGAGTAGCAACATCTCGGCAAATTATCAGAAACTATCTTTCGGAATTTAACGGACTGAAACTAATCGTTTCTGTAGTAATAACAAACCTTCGGTGGATTCATGACAAGGCTCGCGAGGATCTGACCAGAGATGTTGGAACAAAGATTTACAGATGCAACTTTATATATTTGTTCCCTAACACCGGCATCGAACCCAGTCACCTCCATGTACCCTCCTCTTTTGCCGCATTCACCATAGTAACCTACCCATGTAAAACAATTTTGTGGAAAATCATAAATCTCCTCAAAGACCAAACAGTGCATGAAACTGACACCAAATCATCAATGGACCAAATTATACCTTTCGAGACTGACTGGAAGGAAACAAGGGGTATATCCTTCTCTCCATAACCCATTGAATGGGCTATCTTCTTGAAAGAGTGGAATTCCTTGTCTGGAACATAAATGTTTTCTTGGTACACCTGAATGAACTCCAACAAATTCAATTGTATTAGGAAGGACTTCCATTGAGGCACGAGAACGCCATATATTTGATTTAGTGGAAAAGCAAGACAAATAACCTCATCGGCTAATAGAACAAGCCCTTCTTTCTTGCAGAAGTCAACAATTTCCCGCTGGTTTTTGGCAGAAAGGACCTGCAGCACACAATCTTGCATTTTCTTCAAGGTTCTGCACTTGATGTTGAAAACAAAGACGATTCTCACAAGATCCTTCTCTAACCTGTCCAGTTGGATTTCCAGGATTAATGACAACCAATGCTCTCACAGTTATCCCCTTTGACCTGGCATCATCCAATTGCTTTTGAAGCTCAGAAACTTCCAAGCCCCATCCAGTAGCTTCATCAAGAAAGTAAGGCACCTGAAGAATGAGATCACTTTCTGATTAGAAACCCTACAAACAAACCCAGCCATGAAGACATGCATAGGAAATTGAAGCAACGCTGTAGGGTAAAGAAGAGCAAGCCCAATTTTTTTCCTTATATTATGTTGATGCTCTTACCAGGGTACCACCATGGAGGGCTATGGATGCAGAGTAAAGGGGATACTGAGGAATGGGGCAAAATATTCCATCAGTTTCAGAGCGAATTAACAGCTGCATCATCATGTGGACCTGAAATCAATCCCAGAAGGAAGGAATTGTGAAGTTAAGTTGCACAGATAACATGGCAGGCAGATGGGAATGGTACCATAGAGTGGAAAATACCGCAGGGCTAGCACCATCAGTCAAGAAAATATCATCCGGGTTAGCAGGATAACCATCACGAGCTTCGATGCCAGCAGCTATCGTGTCCCTCAATCCTTTAATTCCCTGGAGTTAATATGACTGCAGCATTAGTGCTCAAATAGGAAATCAAACGCATGATTCCAGGTCACTGCCATTAATCCATCCAACCCAAAAGGCATCCAAATTGATATAGAGAAACCGGGACTCCTATAAAAATAGGGAAAAGCATGAGCCCAATGGAACTTAGTCTTCTCACCTGACTGTGACTATACGCACCAGTTGCTCTGCCAGGGATCTGATCAAGAATCTGCCAGGCTCGCTCTATAGCATCAGCACTGCAAAAGGCTAAAAGGTTTAAGGTTAACTCTTTCAGGGAATAAATTTTAATTGTGGTCGACTTAATATCTCATTTATCAACTGAAGGCGTTATCATAAACACCTATTTCCATATTTTGACAATCGCTCATTCATCAAGAATGAACCATAAGATAAAGGCATCAAACATACACTAATATCAAAGAATGTGAATATACCTAAACAAACCCTGGGTTTCGCTCTTATCCAGTATGGAAGGATGATCACACAAGGCCAGAACCTAAAAATTGGATGACTACCAAATTAAATTGCATATACAGGCAAATAAATCCTTCCAACATTGGAAAATGTCTGACCTCTCGGAAGAAGGTGATTGGTTGCTGGCCCAGGGACTGAGGATTTCCAATGTTGCAGTAAAGAATCTGCATTGAAAAAAAAGAACAGTGTCCCAGTAAACAAAACAGCGCAGAAAGACATAAGCTTCATTCTCCATCAAGAGAAGCTAAATAGATTTTGAGGATCTCTACTCTGAAACAAGAACTTACTTCATCAAAAGGATGAGACTCCGGATTCTCTTTCAATTCTTGTTGCAGACGCTGCAAGATGACCCAACTATCAGTAAACTATTCAGCAAACGATCAGTAAAATATTCTACATGAAAAAAAGCGCCTGTTCCCAATAAAAAGCAAGCATGTTCAGATAACCTGGGCAATGGAGACAACCTCGCCCCGGACAGCATATTCACATTTCAGAACCTGGAAAGGGGGAATTGACGAAAGCGGTGAGTGATCTCATTCATGCATGAACCCGTAGCAACCCTGGTGTATACACAGTACATCATATCCACCAGATAATGCTTCTATTGGTGCAGAATTTGATCCAAGGAGGTAAAACCAGAAGAATATAGTGCAGATGACCGATTAAACAGAGAAAGACCTTCCATCATCAATCAGGCCCCACCAAAATCAAAACCAATCAAACTGACAAAAACCCAATACGCATAGATTCAAGAAAGAAAATTGTCACGAACAACACGAAAAGGGAAGTAATCATTCAAACTCATGAAGGAGCTCCAATCATTTAAAAAAAATATAGAAAGCGTATAACAATCCCATAAGAGGAAGAACCCGCAAACAGACTGAACCCAGATGAGCAAAGGCTTGAAAAACAGCCACTTTACCCAAACGAAAAAGAAAAGAAAAACAACCGAAAAGCGATACTCCCCGAGGACGAATCAAGATGGAGAGAAGGATCCCATGAAAAAAAAATATATCCAACCTTGGGATTAATCGTTTCGACAGAAACGGGGGGAGAAGCGGTACTTCCCATCGGAGAAGCAGACGTTTGAGGGGAACCCAGAACAGGTGTAGCCGACAGGAAACGGAAGCGAGACGAACCAAACGAATAAAGAGAAGGGGGAGAAAGAGACGAAGACGACGAAGAAGGGGAAGAGGAAGAAGCAGCAGGTGGGCGCGTGGTGGACGAGTACGAAATCAGTCGGTGGAGAGGATGACGAGAAGACCCACGGGACAAGCTTCTTTTGACTTGCTCGCCCACGAATCTCCGCATCTTCTCTCCGCCTCGTATTTGCCCCCTATATACACGACCCACAAGAGGGCCGATAATGACGCCACGACAGATGACGAGGACAAAAGATTGGGGGAGTCTTGGGAAAAACAGGGGGAACTCGATTTTCAGGGGTTCACAGACGGGCCGCAACTGGAATCCTCGCTTTCCCCTTTTTTTTCGGTTTATAAAAATTGAAAGTACGGCTTTTGGGTCGCTGAAACTTTGATGTCTCCTCTTCGTCTTGGGTTTTGCTGTGGGATCTCGTACCCACGGGAAAACAACCTCCTGTCGCCTCCTGTTTTAAGTGTTCCGTGCCTTTTTACGACGTCGTTTGGCGAAATATTAAAAATAATTCGATAATTAACTCATCAAAGTCAAAGTCGACCTTTGTAAGGCCGACTTCGGTTTTCCAGAACGGAAGTCGGCCTTACAAAGGCCGACTTCCCCACACACAAACGAAATCTGAGATACCTCACGAAAGAAGTCGGCCTTTGTAAGGCCGATGCCGACTTTCTCGTATTAATTTTTTTTGCCTAAAATAAAAAAATTTGCCTAAAGGGGAAGTCGGCCTTATTAAATACTTTTTTTTCCTTTAAATTTATTAAAAAAAAACTAATTGAGGAAGTCGGCCTTTGCAAGGCTTAGCTTCTAAAATCTGAGAGCGTGTTAAGTGACAACAGCAAGCCTCGAGTGCTACTGGTAAAAATTATCATTTTATGGGCTTCGATGGGCCCAATCGGAGACATGTCGAAATCATTATGGGCCCATTGACGGCTCATTTACTACAGGCCCAGTAGTGGCTTTTGGATTCATTTTTCTTCTTAGGTTGATCCTTTTGAAGCCGTCACGTGCAACATTGTTTCGGGAGTTTGTCGGGGCGAGAATGGATGGATACGAGACGATAGACCGGCACGAGTTGGCTGGATATGATGGTGGCGTTAGCGACACCGAAGCTGAATTCTCTCAAGTCACGCTGAACGGTGGTCGAAGGTCTGCTGTAGGGTCGGTACTCGGTAGACATGAATTTTTCATGTGATCAGTTTTTTATGGTCCCTGTTCTGGTCAGTTAATGAAAGCAGCGAGGAAGAACAGAGGCGAAGCTAGTTTGGGGGTTCCAACGCCATGTCCAAGAGCGGAAACGAACCAAGCATCGCTCAAAGAGAGCAGGAGTAAGAGGACGTGGAAGAAATCGCTCTTGTCATGGTGGAGATCTTAAGTTCTGACAGGAAAAGCTATTCCGGACTCGCGCAGGCTGGCGCTTGATGTGACTTGCAAATCGGAGAGGGAATCGGTTCTGGCTTGAAGGTTAAGAGGCTATCGTATCGATCTAGATGAGGACCAATATCATACCTTTTTGCTCCGAAGAGGGGGATCGAAAGTATGATACCGTACTCGGCACTGAATCTGTCCCCATATCATTTTCACATGAAGCCATATGGGCGGGCCTACTTGGTTACTTAGCCGACCACCGGCTTAATGTCCTAAGCAGCCACAACAACCTTTTCTCGTAAGTCAATTAAAATCCATTGCCTTGCCAAATGCCGCAACGAATACACCTGTAGATACATAAATGATGAATTTGGTGTATTGATGGCGATCAACACGACTGAGTTGCGTCTCTTCCGCCTTGCTCATTATCAGTGGTGGCTAAGCCGTTCGGGCTGCATGGACTAACCTTTCTTTCCCGACTCAACAATCTCCCGAATGACCTCAACATCCCAGAGACTGGCGACTTCATGTCGTCTGGTGGACCAATGCTTGTCAATGGCGTCCCTGTATCCTCGCTCGTTTGCCTTGGAATCTCGATCACCAATGCCCTGTTCTTTTCAGGCCTATTTCCATCCATCGATAAGGATGACTCCCCAAAAAAACAGGGCGGCTTGTCGCGATTCCCTCTGTCCAGAGTGCCATTGGTCGAACTAATGCAAGCCTCATCTCCCCAGATCGGCATATTAACTGGAAAATAAGAAGCCCCGGCATTGGTCCATCTCGCAGAAAGCTCATCCCTGACCGAAGAGCTCTCAACATGACTGGATTCTCTGTCATCAACCTTGCTCGATCCTCCATACACCATACGGACAGGGCTCCGACAGAGTGGGCAGGTCGAATGAGACTGAAACCACATGTCAATGCACTCGACATGGAACCCGTGGCTACATTCGGGCAAAATCCTCATCCTCTCATCCTTGGCCACATCGCAAAGACAGACAGCACAGTCGAGGCCTTCCTTGAAATCTTCCAGCCGATAGACCACGACAGGGATTGACCTCAGGACAGCCAAGTCGAGCCCTCTCCTGGGGGTGGCGGGGGCGGGGTCTTGACCCTGTTCAAAGACAAACCGCCGCCGCCTCCTCCCGCTTCTCCGGTCATGCAAGGGCTCTTCTTCCATGATTCTCCACCAGAACCACCTTGCATACAAATGGAGGAGGAGCACCGCCACGACGACCATGAACAGCACGAAGATCGCCAGGACCATGATCTTACCTGTTATCATGACCGCCTTCATGTTGCCTCCGTTACCCGAGTAATCTGAGGAATCCCCCATAAAAAAAAAAGAACCAGCTCGGACAGTAAACACGACCCAGAAGAGATCAATGCTCAAAGTGGAGAGCTGCCCGAGGTGAAGTTTTCTCAACGAATGGATGGGAATAAAATCCCGGCGGGGGGGGGGGGGAGGTGAAGATGACATTTTGGTCCAAATTGGCAAATGGGGGTGTGGATGTTGTTATTACAATGACAACGTAAGAGTAAATTGATTGATTTTGGAGGTATTTGTCGGAGGGAGTTTGTTTGACTCTCTTTGCGCGAAAAATGGCAGACAAAAAAGGACTCAACTCACCATCTCTCGTCGTCGTTGGCCGCGCCTTGACGATTAAATTGAAGAGGACGACAAAAAAAGGTTCCAACTTGGATGTTCTTATCATTACCGATTAATTTTTTGCTTGGTTGAACTTGCTTTCCACGGGACGAGGAAATCACATGCTCTCTCTTAACTACGAATAGTTGGATTATAATTCTAAGGTCCTTCAGCCGGCACCCCAATCACTTTAACAAAAAAAAAAATGGTTCATTAGGTGACACATTCATTTATACTCTATACTAACGTTAATAATGAAAAAGTACTTAAATCGTGATATATGTGAGCAAATCCATCCAAGGCATTGATTGACTCAAGACTCTCGAGAGCGTGTCCTGAGCGGGGGGCTCATTGACCAACTTCTCCCCTCTTGTTTCTTTCATCATTTCATCCCGACGACAAATGGCTAATATACATATGTTAAGCATGAGTGGGGTTCTTACTGATGTTTTTATTCTTTCAATGACCACCAACAAAAAGTTAAAAAGTGTGTTTTGATTTAAGGATTAGAAAGGGAGTGGAATCACTTGGGGAATTCTTAATCCTTGAACCAAACACGCCTTACGGTTTATACGGATAGGAGGACTCTAATATTATTTTGGGCTGAGTCCACGCTCGTCGAGCCCAACTCAAATTTACGGGCCTAATTTCATCATCGTGATTTTAGGCCCAAATTATTATCACAGGCGGGCCGCCACGTGTCGCTACGCCTCCCGTCCTCGTACAGTGATATTTTTTTATTTTATTTTTCTGCACAATCCGAAGGGAAAGGAAAAAAGGAACAGCGAAAGGTCGAGGAGAGCATAATTCAACCGCAAGCAATTTCTCTCATCTTTCCGTCGAGTGTCACGAGGAGGACACAGTGCAGGCATTCTCCGGGAACCGGAAGACGTAGAAAATTGATTTGGGTTCCTTTTTGCCGTCGCGGGTTGGTTGACTGGATGAGAACATCTGGCGATGCGGGCTATCGGTAATCCCATGTCTTCTCCATGGAAACGAGTTTTATTTCTAGTCGGAATTCGGGGTCGCATATTTCAAGGAAATCATAAGCTGAACGATAGTGTGTTTTTGTTTGGAATCCTGGGTTGGAAGAATGGTTTTGAAGGTGTTTGTAGGATTTCCAGAATGAATGGCTTTATCGGATTAAAGTTGGTTGTCTGGATTAGGACCGCAGATGGCCACATCACGCATATAATTTGTGGGTTATTTTTAATAATCTGACGTAGTTCGCGTGGACGAGACACGTGTGGACTTTGTGCCTACATTTTTCAGGTTCTTACGAGTTGTTTGGTTTCTGGATTGATGGGGAGCAGAATGGAATGGACGGAGGACTGCGATGGAATGCGCATTCCTTAGTCGACGAAGGGAATTTGATGGAATAGAAAATTGGATGGAATGGAATAACATTTTGGCTCATTTTTGTGAAACCAGTTGCATGAATGAACCGGAATGGAATCAAATATATTCCATTCCGGCCACGATTCCTGAAATAAAACTCAACATTAGGGCTATGGTATAGCCAAAACAATGAGAAATGTTGTTCGGTTGGTTACCGATTGTCATAGTACATTTGGGAAGGTAAGAAAAGTGAGAAAATAAAATAAATAATGTGATTTGGTGGAAAACACGTAGAGTTCGGGGGGATGTGTTTTCCGATAGAAAGTATTCTCTAACTATTTTCTATGCTTCGCCAAGCCAAACATTAGCTTTGTTTGGGTCTGCCTTTGGGTTTCTTGTAATATATGGAACAATTAATTGATGCGATGGCAAACTTATCCCAGGTGCTTTGAGAGGTCAGATCTATAGGGGCAGTGGAGCTACTTTCGAGCTGTATGGATTTGGATTTGAGAAGCGATACAGGCAGCTATGGAAGTTTGTGAAGTTTCCTGCGAGAGTCAGATTTCAGGGTGTTTATTTGCGAAATAGAGCGGTGAATGTTTTTGTCAAGGCAGTTGCAACACTAGGTCCCGAGCATTCGGCACAGGCCGATGCTGGATATGACTTCTACCAAATTGTAGACTTGGATGATGACTTCAGCGCGACTTCCGTGCCGTATCGCATTATCGGTGAGGATTCAACTGAAGTGGATCTGGACCATAAAGAGAGATTAAGGCGACTGAGGATATCAAATGCCAATAAGGGGAGCATGCCATGGAATAAAGGCAGGAAGCACAGTGCCGGTATGTTGTAACTGATTGAGTACGGGAGATTTATCAATTTGATTTCACAAATCAAGCTCTCTGTTTCTGACAGCTGCTTAAATGGTTTCAGAAACGATCAGGCTCATTAAAGAAAGAACAAAGATTGCAATGCGGAGTCCTAAGGTGATGTTCTAAGTGTATACAAAATTATGCTGATTGGAACTTGCATTGATTTATTTGAAAAATTGTGTGGTCCCAACAATAAATTATGACGTCGTTTGAAATTCTGTTGTTTTTCTTTTACTCGAATTTTTGAGCAGGTAAAGGCGAAACTGAAAAATTTTGGACATGCACAGAGGTTAGTGCAAAAACATTGTGCTTTTAATTTAGTAATACTAGCATGGTGTGGCAGCTGGTTTTCTCTATTTAAGCTTTATCGACATTAGATTGTATCAAACTAGTGCTCATCTCATATCCTGAAACTAAAGGCTGGAATTTTCTGGTTGGAGACTTGTGATTTTTTCCATTGTTTTAACATAGTTTAGAAGTTTTTTCTGAAAGATGTCTTTCATTGTATTGTCTCTCACCAAAGAAAAGGACATGCAGGAACCCTGATGCCTACTCTTTTGTTTTCTGATTCAACAGTGATGAGACAAAAGTAAAAATAGGTGAAAGCGTGCAACTGGCATGGAGAAGACGTCGCCAAAGGTTAAGATTACAGGAGTCCTGTCTTTATGAATGGCAGAATTTGATTGCAGAGACGTCACGGAGTGGTCTTGTTGGTGAGGGGGAATTCCAGTGGGATTCATACAAGATTTTGGACGAACAACTTGAGCAGCAGTGGTTAGAGAGCATCAGGCAACGTATGTCATTGCCTAGACCAAAAGGTTGCAAGAGAGCTCCTAAATCTCTGGAGCAGAGAAGAAAGATTGCAGAAGCCATTGCTGCAAAATGGGAAGATCCCGTTAGTGCTCTCTTACTAAGATGTTTTCTTTTTGATGGTTGCATTCTTTTCAAAGTTCTCTGTTCAATGGCTAATTGGGAAATTAGTCATTGTCTGTACCTATTTTTGGTTCGCTATTGCCCCTTTTATAAGTTGTTCTTGGCATGTCGACCTCTTTATGGCAGGAATATCGGGAAAGGGTTCACGAAGGGATGGCAAAATACTATGGGACACCTGTGGGAACTGGTCAAAAACTAAGGAGGAGCAGTTATCATAAGCAGTCTGGGAGGATGAAATTGTCCAGTAACGCTTCTGATTGTAATAAAATTGCTTCTGAGACCGTAATGAATATCAAGGTTCAGAAGCCTAAAGTAGCCAAAAGGAATACACCTCAGTATAAGGACCCTCTTGCAACCTCTAAGTTGGAAATGATAAAGAGCATCCGAGCACAGAGAACAACTGTAGAAAAGAAGGCAGTTGAGGCTGTGGAACGCGCAAGGTTAGCTCCTTCGATTATTGATTCTTCTTAGCATTGTGATTTTTTTTATAATGGTCTCATGGACTTCTGCATCATGAAACTGGTTTCATTTGTTGATTCCTTCTTATTGCTTCTCGGGCATGGTTTTTGGCAGACTGCTGATTGCCCAAGCTGAAAATGCTGTCGATTCACTCGAACTGGCTGCAATGACCAGTCCGAAGGCACATTTTTCCCTCATAGAAGCCAGGAAATTGGTCGCTGAAGCAATTCAGTTACTGGAATTCTGTGACAATTCCGATGTTTCACCTGTTGCTGGCATCTCCAGGAAAGACAGATTCTCACATTTCCCTACCAACAGCAAGAACCAAACGCATGTAACGGCTACTGAAAAGGACTTTGATTTTGGGGATTTCACCTTGCACAATGCAATGAATGAAGGAGATGCATCTTGTTCAAGACTCGCAGCATTTGAGTCTACAAGTTCAGATGGGAAGCTGGGTCCAATTAAATATGATGATCGAGCGACAGTGAACAAGATTGCGGAACCCAAGAGTAAGCCCCCTGTGGTTGAATCAAGACATGCAGAGTCTGCTACAGAGAAGGGAGTGGTCGCTCGGACCCTCCCAACAAAGAAAAAGTGGGTTCGCGGAAAATACGTCGAGGTCATGGGAATATAGTAGGCCTTTGTGTATTCAGGTGTTGTTTTCTGTAGGTCAGCAGCAGGACAATCTTATGGCTTCCCTGCAGATGAAATCTATGCTAGGACTGTTCTGTGGTGGCTGCATATGCTGCAATCTTTTCGAGCATTATTTTTTTATAACATTTAGTCTATAAAGTAATTTGTGAAATATGTCGATCAAACGTAAGATTTATAAACTAACGCTACTAATTCCAAATTTGTAGTTTAAAGTTTAATTTTCAAATAACTTTTACGTGACATGTTATTCTCATGGCCTGAAATTTGCTCGAGATTTGATGGTTGATGTGAATATTCTCACACTTTTAAGCTAGAATGTAAGGTCAACGTGTCACTCCAACTATGTTGACTTAACATTGGCTAAATAAAAGCTTTCAAATATATTTTATAAATTATTTTGCTACCGTCGTCGAAGAAGAAAGTTCTTTTTAGACCGGAAGTTCGTATCCCAGCCTCGGATAGCCATCTCATTGTTTTTTGCCTTTATTTATTTTTTTTCGCTAGGGCGTGTGCCCTTTCACTTGATTACACACGGGAAATGCAAGTTAGATCTTGCCCGCATCGAAACCAAAATGGTTGCTAATTGGGAAGCAAACAATTATGTAATCGGACGTCTTCATCAGAAAGAATAATAAGAGATCCAGGGGAAGAAACCACCAACCATCCAAGCCCTTCCCGGTTTGGGCATTACCACCTCTGAACCAACGCCTGCAGCTGCAGCAGCAGCAACATCATCATCTTCTTCAGGTATCCTTCTTCTTCCTCGGATCTTGTAAGAAAAACTCCCGTTGTTGCAAGTTGTGTCATCGGACAACGATGGACAGAGACTCCTCCGACGAAGAAGACGATGGCCAACACCTTATTCACCAGAACGAGACCAAACCCATCCCTCAAAATCGTCAAAGATCCTCGCTTGACATCGAGGATCTCGATTCGAGATCACCCCGGAATCGTCGCCCCATGGCTAAGCTCAAAAAGGGTCGCCTTTTTGCGGTTCTCGTGGCTCTGTTGGTGGTTGTCACCGTGCTTTTGTTCAAAGAACACGTTTTTGGTTCGAATGAGAGGGACTCCATTGTGGGACTGATGAGGGAATCTGAGTTGAGAGCGCTGTTCTTGTTGCGGCAGCAGCAGTCGGAACTTCGTACCCTGTGGGACTCTGCTTTGTCTGGTCCGGAAACTTTCCGTAATGGCAGTTCCTCAAGTGTAGGCAATTCGAGTGCTGATTTTTCGAAGCGTGTTGAATATGGTCCATTGTTCGAGGAAGTTAAGGCATCCATAGCCAGGCAGATGAAATTCAATAGGGATATCCAGGAAGTTCTGTTGTTGCCACATAAGTCAGGCAACTCGGCGGTCGGAGTGAGTGGCGGAGATGAGGATGATGTCAACTTTGGTACAAATAGGTGCAAGAAGGTCGATCAGAATGTTTTGGATAGAAGGACCATTGAGTGGAAACCAAACCCTGATAAATATTTACTTGCAATCTGTACCTCTGGCCAGATGTCAAATCATCTCATTTGTCTGGAAAAGCACATGTTCTTCGCTGCTGTTCTTGGCCGGACATTGGTAATTCCGAGTGCAAGTGTCGATTACCAGTTTGATAGGGTGTTGGACATAGACAGTATCAACGAGTGTGTTGGAAAAAAGGTGGTTGTGCCCTTTAAGGAATTTGCAGAGATTAAGAACCATTTGCACATTGATCGGTTTATTTGTTATTTCTCTGTGCCGCAACCTTGTTTTATAGATGATGAACGTCTGAAGAAATTGAAAAATCTGGGAATCTCTATGGGTAAGCCCGAGTCCCCCTGGGATGAGGATGTTAAAGAGCCTAAAAAGAGGACTATACAGGATGTGGAAGCTAAGTTTTCAACTGATGACAACATCATTGCTATTGGGGATGTATTCTTTGCTGACATAGAGCAGGACTGGGTGATGCAATCCGGTGGTCCAATTGCTCACAAGTGCAAAACTTTGATCGAACCTAATCGTTTGATACGACTCACTGCACAGAGGTTTGTTCAGACGTTCCTGGGGAAGGACTTTATCGCTCTACATTTCCGACGACATGGTTTCCTGAAATTCTGGTTCGTTTTTATTTTCTCAGATTTCATGAGCACTTGGGCACGTTATATAGGCTGTATCTGGTGTTACTTTGGATATGGTTGTTGTTTCGAGAATAGTTTTGGTGTAATAAAGAATGCAGCTACATGAATGGAAGTGCTAACCTGGTTAGGAGACGTCGATGAATATTTATGTAATAACCTTTTATGGACCCATCAATTGTTTAGGATCAAGGCTTCCATGAGATTTCCCACTAGTCAACTTTTGGCTTGGACAACTATCATCATCCTTGGAACATTCTCAAGGGAAGACTAATAGCTAATTACCACTTCTCTTTTTTCAGCAATGCCAAGAAACCGAGTTGCTTTTACCCTATACCTCAAGCTGCTGACTGCATCAACCGTGTGGTTGAAAGAGCTCATGCACCTGTTATATATCTATCTACTGATGCAGCTGAAAGTGAAACTGGCCTGTTGCAGACGCTTACTTTTGATGACGGGAAGCCTGTTCCTCTTGTCAAGAGGCCTGAACGTAATTCAGCCGAGAAGTGGGACGCTCTGTTGTACAGGCATGGTCTAGATGGAGACTCGCAGGTGAGGCCTTTATTTAAAGCAATAGAATTGTCTAATCTGGAGTTTTCAACTGCTAATTACAACTCTGAATTATAGTTTCATGAACAATTAGCTGCCTTATCAAGATTTCGTCTACATTAGAGCTTCTGACTTGGAAAATATATCCATTTGAGTAGTAATTCCAGCAAACAGCTCAACCTTTACTTCTTGAATTGTGATTATATCGCATCTTTGGCTACCGTCTTATGTTTCTGGATCTGTTTCTCTGAAGGTTGACGCTATGCTGGACAAGACAATTTGTGCCCTCTCTAGTGTGTTCATTGGAACCTCGGGCTCAACCTTCACGGAAGACATCCTACGGCTGCGGAAGGACTGGGGTTCTGCATCCCAGTGCGACGAGTACCTCTGCCAAGGCAAAGAGCCAAACTTCATTGCAGAAGGTGAATAAAACACAATCCTGGGTCTTCTTTCCCCAATTTTCCTTTATCTCGAACGGTCGACCCTGGGACCATAGCTCCACGTTATGTACATACGCATGAAGCCCTCATTTGTTTTTGTACAGTGAAAGTATACCACCCCATGTTTTGCTGGTTTTTCTGTCATGTTGTTCCCAATTTCATTTGTTCTTGAAATAGCATGTTGCCTGCTTTTGATGTTTTGAAATTTTGATAATGAGATTGTACCATTCGACTGTTTAGTCCGTCGTTTAACCTTACCCTTGCCAGAAATAGCAAAGCCCACGTCGTCCCATTGATGGGCTTTTTGTGGGCCCAGGCCCAGGACTAGTTACCTTTTAAGACAAAGTTAAGATGATGATATAATGAAGCCTTCAAAGGCACGAGAAACCTCGGATTTCCTCTGTTAGCTCGATTTTCGTTGGAAGTCCCAGGGAGAGGAAGAAGAAGAAGAAGGGGATCGGAAGAAGGGGATGGCACCGGCGGCGGTGGATCCGGAGGACGAGAAGAACCCTCGCCTCCTCGATGAGGACGACATCGCCCTCCTCAAGACTTACGTCCGTACTTACTGTAGCTTCTGTTCAGTCTCGTTGATCCCGACTGGTGGATTTGTTGTCTGGTTTTGGAGGGGATGGAGGATTTGGTTTTTGTGAAGATTTTGCTTATTCTGGGTGCGGAGAAAAATAGGTTCGTTTGCCATCACTTTGGGGTTTGTTTGTTGGTGCAATGAGGCTGTTGGTTTGAAGAGATGATTCGTCGGCGATCGCTAATGGTCGGTTTTAGGGGTTGTTTGCCCCTTGGGTTTTTTTGTGCAGGGCTTGGGACCCTACTCGACTAGCATAAAGAGAGTGGAAAAAAGAGATTAAGGGCATGGCAAAGAAGGTCAACGATTCGTGCGGTGTGTCCCCGTGAAGCATTTCCTCATATCTTCCCAAATGTTTTCTGAGTGGATGTTATGTGTTGTGGTCATATTTCCCGAACAGAAATTAGCATCTGGGAGATTGATTCTTCTTTAGTCAATCTTATGTGCGTAGTTTGTGGCATAGATCACAGAAGCTGTGAAACCCCTCCATTTTCTGAAGTCCTGATTATCCGTTGTTCCTCATTGTTTGTTAATCTGATGCCTAGGAATTAAGGAGTCTGATACTGGTTTAGCTGCTCCTAGCCAGTGGGATCTTGTGTCTGACAAACAAATGATGAGGAGGAGCAGCCCCTCCAGGTATCTTTGGTCAAGCATGATTGTTTGCATTGTGAATGTTTGGCTATTCCATAAACTTGAGACAGGCACTTTTGGTGAAATAGGTGGCTAGGTGCACCAAGATTATTAATCCCAATACTGAGGATGCCAAGTATGTTATAAATGTCAAGCAAATTGCTAAGGTTGGCTAACTCTCACTACATTTCTATTGTCTTTACTTCATAAGTTGATATGAGTTGTTTCCACGAGCCCAGAATAAAATTACCAAATATTGTTGTCATTACCCAAATGTTTCGTGTTCTTTACTTGGCAGTTTGTTGTTGGACTTGGTGAAAAAGTTTCACCTACTGACATTGAAGAGGGCATGCGTGTCGGGTAGGCCTGTTAGACTGCTTCTTTGTTTCCATTAGTCTTTTCAGAATTTTTGGCATGGAAAACTTTGAGACTCATAAGCTGTGTCCAACATGTGACAGTGTTGATCGGAATAAGTATCAGATTCAGATACCTTTGCCTCCCAAAATCGACCCCCATGTGACGACGATGACAGTTGAAGAGAAGCCAGATGTGACATATAATGATGTTGGTGGGTGCAAGGAGCAAATAGAGAAGATGAGGGAGGTTTGTGGCGTTCCCTTTCCTCGACCATGCTTAGTGCTTCTAATAAGATTTCATTCATTCTATATGCTTATGGGACTATTACTTATGGTTACTCTTCTGGCAGGTTGTTGAATTGCCCATGCTTCATCCAGAAAAGTTTGTGAAGCTTGGGATTGATCCCCCTAAGGGTGTTCTTTGTTATGGTCCACCTGGAACTGGCAAGACCCTTATGGCCAGGGCTGTAGCTAATAGAACTGATGCTTGCTTCATTAGAGTTATTGGCAGTGAACTTGTTCAGAAGTATGTTGGTGAGGGCGCACGAATGGTTCGAGAATTGTTCCAGGTTAATCAATCTATCTTTATTCTTGATTTATTTTTTCGTGTTATCTTCTTGAATAAGTCTGCCTGCATCTCATTTCGCTTGATTACAAATATTGCGAGCTGCAGATGGCAAGGTCCAAGAAAGCCTGCATTGTGTTTTTTGACGAAGTTGATGCCATTGGTGGTGTCCGATTTGATGACGGTGTTGGTGGAGACAACGAGGTCCAAAGGACAATGCTTGAAATTGTAAACCAGCTCGATGGTTTTGATGCTCATGGTAACATCAAAGTCCTTATGGCAACCAATAGGTATGGTGTTCGACTCAAAGGGAGTTTTTTTTAAAACGATGCTGGTCAATACCAGTAGTGAATAATATTGCCTTTTGTCTCTTTTTCCCAAAATTGCTTGCCAGATACCTTGGATCCAGCATTGTTACGTCCAGGAAGACTGGATCGCAAAGTTGAATTTGGGCTTCCTGATTTGGAAAGCAGGACACAGATTTTCAAGATCCATACTCGAACCATGAACTGTGAAAGAGACATTAGGTTTGAACTCCTAGCTCGCCTTTGCCCAAACTCAACAGGTAATGTTCGTTCAACGCCTGGTACTTCTTGCTTGGGCCTAGGCATTAAAATCTCGATCTTTTACATTCTAAGTGAATCATCGTAACTGATGATATTTATGACCTTCCCTTGTTGCAGGAGCTGATATAAGGAGTGTCTGCACAGAAGCTGGTATGTATGCCATCAGAGCGAGGAGGAAGACAGTCACGGAGAAGGACTTCCTTGACGCGGTGAACAAGGTCATCAAAGGGTATCAGAAGTTTAGCGCGACGCCCAAGTACATGGTCTACAATTAGAGTTGTGATACTTATTCCACAGAGCAGCTGGCACTTTGCATGGTTAGGTTCAGGGCAGCATTTGCTTATAAACCAGCACAAGAAAGATTTCATACGTGCTCTCAGTCCCCCCATAGATGTCCTATCTGAGATTGTCCTCTGCGATGTCAATGCCTATGGATGGCAGGCTGCAGCTTCGGCTTCCTTTTTGTTTCTGTTTGCCATGCAAGGCATCTAGATTATGTTGAACTAGAGTATGTGACCTTGGATACTGATTGCCCAGATTGCCAATCAGAACATGTACTTCTGGCTTGGTTGGGAATATGCAATTCTTTGAGAATCCTTCAATTTAAGTAATAATAATGAGATGTTGAAGTGGCATTACGTTTTGGGGTTTCAGAGGTTTGTTCTCAAATGTGGGAAAATCTTTCATTGGACATTACTTTAAAGACGTTTTTAAACATTAATTTTAGAGCATTATTTATTCAAATTTAAAAACTGGTTGTTTTATTTTATAAAATATTTTTTCGTAGGACTATTTTGAAATATTTTTTCGTACAACGTTACTTTTAAAGAAAGCGTGCTGATGTTTTCCGCCATCCTGTCCCACGCAACCGAGCGGCCATCTGCCGGGTCGTCCTAGTCCATCGTTGTTAATCAAACCATTGCTAAAAATCGAAGCTGTCGATTCTTTTTGTAACGGACGAATAGACATCGGATTACCCATCTAAGCATTTGTCCTTTCTATGGATAAAAATATGTTCTTGCAGACATCGTCATCCTCCGCCACCTATGCATTCGCTCACCCACATCGCCGTGTCGAGATTCAGATACATTCATCGGCAACTCAGACGGGAGGAAGGACCTTTGCAAGCCTGACATGGTGATGGAAGATCGGGGCGGTTTGGCAGACGATGAGAACTCATCAACATCGAATTGGGAAACCGCGCCATGATGCACGGAGCACAAAAATACAAAATTCGTCGTCACTGAATGTGTTGTTCGTCTCCACTCACTAATCCTTAGAACTGTACTATCTGCATGTAACCAGAGAGTGGACGAGCAGCCAAAAAGGAGCATATTTGGGCCAAGATTCTTAATCCTAGAATAATGAAATGTTTTCTTGGGAGCTAATCAGAGGCTTACTCGCGGGTTATCTGTGTGGCCCCGGAGTAGGAAAAGGATGGTTCTCAATATCAATGGGACAGGCGGATTAGCGCTTCCGGGTATACCCGCTCATTCCCCCAGAGATTACGTGAACTCCACGAGACTCGGGGTGGGCCATTCTCGAGATGCGGTGGCCTACTGCAAATAGCTTCTCTTTACATGTTTCTCCGCATCATAATATGTCTAGCTAGCCAGCAGGGTACCATGCCATCATGCGAGTGTACTTAAAAATATTCTAGTTTGCTACATTCATATATTGGGCCTAATGGGTCTAATTGGGCCCAAGCCCGTCATGATTGGGCTGGAATTTGTCTGCTGCCTGATTTAGGCTTCGAATCTGAGCCCAATCATTGCCCAGAAGTGACGGCATCACAGGGCTAAGGCTGTAATTTCACTACTCCCATGCATTTATATATATAATATTAGAAGCCAGACCCACTTTGCTTGACCTTATTAACAAATACTCACAGGCACCAAAAGAGACTTTAATAGTTAGTTACATGAAGTAATCGACGACCCTCTTGAGTAAGAGACACGTGAAGAGAAGAGAAGAGTGAGTTTTGACTTACTTAAGCCTCACGTGAGTCCTCGAAAGTAACAAAAAGGTCGACTCATCTTATAATAATAACACATACTTCTCGTATACCAATGGTATGTTCAATTGAACGCCTTCTCAGGACAACTCCTAACATTCTTTAACATTTAATCGAACGTTCATGCTCCTTAGGACTCGTACAAATATCGGGAAAATATGTTATTATGTCTCGAACATCTTGACGACCAAAATAAAAGAATGAAAAATTTGTGTGGAATTCTGAGTATGTGTGTGTGTGTGGGGGGGGGGGGGGTCAGATCCATTAGTTATTCATTTGATCATATGGACAAACCCACCACATGAAATAAAATCTCGTCGGATATTGTCCGATCCTTTGCCACGTCTATGAAACTGTATGTGTACAAATCTCTGTATCAATTACTACATAATCTAACCAAATCCTGCCTAATGATTTGATGTGTCTTCTGATGCCGATGCATGAACGGCTGGCGCCCTCTTTGTCCACACCACACACAAAGAATGGGAGTTGATTTAAAATCTGTATCAAGGGACAAGCTCTTTCCCCGTATCTTGGATTCGGACAAGAAGAGATCCCATTTAGCCCTCCCATGGGAATAGTTTTGTAAAATCTCATTGCTGGTGGAGTCAGGGTTTTGTGTCTATTAGAGAAGTTGGTCGTATCTTGTGTCTCCTCAGACAAACCGTCTGCCTGCTTACACTCAACCCCAGGGGAGATAGAGATCCGCCCCCTAATATTCTTTCATTCACAAACGTTTCAAAACATGGCAGCATCTTTAAACGTGACGGAATCCACATCGAATCCATTGAAATCTTTGACGATATTCAATGATTCATATGACGAGAGCTTAGCTAGCTAGGTTTAGTTTACATGTAATGCTTTGATGAATCATCCGTTAGGGAATCGACCAGATCTGCCTAGTGATGGGAGTACAATATGTGTGCGGTATGACTATTCTCGGAGCATTATTCATTACATGTGAATGCAGTCGGCCTTCATACGCTGAAGTTGCGAGCACCTACGAGTACAACCTGCCTTTACGTGAAGGCGAAGTAGAAGTAGAGCCCTCTCCATCGAGTCGAGGGGCAAAATGACCCTTCTTCTTCTTTTCTGTCAGCGCTTAATCTCGATGCTCACCGTCTCAACTCTCGACCTTCATGCTAGTTATCATTTACATGCGTCTATCAGTTCTAGCTTTCTGTCATGTGTACGCGGCATCGAAACTGACGCAAGACGCGGCCTCTGGGATATCGAAAGGGGGGAAATGCCACATGAAGATCCAACCAAGGACTCAAGTTCCGAGGGGCTTACTGCAAGAACGTAATATAGAATTCAAACCCCCCCCCCCTCCAACACCCCCACCCTTTTTGCCGGTACCATGTTCATGTCCGTTTGTTACCATCAACCTTAATTAAATCGGCCTTTGCCTAGTCCTGACGAAGCAAACCGCCGCTTCTCGCGCTCGCCTTCTCTCGCTTTCCCAAATCCAATCCAGGTCACAAATTTCCGGAACCCTCATTTGACATACTCCAATGGAATTTGCATCTCTACCAATACTATGTGCACACAAACTAATTTTTTAGAACGATGATCCTTACGTGCGCACGAGACGGTATGCCCCGGTTAGCGAATTGCTTCGTTTCAGCTGGAAATGAGCTAAGAAGAGCTAGCTGTTTTGCTTGAAGTATCAGTAAACTTTTGGTTTAATTAGTTAATTTCCTCGATAAGAGAAATGCGTGACCCCATTCACTTCACCTGCATTGAGATTCATTCCCATCTTAACTTAATTCGTTTTTTTAAGGTCAACATGTTCACGAAGTTCTATCTATCTTTCCTTCACCTTTAATCAATCCCTTTAACCTTCATAATCCCTGACTATAAGTACCAGTTCGTTCCCACGACTCGAACTCAAGCTCTGCGTCGAGCTTTTTTTTTCGTCAAAAGTTTTCGATCCCATAGCCACAAGCTCGCAAAACCTTTTTCATCATCTTATTTTCAGTTGAAGTCCATATATACTTGTCCTATAATAACTAAATGGCTGTGGTTGAGCAATTCCGCCTCCGTGAAGGTAAGACCAAGGCGTATGGGGCGAAGGGGTCAAAGGGAAAGAGTAACGGCAATGGTCTGACGAGGAAGTGTGCCTCCTTGGTTAAGGAGCAACGAGCTCGTATCTATATCCTGCGACGGTGCGCAACCATGCTCCTTTGCTGGTACATTCAAGGAGACGAATAAAGACCGATTGAGAATCGTCAGAGTATTCGTAATAAGGATAGCAGCATCACTAATATCGAGTCACAGGCTCATCAAGTTCGACGCACGCGCCAAAAGATCAAGTGCTTTGTCGACGTCGGACGCCGAGGCGATCGGAGTTTCGGTCGTGATGACGAGAACATGCCTACAAGGGCACCCAATCCGCCTTTCCCAGCGCCTTGATAATGCCCTGTTTTTTGCCTACAATCTGGTGTAGGTCATTTAGGGCTTCCGTTATGCTTTTTTTTTGCGGGCGCGAGGAGGGATTCAGGATTCGGATTCATACAAAAACTCAAGCTTTTCATGAAGCTCGTCAAGGTGTTCGCGATGACGAAGGGCCTGATCATGTTGTCACATTTCATGTGTCCTGTGTATTTATTCCTCCCTTTTTAACCTCCACAAAATGGAGTGTAATAATGTTTGGTGTTGTAATTTTCACCCTTAATGTTGTGTTCCTTTGGTACATCGCCGGATGAGTTTCGATCTATTTTCAACGGCCGAGCGGTTCTTTGGTGTATGCAAGACGTGTAAGAAAGGAAGGCGGAGAGGATCGAACGATTCACTCGCACCTTTCTTGACTTTGAAGAAATGGAAGAAGCACATACAAACCTCCCTGAAAAATAGCTTGATCCAACAAACTTCTTTTTCTCCTAACCTTCCAAATGACAGACTTGTGATTTGATTTGATGATCTTTGGAGCAATCGAGGTTATCTCCTCGTTATTACAAGGAGAAAAAGCGGTAAGAAGGATGCACAGATCGGCGAGTTATAATAAAGTATCGGAGGAAGACTACTCTCACGCACCTCCCATGGCCTCTCACATCCTTAGGATGGCTTCCTTTCAATCGGCCTATGAGTACGATTACGAGCTGCCGAGATATGACCCAATTTCCGACATGGTCAGGAAGGACAAACCCCGTGCTAAGTTCCCTGACAATGCCGTCCACGTCATCCCCTTTGTGCTGCTCCTCTGTGCCATCATCCTGTGGTTCTTCTCCGGAGCTGGTAAGAGATAAAAAGCAGCGGTCGAGTTAGAAATGGTTTCATACAAGGAGCTAATTTCTGTGAGTGTGCGGTTGCGACAATGTTTGCAGTTCCGGAAGGGGGGGTGGACAAGGATTCCATCATGGCCAGGATAGAAGGGATGACAATAGAGGGGGATTTTGATGCCGACGTCAATGGCACTGTGCAGACTGGTCTCCTGCCGCTTCTTGATATAGGGGACGACGAGTCTTTGAAGCAGTCATCCAACACGAAGAATCTTAGGAAATCCAAGAAATGATCTGTTCAGGACAGCGAATAGAAGCAGCACAAGGGAATCAATCCTCTACGAGGTTACAAGATACTTTCAGTTTGTCAGGACGATCATGATCCATAGGCTTAACAGTGCTGTTTTTTCTGTATTACTGCCAGCAATCAAAACAGACCTTTCCCCAGCATAAATCCTGCTTAACAGGAAGAGCTAACATAAAAGTTCAAAGGAAACCCGAATTCTGACAAGCTCACAAAATCGTCTTCGCTAGGACCCGGATAAGTTTGTAATTATTCTGGCCAGGCGACTGACTTTTAGTAACCCCCTCATAGGATTAGCAACATCCGCCTGCCAAAGGGGTGCCAAAAGCCAGATGCGCTTGTCCGCCTGAAACTGGATGTGCAAAAGACATGCTCGAACCTTGGCTACAATCTGAAACAGCCCAAGCCTAGCATCATCCTAGTCATGCCAACTCTCATGACAATCATCATGTAGATCTCTGGTCTCGACTCCTCCACAGAATGTATTCTGGGAGATCAGTTTCCTTCAAGTAAACATCCCATCCTTAACATTGGTCATTCCAATCTTTGAAGAGCAGCAGCATGTCGAGAGGAACATTTACAGACGCAACTATTACGATCATCCTCGTTGCTCACACAAATCTTTGAACTACAATCCTCAGTCACGATTTGCTGGATGTGAGCGGCTTATTGGCAATGCCATCATCACTGATTTCCACACTCGAAGAGGATTCTACTTCTCGATTATGCCTCCTAGCTGCCGGCAGCACAATAGCACCGCCCCCTGTTACGATTAATTAAGAGACAGATGATAGCATGCCGACCATGGAAGATTTTTCAAAATCAGAACCTGTTTCACTGAGCATGAATACCAGTCGGCCAGTGTCAACACAGCTCGTAATAATGCACTGCTAGAGGGACAGCAATGTTGTGCTGATTTGAAGTTTTACAATTTCAGTAAGTTTTAGAAATAATTTGCATATTTTCTTTGAGAAAACAGGTACGCACTTTGAACAGAAAAAATAATCAAATTTTAGATTATGGGGCGGTTTGGGAAATCGGATGATGGATACATATCCAGGACACACTGGTCACCTGATGCAAGGAATGGCCGAGTGATTTCTTCTTAATACTCCCGAATCCCAAAAGCTGGCGAGAAACATGAGGCGAGGACAGTCTTGAGAAACAGAACAATATACCAGAAAGCGTTGCAGGCTGACCATAAAAATCATCGATTAAGTACTTCACATACGAACTTTAGAAAGTAAAGATGTCTAGCAGATGTACATGTAACTTCACCGGAAGAAAACACAACTGAGTCAAAGTTGCTTCCTCGATAGTGGATGTCGTATTACTTACAGACAGGAGCATGAAAGAAGGATAGAGGTTACCCTGCTGCCAGCTCACACTTCCCGGAGTTATCTGTAGGCGATAAGTTTGAGTATCGTTTTCGCACCAGAGACCTGTAACGGGCGTAGTCACACCAGGATTGCCTCATTTACAGAACCATTCTCAAATTCACGAACCCGCGGTGTCTGATCATGATCATGGCTAGACAGGACAAGAACCACGATTCAAAGAAAATGTCCCCAGACTTTTAAGATTTGTCTTCTACGGTCAATGGAGGGACCTGCGTTGCTCCAAGACAAAATATGTCATGCAAAACACAGTCTGTGAAAGGGTCAAGAAGAACCAGCACAGTTGCTCCTACGAATATGCTCGAACGTGGACATGAAAAATCACACTAGATATGACCGAGTTCGACAAGTGCTTGGATGATTCTTCTTCGTTAACATAATCCTGATACCTTTGTCAACTGAAAATGAAAAGCAGCATCCTTCGCCGGCATGGGTTGATCCGGTCGGTAAGCGGGTGGTGACTTTTTTTTTTTTTAAATTTAGTCTTGACCTGAGGTTTAATGGACCAGCAGCGCTCGGATCTCTCTCCTGGCCTGGTCATTAAAAAAACTAAACAGTCCCTGGAGATCATATCGACATGGCCTGACTCAAAACAAAGAGAGACATCCTAAATACTATTCAATCTTTGATATCAAACAGATTAAGCAATAATGCCACACTGTGCATATCTCTTGGATTAAACGTCGTTTTCGCCTTCCTCCTCCTCCTCCTCCCACCCACCCATCTGCGACACCAAGCTGCAAGGGACATTGTAGCAACAAGCAACAAAGCTAGGGAAACAGGTAAGGGTAATAACTTTATCATGAGCGTCATAAATGAACCACCCCCTACAATCACTTCTTTTTTGGGACATTACTTACGTTTCAAAATAATAAAAGAAAAGAACCCAACAGTTGTTGTAATGAAGCGCTCGGATCTTCTTCCCCGTGATCTAAATTAATCCAACTCAAATATCTATTTCCACTTGGACGAATCTCATTCCTCTATTCTCTCCCGCCCCCACTCGCCGGCCTTCAGCCGGCCCT
The DNA here is from genome assembly GCA_029817715.1 of Melastoma dodecandrum. Taxonomy (NCBI): domain Eukaryota; kingdom Viridiplantae; phylum Streptophyta; class Magnoliopsida; order Myrtales; family Melastomataceae; genus Melastoma; species Melastoma dodecandrum. Next base: position 1,013,085 of record JARUPY010000271.1, read on the forward strand.
CCCCTCCCCCACCACCACCTTTAAGACGACGCCGTCTCGGCGGACGCGACAAAAGGCACTCCAGATGCTGTGGGGTCCGTTCGGTAATTTCCCCCAGCGTTGTTTCCCGCCAACATCGCCCTCCGACAAAGACATGGATTAATTTACCATAATGCCCTCCCTTCTCCCCCGACAAAAGGCCTTGAGAGTGCGAGAGAGTCCGGTAATAAACTCCGAAGGACAAGGGTAGTACTGACATAGAGGTGTCCGGCCTATTTCTTTCTGATTAAGAGAATAAAAAATAAGACGAGGGGGAGGAAAAGTGTGTGGCAGACCCATCTTCCTTTTTGTTTTAACCAAGATGATTTTGAGTTTTGTTATTTTATTATATATGTTATAAGAGCAAGAGACCGCCATTAATTTCCCGATATAATCTTTGGGTCTTTAATTTTTGAAAAAAAACCAAATCAAAAAATAGAAATTTCAAAAAAACTCTCGTGACTCTTCCCTTTTTCCCTTTCCCTCTCCCTTCTGTCCGTCCGTCTGATGTTTATTTGAGAAGAGACCAAAAACCAAAGCCAAGAAAAGGTCTCGCCTTTCTCAGATCTCTTCTTCCCCTCCCCCTCCCCTCTCTCTCTCTCTCTCTCTCTTCTTACACATCCCCTTTTCCATCTTTCCTTCACCCGTTTACCGGGCTTGGACAGTCCCTTCAACACCCGAAACCCCTGAAAGGTTCGTCCTTTGCCGCCCTCCCAACTCCACATTACCCGAGTTCGGATCTTCTTCGTCGTGTCTCAGTCTTTTGGCTTTCTTGTTTCCTCTGATTTCGTCCACCAGGAGCTGTTCGTATTAGTTAGTTGGGTGTTTTTTTTACTGTTCCGTGGCGTTTTCGGTGTTCTGGGTTTGGCTGACTTGATTTTGTTTGTGTTCTTGGTTTGGTTGGTGCAGGCAGGGGAGTGGTGAGCTGGCGTGTGTGGACCCAGAGGGAAGCTTCCGTTGTGGGATGAAGGGAGGGGAGATTGGGAAGGTTCAAAGTTGGGCGGAAGTGGGATTTGCTCTGAGATGACAATTGAGTCTTGGATGAGTATGTCGCAGAGTCTTCGGAGGTCGTTCAATTCCGGGAACGATGGATCGTCTCCTCGGAGCCATTCTAGTTTCTCCAACGGAGACGGATATGACAGCGATGGCTCTAACTTCGCCCCGCCGTGAGTTGCCTTTTCTCCTATCCTAGAGCGAAATGTGAATTCAGTGCTTGTTTATCGACTGTTTCACAATCGCATGGGATCTCTTGATCGATGGATAGATAGGTGCTTCCGTAAGATTTTTGTTTGACTTATGGGAAAATGAGATTCAACTCAAAAGGCTGGGTACCCAAAACAATTGTTGTTAGAATGCTTGCTAGAGGGAACCAGATTGACACGATGCTGTGTTGGTGGACGTTGCATTTTTATCTTGGATTGGAATTTAGTATTGCGGTCCTCGATCTCGAAGTAGAGATTTTTGCAAATAATCAGAGTTTGAATTACCAACTTAATTATTGTTTTTATGATTCCCTGCAGTACTCCCACCACCCTGTCAAGGGCCATTCCAGCTGATCTTGCTGGTGCTATACCCTTGTTTGACAGATTTCAGGTTTAGTCCATGTCCAAGCAATTCTAGCTTATCAGGCTTTCTACTTTTCTTCTGACCGATGGTGAAATGCTTCTCTATTAGGTGGAGGGATTTTTGAGATTAATGCAGAAACAATCTTCCAGTAAACGTGGATTTTTTTCAAAAAAATCAGTTGGTCCTCAAGTCCATGATAAGTTCACTTTTGAAGACATGTTATGCTTTCAGAAGGTACTGCCATGGTATTTTCTCCCATGATTTGCTCGTTTTGCCACCTGCCTCCAAACCAACCAAAAGACAAATTGTGTTATATTACAGGACCCCATACCGACTTCATTGCTTAAGATTAACAGTGATCTGATAACCCGAGCAACGAAGCTCTTCCAGGTTATTTTGAAGTACATGGGAATTGATTCATCGGACAGGGTAGCTCCACTAAGCTTGGAGGAGCGGATTGAACTTGTTGGGAAGCTGTATAACCACACTTTGAAGCGCTCCGAACTACGTGATGAGCTGTTTGCTCAGATATCAAAGCAAACCAGAAATAACCCTGAAAGGTACTGGGCTCTTCCTCCTCTCATCCTTTATATCTTCTGGTCAATAATTGTGCTCAAAACTAGTAATTTTAGGAATTGCTTCAGTTTATTTTCATTGCACTCCTTTGCACAGTATTTGAGTATATTGTTTTTTGTTCAGGCAGTCCCTCATTAGAGCTTGGGAGCTTATGTATCTCTGTGCATCTTCCATGCCCCCCAGTAAGGATATTGGCGGGTTTCTGTCGGAATACATACACAACGTGGCTAATGGTGTAAATACGGATTCAGAAGTCCAGGCCCTTGCAATGAGTACATTAAATGCTCTTAAAGGTTCTGTCAAGGCTGGTCCCAGGCATACAACGCCAGGGCGAGAGGAGATCGAAGCTCTTTTGACGGGACGGAAGTTGACTACTATAGTCTTCTTCCTTGATGAGACTTTCGAAGAAATAACATATGACATGTCAACGACTGTATCTGATGCAGTAGAGGTATCAGTCACATCTGAACAATGATTTCAATGGACTGGAATTGGAAAAGCTTAATTAGATAACATTTTTGAGATGTAAGGTCCTGAAGGGAGCCGTCCATCCAGTTCACTTTTACCTCTCATGGTTCTTTCCCTCTAAATTTCTCCATTATGGTGTTTTATGGGTTGCTATTTTTCTGTGTTCTATAAATTTTTGTTCAGTGTTATCATGTTTTACCCACTGGCTTCTGTTTTTGTATGTTTCTTAAGGCATGGAAGGTATTGACATGAACTTCTACCTACTCCAGGAACTTGCTGGTATGATAAAACTATCAGCATACTCCAGCTTCAGCCTGTTTGAGTGCCGGAAAGTTGTCACAGCTTCAAAATCAGCTGATCCAGGGAATGGTATGTGGCTTGTGGTGCTCCTTATTGATCGATGTTTTAGTGGTTGATTTATATCTAATGTTTGGCATTTTTTTCCAGAGGAGTATGTCGGGCTAGATGACAATAAGTACATTGGTGATCTCTTGGCTGAATTCAAGGCATCAAAGGACAGGAGCAAAGGAGAAATATTGCATTGCAAACTTACATTTAAGAAGAAGCTCTTTAGGGAGTCTGATGAAGCTATAACCGATCCAATGTTTGTCCAGCTGTCCTATGTTCAGGTGAGAATCCTTGTGCATTATTATGTGGCTGTATGTAAGCGGTATGCAGAATTGCCATTTTTTCTAATTTGATTTTATCATTTTCAACAGTTACAACACGACTATATATTAGGCAATTATCCTGTTGGGAGGGATGATGCTGCTCAGCTTTCAGCATTACAGATCCTAGCTGAAGTGGGCTTTATTAACAACCCTGAGACATGCACGTATGATAGTTGAACTTGCCTTTCCATTCGATGGTATGGTTGTTGTCACTTTTTCAGTAAGTGCCTTATGATTATAACTTTCACATTTTGAAGGGACTGGGCTTCTCTTTTGGAACGTTATCTCCCAAGACAAATTGCGATTACCAGAGGAAAAAGAGAGTGGGAGTCGGACATTTTATCCCGGTATCGTTCAGTGGTATGAATAGCATTCTTAATATCATCCCTTCCATCTCTTTTCTGTTGTTAGTCTTGTACCTGCATTGTGGGATGGCGGACTTCCACCAAACTGTTTGTTGAAAAATGAGTCATAACGGCATGATTCTGTAATGAGCAGGAGCATTTCACAAAAGATGATGCTAGGCAGCAGTTTTTACGGATTATGCGGACACTACCTTATGGAAACTCAGTCTTCTTTGGTGTGCGTAAAATTGATGATCCTATTGGACTTTTGCCTGGCCGGATCATCTTGGGAATCAACAAACGTGGGGTGAGACAATCTCATCAACTATAGTCCATAAGCACTAAGACAATAACCACTTAGAATAAGTTTTCCTCATATATGCTGCACCTGCAGGTGCATTTCTTCCGTCCTGTTCCCAAAGAGTACCTACATTCTGCTGAATTGAGAGACATCATGCAGTTTGGTAGTAGCAACACGGCCGTTTTCTTCAAGATGAGGGTTGCAGGTGTTCTTCATATATTTCAGTTTGAAACCAAGCAGGTGGGATCATGTTGTATGTTTACTCATCTTAGTCGGTTTTACTTTTGGAATGTCTTAATTGCTAATCATCTTCTCTTCTTTGACGTAGGGTGAAGAAATTTGTGTTGCTCTTCAGACTCATATCAATGATGTCATGTTGCGGCGGTATTCGAAGGCCCGATCTGCTGCTAGTGGCTCAGTTAATGGGGACACCCCAAACCCTGTAAAACCTCCCAGCGTGGAGGTCTACGAAAAACGTGTGGAAGATCTGTCCAAGGATCTTGAAGAATCCCAGAGGCATGCAGATGAGGTAACCTTTTAAATGCTCAAACATTACAGTAAGTTCATGTCTTCATGAAAAACTACCTTCTCCATATTATGATGTTCTGGAACTTTTAGCTTTTAGAGGATATTCGAGAAAGACAAAAGGAACAATCCAGGTTGCAAGAAGAAATAGATGCCTTGAAAGATTCTTTGAACTCCGAGAGGCAAAATCTGGCAGATTTAATGCAAGAAAAGGAGAGACTCAAGGAATTATGTGATGAAAAAGATGCATATATCCAAGTAACGATCTTCATCTCCTGATCAACTTTTTAACTGTATGAAGTTTGGGTTTATACTTAGCAGCTTGTTCTGCTTTAGACTGTGATGTCTGAGAAGACAGAACTTGAAGCATCACTAGCCAAGTTGGGGAGCCAAGCATCACAAAACAAGGTTGAAAAAGATTTGCTTGCTGCAAATAACAAGGTGAGTTGTCATGACCTTGTGTTCCATGACTAGATCTATGTTGTCTCATGACTCTGTAAAGATAAAAGATAATTTCTATAGGTAGTGCAGCAACTTCAGGCAGATCTGAAGGTCCGCGATGAGAAACTGCATACGGCAGAAGAAATGGCAAAAAGGTTGGCGAACGAGAAGGCACTATTAGAGCAGAGGATTTGTAGAATTGAGAAAAAGAATGCTGATGAGGTAACATACTTTATTTATCTTTCTATAAACAAGGAGAAATAATCATGTAATTTAATTTGAGCTTCTGTTAAACCAGTTGGATATTCTCAAGAGCTACGAGCAAGAACGGAAGGCCTCGAAAATTAAAGTGTTGGAACTAGAGAAAAGGTTGGATGAGGTGATGCGGGATTTTTCTGTTGCCAAAGCGGCTCTTTCAGAGAGAAATTCAGAGCTGGCAGCCTTGCATAACAACTTAAGGGAGCTTGAGGAATTGAGAGAAATGAAAGAGGTTTGGAAAAGGACAGTTTGTATTTTTTAATTTGTCGAACAAGTTGCCTTCATTCATTTGTAGAGAGAAGATCCCATCTCCATATCCAGTTTGCTGAATTTAAGATTCTCATTTGTCATCATTGTGAGATTCCTTTTCTGATAGGATATTGACCGGAAAAATGAGCAAACTGCTGCTATATTGAAGATGCAAGGGGCTCAATTAGCTGAGATGGAGGCACTGTACAAAGAAGAACAAACTTTGAGGAAACGATACTTCAATATGATAGAAGGTGGGATTTTCAACTCATATTTATTCCGTTTGTATTTTTTAGTGTGGCTGTACTGACTTTAAATATTTTCTACCGTATCAAATTATTCTTGAATCAATCTAGTTCTGATTAATGCATCCCTGGCCCCAACTTGGTCGCAGATATGAAAGGAAAGATTCGGGTGTATTGTCGATTGAGGCCTTTGAATGACAAAGAGATTGCAGAGAAGGAAAATAATGTGCTCACTAGTGTGGATGAGTTTACTGTTGAGCATCAGTGGAAGGAGGACAAAACAAAACAACATATGTACGATCGTGTATTTGACAGCTCAGCTTCTCAAGACGTTGTGTTTGAGGATACTAGAGTAAGTCTTACTACTATTATGATGATTTTCTTTCTGGCACTTTTTTTTGTATGTGCAATGTATCGGGAGTACTCCATTATAGAGATAGTAACTTGCATGTACTTCGAACAGTATTTGGTGCAATCAGCCGTAGATGGTTACAATGTCTGCATATTTGCATATGGTCAAACTGGGTCAGGAAAGACTTTTACAATATATGGGTCTGAGAAGAACCCGGGGCTCACTCCACGTGCTACCACCGAACTTTTCAAAATCTTGAAGCGGGACAGCAACAAGTTTTCATTTTCATTAAAGGTAATTTTGAACGAGCTGATAAAAATCATTTCTTGTTTTTGCTGAAGTCGATGATTTGTGCTTATGCTTTTGCATGTATTGTACTTAAAGGCATATATGGTGGAGCTATATCAAGACACTCTTGTTGATCTCCTATCGCCAAAAAATGCTAAGCGCTTGAAGTTAGACATAAAGAAAGACTCAAAGGTAAATATAAATTGGTTTTTTCGGTGTGGTGAGCTATAAAGATCGGACAAGTAGTGTTTCTGGGATGTTGCATATGTAAATGGTTCGAAATTGAATGATGCAGGGTATGGTCTCAGTTGAAAATGCTACAGTTGTTACTATATCAACCATTGAAGAACTGAGAAGTATCATCCAAAGGGGTTCTGAACAAAGGCACACCTCTGGCACACAAATGAATGAAGAAAGTTCGAGATCACATTTGGTACTCTCAATTGTTATTGAGAGTACCAACTTGCAGACTCAGGCTCTTGCCAGAGGGAAGGTAATTTTCGCCAATTCCTAAAGCAAGAGTTGTTGAGAGTACTTTCATGTGTTTGAAATCTCTTTTCTTCTCATAAAATGAGATTTTCCTATAATGTAATTTTCTTTTCGCAGTTAAGTTTTGTGGATCTTGCCGGTTCAGAAAGAGTTAAGAAGTCCGGTTCAGCCGGAAGCCAGCTAAAGGAAGCGCAAAGTATCAATAAATCTCTTTCCGCACTGGGAGATGTTATTAGTGCTTTATCATCAGGTGGTCAGCACATTCCCTACAGGAACCACAAGCTGACGATGCTGATGAGCGATTCCCTTGGTGGCAATGCCAAGACGCTTATGTTTGTGAATGTCTCCCCGGCGGAGTCCAACTTGGACGAGACTTACAACTCCCTGATGTAAGAGGTCACGACCTTTGTAATAAGGTATAGGCTGAAGTTGAATGTTACCTGATCACAACATTATTGTATGTCTTCACAGGTATGCCTCAAGGGTTCGATCCATAGTTAATGATCCTAGCAAGAATGTATCATCAAAAGAAGTGGCCCGGTTGAAGAAACTAGTTGCATACTGGAAGGAACAAGCGGGGAGAAGAGGGGATGAAGAAGATCTTGAAGAAATTCAAGATGAACGACCCCCGCCAAGAGAAAGACCGGACGGTCGTCATTCATTATGAGATACATAATGACACGTCATATGGCTTGCTGTCAAGGAAGCGTTCAAATTGGTTAAGTCTCTTCGTCTTGCACAAATGCAGCAACTGGGAAGCAGATTGGGGTTGATCTTGTGTGTATAGTGATGAGATGTGTTGTATATAATTACTGTACTTTCCAGTTCAGCCATATCTATTCAGGCTATATTTGCTCCTTTTGTACAAGTATTTTAAGCCAAGTTTTGTACTTTAGGATTGTCAAGATTGTGATTTATCCTCTGAGTTGACATATGCAGACCGTTCTTTCTTGATCCGCGTATAAAATGTCTGGGTTCGTTCCATTTTAAGGTTAATAAAAAAAAATTGTGAAATATAATAGAAATATCGAAGTAGGATTTTATAAATTCGATTTTGCCTGAAAATGAATTCGAATTTATAGAGTTGAACTTTAAAAGAGACTTATAGAATCATTATATTTCAAGAATTTTAAAACTTTATATGGTATTTTATGATTTCTTTCTTTTTATTAACCTTTGTCCGGAACATTCCTCATAAAATGTCCATTGTGAGAATACTGATCTGATAGCAAAACTTGGGACGCACTTGCTCGTAATACAATTGTAAAACGTCAATTGCAGTTTTATTAATGTCCGCGATTAAAAAAAAATATTATGTTTTATAAACGTCAAAATAAATGTTCTTAAATCATTTGGTGATTGATCCCAAAAAGTTACACGTAAAATTAATTGGGATTTTGTTACGGAAACTGATAGCGAGGAATCCCTATTGGGGCAATATCTTATTAATTAATACATCATAAATTTTATTTTAGAGCCAAAAGTTTGATTTGGCGCTTTTTACTCGAATATTGTTATAAAAAGCATGATAGTTTTATGTGTCCTTCTATGAAACAAAACTCTGATCTGAGCCATAAACGTCAGATGGGAAGCAAAATGGATCGACTCGCCCGAGGTTTCCTGACGTCCTTACTACTTGTATCCGCGAATGTGCGAGCCACAACCACCCGTGGCCCGCACCCGAACCCTATCTTCCCAACGAAAACCTACGTGGAGATTAACAACCGCTTGTCCGAGACGCTCACGGTCCACTGCAAATCGAGGGACGATGATCTGGGGATCCACGAACTGCAGCCACAGGGCCGCTGGGGCTTCCGATTCCAGCCCAACGTCATCGTAGAGACCACCCTTTTCTACTGCAGCTTCTCCTGGGGTGGAGGTCCTGTTCGGACCTTCAACATATACGAAGAGCGGAGGGACGAGTACCGTTGTAAGAACTGCATTTGGGACGTGAAGTCCGACGGCCCTTGTTTGCGACAGGACGTTTTTATTTGTTATCCTTGGCGTTCATGAGCTCGTGCACAAGAAAAAAAGTTATGTATCTCTTTAAAGAAAACATAAAACTCAGTATTATCTTTGTGATACCATTTTGAAACCTTAAAAACTTAGCCATTAAAAGCACATGTCCTTGAGCCTAAAGTTTGAACATGAACGAGGATGTCATCAGTGTCGCGTCCGTGATTTCCCTCATCTAAAACTACTCTTAATGACTGGTTGAACAAATTACAACTCCAACAACCCGAAATTGAATACGTAAAAGTCCAACCATGTTGTCCATGGGGACTTTTTGACAACGAACTATAGGTGGTTGATTTCAGTTTGTGAATGTAGTCGACAGTTGCTAAAGGAAATAAGAAGAACCATTTAATTGAAGGGGAAAACAATTAAGGGCGAATTAATTAGTGAGAGGCATAGCTCCGTTTCATGTCTGATGAAGATTTTGGCAAAAGGAAATCCACGTTTAAATGAAGATTTTTTGGGAATCCACGTTTAGCTTCTTCCAATGTTGTCCACGGTTCGATTGTGTAACATATTTCCCAGTTAGACTATTTTCTCTCTTCCCTCGTCGAATTTTTTCTATATTGCCTAGAGTTAGATTTTCTCTTTCTGTATTCGTTTACTCTCACCCAAAGTTTAAATGATTGTAGGTAATCAAAGACGAAGTAGTGATTGCATAAGGGGAGTTGACACACAGCTTTCTACAGTGCATAAGTTATCTCCACATTCAACAAAAAGTATAGTTTCCATGATCGAGCTCTAAACATCGCATAGTATCCCAAATGGATCGACCAGTCGGACGTTTTCTGATGACGCTATTGCTTGTCTCAGTGATGGTGCAGGCTGCGGCAGCCAGTAGCCCGAACCTGATCTTCCCGACCACGACCTACGTGGAGATAAACAACCAGCTGTCCGAGAAACTCACGGTCCACTGCAAATCTGGGATCTGGGGATCCACGGACTGCAACCCCAGGGTCGCTGGAGCTTCCGATTCCAGCCCAACGTTATCGTAGTGACCACCCTTTTCTACTGCAGATTCGATTTGGCCGGCGGTCCGGTTCAATATTTCAACATATAGGACGGGCGGAGGGACGAGTACCGATGTAAGAACTGCATTTGGAACGTGAAGCCTGACGGCCCTTGTTTGCGCCTCGAAACTTTTGTTTGTTATCCTTGGAATTCATAAGCTCGACAGCAAGAACAGACTCTGACTCTTCAGAAAATAAAACTGATACCATTTAGAAACCAATATGAGATTCACGATCGGTTGTCAACATGCGACTGAAACTCTCCCTTAGCACGATGAATTGAGTCTTAGGCCTTTCGCTGACGAAGGGTTATGTGCAAGCTATCGCAAGGACGATTAACCTTTCAGCCTCCTTGGCTTCAAAGTCCCTGCCCAGGCATTGATCGACTGCGTTCAGGATCTTCCGTTGCGATGCGATGACCACACCCAGTCTCCCAGATTGCTGAATGGAGCTTCCGTCCAGGATCTTCCGTCGAAGTATGTTATCTTGTGTTTATACGAGGTGAAGGGGGGTTAAATTAATTGAAATGGGCTTTGCTTGGGTCGGGATTTCACCGGGCTCTTGAGTCGAGCTAATCAAAATGGGCTTATTACTGGCCCATATTATGAGCCCATCAAGATCTTGGAGAATGTCTCTGACCGAGAAAAGGAATAATTCCCGCTTATTCCAAATTCACGATAACGATGAAAACATATAAGGAAACGACAGTGATAATAAGAACAAAGGACAGTAAAGACGAGATATCCCTATGATGAGACTTAGTAGACTTCGTGCTTTATGTAGGGAAAAATTTCTTCGGATAAAGGGAAAAAGAAAAAACAGATGAAAGTCAGCAGCTTCCTCGTATCGTAATGCATGCACACACGACCGCGGCATTTTCCTTTCTTGCCTTGTCTGCATCTCACGGCTTGAATTTTACCAACTTTGGTCTCTCAGGAACCAACGACTGTATAAAAAGAGTCGGCACCCCCCCCGCCCCCCGGGAGCTTTTGGGTTAGCAAGGCGATAAATATACAAATGCAAGAAGAATATGCCACGGCGAGGAACCGCTCCTTGCGGAGAGCTCAATGGCTTAGGGCAGCCATCTTAGGTGCCAACGTGGGAGTCATCTCTACCGCTTCCTTGATTCTCGGCGTCGCTGCCGTCGAGGGAGGCCGCCAGTTGTTGGTCGTTTGCGGGATGGCGGGCGCCATTGGGGGTTCTCTCAGCATGGGTGTCGGAGAGTTCGTGTCCGTCTCGATCCAGAGGGATGTCCAGATTTCCATGAGGAGGGAGAAAGGAGAGGCCGAGGCTGGGGCAGAGGATGAGGACGAGGTTGTTGCTAATCCGTACGCGACAGCATTGGCTTCAGGCCTAGCGTTTCTATGTGGGGGGGCATTCCCAATTGTGTCGGCGCTGGCCGTCGTGAATGATGATGAGATGAGGAAGGTGGTCGTCGCGGCAGCGGCTTCGATGGCTTCAGCGTTGTTCGGGGGGATGGGGGCATACGTCGGGGGCTGGTCATCCGTTGGTGGCTCCTCGGGGAGGACGTTGGTTGGAGGGTGGGTTGCGATGGGCATCACTTACGTTTTGCTCAAGGCTTTCGGCAGCCAAGTCCTTTGGCACTATTAAACTCCAATCAGATGTGTCCCCCTGTCCGAATAATATATACATGCAAACAATGATAATCATAAAAATTTGGACGTGGGAAGAAGTGATTTATCGGAGATAAAAGCAAGGTGCATATTTAAAATAATCTCATTCCACAAATTTATTAGAGAGTACAGTTTTGTTGGTTCATGGAAGAATCGGGCAGAAATGAGTCATTGCTCCATTTCTCGGGTACTGCTAACGTTATCTTTGAACGGACGGACTAGCGCGCCGAACCTCCTCCGATTCACTACCATCGTTTGGCGGTGGCATTCCAGAACAACGTACTAGTGAAGCCACCATAAGACGACATAACCAAAAAGACAAGAGAGACAAGGGCCCCAGCCCGTGTGAGCCACGGCCCCCAGTCCAAGACAATTCCAAAATAGATGGGGGGATCCAAACCAGTCCACAGTAGTAGGACATATACGTATTCATTCATCCCGACACTCCTTTCACCACAGCAATACCACCAACTCATCAACACCCCCAGTATCTTAATTTGTCGAGCCATGCAGATGACACCTGCACATCACCTCCTTTGCACGGGGAGGAATTTATGGGATAGATTTGGGGGGGCATGTAGGTCAATCAAACCTATCGAATGGGCTCAGAGTTTGGGCTTGCAGTAGGCCCATTAAGATCCATGCATTGTATTCTCTTTTGAAATCAAGGGCGAAGCAACCAATAGGAAGAAGAAAAATTCCACCGTTCTCTACGGTTGGAAATCATCCGTTCTTACCAGTAGGGGATGAAAAACTCCGACCGAAAGCAACTCCCCTCAATTCGTAATCTACGTAACGATATATGGAGGTTCCTCGTAATACACACGATACGCTGTTTTTTGCATCGCACTAATCGACTGTCTGTCTTGGATTCATATTTTACATTAGTCTATAAATGTCGACGCCACCACGTCTTGTGGAAACCCCACTATCGACTTCTCTGTTCTTGTTTGGTTGCCAAACATGCAAGAGCAAGGCGCCGCGGCGAGGAATGGCGCCTTGCGGAGAGCCCAGTGGCTCAGGGCAGCCATCTTAGGCGCCAACGACGGCCTTCTCTCGACGACTTCCTTGATCCTCGGCATCGGTGCCGCCAAGGAAGACCGCCGGTAGATGGTGCTCTCCGGGATGGCAGGAGCTATTGCGGGTTCTCTCGGCATGGCCGTTGGCGAGTTCGTGTCCGTCTCGACCCAGAGGGACATCGAGATGTCCATGAGGAGGGAGAAAGTGGAGCCAGAGGGCCGCGAAAGTCACGACGAGGGGAAAAAGGAGAAGGGCGGTGGTGATGGGCTGTGTCTAGCCGGTGATCAACGCCAACGCTCAACCCCCCGCACGAGGGTGTTCCCTGAAGGAGAAAAGGGCGAGGTTACCAAAGCAGGGGACGAGAAGGCCGGCGAGGACGAGGATGAGGTCCTGTCTAATCCATACTCGGCGGCGTCGGCTTCGGCCCTAGCTTTTCTCTGTGGGGCGATAGTCCCTACAGTGTCAGCAATGGTCGTAAAGGAGGACGAGATGAGGGGGGTGGTGGTAGCAGTGGTGGCTTCATTTGCGTTGGCGTTGTTCGGAGGGGTAGGAGCTTACATCGGTGGTTCGTCCATTAGGGCTTCCGCGACGAGGGTGCTGGTAGGAGGGTGGGTTGGGATGGGCATCACCTATGGTTTGCTCAAGATTTTCGACAGAGACGACGATTAGTGTCATTTTGTAATATAAGTCTAATCCCATAAGATAAGATGCGCCAGTGTGCTTAATTTTTACCGAATAACTACTTACTGGGATTAAACAGAAGAGTCTGGAGAAATGTAAAAATTTATGGCCCAACAGCGTCGTTTGTAATATGGTAATCGCATATTTGTTCCAAAAAAAAAAAAAAACACACACACACACAAGAATCGTCAAAGCTTGTCATCGGTTTCTTTTACATTCCATGACAAAACATTTTCCTCGTACTTGCAAGTTTTATATGAACAAAAATCAGAAGGGTCTATCCAAACTCATAGCATGTAAAAAATTCAACACAAGTAGATTCGATTCGATTCGATTCGAGGTGATGCATTAATAATGACTTCCTTACTCATATAAGTACAAAAGCCATATTTGATTGGAGTAATGGAGGGCCCAAAATCACGTGATTCCAGTCCATTTTATTACAGAAACTAACATATGCTACACGGTGGTTTCATGTAACATGGAGTCTTCTTCAACGCAAGTAATAAAATCTCATAACAATAATAATAATTAATAAAGTTGGGAAAAAAGTTTTTGCCTGATCACGGATTCACACCAACCAATCAGAAAGAATATTTTTATTTTTTATGTGCATATTTAGTAAGCGGAGGGATGACGAAGGTCTGGAAATTTCCATAACCCTCAAGATTTCCTCGATATCATCAAAATCCCCCCGCTTCTCAGTTTTATCTGTTTTCCGACATCCAAAACACTCTCACTCTCTCGATCACTTCCCTGGTCTTCTTGTCGTCGCGGGGATTTGTTTTTACTTGGGAAAGAACGATCTCCGCCTTTCTTCCTTCCCTGTCCTCTTTCTTTAACCTCCCCGCCTCTGCATGCATTGCCTCCCGATCCATCCACGACGAGTCTTTGTTGATTTCGTCACCGGGGGAGAAGAAAAATCGTGACTTGCCGCTTTTCTTGTTTCTGGGTCCTGTTCCTTTTTTGGAGGCGGGGATGGGCGAGTTTGGTTGCGGCGACGGCGGGTCCGAGAAGCAGAGGGGAGGAGAAGTGTCTCCGGCGGAGAAATCCAGGGTGTTTAACGGGAGGGAGGAATTCCAGTCCTCGAACGTTTTTTACACGGTTGTTGCTCTGCTGATATGGCTCGGGTCTATCCATTTCGACGCCGTGCTCATCCTCCTCTCCCTCCTGTTCCTGCCTTTCTCCAGGGCCCTCCTGTAGAAATCGAATCCCTCTTCAGCCTTTTTTTTTTCTGTTGCTCTGTTTTCGTTGTTGGGTTTTGTGGCTTCCCGTCATGGGTCGTCGGAAGTTGGCGTCTTTTCTGTAACTGGTTTGGTTCCTGTTTTGATTCAAGGGTGTTGGGGTTGCTGGCGGCTTTCATGGTGATCCCCATTGATGATCAGAGCAAGGTCGGGAGGAAACTTTCCAGGTGATCTTTGAGTTGGCTCCTCGTTGCGCTGTGTTCTGCTTTTTTATGCACAATTCGAGTTCCAGACTCGATCGTTTTCGATTCCTTGCAGGTACATCTGCAAGCACGCGTGCCGTTATTTCCCGGTTACTCTGCATGTGGAGGACATGACTGCTTTCGATCCCAGTCGTGCTTATGGTTAGTTCGATGCACTGATTGGTCAGCTTACTTTATCTCGGGGTGGATATATTTGCAAGTGATGCTAATTGCTGCAAGTAATGGATGGTTATGGTATAGACAGATGGGTTAACCCCTTTTAGATAATGTAAGGGATTGCACTGAGATCATGGATTCGATTCACTCGATGTAACTTAAAATGATCAATCTTGTCTCGTTGTAGACCTTTCACATGGCTTTCTGCTGATTTGGCCCTATGTATTGCTTTCTTCCTTGGCCTTCTGGATTTCTGCTGCCTTTTTCAGTGTATTTATGTGTTTCGGTCCTAGTATCGGACTTGGTCTCTGCCTAAATCTGTTTTCTTTTAAATGCAATTTTGCACAGTTTTTGGTTACGAGCCACACTCTGTTCTTCCCATTGGCATTGTCGCGCTGGCCGACCTTACTGGATTCATGCCTCTTCCAAAAATAAAAGTTCTAGCCAGTACTGCCGTAATATTCCATCTTTTTCATCTTCTATTCCATTAAATTATGAGTTTGGCCTTTCACTTTGTCTTTTGTCTGAATTTTTGTCAGGTTTTCTATACACCATTTTTGAGGCACATCTGGACATGGTTGGGTCTGGCACCGGCAACCCGGAAGAACTTCTCCAGTTTGTTGGAAGCCGGATATAGTTGTGTCATTGTGCCTGGAGGCATCCAAGAGACATTCCTCATGGAACATGACTCTGAGGTCTGCATCCAAGAAACAACTCCACGTTTGTTTACATGAAAACTTGCATTCGAACAATACAGAACATCCTCTTGCAGATTGCTTTCCTTAAATCTCGGAGAGGATTCATTCGCATAGCCATGGAGAGGGGTTGCCCTCTCGTTCCAGTTTTCTGCTGCGGTCAAGTACTGATACCTTCTCCCTGAAGCTGATTCTACACTTTCTGTACTCTCTCGATCTCTGTTGGGTATTATCAACCCTTAACTAGGAACTTGTTTATGCTATTCTTATTTAAACAGTCTGATGTATATAAATGGTGGAAGCCGAGCGGTGAGCTCTTTCTTCGGTTTTCCAGGGCTATCAAGTTCACTCCCATCTTCTTTTGGGGTATTCTTGGGTGAGCTTCTTCCTATTCACCTCTGTGTAATGCAAATCATGGTGTCTACTTTCCTCATTCTAGAATTCAATCCATTCGCAGGACTCCTTTACCATATCAGCGTCCGATGCATGTCGTAGTCGGGAAGCCGATTGATTTAAAGAAGAAAGTTGACCCCTCGATAGAAGAGGTTCGGACATCGACCCAACAACCATTGCATAGAGACGACATGGGTGATTTAATCTCTAATAAGGTTTGATGCAGATCAACGAAGTGCACACCCAGTTTGTGGGCGCCCTCACAAACCTTTTCGAGAGGCACAAGGCAATGGTTGGATACCCGGATCTTCAACTGAAAGTCCTTTGAGCAGCTCATTGGCAATCAATAAATATATCATTCGGCTGCTCACAGAACAACAAAACTCACCCCAAGAGCAGTTAAGTACCATAGAATAAGCTCCTCGCTTACATTTATTGGCACGCACATCCTCAACTTATCAGTTTACATGTCATCATGTGCATATTGCTACACACTGGACTTTTCCCAATTACGACATCATGTGCCCTATACGTCAATAAAGTATAAAAGGCATTTAGACAGATCCTTGAATTGTTGTTCTATCTGTCGGAAGGCATACTCATCTCGCGGGTTCTGCGAGAAGTTTGGTATAAAATTTCTGTCAATATTCAAAGAAAGATGATGCTTTTATCTTTTATCCCACGAGCCACATGAAGAATGCAGACCAAAGGGTCAGTGAAACTGAAGCCGAAGTGTAAGCCCACAACAGGATCACGGAGCACTCTTTCTCCCCGACCTCGAATAGTTGAGTCATCGTTCCTGCCGAAATCAGATTCAACAACTCATATCAATCTACCTGTAATTTTAAAACTTTTGTTCTGCTGAGGGGAAGAAAGAATGCAGTTTAGATCTGCAGAGATCACCTATGCTTATGGCAGGAGGAACCGCGTACTGAAGTAGAAGGACAAACTGGTACAGAGGATCAGCTTGGATGAGGCCGATATGAACTGCACACCAGACAATCACTGTGCCCAATAATGGCAAGGCGATGAATCGGATTGCTAAGACACCTACCAAAACCTGCATCTGCACTTCTGTTCCTCTTAAACCTGGCAAAATCTCAAACTCTTCAGAATCACTGGCAGCTCTTCCTGCAAAAGAATGTCGCTGTGGTTCTTCTGGTTAGTTATCGGTATTACCTTTGAGAAGATTTGCTCCCATAATCAAGGATACCGTTGGAATGGCTGCATCCCTGCATATTAACAGGCATAGCGCAGTTAGGATTAGGACAACCACTAGTTCACTTCGCTCAAGTGCATCACATGGCATGGAGCGCACCCGAGCAATGACGCAGAGTCTTGTATCGCACGAAGAGGAGCACGATCACCAATCATTGTCTTCCGTACTTGAGGCACTGTCCCAATTATAAAGCCTACAACCTATGATCATTGTGCAGCGAAAAATAAACGGCAACACTGATGCGGTTGATGGAAATGGAAATGGAAATTAGATGCACGCTGGGGAAACCACTTACTGCTCCGACAGTAGATGGTGCAATCAGTTTCCTTGGATTTGCATTTACCAGTAATATCTTCAGAAATCGCTTGATCTTGTCTGCAACTCGAGCCTTCAAAGGAATCAAGCAGAGACATAACCCGACATCTTCATGATATAAGGAAATTTGTTGCTGCTACTCAGAGGACAAAGCAAACCTTTTCTTCTTGGTTGGTTATTGGCAAATCGAGATCGGGATTATCTTTGGTAGTCGAGTCATCCTCCAACGGGAGGAGTGCTTTCTTGCTTGTCAAGTCTTCGGGAGAGTTCAATACTTCGGGAATTCTATTAGAGTATATCCGCACCAGGTTGTACACATACGACCACATGTAAATCGATCCGATCTATATCACGGTAATTTGAAATTTAGACTGCCAAGTCATGTTTATAAGCCGAGGAAAGAGATTCATCTGTAAGTGATGGAAAGTACCGCCATAGAGAGAGAAACATATGCCATTCCGTGCGTGTGGCAGTTTCTATCGGCTGAGAATGGGCTGCCTCTCTCCTTGCAAACTGCAGGAATGACGATGAGAGGCAAGCTCGCAAGATTTCCTGCCCGAGAAAATGGCGAACATAAATCAGACAAAGATTAATTCCACTAAATTTCATTTCAGGTTCCACATGAAAGAAGGTTACCTGCAGCACAGCATCCCAAGATTAGGCCTTGCAGATGACTTGGGGCTCTAGTGAATCGAATCAGCATCCATCCCAGTCCTGACCCGACAATGAACGTAATGAGAATATTCAACGGCATGAACCACCTGCATCATGTCACCGATTATTCTGCCGATCTTGATAAACGCGGTGCATGCCTCAATGACGGCAAACATATGACTAGCAACTCACAGCATGGCCAGGCTTTTGTATGTGATGGATCTGGCCAGGTAGCTGATGACAAGGGCTGGATTAAAGACAAAAAACACCACCTATGGAAAAACATGGATCCACAGGTCATTTGACTAAACCATGTAAAGAACACGTAACTCGTTAGAACTTACATTGTTCAAATGCTTTCTTGCTTCTTCTCCCAATATATCCACCCGGCCAATCGCAAGGAACGATCCAGTAGCTGTCAGCAAAAGGACCTTCAGAATTGACATGAATGCAGCAACAAAGAGGTCGGCCAGAGCCATGGTGCAAAGGAGTGGCCTGATGTCAGTTCATGTCATTGTCGTCAGCCGCAGATGCTCGTAGTGCACAATGCTCCGATACTCGAGCATCGCTCTGGTGGCAAGTCGGTAAGTCTGCAGAATGAAACTCAGTCAAATCATACCGCTACCGCTCCATCCAGATAAACCAATTGTAAGAACCAAAAACAAGATCACAACAAGTCATTGTTTCCCAAAGTGTAGTTCAGAAACGAAAACCGGCCTGTCTCCCTCGACAGCAGCCTGGCCGCAACACTCACATACAGTACATCTACGCGTTTCAACCGCTCATTTAGAAGTCAAAGCGGAAGGACTCTCGACTGACACATATCAAGTCGACAAAGGAGACGGAATGAAACGAAGCAGGGGAAGCAGATTCACGTGATCAAATGAGGGCACAAACTTAGTCACGTCGGACAACCAACGGCCGACGTCTAGCCTTCGCCGGCCGAGAAGTGGGAGCCAGAGATAGAGAAGGAACCGAGACGTTCGAGGGGGAGGGAGACGAAGATCAGTCGCACGTGCTGCGTAACTGAAAAAAGAAAGGAAGAAAATGCCACGGCGAGAGAAGGGCGGAAGAGTTTGTTATGGTTGTCACGTGCTCCTGCTGACGTGGCGTGGACCCCCCCCCGAAAGCCCGGACTCGTACTCTGATAGTAGGCTTTTTATAACAACAGAGGGGAAGGCGAGCGTCAGGTCAAAACATAGGTTTGAAAATGAACAGTCAGTGAGTTAATAATAATAATAATTAAAAAGTGGATTTTTTTTCCAGGACTGGACCAAAATCAGGATTATTTATGACATTAAATTGTATTAACTAACACTAAGAAATGGTGGGATAGAATTCATTGCCTGCCCCTAGTCTATGTGTCTAATACTTACTTTTAATTTATCCTACTTCTTGAAGTGTACACGATGAAAAACGAATCAAGAAATTGAATTAGGAGATATCATTTTTGGGAATTGTTGTAGTTCACTTCTCTTCCCCCCAAATATAAAAACCCTTTCTTTACCTGCATCAGTCCGTACCATTTCCCCACCTTTTTTTTCGGGGGGCTCCACTTTTCCCAAGCTCTCTCCGGACACCGATGTTTGTTTGTTACTTCCTCCCTCTCGATGTTATTTCACTCGCGTCTGGTTTGTTTCTTCTTTTGAGTTGTGGTTGTGTGGGGCTAAGGGCTTAGTTGGCGGAGTGAAGTTAGCTCGTTCCTTCTTTCTTTTTTGTGTACTGGGTATGCGAAAGTTTGGAGCTTTTCCCGATGGGAGATCGTTTCATGCCTTAAAGGTGCTTCCTTTCTTGCTTGGGTTTCACGCTCATGTGCGTGAGCTTGTGTTCTTGTGGATTTGGGAGGAAGGGCTGTGATTTTAAACTCAAACCCCCCATGATGATTTCTCGATATGTTTGTTGGGGATTCTTGTTGTGTCCTGTTGCTTTTTAAGATGATTTGGTCTTCTAGGGGAGTGAGATTGAATCACTAGAGTTTACTTCCCTCTCTTGTCGCTTGAAGAATTTATACAAGTCATGCAGTTTAGGAAGGTGGTTAACCGGAGGGGAGATGGTTATACGTGTTCAAATGTTGGAAGCTTGGATGTTCTAATGGTTATGAAATATGTTGACTTGGGTCGTTATTTTTGTTGCGGATTCTGGTAGTTGTTCGGAAGATGAAAATGTCTGTCAAGATGGAGGATGGGAGGGCGGGAAAAGGGATTCCTTCGATGCGGGATCTTCATGGGAGGGAGTTCGAAGAGAAACCTAAAGAGGAGAATTTGGATTCTCTTGCTGAAGCTGTGGAAGAACTGTGGAAGCCAGAGAATGGTTGCCCTTTGCCAGCAGGGGACGTTTTTTGCCCTGAAAAAAGAAGATATGCACAACGGCGTGCCCAATTCCATGCCTTATGAAGATGAACCTGAAATCAAGTTGGCGGCGCAGCCCTTAAAGCTAGACATGCAGGAAGTAGATGCGTCAAGATTGAACTTTGAAAATCCAGTTCGAATTAGTTGTTTCGTTTAGACGCTGATGACGGAGTCGATGATTCTGGGACCGAAGATGAGTAATCTGAGTTCTTGAAGGAGCTGGAGAAGTTCTTCAGAGAGAGAAGTGCTGAATTCAAGCCTCCTAAATTGAAAGGAAAGGGAGTGAATAACCATAAGTGAGTTTCTTGATGTTCTTGTCCTTGGTAATTTTGTGGCTAATTGAGCATTTAACTTTGCAATTCCTGAATAAGGCTATGGTGAGCTGTGATGCGACGAGGAGGCTATGACAAGGTACAAAGACATTGCATAACTTTGCATTGTTGATCAAACATTTTGACCTCCAGCAATACGCAACTCACAGGCATCACTGATTAACCGAGGACTTTTTATTTTTGATATTCCATCCATCTCGCATCCATTTTCCCATCTTTTTTACTCCATTTGGGTTATAAATGGTGGACAGGAGTCTTTCAATCTGGAATGGTGTCATTGGTTGTCTGCTCTTTCTTTAACTTTCAGTGATTGTCGAAGCATTGTGAAGAGGACAGTTGTTAAAAATTATGTCGTCATAAGTTTAATGCTGCTTCATACATCATTACTGAAGTGATTAACTTGTTTATTATCCATGTTACATCTGGCAAACTATGGGGACAATTGGCGAAGACCTTTAGACCCCCAAAGTAAGAAAGGCGCCCATTAACGCCCTAAGTCTGCTGCTTCTTGGGCCTGTTTTGAAATAAATACTCATTAAAATTTGAGTGAACACCGTGTTCCGCAATTACTTATATGCTTAGAGTGAAATAATTTTTGCTTTTACTATGACAACTTGTTACTTACGGTGAAGGTGCAGCTAAGGTAATCACTCTGTTCACGGGTGATTAGCTTATATCCATGCTGAAATTAAGACTTAGAAGGGGATACTGACTGTCATTTTCTGACATGTAAAAGGGTAATGACAGGTTTTGAAATTAGTTTGTGTAATTGACTTATGGTATTCTCTACAGGACATGCAAGGTCGTGTCTCGGACATTTCGCAGTTTCTATGAAAAGGTAATTCAGCTTAATTGTTTCTTTTTCGGGAGTTCTGATCATTTGGAAGGTTTTGGTGCTCACTTTTTATAACATCTTTCTTTGCCTACTAACTATTTTTGGTTGTCTTTTTTATGCATGCCCTCGGATGTTCACTAGTTTGGAGAGTCCCTGACATTGTTTCCTGACCCGTTCTTCCGGTTTATGGAATGGCCTATACTTGGATGTTTTCTCACGATCCTTCTGTACATCTGACCTTCCAGTATGCGCTAAAAATGCTTTCATTGGTGCATATTTCTTGATGGCGTGAGCACTATTGTAAACTGGATGTCCTGATATTTTCAGGCACTTTTAGACTTTGAAAGGGAGGAACTCCATGCTGGAGAGCACAATATTCCATCTCCCTTGAACGTGGTGCCAATGGGCAATGAAAATTCTGTCGACACTTTAACCGCCACAATCTGTGATAGTATTACCATTGGGGAGAGGATGAAGGAGGTAGATTGCTATGAATTCTTGATGTTATGCTCTTCTGACTTGACTCTTAATTTACTCAATCATTGTGCTGAATCAGTTCTGTACTCCCTGTTAGGCTTCTGCCTCTGGTAGAACACCAAGAAATGCTGCTGCTCGTGCAAGGCGGCGTTGGCAGTCGAAACGTTCTCTTGGCAATGGTGAAGTTATTATTCCTGTTTTGAAGGTACGTGAAAAGCTATGGTGAACCTTGCCCTTCATTTTGCAGCATCTAAAGTTGGATAATTGTTTTTGCAGGAGAAGAGAACTGCACAAAAAGGTGAGAACGGTCCAGAAAATAATGATATGCTACATCTTGAAAGATTCTTTCTGCTGAGCTCTCACTTTAAGTACCCTGTCTGCCTACCTAGTTACACTGATTCTCATTTCAATCGGTAACAGGTTCGATTAAACGTAAGAATCCCTCTGCCGAAGAAGATGTTGTGAGAACTATTCATCTGGAGACTTCCGAATCACGGTTAGGATCACTTGCCCCCTCTTTGATTTCCTTTTATTGCTGGTGCCCTGCTGTGAGAAACGGTGATGTTTCTCTTGTTGTGTCTGTAGCCATGCAGTGCTGGATGGATCTGATTCCGATTGCATATATTTTCAGAGTGAATGCAGCTATTGGTGATGCCAGACTCCCAGCCGATGAGCTGAAAACAGCGAGTTCTCCAGAATTTGCCAGCGCAGCTCAGTTGAAGGATGCGGCAGAAAAAGCTCTAGCTGTCCTGCAGACCCAGGAGCAGGCCCTTACGACAGATACGCTCAAAATGTTGGCCCCGCATCTGAAGTCGTTGATGTCATCCAGTTCTCCTATCGAGGTGGTCATCGCCTGCAAGAGATTTGAAATGGTAATGGCAGATCAGTTGTCCACGTTTGTGGAAGCAAAACTAAGGAAGATTGAATTGGAGGAAGAGATTGTGTCCACATGGGAAACAAGAGAGTCTGTGGGAAGATCTTCTTCTGCGAGGAAGAGGCTTGCTGGGCTTGAGGATCGGAAACTCAGGCTAGAAAGAGAAATCTCTCGCCTGGACTCAGAGCGCACTCAAGTTGAGGCGGAAATCGGGGAAGTCAAGGACGAGCTCACGGTCAGTAACAATCTCGCCTCGAAGGAAAGGGACCGCAGTGCTGCTCGGGAAAGGCTGATCAAGGAGTTGGCCCTGGCGGAGATGTCCACGTGCCAGGGGGACGCGGCTCTCTCGTTGCTGAAGGCGATGCTGAGGGATGCAGGGAACAGGTTCGGCGGTGATGAAATTTGATGGTCTGAATGTTAAATCCAGTGTCGCTGGTGTTTGTTAATCTCTGATTAGTGTTTTACTACAGAACTACTCCAACATCGTAATAGGCCATCGTGGTGGTCATGTAATATTGTTTTCCGTTTTTAGATTTACTGAGGTTGTTGTGATTTATAATATAATATTAGCATTTGAAAGCTTTATAATACGGGTAATAAACTTTTAAGCTTGTTAACTTTATGAGTTAATTATCTTTAACCGACTTGGGAGTATGAGATGGTGCTACCAGTGTTGTAAAAGGTGAGGAAAGACAATGCCGATGACGAGGGGCGAGGCAGGCGAGGCGATTTCGCCTTTCCTCCCTTCCGGGCGAGGCGTGATCCAAAAGCGACGCATTTCCTTGCCTTTCATCGCCTTTTTCTCAGGCGAAAGGCGACAAAAAGGCTCGCCTTTGGATTTCGACCGAATTGTGTATTTTTGGACTAAGTTGTAATAATTATAATAATTTATGGATTAAATTGAATAAATAAAAACTTTGAAAACCTATTGTCTTCAGCCAAAACACGAACAATTCCCCACACGAACGATCCATTTCGTCCCCTCCTCCGTCTGCCTCCCCTCCGTCGGCCTCCCCTCCTCCCTCTCAAGCAAGATCCTTTCTTCATCGCCCAGCTCACCAGTGTTGGGTAAAACAGATTTCTTTAATTGTGTTTAGCTCTTAAGAATCGGCGTTCCCTCTATTGCTGAATTTGTAGCTCTCAAGAACTAAATTCGTAGTGTAGCTCGTCTGAATTTGTTGAGTCCGAACGTGTACTCGTGCTATTATTTTTAGGGAAAAATTTATCTGGAGACTTGGACAAGTCGTGGTCAGGACTTGGAAATTGTGACTTTCAATTGTATTGGACGACAATATTTGAAGTTAAGACTGCATTTGCCTTTTAACTAATTCTATTTCGGTGATAAGTTGACTGACTTTTCTTCTACGAAAGAAAAAAAAGGAAGAGAGCAATGCTGATTCTATTTGTTGATTTGTTTGCGATTAGATTTGTCTTTCTCATTAGTTTATTCAATAAACTAACTCAAATTTTAATCTGCTTGAAGTTTTAAACTAATTATGCTAGCATTTTTTTTATCTTACTTGTAGTTCTTCCGGTTGTGAGAGAAACTGGAGTGTGTTTGAGCATGTGAGTAAATTAAATTCTTAAATTTAGCTCTTTCAACGCAATTTTAATTATTATATGTATAATGCACATGTTTTCATGTATGCAGCTTCACTCCAAAAGGAAGAATCGTTTGGAGCATCAACGATTGAGTATGCTGGTTTATGTGAAGTACAATAGGGCTTTGAGGCGTCAATATCTTAAGCGCGAGAATCTCGATCTAATCATCTTACCGGAAGTTGGTGGAATTGAAACGTCGGAATAGAAGACAGGAATTATGGAAGACGTGGATGATGATGAGGAGAACGAACGTGTATTCAGTGATGATGAAGACTTCACATGGGCAAGCGAGGCTAATGAACCGGAGTATGCACTAGAACTTCTCAACCCTCAATTACTTTAAAACGGTATGCTGCAGGAAAGGAAAAACGAGTAGCGAAGGGAACTTCCGTAGCAAGGACTAAAGATGTTGTTGAGCTTTGAGGGAAGAAAAAAGTTAATGTGGCAGATGAAGAATTGGATGAAAATGAGGAGGAAGAGCAAAACCCGGAAGGCTACAAAAGTTCTAGTGGGAATGATAGTGTGGCTTTATCAGCTTCGGATGATTCGAATGATAATCTCGATCTTATGGATGCTTGATTAGAATATTTTACGTGATGAATGATGATGATTAATATTATAAATCTATTTCATCTTTTTTATTTGAAATCATTTTATTATTTATACACAAATCGCCTTACACAAATCGCCTTTTGAGCGCCTTTTGCCTCGCCTCTGGCGGACGATGGCTTGTCGCCTCGCCCCCGCCTATCGCCGCCGTTAACAACTATGGGTGATACCGTTCGACTCGACTTAATGCCCGGTTGCAGCCCTATCACGACAAAACGCCAAACCCAAGATTTTAAAACACAATAAAATAAGATAAAAATTCAAGAGCAGGGAGGAAGGGAGAAATCATTAATATTATGAGAATCTCCCTCCCTTGCGCTTTTGGGACGTTTTTTGCTTGGTGCAGCTACTGCTCCTGATCCTGCTCCTCCGTTTTGGCTGGGTAAACTTTCCTGAATTTTCGCTGTTGTTTTTTGATGCGATGTCGTTGTATTCATCGCTCGTGGTTGGTTTTAGCTGATGAGCTGATCTGCTTGTTCTTGCATGCCATGCTTACCTTTGTCTCCTTTTGTTGCTGTGGGACTGTCGTGGCTGCCCAACTTTTTCTGGGATTTCTGGGTTTTGGGTTGGGAGGGTGGGGGATTAGCGTCCGATGAGGTTGACTGTGAGGGGAGGAATTGGGGAGGGGGAAAAGTTTTGTCTTTTACAGAGGAAGGGATTGTTAGGGCTTGGAAGGGAGTCCTTTGTTTTTCCTTTTTGTGATCTGGAGGTTCTTTATTGTTTGATGCTTCGTGGACTCCGGGTCGACCCCGTTTACGCCTCCCATTCCCGCAAAAAGGTTTCAAATTCGTCTTTGGTAAGGGTTATATTTCTGAAAGGGCAGGATCCCGGCATTCAATGAAACCGGGCAGTAACGATTCTCTTCTCGGGTGAATTTCATCCTCTGGCGACCGGCTCGAACCTTCTCGTGTCTGATCTGTATGTGGTGATTGATTAGGATCTGGGCCATTCAGTCAAGATGGGATTCGCAAACATAGGGCTGCAAAATAACGGGGTTTTTGTGTTGGCTACTCCAGTGATCTGGAAGGAATCCGTGTTCATGCCTCGTGGACTCTTTCCTTGATTAGGGCTCTGGGAAAAATTCAACTAAACTTTTGGAAGAAGAGGAATTTCGCTTCAGAAGTGGATGCATGGAACAAAAACTCTCAGAAGAAATGGGAGGCATGACTGTAATTTTAATGCAGAGAAACTAACAATACCGTGGCCGAATTATCTTCTATTAGAAGTGATAATTAATGTCCCGATTCTTTATGAAATCCTTCCTTTTCCCTTGACAATTCTAATTTCCACACTCTTCAATTCCGTATTAATTTAAAAGGAAATGTGTCATTTATAATTGTGATGCTCAACAGGGTGTTATTTGTCTTGTTTCAGAAGTGGGAGTTTGGAGCCCCACGATGTCCAATGAGAATGAGAATGATCAAGACAGAAAAGAAGGATCTTCTACACTGAATACTCACGAGAGGACCCTGGGGGAGCAGCTTGAAGCAAAAGAGAACTCGGATTCTCCTGCTGAAGCTGTGGGTGAACCTCTGAATCCTTTCGAGAACGGACACCCTATTCTAACAGCAGATGTGTCAGCTACCGTTGAAGAATCTGGAAACTCTCCTGTGGACTCTCTCCTGCCTTCATCTGTCAATGTGGATGTTTCAGAAAGTCAGCAAGGTTTAGTTGAGCCTAATTTTGGAAGTGTTGAAGCTGCTGACCCTCCTGATCTGAAGGATGTGGCCCCCGCTAATGAAAAATTGGATCTCGTGGACGATCAAAGAAATTCGTTGGAACCCATGGGTGGAAGTGTTGAAGCTGCAGCCCCTCTTGACATTGAAGATGAGGCCACTGTTGATAAAACTGTGGACATCTCGCATAATTTTGCAGATTTCGCTGAACCTATAAAAGAAAACGTTGAAGGTTCTGTGGAGCCCACATCTGGAAGTTTTGAAGGTTCTGCAAAGCTTGTTTATGGAAGTATTGAAACTTGTGGTGCGCACATGCATGAAAGTTTTGAAGATTCAGTGGAGCCAGCATGCGAGACTATTGAATCTACTGTGTCTGTTGACTGGAAAGATGAAGCCACTGCTGATCAAAATGGTGGAACTATTGAGATGCCTTTGAAAGAAGATGAGATTGCTGATAGTAACCTTGCAGTAAATCAAGAACCCGTCTATTTGGACAAAGTTGATAATTATGTGATTAACGAAAGCAAATTTGGCAATGCTGAAGACAATCGACCTGTGGTTCAAGAAGAAGACGCTTCTTACATGATATCTTATGATGATGAACTCGAGAACAATATGGCGGGTTCCATGAATATTGATGCAGAACAAGTAGATGCTCCAACAGCAGAAAATGGAAGCTCCAGTATGAAAAAAATGTTTCTTTTCAATGAAAATGATGAAGGCAATGTGTCTGGAACAGAAGAAGAGCAATCTTTATTCACGAAAGAACTGGAGAACTTCTTTAAAGAGAGAAAGATGGAATTCAGGCCTCCCAAATTCTATGGAGAAGGATTAAATTGTCTGAAGTGAGTTTGTTTGTCTCTCTATTGATTAGACATTTCATCTGCATATGGAAGTTCACGACCCACTTCTTTATGGCTAATTCAGTGTTTATATTTTTTTTATAATTGTGAACAAGGTTATGGCGAGCTGTGATAGGACTTGGAGGCTATGACAGGGTAACGCAAACATTATTTTTGGAATGTTATTTTTGCTTGCTTATCTTTCTAAAACCATGTGCATTAATTGATACTGTTATATTTACTGCTGAAAATATCCCTGCAAGTATAAATTTGTGCTCAAAGTCTTGTGATTTATCGGGTCGTTGTCAATGGGATGACAGGCAATTGATTACTGGAGTGAGTAATGAAAATCACGGGTTCCTTTGTATTACGGTGTTGTATCGTTTTTTTTCATTGCCATTATGGTCTTGTTTGGTCAAGTATGTCCCGATTGGTTTTGTTTGGTCCTTGGCTTGTCAGTTATAGTTGGATTCTTTTGGGAAGGTAGTTGTACCAAAACTCAGCCTATTTCCTTGGTGCTCTCCATCCAGCTATAATTGGCTTAATTGTTTTCATGTGTAGGTAACATCGAGCAAATTATGGCGACAAGTAGGAGAGTCCTTTAGACCCCCGAAGTAAGTAACATCTCATTCCTTTATGATCAACATCTGCTTCTGATGAAGCCAGCTTTGAACTAATTAGCCAATTTGATTGGATCCTTTTTTTGTTGCCATGTCCTCCTTTACTAATGTCACTAAAGTACTAATTTGTTTGATCAATCCGTCTGTTTTGTTCGAAAGAGTAGGACGTGAGATATTTATATGTTCAGGCTTCTGACATCTCCTGTCACCTTTTCTTTTTGTACTCCAAGTCCTTTTCCCTGTTCTTTTTTTTCATTTCGAGAGGTAATACTTGACTATGGCTGCTGACTAGTCTAATGATTTTCTTTACAGGACATGTACAACAGTGTCCTGGACATTTCGCGGCTTCTATGAAAAGGTTTATTTAGCCTTAAAACTATTATATTTCATGATAATTTAGAAGTCATATTCCTGTGGAAGTTTCTAACACTTATGCTATTGGGGTTATATTATCTGGTCATTAAATTCTGCCAAAATACTTGTAATGATGTTTCCAGGCTCTCCTCGAGTTTGAAAGGGAGAAAACCCTTTCTGGAGAGTTCAATATTCAGGCTCCCTTGTCTGCAGAACCTATGTGCATTGATAATCAGGTAGAGACTAGAAATTTTTAGTCCCAAGTCTTTCTTGCTTTTGACCAGTAATTTATGCTCCTCTGTCAGTGTATGAAAGAGCTGGAGATCTGACTGTGCTGAGAATTTCGAACATGTTCATCTTTTTCCTGTCAGGCTTCTGGCTCTGGTAGAACGCCCAGGGAATCTGCCACTCGCGCTAGGCAGGGTTGGCATTCACAGCGTATTCTTGGCAATGGTGAAGTCAGCGATCCTATAATAAAGGTATGCTATATCTGCCATTTTTCAGTCCCTTGTGTGTTCTATAGTAACATTGATCCAGCAGTCGCAGGAGAAGAGTGCTTTTTCTGCGCAAAAACGTGAGAAGCAGCTAAAATGTGTCGGTAAGCACTGACCCTGAAAATGTGTCTGTTCTGGGAGTTTCTCTTCAATCATCATCTGTATTTGTTCTATCGTCCCGTAGATCGGATGTGCTATTGATTCCTGTTTTATTGCTTACTAGGTCCTTTAAAACGTAAGAAGCAACCTCTTGAGGAAGATGCCGTGACAACCCCTCCACTAAAAGCTGCCAAAACACAGTTAATATCGTTAGCCTGTCTATCGTTCTTAAAATCCGGCAAGTTTGTTTTGATTCGCCTCAAAAGAGGGTCTTATTTTCAACCAGATATGTATGCTAGCTTTTAGCTTTTCGTCGACTATCAGTGAACATATCTGGGAGCATTCTGGTTGGATCTTTTGTATCAGAGTGCAGAAAATAGTGATTGGATTGTTGCATCTATTTCCTTAATGTCCCTTATTTGAAAGACAAAAATTTTGATGCCAGTTTGATCGACGCTTTAATGTGTTTCCATTTACCAGAATTGACGTATCAGTGGTTGACATTGGAATACCTGCTGATTGGGTGAAAATTAATGTACAGAAGACAGTGAGTTCTCCAAATTCATCATCTTATTTCCTTGTTCTGCTTGAATTTCTGGGATTTGATTTGAGACTGCTTCATGCTATCTTGTTTCAGATGGATTGCTTTGAAGTGTATGCTTTAGTCCCTGGTCTGTTGCGGGAAGAGGTAGACCGACTCTAATAGTTTTCGTTGTTTTCATGCTGTACTCATTGTCATAGAATTATTGCCTTCTTTGATTATTGATTTTTTTTTCTGTTTCATCGAATATATTCAGGTTCGAGTACAATCAGATCCGGCAGGTCGACTGGTCATAACTGGGGACCCAGAACAACCAGACAATCCTTGGGGAGTTACACCCTTCAAGAAGGTGTACTTTCGCCGTTCCCTATCATCCCTTGTACTGTCTTTGTTCAATAATTTGCCGATCTTTCTTAAGTTTTGTTTAAACAGATCATAAACTTGCCGTCAAGGATAGACCCGCACCAGACATCCGCAGTGGTCACATTACATGGTCAATTATTTGTACGTGTCCCGTTTGAGCTAGCCGACCAATAGAGTTGTCCCGGGTAGAGCATTGAGGACGATGTGCATGTCAGCTTGTTAGGGGTGGTAGTAGTAGGCTCCTTCTCTAGCTTTCTGTAGCTTAACCCTTCTAGTCTCACTAATCCCTCTCAAGACATTGTTTGTACCAAAACCTGGTAGATTCAGGCCTTCAGGTGTTGTTTAATGATTAGAGTCATTATGTTAAGACAAGCTAACCTCTGTTTTTAAGCTTAAAGATTTCCAGCTGATGATTCTGCTGATGTGGCTGTCTTGTCAACAATGTATGATGACAGAGACGCCCACTTTTTCCCATTTTCTGGTTTTGCTGGTCTGAGTCGAACACCTTCCCATAGCCGTGGCTCATGAAAAAGTTCATATCAACTTGTGGCTGTAGAATGCAAGCACTTAATAGAGGGTCGGCACCAGAACTGGAAGAACTTTTTAATGCAGGAGCTTTGGTGGGAAATCCTTTGATTTCATGATAATCACAACGTGGCCATCTTTTGATAGCTTCATCTATTTCGGCTAACTACTCAGATCTGTGCTCTAAGCCAATCAGGGGTAGTTTGTGACGACCGATGACCAACATGTTTTCTTGCCAATAAAATTGGGCCATGTTTGCTGCCTTTTCGGCGTGTGAAACGATAACAAGAACAACAACCCTGTTTACATTTAATTCCACCTAATAAAGCTTTTTGTGTCCCCCTCCCCCGCCACACTTTTTCCCCCCCCCCCCCCCCCACCACATCATCATTCATCTCCCCGGAATTTCTTGTCTGATTCTACCTACCCCCCTTCCCACCTCACATAAACACTTGAAAACTCAATCACTGTTTCCCTTTTCTCTGATACGAGTGACATGGGGCATTACGGCTGCTCCGGATGGAGGAGATTTTCAAGTCCTCCTTGCAGATGCAGGTACAGCAGAGGTTTTGGGCTCAGGCTAAGGTGTGGCAAGAGGTTTATGGTGCAGAGGCTTCGTGCGAGGTTCCTGTCCGTGTTTGGGGTGCTCCAGTGTTTGAGGCATATGTATGGGTGTGCCCTGAGGTTGTTCAGATACCGAGGCGGAGGTAAGAAGAATGAGGAGGGCTACTTTGGTTCTTTGGAGAGGAATGAGAGCAGCAGAGTGTGGTTGGTTCAGAGGGGTGTTCCCTGTTCGTTGAGGACAAACAAGAGTTGCGGGTTCGAGTATAACGCTTTCCATGCGGAGGCCATTGCAGATTGCTTGGAGTTCATCAAGGGGACTTGCTCTGGTTCTTCAGTCGTTGTTAGTCGCGGTGATGATAAATGACAGGCAATCATCTACTCAGACAAGGTACAGAGGACGACGCCGCGAAGTCATAAAACGGGGGGGTTCATACCAAGCGAAACCCGTCCCGTTGTTAGGCCTCAGTCCGGACGCGACATCGCCATCAGTAGAATATTTGGGCAGTATATTCCGAAATTTCAGAAGCATTTATCCTTTTTGTTTTCTGAAAATAAAAGCATGCTCTGCCGTTATTGCTCTCTTTTCTTCCCCTTCATCCTAAAGGTAAAAATGCCTTTAATCTGGTATGGAAAATACACGTGGAAATGCTGGTGAATGCGGGATTGTAAATATCACTCACTGGCTTTGATCATTTGACCCTGAAAAAGAGGCTTGGAAGAAAACGTTGGATTTTAGTTGAAATTGAGGACAAGAAGCACAATCAAGAGGGGTCCCTCCCGACACTTTTTTTTTTTTTTATAAGAAGACGAAATAGAATATTAATTATTAAAATTTATCAAAAAGCATCGATTTCTGCAAAATATTTTTTTCCTGGTGTTCACTTTTGGTACTTAAAACATTGGCACCCTGTCTGCCAATTCGAGCAGTTGGGCTTTTTCTAACTTGATTGAAGACTTGTCTAATTGACGTCTCTAAATTATACATTTATTTTACCAAAAGATTTGTAAATACGGGCTTTGGGCCTTAAAAGCCTTTAGGCCCACATGTTTGAAATCACCTCACGTCCTAAGAGTGACGACGACGGTGTCCCTCTCCCTAGTCAATGTCAGCAGCATCGTCCCCTTCCCTCTCCTGGACGACGCAGATCCAGCCCCGCCTAGCCGACCCACGCCGACGGAGTGTTTCCAGCCGGCATGGAAGAGTACCCGGAGGAGCTACGAACGCCGCCGGTGGCGTTGGTCTCCTTGGTCGGTTCCACAGACCACCACCACTCCACCATCTCCGCTCACCTCCACTCGCAGCAGCCTCCGATCAACGTCCTCGTCCTCCCTGACTTCTCCAAGATCCCCGTGATCCTTAGAAGGAATCCCAAGGAATCGGGAGAGAGCCACGCGGTAGGCGGGATACTCAAGCGCGATTGGCTCGCGAAGCACCGTACCAGGGTTCCTGCCGTGGTCGCAGCTATGTTCTCTTGGGAAGAGGTTAATGGAGATCCGGCGCAGTGGTCGCAAGTGTGCTCGGAGATCGATAATGTGAAGTGAGTAATCGGGTGATTTCTGGAGGTTTTTTTTTTTTAATTATCGTGTGCTGATTTACGTTTTGGTTCTGTTGTTTTGGTTGGCTTCAGAGACGCGGTTCGGCAGAGGAACGTTAAATTGATTGTCGTGGTGGTACAGTCTTCTTCCTCGGGTATGCAAAATCAGTGCCTGCAGATGGTCTCCCGGACTCCTAGAACGCTTTAGATGAGTTATGTATCCTTGGTGTGCACCCTAGCTGATGTTCTGTTTTTGGCTGCAAAAACTGTTACTGCAGATGATATGAGTGAAGATCGAATGATTGCATTACGAAAAAGGGCTGATATAGATTCAAAGCACCTTATTGTCCTTGCTACTTATAATGCCTTAAATTTAAAAGAATCTCTTGACAGGCAAGTATAATTGCCCGATCTCTTATTTTGGGATACGATCTTGTGTTCAATCGTAGAGAAATATTGTGATGGAACAGCTATTATGCAGATTGGCAGGAACCATTTCCGATTTAGCAAATTCATATTATAAAGAGGAAGGTCGGAGGGTCAAAACGCGAGTTGAGAAGAAGAGTTAAAGTTCAATTGAGTTGCATGTGCGCTATTGCTTCAAGGTAGAACAACTTTTCGAGCTTTTTTTTTCTGTTATTCAATTGACTGGACACTGCAGTAGTCGGGCTTACTTCTATAGAGTTCACAAGAGTTTGATGTGTTTGTTTATCATTAAGAAATTTGGAAATTAAGTCAAGCATTTCTTTGATCGTGAGCTCCTTGTGATATTTGAAAAGTAGGCACTGTGACTAAGAGGGCTTCTTTTTCCACTCTTCTTGGAATTTTCTAATTCCTTACCATTAGCCATTACTTGGAGATTAGATTGTGACAAACTTAAAGTAGGTTCCTCTCGAAGGAATGCTAGCTTCCTCAGTACTTTTTTTTATAAGTCCTCAGTACTTTTTAGCATGCAATATTTCATGCTTTCTTTTGTTGGAGTGGTAATCTGATGAGAACACTGATTTTATTTCCTCAGAAATGGGTATTGTTCTGCTCTCCTTAAATGTTTTATTCTTAGGTTGCAGTATATGCAGAATTTCGAAGGGATTGGAGTGAAGCTTTCAGGTTCTATGATGAATCCTATCGTATAGTGCGAGAGGTCCTCTATCTCTCCCTCCCTCCCTCCCTCCCTCACTCTCTATAATCCCCTGGCAGTTGTATGTTTCTAAGGCTGCATGTTCATTCTGTGTGGTGCTAAAAGGAGGCAAAACATTATATTTAACTGTTAAGAATTTTCTTATGACTGAAGTTGCTAATTATATTGCTTCTATTGTGTTTATGCATTTAGACGATTGGTTCTTCAACCAGACTGCCCCCAATTCAACGGTTAGTAGAAATAAAGAGCGTTGCAGAGCAATTGCACTTCAAGATGTTAACTCTACTGTTACACGGTGGGAAAACGTTAGAAGCAGTTACCTCATTTCGCCAGCATAAGGCTTCATACAAAAGGCTTGTGGGATCAGCTGAAGCTATTCATCTACACTGGGAATGGATGAGCAGACAATTTTTAGTATTTGCTGAGTTGTTGGAGACGAGTTCTGCTACCAATCATAGTGTTTCATCTCTGCTCTTAGATGCAGCTGACATGACATTGACAGAATGGGAATTTCGGCCAGCATATTATTATCAGGTTAGACTTGTTGCTATTATCAACTTGCTGTTATAATAAATAAGTCTCATAATCTTCAATTACTTGACATGTATATTGAAATCATAATAGAGCGGAAAATACCATGAATCATCTCCATTATGATTGACTTGATGGTACTTCTCTTTTGGAATTAGCTGGCTGCTCTGTATTTGAAGAGGAAGAGATCTGTTCCCGAGTTCGCATCATCAATGTGGGAGGAATCTGCAGAGATTGATAGCTCTTCTGAATCTGTGGTGCCCTCTGTTTATGTGGGTCAATTCGCTCGATTACTTGAGCAAGGCGATTTGCTTTCCATGCAGTCGTAAGTCTTATCTTCTGAGTCAATGTTTTTTCTTTTTTGAACTTTATTTTAGCAATACATGATTGACCCTTGCATTACTGCAGTCTTACAGATGAAGACTACATCCGTTATTCTCTTGCAGAGGGGAAAAGATTCCAAGATTCCGATGAAATTATTGCATTATTGAAAAGGTGTTATGAATTCTATGGTAGCCTTAAGGTCCAGCGGATGGGTGCTACTTGTGGATTGGAGATTGCAAAAGAATATTTCTCCGTTGGGAACTTTGGCGATGCAAAGCAGCTTTTCGACAGTTTAGCCAATCTGCACAGACAAGAGGGGTGGGTCACTTTGTTGTGGGAGGTCTTAGGGTACTTAAGAGAGGGCTCTAGGAAACTAGTTACTGTAAAAGATTTTGTCGAATACTCCCTAGAGATGGCTGCTTTACCTGTTTATTCAGATGGAAAGGGACCCTCCCTTGTAATCAAAGAGAGTAGCCCAGCCGGACCTCCAAGCCTGCAGCAAAGAGAGAGCATCCATAAAGAGGTTCTGGAACTTGTCATGGGAGACTCTGCAATGACACCCGAGGAAACCAGTCCCCTTAAAGTAACTGAGGATAACCCTCTACACCTTGAAATTGACCTCGTGAGTCCCCTGAGGTCAGTCCTGCTAGCTGCAGTAGCTTTCCACGAGCAAACTGTAAAGCCAGGTGCATCAACCTCTATTACAGTCTCCCTTCTGTCACAGTTGCCACTCCAGGTCGAGATTGATCAATTAGATATCCAGTTCAACCAGTCCGAGTGTAACTTTACTATTGTAAAAGCCGATCAATTTCAATCAGCTGGGAACCATATTGGGCTACAAAATCGCAGAGTAGAAACTTCCCCTTCCCTATCCCTTTCGACAAACAAATGGTTGCGCCTAACATATGACATCAGATCAGGTTTGGTATTCCTTCTCTTGTATATATCTTGCACAATGGTACATTTTCAAAGTGCTAGAGGCATTTCTATATATTGTGTCAGGGACCCTGATAGCTGTGGAAATATGAGGTTTGTTCTAATTTAACGTTAGTCAAAAAGTATTTCGCGAAACAGGGTAGGCAGTTTCAAAATTCGTCAAATAATGCCCTGAAATTGAAGTTAGAAAACCCGTTTTTCCCTCTAAAGAAATTGAGCTTTCTAACTTCGATTTTCTTAATGATCTGATCGAAATTGGACTTTTAAACTCCGACTTCCTTGTGCCTTAGAAAAAAAATAATGAAGTTAATACTTTGCAAGTTGAAATTGGGTTTTCTAACTATGATTTCAGGTATTATTTGACGAATTTTGAAACTACTACCCTTTTTTGTGAAATATTTTTTCGACTAGCCTTAAATTGGAACCAAGCTCGTGGAAATATAACGCTTGTTCATGCTGCACCTCAAAGCCGATCCTTGTTGTAATCATGCATTTAAAGTCTGCATCTCTCTCTTGGTCTTTCTTGTTTTTGTTGTATAGTTTATAGGAATGTCTTTCAACCGAGATATCAACTGACTTGGAGCTACTTTCGAATTGAGGACCTTGTAGTCGTGTGATGGTCTCCTTGGGGGTATCCCCAAAAAATTATCCTGGTATTCATTTTAGAAATTTGACGTCATTTACAGAACAAAGTGGAAAGCTGGAGTGCATATCAATCTTTGCCAAGCTTGCATCTCATTTTACAATTTTCTGCCGAGCTGAGAGTCCTGCTTCTATGGATGACTTGCCTCTCTGGAAATTTGAGGACCGCACAGAAACTTTCCCTACCAAGGATCCAGCACTGGCAATCACTGGGCAGAAGGCTCTCCAAGTCGAAGAAGCAGAGCCACTTGTTGATCTTAACCTTGATGCTTCTGGCCCCGCATTGGTTGGGGAGAGATTCATTGTTCCTGTTACAATTGTGGCAAGGGGACACGACATCTATGCTGGAGAACTGAAAATTAATCTGGTCGATGTCAGGGGCAGTGGGTTGTTCAGTCCCCGGGAGGCAGAATCATCCAGTTTGGAAAATTATCATGTTGAGCTACTCGGTGTTGCTGGAGCAGAAGGGGAGGAGGAAACTGGAACTGGTTCAGACACGATTAATACAATTCAACAGTATTTCGGGCTGGTTTCTGTTCCCGAAATAAGAAACGGAAATTCATGGTCCTGCAAATTAGAGATCAGGTGGCATCGACCCAAAACCACAACGCTGTTTGTGTCTCTAGGATATTGTCCCCACGGCAATGAATCGAGTGGACAGAAAATTCATGTTCACAAGAGTTTGCAGATAGAAGGGAAGAATGCAATCGCCATCAGCCATCGGTTTTTGCTGCCGTTCCGAAGAGACCCACTACTTCTCTCGGGAATAAAAAGGACTAATGAGCCTGAACAATTACCATCATTGCCTCTCAACGAGAAGAGTGTTCTCGTCGTGAGCACTAGAAACTGCACGGAAGTCCCTTTGCAGTTGGAATCTTTCTCCATTAAAGTCGATGATGAGAATGCAGCTGCTTCTTCCTGTTCGATAAAGTCGGGAAGTGAGGATCTGAAGGGGCCAGCCCAGCTTGTCCCCGGCAAGGAATATAAGAAGGTCTTCACCGTGTGTCCTCAGGAACATACTCCTGTGCTCAGGCTAGGATCTCTGCTCTTGAAATGGAAAAGAGATTCCAGAACTGCTGATGACAGTGTTTTCACGGAACACAAACTTCCCGACATCAGAGTGGAATTACCACCCGTGACAGTCCGTTTGGAATGTCCTCCTTATGCTATCCTGGGAGACCCTTTCACGTACTACATCAAGTTCACTAACCAGACGCACCTGCTACAAGAGGTGAAGTTCTCGCTCTCTGATTCCCAGAGTTTCGTCATGTCAGGACCGCACAGCAGTTCAGTCTCCGTCCTCCCAAAGGCCGACCACATTCTGTCGTATAAGCTTGTTCCGCTGGCCTCGGGTTCACTTAAGCTACCTAAAGTTACTCTTACTTCAGTGAGATGCTCCGCCGTGTTCCAGTCGTCCGCTGATGCATCTTCTATATTTGCCTATCCGTCCAAGCCCTCCTTCAAGATTGTGAACGAGGGAGACCGAAACAAGGTCGAGACCATCGAAGCGCCGTGAGGAATCTACTACGTAAAGGTGATCGAACTGCAACCATACAAAACCGCAGGCAGAAGCAGCTGAGCAAGACTTGCTCGGCGGCGTGGTGATCACGGTCTGATGCTTGGCGATGAATTGGAGATGGTGGTGCTGAGAGGACACTAGAATAGCAGAACTGGGAGAAGGAACGGGGGAAGTGAAATTTTGGATTGACCAGGAACTTCGAATCCCAAAGATTGTGGGGGATAATACAGCAGTAAAGCCTTCAGATTTAACGGAATGTATTGCAAGTAAAATGTCGGTATTCATCATTACATGTTTATTGAATTACCCACGAATTGATATTAAGATTATTTTATAAAAAAATAAAATTATCATCATCATTGTTGTTGTTGTTTTCTATGCCAATTTCGCATTTTCTTTCCCCAAAAATTAATCTCTTCTTCTTCGTTTTCCTCGGCCAGGGTTTTAATTAGGGTTTTACCCGGAACTACCGAGGGAAAAAGTCCAATCTTTACCTAATAAAAAACCCTAAAAATCCTTCCTTTTGTCGGGAAAATCGGAGCAGGCTTCGTGTTGCGGTGGATCGGATGGTAGGCTTCAGGTGGGCCGACGTACGTACTTCATGCAAACTCAAGGCCTATAAGGGGGTGGGTCTGAACTGGGGAAAGGGCATGAGAAAAATAATAGAGAAAATAGGAGACAGACCGAGGAGGGATGACGACGTCTAGGTAGAAGTGGGGTTGAGGGCCGTTGAGTGGAGGTTCCGGTCACTTCGACGGTGGTGATCCTGTCATCAACCCTCCGACTTGTGGACGAGTGTGACTGTTCGTTGCTTTTCTATCAAAGAAGAGATTCACCGGAGTTCGTGTTCTTCCGCATCAGTCCGTCAACTCGTCTTCCCCCATGGAAAGTCTATTTGGGTCGAGCCCTTTCCCAGCATTTGCCCTGAGCATGTGTTCTTGATGTGCTGAACATCTTTTTACTTTCAGAATATATTAATGAGTGACGTTGCTAACCAGTATGCTCTTCTTGCTGCCATGATGGGTCTGCTGGAGCCAGGTTTACGCCACATGTTATTACAGTTAAAGCTGGAGAGGTGGGGATGGACTATTCATGATTCTTCTCTTTCGCAGTTGACCTAGTGTTGATTCTTTGGGTCTTCGAACTTTTGGTGTCAATGCATGCATGCCTTATATGTTGAACTGTCGCTTATTTCTGCACAGGTATCCTAAACTGTTAGCTCAGATATAAGAATAACTGTTTCTTAATCAGTAGTAGTTTCGATCAATAAAGAAGAACATATCCCAGACATAGGTCAAGAGTATGTGGTGTGGATCATGCAGAAACAAGGTGGGCCTTTAAAAGATGTATGTGGGCATCCAAATGTTAAGATTTTTTTTTTGTGCCTTTAATTTGAAATTCAGTCATCCCACTTCAAGTTCTATCTGGCATTTCATTCATTTATTTCTTTGTTGTGGCCATTTTCGTAGAATATCGGCACATGAGTTATCTGGATGTGAAAAAGTGAATATTTCTCTTGTTAGATTCTTTACTTAAATTATTGGCGATCACAAAGTGCTTCTGGGTTTATTGGTCAGGATGTAGCTTCCAGAATAATGTCCTTCTCCCAGCATGGCCCTCGATCAATCTGCAGTTTGACTGCCAGTGGTGCCATATCTAACGGTACTCTACATCAAGCAGCAACATCTGGTGGAACAGTTACTTATGAGGTTCGTTCACGTTTATGCCTTGTAACCGCTGGGTTTTACCCATCCTTAAGATCGATGACACATTGGTTGTTGGGGATAGAAGATACAAAAATGATAAAGCTTGAATTGACTTTGGGAATGTTGTCGTCGGTGTAGGGAAGGTTCGAGATCCTCTCTCTTTCGGGTTCCTTCCTCCTCTCAGAAAGTGGGGGCCAGCGTAGCAGAACAGGAGGCTTGAGCGTGTCACTGGCGGGACCGGATGGTCGTGTTATGGGAGGGGGTGTGGCTGGTCTTCTTACTGCAGCCTCCCCTGTGCAGGTCTCTCTCTATATAGCTCAGAGTGATCAATCGCATCGTATGGCTATCACCCTTTCACAAATTGAATCTCTGCTCATGCTTCACGGTGCTAAACCGGATTGCTCCACCTAGTAACATACATTTCTGCAACGAGTTCTCATCCTTGCTCAATCTCCATGCCAAAATATAATTCTTACGATAGGTGATTGTCGGTAGTTTTACTGCCGAAGGCTTGAAGGAAGCCAAGCTTCCCGGCTTTGCAGAGCCATCATCAAGACAAGCTGGGGGAGCAAACTCCACTAACAGCTCGGCTTCTTCGAGGGGGACACTGAGCAGTTTCTCAGGGATGCCTGTGAGCCCTCCCAGCCAAAGCACGAGCGTGTTCAACCACAACAACAATGTGCAGGGCCTAGCTCACCTGCACTGGAAATAACAGCAGCAAACAGGGACCAGGAGAGAATGCAGGTTGGGGGAGTTTTAGCCCTCCTTGTACATGTAACGTGTTTTTTTCTTGGGATAATTTGTCGTTAAAATTGGAAGAGTCGATCCTCTGTCCATCTATTGTCTTTCATTTCTTTCGTTCTTCCTTGTGACCTTGTTTGACATTTGACTTGTAATGGACTTGGGGGACGGCTAAGAAGCAGCGTCAGCTTTAGTCTGTTTTGCAGGGCAGTCGGGATCGGTATCCCGGCTGGCGGGCCAGGGCTGAGACAGCTGTCTGACAATAGATACTGGGGTGGTCGCGCTGACATCCTCGCTCGAACTCAGTGGCTCCTGTCGCATTTATTGGAGGTTGAACACCCAGGCACGGCAAACACCAGAGACGCACTCACTTGATCACATGCTTTAAAAACCTCCATCATGGTCATTGGTTTGGTTATGTTGTGGGGGTATCCGTCTCCCCTTGTCTCGCGGAGGCGGGCAAAATTAGCAAGTGGGGGATGTAGAGACATATCCAGCTGCTGCTTGCTTGCTGCTGCTGCTGCATCCTATGCCGAAGCCGAATCCCAATAGCATGAGCTGATCAGGTCAGGGCCAGCTTAGGACAACTAGTGACTGCAGCAGCTGTTTTTTTTTATATTAAAATCTGGGCCTTTAAAGCATGTTTTGCCAGCTCAGCTCTGGCAACATAAACTAAAATACAAGGATTTTGTTTTGTTAGAAAGGGGAGTAATGAAGCAAAGAAACGTCGGCCCAGATTACAATAATTACCAGCAGCACACGGAGTGACAAAAGTAGGGCGGACAGCAGTATAAAGAGGAATCTTACCCACAATCTGCTTGCTCTTTTCACTTTTGTGGGATTTGTCTGAATCCCAGTGACTGAGATTAACCGGGTAACGGTAAAAAAAAAATCAAAGAAGAAGAAGAAGAAAAAAGAGACAAGAGAAGATGAAGTCCCCCTTAATCGCTGGTCGCCATGTTATATCCATCTCTGGAATTAAGCCAGTGTTGTCTTGCAGCGTTTCCCCTCCTTACAGTTTCAGAAGTCTCTCTCCCCCCTTCCATCCCCCCCCCCCTCTTAATTCTTTTCCCCAAAAGAAACAAGGCCTCATCAAGAAGGGAAGAAGGAAGAAACTTTACACAATCTCTGTGGCTGCTGTGCTGCTCTGTTGCTTCTTCTTCTTCTTCTTCTTACCCATCTGGGTGTGGATTATGTAAAGTGAGTAGCCCCCAGATATTTTGTTACCCCCAGGTTCGTTTTTTGTGTTGGGTTTTGGACTCTTTGTGGATTTCGGTGTTGTGGGTCGGCCGTTTCTTGGGGTTGTGTTTGTTAAAGGTAGTTCCTTTTTCTTGGTTTCTGTGCTTGGGTTTCGGTGTCTCGGCGTTCCTTTGGGTTCCGCGGATGATTGGTGTCGAGATTTCCTACGGACAGTGTGCTGAGAGAACTTCCTTGCTTTCCGTGCGAGATTTTGTCTGCTGGATGAGGAAATGTTTGCCAGTTTCTTCTTTTCCAGATTCTGGTCTTGAATTAGGTTCTGGGATTTTTGGTTGACTTGGGAAAGAATGGAAGGTTCGAGTTTGAGAACAGTGGATGAAGTGGTGGAAGAGATCATGAAACTGCACAGATCTATTCCCCCGAGGCCTTCGACTGATGAAGTCGAGGCTGCAAAAGCGTTGATCCGCAGCGTCGAGAAGGAGGACCAAGCCAGGCTCGATGCCATCTCCAGACAGGGGAAGGGGGTTGATGTGCCAGAGGAGTTGTTCATGATCTTGCTCGAGATGCAGAGGAACTCCGTTTACTATTTTGGGAAAGAGCAGAAGAGGGAGGCTATGAAGTTACTCGATCTCGAGAATGTTCATGCGTTGTTCGACGAGTACATCCAGAGGGCCTCAGAGTGTGTGTCCTCCGGATCTAGCTCTTACAAGGGAAGTTATTCTGGTGGTAATTCTGATGATATTGTCGGAAGGGCTACAACGGTGGCATCAGTTGCCATGTCAGTTTCTCGGGCAAGTGATGTTCCTCCTGCTGGTTCATCGAGCTTCAGCAATTCGGGTAACTTCCCAATCGTGAGCAGCGATCTGTTTTCCCGAGATGACAGCTACGTGAAGAAGGCGAAATCATCGTTATATACCGACGGAATCAGTGGCGTCCCCAATGCCTCATTAGCACACCAGATTCAGGACTCCACTTTAAAAACTGGGAGCACTGTTGGTATGTCCTTGATTCTAGGCTCTTCCATATTGTCTGATCTCACGGATCCTTAATTCTGTGCTCTTCTGTATTATCTAATGCCAATGATTCACGGTTTTATTTTGCAGGTCAAGACAGCGAGAAGTTGAGTTTAATAAAGCTCGCTAGTCTGATCGAAATCTATTCGAAGAAAGGTGCAGAAGAACTGAATCTCCGAAACAAGTTGATGGATCAAGTCGAGTGGCTTCCTGATTCGATAGGAAAGCTATCGAGTTTAACGAGCTTGGATCTTTCGGAGAACAGGTTACTTGTCCTACCATTGGTTATTGGGAGCCTTTCTTCGCTGATGAGATTGGATTTACATGGAAATAGAATTTCGGAACTTCCAGAGTCGATCGGGGATATTCTCACATTAGTCTATCTAAACTTGAGCGGCAATCAAATTGCTAAACTGCCGCCAACTCTCTGTAGACTGTTTCGTCTGCAGGAGCTTGATTTAAGCTCAAACAAACTGTCTTCTCTTCCAGAATCCATTGGTTCTCTTGTTAGCCTGAAGAAGCTGAATATTGAGACAAACAACCTTGAGGAATTGCCCCATACGATCGGTCAGTGCACTTCCCTTAAAGAGCTTCATGCGGATTATAATCGGCTGAAGGCTCTACCTGAGGCTGTTGGTAAGATTAGTACCTTGGAAGTTTTGGCCGTGCGTTATAACAATATCAGACAACTGCCCACGACAATGTCATCTCTGGTAAACTTAAGGGAGCTTGATGTAAGCTTCAATGAACTCGAGTCTGTCCCCGAGAGCCTGTGTTTCGCCACCACACTTGTGAAGCTGAATATAGGAAACAATTTCGCTGATCTGAGGACACTACCAAGGTCTATCGGGAACCTCGAGATGCTCGAGGAGCTGGACATGAGCAACAACCAGATACGCATCATTCCTGACTCATTCAGGCTGTTAACTAGACTGAGATTGCTGCATGCGCAAGAGAACCCATTAGAAGTTCCACCTAGACATATTGCAGAACAGGGTGCGCAGGTAAAATTGTTCCGTCATGTAACCCATTATTCTTCCGAACCGATGTAAATTTAGGTTTCGTATCAAAAAATGACCGAATTGTCCGATTCTCGTGCAGGCTGTGGTACGATACATGGCGGAGCTGGTGGAAAATCGAGGTAAACCAGCACCTCAGAAACAGAAAAAAGGTTGGTCTCCTATGTGCTGCTTCTCTAGAGCCAATAAGAGAAAACGGGGCAGTGCGGACGATCTAAAAACTTAATGAGGTGCTCCTGACATTTTCCTTCATTTCTCCCTTTGTGTTTTTTCGGAGCCAAATCTATGAAAACATGGTCGATATCGGTGCCAGTATCCCAGACATGGATAAAGAAAAGAGATCTCTAAAGAG
Source organism: Melastoma dodecandrum (assembly GCA_029817715.1). Lineage (NCBI taxonomy): Eukaryota > Viridiplantae > Streptophyta > Magnoliopsida > Myrtales > Melastomataceae > Melastoma > Melastoma dodecandrum. Next base: position 1,056,924 of record JARUPY010000271.1, read on the forward strand.
TCAAGTGTTTTGTTGGGTTGTTCCATAACAGTCAATTATCCTCTCTTCTGTCTGCAGGTCTTGTTCGTTGGAGAATTCGCCATTAAACGAACACAATCTTGTTGTATTTTGGAGGATGCTGCTCCTCCGAACACCCCCAACTACTCTGGTGTGCCAAACAAATGGCCCTGAATCTTCGTTTTGAGTGTTGTAAAAATTTCCCACTGCCCTCGGTTCCTCCTATGCTTATTCTACCTACAGGAAAAAAAAACAAAGAAAAGGTTCCTTCAATTCATTTCGAATTCCTTAGATATCACCTAATGTTGTTGTTCTATAGCTGTAGTTACCCCCATATCTTTTGTACTTAAACAAGAGAGGGAAACAGTTCGTTCATGCGGCAAATACACCAGGACACCAATTTTCTCTGTTTCTTCTTCAGAAGGGTCATTGGAGGAGCTGTTTGTCAAACTGCATATCATGATAGTTGCTACTGCGATGGCTCATGGCTTTTTGCTTCTTCCATGTCAAATTCTGTGACATGGGAAGTGGGGGCTTGGCAGAGAATCCCAAGATGGGAATGTTGGGGTAAGATTTTCTCTACTGTGATGGGATGTTGAGGATTCCACTTCGAGTCAACTTCCCAATTCTTATGACATCATTGGAAGAGGAGAGGACGGGGGTTGGGCTTGCACAGATGTCGTCATTTAGGTTTGCAAGGGATTGGATGATGCAAGAAATTCAATTTTTTAAAAAGCATGAAATGGGTTTTCCCTTGATGGAAGAGGTAAAAGTAAAAGTTGGGAAACGACAAAGAAGAATGTGATCATCACTTTTGTTAGGTAAATTGTCAGTCCCCACTGAATAATCAACTCGTTATGATCATTCAAATGATTGAAACTGATCAAATCTCAATTCCATTAAAAATCACTGTCGACTAATCTCATCTCACTCCCAAATTAACAAATATATATATGTATTTGATTAGTAGAAGAATTGCCAATTAGAGGAGGGGCTCCTGGGTTCAACCTAAAAGGCCCAACTTTTATTCATTCAATCTCAGGGCATTTGCCCTAATTGAGGCTGGATTCCTGCCCAAGATTGATTTTTTTTTGCGACCCCAAATGGCCAACAGTCAGGTTCTTTCGCAAAATTTGAGGTCTTTTTACATATGTACTCTGATTTGTTTGTGTTTGTTGTTGTTGTGGGTTGATGGTGACAGTGATGGCGATGGCGACACGGTGACGATTTATGATTAATTTTTGTTTTTGGGGATGCAGGGGTTCAGTTTGAGAATAATTGTGAAATTGGGGTATTCTCCAAGCTGACCAATGCGTACTGCTTGGTTGCTATGGGTGGATCGGCGAATTTCTACAGGTGATGGGCGTTCTGTTTTTTTTGCGCTACATTTGTTTGATGATGCGGTTCATTGGATTAGGAAGGATTTGTTGTCGTTACTCCATACGGTTGTTTTACAGTTTCGTTTGTTTGTTTGGAAGTATGTACATAGTGTGTGTGAAGCTGAGTTAGCGCCTTAGCGGATGCAATACCCGTTGATAAGACATCCATTACTGGGACAAGGATCATCGGTCAGCTCTGTTTTGGTTAGTATCTAGACAAAGAGGAGTATCTAGTTTGAAATATTGCGATAGGTTTAGTGCTAGTGGAGAAGATGATAGAGCGGTGCTGATGCTTCTGTTGATGACAGGAGTCCTCACAATACTACTGACCAAGGTGACCCTCGGGTCTTACTTCTTTCCCTGGATTTGATTTTCTTGGGTATTGCCAGATTTTGAAAGAGAAACTGAGGGTTTCTGAAGCAATTTCAGAGTAGTCATTTCCATAACTATTGGTCTAATGAATTCAATATGAGGATGTCCTTTGGGATTTGCCTTTTCTTTTCCTAAGGATCTTTAATTTTAAAATTCTTCATTCTTAGCATATACCTGTTCTTTAACACCAGCAATTTGCATGCTGTCATTAAATCTCGTTATAGGTTGTTGTTTCTCGATATCGTGGCCGATTAGATAAGAGTGTCATCTTATAGTGTATCTAAAGCCACCACAGTTTTGTAACTGGGTGTCCACCCATTTTTCTTCTATTTGCAGAGCTATAGCTCTTGAGAAACAGTTTGCCAAACCAAATAGTTGTGCAGTGGATAGAAGGCAGTTCTTACGCACCCGGACCTTGACAAAGTTATTAGCTTCTGTGCATTTCGCGAATTGCTTCTATTGTTCTTAATGATCTCCTTAAGAAGTCTTTGTTATCATGGAATTTCACATGCTAGTCTTTTCATTTTACCACATTTTTGTCATTTTGCTTAGACTCGAATTCATTATGTTGTTTCCTTGTCGTGTTGTCTCAGCAAACTAATATGTCTTGGCCTTTCCGCATCTAATAACTCGGCTATGATCAGAATTGCTGCTTTGCCTTATTGTTTTCTTGGTTCTTTTTAGGAAACAGAAGAGATGATCGCAGACGTACTTGGAGTCGAAGTTTTCAGGCAGGCAATTGCTGGCAACATCCTAGTCGGGAGTTACTGTCTTCTTCAACTAGGTTGGGCTGGTAAGCCTCTTGTTCGTGCCTTCCGAAAAAAATACAAATTTTAGCAGCACGGGATATCGTTACGCCAAATAGACAAAGACTGCATCACTGAATACCTGTATCGGCTGGTCCATCCCCATACGTCAATCGCGGACCTAGATGAGCTGTCTACGCTCCTTCAGGTTCCTCTTGTTGCCCGGACAGTGAACCTTGGCAGTGAGGTGATAGCTGCTGGAATGACAGTCAGCGACTGGACGGCATTCTGTGGTTCTGACACAACGGCAACGAAGCTATCCGTCGTAGAAAGCGTTTTCAAGTTGAGGGAGGCGCAGCCCAGCGGTCTAAAAACACCCTAAATGCATGTACTTTTGCTTTTGCTCTTGCTTTTCGCCATCCATGGTGCTCATGTTATATTAGTTATTGACATGGGCCAGAGAATGTTAGGCATAAGGCTGCTATACTAAATTGAGATTCGGACAACAAAGAGGTGGTATACATTTTTTTTTTTTTAATTGAGACATCCTCGAAAAACTTGCAAATATGTGTATGCCATGCTAGCAATGCATGAGCATTCACGGAATCAACGCGGGCAATATATAGACAACCACAAAAATGACTGTCCTAATCTCTCTTCGGTCATCCTTCTTCCATGGAAACTCTTTAATGCAGAAGATTTGCCTGCATCTATCCATCCCAGCTTCATGACCATTATTGTATTGCCAGCTTGAAATTATCATCTTTTTTTTTCCACGATGTCCATCGACGGGATTGGCATTTGACGTGGATCATCATCATCTCCTAGGCGTTTCGGGGGGCTTATATGTTGAGATATGAGTTCAGGAATGAATTCGCCTCGTAAGTACGTCGACATGACTCGGTGATTTCGTCGGGGCGAGACCAGGGTTTTCGAGCCGCGGAGTCAGGATTCTTTGGGTTGAATTGCATCCATGGAAGGAAGCCTCCGGGGGACGGTGCTTGTCGCGATTGCGGCGACGATCGGGAATCTGTTGCAGGGTTGGGATAGCTCCACCGTTGCAGGTAATTTCCGATGATCCCTCTCTCAAGCTCCTATGATCGACGACTGGGATAGATGGAGATTCGGGTGGTATTTGCAGGGGCTGTGCTTTATGTCAAGAAGGAGTTCGACCTGCAGAATCAGCCGACAATGGAAGGGCTTCTTGTGGCTTCCTCGCTTATAGGAGGATTGGCAATCACCATCTTCTCGGGACCCCTTTCGGATGCTTTCGGAAGGCGTCCGATGATGGTCCTTTCCTCGGTTTTATACTTTCTCAGCGGTCTGATAATGCTGTGGTCTCCCAACGTATACGTCCTCCTCTTGGGAAGGTTGTTATCGGGGTTCGGCACCGGTCTGGCCGTTTCTCAGGTACCACTCTACATATCCGAGACGGCTCCTTCAGAAATCAGGGGGCTTTTGAACACGATCCCACAATTCGTGGGCTCGAGTGGGATGTTCCTGTCTTACTGCATGGTGTTCGGGGTGTCGCTGTTGGAATCGGCTAGTTGGAGAATGATGTTCGGGGTCCTCTGTCTGCCGTCGCTTGTTTACTTCGCGGCGACTACTCTTTTCATGCCAGAGTCCCCTCGTTGGCTCGTGAGCAAGGGTAAGATTCATGAGGCCAAACGGATCCTTCAGAGACTTCGTGGACGAGACGATGTTTCCGGAGAATTGGCATTGTTGATCGAAGGCCTGAATGTTGGGACAGGCGAGACAACTATTGAGGAGTACATGGTTCTCTCGACGAAGGATCCGGCTTCTGGATTGCCGTATAGTTCCAGAAAGGATCAAATACAGCTTTACAATCTGCAGCAAAGTAAGCAGCATATCGAGCAGGGTCCTCCTAATGCAGTTCCCCATGATTGGACCGCTACGCCAAGAAGTATCCCTTTCATGGACCCGATCGTTACAATATTTGGAAGCGTTAACCAAACTCCCCTGGGATCGAGTGCCTTGATCAGCTTGCTGCTTCCAAATTTCGGAAAAGCATTAGCTGATGACATTCCTAAGAAGGCCCACCCTGACCTAGAGAGCCACGATGTTTACGAGGACGACTTGTCCAATGATGGCGATGATTTTGATGACGGCTTGCAGGTGCCGCTGCTCTCGGATCAGGCAACCGCGAACAGGGAAGGAGTAGATCATCCCAGTTCCATTTCTCATGCTAGCAATCTGAGCTCACAACTCACAAGCAAGATCTTGCTAGAGCATGATGGGGAGCCTGTCGATACTACTGACATCGGCAGCGGGTGGAAGTTAGCGTGGAAAGGAGATGGCGGCTTGAAGAGGATGTTCTTTCACCAGCAGGACACTGCTCCTGCCAGTCCTCGGCAGGGGTTTCTCTCAACTTCCGGAGTCTACCCTCAGGATGAGAATGAATTCAGCCGTGTCTCTGCTCTCGTCAGCCGGTCGGCCCTCAGCACCAGAAAATTCCTTAGTCACCCGACAGCCGAGCCTGTCTTGGCAAATGAAGCTGCATCCAACGCGCCAATCTGGCAAGAGCTGCTTGATCTGGGTGTCATGCGTGCACTGTTAGTTGGAGTCGGTCTTCAGGTTCTCCAGCAGGTAAGAATCCAGTCATTCATCCATCTATTTCGTCATAACTCAAACCACAATCCGATCACGAACCTGTTTCGATCTTCGGTCAGGTGTCCGGCATCAATGGAGTTCTCTATTACACTCCCCAGATTCTCAAGAAAGCTGGGGTCGACGTTCTCCTGTCGAACCTGGGATTAAGCCCCGATTCTGCACCATTCCTAATTAGCTGCATCATGACCTTATCCGCACTTCCATGTGTCGCCATCGCCATGAAGCTCATGGATGTCGCCGGGCGAAGGTAAATTCATGACTTCTCACATTTCATTGCCCGAGGTTCTCCAATTGACCCCATTTCCCACGTGGTCATCAGGTTGCTTATGCTCTCGACAATCCCGATCCTGGTTATCTCGCTCCTCAGCCTAGTTGTGGCCAATGTCGTTAACCTCGGTTCCACCGCCTATGCAATCATTTCCAGCATTGGGGTCATGGTGTACGTGAGCAGCTTCGTCATGGCATTTGGGGTGATCCCAAACATTATCTGCTCGGAGATCTTCCCAACCAGGGTTCGTGGGGTGTGCATCACCATCTGCTCCCTCACGTACTGGGTAGGCAACATCTGCGTGACGTACTCAGTCCCTGTGATGCTCAACACCATCGGAATCGTCGGGCTGTTTGCGACCTATGCAGTCGGGTGCTTGGTCTCCTGGATCTTCGTGTTCCTAAGAGTCCCCGAAACCAAGGGAATGCCCCTGGAGGTCATCTCGGAGTTCTTTGCAGCAGGAGCAAAGGCCACTCATGAAACGTCAACGTAGCAGCGACATCAGCATCGTCAATAACCCCGCTGATGGCGAGCAGAGGGACTGCCTGACGGCCTCCAGGGATTGCGCCGGGAGGTCTTGAGTCATCAGAAGAAGCACTCCCGAAATTCTTACATCTTAATGAAGTCTTTTAAGTATTATTAGCCCGACTTTTTGTCCTATTTAACATGTGATTGTCGGATATGCTTCCAGATTATTGTTACCATTATTTCATAAATTAAGATATAATTATTTTTAAATTATGTGATTTTTAGGGTCAACATTCGGTATTTTCGTATTTCGAAATTTCGATTACCGAAATATCGAATTTTAAATACTTAAAATTTTAGATTCCGATCCCGATTTCGAATTTAAAATTCGATATTTCGATAAATTATCGAATTTTATTTCGGTAATTTAGTATTTACCAAATTACCGAATTTTTATTACCTTCGAGCATGAGAGTAAACATCTACTACACATTTTGAATCATTAAGTTGCACAATTTGCACGATCATGCAATGTCGGAATTTATTAAAAAAATTAAAAATTGTTTTTAAATACAAAATCGAAAAAACATCAACCCAATGTGTCATTGGTGTTATAAGAGCATGTAAAGAACATGTAATTATTGGGATTAATAGGTTCGACCTATTAATTTTTTATTAAATGGTGGCTCAAATTATATTAGCTGTGTAAAAATTCGGTATTCGATAAATATCGAATTTTTATTTTTTTTAATACCGATTCCAATACCAAATATTACTTTAATAAAAAAGTACTCTAAATTTAAATTCTAAATACCGAAATATCAATTCGAAATTTTCGAAATTTTTAAAATTCTTGAAATGATATACCCAAATTTTTTATATCCTGATTTTAGCCCACTCGAAACAAACAAGAAATAAAAAAAATTTGGATAATCATTTTGAAGGTCGAAGGGGTTTCGATTTCGACCGAGAAGGGCCAAACAAAGCAGATCGAATCGAACGACGCGAAGGATGATGCAATCCGATCCGACGACTGAAGTCTCGCCGGAGGATCAGCCGGGGATCCTCGTGATCGGGTCGTACGGCGTCGGGAAACGGACTCTCCTATCTCGTGAGTCTGAATTTTCTCTGGCTGTTTTCTCTCTGGCTGCCTTTGCTTCTTTCTTTCTTTCTTTTTTGATCCTGGGAAGTATTGATTGTATTCGGAAACTATGAGTCTAGGATTGGGGAATCCTGTCGTGATTTTGTGATTGGGACTGTAGCATTTCGTATGTCTTGAATTAGCTCCGAGGAGACAAAATGGTCTCGAGTTGCCTGCGCGAGGAGATATGTCTAGTAGGGATGTTTACCCTTGTTGGGATTTTTTTGTTTTAGGGCTGCTGTCAATTGAGTTCGAGGACGGTCCGGATACCTCTTCCGACGTATGGGTTCATGGGTATGTTCTGTTTCGTGGCTGTTGCATTTGGAGGTTTCGGTCTTTACACGAAAATCTCTCTTTTTTCGGGCCGCGGAGTTTCTCTGAAATGCAGGAAGCTTCTTTCATGTTTGGACAAACAGGTGGTGCATTAACACGAAGTACTATACTGCCGATGTCTCCGTATGGATGGCTCATCTCGGAGATGATTCTGAAATGCAATCACCTCCCACAAACAAGTTGACTGCCTTGGTTATGGTTTTTGATCTTAGCAAAGTGAGTCTCAGGTGTCATTTATTTTGTCTATTCTGGTAGATTTGTTATTATGGCATGGGATCATGCCCCTGTCAAGTGTCAGTAACACTTTTCTCTGCAGCCATCCTCGCTGACTTCTATCCGGAAGTGGGTGTCCAGGAATGACATAACGGATTTCGATATATTGCTGTGCATTGGGAATAAAGTGGACCTTGTCCCCAGTCATCCTGTTCATGTTGAATACAGGAGGAAGATTCAGAATATTGGGGATGAGAGTATTGACTATTATGCAGCTCTAGATGAGTGTGGAATCTCTGAAAGTGAAGGTAGCAGTTTGTTGGGGAATGATAGATCCGCCTTGGAGATCAGAGATTCATGTTTGGAATGGTGTGTTGATAACAACATCGAATATATGGAAGCCTGTGCTTCCAGCCCAGAGTTTGACAAATGTATGACCTCTGTGTCTATTAAGCTCGTTCCTCTGTACTGTTTTTTGATCTGTTGTGAGCCGTTCACTGATAAAGTAGTGATTGCCTAACAGGTTTATCGATGGAGGGTGATTCACAAGGATTGGAACGTCTATTTGGCGCTCTCTCTGCACATATGTGGCCTGGCATGGTCTTGAAATCCGGTGATAAAGTCAGCCAGCCGTCTTTGCCAGAAAGGGAAGGTGGGTTGTTACAGCATCGCAATGGAATGTACTTTTCAACATGGCCAGACTTCTGATTCACCCATTAACACTTGGTGCAGAGGTTTCAGAAGAAGAATCTGATTATGAGCTAGAGTATGAAATATTATCAGCTGGTTCTGCAGAACAATGGGCCGATGCAGAGGATGGGTGGGTATCAGCCCCTGCTATTGGAGCTGACTCAGATGTCGGAGGATCTAGTTCCAATCTTTCTGGTGGCGAAAACAATCAAGACCAAAAACAAGGATGCAATGCTGCTGGTCAGCTTGCCTCTACAGCGGACACTTCTGCGATGGAGGATGATGATGGTGTTGAGCATAACAAACCAGAGGGTGTCGATCCGTGTGAAGCCAAAGAAGATAAAGAATTAGACTTTGAGGATTTGGAACAACTGATGTTTGAGATTGGCAATATGCGCAGCAACCTGCGCTTGATGCCAGACTTCCAGAGGAGGGAGATGGCTGCGAAGCTTGCCATGAAAATGGCTTCCATGTTTGGTGGAACCAGCGACGAAGACGATTAAACTCATTAGAAAGATGGACCTTCTTTTTAGAGCATTGCCTCTTGGGGCACATCAACCTGATCTGCCAAAAAGTCTTCAGTCGGAGTCGCTGTCCGTAGGCCTTTCTTCGGTGGTTAGAATTTAGCGTTTCCTGCGATTCCGACATGCCACCTTAGGCCAGTTACAGTTGAGGAAAACGATCCCGCTAGTCAGTGATCATGGATGGCTAATCCTTTCAGTGGATATGTTACTACTGATTGTTTTCCTTGGTATGTTTCTGGGTCTGTAGTATGTATGCATTCCATGATCCAGATTCGCCGCCACCGAAACCAGACCCGGCAGCCGCCATGATAAGAACAACGAATTTGAGCTTTTTCTGTTATTCGTTCCTTATCCTTATCGCAGATGCCCTGTATCCTCTGGCGAATCCCCTTAGTTTTGTCTTGAAAAACATCACTTTGTGACCATTTTTCGAGTGCAAATGGCGGGTAAAGTGCGGGCTCACATGAAGGAAAGGAGGGGTGTGAGACTTTATTCGATCTTCTTTCACTTTTTTTGCCTTCTTGGTAGAACGAGTGTAAAGTTAAAGTGTGCTTGCTTGCTTGTCAGTTGGGGTTGGGGATGGGGATAAGAAAAATCTTCTTCTTCTTGCAGAACTCACCACTTTTAGCTCCAACACTTCATTATGTGATTTATACCAACTCCCAACTACCTTCTTATATTATATTATACATATTTTAACATTTACTTCATTCATGTAAAGATTCTCACTTAAGACAACCTTCGGACAAGCTCTCGTTTTTCCTTTTTCTCTTTTCATTTGATTCATAATTATGATGTTCTGTTCTTAAGCAACTACTTCCTGGGGTTAAATTAACAAAGACTAGTAAAGTAACTTGTGACACCGGGTCGAAAACGTTCTTATACAAATCTAAATTACACATTTGCATTAGGACATTTCATGATCATACCAGTCGTTGCCTTTTTCTTCCCGCACCTTCGGATAGGCTGCATTCGCAGACCCGGACCGCCAGTCGGTTTGTTCCGAGTCACTGTACGAACAAGGCCGTCCTATTCGCGGAATCCTCAACCTAAATTGATCCGTAGCTGAACCCAGGTTTGTGAGCCGATCTATGCTTTCTATGTGAATTCGGGTGCATCGCTGGAATTCGTCTGACGCCCAATCAAGGCAAGAAACCTGCGGCGGGGATGCTAGAACTAGTGCTGGGGTCGCAGGTCGTCCTCTTAACCTCCTCGGCCGTGGCGGCGCCGCACCTCCCACACGTCTTGCTGATGACCAGGACAGTCCGGCACTTGGGGCAGGAGGAGTGTTTCCCCAGCCAGGTGTCGACGCAGGTCACGTGGAACCGATGGCCGCACTGCGGCAGAACCCGGATCTCCTCGCCGTCCGCGAATTCGGCCAAGCAAATCGCGCACTCGTTGTTCTCATCGCTGTCGGCAACGCCCCCGCCGTCAACATCCCCATCGCCCTGCCGCTTGGAGGGCCCCGCGGTGTAGGTGAACTTGGGGAGGGAACGGAGGGTTTTCTTCTTGAGGCCCTTGTTGGATGCTGCCGCTGAGGAGGAGGCGGCGGCGGTGTTGCGGCGGAAGAGGGTGCAGCGAGCGACAGCGAAGAGGCCGAGGACGCAGATGAGGGCGCAGAGGAGAGCGGCGAGGATCACAACGAATTCGGACTCGACGTTGGGCTGCTCAGCTGGGGCCTGGGCTGCGGAGGAGGGCGGCGGCGGAGGAGGAGGCGGCCGAGGCATGATTTGGCATAGAGAGAAGACCAGACAAGGGATGAATAAAAAGGATAATGATTTTTTTTCTCGTTCCTATGAGAAGAGATGTAAGAAGTAGAAGAAGAAGGAGGAGGAGGAGGTGAGAAAGGGATGGACCGAACTTTTGGACTATTATTATTATTTTTTATTATTTATAAAAATTATAACATGATTTGGTTATTACATTATTGAGTGCGTTCATTCTAATTGATTATTTTTTTTTTTTTAAAAGAAAAGGACTTACAACAGAACAGAGTGACCCAAATTTATGGAACGTTGATTCATGGGATAAGAACAAGGGGGGAGGGTAAGGGGTGGTTATGTTACATCTTACCTAGTCCTTTTTTCTTTATCACTTATCTTTTGTTCATTTGCTTGGATGAATAGATTTGTTTCTGTATCTCATGTGGGGATGGGAGGCCGAACACTGATGATGGGTTGCGATGACCGTCGAAGAAGAGAGTATACGCCAGTTTAACACCCGGGTCTTATCAGTTTTATTTGTTCACTCGTTCGCCTGAAGGGGGGTGAGGTCGGGTTCCGACAAACGCTGTAAGAAACTTTTGGGGCGGGGGGGGGGGGGGTTCATCTATCTTTGGTTGGGTTTTGGTTTTGGGCTTAATGGATAGACAGCGACGAGTGAACTGTCGGTAATTAGGGGGGGAGGGGGGGTCTTATCCGTTGCGTAGGGGGGACACGGGGCCGGTCATTTTCGTCTTAATCATGTAATGACAAATATGTATGTGGAGCATGAGAAAGTGTGTGTTAGATAGATGAATGTGGTTGTCCAGTTCATAAAATATATAATGACACGCGTGACGCCACAGAGAGGTGGTTAACATGGCCCCTAATGTTCTTCTGGGCCACAAAGAAAAGAACTCAAACCTACCTTTTGTTTTGTAACATTGTCGGAATTTGTAGCCGACTCATTAATAAATTTTTTTATTATACTTTGCCGCCTCGGCCCATTGTTTCGGCTTCCCAGCCAAAAACCGTCAGCCACTCACTCCCCTCCTCCAAATATTTACTACTAAACCAAAACCTCGGATTTCTCTTGATTCGTCCACCAATGGGATTGGGATGATGCAAAGAGTAGATGCAATTTCTGGAATACAAAATTAATTTTGGGCGATGTACCCCCACAAACAACAGCCATTAATAATAATAGCACAGAAAGAGTCTTGGCTGGATTGATTTTAGGAAAGCCCTCTAATAATTTAAGGTAGAGACATAATCATGTTTGCCCATTCTTCTGTGTTTTAATAAGAATTGAAGTTTCCTTTTTCGTGGGAAGGAAGGTGCATTTTGTCTGTCATCTCATAATGTTTAGTAATTGGAAAGTTGACTCTCATTCCCTTCCCCCACAAACCCCATCTCATTCAAAAACAACCCCCATGATTCCAGTTTTTATTTTTATTTTATAATTCAATTCATCTCCTCTTAAAAAAAAAAAAAAACAGTTCAGGATTCTTGTATGTAACCTGTAATGAAATCAATTTCCTTTCCATGGAGCCAAAACATCACCATAATTATGCGACAGGGTACATCATCCTACTATTTAATAATAAGGTTATATGAAAAAATAAAAACTAAGATTCGAACAATTAGCTACCAATAAACGTGTATACGATGATCACGTTTGTTTGGGCGGACCGAGCTCGACGTACGACAAGTTGTCGTCTTCTTCGCGGTTGCCATTTTCCTCAGGATGAAGCAGTTCAGTTACTTGAACTCTGTGGTCGTCGCGGTGGCCTTGTCTTGTGATGGACTCCTTGGGCGGTAATGGTGGGGGTGATAATGGATCTGTTTCGGAATCGGACCCGCTGTGATCCTCGTACATGTACGGGCGAGTCGAGTGACCTGTTGTCTTGAATCGATGTAGTGCAGGTCCGGATGTGGAACTCGCGGTGTAGGACGGGCCAGATGTTGCGCTCTCTGTTTCTTTTCCCAACGTTATAACTGCGGATTTGCCGCCTTTTCCTAGCCCACGCTTCTTCACGTCCATGTGCCACTTCTTGAGGGCCTTCGAGGTCTGCTCATCGAAGATTGATTTCTTCATACACGAACCCATCTGCGAAGGAAAAAATAAAGCTGTCATTTGCATTGACCTCCTTGTCCGAGAAACGGTTCTCAATAGTTTTTGTCCCCGAGGTCGAGTCGTACCTGGGTTACAAGAGCATAGAGAGGCAATGTGGCGTAACTGCACACGAATAAGGTGCCGAGTCTACAAAAACAGCGTGTATACTCATTCGTCAGTGTTCGATCCTGTATGATGAAGAGAAACACTTTGGTTGTGAGAACAATCGATTGAACTGACCCTATGCCAACTTTAGCGATCGCAAGTCTTAAATTGTCGTGGAAGCAGGAATGCAATCCGAATGAGTACTGCACGTCGAACGAGTAGCAGAAATCATCAGTGGTCGAAGACGACTCCCCGAGAGTGGAGTAAGGTAAAGGCTAGTATTACCAAAATCCAGAGAAAGTATGTTATCTGGAATGCGTTCTGCGCAAAAACCACACGAGATTTCAGTAAGAAGGAACCGCAAATGAGCAAATTCAAAGAGAACAAGTACCTGGAACAATGCGAAATGTATGAGGTGAAGAACGAGTTGCGGCCGTCCAAACCAGAAGTACTTGTCCGAGCCCTGGACAAGAGGTATCCCTTGGACAACAGCGTGCCTTTCTGCTATCTCAAGCGCCATTTTCGTTAGAATCAACTGAAGCTCTGTCCCGACTGCTAATATTATCTGCAAAACACCGAGACTAAATACCATGTACTCATTGTACACCTTGCGAATCAGACAAATACGTCATTTTTCAGGGAAACTCACAATCGGTGGGATCAATGAGGCCCAGAACAGCGCATGCCATCCTGTGAAAACAATATGAATGTCAAAACAGTGATCGAATCAACTTCCGAACGCGTTAGCTTCTGCATAATCACTTGTCTGTGCATACGATGAGGTACCTCTGACATTGAGAAGCAAGAAGACCACGAATGATGTCCACAACACAGGGCTGGTGAAATGAAGATCCTCAGTCCGGGCTAGCCAAAGTGGTCGGAAGATTAGATTAGGCTGTTTCATTACCTTATGCCGACCATGTCTTTGAAATCGTCTTCCAGAGACCTTTTTATGTACTTCTGGAAATTAAACTTACTTCCCGGAGCTAAATGAACCTGCGAGAAGAGGCCTTCGGCTTTTAATAGGAGACATTCGACGGCGTAAGCAGAGAAAATTGCAGCTGGTTTGCTTACAGAGATGAAACCGTTGCGCAACGTGAAGTAGTCGGATCTACTCACGGATTTGAAGAATTGCCTGAAGAAGCAGCCCTGCGATCAACTCGATTAGTCCTTCACAATCTGTGGCAACAGAAAAACGGGCATAACTTACGATGTAGAAGAACACAGGTATCCGAGTCCAGAAACTGGTGTGAGCTCGAACGAACGACGTCTCATGTGTGAGCCTGAACCGAGACGGATCTACAGATAACCAAGGCCGCAACTGATATTCAATATCTGCACATTGCAAATCCACTTCCTTGCATGGTGAAGCGAAATTTGGATGTACCGTTCGAGAACTCAAAATCTTGCGACTGAGTTTCCAGCTCCCATTTCTTCCAACCACGGATCTGACAATTCATTCACCTCCGATCAGCTCCCCAAATTAAAAATACTCGGACATCATCACAGATTCATTTCGTTAATGGTCTAACAAACACCTTCAATCTGCCGAGAGCCATCATCACCGCGCTGTAAGAAACATGGAAGACCGCCAAGAAGAAAATCAGGATATGCAGCTGATGCAACCCGTTCACCGAGATAAGTGGTTCATGCCCCTGCCCAGAACACCAGAGAGACCACCCGCATCAGCACATGTCCAAAATCCCACGACTCGGTAACCCAGCTCCACCTACCGTCTTACAACTCGGGGCAAAATTGCCGGCAGCGAGAACCCTCCTCTCCCAGAGCCGTCTCCTGTTCCCGGAAGACACGGCCTTCTCCAACCCGCAAGGCAGAAAGGTGTCAGCGACCTTCTGGGGGACGCATATGCGGGCGATGTAACTCTGGCCGAAAGTCAGGAGCAAGGAAATGAACCCCAGAATCATCAACTCTGTACAAAAACAGCCATTAATACGAGTTTCAAAAAACAGAAAACAGAAAACCAGAACCATAACCGCAGGGAGAAATTATTACCGTCTTTGACCTTGTCGAGAGCCTCACGCAGAGCCTTCTTGTGCTTGTCGGTCAGCCACTTTCGAATCCCCAATACACACACACACCCCACAAAACATGTGAACCATTTCAGCAAGACAGTGTCGTGAACAAGAAGAACAGGGGAGGGCGTCCAAACCAATACCTGGCCTGCTTTGTGGATGGATTTCTCCAGGACGAGGGATATGATGATGAATCCGGCACAGACTGCGGCCACAGCCCACGTCGCGGTCCTATCAAGCTCCCTCGACTGAGCGCCCCCTTCCCCTCCTCCTGCCATCCGAGCCCCGTTTCAACGTCTCTTACCTTTATTTTTTTTTCTGGTCTTATCCTGGAGTGTATCCGGAACAATCGATCAAAAGAGGACTTTTTTGGAAAATGAACCGATGATGATGATGATGGCGAATGTTCGTCGCTGTTGTTTATATTATTAGTAGGGAGGGGAGGGTGAAGTGAAATGGTAAGTTGCATTCTTGCATGGCCGTTTCTTTTTACTACAATGGAAGTAAATATTGGCCAGTTTTTGTAAGAAAACAAGGTTGAAACACATCCCATTGACTTTACTATGCTTTATACTTTTTTTTTTTTGGGGGGGGGGTGGGGTGTCAGAGATTAGGGAAGACCAGATACTAATAATTTTACTAGTGGTGTTCTGTTCTTTGTTTCATGTATGATTACGTGTTAGATAGGGAAGAGGGATGCTGACTCTAGTTTAGTTGAAGTCTTAATTCTTTTTAAGAGAATTAAGAAATGCCTTTTTATGTAATAGTATAAAAAAAAATTGAAATTATTTGCCTTAATTAATAATGAGATATAAATAATGATGTCAATGACAACAGGACGGTCCATTTGATTGGGTTCTATCTAAACTACCGGCGATTATAACATTGACTGTCGATTCTTCCTTTCCCTTGTTTGTGTTGTTTGGTCTCTGACTAAGACTGGGAGAAGGAAAAATCGCTGAGACATATTTCCCCCCTCTTGTCCGAATCCTCTGGCCTCCTCGGCGCCACGGCTGCCGGGGCGACTGCCACGGTCCCCTCATTCTCGGACAACTCTGTTTCCGAGTGGTACGACTGGGGCGAGTTCATAACGTTCTCCAAGTCCGGGGTGCTGCTGTTGTTCTTGTACTTGTGGAGTAGGTGCAGGGGCGACGATCCCCGGCTCGGGGTGTTATCCCCGCTCATGAAGCTCATCCGCGATGGGCTCTCCCCTGGACCAACAATGCTTCCGCCCCGGTGCTTCCTCCTTTCCCTTGCGGCCTTCTGCCAGTTCCTGAGCGCCTTCGCCGTCTGCTCCTCGAATATCGCCTTCTTCATGTGCGATCCCATCTGAGGAATAAAAAACTGTGAGCATTTGAGGACGCGTCGGGGCATAGAATTATTGATGGGCGTAACAGATGGTTCGTTTCCGAGGCGCTCGCCTGAGTTATGAGAGCGTAGAGAGGGAAGGTGATGTAGCTGCACAAGAACTGCAGGACCACGCCGAGGCACACCCTCACGAGTACTTCGACTAGCCTCTCGTGGAAGCAGGACTTCAAACTGAACTCATACTGCACGTGACAAGACGTAAACATGTGCGCCATTAAGAGAAAGATGAGTTTGGTGATGGAAGATGTCGTCGAAGCAACTGGGTATCCGAGAGCAGATAAACTACCCATGTCCAGAGGAAATAGGCCATCTGAAAGGCGTTCTGGAACAGAGTGAAGTGGATGAGGAAGAGGATGAAGTTGGGTCGGTTGAACCAGAAGTACTTGTTGCTCGGCTCCACTACCGGGGCGCCTTTCACTACCGTGGTCTTGTCTTGGATCTCCTGAGCCATCTCCATGATGATTATCTCGAGCTTGGTCCCGACCACCAAGAGTATCTGTCAATGTTACAATACAGAATCAGGCTTAATCACTTCTCAAAAACTACAGACATCTCCGTCGGATGGCATCACAGATCGAGAATGTATCTTACCACTAACGGTAGAAAGGAGACGAGTGAAAGTGCATATGTCCCTGGATAGAGTCATGAAATAGGGTTTCTTAGCTCGAAGTTTTCAGCGAAAGAGCACTTGATCATCGGTTTGATAAATTTTTATTTTACCGTAGACGTTCGATACTTGAAAAACGATGCAGCAGATCCACAGTGGTATGCTGCAATACAGAGACGTAGGCTCGTTCAGGGGAGGTGGACATGTAATTATTCAAAACAGAAGCCGATCGAGGAAGATGAGTGAACCTGATTCCAACGACGACCTTGAAATCATCTTCCATTGACCTCTTGATATACTTGTGGAAATCGAACTTGCTGCCTGGTGCGAAATGCGCCTAAAATTTTAAAAACCAATAACTTCAGTTCGTGGAGTAAAGATGCCGGACAAGCTGAACGGGCAGTCGGAGAATTCTTACATTTATAAACCCGTGTCTCATCGTCAAGTAATCGATCTTCGTGACCGAATGGAAGAACTGACGGAAAAAGGCCACCTGCAAGTGTTTAAGTGCCCATGATCTGATTAAGTTTGGTTTGGTTCGACTATAGAAAGGACTTAGATAATGATGCTTACAATCCATCTGAGAACGGGAGTCCTCGAAATGCCACTGTGTCGTCGAACAAACGATGTCTGGTGAGTCAATCTGAACCTCGACGGATCTGTAACTCAATTTTACGACTGTTAAGTCTTATGTTTGGGCCAGCCATCTGGAAAGCAGTAAAGAATGGCAATTACCGTTACTGAACTGATATTCGAGAGAAGTCGTCTCCTGCTCCCACGATTTCCACTTCTTCATCTGTTTGAAAAACAGTTCGTGTCACAGGTCAGTTCGTAGAACATTTTGGCGAGTCTTTAGGAAGCACGAAATGACAGCATTGTTACCTTGGCTTTTGCAAGGAAGATGGTGATGATACTGTAGAGGACGTGGAAACCAGCGAGCACGAATATGAAGATGTGAAGTTGATGGACTCCAGACTGCGAAATTAGTGGGACCTTTCCCTGAAAGACAATACACAAATCCACAAAACGTTGATCATAGAATCTAGGCATTCCCAACTACAATCTTACAACTGGAGAATGAGTCATCCGATTACGTGTTTGGAGCAGTGATCGCTTCCCGCAGCAGCTGCCAGGCTACGACGCCAGGGGAATTGATCATCGACGTCCCACAACAACCTCCTGTCGTTCTTAGCACTAGGGGGTGCATCATCCTTTACTTCTTTGGTACTGTTCTCCTTTATGCACGGTAACATGATACTCCCGTAATGCTCAGGGATGCATATCTCGGAGATCGTCCGCGTTCCCACTGTTATCAGCAGCGATATGAATCCCAGCAGCATTAACTCTGTATTCCAACCCAGAAAAGAATCACGAAATCAAGCTTCTGGAAAACGATTCCCAAGTACGCACAAGACTAGGCGAGGACGCCTCACCCGACTTAATCTTCTCTAGTGCTTCAAGCATGGCCTTCTTGTTCCTCTTCTTGAACCACTACAGCATACGACAGGTGGACAGAAATCAATCCCCGGACGACAAAACCCGCAAGAAACAATTCACGAGGCAGACTGCCGGGGACGCGACCCGTGATACTCACCGCCCCAAGCTTGTGGATGGCGAGCTCTATTACTACAGAGATGATCACAAAGACTGCAGTCACAACAGCCACCGCCCATGTAGGCGTATCCTTGAGCGACCGGTCTCCATCTCCAGCGCCTGCAGCCATCTTCTCGCAAAAGGCATTCACAGAAAAATCCCGAGCAAACCGAGGGGAGGAAAGGAGCTCTTGGTTATGCCATTGGCACAATATATCTTAATGCCCAGAAAAAGCAAGAGAACAAACACAAAGAGACTTAGCCAATGGCCGGCCAAGGACAATAAACCTTGTCTTAGTATTTAACTATGTTGTCCCGGATGATGACAATCCTCGGGATGTTAGAAAATGGCATAAAAATTCACATCATTATCATCATCAGTACCACGTCAAAGTTATCTTAAATATAGACTCAAATACTAACTTATTTCACCATTCGAATCCAATTACGTGCGTCTCTCTCCCCTCATTTGGCTGCATTGTTACCAATCCTAAGCTTTATATATAAGGAAAAAACATGAGCATTGACAGATGATGTCTAAAAATGTCATCTGGGTTTCATCATCCTTTTCCTTGGACTCATCCCAACCCAAGGGCTTAACCCTCTGTTGTCACCATTAGAGAGAAGAGATCTATTTTTTTTTTCTTAATCACCTCAACCAGCCTATGGGTAAAAAGGGTAATATTTAGCCAAGGAATTGGCATGGCACGGTTTGTTTCCATCGAGGGTCTCGGCTCACCCTCACCCCTAAAAGAGAATCTCGGACCAGGTCTGGGCTTTCCGGGTCGCCGACACGTGTCCCTTCTGGCACTTTCTACTGTCGGAGCAGCGAGACGCGTTCAAGCCGCTCTATTGGCCCTCGAATTAGACAAATATAAGAATGGCCCGGGCCTGATGTATTCTTATTGGGCCTAAGGGAAAGCCCGTAAATCAGATGGACAACAGCTACCCGATGATGCTTTAGTTTTTGTTGTAGGACTAGGATGTGAGTCTTCGGCTGCTTTTATCATGAGCTCGCTCGAGGTCGACGCTTCGTGTAGCGGTAGCCTGAGTGATGAATTCAACTCGAGTGCACCGTAAAACTGTTGACAGTCTCTTTAACGTCGAAGGATGATGTATTTGGCGTTATCCGACGGCCTGGCTGATCTACTCAAGCCATCGCCTTATATTGCAAGCCTTGGAGTCAATTCTGGATGCCTAAAAAAACCACCTGGAAAAGACCGTAAAAAAAATAATGTGTTCTATCGTGCCAATGATCATGGACATCATTACATGGTCCCTCGAGGTGGGTACTAGTTCATTTTCTTAGGGTGGTCCAAACCTTCACATTGCATCCCTTCTAACTCAACTGTTGTTATTTCAAAAGACCGACTCGTTTGAAGCTGGAGATCATCATCGACAGGCCGGGAAGAGGAGAGGAGAGGAGAGGAGCGGAGCGAACGTGGGGGCAGGCGTGTTCTTGTTTCGTCGGCTTGTCAATAATGTCAAGTAACTTTCAATACACAGACAAAAAACAAAGGGGGTGTCATGCACATGAGGCCTCTTCTCTTCATCGCAATCCCTTTTCCTTTAGTTGCTGGTGAAGTAATCACAGCAAAAGGACAGAATCAATGGTTAGATTGGGAAAGAGGAGGAGGTTTAATTTCCTGAACTTTATAGGAATTTGTTGATTTTAAGACATTGTTTAACACGTCGATCCCGACAGCATTTTTCAATCGTAAAGAAAACACCATGAACAAAGAGATCATCATCGTCCTTCTTCCCTCTTCTCCTCCGACATTCTCAACCCCCCGCCCCAGGAGCTTCCTCGGGAGGGTCCCTCCCCCTTGGCCGTACTTCCGTCTGTATCTCTGCCGAAGAAGGGGTAACTTTCCCGAGTTGTTCTGGTGGTGATGGTTGTCGGCTTGTTCATCAAGAGTGCATCTTGTCTCTGTCTTGCATGAGAAATTCAGATAGTTCATCCTTCCCTTAAAACATGTCTCCTTCCTCTTCCTTATTATTATTAATTTCTTTATGATAATAATAATAATAATAAAAGAAGCGATGAGGGGACAAGTGAAGAGTATGTTCCCCAGAAATTTCCTTTTTAATAATAAATACGAAAGTTATTTGTGCCCAGTTATATATATATATATATATATATATATATGCACTATTCGGGGAGCCACGAACTATCATTAATAAGTGGTAAAGCTACAGTTCATTACATAATTCCCCTAAGACAGCATTAGCCTTGGGACCATCCATCATGTTGTAATGTGGTGTTTGTTCCTCCTCTTCTTTTGTCTCGCAGGGTTTTGATCTTCTTTGCTGGGTTTAGGACACAGCCCGAGTCTTGGCCGGTTGATTCTTGGGGGTGGTTGTTCTGGAAGTTCTTTTTGAAAGGGGCGAAGGGAGATGGGCTTCTGGACACTGTTTCAGGTGGCTTCGGTGCCAAATTTACTAGTCCTGTTGATAAGCCTGGTTGGAGCTTTCCTGGCCTCCAAGCACTACAATCTCCTCACCGAAGATGCCCGGAAGTCCCTCAACAAGGTCGGTTCGCTTCCCACTCTGGCTCAACCTGACATGTCTTTCCTTGTATTATTTAGACCTGAGCGTAGTGGCGATCAAAAGGTTTTGGGAGTGGTGTGGTGCAGGTAGTGTTCATGGTGTTCACCCCGAGCTTGATGTTCGCCAGCCTCGTGAAGACCGTCACCTTCGAAGATGTCATCTCCTGGTAGGAAATAGTCATCCGTTCCCGCCCTTGGGAGAGTTCTGTTTTGAAGCTTTTCAGAATTTTGTCCTCTCGTGATGTAGGTGGTTCATGCCGGTGAACATCGCCCTTACGTTCCTAGTCGGATGGATACTAGGATGGATCGTCGTGAAGTTGGTCAAACCGAGTCCTCATCTCGAAGGATTGGTAATTGCTGTGAGTTCATCAGGTAAGGTAGCTCTGGATTGTCTTTCATTTCCGAAAATTTTTATAGCAAGAAGTTCTGTGCAGACATTCATAATTTCTTTCTTTGTATCCAGGAAACCTGGGGAATCTCATGCTTATCATTGTGCCTGCGATCTGTAAAGAAGATGGCAGCCCTTTTGGCGACAAGGGCATCTGCCGCACAGTCGGGCTTTCATATGCGTCCTTCTCGATGGCGGTAATTGAAAAGGAAAACCCAGATTATTGTAAAGGTGTTTGTTGTCATAGTGAATGGTCTGAGTACTCGGTCGGAATCTGACCATTTTGCGAACAGCTAGGAGGATTCTTCGTCTGGACTTACACGTTTCAATTAATACGAAGATCGTGCACAAAATACAAAGAACTTCAAGCAGAGGAGAACAGGTCCAAGGTTCCGAACAGCGACTTCAATGTCAATACGGAAGCACCCCTTCTCGAAAGAGAAGATAAAGGAAAAATGCCTGATAGTGACAAAGCCGAAAAGTCGATTGAAGATGTCGAAAGTCAGGCGGTGAGTTCTTCTTGAATTGAAATGGTCTTTTTATGTCAAAGATGTTGTTGCGTGTTCTTTGTAATAAGAGACCGAAGGAAAACTTAATGGTCCAGGAATTAAACAGTGACGCAAAATGGGAGCCATCGAACTTCAGTAAGATTGGTGAGTGCCTTCACCAGATTCTGGAGGAGTTGATGACACCTCCGACCATGGCTGTGGTGGGTGTTTCTTTCGCACTTCGACACGATTATTTCCCTCTCATGAACATGGGTCGAAATATTTGAATCGATCATGACAGTCTGGGGAACATCCGATCAGGTCATTGGGTTTGCTTTTGGTTCCGTCTCATGGCTGAGGAATCTCATCATAGGCAACGGAGCTCCATTTCGCGTGTTACTGGAATCCATTAAATTGCTCGGGCAAGTGAACACTCGAAATCAAACCCCAGCGATTCCGCTGTCCAATCTTCCCTAACGAACAATGTCCATGGTGCAGGGATGGAACAATACCTTGCATAACCCTGATATTGGGTGGCAACCTCACTAAAGGCGAGACTCTGAATTCTCCTAAAAGCTTATCAAATCAGAGTCAGAAAACTTAGACTTATGTCCTAACCTTTGCACGGTTTTCTAGGTTTCCGCTCATCGAAGATCGGCCCATTGGTCGTCATTGGGGTTTTACTCGTTAGGTTCGTCATATCACCTGCAATCGGGATCTGGGTAGTGAAAGCAGCGGACAACCTTGGGTTCCTTCCGTCAGCCCCACTGTACCGCTATGTCCTAATGGTGCAGTTCACAATGCCGCCAGCGATGAATATTGGTAACATCACAACCATGGCCAATGCTTTCCTCCATTTATGCCAAAATCAAGTTAAAGGAGATCTAAAACTGTTGGAAATGTCTAAACATGGGAATTTTGCAGGAACAATGACTCAGCTATTTGGTGTTGGTAATGAGGAGTGCTCTGTCCTGTTCTTCTGGACATACCTGGTTGCCGCGTTGGCACTCACTCTCTGGTCGACTTTCTTCATGTGGATATTGTCATGAAAAGAGAAAAATCACTTCTTCATCGGAAGAAGACGAAGGGGAAGACTAATTCATCTCAAATTGTATAATATGTCAAGAGACACACTGCTTATAGCCTCAAGAGGGAAGCCGATCCAAAGAAACTTGTGCAGTCTGTTTCTGTGTCATTTCTTTTCCTTCAAGTGAGAACTTTTTCATTTGTTAGCTCTTTTGTAGTTTCCAGATTATCAATGGCCTTTCAATTCTGATTGTTTGCTCCCATCAGCTTCGATATCAGCTCAAGAACGATGCACTAAAGAAACCTGAGATGTAATGAAATAACGTTAACATGAAAATATTATAATCTGCTGTATGTAATGACAAGACAGAGTCTACACTCCCAGAAGAGATGTATTGTTTTTGCCTGATTCTATCTTGGTGTTCATACCTCAAGCGCAAGAGTACATGACTTACATCAAAGATACAGACTTTTCTCAAAACTCAGCAGCCAGAATTCGAGTCTACTGAGATCTGAATACTTTGACTCAGGAGAAGTTAACTGCAGCAGTGAGGTCTGGCTCCAGAGCAGCCTAAATAAGGGTAAGCTGGAGTTTTGGACGATTCGGCTGAGGCTCCACAACTTCCAGGTGGATGTTTACCCTCTGCAGAACCCCATAGCTAATGGTGCCATCCATCTTCTTTATCTTTTGCTGTTGCTCATCTACGAACCACTCCCCGCCTCCCTTCTCACCCCTCTCTGTTAGGTATACAGGTCCTTCAATGCCATACCTGTATATCAATCCATAGTTAATACAAGCAGAAAGTCCCCTGTCCTTTAAATTCAAGTGAGAATGACGGGGCAGGAGATGATTAGTGGTCAAATATATTGACTCGCTTGTTCATCTAGTAAAATATGACTGATAATGAGGATCAATTAAACAAATGATACAAGATAAAATACTAATGAATGTAGCAACTTTTTAACAAAGCCTCAGTAAGGAATTTTTCAAAAATCTGCCAACGGAGCTCTCTCCATTTTCGTCCTTAATCTTTTTCTTTTTCCTTTTCCATCCTTTGGTATTTGGGACCTCTTCTATCATCATTCAAACCTCTAATTCAGAACTATGCTTCCAATTCAATCTAACAGACTGTCGCTGAAATCTTAAGCCCATGTATCCCTTAGCCAAGCTCTGTTTTCAAATATATAGATTATAGCAGTTCATAACCACGGCCTCGTTCAAGAAAGCCTCGTATACCAAATAATGAAAATCTGGAGGACGTTGAAATGTAATTTGAAACAGAACACGCCTCAAATGAATCATCAAGGAGAGTTACAGCTTACTTGGGAACAAACACGATGAATCCATTTGATCGTATCTTAACAATTCTTGCCTCAGTTTCGGTTGGCCTACAGGAGAAACGAACAGTCTAGCATGTCAGCAAATGTTTGAGGATAAGAAAGCAGATTGCTTTTTCAACCTGATTACTGCGTAATAGTGTAAATCCTGTTAGTCCATCACCACCCAAAAGAACATACATTACTGGCTAGAAAAGGTTCAGGGTATTGTGCATTCTACCCACGGATGGTTCGAAGTTGAGGTTGCACGTGTGTCCTGGTGAGAGAGGGAGAGAAGAACATACCTGTTTCTGAAGAAAATAAGAGTATGCAGCTCCACTGATGCTCGACTTGCCATCTGAGCATTTCTGTGCCGGTAATTTAAATCTAATATAAAAAAGGTGAACATCAATTAGCATAGTTATCAATTACACAAGAAATTAGCATAACTGTGATCAAACATAGCAAATATCAAGATAAGAGAAGCTGTATTTTGAGCCATGAGAGCAATTGAAAGAATTTAAAGCTAGAGCTACAAAAGCTGCTAAAATTTTAAATGAATAGTTTGTCTTACTATCGGCAACACTAGTCAGCTGGGGTCTGTCTTGAAAGACTGCAGGCAACTTGTATATTCCCAATGATGCTGCAAGCAACCTGTGGACAATGACATCTGCAGAAGGTTTTAATTTCACAAGGTCACATAGACTATGAGTTTCACCGTTTAACATTAGCATTCACATTGTCATCTAACCAGCATATCGTCGAATAGGAGAGGTAAAATGTGCATATAGAGGAGCAGCCAGCCCATAATGATGATATTCTGGTGGAGTCAAGTCTCCGCTACAGAAGTAAACAGCCTATTCAACAGCAAAAGTTAAATGTGAAAAGAAAGTCATGGCAGCCGAGAACAGAGCACACAAAGAAGATACATCTTTTTTGATTCTGTTCAATTACCTGTGTCATGCACCTGGTTGTAAGTATTCTTATCAGCTTGTTGAAATAAGGATCCTCTCCCTGAAAAAGAACTTTAACATGAGCATCGTGAAGTATGATATCGTATGGAAAATTCTAGATACTTATGAGAAAAGGTTGGTGAACGCTGAGACTGATAAAGTAGGCAAAAGGAAAGAAAATAATAATACGCAAAACCAAATTTAAAGGGAATTCTTACAATAGCATTGTCTAGTGAATCAGCGAGAGCTTTTGATGAAGTGACATCTAAGTTTATGCCAACAGAAGCAGCAGTCCGCAGCAATGGCTCAAGCATTTCTCTTGTAGGCGTAGGATGACGCCTAAAACCACGGCATAGGATAAAAAATGAGCATAATTTGTAAGATACTCATATGACCCTCCAGCACATGCAAGGACAAAGGGATGCACAAGTGAAGGTTCATGCTATTAAATCAGGACAGGAATTCCAATTTTAACAATGATAATATCATTGAGGACGGAAGACAAAATGGACCTATAAAACCACGAGTACCTTAGCAACGAGCACAGAGGATAGTGTTCCAGAATCTTCCCCGCAACAGACACATTAGCAGCCAGCATAAACTCCTCGACCATTTGGTTGGCTTCTCTAATCTGATACATACCTGTCAAAAGAACAGAAACGAGAAAATCCTTCAACTGAGCAACTGTCAAATAACGTAACAAATTATCCAGATTTTCCACGGTATTAGAAATAAGAAACACTTCCCGATGGTTAATTCGTTTCCTAAGAATAAATCATGCCTACACCTATCATTTTTCCCGAATAAACAGTTGGACTCCACGATCCCAGTTCACCATGACAGAGAAGAGAACAATGGTGTCTCCAGGATAGGGTTTGCCTATACAAGCATGTTCCCTACTATACATTTATTGGAAGATATTTACTACGAGCACAAGAATTAATCGAACTGCGATCAATGTGTGAAAAAGGCAGAGCAGAGAAATAGTAGAATCAGTTATGACACTTGAACTCCAGATCGAGGAGCTCATGTTGCTCATCGATAATAGCTAGCGTGAAGATTATCAGATATAAGAAGCGTTAAGACTGGAAATCATTTTGTAGACCAGAAAATGTAGGTGACGGATACATACCAATATCGAGAGGGTCATGAGTTTCAGTATCAATTTGAAACTTCACCTCAGCAGAAGCAAGTGTTACGGCTCCTCTCTCAATGCGCCTGTGCCTCATTAGCTGCATTTTCAACAGCCACAGTCACAAATTCAGATTAGAAGATTCATCATAAATCAGGTCAAAACTATACTAACCTTCGCCAATGCATTCATATTTCTTAAATCGGTAGTCACAGGATCCACAAGACGGCTGAAACAAAAAGTGAAGTAAATTAGAACACTTGGTTTGCTTCCCTAATCCAATACATCCAAGCAGATATATGACATAAACCACCGTGATATTCAGAAGAAAGATCAAAAGCCAACGTGAGAGGAAGATATATATATATATATATATATTGATAAGTGGAAGAGGCAGCTTTTATGATACCTATCATCCATCCTTGCTTGAGCTTCAATATAAGATAATGCAGCACATGATCTTATGACACTTTTCGTATATCGCGTAGAAATGATCTCTGCTTCAGGTGTCAATTCCTGAATGCAGACAAAAAGATGAGAATTTACCCATTTATCTCCGAAATACTTATGACTTGCTTATTTGTGACCCAAATAAGCCACCTCGAGTGAATTACAAAAGAAAAATGATAAAGGAAGTGACCAGAAAGAATGGAGTTGAAAAACACCCAGAAGCATACCCAAATAACAGAGAAGGCTAGCCTATCCACGTCAGCCCTAAGGGAACATATATCTGCCAAAAGAGGAAAAACAACTTCTCAGTCAACATTGGACATCATATTTTTCATAAATCACCATGCCATTTGCCAGAAAAAAAAAATCACTTCTCTATAAGATACTCCCCACATCAACGCCGTTATTATTAAACAAGGGAAAAGAAAACCTTCGGTGAGAGGTTTTGGCAGCATATCAATACGGCGCTCAACCAAGTAAACAGATGTGCCTCTTTGGGAAGCTTCATCATCCAAAGGTGTGCTTGGATGCACAAAGTTCGTAACATCAGCAATATCTAGTAGACCAATATCAAGGAGAAAACAGAAATAGGAATTCAGGCAATACAAACTCAATGTATCGGTGACCGCAGGAACAGGTCGCCCAGTTCTTTACACACATTATATACTATGAAGTACGTTATTAATCCACTAAAATGCAACAGATAAGAGGATACGAACTCCAACATCAAAATTCCCATTAGGCAGAGCTGTACAGTGCAATGCATCGTCAATATCCTTGCATCCTGCACAATCCAAAATCCACATTTTCAATAATTAATCATAAACTACCGAATCAAAGGGCACAGAGTGAAAGCATAACAAAGTCAAAGAGTGTTGGTTGGTCACCTGGGGGATCAACGCTAAAGATGCGTAGATGCCGTAAATCCTGTCTAATGGGATTTGCTAAATCTTCACTAGAGACTGACCACGGTAATGGCGGCAAACATGCAAAAACTTGAGAAGAAAATGGTCTAGCATCTACATCATTTTCTATCAAAACCACCTGATCATCCACAACACCAAAATTAGACGACTTACAAGCACAGAAACACCAGGGAGGAAAGAAGATGTTTAAACAAACCTCCGTTTCGGTATCTCTATCTCCTATGTCTCCGATTGTATGGACATAATGCCCAGAAGGATATCGTGACAGGCGATCCCAAGAATCAACAGTCACTATAATTCTCTTGTTCAGAAGATTTCCGAGCTGTCTTGTTTGAATACGTATTTTAGGTATTCTCTTGTCTTTGGAGACAAATAGAGCGTGAGCCACACCTCCATTACCAGCTGGCAGGGGCATCGGCTCCAATGATCCACAATAACTGCAGTACATGTTTAATATCAACTCAACGATCTGATTACATCATTCGATCTTATCAAACAGTGGCTATCAATCACAGGCTCAAAAACTCATTCCCTGCAATGGAAATTCTCATAACTCAAAATACTTTCAATCAATTGAAAGTTAAACAAGCACTTTTAAAGAAAAAACTAAAACTCAAAAAAGAGGCTGATGGTATGAATCCTTTAAATTGTTTTAACTGAAAAAGACAAAAACTTTGATCAGATGACATTACAACAATCCAATAAGTATTCACAACAGACACATGATCAAAGGCTAAAATATAATTAAGACAGCAAATACTCAAATCTATAAGGGACTATAAAGTCGATAATTTAATCAATCTGATTTCTGCAGACGCAAAGTGGTGTACAATGTCTACCAAAAAAAAGTGGTGTACAATAATTTCTCCACTAGATTTAACTTACGAATGCCAATTCCTCTTTATGACTCCGACAACCCTGCCAGACGGACGAGATGGAGCAGGGATGGCATCTCCCACAGGCCCTTGTACCAGATTTGAAGTCCTAGGGGCATCATCTGCACTGCCTGGAACTAAGCGAATTCCTCCATCTTCATCATCTGTCAGTATATACAAACCAAAGGGGAAACATTTTTAAGAGGCTGCAATCTACAGTCCATGGTAACTAACTTGTTTAGAGCATCTGTCGAAGTTTGACTTTCACTGGGAACAAAAGAAAAGCTCAACTAGAGCAGCTAAATCCTGATTACCACTCATTACACGCAATAAACTTTAAAAAGTTCATCTTACAGAAAGAACACTACTTTCTTGGGACAAAGACTAGAGCATTATTGTATAAGAAATCTAGTGTTAGACTAGGCAATTGCTGATAAGGAAAATGATTTGGAAGACTTGTGATAACTGGAATGGATTTGCATGTACCTTCATCTGCTAAAGACAAAGAATTCTCCTCCTGCCACTGGTCTTGAGGCAGAAGCTCCACTGCCACAACGTCTCCATCAAAAGCTCGATTCATGTTTGCACGTCCATAAATAATAATTTCATCACCGATGCTTTCGCTTCCAACATATGCTTCAAATGGGTTATACCGATTGACTCGAAGCTTTCCTTGATGATATATTCCTCGATGCAACCCAGAAGTAATTTCAGACAGTGGTTTGTGCTGATTATAGAGCGAAAAATTATCATAAAGAATTTAAGAATGAGTCAGCAGTAAATGATACCAACTTCACGTCATAGCTGGCAAGAAGTTATACCTCAGCATAAATTATTTTCCTTTTAGATGGTCTCGAGTCTTCAACTTCTTCCATTTCCATGTCTTCAGCAGACAATGGTCGCACAAGAAGATCTAGCAGATCTTGCCGACCTAATGACTTTACATATGTTTCGACTGCAACAAAGACAGCCAAATAAAATGTGCGAGAAGGCTACAAAAGGCCGATAACTGAAGTAATTAACAGATCGGGCCAGTAATAATTATTATTAGGCAAACAATCATATCACATACTAGTTTCTGCAGAAATGCCCTCTTCGACAGCCTTCCTCCTGTTTTCCCTGTCATTCGTTATAAGAACGACCTGAGCCGAACCACCAAGATGCTTCTGATACCATTGAGCCGCCATCCGGATAGCTGAACTACAAATTTTTCAGAATTATTTTGAAGAGCCACCAAAAGCATGTCCAAAGCAAACAACAAAATTTCAACACTTAACAGTCCACGCATTTAGATGATAAAGGAGCAACATGAGGAGATTTACAGATTTTACGGAGGCCAAACCTCTATCGTTTCTGTCATTTTTACTTTCACCAGCCATATCATGGACAAATGTCTCCCTGTTTCAAAAATTCGCAAGTTAGGTTTAACACTTCTATATAGAGAGAAAGGACAAATAAATAACCTTTATTGCAGAAGCAAGAATCAGTACATCAACCAAGAAGTACATCTTGAACAGATAAGAGTGCACATCCAAAAACGTTTCTTCCACATGAAGATTAAGCAAGCACTCACTTGTGATGTTCATTCGAGAAAACGAAGAACTTCCGTGAAGTATTGCTGCAAAGTGCCCTAATTCTGTTGTAAACTGCCATGTTCTTGTTCTTAACCTCTTGCAACACTATTGAGAGCACTACAATGTTGTCCATGGCTGGGTTTTCCAACAAGTCAATCTGTGAAAACTCCAAAAAGGATTTCAACAAGTAGAAACGGAAAAATTTCTAAAAGTTTTTTTCCACTCCACGGTATGCGTCAATCACAATCCAATATTCAAGCTCGATTAAATAAAACAGATCACTGCAACAATTTTTACAAGCCAACATCTCCCAACAAATATCAATATGCATTACAAGACTGCAGTGTTCTTATCAATATCAAACCCCCTTCCCCCCACCAAACACAAGTCACTAATCTGGAACACCCTTTCAAATAACTCCAATGCCAACAAGCCTCAAACCAAGATACCACTTCTTTTCGCTCCATCCATGATAATTCCCACCCACTGAAACCAATCACTGAATGAAGACAAACGCCAAGAAACATCACCACCGACCTGATTGAGCACCACATTAGTGTCAAGAACCAGAATTGTATTGGGGGACTCGCCCAGCCGTGCAGAGGCCGTATCGCAAACTCCGCATGCAAGAACCCCACAGTAAATATCATCCCTCAAGTAATGCTCCCTCACGTTCTGATCCCAAAAACACCACCAGAACAACAAAAAGACGATCAAGATAATCTCTCATACGCACCAAGGAATCATCAACAAACCCAAGTAAAAGGAAGATGATTTAAAAAGGGCTCAAGAAGGCTTCACCTTCGTTATCTTGCCGGATTTCGTCTTCTTGACGAAGGACTTGTTGTGCAGCATGGTTATCGGGGTGTCGACGAGGCCTTCTTAGGACAGAAAGGGGAGACCTATAAGGTTGTAAGAACGAGGGTCGATAAATCCTGGTTTTATGTGGGGGTTGGGTTTCTCTTGCCCTTTTATGGTTTTGGAGGGGAAGACTGGGGCTATGTGGAGAAGTCGGTGGGTGATGGTGAAGTGGGGTTACGGCGTCCGGCGGAGGCGGCGGTTCGAATCCTTCAGAACGATAATTTAAAGAAGGGCTATGTACGACAAGCTTAAAGTAATTCAACGAGCTTTTAATATAAATTAGAGTTAATTGTAAAATTATTTTACTGAGTTATGATACTCATTTTTTAAATAATGTCTTAAATTTATAAAGTTAATTTCGTCTTCTAAACATAAATTTTATTGACTTGAGAAATTCAACTTTTAAAAAATTAAATTCGAATTAATTTGAATATGATAAAATTTAAAAAATAAGTATATTAATATAAAAAACATTTTCGCGATCAAAGATTGCTTTTCCTTCTCACAAAATTATTTATTGTTTAATATTAAGTTTTAAAATTTATTAAATATGATCGAGAATTTATTATTATAAGGATAATCCTTCACACTTGTTAAAAAAAAGTTAAAAATTTGACGTTTGGAAACTCAGTTTTTATTGGGAATTTGACGTTGTTATAAATAAAAAGTTCTCGGATAAATTCTAAAAATTTATTCCTGACGAATTATTTTGTTCGAGTAAACAGAAAGAAACTGGTAATTCAACTTTTTGAACTCTTAGAAATATCTTTGCAACATCTTGTAGCGAACACCTTGGCTTTCTGAGTAAGCGGAAACGAGAAAGCTCGGAATTGGAGGTAAGTCTTCGTGAATTCAGACTTCCCTGGCAGAAGAGCTGATGGCTTTGTTCGACGACGACCACTCGACTTGCTTCAGGTCTGAGCCCATTGTCGATGGTCGCAGTTCCACTTCAATCCCATCCCTGTTTGAGGCCCTTTCAGGCTGCCTTCTCTTTGAACGCGCCGCAACATCAGCTTCCTTCTCGTCGACAAACAAGAGGAAACTCCGAAGGCGGCTTGATCCCGAGCTGCAACCCGAGTCCATGAACTCCTCTGCATGGTGCTGTCTGAACTGACAAATTATCCGCACCAAGTAGATGGATAGGGAGAACAAGCAGGCCAGACTGCACACAATGAAGAGTCCTCGGAAGCTTTCAAAGTGTAGCCGGTCGACCTGGAGTTTGGACCCCTGAGACGTGCACGCTCTGCTTGTGAGCCATTTGTCGTGGATCCTCTGGAGATCCCCGTTTTCTGAAAGCTTAAGGATCGCCGTCGACATGTCGACGGACAACGGGGAGTCCCGTGGAAATGCCTGAAGTTCCAAAGCAGAGAGAAAAATGTGAGCTTTGCATGGCTAAAAAAGACACTAACCGCGCTCGTAATGGACGTACTTACGAATCCCCAGCCATTTTTTGTGAACTCTTGACCGATGATGCTGAGGTCACACCTGGTAGACAGGAAGAGCTCAATGTATGCCCTCTCGTCGATCAGGGCCACAACGCCGCCACCACGTGGACCTTGTTTTAATGCATTTACGTAATCATCCGGAGTAATAAGAGGAACAAGCCTGGACTCATCCACGCCAAGTTC
Organism: Melastoma dodecandrum; assembly: GCA_029817715.1. Classification (NCBI taxonomy): domain Eukaryota; kingdom Viridiplantae; phylum Streptophyta; class Magnoliopsida; order Myrtales; family Melastomataceae; genus Melastoma; species Melastoma dodecandrum. Next base: position 1,089,374 of record JARUPY010000271.1, read on the forward strand.
ATTTATTAAGTAGCTGCGTGCGAATGATCCTTGCTGGTAGCCGATCGGATCTGTGCTAGACAACAACGTCTCTATTCCTTTAATCGGAGAAGCAAGCTGCTGGACCGTGAGCATTGAAGTCAGGCTTGCAGTGTAGCTTGAATTGATAATCAGAACTACGAACAGCCACAGAATCAACACGATCCGCGACAGGCCGCTCACGGTATTTTCCTCTGCGACAAGTAGGAACAAATCAGACAATGGATTTTGCAAAGCATTCGCACCTTTGAGACAGTAAACTTACTGTGAGCGAAAAACCAGGTCGAAAAGCTAAACCTGCAAAACAGATGATAAGTCATTATATGACCGGCGGTGTGCATTCATATGGTATCAGATCATTCAAACTGACCAGAGAATAGTAGTGATTTGCTTCTTTGGTGGTCCACGGAACTCGTCATTCAGCCGATGTTCCAGAACCCAAACAACAGCTCCAATTACGATGAACGACGAGGCCGTAACCAGCCACATCATGGGGGTAAATGGCCGCAAGAAAGCCCAAGAATCCATATTTCTTCTCTTCACAGGAGCCACCACCACTAACCCGGACTCAATGTATGGCTGCGTGAAATCAGCCATCCTCGTCCGGTTCGTTGTAATAGCAATATCTCCAACCACGGCATCAAAAACCTGAACAGCTTGACAGAAATGAAGAATGAGGTGAATTAAACTGAACTAGGATTGCATCACGAGAGCTTCAGAAATAGCGCCTGCAACTTACACCTGCCGTCAGGAGACGGACCATCTCGTCTGCACTGGGGTTCTCATGACCATCGCCAAATGGGACCAGAATATACGGAACAGCATATGGCAAAACATTCAGAGCACTAGTGAATACGTCTATGCAATACCCCCGAAATGAGTTGGAACTTTCCGAATGAGAGACGAATTCGCGAAAGCTGATCCGTCTAGGAACTCCGATCTTCAAGTGCCTTCCGTTGTTAGGGAAAACCCATCCGCGAGGAGTTTGAGTGACCTGTCCGGGCCATATAACCGGATAAAGTTGCTGGCTCGAGCTCGATCGGTTCGGTGGCCTTGGGTACAGTATCTCAGGAGGCACAACCGACAGACCGGAGTAGTTAGACCAGTAACCAACCCTTCTGAAACCGTTCCCGATCACGTTAATGATTTCGTATGCCGGGCGAATCAGGTTCCTATCAGGAGTGAATGCGACTTCACCTGTTATACCAGTCATATTTACCTGCAAAATATTATCGAGCAACGCTTTCCCACCATCAAAAATGCTCAGAGCATCGAGATTCAAACTTCCTGGACCCAGGCCACTTAACTTAGAATCATTGGAAAAGGAAATCACTCCCCCACGATCCAAAAAAGCATCAATCGCGTGAGCAAGCATCCATACGGTGTCATAAGCATAGAGGCCGTAAGTACTCAAGCCAAAGTTACTGCTCGGCGAGAACGTACTCGTCAAATTCCTCCACCTAGAAACAAACTTCCTCTTCAGTTCGGTGTCAGGCGTGTACATACGCAGCGTGAGAAGCCCCTCAAAATTCTCTGTGGAACCAGAATGCAGCGACAAGTCCGTATCCAAAATCGTGGAAAGCCAATTGGTTGCAATCCAAACATACCCGTTTCCCATCATACCGAGGAATCGAGCCACTTCAACAATCATTGGGCCCGTTCCAGCATAAGTATGAAGAACTATAATCCGTGATTCAGTCAGAGCAACGTTCACAAGCACGTCGGTCATTTCCTCGCGCGTCGCTTCAAGTCTCATGGGAGCTTTATAGGAGATCTTCAGGCGTCTCTCGGCGAGCTTATCGCCTAATGCAGCAATACCATTCCTCCCTTGGTCATCGTCAACGTAAATAGCTATGACTTCCCTCCACCCAAAGTGCTCTACTATCTCTGCGATGGCGCTCATCTGAAACAGATCATTCTGTGAAGTCCTGATGAAGTAAGGGAACTGAAGAGAGGTTAATGTAGGATCTGTAGCCGAGAACGACAGCAACGGTACTTGCAGTTCATTAGCAATGTGTGATATCACGTGGGCCGTAACAGAATTCTGCGGTCCGATTATAGCAACCGTATCCTTCTCCATAAACTGTAAAGCTGACCAAATCACACAGAAAAACCCCCCAAAAAATAAATCAGATTTCTTTTTTTTTTCTAGAAAGGATAAATCAGATAACTTCACTTAAGAAAACGAAATGAAACCAGATCTATGTTAGGAAAGTTTACCTTCAACTATACCCAGAAATCCACTGTAGTTGGTATCCTGCATAGTCAACTTCAACTTGGTTCCACCAAGAACAGATGGGTCAGAATTAACATCTTCAATAGCAGCCTGGACTGCAACCTTGGCTACTTTACCAACTACAGAACTGAACCCAAAAAGGGCCCCGACATTCACCACTTCTGGCCTGGTGACATTTTTTCCTGCTCCATATGAGCCAATACCATGTTGCAACACCAGAAGCAGCAAAACCCAGAGCCAAGTAATTACTGATGCTTCCATTTGAAATAAATGTGAACCCAGTATCTTCAGAGAAACTAACAAAGCTATCCCTGACAACACCCCAAATGGGGCAAATATGGCAACCTCAAAACAGCTACTTGAACAAGGAAGGAGGCCTAGGCATGCCTTGACTAAAAGCCACCAAGTGAAACTGTCGCTTGAAAGAAGGGTGGAATGGTTGAATCTGGAGAACAGATGAATTGGAGTGCGGAAAGGACATGGATGCTTGGCCTCGGTCTCTTCCAGAAGAAATTATACTAACTTTACCGCAAGTTAGAATAAAACAAACACAACTGAATATTTGCTAGCCGTATACACCTGATGCAAGTCCTAATGCTAATAACTCCCACATGAGCTACATAAATAATTAAGGATTTGCATATGAGCAGAATGAAAGTATCAAGATAAGGAAAGGCAAAACCCAAAGAAAAAATTTTACTCTTCCTGTCATGGTGATGGGAGAGGATTCAATAAAGAATTTTGGAAATTGGGGCCAAAAGAAACAAAAAGGAAAAGCTCCAAGCGTGAAGAAAGTGGGAGAAACTTTTGGTGGTCCAATTGATATGATCACATTCCTCGAACTACCACCAGAAACTGCGCAAGTGGACCACATATCGTGGAAAAAAGAAGGATTCGCTTAAACCATGTGACTAAATTCCTGGCCAAACATTGCTTTCTCACTGATATCCCTCTAATTTCATGATTCATGACCTATTATTTTGTTTAATCTTCCCATTTCACTATTGCTTTCATTTTTTTTGTGTCGCGTCCGTCGTGACAGACACTACGTCCTCTCCAAGCTCAGGTAAGACCCTGCAACCCACTTGATCCAGGTAAATCAAACCCATTTGACCTGACAAGTAGGAGGTTCTTGGACTTTTACTAGCTTTCACTCGTGTTAGTTCGAAGAGTTTTGTACGGAAATACGGTTAGTTTCAAAAAAAATTTGCGAAATACGGTCCCAGTTTCGTAAAATACGGTTTTACCGTCGATAGGGCGCGTTTTGAAAACGCGTCCTCCGAATTACAAAGGGGACGCGTTTTCAAAACGCGCCCCTCGGCGTGCCATAGCAAGGGGCGGGTTTTGAAAACCCGCCCCTATGTGGCATGCGAAGATGGCATGAGGGCGCGTTTTGAGACCGCGCCCTCATGCCAGGGACGGGTTTTGAAAACCCGCCCCTCCTTATATTACACAAGGGGCGGGTTTTCAAAACCCGCCCTCCTTCGCTTACACAAGGGGCGGGGTTTGAAAACCCGCCCCTTCTTTACTTACACAAGGGGCGGGTTGTCAAAACTCGCCCCTTCCACACGTCAACAGGGTCGGACGGGGGGCGGGTTTTGAAAACCCGCCCCCCGTGCGAGTATTAACTCGCGATCGGGGTCACCCTCCCCGATTGCACCCTCCCCTAACCCTAGCCGCCGCTCCCTCCTCCGGCCGACGACCGTCCGACCCCCGCCGCTGCCTCCAGCCGCCCTAAACCGGCCATCCGACCCCCGCCGCTGCCTCCAGCCGCCGTTAACCGTCCGTCCGACCCCCGCCGCTGCCTCCAGCCGCCCTAAACCGGATCCGCCTCCGACCGGTCAACTCTTCCGGTCCGGCGAAAATTCGTCACCGCCGACGATTGTCCGCTCCCGAGTTACGTCGCGTGACCTTTGACGACCGGTATTATTGGTATGTTGTGTAATTATGAAATTGTATAATTATTAATTATTGATTAGGAAAATGAATAATTGGATAATTAATGATTTGATATTTTATTGTTTACAGGTTATTAAGTTCGAAGAAACCCCTAATCAACGTAAGTTTTATCTTACGTACGTTTCAATGTCGCAAATAAATTTATTGTTATATGGTAATGGGAAGGTTGTTCATGGTAGTCAAGGAGTAGCCTATAGTAGGGGACCAGTGAAAAGGATAAAGGTAGATGTGGATATTGATTACGTCAGATTCGAAAGTAAAATTGTCAATGCACTGAGATTAACCGAAGGAAGTAGGTTGGAAATTTGTCATAGATACCCAGTTCCTTCGTATGGTCCTTGAGGAATTAATTTTGTGCTAGTACCAATCGGAGATGACGAGGATGTGAGGTTGTTGTTTGTAAGAGGAAGTTGATAGCCGCAGCCAGGAAATCTATGGTTGTGAAGTATAAAAGTGTGATGCGAAGTTTGTTTGAATCAATGCCAGAAGCTGGCGAGTTTTTCGCCGAGATGAATGAAGAGCAGTGGTGTTTGAGTCGGGATGGGTACCATAGATATGGTCTGATGACAACGAATTTGAGCGAAAGTTACAACGCCGTTATCAGAGGCGCAAGAAATCTTCCTGTTTCAGCGCTTGTTAGGAAAATATGGTATAACTGCGTGTCACATTGGATAGCCAGACGTGATGATGCGGATTCTGCTTTGAAAATTGGCGAAAGATTCACAAGTGTTTGCACAAATCGTCTATTTAAATGTATAGAGAAGGCCAAACGGTACGAGGTGGTTCTTCTCGATCGCAGCGAGGGTAGATTTGATGTTAGAACAAGAGGAAAACATCGACTGAAGTATGTATTTCTTCAAACGATGAAATGCAGCTGCAAGAAATGGCAAATCCATCGCATTCCTTGTTCGCATGCTTTGGCATGTTACGCGCACATGCATATAGATCATACCGCTGTCATCAGTCGTTTTTACTCATTCGAGTGCCAGAAGGCTGTGTATGCTGCGAAATGGCATTCTTTTGATTGTAAAGAAGATTGGCCCGAATATCCTTTTCCGAGAGTCAATCCCGACCGTACAAGAGTGAGACCGAAAGGGCGCCCCAGGTCATCACGTATACGTAATGAAATGGATATCAAGGAGAAATCTCGGAAAACTAGTTGTGGGTTATGTAGACAGGAGGGTCACAACCGACGTAGTTGTCCTAATAGGAATGTTTGTAAGTCATTTCTTCATATTAGAAGTGTATATTGTTGTTATTTACAGTTGTCCTATTTGTGTTTGTTATTAACATAAGATATATTGTATTTCAGGAAAATGCGTCCAGGGCCAAAAAAGACGGACGTCCTTAATGCTCAAGGAGAGCATCGCTCGACGGCGGTATGGGAAGCCGGCTACAGTATGGTACGTCTGTTTTGTGTAGTTCTGAATTATTATACTTTTTTCATGTATTCGTGCCGTGAGTACTAATTCGTGTTTTATTTACAGAATAACGTTCTAACTTGCCGTCGTGTGGAGAAGTCATTGAAGGGAGTCGCCCAAGATCCGAGGATGGATGTGTACCTTCGTCAGGCAGGATTCTACGGAGTAGCTAAGCTCCCTTTTATATCCTTGGACTGGGCCCTCATCACAGCGTTGACGGAACGCTGGAGGCCGGAAACGCACACTTTCCATATGCCGCACGGTGAGATCACTATCACCCTTCAGGATGTGGCAGTTCAGCTAGGTTTGCCCATAGATGGTGATGCCGTGATAGCTGATACAGCCGTCTCCAATGAGGAAGTCTGTTTAGAGTTATTGGGGCGGAGACCTATGGGTGACAACATTAGGTCTGGCCGTATTAGACTTAGCTGACTTGCTGCAAACTTTGCTGAGATCCCTGTAGATGCCCCCGAGGAGGTAGTACAGATGTATACGAGGGCTTACATCATGCAGTTGATAGGAGGGATGATATTTACTACGAAGTCAGATAGTTTAGTACATTGTTTCTGGTTGCCTCTACTAGCTGACTTCGAGAGGGCCGGGCAGTATAGTTGGGGTTCTGCTTGCCTTGCGTGGCTGTACAGGAGTTTGTGTAAGGCAGCTCACCACAAGGCATCGCAGATAAATGGTCCACTGATTTTGCTACAGATTTGGGCATGGGATAGATTCCCACATGTAGCGCCCCTCAGATTACGGACCCCAATTGTAGCGGATATGCCTTTGAGCTATCGTTGGGCCGTTGCAAAGGATGTACGCACGGTCACTACGCACGTACTGTCCTCTTACAGAGAGGCCTTTGATAGGCAGACTCCCGATCAGGTAAACGTCATTTCATTTTACTCTTTCGTTTTAGTCATTCGAACCTTCATAACGTATTGACATTTCTATATGCAGGTTGTTTGGCATCCTTATTCTGAGGAGTTGATAGCTATGCTGCCTGATTACTGTCGATCGGGAGAGGCTTCTTGGCGTGCCAGAGTCCCCCTCATCTGCTTCTACATCGTCGAGTGGCATTACCCTGATAGAGTGATTCGTCAGTTTGGCGACCACCAGATCGTGCCCGCAGATTGCGACACCAGCAAGGCTCTCCATCGGATGGATTTGCGTGGCAAGACGATGAACAACTGGGTAGAGATCCACCGATCGTTTGTGGAGCTCTGGGGAGATCGGATGCAGTACATCGTGCCGCTGTTCTGGGATTCCCATTCTGGAGTCAGGTACTCCAAATGGTTTGCGAAGTACACCAGAAAGTACATATCGCACACAGGAGCCATGCTAGGTACAATGGTAAGTAATCTATGAGTTCTTTCATTACATTCTTCATCTAGTTGTCAATTTTAACATATATAATGTTATATTATGTAGATGAAGAACTTCCGTAGGATCAAGCTTCGATCGGACCAGCCTGAGCTCGTTTCTCTTGCCGATGAGTCCTTGCAGATGATGCGAGAATATACACCGGTACGTCTGTACGGTCGTACCGGCGGAATAGAAGATCAACCGGCATTCGAGTTCATGCCAGCAGCAGGTGGACAGAACGTGGACGAAGACGAAGATCATCCGGCAGAAGAAGATCACATGGAGGAAGATCACGAGGATCACGACGTGCCACGGACGTACGAGGACCCTGTATTTGACGAGGAGGGCCGTGAAGTACCAGAAGGGATGCTCATCTCTCAGATTGACCACATTCAGGCTGATTACACAACACCGTACTTCGAGCCTGGATCCAGTTCCACTCCGGTAGCTCCGATTAAAGGAGCGAGAGAATTCGGGTAAGTCTTCTAATACTCGATTGATTTAAACTCTCGTAACTTCACTAACATAAGTTTTTCAGGTACGACCATTCACAACAAGGCGAAGGACCTTCACAAATTACACAACTGTACCCTGATGATTCCTCGGGGAACATCCATTCAGATCCCGTCGTTAGGCCTTATGTTAGGAGGAAATCGACGAGACGTAGGGGTCTTTACTGATGTCTGTAAACTTTCCATTGATATTATGACATTCTAAACTTTGCATTTCATATTCTGAACTGGGTTTCAGGTTACAAACTACTGAATGAGGTCTATGTGTATGCCATATATTGTTCAAACAGGGTTTCGAACAAAATTCCTTACTTTCGTTATTCAGGTTCGGACGAGGGGCGGGTTTTCAAAACCCGTCCCTCCTTACGTTACACAAGGGGCGGGTTTTCAAAACCCGCCCCCCGTCCGACCCAGCATACCGTGCGTGGCCGGCTTTGTTTGTCTAAGTGTGGAAGGGGCGGGAAAACCCGCCCCTTGTGTAAGTGAAGAAGGGGCGGGTTTTGAAACCCGCCCCTTGTGTAAGTGAAGGAGGGGCGGGTTTTCAAAACCCGCCCCGGGCATGAGGGCGCGGTCTCAAAACGCGCCCTCATGCCATCTTCGCATGCAACATAGGGGCGGGTTTTGAAAACCCGCCCCTTGCTATGGCACGCCGAGGGGGCGCGTTTTGAAAACGCGTCCCCTTTGTAATTCGGATGACGCATTTTCAAAACGCGCCCTATCGACGGTAAAACCGTATTTTACGAAACTGGGACCGTATTTCGTAAATTTTTTTTAAAACTAACCGTATTTCCTTACAAAACTCTTAGTTCGAACCTGGACCACCACCAACAAACCATCACTATTGTTTTCATCTTAATGTATCCAATAATGGACCATAGCCTTCGTCCACCTGAACAATAAAAACTTATGCTCAAGCCTTCCATGGCAGGGAAAAATACGATTCCAATGGCAAAAGCTACTCGGTCAGGGAGGACATAGACCAACCATTTCCAAAATAATACAACACCACGTTCCACGACATATTAAAATCTCTCTGCAACAGACAACAAGCAAAACAATGTTGCTGTCGGTGCCAAAATGTTGATAAATTCTCGGTGGCCTCAGATCCACACAATCGACTGCTCTTTAAGAATGCCCTGATTGGTTTGGTTCACACAAGGAGACAGGGAAACAATAGCTCGTACATCAGACTGCTCTATCGAATGGCTGAGTGTCATTGTAACAGACATTCCAAACAGCTTCCATTCCTTCCCTTGCCGCTTTCGCCGAGCAATAAGGGTTGGAAGTCACTGATTTCATTACCCTTCTCTTTATACATTCCTAGAAGAGGCCATGTCAATATTTGAATACCAGAGGTAAGTCAAATTTGCTATGACATCTCATTAATTAGGAATAACACCCATAGAATCAACCATCCAAAAACGTTTCTGAGCTAGGCTTAGGAAGGTAAAAGTAAAGCAAAAGCAGCCCCAAATGAGGAAGACACTTCTTCAGCCTACCAAAAACCACAGACAGAAGAGGTGCTTCATCACTAACGCAAAAGGTATTTTCATTGTATCTTCCATTTTAATAGTTTCTAAAACGAACAAATGGCTCTACCGAGATTATGCGCATCTCATCATGGAGCCACTCAACTGTGAGAAAACACTTTCTGATTAGTAATATCTTATCTCAGCCATGTTAGAAAGCACTTGATAGCCAAAGGATATTGCTTTTATTCATTTAAAATGACTCCAAGTAGTTTTCACAACTGTTCTGCCGTAACTCTTTATTAATTATAACATTTGGAAAAAGTGCTAACTAGAGGCCATGATGGTATCACAGACAGTATTAACCTTGACTTATGCAGACCTTACTTCCATCCTCAATAAATAGTAAAGCACATAACTAGGAAGAACAGGGTCAGAGAAGATTAACAAACGGATGGATACTTACTGATTCCTGACCACCAATCTTCAAGTTCCCTCGTAGGAATTCACGTTTGAAGTGACAATCGCCACTTAAATGGTTAGCACGTATCTAACCAGGATACACGACACAAGTTTCAACACAAGCTGATAAAAGATCACATCCCAAAATTATTTGTTAACACTTGCACAGAACAGAATACCTCAGCGCATGCATGGTGCGCACAATCAGCCCAGTCCAAGTTCACAGCTCGACATTCATCATAAGCATGTATCAGTTCATGTAAGATCACTTGGTTGACATCATCTTGATAAGTCATTTCGTTACTGCAAATAAATATCTGAGGCCAGCAAAGTGGGGGAAACACCACATCAGAATATCATTCCTCGTTGACGAATTAATCAAATGCAAGTCCTTCACGATGGGTACTCCATATCAAATCTTCAACATCAGCCCTGTTTACCACGACATTATTTTTTAGATCAAGCAATGGGTCGACAGTCAGAACCTCAATCAAACAAAGAAAAATCCAAACTTTGAGGCATCCCAGATACTAAACTTCGAGTAATCCCTCCAGAGCACAAGAAACCGAATCATAACCAGGTTGTTCAACAGACAGAGATGCTCAAGAAGACAACGAAACTACCCCTCTGCCAGGCGCATAACCGCCGGCCATCTGGTTGTGGCAATTGATGGCCTTGATGAAATTATCCTCAACCTTGCACCCTGATTTCTCCAGATTCTCCCTCAAGAACTTCACCTTCGGCACTGAAATCAATACACAAGGAAGAATCATACGAGGCCCAGGTGAGAAGAAAGCAGATCATCACATCGCTATTACGTTGGAGGCTCTTCTTGATCATCTCTCGACATTCCCGGATCGAAACCCCCGCCGAAGCCGTTCCTGGCGACCTGTCCTCGTCCATGCTTGTCCCCACCCGTCGAATGATGTTGGAGCGCGGCTGCTGCGACGGCGGCCGATGACCGCGGAAGAACGGTTGGAGTCAATTGGGCCGGTCCGGATGATGCTTGTCCTGCGTTTAAGGAAAACCGACCCATGCTTTTGCATATGGGCCAAACTCCGCAGAATAGTTTCAGTTTCTCCTCAAACGATGTCTAACGAATCGCGCTGATGGGGGTTAGAATCAGACCCTTTTGACAAGAAAGACCACTCCCCCGTTCAATTCTAGGTGTCCTCTCACTCCACCAGATGTCCGACCGAGAAATCTGCAATCTCTTTCCTACACATGGCACACGCCAATTTCACACACCCACATTCCAAAGGAATCCAAATCAACACCCACACATCGCCAACACCCACTCTTTTCTCTCCATGGCCTTTCATTCTTCTAGTAACATTCTTTGGCTAATGGGTGTCCTCCCGATTTTGAACCCCGCGATGCTTTCCACGGTGAAATGATCTGTGATTTGCTGATATCTCTTTTTGGGCAGTTGTCTTTTGGGGAGAAGTCATGATGGGTGATCAAAAGTTTCGTGCTTTTGGGTTTCTCGTGGAGTGATTGGGCGGGGAGAGGGGGAGGATGGCGGCGGATGTGACGACATTATCTGGGGGTGGTTATTGTAAGGAGGACAGGGGGAGCATGTCTTCGTTGGAGGATGAGGATGGGGATTCGGTCGAGGATAGTTTGGTTTCTTTCAGGAGTGGGAAGCCTACGAGGAACCTGTCGGTGATCCGGCATTGCGCCAGCTCAGCTTGGCTCAATGAATTGGTAGGTGCGATATTGTCAGTGTTGCGGTTTCATAGTGATCACGGGGTGTTTGATGGAATTCCTCGTCGAGAATGTTGTGTTGTCTCCGTAGATTAGATTTGCTGATGTGAGAAGAAGTTTAATTTGTGGGATTGATCTCTGTCTAGGAGTCAGATGGTGGGACTATGGGCTTCAAGTCACCGGCTATGGAGAAATCAATGGACTTCCTTCCTGTGTTCCGATCTGGTAGTTATTCCTAGGAAAGACCTAAACGGTACATGGAAGATGAGCACATACGCGTAGATAACCTGCATCACCTCATCAGTTTGGACGCAGAAGTGCCAGCTCCTGGGGTGTTTTACGGGGTACGAAAAGAGAAAATGTTCTCCAGGGTTGCGAACTCGGTGTTCCTGCTAAGTTTTGTTTCTCTTCTATTCGACAGGTATTCGATGGGCACAACGGTATTGATGCAGCATCTTTTACAAAAAAGAACCTCCTTAGGTACATCGTTGAAGATTCCAACTTCCCGCGTGGTGCAAAGAAAGCAGTCAAGAGTGCTTTTGCGAAATCTGATCTCACTTTTGCGGATGCTAAATCTTTAGATAGTTCGTCTGGCACGAGTGCCTTGATGGCTCTAATTTTAGGGAGGTGAGGAAAAAGATCTGGTTGGTTTATGTTCTCGTAGAATCCATGATCATGTATGTAACTTTGATATTAGGAGCAAATAGCAATTTAATTGACCAGTTAATGTAGAATGGAAGTAATTTTGTGGTTACTCACAATGAGTTACTGATGTGAGCACTTCCCTTGCAGAATCATGTCGATAGCTAATGCCGGTGACTCGAGCCGTTCTAGGGAAAAGAGGGAGAGCCATTGAGCTATCAAAGGATCACAAACCAAACTGCACATCTGAAAGGATGAGAATCGAGAAATTGGGCGGAGTTATTTATGACGGCTACCTCAACGGCCAGCTATCGATGGCGCGTGCCATTGGGGATTGGCACATCAAGGGCTCTAAAGGTTCTAAATGTCCACTGAGCTCAGAGCCCGAGTTGGAAGAGCTTGTGCTGACAGAAGAAGACGAGTTCCTTATAATCGGTTGTGACGGCTTGTGGGACGTGATGAGCAGCCAGTGCGCGGTGACCATGGTGAGGAGAGAGCTCATGCAACACAATGATCCGGAGAGAAGCTCCAGAGCCCTTGTCGAGGAGGCGCTACAGCGAAACACGGCCGACAACCTCACGGTCATCGTCGTGTGCTTCTCGTGTGATCTGCCTCCAAAGATTGAGATTCCAAAGTCACAGAGGAGGAGAAGCATCTCCGTGGAGGGGCTCGATGTCCTGAAAGGCGTACTCAACTGTCTGTGACGAGATTTCAAGGACGATTCTTTCTTAGGTCTAGGTATTGTCAGAAGAGTCCAAGCAGAGGATTTTGCAGAACTCCTCTGCTTCTACCATCTTTTGAAATAAACACAGACGGCAGCAATTAGGCAGAAATCAGCAGAGGCATTTTCTTTTCTTTTTTTGCCTTTACGAATCAATTCACAACCAATTCCTGGGCATGAAAAAGACACCAGCTTTGTCTGCAAACATTTATTCCCTTTGTTATGAAACAATCTTTCGAAAATCCCTTGTGAGGAGGACGCCTAAGAGAGTCGCTCAATACCCTGAACGAGATGATCTGACACAGTTATTTCCCAGTCCTGGTGACGCTCAATGCTGTGATCAGGGGGTTCTGCACGCATGGCAGAACAGATAGTGCATGGACATTTCTAAGGGACATGCTCAGCAGAGGATTTAAACCAGAGAGCACAAGTTTTGGGTTGTTCGTTGACAGTTTTAGTGAAAATTGAGAATTGGGCAAAGCTTGGGAGATAATGTTGGAGATGGTGTGAATGGGCTGTGTTCCTGATTTTCTCCTCGTGGATCTCATTGGTTCATAGCCTGCCTGGGTAGAGAAAACAACAAATTATGGGCAGACCGTGAGGAGATGCTTAGGTTGCTGATTGGAATTGGGATTTAAAATATCACGGTAGGTGGGTGTAGGGAACTAATTCAGACAACCTTATAAAGTGCTGCTTTATCAGGACAACTTTGACAGGATATATGGGGAGACGGCATAGATGGTTGGTTTGGTTGGTGGGTGATGGGTGCTGGGTGCTGTGTCCACCAATCAACCTCCTCTCTCGGACAAACAGATTTGTCCAAGATGGTGTATGCAACACTGGAGAAGAAGAAGAAGAAGAAGAAGTTGGGGGTCTTTTGGCACATCCTCTTGACTTTGAAATCTTTGAGAGGATTTCAACTAAACGAGAAGGGGTAATGTAATGCATTTAATTGTACTGACCCCACCAATCCATACCTCTGCTCTGCAGACTTATAAATTTTGGTGGTAAATATGTTAGGGTGTCACATCCCTTAGAGAGGCGTTGTAATGATGTTGTGCAATGACATATGGACGGACACCTCAATTTTCTTACACCTCACGATCACTCCACTAACAACCAAACACAAACCTACCTCTCCTGTTGTTAATTAGGATTTAGGGGGAATTCCTTTCAGGGAAGGCATGGAGGCAAAGGCAAGTATCTAACAAGGAAAACTCTCATGCCCCAAAACTCCATCTTCATTAATTAAAAATTTTCTCTGTCTGGTTTTCTCATGTCTGTCTGTCTGTCTGTCGTTAGGACAGGAGAATGTCGGGGTGGTTATTGTAAGAAAAGAGGGAGGGTGGTGGCCACATTTGGCAAACAGGAAGAAACAGCGAAGGTAAAAAAGAAGAGGAGAAAAAAGTGGGGAGACTACACATCACAAACACTCACACCAACACCAAACAGCGATCCCCGTTTTTTCACCCCCCTCTTCCCAAGTTTGTATTTTTGCAAAAGGCCACACACGTAATTGCCTTCCCTTTTTCTTGGTTTTATTTTCTTCCCAATTTCCCTTGCCCACTTTTCGCTTTTAAATTGGATTTGGGGATTTGGGATTGCTGTTTGATTTGCTACCAGTAGATTTGTTGCCTTTTGTTGCTTGGGTGACGGGAAGATTGAAAAAAGGCGAGATCTTTTTGCGATTCTTGGCGTCCGTTTGGGTTTGTGAGGACGACCCACGATCGGGCGTTGTAGAAAGGTGGGAACTTTTGATTGGGGTGGGAGGAGGATGTCGTGCTCTTCGTCGTCGTCGGGGGGTTCGGAAGGGGAGGACGAGGGGATCGAGAATTACAGGAAAGGAGGGTATCATGCGGTGCGGGTAGGGGATCAGTTCGCCGGCGGGAGGTACATCGCTCAGAGGAAGCTCGGTTGGGGTCAGTTCTCCACCGTCTGGCTCGCCTTCGACACTCACTCTTCCGTAAATACACTCCCTTTGTCTCTCGCTCTCTGTGTCTTGATCAATTGAGATTTTTTTTTTAGTGTTCCCGTGATTCTTTGTTTTTCTTTGATTATACCCTTTGTTGGTGGTTATGCATTTTGTTGGATGTCGGTCGAATCTTTGGCAAATCTTGAAGTCTTTTGTCCCGGATGAATCATGTGGTTAATCTTTAGAGAAGGCCGTTGATCATTTGAAACCAAGAAGAAAGAGGAGATTTGAAAAATATTGCTCTCGTGGACTCTGTCAGAAATTGGTTCTCTTCTGAGTTGTGCTAAGTGGCATTTAATGGATTTACCTTTCTGGTGGTCCAACTCTTACTTGCCTGACGAGTTGTCATAATTTTTGGATGTTGTTTGGTCTATTGGATCTGTCGGTATGAATGAATCTCTATCTTGATGTGAACCGACGAAATATGGCTGCTTCCTTACCGGCTTAAGTTCTTTCCTTTTTTTTTGTCCAGAATAATGACCTAATGGATGTCTGGCGATGTTGTGCCACACTTCCATAGTTTGCCCAGGTTTCACCGAGTAGCAGTAAATGCTTATGTTCCGAACATGGTGCACAGATAGTAAAATATAAGAGCCCCATCACTTCCCACAATACCAGGGAAATGCAAGTTTACTTAGTTGAAGGTTTTCTTATCCGCTAACTGAACGAGTTCTTAGGTTTTAGGCTGTAATGGGCTAGAATATTGTATCAAATGGTCCCTTGCTTTGGCAAGAAATGGTTCTCGTTTATTGTTGAATAGATTTAGTCAGACTTTCTGAAGTGCTGTCGTTCCTTGGTAATTTTGTTTGTTTTGTGGATCTGAATTGTTTATATATGATAGTTGCACAAAATCTGGTTCTGGATTCCCGAGATTTAGTTATCTACATGTTTCATGTTCCCAGAAATATGTTGCCCTCAAAATTCAGAAGAGCGCGGCCCAATTTTCTCAGGCTGCTCTCCATGAGATTGAACTCCTCAAAGCAATTGCTAATGGTGACCCCTCAAACACAAAGTGCGTTGTCCGTATGCTTGACAGCTTCAAGCATTCTGGTCCCAATGGGCAGCATCTGTGCATGGTTCTTGAATTTATGGGTGACAGCTTACTCCAGCTAATCAAGTATAATCATTACAAGGGCCTCGAATTAAACAAAGTCTGGGAGATCTGCAAATGTATTCTGATTGGTCTAGATTACTTGCATCGCGAACTTGGCCTTATTCATACTGATTTGAAACCTGAGAACATCCTCCTTTGTTCTACCATTGACCCTGCCAAGGACCCCATTCGGTCTGGTGCTCCCCCTGTTCTTGAAAGGCCTGAAGTAAGTTTGAATGGTGGTTCGACCATGAGTATTATAGAGAAAAGGTTGAAAAGAAGAGCAAAGAGGGCTGCCGCAAAGATTTCAGGAAGAAGATCTTCCATGGGGGGAACAAATCCAAAATCCAGAAGGAATTTAGATGGCATAGATGTTAAGTGTAAGCTTGTTGATTTTGGAAATGCCTGTTGGGCAGATAAACAATTTGCGGAAGAAATACAGACGAGACAATACAGGGCTCCTGAAGTTATACTGCAGTCAGGATATTCTTTCTCTGTGGATATGTGGTCATTCGCATGCACGGCCTTTGAGCTTGCAACTGGTGACATGTTATTTGCTCCCAAAGTTGGTCAAGGCTTCAGTGAGGATGAGGTATGAAAATATAACTTCCTCATTTTTGTTGTTTAGTGAATCATGCACCGACGCTACAGTTTAATGACCTGAATTGCATGATCTTTAACTCCTGTAAATATGTCTCTTCATGCATTCGCGTTGGTTCTATACAAACCTTGGAAGAAAAGAATTGGACATGGACAAATTTGACGAAGTCCTAGACTTTTGTTGCTCTCTTAGATCAATGCTTCATGGTGACATTCAGCTTGTTTCAAGGGTACGAATTCCAAATCTTTATCTCCTGAATAGCATGATTGAGAGAACTTCTTTTATTGTTTTCAGGATCATCTGGCGTTGATGATGGAACTTCTGGGCAAGATTCCGAAAAAGGTAAAAGATAAGCTAGCTACGTCATATTGCCTGTCACTAATTCTTCTCTGTGAATTTATTCACACTTCCCCTTTTGACTCCTCAGATTGCTACTGGAGGAGTTAAATCAAAAGACTTCTTTGATCGGTACGGCGACCTGAAGAGGATCCGCAGACTAAAATTCTCATCACTGGATAAGTTGCTGATGGACAGATACAACTTCCCGGAATCCGAAGCCTGCGAGTTTGCAGAATTCCTCAGCCCACTTCTCGATTTCGCTCCTGAGAAGCGGCCGACCGCTCAGCAATGCCTGCAGCATCCGTGGCTCGCCTTGCGAAAGATGCCGCAGTCCCTCCCACCAACCGAGACAAATGACAAAGCTAACTTGGAAAATCTTCAAGCTGGGGTCAGCAACCTTCAGATCAAAAGGTGAGGGGAATCGATGGAGAGTTGGGTTTTTTTGTGTTCCAAGAAATGCACCTGCACCTGCCCCTGGGAACTCGTTTCTGCTTATAATTATATCATCTTTCCCTTTTCGGGTTTGTTTGTGATTCGGGGGGTAAATTCTTTTGTTTTTCATACTAACAAAAACAACATTACCTTTGCCCCCCCTTTGGATGGAGATTTGTATATTATATAGTAACCGTGACAATCACTTTACATTGTATGGATTCTGGGATATTGAAATTGATTGATACCTGAAATTCTTGCATCTCATTTCCTTTGCTTCAGCTAAACATTTTGTTGTAATAATGTCGGCGGTAACTATGGACGAACGCCCCTTGTTAGTCCCTGTGTGCAAAACATGTGACACATTTCATTCTCATGCAATAAATTTGTGGGCCATGCAAATTTCATCTTGGGCCATTGATTTTTGATCTTATGAGAAAAAGGAAATGAACTGCATGTTGCCCAATTTATTACAACAGCTTGGCACTACGTGTTCTGTCCATTTTGCCTGCCTCTGTTTCTTTGACAAATTTTCTTGTTTTAGACCTTCATGTTCCGTTATCTGATTTCTCAAATTATTTTTTTTCTTGGATTCTTGTGTTGGGGCAGTGCTGATGAGTGTTTGGGCCAAATTGTGGATAAGATCGATCCCAGAAAAGAAAGGAGCTTTCTTACAACTAGGAACAGAAAGTGACACTCACTTTCTTCATTCTTCACGGATCTTGAATGGGGCACTCAAAAATCATCCAACTTCTGTCATCAGTGTCAGTATAGTGATAATGACATCCATCTAATTAAATAAACACTAACAAACACTCTAAATAAAAAAATCCAGATACATCAAGAAGCAATTACTTCTTCTGCCTCCCTCAAAACTGGTTTATGAGCAAAAAGCTATGAAACAATCTGATGGTTCAAATTTTTCAAAGCCTGAGCCACTCAGGACAGTGAAACGAACATTACAGAATATACAAATCCCCCATGTTTCGATTTGATTACCCAGAGCCAATCCATGTATTTGTAAACAAAGGATGAGTAAGAAAATAATCCATTTAGGCATAAGGCTGTTTCTGCTCAATGTCGTGAAAAATCTACAAACTCCCCCTGATCCGCCTTCTTCTATCAACCTAACTGTAAGAATCAATCTCTCTCCCCGCAAAATTTCCCGGTAATACCTCATGACTGCGCGACCTTATTGGGTTTCACATACTCTGGTCCTCGAAACCCCTGGCACTTCCAAATTGGCGCGGCCTCAAAAGGTATTTTCCCATTACCAGATGGCTTCACAGTATACAGAGATGGGGTCTCACTGGTGACAGGATTGCTCCCATGGCACCCTGTAAAGGGAAGGCTCGTGGTGTTGACATTCTCCTCCTTGTCCTTGTATGTACAGACGCTTAATGGTAACTTCTTTAGCTTCAGTCTTCCCCTCTTAGAAATGGGACTCCCATCATCCCATGCCCTTGCAGTGGAATGACCGGACTCACCACTCAATATTTTAGAACGGAAGTTATTGATATACTTGAACGATTTCTCCTTGGTTTGGGAAGTAGCAGCATCGTCTATCGTTCCTTCAGAATCCACATAATCCGAATCAGTATGGCCATTGGATTTGGGAGAATCCACTTCATCCGTGCTTGAATATTGGGGCTTCTTGTTCCTATCCACATTTGCATCAGCCCCTTGTAAACACTTGCGTTTTCTTGGAGAACTATTCATAGCACGATGCAAATTCCGTGCTAGCTCTTCATCTGCTTTACAATTTCCCTTAGACTTCTGCTTTCCATACAAAGAGTTCACAGGAACATGCTTCATCTTATTTCTCTTCAAGTACCTGTCATTACTACCTGATGCCTCGGAAAAGGAGGCGACTAAGTCTAGGGCACTCTTGGCAGCCGCCACCGCCTTTGCAGCAATAGCAGCTTTCTCTTCTGCAAGAGCTCGAGCTGCTTTTGCAGCTTTTGCCGCCGCAACGGCAGCCGAACCCGAAGCCTTCACGATCTCCTCAAGAGAAAGGTTGGATTCATTAGTATGAGTATTCAACAAACTGTTGAGACGGGAATCAAATACCCTTGATGCAGTAGAAGAGGATGACTCAATGCATGAAGCGTGCCCATTCGAGTTGATCTCAAAATTCTGCTTCTTAAATCCTGCAAGTAGCCTCTTTCTCGGGGGCAAAAGGACGTCCGCCTCCAAGTGATTGACATCGCATACTTTAGCTTCCATTAGTCTCCTTCTTCAGTCAGATCATCTCGTCCGATGTAAGGACTACAGCCTCGATCAAATTCGCAAGCCGGACCATCTACATTTGAGCTGGAAGAAAATCCACAGAAAGACACTACACCTCTCAGTCAATCGCAGAGACCAAACCAGATCAGAAAAAAAACACAGATTCACCCCCCGAAATCAGAGGAAGTTATGCGAAACTGGCCTCCTATTCAATCCCGATAGGAAGGCAGAAACAATCAAATGAAACGAAATCCCAACTCTAAATATCAGAAACCTTGACATCAAAGTTTTGTCATTTCTTACATCATCCTAAATTCCAATCAAATCCAAACACCATCCACAAAAAAAAAGCAAGAAATCTGCACGTCCAAGGAACAACAAGAACCAGCAAGGATTCAACCGACATGCATCATTGCCCCGGAATTCAATTTGACCAACTCACGCCCCACCCGGAAACACGATCCAGAACCCCACAAACCCCCCAGAAAAATAAAAACAAAAAGCCCGACCCAAGATAAATCGATCAAATCTAAGGGACACCCACGACGATTCGTCATAGGTTTGGACTTAAAGTCACAAACTTTGCAGGAGGAACCTCGTTAAGGACGATGAATAATAGGAAACGAAAAGGGCATCGACGGGCGCCAGGCGGTGCAAGCGGAAGGTAGGATTAGGGTTTTTACGATGAAAGGGGTGAAGTAATGAAGGGAAGGGTTGGAGAGAAAGGGGTGGTGGTGGGGGTGGGGAAGAAATAAATCCGAGGAGGTGGTGGGGGTGGTGGTCATAAGAAGGTAGGGAGGGAGAGGGACAATAGACAGAGAGAAGAGAGAGAGAGAGAGATGTTGTTCTCCTCCTCCTTCCTCCTCCACTTTGTCCTCGGCAAAAAAAAATACTAACTTTTAGTTATTGCCTAAAAATGCAAACTTATTACATTTAGTGTAACGTTATTAATGCCTGCCCTAATCGGTCAGTCAATTTATTACTCTTGTAAAAATTTACCATATACAAAATCATCGGAATTAACCAGGAAATAATAATATTTTGTCATTGGTTATACAAAAGCGGCAGTTCAATTCTTTCAAAAGGGAATATTTACGCCAGACACGTTGAGAAAACAAAACGAAGGAAAAAGGCATGAACTGTGGATTCCCAATAGAATTTAACCATTTGTGTGAGAATTGTTCACGTGGGGTACTTGCTGTTGTGCTCATTTCCATATGAATGTGTGACTTGTAAATTAAATGTCTGGTTGTGGTCCTAATGGGAATTCCCCCCCCCCCCAACTCACCATGTGTTTAACAACCCCCCTCTAACCTAATGAGAAAAAGATTGGGTCGTCCTTCTAAATGTCCGAAACTATAATGAGTTTTAATTGCATGATGTGTTTGTGTTGGTAGAATGCAACAGCAGTTTGGACTTTTTGGAAGTCCTTTATACTACTTATTAGTGTAGCAACCATGAGTAAAATATATAAAAAAACCAACCTTTATTACTCAATAATAATAATAATAAAGTGATGATAGACAATAATAAGGCAATGTGGGAATCAAGTAAAGTGCCACCAATCTCGAAGATGCTTACCAGAAAATTAAAGGGGGGGAAAAAGGTTGGGTTGGGGGTGTCTACTTACTTCAATTTCTGTCCTTTGGTCAAAACCCAAATTAGGTATCCTCGCCCCCCCCCCCCCCCCCAATTGGGGTGGGGGTGCACCCACAAATAACTCCCAAAGATTAAACCTTGTCATAATTATGGTAGTTGAGGTATTTATTTATATTTTTGAGGGGGGGGGGGGGTGAGTCGAGATATTTTCACTGCGAGAAGGAAGGAGGGAGGGGAGGATGAGATGATGAAAGTGACTTGGGGGGGGGGGGGTGTTGAAGGAGTAAAGAGTCGCGTCAAAACTCTCTCGCTTTCCCGATGAAATTACGGCGGTCAAATACGGTAAAAAATAAATAAAAATATATATAATTGGAGGACAATTGGCAATTTATGAAAAACCCAGAAGCCACCAAAACTCATTGTCAGAAGGAAAGGAAGGGGGCTTGAGGAAGAAGCAAAGGGGGAATGCTGACAAAAGGTGGCGAGCGAGTGACCCACACCACACCACACCACAGA
Source organism: Melastoma dodecandrum (assembly GCA_029817715.1). Classification (NCBI taxonomy): domain Eukaryota; kingdom Viridiplantae; phylum Streptophyta; class Magnoliopsida; order Myrtales; family Melastomataceae; genus Melastoma; species Melastoma dodecandrum. Next base: position 1,110,661 of record JARUPY010000271.1, read on the forward strand.
GATAATAGAATGAATAAATAAAAGAGTTTTATATTTCATCATCCACATAATCGGGCTAACTTGTGGCACCAAATTTGCTAATTAAGATTAGTTGGGGGCTAAACCCAAGAGGGAAGACGTAAGCTTGCGGCAAGACAACAATAAGAACCACGTGATCTGACCCTATCACTATCTGTATCAGTTAGCTCGCGAGGAAAATATTTTTCTCAATCGTTAAGAACGTCAAATCAAGTTCCAATTTTACTATTTAAGAAAACCAAAGTTTCGGTTTAAAAGGAAACAAGAAATTGAGCTGAACTTATTTCAAGAAATTATTTTTAAATTTTAAAAAATTAAAGTTATTTTGAAACAAAAGTCCAGGTTAATAAATAATACGGCCTACTAATATCAACGGGCTAGGCATGCATTTTACGAAAAGCGGACAGTTGGACCAGGGAATTGATTTGCCACATAAAAACATACGAGAACAGGGCAAATACCATGGACATTATCAGAGTCCGATACTAAGTCGGGCATTCATAAGTCACCAACCAGGCAGGAAACACACCGGAAAACTTCAGAAAGTAGAATCATTTGGCAACCTCAAAAAGCAAAAGAGTACCAAACCCGAGCGAATCGCGGTTCCATACATCTATTGGGCTGCGCCGACATGTTGGGCCGGGGTCGTCACCCCGCCATGCCAAAGTCATCTCCGTGGTGATACAGGCCATAATTTCCTGGAAATTCCATCTTCCCGTTCAGCTGTTCATTTCCTGAGGGAAAAGCAAAGTAGTTATGATCATAGAAGGTAGGAAGCACGACAGGGGGTGAGATTGTGGTTATATTAACAGACAGGCACCCCATTTATGCCTGCCAGAAATGCATACCGGCGAATAATCCGTCGTAAAATGTCATCAAGCTTAGGGACCTTTTGGATCTCAGGCTCCCATCCCAAGGATACATGCTCTCCACTTTGGCATGCGAATCGGAAAAGTTCATTTCGGAGCTTATCTCGGATCTCTGGAAGCAAAGGTCCTCATCGCGTGTGGTGGAATTTTGCTGGGACTGGTAGACCTCTACCTTAGTCTTGATCTCGTTGGGAGATTCTACCTCCGTATCGGCTTCGGAGTCGGCGTTGCTGGAATTCATGCTGTGTAATTTTCTCTTGGATCTTGCTCGACGATTCTGGAACCAGTTGTAAACATTCGTCTCGGAGATCTGACCATGCTGGCTCAGTTCAGTGGTAATCTCCTTGATCTTCTGCTTGCTGGGAGTGCCGTTTCCTTGATTAAAGAGGCGCTCAAGAATCTGAAGCTGCACTGGAGTGGGAGTCCATCGCTGTCTGGCCGTAATCTTGTGCACTGAAGGCGTCATTAAAGGGTCACAGTACAGATTCACCAGCCTAACTCCTGATACAACCAAAAAGTAACCGTTAGATACGAAGGAGGAAGACTAGAGCCGAGACCTTCGGACCAAAAGTCGACTCCAGGATCACAAATAATCCGACAAATACGGCTTTCCTCAACCAAATGCATCACCAAATCGAGACTTAACATACAGAAACTCGATTCTTCAAGACTTCTAAGGCCAGGCAATGATGTGCTAAACTTGCAGAGCTACGCATAGCAACAGAAATCTCCGTGACCAGAATATGGGCCAATGTCTTCTCGAAGCGATGCAACAAAAACACGCAAAACTACTGTTGATTTCACTTTAGAGGCATCCAAAGTTCCGCACAACTGAAAATGCACGGAGGGAACAGAATCCATCACGCAACGACCAGAAATTCCAAAAAAGAAAAAAGACAGCACTACGCGTAACCACCACCCAAGTCAAACAATTAGTGATCCAAAACGGATAAAATCGGCAGAGAGAAACCTGCTAGGTCCTGCTGAGCGGTGAGGTTCTTATGCATCTCGACGAGCTGCTCGCAGATAGACGCGTACACGGCGATCTGCTTCCTCAGAGTCTCGAGCTGCTCGTCCGTCATGACCTTCACGTAGGGGATGGAGTCGACCTCCTTTGGCTGGGGGTGGTCGTGCTTGTCCCATTCCATCACGGAAGCCGAAACCGCTCCCCGATAGCGACGGTTACGGGAGGCTGTCAGGGGGTCGGAGATGGTGGTGTTGGGAGGACGAGGGAGGTGGGAGTGGAGTTGGATAATAAAAAAAAAAAAAAGGAGGGAGGGAAAGAAAATAAAGTGTGAAAGGAAGTTTTGACGATTCGGTTTACAAACCTTCCCTTTGTTTTCTTGGGGGCGTAGGTTAGCAGCGTACGGAGCCCCTCCCCTCCCCCCTCCGAGTCATAGTCGTCTGGGCGGCGGAAGTCTGGTGCACACTCGTACACGTACGCGTGGATTGGGAAAAAAAGAAAAATGTTCAACTCAACGTGTCCCCGAAGACAATTTCATTTAAATTTGGGGGATTTGAGAGCGACGGGCGACATTCGCGCCAGACATTCGATCACTGTTTCACCCATGACATGAGCCTTGGCTCCATGTATTTCCATTCCACGATCGTTTCGCTCAAAGGCTTCATTCATTCATTCATTTCGAATCTCTTTAGGCCGGTCATTGGGCCACTAACTCTTTTGAAATTGAGATGGTTAAGACATTGGTGGGTCAGCAACATTTAACTAAAATTTAATCTGAATATAGAAAGAAATGTAATGAACATGGAGAGAAAGACCACACTCATCATGGAAATGCCTGTTTGTTCTATGTGATTGAGGGGAAAAGGGAAATTGATCTTCTAACCTAATTTCTTTACGAGTTTACTATAATTTCTTATGGATTAGGGAAGATCAAGATAATGTTAAAACGAAGGAGGGACTGAGAATTGCGTTGAGAAAAAAATCATGGACATGTTTTGATTTACGAGTACGTCTAGGACTTGCAATTCTTCAGTCTGAAGCATGGGCAAGTGCATCACGTTGCAACATGCAGAATCTGCGGTCAGCTTGAGACAGTCTTTGTCTTGAGGCCATTGTTTACACAAGAAGAAAGCTCAGATACAGACACACCCGTGATGAAGAGAGTTCGCCATTTAACGGCGGTCCTGCTTCCGTGTAGACAAGAACTGGTGAGTTTCCGTGTGATGTTCCCTTGTTTGCCTTGTGACTTTGGCTGCATTAACTAATTGCCCCCAAACCACGGTTTGTTGTGTGACTATTGGATGCTATGGAGAGACCAGCTTGACTATGGGGGCCTTCTTCGGCGGCCTTGGTGATCTTGTAAGGAAATGCGTATTCCGTGCCATAATGGTTGGCCCCATGCCAAACCATGTTGCATTCATCATGGATGGGAACCGTAGATTTGCTGCAAAACAAAACATGGCGGTGAGTGATGGTCACAGGGCAGGGTCCAGATCCATGATGGCTATGCTCGACTACAGTTATCAACTGGGAGTCAAGTACGTTACGGGCTATGCCTTCAGCATCGAGAACTTCAAGAGGAAGCCCGAGGAAGTCCGAGATCTCATGGATATCATCGTCGACATGACCGAGGTTGCTCGATGGAAGCCTCGTGGGAAAACAAGAGACGAGAGTCTATTTTATTGGAAACTTAGGCCTTCTAAGCGAGAGGGTCCAGCTCGCCGCCGAGAGGGCAATGGAGGCAACTGCCAAGAACAGTCGGACCGTGCTATTGATTTGCGTGGCCTATACCTCGTCCGACGAGATCGTGCACGCTGTGCAGGAATCGTGCAAGGGAAAGTCAAGCAACGCAAGAATAGCAAATGGTTCCTTTGAGGAATCACCAAAGGAAGATGCTGAGAAGACTTCCTTGATAAAGTTGGGGGAGATAGAGAGGAACATGTATATGGCATTGCCCCCTGATCCGGACACGGTGATACGAAGCTCGGGGGAGACCCGGCTGAGCAACTTCCTTCGGTGGCAGATGGCTGACAGCGCGCTATACTCCCCGGTGGCACTGTGGCCGGAATTAGTGTACCAGCATCTGATAAGGGAGATGTTACAATAACAGAGGAGCTACCCTTACTTTCATCGATATCTGTCATGAATTGCTCCGTCCAGTGGTCAAATTTAACCGCAAGTAGTAAAATGAAAAGGAAATTGAATCTTGTAACACACTTGATTGGAATTCAGACAAAAGGGCCCAAACCAAGTCCAAGGAAAAAGAACACCATGGTCTTTCATGGGACGATGTCCTCATGTTGTGTCCAAAGGAGGAGTTTTATTCCTTAATGACGTCATTTATTCCTCCGTGTAAGGCCGACTTCTTTATATTTAGTAAAAAAAAAAATTCAATGGTCATTTAAACAAGGAAGTCGGCCTTCTCACTTAGGCAATTTTTTTTTTATTTAAAGGCAAAAAAAAATTTACACGAGAAAGTTCGCCTTCGTAAGGCCGACTTCCTTTATTTAGGTAATTTTTTTTTTTAATTTAAAGGCAAAAAAAAATTCACACGAGGAAGTCGGCCTTTCCGTTCGCCAAGACTGAAGTCGGACTTACAAAGGCCGACTTTTGAGTTAACCATGACGATATTAAGGAACAAAACTCGAGGAGGGAGGAGGCAGGGACAAGGGGCTCTGATCATGTTCTTATCGTCGTCTTCATTCGTGAAAAAGGAGGCCGCCAAAAGCAGTTTCACGACGTGGGCCACTGCCATTCGTTACGAGTCGCCAGCGACTGCAGCATCGGCATCACCGGCCACCACTTTTGAAAGAATCCTCCTTTTTCCCTTTTGTTTTTATGCCATTCCCAGTTCCCAATTCATCTTTTTTTTTTATATTCTTCTACGACGATCACTCCTACTTCCCATTTCTCACTCTCCTGCCCGATCGGATTGCTTGTTGGGTATGTAATGCTCCTTTTCTTATATTCCCACTCATCCCCTTTTGCTCTTCGGGCGCACGAATTAGTTGCCTTTGGCTTTGCCCGCGATTGCTCGTGTTGGCGTCTGCAGAAGTGTTTCTTTTTTTGTGGGGAGGGGTGTTTGTTTTTCTCGATGGTGGGGGATTGCCGCGCGGCGGGGATTGCGAAAGCTGTGATGTGATCGTTTTCCTCGGCGACTTCAGTGGGAGGAAGTGTTCGAGGGTGATTCAAAGTTTGGATCTTTACTTAGTTTTCGCTCTCTTTCGCATTAAGATTGTCTCTTGATTGACTATCGGCCCGTTGTTTATGTCGTGTTCATGGAAATATGGTCATGGGTTGTGAGATTTGGCTGCATTGAATTTCACCAGTTCAATTCAAGCTTGATTCTTGGCATCCTCCTCTGAGGGAGTTGTTCTAGATTTTTCCCCTTTCCTCTCAAACCGAAAGACCTCATGGGGCTGTATCCGTATTTGAAGGAGTAGGTGAAGGTGAACGCCAGAGGAGACCTTTGCGTGCCTCCCTTACCTTTTGGGAGGCCTACACCCCCAATAAGAATGTTTAAAAATGTTTAATATTCTATTACTAACAATAAAATGCTGCAAATTAGTTTTTATTTGTATGGCTAAATTTCTAAGAGCAGTTAGTTAGAATTAATCTTATTTTAGCAAACTTCCGATTGCCTTCTTAATTGAGTGGGGCTGATTAAGACTTTTTTAGGTGGCTTAGGGCTGATGCTGTTAGGCAACTGTTTTCTCTGTCAGCCGTCCTACGTCCTGGTTGTTCAGTTACCAGTAGCTATTGGTCATAATGGCACCTTGATCTGGGTTTGGTTGGTGGAAAGTTTCCTGCTTAGTAAATTTTTTTTCTTAAACTATCAGAGCGGGGCCACCATATTGACTGGAAGGGCAGAAGAAGGTTTGTGAGGATGGATTTTAATAGATCATATGTTGGCAGAAAGAATCAATGATCTTAAGGAGAAGTTGACCATGTATCCTGAATAGCTTCTAAGGTCATCTCTGAAATCATTTTCTTCCCGTGTGTCATACTATCATGCTTTGGAGTTTGTACAAATTGCTGATTTCCTTTAAGGCCTAAAAGCATGATAGCGCTTCTCAGGGATATAAGTTATTTGGACAGATAGTCAATTTGAAGTGACATTCCACCTTTCTTTCTGATATTAAGTTCTTCTTTGGGTTAGTGATGTCGTTTTCTCTTACAGTAGAATTTTCATTGTTTTGTTTTGGTGGCGGGACCAGCATAGTGGACTGTGTGGGAATATTTAAAATTATAAGACATGGAGAACAGAATGGTGGGACTGACAATGCTTTTTCCAAGATGCTGATTGTGTATGCATGAACTGAAATGATGTACCTGATGTATCATCTTCTTGACTTGCCGTGTGATCTTTTATTGCAGAGTTTTGATACTACTCACTGTTCTTCAGACCTTCAAAAAAATATCCACTGTTCTACTTTCCTCTCTTCTCCACCAGTTTCTTTACTAGCCAGACAATAATTTGAGTTCTCTGTGTTGGTTAATTCGAGCTGATTAATTTGGAAATCTTTACCGGCATTCTTGAGAATATTTTTAGCTCAATCAACTGTTTGAATGGTCTCTCTGTTTTTTTTCCCTTGTATCTGTTTTGGCTTGAAACCAGCAATTTGATTTGATCATTGAAATGCCTTAAGCAGGTATTATGCTGCTTGTCCCCTGGTTAGATTCTTGTTGCTCGCTTGATGGAGAAACAGAGCAGCACAAGAGTAATGCTTCTTTTCAGTAGTCTCCGTGATTTTATGAAAAGATCCGTCATTCGCATTTTAATGGCTGGTCCGATCCCAAATCACATTGCCTTCATCATGGATGGAAATCGGAGGTTTTCTAAAAAAAGACACATGGTCGTAGGGGATGGCCATAAGGCAGGGTTTGAGTCCCTGATTACTATACTTAACTACTGTTATCAATTGGGTGTTAAGTATGTTACAGTTTATGCCTTCAGTATCGAAAACTTCAAGAGAAAACCCGAAGAAGTCCAGCAGCTGATGGATCTGATGGTGGATAAAATCGAAGAATTACTGGAAGGAAGTTTCCTGAGTAAGTATGGGATTAGATTATATTTCATTGGGAATTTGGGCCTTCTTGGCGAGAGGGTTCGGCTTGCTACTGAAAAAGCAATGAAGGCTACAGCTGGAAACAGTCGAGCTGTACTTTTGATTTGTGTGGCTTATACATCATATGATGAAATTGTGCATGCTGTGGAGGAATCATGCAGAGAGAAGTTAAACTGCACCGAACACATCCCCGAGTCTTTCAACGGCCCCATTGAGAATGGGCATTGCATCGATGAATATGGAGGAAGGAGACCAACTCAGAATGAAAATGGATACACGAGCCATTCTTTGGAGGAATTGCAAGAAAGTCATTCTTGTGAGATTGAGGAAGCAACAGAAGGTCTGGTCTGCAATGGAGGAACAGATCAAAGTGACGATGCACGACTAATTTCGAGAACCTCTGATGTTACAGAGGATAGAGAGAAGTGTCTCATGATAAAGTTGGCAGATATTGAGAGGCATATGTACATGGCAGTGGCACCTGATCCAGATATTTTGATCCGTACTTCAGGGGAGACCCGTTTGAGCAACTTCCTATTGTGGCAGACTGCATTCAGCCCATTGTCCTCTCCGACTGTTCTGTGGCCAGAGATCGGATTATGGCAGTTAGCGTGGGCAGTTTTAGGCTACCAAAGAAATTACTCTTACATACAAAAGAAAAGAAAACAGGCATGACACTTGGATTCAGAGAGAATGTTCTATTTTCCAGCTGTGCTTCTCGAGTTTCTGTGTTTGGGTAGTCGCGGCTTTTATTTTTTATTATGTAACAGAGATGTTCTTGATACGTCTAAGTTTCCAGCATCACGTGTGTACTCTAATACTTGCTATTTTAATACCATGCAATGTTACGCTGATGCAGAGGATGAGTGCATCATCAGTCTGCTTTTAATACCATGCAATGTTATGCTGGTGCAGACGATAAGTACATCATCAGTCTGCAATTGTCTGACTACCTTCTGCAGAACACTTCTGATTAGCTCACTGAATGCTACTGGACACGTGTTTATGTGCCCTGAATGAGGAGTTTTGGATTTTATGCATCACCACTGCCACTGCCAATGTCTATTGATTTCGTGAACATTCCCTTTTCCATGCGATTGTTGGGTCACACTTTAGCAATATCTGCTTAGCTTTAGACAAAAACTAAAGGGCATTGAATATGGTTTGAAGTGTTTCTATTACCTTAAAATTGACTCTGAACATTAATGGAGTTCTAGATGACAAAGTGGCAGGCATAGGACACTGCCGAAACTTCAGTCCTTTACAAACAGCAGTCGTGATCAACAATCATTACTACAAGAAACATGATAGCTTTCTGTGCTATCGATCATGTCGTAAGCTCGAAATCAATCTTATTAAGACCATTGCAGGTCAACTGTCGCCTTTCCGGGGCCTTAATGATGATGAGTAGTTGATATGAACCTATACAGTCGGCCAATAAGACAACTATCGAATAACATCAAAATCTGTGGTGTAGAGTTAACGAGGCTGATGAAGACGGGGGCGGTTGCAAAACATTCGGCCATTGGCTTTGACAAAAGCAGCTACTGCGATACTCATGCTTGCCCAGACAAAGGAAAAGAACAAGTACCTGAGTTGGAATGGTCCTGCAGCATACATAATCAATACATCAAAATTAGGCCATACAGTACACTGAAACTACAAGAATTGAACTTGCATTTACAAGGGATTAAAGAGTGAACAGGAAACAGCTGAACTCACCTCGCCTCAAGGACATGAATGAAAAGAATAATCCAACCAAGACAACAGACAAGGCCGCTGGGAAGGACTGGCATCAGAGAAGAAACATATTTCAGACAATAGCAGGAGTAGAATTTAGCATGTTCGTTAGCTTGTAAGAAAACTTCGAATGACGATTCACGAAACTGAAGGACCAAACAACCAATGAAATATGCTGCCATATATTTTGCACAGTATCATCTTCACGTAAGGCTTAGTCGTCATGCTCATAACCCAAACAGATTACGAAGTGAGGTTGATACTGCAACCTCAATGATAAAGCAAATGACCGAGATATTACTCACAGCAAAATTCTCAATGCCTCCTTTAGGTGGTGAAACAGACATGTCACGACTTACGGAGATGATATAATGTCCATGAAGTAGATCAATAGCATCCTTCATGAAAAAATAAAAAATAAATAATCAAGAGAGAAACTTATATGGCTGAAATAAGATTGCAAGACTGCATTCACGCACAAAACACAAAAATGGAGAAAGTGATTGATGACAAATCAGAGGTAATAACATTCAACAGAAAAAGAACGGACCTGTTTTCTGCCATCAACAAAATTATTCAGGTAATAACGGAGAAGGGCATTCCACCCATCTTTTAGAATTCCTTCAACTGTACGCTGACCGTGCCTGGAAGTCATCAAGAGTCGCTAATGTGGTCGTTGCAATTGCAACCATTATGAATCGAGAAGGTATGTATCAGCAAGTTCAATAATGGGTTGAATTTAACAGGGCTTATGAATAAGTACCGAACAAAGTCGCCCTTCAAGGCTGGGGTACCAGAATATTGTATGCTTATCTCATCACCATGATTAGCCCACACTAAAGAACCAACAATAGCAGAAGCAACCTTTCAGATCAGTTAAGCAACAAAGCAAAGAAAGAGGAAACACAAAGCCAAACAAATTGTTGTAGACTCACAAATTTTAAATTGCTCATCCAAATGAGGATGGGCGTCGATAGTTTCTTCCGCATTAAACGCACCAATTCTCCGAAGTTGCCACTCTAACAATTTTCGGCCAATCATACTCTGCAGTGGTGATATTCTTTGTAAAAAATTGTCTAAATCAATAATTTAGAGCAAAGAAGACAAAAAAAATATGAAAGAAGTTAGATGCATTTCTTTATATTCAACTGCAAATAAAGAAACAGTAGCTCCTTTAGTATTCCATAAAGATTACATGCTAGAACTCGCAATTGTGAGAAACCTGTAATAAGGTGGTTGGAATAACAAAATGAAAACATATAGAGATTTCCAGTTCATATGCTGGAGTCACCATCGTAGATAGCTTAACCTACCTGAGTAACATTGGTCCGGTCCAAGCAATCGATACAATTTGTCCGCACAACACCAAGTTGGTCCTTAAGTTTCTCACACTTTTCACTCAGTAAACAGTACCTGCAAATCCCAAAATAGACAACCATGTCACAAGGAAATGCTTCTAACTAAAAGAATTTTGAACATGCCATTAGACCAATTACATACCCATTCTTCTCAAGGAAGTCCGCTATTTGGGCATATAGAAGGGAGAGGCGCTCAAAGTGAACATGCCCACAGATTCGATGAAAATCGAAGTGCAAGTATCTATAACAACCATTAATGTCAAAGATGTTTGCCACTATCTCTATTCTCTGTCTATGAAAAGAATAAGACATGGGAGAACATACTCAAGAGGTACAACATAAAAAGAACTGCTACCTTACATCATTGCAGCTGATCTGTTGCATCGTATTCCCATACTTTTCACACAGACGGCCCTCACCACCATGCTGGTAAAGACTAAGACTGCATTAGAGATGGGACTTCCGTATCTACTTTCAATCTTGTTGTCTTGCTACAGGAATATAACCTTTTCTCAAACATAAACTTCTAGAATTCATCTCTCATGAAATTGCAATCTCCTAAGAACTCATGGAGCAATTGATACAGATGTGCATGGTGACATGAATATTCCAAGGAAAGATTAGGGGATGTTCTCATTAATACAAATGAAAGATCTGTTTGAAGGAGAATCAGAATGAGCCTGAAGTGGTAATATTAGAAAACCCATTTATTAGCAAATCTACAGTCAGGTTATGGCAGAACATTTACCTTGTTGACAAGATCTACGGCAAGAACTGATTTGTAGGTTTTCCTCAAATCCAAGAAATGACGCTCAGCAATTCGAGGCTGCTCAATATTCCATACAGAGAACTTAGGAATGCTACATGGACGTTGCAGGAAAATAAAAAATAAAAAATGAAATAAGGGTGTCCTAAAGGACTCACAGCTTCGTCAGGTCTCACTATATCAAACTTTGGCTTATATGTTAAATCGACAATCTGTTCCCAAAGAAATGGCATGGATCCTCGAAGCTGAAAAGGAAATAAAATAATCTTACACAGATGAACCAACAGGAATGGATAACAGATGCAAGACCTGATCAATGAACTGCTTTCCACAGCTACCCATATGCATATTTTTATTAGGGAGGGCAACGATTTGGCACTTCACAGACTCACTCATTTTCTTAGAGGTCTGTACTCAACTAAAGTGATGTTTGAGCTTAAAAAACACCTTAACTAGGGATTAGAGTAGAGAAGGAAGATTTATCAGTTGCATCCTCCTACTTGGCTCTCTCTCCATCAAAAACCAGCATTCCCTTCAAACTTGGTTACTAATTTTACCCTCTCAGCACTTGATTTATGCTAATTTTGGTTTTCTTGAGGTGGAGTGTGTGCCTGTGATACTAAAACTCTGACCTATGAAATCATAAAAAAGTGAGAGAGACCTGGACAAATGAAGCTGTAACTCCATTCATTTGTAGGATTTGCTCTGTCTCAACAAAGTTAGCTACATAACCATCAGGATCAGCTCCCCTTCTCCACATTCTTGTTCCTAGAAGAAGCAATAATAGTTGGTCGTATCAAGATCTCTCATAATTTACACTGTTATATCATTGGACTATAAATATACCTCTGCACAAGAATACTAACATCTGATGCAATGGACAATCATCTTGTTTTTGTAAAATAAGGGCAGATAAACAAATGATCACAGTAAAGATTTATGACCCAACAAGGATTAAGGGATCCAAAACGGTTGATGAAAAAAAAGGTATATCGAGAAGAAAACTTTAACTACCATTTCTCCTTGTACACCGCCTTGCTATCAATGTGACGTCAGCAATATCCTTGTCAATGGCTGCTTGAAAGTGCTGGAAGCGTGGGTTATCAGTCAAGGAGGCAATCCAGGGTCCCAAAATTGACTATTTAATGATTCGGCTGGATAAAAAAGTCATGAGAACAATGAAAAAAGAAGAAAAAAAATGATTAAAAGGATATTCCCTTGAACAATCGGAAGCATGTATGGATCCAGCTGAAATAAGCATGGAGAAAAAAGATGTCATATGGTTTCTGAAAAAACATTCATCATAAATAGGTTAAGGAAGATGGATATAAAGAATTTGAAGGAAGAGCAACAAATCATTACCTTGTTATCGACGAGGGTTTCAAGCAAATAATTGTTCCACAAAAACCGGGGGTCAGCCTGCATCAAAAGGAACTCAGATAAGAAAATGAAGGAAAACAAAATCCCAGGATATCTTTTAAACCAAACAATAACTAGACATCAGAACATAAGGATAAGAAATCAACTGCAAAAGGAAAACTCAGTCTTCTCTGCGTATTATTTTATCATAGGAATGATGAATGCCCTTTGAACAAGGAGATATACCTGTCTCCACAAAGGAAGACGTTTAGACTCGTCACCTAATTCATGCAGTCGCTGGGCGCTGCAAAAAGAGTACAAAGAGCACCTCTTAATTTCATAAAACTGCTTTTAGTACTACAAGATCAAAGTAGAAAGGTAAAACCTGCAGAACAACAAAAGGCTCAAAGAAGGATCCAAGCAATAAATAATAACTTTTTCTCAACGAATAGATCACAACATCGCATAACTCTTATAAGATTTTTTGGCATCATTTTATGGATGATCGCTGACCGAAGATATATAACTAAAAGAAGGAATTAAGAGGGGACATTCTCTTTTGCAGTGTCACTATATTTTAAGACATGGATGCCTATAAGTATCCTCATATACCTACTTTCAGGGGTATTGCTATTTCCTTACTGGTCACTCAGTTTAAGAGGTTCACCTTAGTGTCAAGTTCACATCATAAGAGAAGTATAGGCCGGAAATCTTCTCTGCAACATTAAGTAATCCAGCAAACTCCAACTCTGCCTTCTTCTGCAATATTCATGCGGGATAAACAGTTCATCAAGTAAACGACACAAGCAAAATTGCATCAAGGTACGAAAATGGTGCTTCACCTGTTCAGACTTGGAAGTATTCAGAGACTGATCGCAGGGCAAAATCTTGAAGGAGGAAACTTTAAAGATGGGATGTCCCAAATAAGAGCCAACACACTCGCGCTCGGTAATTACAAATAACTGGGAACCTGCAAAAGTTTTATACATTTAGGAACTTGGTAATATAGCTGATCCCGGACTGCATCTCAGTGAAAACTGTCAGGTCAGGGTCTTTAACTCACGATAATATAGAATCGACCAATTATCTAGATCTGAGGTGGCTAAACCAGCAATGGCACACAATTCCTTAAAGATTCATGCTTCTGCTCATTCATGTCATTCCAATTTTCACGGTGTTTAGCTCCTTCACAATTCTAGCATTACGAACTTTTAATCTGATAAGAAAAAATTCTCAACAACTGGATCTTGATGCCACAAATCCCACAAGAGGGTAATTTCAGTGAAAAGCATTACACTGGATCAAAATATGAAACACCAACCTGCCACAAGCTTCAACATCCCAATCACCCCGAATATAGTCCGGATTTTGGGAACACGAACAGGACCACATTTTGGGAGCTCATCTGCACACAACAAAATATCATAATCACAATCAGCGAAAAACTGGTCTGATTTCAAATTTTAGCCGGACGAAACCAGAAAACAACGGTAGACTAATCTGGAGCAGTAGCCAAACATTGAGACAGAGCAAAAACTCGAAGAACCCACCAATTAACTTCATGGACCCATCGAGCCTGCTGACAGACAGGGAGGAACCACTCGAACCATCCGTGGGTTCAATAACATACTGATCCGAGAATTCCCACAACCTCATCCGCGTGTAAAGCTTCGGCTCAGTCTCGGCCTTCTCCATCATTCTCGGAACCTCCGAACAAATCCTCCCCTCCTCAGAAACAAACTACCAGAACACCATCACAAATAAAAACCCATGTCACCTCACAGAAACTTAATCCGAATGCATCCAAAAAATCACATACTACACACCAAAACGCGATGTGAGTTACCCGTTCCGAGAGCTCCAGGTGCAAGAATCTTGCTCAGATCCGAAGAAGGCCGACCTTTTCGCCAAAAGCTCCAAACTTTATGATTCAACCGGGCAAAAGAAGTCCAGAAGAAAAAAAAATGTTTGTTAGGTGATCCGTGATAATGAATGATGTTCCAAAAGTTGAGCAATGCCCAAAAATAGAATAAGGGATCGGGGTCTGGGGGGAACGAAGTGAGGATGGTGGGGATTGAATTGTAGGGAAGAGATTGAACTAAACTGGCTACAAAATAGGGGGGGGATCATGCCCTCCTCCTCTAGGGAAAAAAGACAGCATTTGGAATCGGGGGAAGAGGTTTGTTACGAAATACAAAATATTTTTGTGAAATAAGTTATTTAAATTTAACTCGGAGTCCATCACTCCAAGTTTTTTTTTTTTTTACAAAATCGAGCGGCGGACCAAACTAAACTCGAATTTCGATTTTGCCCCGACTTAAAAACCACCTAAATTCCAATCCATCAAACCCGGCAACACCTAAATTCCAACCTTTGTAATATGTTCATACTCCAACACGCATCTACGCACCTAAAAACAAGTCGAATAAAATAAATAGATGATTGAGAGATTCAAACAACATAATCCAAACAACGTAATGCAGACAAAATAATCCAAATAACAACAATATTTGTCAAATCTAAAAAAATGACATAAAAGGGAATTGCATGAGTTATACTTTGAAAATGAGGGAAGAATAAATTACCTCTTATTAAAAAAATAATATAAAAAACATAAAAAGAAATAAAATCATCCTCCAACCTCACCAACTCCCTCCTCCCCTCCAAACTTGGTCATAAAATTCTTACAGGAAACCTCAGTACAAAAAGAGAATAAAAAGACATCGGTCCTCTGTCCTGTTCTGTTTTCTCTCTATATATAAATTTGATCCCCCACCCGTATTCGCATCCTCCACCAGCCCCTCCAGACGCCGCCGTCCTCCTCACCACCATGTCCGCCGCCGCACCCACCACCCCCAATTCCCTCCTCCTCAACCCCCACAAACCCACACGCCTCCTCTCCCCCCGACCCTTCACCGTCAGATGCACCGCCGCCACCCAGAAGGCGGCTGCCACTCCACCGACGGCTTCCTCCACCCGCCTCTTCAACTTCGCTGCGGGTCCCGCCACCCTGCCTGAGCCCGTCCTCTTGAAGGCCCAGTCCGAGCTCTACGATTACCAAGGATCCGGGATGAGCGTCATGGAGATGAGCCACAGGGGGAAGCATTTCCTCTCCATCATCCAGAAGGCCGAGTCGGATCTCCGGAACCTCCTCAACATCCCCGATTCGTACTCCGTCCTCTTCCTCCAGGGTGGCGCCACCTCCCAGTTCTCCTCCATCCCGCTCAACCTCTGCAGATCTTCTGAGGACTCAGCTGATTACATCGTCACCGGATCCTGGAGCGATAAGTCCTTCAAGGAGGCCCAGAGGTATTGCTCCCCTAAGGTGATCTGGTCAGGTAAGGCCGATAAGTACGTCAAGATCCCTAATTTTGACAATCTCGAGCAGAACCCGGATGCTACTTACCTCCATATTTGCGCCAACGAGACGATCCATGGGGTCGAGTTTAAGGATTACCCTGTCCCTAAGAACAAAGGTGGGATCTTGGTTGCCGACATGTCCTCCAACTTCTGCTCAAAGCCCGTCGACGTTTCAAAGTTCGGGATCATCTATGCTGGTGCGCAGAAGAACGTGGGCCCATCCGGAGTTACGATGGTGATCATTAGGAAGGACTTGATCGGCAACGCTCAGGGGATCACTCCTATCATGCTGGATTACAAGATCCATGACGAGAACAAGAGCCTGTACAACACCCCACCATGTTACGGGATTTACATGTGTGGGCTGGTGTTCGAGCACTTGTTGGAGTTAGGCGGGTTGGCGGGAGTCGAGAAGATGAACAAGAAGAAGGCCGATTTGCTTTACCAGGCCATTGACGAGAGTAAAGGGTTCTACAGGTGTCCGGTGGAGAAGTCGGTGAGATCGCTGATGAACATACCCTTTACGCTGGAGAAGAGTGAGTTGGAGGGAGATTTCATCAAGGAGGCAGAAAAGGAAGGCATGGTGCAGCTGAAAGGACATAGGTCTGTCGGTGGCATGAGGGCTTCAATATACAACGCGATGCCCTATGCCGGCGTGGAAAAGCTGGTCGGGTTCATGAAGGATTTCCAGGCTAGGCATGGATGAGAGGCGGAACTCTAAAGGAGATCAAGCTCATCAAACAGATCTTTTGCCATGTCATAACATCTTCTCTTTGCTGTCCAATTTTTGCCGTGTGGGTTCTGAAAAGAGGGAGGGAGTCGGAAATTATCAATTTGTTGCTGTTGGATGATTATTGTCCATCGCTCTACCTTTGTTTTTGGTTCTATGAAGAATGAAATTAAGTAGAGATTTCTTCTCATCTGGGTTCAATTGGCAGGATGAACCAAGAACATGCTTTAGATCTTCGCTTTGGGGAATTCGCCCTACACTCACCTAATTACTTTTTGTGAACTGTGCTTGCTCACCAACCAAAGCAATCAATTACGTGGGACCATTTCCATTCCTTGTTGAATTTCTTGTCCTAAGATCATCAGGGCCGCCCCAGCCCCAACATTGATGCATGCAGTTGGACCTTTCCCGCCTTGACCTTTTACTGCATCACACTCTCTCCTGTTGGATTCTCGCGCAATAATGATGTCGATGGCAATTGGACCCAAAAGGAAATGGAAAAAAAAAGGAACTGGAAGGAGAACGAACCCCAGTAAGACAAAGAAGCCCAGGAGCATAACCTGAGATCCCTGCAATTTCTTCATGATGAACCAAATTGCTTAGGAGTTAGGGGAACAGCCTCCAGAAACCCAGGATTGCCCCACTTCCAGGACAGTTGCTTTCCAGATTTGGACAGTTTGGTGGGATCTAAATCAATCATGCTGGTGGTAATGATGAAAAATAAGCTAGGAAAGCATACAGGAGTCTGCATAGACATTGATGTGTGAGTTTGTGATTCATACTATTGTCCCCAAAGTTACAGGTTTCGACAGCAGAGTCGGATACACGAGTGCAGGACAGGTTCGAAGGGAAGTCTATGCAGAGGATGATCCTCCAGGGAGAAGCCCGGTCAGGTTCATGCGTACAATGTAAGGATTTGTGGGGGAGCCGCAGTAAACCTGATTCCCGATCTTTGTGCCTGAAGAAATCATGGAGAAACTGGGATCATAGTAATGGGCAACCGGGTTTCCCTTCAAATCGACCACAAAGACTCCAGAGTTGCTCTCTATCCTCGGCCGAAGAGAGTGTTTCTCCAGAAATCCGAGGATCCTCCGGAGGAATGGGGATCCTAGTGCCAGGTCCCAAGCAGCCGCCCTTCCCTGTGTGCAGTTTGCATTAACCAAAAGAATCACAGTGAGCGGAGTTCACCGAATTCATTATAGAACTGCTCAATGGATAAATATCACGTCTGTTCTAATCTTAAGACAACGAAGGTAGGCTACGAACAGGAGACGCACCACCGGTATGGCTATCCAATAGTGGCCTTCTCCATCGTATCGGATGTTATCCGGCATGCCTGGCAAGTGGTCAATGAAGTTCCCCACAGTTCCTTTCTTTTCCCCACTTATGTAATACTTCTTGCACCGGTTCCTGCAAAAATTCATGGATTTGCTCACCATCAACATAAACTATCCACAAGCGACTGCCTTAGAAAGCCGAGATGACAGCATACATCACGGTCTCGCAGTAAACCACGAACTCCTGATCAGGCGAAATGACGACCCCGTTGGCAAAGTAGATATCCCTAACCAACACCTTAGTCTCTTTAGTCACAGGGTCGTAGCTAAGGAACCTTCCATTCGGCCTCCCCTCGAGGAGGTCTAAACTGCAGTCTCGCAAGCTGTACTTGTGCGTCGCGTCGGTGAAGTATATAGTGCCGTCGGCCGCGACATCGGCCGCGTCCGTCAGCTTGAACTTCACCCCTTCCGCCTCGTCCGTCAAGACCTCAACCTTCCCGTCCTTGGTAACATTCAGGAGCCCCTAATCAATAAACAAAAATCATGAGCCAAAGATCCATTTTCATAGAAGTAAGGATAAAGCCATCGTAAGCGAGGGACGAACCAACAGGGTGTCGGCCACGATGACCTCGCCATGGAGTCCTAACATGAGCCCGAGGGGCCTCCCGCCGGTGTTAACCCACTTCTCAGGGACAAAGTCCTCAACCCCGGCCTTCCTTATCCACCCGTCCTCGCAGCCGGTATATACAACCTTCTGGGAGTCGTCATAAGCCACGTCCTCGGGGCCGAGGCAACCCTCCAGGTGGAAAAACTCAGAATTCTTCCTCATGTCCCCGAGAACGAACGGGGCAGCAACGGGAGGCCCTGCTAACGCATCCATGGGGAGGGGGAGGGGAGAGAAGGAGTCGTCCTGGTAGAGGAAAGAGGCAGCGAGCACGGAGAGAAGAAGGGGTAAGACAAGGGTAAGGGGTCGCAGGAGGCTGGACCTGTTCGGCGGGGGAGGGGACGTGGTTGACCCGGCCATGGCAGCCGACGACATGCTCTGGTTTTCTCGATACAACACAAGGAGGAATGCGGGTGAAGGGCGGGGGAGGGGAGGTGTTTGGTTTGGTTTGGAATTTCGTTTTTCGGGACTAAAATCTTAAATGACGGATGAAAAGTATATGGATGGTGCCTCCCCTTCGCCACCTTACTCGTCACACAACACACCTACTTCCACTTAAGTAAACTATGGGGACGAAGTTAGTACCAATTTCATTAATAGATAGTTTTTCTTTCTTTACTTTTATTTTTCTTTTGCCAAGATGGGAACTTTTTTATTTTTTAAGGTTGGAGTCTAAATTATTAGGTTATGATAACTTTTAGGCAAAATATCCATATTTGGCTCAATTAATTTGTCAACTTTACGTTTTGCCATATCCTTTAAAAGTTTTTAATTTGACCTTATTTCAATTTTACTTCTTAATTTGGCCCTATTCGTAACGGCGTTTGCGATTTTGTCGTTAGCATTAATTCGTGTAATTTGTTTTTCATACGTGACAATGATAATGAAATAAATCAAGGAAAAAATATCGATAATTGGCCCAATAAATTTACTAACTTTACGTTTTGGCCTAAGTTTTAAAAGTTTTTAATTTGGCCTTAAATCAATTTTAATTGGAGGAGGAATTCGTGTAATGACAAAAGGGATTTACGTTTGGGTCGGTGCAGTCTGCTTTTGCTTTAGTCCTTACCTTTTCTTCTCTCCTCAATGAATATGTTTTGAGGCCTCGCTCCCTTCCCTTGTTCCGCGAGGGAAACCGAGTCGTTAGTAGAATAAGAGCCCGTGGGTCAATCATTCAATACCGGATGGATACCCTGGGAATCAATCAAGGGATCCCACCTTTTTAGTTCCTGTTCTTCGAATTTCTCCTCGAATTAAAATTGATTTAAGGCCAAATTAAAAACTTTTAAAATGTTAGGCCAAAACGTAAAGTTGGTAAATTCATTGAGTCAAATATTGATATTTTGCCCTTGATTTATTTCATTATTATTGCCCCGTAGGAAAAACAAATGACACGTATTAATGCCGTTACGAATAGGGCCAAATTGAAAAGTAAAATTAAAATAAGGCCAAATTAAAAACTTTTGAAACGATACGTAAAAAATGTAAACTTGATAAATTGATTTTACAAATATCATATTTTTCCGAACTTCTATGAACGAATGAAGGGAGATCATACAACGAACTCCTGTCGTACGAGAGGCTTCCACCACAAAGCCAAGGAGAAGAAGATGAAGAAGAAGAAGAAGTGGGTCCCCCAGTCCGGCCGTGTCGAAGTGCAGAAAAATTAGATACTAAGTGGATAGAGTTTTGTTTCTAACCAAATTTTGAGTTTTATTATAGAAATAATATTCCGATCTGCTTAAAAACTAATACAAGTTACGACCTAGTACTTAAAAAACACTTTTTAGTACTTCCGAATTTGCCTTTTTAAAAAATCGTGTGACAGAAATTATTTTTAGGAATTTTCAGGACCAAACGCTCCATTCAATTCAATGCCCCGGGATTTTGTCAGTAGGCCACAATAATTTTGACTGAGACTACTTTTACTCTTAAATCTTTCGTTGGCCCACTCCTACTTCATAATATTCTCCGGGTGTTCCGTGTTTATATTGCTCTCGTGCATTCATTAGTCGCACCTTAAGCCACGTGATCGGCCCCCCGCGAGGCTGAAGGTGTGCTGCGGAGTGGAGCCGCAGTTTTAGTAGTTCCCGGTTTCCATCGCCAAAGATGATGATGATAGAGAACCCGTGAATCGTTGCTGACCGGGTGCCCTCTCGTGTGTCATACTCCGTCCGTTTTATCTGGTATGTAAGGCTGCAGCAGTAGATTGTATTGTATTTCTCCGGGTGTCCGAGGTGTTGTTAACCCCAGATCGGATTTCTAAATCCACCGTCCAGCAGCGACGATTATAGCCAAAACCAGCGAGTTTGAAACTTTACTAATGTTTTAGTAATTAATGTTCCCAAATTTGTGTACAACACAAACTGACACTAATCAAGCCAAGTCCAGGGAAGCACACCAATTTTTAAGCTTACATCAATCAATCGTCAGCTGCTCTCTCCCTAAGCACAAACTTCTGCACTTTCCCAGTGCAATTAACAGGCAAATCTCCAAACTGAACCTTGTCAATCACCATGCTTAATCCTCCTCCTCCTCCTCCTAATCCCTCCTCCTTACACCATTCCTTAATCTCTTCCTCTCCACAGCAAGCACCTTCTTCCAGCTTCACGAACGCGCAAACCTTTACCTTGCCGTCACCCCTACGGACCCCAACCACGGCTGCCTCCCTCACCTTGGGATTACCCAGCAATACCTTCTCTACGTCCATGCTGCTTAGGAACCCGTCACTTAATTCGTTGCCGTAGTTGTTTAGGATTATGGCATCCTCGGCACGGTCCTTCATTTCTATTTGCCCGTCCATGGAGATTACTCCCACGTCCCCCGTCCTAAACCACCCATCCGTTCCAAAGGCTTCTCTCGTCGCCTGCGGATCATTCAGGTACCCGATCATCACGGTGTTTCCCCAAAACACAATCTCTCCTGGGGTTTTACCGTCACTCGGCACCGTCCGCATTGTTCGGGGGTCTATCACGTTGACTCCTTCCATCATCGTCCCGTGGACGTTCTCGCAAATCAAATTCTGCGGATTGTCCTTCGGGGATGATTTGCGTTTCCATGGGGTGACAATGGCGGGGCCCATGAGTTCGGTCATGCCGTACCCCTGTTTCACGTGGAATCCGAGTTCCTCCACCTTCTCGACAACATTTTCTGGCGGGAATGTGCCGGCAACAGTTATCTGCACACTGTGGGGGAGAGGTTTACGCTCAGAAGGCAGGGAATTGTAGACTATGGTAAGGATGACAGGATTCCCGCAGAGGTGGGTGACACCATGGAGATCGATGGAGGTGAATATGGCCTCCGCTGTTAAGTTCCGGAGGCAAACGTTCGTGCCACCGATTGCGGCCATCGCCCAGGTGAAGCACCACCCGTTGCAGCGGAACATGTCGACCGTCCACAAGAAGACCGGTCGCTCCTCCTTTATTCCGTAGCGGAATATTGCAGCTATCGAATTTAGGTAGGCCGACCTATGGCTGTAGACCACAGCCTTGGGGTGTCCCGTGGAGCCCGAGGTAAAACTAACTGAAATGGGGTCGCGCTCGTCGGTCGGACGAACGGCACGGAAATCACCCATCTCCATCGCGAGCAAAGACTCGTAGTCCAGATAAACACTCCCATTCCTCTTCGACGAGGAATGACTACTTTGATGGTCACAAAGATCATGTATGACGATCATCAAAGGCTTCTGACTTTCCTCAAAGCAGGCATCAATAGCCCTCGATACGAGCCGAGTGTAGCAGTTGTCAACGAAGATCAACTTGGCTTCTAACAGCTTCAACAATCTAGCAAGTGTAGGCTCGTCAAGCATCACGTTCATCGCGGCGAGGACAGCTCCGGCCATCGGAACTCCGAAGTGGAGCTCGTAGAGGGCAGGGATGTTGGGCGCGAGGGCTGCCACCTGTCCGCGGCACAAAATGTAAGCAATTTCGTCGCCCTCTTGACTTGACCACGTCGTAAAATACTAAATGCCGCAAACCTTCCATTGCGGAAGAAGAATAATCAAATAAAATTTATCATCTTTTTAGAAATTAGTGCGTCTACCGATAAAAAAAAAAAAGAAAGTAATTCAACGAATGAGAAAATAAACATTTATAAAATAAGCTGTCGAAGAAAATAACCCCTCTTAAAGTTCAAACTTTGTTATTTTTTTGCTATCCAAACAAAGCAATAGTGTGAATGCATGATTTTTTTGTAGCATCTCTTGGCTGCTCTGAGCCGTCTTTCTAAACCATTATTTTAGTTTTATTTATTATTATTATTACTTGACACGTATCTGCCCAATTAATAATATGCGGTGCCCATATTTTATTATGGAAAAAGAACTGAGTGCAATCCCTCTCACCGGCGACTTTAAATGTGCAAAAAATTCTATTTTAAAAGAAATGAGTGGGAAGAGCATGAATGAATTTCCTTGCAAGTTCCCATGCCCCCAACGTATCATTCTCTAATAGACGTGATTGGTCCCATTCATTTTGGGTCTATCCGATTACATCACCTCATTTTCATCATCATCGTCGACCCAAAAACAAATTCCACTCCTGTGACATAATATATATATATATAAATTTTACGACTATTTTCTGTGTGTAATGAGGATAAACCAAGAGATGGTGATAGTGAGCTGAGTATTTTTCTTCTTTCTAATCCGGAAAGGATGCTTTTCTTAGACGTTCAAACAAATGGCCGAAAACAAAAATTTCACACGCTGCCCAAGATTCTTCACACCCTAATTCTCGTGTCTTGTTTGTATGGTTGAAAACCCAAGTATTCGATTCGAACAGACGCGATTTTCCCGTTGATAAAAGGTAGAAGAAGCTCACCGAACCATGGTCTCCGGACGTATGAAAAGGAAGGAAGGAGGACAAGAGAACAGGGGTTCTTACCCTATCGCCGGGGGAGATGTTGAGGCGAAAGAGAGCAGAAGCCAGCCTGAGGCACCTCTTGTGCGTCTCCCGCCACGTGTACCGGATGTTGCCGTACACGACTGAGGTCCTCTCCCCGTAGACGAACGCAGCCCTCTCGAGAAAGCTGATAGGAGTCAAGGGCACGTAGTTACCGGAGCATTGCACCAGACCATCCTCCATGACTCTTGGATCTCTCTCACCACAAACTGACTACGTATTAAGGTAGAGAAACCTAAAGGAAACTAATATTCTTAGAAGGGGGAAGTGGTCTTGTCGAGCGCAGAGAGTACACGTCTGTCTGTCTCTGTCTCTCTCTCTCTATATATAGATGTTAAATTCACTCTGCGCCCGCCTTAAATCTCTTTTCGCATGGGGTGGCTTGCGTTTATCCTCTCCCCAACACGTTAAGCACGTCGAACTGCACCACTGACCCGAGATTATTGTGCAAAGTTATTGCACAGCACCCAGCAACCACTTAAATTCATGCGGTCTGGTAGGTTGATAGAGTCGTATGAATTCCGATTAGAATCGAATTAGTCGGAACCACGATTGCCTTCTCGAACCTCCGTTTTTACGAAACGAAAAACACATAGCTTAAGCCGGGGCAAGAACATTGATGACGACGACTCTGGAAACAGCAGGTGCTCTAATACAACAACAACCTGACCATTTTTCTTCCTACGTTACCGAAAAATTTCTAGATGGTGAAGAAGATATCAAAGACGTGTAGTTTGTTTCTTTGACATGAACGATGTCGTACTTATTCGTTAAAGTATGATGCGTTGCAAATTGTGAGATTTCACCTTTTAAGCATTTTTTTAGGTTATATTTTTATAAAATATTAGTTTTTCAGATGACGAATTCACCTTTTTCTTAATAAATTTCGATTAGTAACATTAATTTCTTTATATAATAAAACCTGCTTTTCTCCGATGGTTCAAGAATTCTCGAACATTAATTTTTTATTTTTATTTTTGTCAAATAAAGAAGCCAGAGAAACAATCCACATTTTTCTCTTCTTATCGTGGGGTTTATTCCATGTTGCTTTCCTATAAGGAGAAGTCAATTTTTAATGAGAATATAATGATTTGGTTGGCCACCGAAAATTAAAGAAATGTTCACGTTAAAACTTTAAGGTTAGTCGAGTTTGTTGACGAAATATTTTATATTAAATCTTCAAAGTAATATCCAAGAAGACTATATTATTAGGATTTTTATTAAATATGTAGATTAATTATATTTTCAAGTTTGTTTAATACTTAAGCAATATTTCTATCATATTTAATTGATGATGCTATAGATCTCTAATGATATTATCATTTCATTTATTTTTTTAATATTTTAAAACTTTATTGCTATATGTTTCTAATTTGAAATAAGCATACATAATAAATTACTTACTTAAATTTATTAAGCTAATTAAATTATAAAAACAAATAATTTAATTAATTTTTATTATTTTAAAACGATTTAACACGCGTAACACGGTTCAAAAAGCACGTAAATTTCCGAGTTTCACGTTCTGAGACGAATAATTTTGTAGGTCGTGTTTGGTGTTTAAATTTTCAAAACAAAAGTAGAGACGCAGAACATACCCTACTCACAAACGTCTTCTAAGGAAATATTAAAAATTGCGTAGTGGACTTAAATGGTTATAATTTTGGTGTAAGTTTTATATTCTTCTCTTAAGTTAGTAAATAAATAATAATATTCACATGTAGTATTTAGTTCATGAATTGTTTAATCTAGTTTTAAAGTTCGGGCCACGTCAAGAAAGTAGGCCAAAAATCTATATTACGTATAAGCAATTATTATAATAAAATAAGTCAGATAATTAATTATTACAAATCGAATGAGTGGATAACTCCGTTCCAATAAAACTAGTTGGGATTTATAATATCAATTTAATATTATAAAAGAATTATAAAGAAAAATATTTTTATTTGGCCTTTTGTTAAATTGGGTAACCTAATCGTTTTCTCTGACTTCTGGGACCGAACATAACATAAGATGGACAACCTAAAACCCTAACTAACTCTACTCCTTTTACCTCCTCCATCGCCGACCAACGATGGGGAAAATACCGCCGTCGTTCCGATCGGCGATCGCCACTTCCCTCGTCCCCAAGCCCGCTTCGGTCCCTAAATCCGACCCCTTTCCTCTTAAGAAGCCCCATCTCGGTTCTCGCAAGAAATCGACGCCAAGATCGAAAACTCAATCTCCCCAAAATCCTACACCTTTGCCCGCCGTTAGATCCCAAAAGGCTCTCTTCGATTCGCCTAGCCTCTCGGATGCGAAGGCCCTCTTTGGTTCCCTCCTTGCTTCGCCCAAAAGTCCTAGACTTGAGCGCGATTTCTACAACTCCGTCCTCCAGTCGTATTCGTCCGTGTCCACGCTTCAGGACTCGTTTTCTTTCCTCAATCATATGGTCAAGACCTCCCCGTCGTTCGGTCCAGACCACTCCACTTTCCACATCCTCTTGACAAAGGCATGCAGCTTGCCCGATAGCGGGGACTGTGAGGTTTCGCTGGCAGAAGTCCATAAGGTCCTCAACTTCATGGTCAACAACAATGTTATCCCCGGCAAGGCCACTGCCGATGTCGCCGTCAGGTCGCTGGTGTCGGTGGACCGGCTCGATTGTGCCGTTGAATTGATGAAGGATCTTTCGAGTAAAGGTTGTCTGCCTGATACGTACACTTACAATTTTGTGGTCAAGAGTTTGTGTAAGGGTAGGTCAGTGAGTACCGCCCGTAGCTTTATCAATCAGATGAGGACTGAGTATGGTTTCAAGCCGGATTTGGTGACTTACACAATATTGATCGATAATGTCTGTAATAAGAGGAATCTGCGTGAGGCGACGAGGTTGTTGGGTGTCTTGAACGAGGAAGGGTTTAAGCCCGATTGTTTTGTGTACAACACAATTATGAAGGGTTATTGTTCTTTGAGCAGGGGGAGCGAGGTGGTGGAGGTCTATAATAAAATGAAGGAGGAAGGAGTGGTGCCTGATTCCATTACTTACAACACATTGATCTTCGGTCTGTCAAAGTCGGGGAGGGTTAAGGATGCAAAGAAGTACTTGGAAGTAATGGTGCAGGAGGGGCATTTGCCTGATGCAGTGACCTACACATCGTTAATGAATGGGATGTGCAGAGAAGGCGATGTCCGGGGGGCACTGAGGTTGTTGGGCGAGATGAGTGAGGATAATGGGTGTAGCCCAAATGCGTGTACCTATAACACTTTGCTGCATGGTTTGGGCAAGGCAAGGTTGTTGGATGAAGGGATGGAGTTGTATCAAGTGATGAAAGCAGGCGAGATGAAGCTTGACTCTGCTGCTTATGCGACGATGGTGAGATCACTGTGTAGGAGCGGAAGGGTGGCCGAGGCATATGAGATCTTTGATTATGCAGTGGAGAGTGTAAGCCTCACGGATGTGGCTGCATATTCAACTCTGGAGAGTACACTCAAGTGGCTGAAGAAGGCCAGGGAACAAGGTCTTGCAGCTTAACAATGCGTTCTGCTTTTCCTGAGAATTTAACGGATGCTCTTGGTGGTTGATTACTGGTTTTCGTTCAACCTTTTGTTGCAAATGAATTGTTGAGATGAAAATTTGTATGAGATTTTGGGTTGGAAGAGAAATGATGATACTTAGGGGAGATATTTTTGAAGATGGAGTCTCCGAAGATTGGTGGGGTGGGGTGGAATGATGCACTTGGGAGCTACTTTGGATCGTCCCAGGGATAACCAGAGCAACAGAAATGAGAAGCAGATTTGCCCTATCATGTTCCAGGGTTTATCTCTGTCCATGGAAATTATCTTCGGATTGCCTTCGCCCGTTCTCGATTCAGCAAGTTACCTTGACCTTACTTTCTGTATGAGCATGGGCTAATAAGGATCTCCATAGAATACTCGAATATGTTCTTTCGTGTACCGGTAAAATGCATGTATCCTCAATTCCTTGCTGCCGCATCTTGCCAGAATAATGTCCCCTTGTCTCCCTGCCGCAGGGATCTTGATTTTGATTGGACGCCAAGTTAATCATGGTCTCCCCTCATTAGAAGCACTCTCCTTTCAGTATTACTTATTTTACTTTGCTGTCTGTTGCCATGCCGTTGGTTCAGTGAAAGGGGTCAATCACAGCCACCGCCAGCTATGGCTGCCGATGAGTTGCCCCTCAAAATTGGTAATAATTTAGATTCCGACACTTTGCATTGCATGGGCTTGAGATATGGCATACAATGCTATAGTTTAAAATGTTTTGTATTGGTATGATAGATACTGTTTCATGATTGGTTGTCAGCGGCTGTCTCATAATCAGCTCGGTAGGTTGTATACATAAAAACCAGAGATTTTATTGTTACACTACCAAACCCAAATAGATTTAGGGAATAGAATGATAACCCTAATCATTAAAGACAAGATCAATTTCTGCTAATGATGATGGCAGACATGAGGAAGACCGTCATGACCCAGTACTGGCTTGTCCTTTTTCTCCTTATCCCAGAATTTATGCAATTCAATGTAGGTAGCATGTTATTGATACTGACCACGATGTTATAAAGAAATGGATATACAGAGATAGGAGAGAGTGATGTCCTTCACGTTTATGCCGGCAGGGACAGGAGCAAGAATCAGTAGAATAGTGAGGGCCAACCCACTATTTGTCGCCACATGAAATTCTGAGTTTGATATAAAGTTGGATGGCAGGCAGTGGTTTTTATTACATTCATCTGCAATTTTCTTGCATGAATTGTTTCCTCTGACTCGGAAAGAAAAGGAAGAAGAAACAAGTCATGGAAGATGTTCATCTCCCACGTCGCTCTGTCAGCTTGCCTTTGAGACTACCATCGTTTGATTCTCTCGCGATGTTATCGTCATTGAAGAGCCTCAGTACTACGGCATCTGTTGCTCCTCCTTGCTCTATGATGATTCAGTTCAACCTGGGAAAGTTGGTGGAGATGTACGGGGGTGTGGAGCAACTCGTGCGGTCTTCCTTGGGGAGAAATCAGAAAAATGTCTCCTGGATAGAGGAGGCCGTCAATGACTCCATCTTGTTGTTGGACATTTGTGGGTATGCGAGGGATGCGATCTTGAGTACAAAACAGGAAGTTGGGGATCTGCAGTCTGTCATGCGGAGAAAATCCAGGGGTTACAGCGCTGAAGTTGCACGGCAAGTCAAGAGCTTCATGTGCCACAGGAAGAACACGGGACGTGCCATATCGAAGCATTTCGATCAGCTCAGGAGGCTAGAAAGGAAGTACTCTACCGTTAACACGAGATCCGCGAAAATTGAGGATGAGCATTCGTCCAGGGTACGTGAAGCGATGAGGGAACTAAGCGGGTTCACGGTGTCAGTCCTCCAATCCGTCCTGACGTTCTTACGTCCGTCTGAGAGAGCCATGGGGAGCAGACACGGGTGGTCGTTCGTGTTGATGCGGATGCTCTCGACGGAGATAAGGAAACAAAGGGACGGGACCAAGTTCGAGGGAATGGAGTACGTGGACTGGACCATCTGCTCCCTGTGGAAGAGCCAGGCAACGGCAGACTCCGAGGATGTAAGGAGTGTACGGGCGGGACTAGAAAACGTGATCGTCGGCTCCATCGAAGGGATTGAGGAAAGACTGGATGGTCTACACAAGTGCCTGATTAGGAACAGGATCTGTCTCCTCGATGCCCTCCTCCATCGTTGATCGTTTTGATTCTTTTCTTTTTTGTCGAATTGTATTTAGACAAAACGAGGGGAAAACGAAGAGATAAAATATGTTACGCACTCACGTGTCTGTCTGCAATATCTTTACTGATTGATCTATACGGAACAAACAGAGCCTCTTAAGGATTTGTTTAGTTACATAAATAAATGACCACTGTCTCCCCTCCGACGGTGCTCCGTTATTGCAACCTTAAAAAAATCACTAGACACTGATAACTCTAATAAAATAGAGTTATATGATCACATTTAGGCTTAATTCTAGTTAGTTTCGAGAATTTTAATTGTTATTGTTTGCCAATTGAGCTTAAATTGTCATTCACCACGTTTGCTTTGTGATCGTAGGAAGTAAATGAAGGCATGACGGAAAACAAAGCAAAAGGGTGAAGGATGAAGAGGAATAGAAGGCGGAGGACACGGTGCAGCTGCAACCAATCTTCTTGCAGCTGCACAAGTGAAGCAGAAGGACGACAGACAGGCTCGTGCAGCTGCAACTCCAGGCTCGTGCAGCTGCACGACGAGAGGAGGAATTGATCAAGGGCATCAGACTGGTCGTTGCAGCTGCAACGCCAGTCCCCTGCAGCTGCACGAGTGCGACAGGGCAGATATGAAGAGAGCTTCAGAGAGGTCGTTGCAGCTGCAACGAATTCATCTTGCAGCTGCACGACATAATATTGCCCGAAAATTAGATTTTATTTTCTTAGATTTGCTTTAGGTATAAATAGGTTGGATTTTAGGTTTTCGAGGGGAGGACCCTTTCTCTTGGCCCCTTCTGACTTTAGTTTTGGCACCCGACGACGGCTAGGAACAAGGAGACGAAGACGTTGATGGAGACTTCGACGATCCTTCTTTTCTCTTTGCTTTTTGTTTCGTTTGCGATGTCGAACTAAACATCTTTTTTCTAGGATGATGATGAACCGACTCGTGTAGTTGGTTATCCACTCTTTTGGAATCAATTTAAGAAGATTTATCGTTTACTTGTGTTTCTTCTGTGTTTAATGCTTACCTAACGGGTTGATCGCCGGTTTGTATGAATTCTTAGTCCTAAGTGAACTCGAGAGAGACTTAGGATTAGAAGAGGGGAAACATAACTTAGGTTAAGGCCGAGAGATCGGTTTAACTAAGAGGAGTATAGAGATATACACTCGTAGGTAACCGAGAGAACAATTGGATCTCAAGGAATTCTGATTATTCGTGATTCACTATAGAAATATAGGTTTACGGGTGATTAGTAATTCACAGTTACAGCCTCGAGAGAGGTGTAGCGATTGTTAGGGAATTGTGGTTAGTAAACGGTAAAACGGATTGAATTGCGAAAGAGAGAGTGTGATAATCTACGAATCGATAGGGGATTCGGAGTCCTAGGCCTTTATTCTTCGAATTACAACCTTGCTTTCATTTTTCTTGCGATTTACTTTCTTGCACCAAACCTTTCATTACTCAACCTTCTTGACTAGAATTTGAACTCAATAATTGAATTTTGGCAGTAGATTCTGTTTAATCAGTCCTCGTGGGAACGATCTTTCTCATCACTTTATTACTTGGCGCGACCCGTATACTTGCGTGTGCGTTTTAGCGAACAAGTTTTTGTGCAGCTGCACGAGCCTGTCTGTCGTCCTTCTGCTTCACTTGTGCAGCTGCAAGAAGATTGGTTGCAGCTGCACCATGTCCTCCGCCTTCTATTCCTCTTCATCCTTCACCCCTTTTTGCTTTGTTTTCCATCATGCCTTCATTTACTTCCTACGATCACAAAGCAAACATGATGAATGACAATTTAAGCTCAATTGGCAAACAATAACAATTAAAATTCTCGAAACTAACTAGAATTAAGCCTAAATGTGATCATATAACTCTATTTTATTAGAGTTATCAGACACCACCCAACGAACTACACATTCATAAAATTACGACCAAATACTCATCTGGGTACTAATCCAACAAGGCACAAATAACATATACCTTAATCCTCTGTTGGTGGAAACACCTTAATTAATTATTTTCGTTGAGGCGGCATCTCGCAAGGACCTCGTCGGGCCCGGCCCATCCCAAAAAAGCCTTCCCGTCCGACCCCTTTTTGAGTGAGCACTAAACCGAAGTGTCTAATAAGACACGATGCACCTAGTCCACGTGATGGATTTGATAATGACGACACTGTTTTCGGCCTAAACTCAGGGCCAATTCCAACCCTCCATCAGAACTCGCAACTAATTTCAGATATGTCGCGACCACATCACACGATTAGATGCGTCGCGGGTTGCCCTCATTTCATCCTCATGACACGTCGCGGTCGTTCATGCGCGTTAAGTTCCACCTAACGTCGAATCATATTATCGTCCAGGTGGGGGGTGGGGTGGGGGAGTGGAACTACATAACAGTTTATACGTATAGCAGCTACTACAAGGGCGCGAGGTGGCCGTGCACGAACCGAATCATTCCACGTGTCGTCTCTCCTCTGGACCTCCGTCACATGGGCACGAAACATTAAACTTTGGAAACATTAAACTTTACGACATTAATACATTTTGGGGTGGGGGAGGGGGGGGGGGACACGACCTCCTCGTGCCCACATGATGGAAATTTCAGCATTGAATGCTTGATCTCCGAGAGGGGAGGGAGGGGGAAGGGAGTGCAATTATTTCGACCGTGCGACAATTTTTTTAAAATAATTATTTTTAGAGTTCTCTAGATCTATCTATGAAATCACTTAAAGGAACAAAAGAGAAAAAGAAAATGGTAAATTTATAGAATGATGTTTGGGGGGGGGGGGGGGGGTGTTGTGGCAGCAGGTGACAGTGTTAACTCACCAAGAGGCACCAAAGTGGCAGCATATAACAGTGCCAACTCATTGCACCACAAATAATTATGTGGACTAGAAAATGTTTATTGATGTTGGCCAATGAGGTGAGGTGACCTCACCCCCCCCCACCCATCTTAACCAATTCCCAAGGCCAATACCACATACTCCCTCCTCCCCTGTATGTATGTGTATATATATAGACTTCTAGCAACCCCAAGTTCTTACAACCACCACACCATCCATCCACCTTCTTACATCAAGCTTGTCCTTCCATACATTGCCCGACGCACAGTGATACTAATGGCTTCTTCTTCACCTAAGAGAAGTGCCAAATGCCATGTTAGATCTATCAGTTTGCCCACTAGATCCCACCCTGCCTCCCTCAAGGTCGTCCACCAGCTCAACAAGTTGAGATCGTCGTTGTGTCCGGCTTCCTCCAGGTCGGTCAGAGACGGTCTCGTTTGCCTGGAGGAGCTGTATGGGGCCGTGAACGAGTTCCTTGCTCTGACGTCGACCCGGGATGTGATTTCTTCTAATAGGAGCGAGCCCTGTGTCGATGGGTTGTTGGATGGGTTGGTCCGGCTGTTGGATGCGTT
Organism: Melastoma dodecandrum; assembly: GCA_029817715.1. Taxonomy (NCBI): domain Eukaryota; kingdom Viridiplantae; phylum Streptophyta; class Magnoliopsida; order Myrtales; family Melastomataceae; genus Melastoma; species Melastoma dodecandrum. The sequence continues at coordinate 1,142,836 of JARUPY010000271.1, forward strand.
TGATGTGCTGAGGGACCTCGTCTCCCTGATCAAGGAACGAGCCCGAGGGGTCCAGTCCGCGATCCGACGGAGGAACTCCGACCTGAGGAGCGTCGAGGACGTAGCCTCCGACTTTACGAGGTTCAGAAAGGCGTCGAGGAAGGACATCAGGAAGGTTTCCGCAGAGTTGAAAAGGATTGAGGCCGAGTTCGCGGAAAGGCCGGCGTCGGATCACGACCGCGCTTTCCTCGCAACGATGACGGTGTTGAGCGAGGTCGTCGCCTCTAGCGCTTCGGTCCTGCAGTCACTGTCGTCCAGCTTAGGCAATAGCAACAGCAGGGGGAGCAAGTGGGGCATCCTTTCGAAGCTCGTTCGCAGAGGGGAAGTCGCAGCCGCGGTGGAGAGCGATTGCAATGGATTTGAAGCCTTGGACGAGGCGATCTCGTGCCTGTCCAAGGATGTATCAGTGGAGAAGGCCAAGATCACACAAGATCAGTTGAGGGATTTGGAGAATGGGATTGCCGACATCGAGGATGATTTGGATGGGTGTTACAGAAGGTTGATTAAGACAAGGGCAACCCTTCTGAACAACATCTCACAATAGAGAGGGGGTGATCAAAACCATAAAATTCCTAAAACTTTTGTCCGAATGTATATAGGAAGAATGTACAAATCACAAAAGCTTTTCTTCTTACACATACAATATTACAGGAGTTGCTTCTTTTGACTTAAAAAAAGAAATTACTCTTCTTCTTCTTCTCCTTCTTCCTTCAAGGACTCCATTGCATCTCATTACCTTAACAGTGTCTCCGATTGAACTTCAAGAGCCGACGTCTTGCCGTGTTGGCCATGAGCCCACCTCGGACTCGATTCGCCTCAGGGCTTGACGCGCCGATCGCAAAGGGTTGGTTATATGGCGCCCACGTTAGGATGAGGACGTCTTCATTACCAACCACCGGCCCACTAAAAGGCCCACCTGCATTCAACACGGCCTAATTATTAATTGGGTCGGAAAAGGACACGACACGTTAGAATAATTCAGTTTTTTTAAATCTCGGCCGTTGAATGAATCCGTGAAATATCTGGACCCATTTTTCGAGTCGGCGTCAAATAAAGGACACCCACAAAATAATTCAATTCACTCATTCATTTGTTTTCATATTAAAAAAAAAAATAGTCACAGGAACTGAAGGCTTGTGTTAATAATTATTGAGCTGACAGAATCCCCCGCATCAGTGGCCACGTGTAGTTTTAGGACAGGCATGTGAAATAGAGGAGAGTAAAAAGTGAACCAAACCCCTTGAATCATGACACAATCATTTGGACCGTGCAGCAATAACATTTTTTTTTCCTTAATTTTTAATGGATGGATCCTGATCATAAGATGTTGGGTCACCAGAAAGCACATTGGTGGCAGCATATAGCAACACCCAACTCGTGGGTTTTAAGTCTGCGATCATGTTGGACAAAGATGCGACCAATTCTCTAGCAACATTGGGATCATTTTCTCAAGTGGTCGATTTAGGTGACCGGGTTCTATTATGAACTATATGCTTCTTTCATTGGGAAAATCCCAAAACCACCAAAGCTTATCCAACACAAGTGTGCCTGTTCTTTCCACTTCCACGTCCACATGCCATGTTAGATCCATTAGCCTCCCTCCGGCTCATCGAGATGGCGAGATCAACCAGACGATCGGGAAGTGGGAAACATTGTGGAGGGGTCGAATGCGTTCTATGGGAAGCTGATAAGGAGTAGGGTTTGGTCTTTTGTATATATTACATAAATCCCTAATGTTCTAAAAAAGAGAACGTGTGAAGTGTTTTTCTTACACACTTTCACAGCCCAACTGGTCGTCAATTTGGCAAGAAGGACTCAGTTCCATGATCAATCATTACACTGGAAAAATATTCAGCATAGTATCAATCCCATAACTCATCAAATGTATAACTTTATCTTTGTTAAGATAATCGGTTGATGGGTCACATCCCTTGGCCAACATATAACCAAGGTGAGCTGTAAATCTGATGGATGATGAAATTTTTAAAGTGACATAAACTCATCACATCATGATTGCAAACAAGTCATTTGATAAATTAATGTGCACACGAGGGGGTTTGGTCTTCCTCAGGATTAAGACAACCTGGCTAGGCTGTATTAGAAGAAAGAAGACAAAATGAAATCTTTTTCTGGGACCACAAATGGCAGATTTGCGTGGAGCTGGATTGACCACCAAACCCCCCCCCCCCCCCCCCCCCCTCGTGTGCATCGAATGAGGGAAAGCTTATCTTGATCTTGATACCTTTTGATCTCTCATGCATGAATCTCCAAGGTGCATTTTGTGCCCAGATTAGGAATTGTCCGGGAGCATTTAAAGTTCCTCCATTGGTGGGGCTTGTCCATCACAAGTACATGAACAAAGAACTCAGGAATCGGCTCTTTTCTCTGCCACCTTGAAGATTGAGCTTCGAGTGTTGTTGTTCTAAACACGAGGAGATGTTTAGTTTAACCTCTTAAACGCCCCCCCCCCCTGAAACCTGCCTCGTGCGCGCGTAATTGCTTTTTCGAGCAGAGGTAGCTCGTGGAATCGAGAAGCTGTGTCCGCCATCCGCACATCATCCCTTAATATTTTTATGCTTTCTGGGTCTCCAGCAGATCTGGATCTTCGTTTTCCTACCCCCGCTCGTGCACGTTGTGGTCTTCTGCAGATGATGTCCTAACATGAGTCGGACATCTTTCAGACAATTCTGCTTTAATCACCTTCACGATGTCCCATAACCGAGACTTTCACATGCCCTGATAGATTCCGAAATATTTGGATTAAATTAACGCTGAGATGTGTGTTTGGGAGGAGACAACTTAAGTTGACTAATCCGTACTAAACTCATTAACAAATGTATGGAATCTAATCATATGCCAACAGAAGACACTGAAGCAGAGCACACCTCATTATCCTTTTAATTGAACAAGAACAGCTAATTGTTCGAATCGTGTGCCTTGAACCCGGGACATCTCATGGAACTCCGTCATTCACATGGTTACAAACTGATCCGATCTGTCATGTCTGCCGGGGGGCTTCTGTATATAAGAGCGGCCGTGAGGCTGGATCTACCATCACAGAATTGAGTGTTCTTCCATCAAAAAGTGAAAGAAAGCAAAATAACCAGAAATGGCTTCTTCCTCCTCTTCTTCTTCTTCAGCCAACGGCAATGGAAAATGCCACATTAGATCAGTCAGCTTGCCTTCGAGGTCCCATCCGACTACTTGTTCGATCGAAGATGCGCTTCACCGGTTGAAAAATTTCGACACCCAGAATATGAGCTCTTTTGAATCGGTTTCCTGTGGTCTAGCCAAACTAGAAGACCTGTACATCTGCATGATCGACCTCTTCGATATGGCATCGACTCAGCAAATCTTACAGCGACAAGTCACATGCAACAACACACTTTTGGATTCGTCGGTTCATCACTTGGATGTATGCGGCATCGCAAGAGACCTCGTCTCACAAGTCAAGGAAGACATTCAGCTCCTTCAATCAGTTCTCCGCCGAAGGAAGGGAGATCAGGTCATGTCGAGCATCCTCGCTGATTATGTGAACTTCAGAAACAAGGCGAGGAAGACCGCGAAAAGGCTTAGTTTGGCAACAAACCAAATCAAGAACAGAGTGAATGTCACGTCGCCATCTGATCAAGATGCCGAATCCTCAGCCGTCATGAGGACACTAATGGAAGTCGACGAGCTTGCCGCCGATATATTCCAATCTGTCCTTCGTCCCTTCTTGAATCCCATCTCGGGGACAAAAAAGTCAAGGTGGTCTTCGATATCGAGACTCGTGCACAGAGGGGCCGTAGCAAGCGAGGAGAAACCAGAGAACTTTGATGATATTAAACACATTGATGAAGCAGTCCGCACTCTCACCAAATGCAACATGGACAACATCGATGCCAACAAGAACCGGTTGCAGGAAGTGGAAAGCAACATCAACAGCCTAGAACTAGCGCTGGAAAGCATGTTTAGGCAGTTGGTTAGAGCGAGGGCATCCCTTTTGAACGTCATCTCTCAATAGTTTGATACTCTATACAAAAATTGTAAAAATGGATGAGATACAAAATAGAAAAATTTTGATCGGAAAGTCATTTTGCCGAATTATGCCCAATAACCATGTCCGCCAGGAATCTGATTGTCCGGAACGGTGCCTCCACCACTGCCTAAATGCGGCTGTGGTGGCAGCGCAGCAGCAGAGGCGTCATATTTGTTGCAGTTCCACTAGTCCGCTATTGGCAGCCAAAGCATCTCGAGGATAAAGTGCTGTGAGCAGAGGAACCTCCCTAGTGGTGGATGAATGCTGCAGATTTTTGTTGAGGAATTTGGAAATGAAACACACAGGCTACCATGTCTTTGGGTGAAAAGTGCCGTGGCGGAGTGCCGATGCAGAAGGTCCCATACACAATGATCTCAGTGTGCACATGTCCCCCTTGCAATTGCCGGCTATCGGGCTCATGGCCATTTGGCAAGTTCGCATACTGCAACTAACTCAACCAAAGATAGACCTTAACTGGTTCATTCTTTATCAACCGATTTCCATTACTATAAAGTGTCAAGATCGGTGATCGGGATGGGGATGACCAGATGCTTCTTCGTCGTGGATGCTTCGCAGGGTTGATCAGAGCCTCCACTTTTATATACCGTGGTTTATCTGGTTGAAGATTATGAAACCAAAAGGAAAATGGGATCGTGTCGCGGATCGATTGGAGTATTGGATCTAGGTGTTGATTATGAGCAATTTTCCTGATTGCAGCTGGGGCTTGTGTTGTGATTGATACTGGGTTTCCAGTCCCTCACCAACAAAACCTTAGGAAAACATCCAAATTCAACAAGGCCAGTCTGTACTCTGATTTTCTTCCAAGGAAATGTCTGCGTGGAACACTTTCTCGTTTCAATGAATGAGCTTACAGCGTTCTAAATCATCACAGATCATAAGACCAAGGCTACCGCCACTAAAGACAATATATACACGTGCTAAAGAAAACAACCAATTGGAATGATGATATGCACATAATCAACAGCAACGGCAGGTTAGCAAGTCCAAACATGTGTATGGTCTTGCTAGTTCTCCAAGTTCCAGCTGTGTGGGCATTTGCTCCATGTAGTACTCACCTCCTCGTGCGCAGCAAAACTTGTATAAGTTTTGGCAGATTCCTTTACTAAAAGGGTACACCTTGTCGGGTACTCCTCTGCAATCAAAATGGAAGAAATAGATTAGTCATGAAAGGCGACGGTTATGCATAATTCCATGACTTTTTCGGAGGGAACAGTCTGCATTCTCCTTTTTTACCAAGAGACAGATCATAAAACACCCAAAAGGGTACTCACCTAAGATAAGGTATCCGTCTCCGCCTGACAAGTTCGTACGTGGTTTGATTTGTCAGTATAAGGTAGCTGTCACAAAACATTGCAAATATCCGTGAGTGAATGCAGAACCCGAATAGTCACAGGCTAATCAAGTATTCCAGTGGTATAATTTTCTACCAAATTGCATCCAATGTACATCCTCTGTAACTCAACATACCTATGAAAAAAAAGTAGGAGAAGCAGAAAGATGAGGATAATAGACAATCCACACAAAAGAATGATCGAAATCACGTCCTTCCACCTGAAACATAGATATATGGGTTACTCCATCACATAAACAAAAATTCCTCATGTCCAGTTTAACTCAACAACTGGGAGCTGGATGCACCATGTGAAACATGGATATGGCAAACCACCTTAGAAAAAATCCAGATAAAGAAGAGTAGCATGACGAGAAAACACGTACCAAGTCCTTGACATACTAGACTGTAAGTAGGCAATGTAGAAGACTTCGGTCCACAAGCACAGGGCGGTCTCCATACATATATACCACCTACGAGGACAAAAATCAAGTTTCAGTATGATAGTAGAGTAGCCTAATCAAGTGAAAGGACCACTGAAATCATAGCATTTCATGAATTTCCTAGACAAGTCAAGGATGAAAATAGTGAAATTATGAGAGTTATAAAAAATATGACAGAGAAATAAGCCAACTTACCAAAATCGACAGTGATTGTTCTGTCCGATGCAAGTCCCGAGCCAAACACAGTGATGATCAAATTGAAAAACACATTTGTCACAGTCATGACAATGCTTTGACCTAGGAGGCTGCAAAAAGCCATTCCAAGTTGATGTCCTATAACACGAACTTAGTAACAGAAAAAAGCTCAATGTGTCCCTGTGGATCATAATGTTGCTAGCTTCTCTCTTCATTTATGTGCTTATCAGACAAAATAAACCATGCAGAACATGATAATTCCACAGATCATAGTAATATGATCTTGACCCGTTCACGACAACGTAACTAGGAATATGATCCATGTGAAGCACATCAGTGATATTTACATATAAGACATGATAATGATTGTCTATTATCATTCTCGCATTGCAGTGGGAATATCCGCTCTATGTAGAAAAGCCAACCAATGCATTGGAGATAACCTGATTACCTGCTCAAGCATACAATATGTGCATGTCAAAGATCTGCATAGTAAAAACCAAATGCGTGAGAACTTCAAAGAAAAACGACAGAGGACCTAACTTATGCTCAACAAGATTTTCTTTTTACTGGTATACAGTGTTCATGAACCTTCTGATCGATTTCTACCTTACTGATGTTCCAGGGGGATGCAATAACATCACCATCTTTGACCATGATGATGATGCGTTCCCATGAGCAGCTTTCTCAGGCTGGTCACTGTAAACACTAACAGCGAAGTTCTCATTCTTGAGTGATGCCGGCGGCCTTCACTTAAACATTGCAACGAAATTCAAACAACAAAACAAGATGAGAATGCATACATCACATCCTACGGGCAGGAACTTTATGAGAGAAAAGTGATTCTTACTTGGAAGAAGCAGAACTCTCCTTAATTCGAGCATTCGCTTCCAGAAAAGCTCTCCATGCTTCAGTTAGATATCTATACTCATAGATCAATTGACAAATCAATTACACAAGGCACATGATATTGGTATAGATTTTAAAATGTCACAAGGTATGAATATCGTAGTCTACCCAGGAGAAGATCCAGCAGTCACGAAATACTGAATCAGTGCTGCAAGAAAGAGCAACAAGTATAATGCAGGGTACCTGAAACATGAAGAGCGTCAGAAAATTCATCCCACAAAAGCATGCAACCGATTAAGTAAACATATATTTTATCCAAAGAACGGAACTGGCAGTTCCATCAAGAGGATGAAGGAACAAAAGAGATGCAAAATAAAAACTGACCATGGCTCTGTCACCATTTTCTCAATCAAATCTCCATCAAGCAAGAATACAGCACCAACAAACACAACATGTACCGACAGCAACGCCAGCTTCAACCCCAACGAAGACCTCCTAACTGAGGAAACAACAAATCACCCCCGTCAAGAACCCATTAAACCCTCAAAACCATCACCAACAACCAACAACTCTTTTTCCGGAAAACAACAACAAGAAACCACGAGATGGGTCCCGTTAAAAAACAAATCTTTTCGCTTGGGTCGTGGAAAGAACATCGGATCACCGCGCGGGAAAATCGGAACAATTACCGGGATCGAAGAGGCATGGCAACCAGCGGTCAGAGACTCGATCACGGAGGTCTCTGAAGGGTGAGCACATCCCCTCGATCGTCATGGGAAGCGGCGTCACTCGACGATTAACATCTGAAAGATCTGATTTGCCTTGGTTGTCCAGTCGCTCGCGGGCTTGCAATGGAGCTTCTCTGCCCTTGCTTACCTAAGGCTTTTTCACATGTAAGAAGAACAAAAGACCTTTAGTTTATTCCCCCCCACCCAGAGAAAAAAAAAAAGATTGCAAATTGAACCTACCTCTGTGAAGATGTGCAGATTAAAACGAAATCAACAGATATTGGGATTGAATGGGCTTAGATTTATTTTGTTTTTTAAAAAAAAAAAAAAATTTAGAAACTTTTTAAATTCGTATACGTAAATTATTGAAAAGTCGATGTGAATTATGTTTTTAACTCTGATTTAAAAAAAATTGTTATTTCGATCGAAATATTTTTTAAGAACAGTTATAGATTTCTTACCAAAGAAGTGAAAGAAAAGGGAGTCGTGTTTGTGGCCCCATTCCCTTTCTGTCGGGGCTTGTATCAATTACGCAACCAATACCCATTTTTACCTTGTTGTCCTTCCATGATTCATGAATGAATTCGAACACTCGTGTTAAGAGAGAAGTTTACGAACCTTCCTTACCCTTTTGGTACAAAGTCCGGAGTACGTGTACATCTAAGGTTACCTTACCCGGATCATCACTAAGACGTCTCTGTCCTGTGCTTCTGTCGCATGCGGAGGTTCCAGTTCCACCGGTGTGTGTCCGAACATCTCTTTTTCATGATCTCCTGGCCAGTTTCTGAGTTGTTTGAGGCGTGGCTACCAAGGGATCCTGTTTTTCGTCGCGTTCGTGGAAGCTTCAGTGCCTGTGCCGGGACGCCCTTGTCTCCTGGCTGTGGCATCACTTTGGCCATCTCCAGGTTTCATCGGCCTATGGAACTAAAAAATTTCCTTGTAAAAATTGTCCGAATGTTCTGTCTCCATTCATGTGTTGTTCATTACCTCCATTGTATCCGACTCCCATCCATTTTGATCCAACCTGAGGACATCCAGAGTATAAATTCTTCCACCAACTCCATTGTTGCCCTCGTTGCTAGAATCAGTCCAATGATGTCCAGGTTACGATCAATTTCTGGCCGGAGATTGTTGTTCGGTTTTCTTGCTGCGGCATGTATCCTTGGTGTCACGAAATCGGAAAAGGGTGAGGACGTGCCGGCCCTCTTCATTTTTGGGGATTCGATGGTTGATGTTGGGACCAACAACTATATCGAATCGATAGCACTTGCTGATTTCCCTTACAACGGGATCGATTTCCCTCACTCGAATCCCACCGGGAGGTTCAGCAATGGCTACAATATTGCTGACGAGATCGGTACATTTTCGTTTGTAACGATAGGAGTAAGCTTCGGAGTTTCTATAAAAGCCTTTCACCATGAGCACTTCCAATTTTGGCAGCGAAGCAGCTCAGTCATAACCAGAGCCCGCCACCTTACTACTACTTCGTCGAGGACCAATCCACGTCAAAGAAAAACATCCTTGAGGGAGTCAACTTTGCATCGGGCGGGTCCGGAATCCTTCCACACACGGGATTTCAACAATTCGTGAGCAAGACTAACCCAAACTCCTTGATTGAGTAGTGGTTAAATCCACCTTTCCAAGATCATTCGTTCTGTTTCTTGCGAGGCAGATAAGGGTAATACCGATGGTGGAACAAGTTGATCAATTCCGCCATGTGCTGAAGAACATAACGAACATACTTGGTCCGAAGGCGACTTCTGACTTGCTCTCGAGAGCATTGTTCATCATCAGTGTCGGAAGCAATGACCTCGATGAGTACTACCAGTCCAATAGGACCACAAAGATTCCACGCCAAGACTTCATGAAATCCATCAAGTACCATTTCAAATCCCAACTGAGGAATCTGCATGAAATGGGGGCGCGGAAGTTTGGGGTCATTGGAGTACCGCCAATCGGATGCATGCCTTTGGCAAAGGCACGAGTGAACCTGACAAAGCCCAGCTCGGGCTGCCAGAAGGAGCTTAATGGGTATGCACGAGAATTCCACGCGATTGTCAGGGGCTTGCTACAAGAACTGCGCTCGGACTTGAATGGAATGGTATACTCCTTGGGCGACACATATAACATGACCATCGCCCTGATGAAAGATCCCCCTGCATATGGTCAGATTTTAGTAAACCAGAAGCCCAAACAGTTCTTCGATTGACAATTATTATCGCGGCGCACATGATGAAATATGATTTGCAGGGTTTGCCAATGTTGCGGAGGCATGCTGTGGACTAGGAAAGCTCAATGGGGAAGAGCCATGCCTTGAGATACTCCGGCCGAATCTTTGCAAGAACCGTGACGTCTACTTGTTCTGGGACTTCTACCACCCAACCGAACGAGCTTGCTGGCTGGCCGCCAAGGCCCTGTTCGAAGCCGGACAGGAGTTCGTAGCTCCCATCAGTTTCAGAAAGTTGGCCAGTGCCAATGAACGAGGCCTATGATTACTGCATTGTTATCGGACAGACTTTGTCATGGGAGATAAATTGCAGGAAGATCAATAAAACTATGTGACCTTCAATGAAATATTTACAGATTCAGAATAACGATTAGGGGGAATGGCATCCATGTTGGGTATGCTTGAAACGAAAGCCACCCCAAAATGCAGGAAGGGTGTAGTGGGAGGGAAGTCATCCAGACTCCAGAGCACGTTCTTGAGTCCCACTGTCAAAATCTACATGCAGTTCATCATCTCTCGGCAACCCCCTTCTTGGGTTCCCAGGCTTGGAAGCAAATTCTCACCCCCGGAACAGCTTTAACTTTTCTCTTGGAACATCCATATAAAAGGATAGAACACACCACTCCACCGTCCCCAGAATCTGAGTCGAGAAAATGGGATTTCCCTCAACATGGCTGAGATCACTCAAGAAGAAGTTCAATAAGCCGCCTGGCAGGGACCCAGCAGATCGGATCCCTTCCGGTCGCAGGCTCAGCATCGTGGCATTGGTCCAAGACGAGGACAACGAGGAACCTGTGGAAGTGGAACAGCCTCGTCACATTAACATCCCCAGCCTTTCGGCAGAGGATTGGGCGGCCATTAAAATCCAGGCATATTTCAGGGGTCATCTTGTATGCTCTCTAACACATGCTTTCTATCTTGCCGGGGACATGACATGACGTCGTCTTGATAACATAACATTACAGTGTGATTTGCCATTACAGGCCAGACGGGCATTTCGAGCTTTGAGGAGCCTCGTGAAGCTGCAAGCATTGGCCCGTGGTATGTACGTGAGAAAACAGGCGAGGATAGCTCTGCGGTGCATGGAGGCGATCGTCCGCCTTCAGGTCCGGACTCGTGCCAGGCAGCTCCTTAGTGATGTGCAGTGACAAACAATGCTCTCGAGACCTGAACATATATGTAGAGGCAACATGCAGAGAAAGAGAGAAAAAATCTGAGGGCATCAACACTGGGTATAATTTTCGAAAAAATCCTTCATTCTCCGGTACAAGTTCAAACCATATTACAAAACTATGATGGTTAGGGATCCAGACAAAGCCTCACAAACAAACAGCAAAAAATATTCCAAAAATTTTAGGAAAAATGCTCATACGATTAGGACAAGAAGCCCAGTTGCTTCCACTATCAGCAGCACCAGCCTAAATAATTAGTGGAGAGATGATATTTACAGGTTTTCTTTCCCCTGTTTCAAAGGTCAGTGATGGGCCCTTTTGAATGCGGAAAAGAAACCCGTGGATGCTTTGTCCTTGCGCCTGGTATCCCCATCTGCTTCGACCTGATCACGGAGAAATGTCAGTATCACAACTAATGATAATTGATTACAGTAGGCAAATCCGTTCACATTAACCGTCCTGTTACCTCCTTCGTTATCTGTTGGAGGATCTCAAGGATTTCGGAGAAGCTAGGTCTCTTTGCAGGATTTTGCTTCCAGCATCTCTGAAGTAGTTCCGCAAACTTCAGATTGGCATTCTCCGGGATTGTAGGACGCAGACCCTGATAATTCATCCATTTAGGGATCTAAAGTGAATCTGATAAAGAGATAGCAGAAATAAAACTACCTTTTGTACTACACCAACTGCCGCTTGCAAAGGTGTTAGGTATGCATATGGAAGCTGCCAAAACCAAAGGCCCATGTCAGCATAAACTAGAAGTTGATCACAGAAATTTTGTTGATGGCAGCCAAGTGAAAATGACGTACTTCCCCAGTTAGAAGTTCCCATAGTACAATGCCGAAGCTAAAAACATCTGCTTTGTTGTCATAAGGCCTGTGCTCAATGACCTACAATTAGGAAAACCGTCGTTAGTCATAGATATCGCCGTCTAGCAATTTACCTTTTACCCAGGAGCTCCGAAGCAATATAACATGATCTAAAGGAGGACTAAATCCAAATACATGCATCGTGGTAACTACCAAATGTAGGAGAACCTTCAACCGTACTTTAACAAATAAAAAGGAAATGCAGGAAAATTCGATTTCCTTAAACCCCGTTTTAGGCAGAGAATGAGACAGACCTCTGGAGCCATCCAGCGGTACGTTCCTGTTTCAGCTGTCATCACTCCAGTTTCAGCCTGCACCCTAGCCACCCCAAAATCTGCCACTTTAACCACCTGGACCAACAGAAAACACAAAGGAGGTTAGATGGCGAAGAACATTTTCGCCAGTTTGGGAAGGTATCAATAACTTTTTGAGGTTCAAACCTCATTTTCATCCATTAGAAGATTGGCAGTTTTCAAATCCCTATGGATGATATTATTTTGGTGCAAATAGTTCATGCCCTTGGAAACATCCATAGCCACTTTGAGGAGAGAAGGAAGTTTAAACATGCCATTATGCTTGTGCAAGTAGTCGTACAAGCTTCCTCTGGACATGAATTCTGAGAAGAAATGAACAGTAAAAGTTAGGTTCCTAACAGTCTCAGGAAGGAGTGTCTTAAGTACGATAAGAAAAATGTTCTCGCATTAGTACCTGTCACGATACATAGGTTTGGTGGACGGGTACAAGCACCAATAAACTGCACAACATTTTTGTGTCGAATCTTCCTAAGATAAATATTAAAGTAAAAATTGTCAAAAAAAAGGACGAGAAACTTTTCATGCAATAAAACAACACTGTGCCTAAAATATGTTAGAAACTGAGCATCTGCCAAAATTAACCTCATTATGTATATTTCCTGAGCAAAGTCTTTCAGCAAAGCAGCATTAGCACGTCCGGGTTTCAAAATCTTTATTGCCACTTCTTGCCCACAATAAGTGCCTCTATACCTGAAACAATATCACAATGTCAACCCTCGCCACTAAAGGCATCTGAAGCTAGAGCATAGCATGATTATGAGGGAAGACGTACAGATCCCCGTATGATCCAGAAGCAACTTTAACTTCATTCTTTAGTTGTGAAGGATCAATTTCCCACACGTCAGTTCCATCAGAAGGAATTTGAAGGCAATCAGTAAATGGTTCATGCCCATTGGTGCTTGGTTCACAATCAGCAGAAAGTGATTGTTGACTAGGCCAAGAGTCCTCTTCCTGAAACCATAAAGAGGCAGTTCAAATAATCTCATCAGTGGATTACAACAATCAAAACAAGCAAACTAACTCGCCAAAAAAAAGGAACAACTAAAAGCAATCCTAATTGGGAGGACATCAGATGAACTATAGATGAATTCAGCACTAGGACATAAAACAATAAGAATAACTCACTAATATCTAGTCTTAGTCCAACGTGTTCTTTGGGGTGGCAATACACAAAAGCAACATAATGATAGGCCTACCTTCAACTTTAGAATTCCCCGTTCCACTTCTCTCCGAAGTTCCTGGGTTTCCTGGAATTCAAAAAGAATGGGTGATGCAAAGAGAAATGTGACAAATGTTCCAAATAAAAGAAAACCCAAAACATTTCAGAAGTCAATTTTCTTAGGTAAAAGAGGTATTCATTTCTAGAATCAGTCAAACAAAATTGTATATCTCTAAAGCGAAATGATGATGCAAATCGCCAAATCGGGATGCAGGATATGCCACAATTTGTCCCATAACAACATATAGGCATAGAAAAAGCAGTTAGCGTATGTTTGAAAATTGTTGAAATGAAAGAAGAAGGAAGGAAAAGAACAGAGGAGAAGAAAATATTTTGTGAGGTTAGAATTTCTTGGGCCATGTGTTTCTCGTACTTTCTTTCCCTCTTCTCCTAAACAGAGCCTTAGACTGAATTCCATGGGATAAACCACATATGTTTAACCACTGAATTTGGATATTGTATGTTTTACCTACTGAGTCCCTGTAGCTGTGAATATTTACCTCAGAATGCCAACCATCAACAACAAAAACATCCAATGAGAATCCATCCGCGGTTGAAAAGGCGTGAGCTTCTTGGATATTTAGACCAATCTCAGCTAGCACCGCGGTCAACTAAATCGGATTAAAAACAGATCCTCCAATCAGAACAAAAACAAAAAATCTTCGATGCATCAGTTTACGAAACTAAAATATTAGCAAACTTATGCTTGTGGGAAGATTTTGATCGTTTGATCCAATGGCAACAAAGACTGAGTACGCAATCACCCGAAAAAGTAAGAAATTTTACCTCACTTAGAAGTTTGCGCTTGTCAAGAGTTGAGAAGGTAATCTCATGCATGGGCCTGCAGGAACAAAGATCAGATATACAAGAAACCATGATATGCAAGAACTGACAGAAACTTTATGAAGGGGACAATGAGTTGGCAACAGAACAAATTGAAGATAAAGGAACTCACTGAGGGTCATCACATGGGCAAAACGCGTGAGAAGACAGCTACGAAAACTAGCTAATTAAAAGAGCAACTTTTAAGCTACCTAGATAGAGGAGTCGAATGGACAACACTGTCTCCATCTTCGACAGTATGGCCATTCATCGGTGAAGAGAGTCCTTCCAGATTAGCCGATGAACCAAAAGTAGGCGGTCGAGAAACCCTGTGTTGATAATATGACAAAAAGTCAATAAATTGGTTGAGGATGAACAATCTAATAGCAAAATGGTCACATTTAAATGAAAATTGTGGGAAAACTGCAAGGAAACATGCCCGTGTCTGCCTGGCTGGTTAAGAGCACTTTGAGCATCCTCTCTAATTGCAGAATCCAGAGGGTCGGTATCATCCGGACTTACAACAACATTAGGAAAGACCTGCATCATATGAGTGAAACAGTAAACAGATCAGGTCGGGGCTGGTATGAAAGTCATCAATTCCACAAGTAAAAACATGAGCAAAAACAAGAAGCATGTTTTACTTGGACAAGACGTATGTCAAACACTGGTCGGTTAGCAGGTTGCTCGGCCAACTGGAGTAATCGCTTATGCATGAGCACATCCTCTGCTCTTTCGACATTCACATCTAACGCATACCTACATATCAAAGACGTGATTGGCTCTAGCCTTTATCAGCCAAAAGGAAGAATATACAGAAAATCCATCAACCGGGGCCATGAAAGCAGTCAACAGGGTTGAATTCGACTCTTAATCATATATGTTCGTGAATCTCCAAATTCTCAATCAAACAGTTACCAGGGGACACGACCGCACGACTTTCTCCTCCCGTTGACTTTTGATCCACCAAAATCTCCCAATCAGTCCAACGGGAACTTAAACCGTGATTATCACACATTCTCCCCCCGCAAGCAACAAGAAAATCAACCGTAGATCACTCCCAACCGCCGGAAAAATCCACCGAATCATCCAAGAAAAAAAAACAGATAGACTAAAAAGAGAAAGATCACGAGGGCGGGGAGCAGGGATCCAATTACCGAGGGGGAAGGCGATTGAAGTGTAGCCAAAGCTGATCGTCGAAGCCAGGGGAGGTAGCCTCCTGGCAATCAGAGGACTGGAGCCTCCGAAGGACTTCGTTGTAGGCCTCGAGTTTCTGACGCTGCTCCCTGGGCTGAAGCGAGGGGGGAGGCCCGCCGCCATCAGCGGGCTTGCTGCCGCAGCTCTCGGCATCGTCGTCTGTGGTCATCGATCAAGATCGCCCGGAATAGGGGGGGGGGGAATACAGATAAGGGACGGGGTACAAGGGGAAGGGGTAAGAAATAGCGGAAGAAAAGCGGGACGTTGGGGAAGAAGTGGATTGCGGGGTGGAAGTAAAGCAAAAAATAAAAGAAAGACGACGACGAGGTAGAGGTATTCTAACGGGTCGGGGCCGTTGCTGACGTGGAAGCAGCGCATGAATCCCACGTCATCAGTCCTTATGTGACGTAACCGTGTATTTTACTTCCTAATAATAATTTGTATTTGGCCAAAAGTGTGGATAATTCTGGGAATCGTTCGGTTTGATTAAATATATTTTGATATTTAATCAAATCTAATCAATCCCCTATGCCAAACCCAACACAGATTTTTTATTTCCGCGAGGTTTTTATTCCAATCTGGTGGATCCCGACCCGACCCGACCCGAGGTGTTGGTTTTCGGCCTGCGGAATTGGAGGAGGAGGAGAATTCCAAGCGAGTTACAAAGAAGACGTTTATTTTATGAAGTGGTCTTCGTCAGTGTGTGTCGGCCCACGACAAAAATATTTAAAAGGCAATAAATAAAATATCACTCAACATCAATTCTTAATTGCTCCATGCTTATACGATTTTGATTTTGCTTCTTTTGGCAGCCAAAAAGCAAAACATTTTGAACCTTCCGTGATAAACAACGACACATCATCTTGTAATATCCGATGAAAATGCCGGGTAACAATACCTTCAAGACGACCGACCTGATCGGAGGAACACGGTCGGATAATCGATACTACAGTTTTGTTTTGTTACGGGGTCTTTGGTTTGGCCGGCCGCATATTCGGACGGATATTATTGTCTTTGCAACGAACATTCCCAACATTCTCCTTTTCCATGGAAATGCTTTGATAATCGATTGACTTAGTACTTGAGAGTAGATGACAGACCAAGTATTAGGGCTTCTTCATGGGTTTTTAAGGATATTTGGGTCACGAGTTGGGCCGACGGATGGAAAATCTGGAGATGTCAGATCTTGTTGATGTTGTCGTTGGAGGTGGTTGATTTAGGGGATAATGGTTTCGATATACATATCGTCGCTGTTTTAAGCGATATTGAGTAATATTGACTAAACGGCAATTTCAAGCAATGATTATTGTAATAGAGTTGTTAGCCTAGAGATTTTCTGTCATTTATTAAAACATCATGTTAGGGTGGTGGACGTGTGATCTTCTTCTTCCTCTCTGCAGTTGATGATGCTACACATGGCTCACATACTTGATATTCGAATGCCGCCCCCCTTCTTGTGACCAAGCAATGTGCCTCGTTACGGCCGGACCTGCTTTCGAATCCATGTTTTGAAAAATGGACCATGGATTTTGCGAGGACGGTGTGGGGCAATAAATGGGGAAAGAGATGGGAGAAGAAGAAGAAGAAGAACAGATCAGAGCAATCATTCAATGGAGATTCGTTTCGGACAAGAAGGAAATTAAAATACACATAGGAAAAATTAAAATGACCATGACATTCCTCCTCCACACCTCCCTCTCCTCATGGCCACGGGCTCACAGAAGTTTCTTCGTTATATTGGCTAGTCTTGGAGTTCTTTATATGCGAAATCTCTCGCTTTAGAGACATATGCGCCCGCCCCTGGGTGTTGATGCGAAGAGACCGAAAACCAGATATATGCAATCGTCTTCCTTCGCAAAAGTCAGTCTAATCTTTTCAGAGGTGTCGCAATTACTTCCAACCTCGGCACCGCCAATACGGCACCAACCATTTTCAACCACCCGCATATGGCTTGAATTTTTATGCAAGTCAAGGATGGTTAGTCAGGAGGGAGGAGGAAGAACAAGAAGAAGTGACAGAAAGATTGGAAATGTGCGAAGTTTAATAAGTCAAACAAAGAAGAAAATGAGGATTACAACATGCTGCTTTTGAAATTTCAATCAACACCAGAAAACAAAAAAGGTCTCTCTTAAAAGATTTACACGGAAAAGATAGGTTCTCCCTTTCTGTATTTTATTCTATTTAGATGGGTTTAATTGACTTGCCAAAATTAAGAAGATCCTAAGCATCGCCTTTTAGAGAGTAATAGGTGCAATTCGACTCGGGTTTCGTGGGAAAATATGTAAGAAAATGTCGAGATTCACCCAAATTGGGAAACCCCTCATGAGAATGGCAAGCATCAATTAAATGGCCTCGTAATTTGACTAGTTCGAGATCCACTGTTTCTCAACTTCAGACTCTGCCGTCATCGTCGTCTCCCTGAGAACAAAGAAGAGAAAAGCTACAAACCCCGGTGTGATACGAGTAACCCTGTGTCGGCTCATGCCGAAGATCTCAAATAAACTCGTACCAACGAAAACAAACCCTAATAAGTGATTGCTGCGAAAAGAAGCAAACCTTTCTCTTTGGGGGCAGGCTTCCATCACGAATGGGAAAGACCACTGAGATATTGGCACGGCTCAATCAAACACCTAAAGTTACGGAACACCCCCCACCCCCCTTCCCTGGCACGCGAAGGAAGGCCGTGATCTTTTTCATGGACTGTGAGAGAAAATCCTGGGGTTGTGTGGTGTCTGAGTGAACCAGGCCAATATCATAGTGACAATCCCAACGTACAACATAAAAAAGCCCATCTCTTAAGAAGAAGAAATGAAGGGAGAGAGACAAGACAAGTCGAGACATCCGGGTATTATTGCAAGGTCACAGAGAGGAACGAGAGACGAGGACGAAGTGAGGTTGAGTAAGAGGAAGATGGGAGGAAGGTGAAGAACAATGCCTCCTTTGGAGTTAGTATGGATTTATGAAGGGGGACAAAGGGCAGCAGCTGTTTTTTTATAACACTGTGCGTTCGTATAAACCCCGTTTCAGAGCACACGATCGCAGGATAAACGATTCAGATAATGACGTAGTTACCTTTATACACGTAGTTTAATAATGTTCAGTTCGCTTGACGTACAATTAGCATTTAAAAATGTGTTACTGTGTGGATGCAGATGGGTCGGTTCAACCCCCCGGCATTTATACTCTTTCTCCTAACCCCCAAGTATTTATTGTCCCATTATATCACACTGCCATGCCATCCTCTCGTTTTTTTTTTTTTAAAGAACTTTCTTTTTTTTTCTATTTAATCTCCCGAATCTCCTTAAATTCCGACGCCCGTTCTTGGTCGGGTGGAGTCACTTTCTGAAACGAACAACGAATGTTGGGCATTCATGCATTCTGCTATTGACAAGGGCCGGGACGTTTTAACCTAAACAACGACGGTATAAGAACTTCAGTCGTCCGGTTCGGTTCGGAAGGTGTGCGATTACGTTGCTTTGCATGGGTAGGGCGTGGAGTTAGAAGTTCTTTGATTGACACTACAATGATGATGAATAAGGGGGGGGGATTGGATTTGGGAGGTGGAATAAACAGCGGGATTCCTGCAACCTGCGGATGATTCGTAATATACTCATGATCTCACTGGTGGGGGAGAAGCAAGAAGAAACCCTTTTTTAGCCCCTCCTTTTGAACTACCCCACAACCCAACTGGGCTTCTTCCTGTTCCACACCCCTCACCCTCATGGCTTCTTCCCTTTCCCTTCCCTACTTCCTGTGTAGAAGAATATTAGGGTAAAAAAAAAAGATTTGTTTCTTTTTTAATAAATTTTCATTATTATTTTTTTGTTTTGGGAGGGGGGAGGATCATTTAACTTTATGTAGGAATCAATGTTGTACTGGGGTCCTATGGGCCTGCAAGCATTGTCTCACAAAAACGAAGCAATAAATTCAATTGCCTCTCTTCTTCCTTTTCATTTTATTTTTTTAATGAAAAGAAAAATAAAAATAAGAAATTGTGTAAGGTAGATGGGTCCAGAGAATTTAATTCATCAAAACGGTTCACATGTTTGGTCGGCTTTGATTCCCTTTTTTTTTTCTTTCTGCATCTCCGTTTGAGTTTTTCATTTTTTTTATTCAAAAAAATGTGAATTATGGGTTTTCTTTCTTTTGGGGTTTGGTGGATGGTAACATTAATATTGTGGCTGCCCGGCACATATAATAACGTCGATCATACGGTTATATCAAGTTTAGATGAATCTGATTAACTGATTGGGCAAGGAATGAATGTCAATGGAGAGGGATTCGACAGGAATAAGATATATTACCATCCAAAACTTTGAGCAGATGGATTATTATCCCAGTGTGATCCTCACATTACCCAACAAAATTTCCCAACACCATTATCGCTAACCACGACCTTCGTTTTCATACCCTCCCATCATCTAACAACAGTAACAATCGTCTCCCTTTGGTCCCGTCCTTTCCCTGAGTTGCGTGCACGTGTGTGCCATGATCAACGGCATGCCGGTGTCTTTGCCAAAGAACCTGATCCCGGACGATGCAGCCCCGTCGTGGCTGAGCAAGCGCGACCACGTGTGGCAGCTCACGGCGGCGACCATGGTGGGCCAGGGGCCTCAGGATCCTATATGGTAGCATGGTCAAGAAGAAGTGTGGGCTGTCAAGTCTGCATTCATGGGCCTCTATGCCTTTGCGGCAGTGCTCCTCTGCTGGGTCCTCTGGACACACAAGTTGCCTTTCGGTTGCCCTGGCGGAGCTCCAAGTCCTACAACGGAATGGTTCCACGTAAATCCCCCCTTGCCGACTACGTGTACTTCCAGTTTGCATTCGCGGCCATCACCGTGATCCTGCTGGCAGGGTCGCTGCTTGGGTGGATGAACTTCTACGGGTGGATGTTCTTTGTGTCCATGTGGCTGACATGTTGCTACAAGATTGGTGCATTCAGCATCTGGGGTGGTGGTTTCCTGTACCAGTCTCACGGGATTCGCATCATCGACTATGCTGGCGGGGTTCGTCATCCATCTTTCCTCAGGGGTGGCCGGTTTCACCGCTGCTTATTTGGGTAAACAAATCTTCGCTTAAGCCAATCGATCTAAAAGTCACGGATGATATGAGTGGCGGGTTCAATAGTTATGAATTCCCCACTGAACAACATTATCCTCATGCAGGGAGGGGCCGGGTTCCTGTGGCGGGGACGACAAGGTTCGATGGTGGATCCCCATTTGTGGTCGGAAGGACCATCTCCTTTGGGATCCTCAATACGCACATATGCACCGCCAGCATCCTTCTGGTATGGGTCTCCTTGGACATGATCTTCTACCAGAAGAGTTCTGTCATCGGCACTTTTCAAGGCGTGATCACCGGCCTCGTCTGTATCACCCCCGGAGCTGGTTAGTAAACTCCCTTATGATGTTTTCGTTTCTTACAATGCGTCAATCCTGACAAAACAAAAAATAAACAATACAAAAAGACAGACTACATTGATGTGGTTCACGTAGTCGAAAAAATCAACAGGATTGGTGGAGTCGGGGGTGGCTGCCCTGATGGGAATGTTGTGCAGTTCTGTACGGGGTACACGATGATGGTCTTGCACAGGAGATACGTGTTCTTCCAAAAGGTGGACGACACGCTGACCACCTTCCACACCCACGACGTTGCGGGCCTCCTAGGTGGACTCCTGTCGGGAGAGTTTGCCAAGCCGCGCCTCTTGGAGATGATGTATGGTGGGATCAAGTACAATCCAGAACTGTCATACAGTATATTAGATCACAGGCCCCGCGACAGGCTCAGGCAACTAGGATACCAGTTAATCGGGGCATTACTGATTGGAATGCGGTATTCACCAGCTTGATATGCATCCTGATAAGCCGGATTGTCAACCTGAGGACCGTGCTTGAGGTAGGGGATGATGCGGCCCACGGAGAGTAGGCATATGCTGTCGGGGGGATGGCAAGAGGACGTCGACAACCTCCCCTTGATGACTCCAGGCAACTCCCAGGATCCCGTTTCTCTGTCGTCGTCTTATATAGCGAACCCGTTTCTCTGTCGTCGTCTCATATAGTCAGTAATGCTCGTTGCTGCAAATCCATCGTTATACTTTGTTTAGTTTTTACATAAATATGATTCGCCATATGAAATCAACGTATTGGATTGTACTAATATGAAAATATGTAAAAAATATTGAGGACTAAATTCAGATATAGAAAAGATCATCCATCCCGTGAGAGATATTTGAAGCGCTCCGTTGCGACGGTAATGGCAGAGTGCCAGCAAATCTTCTCCTTCGCGTAAAGGTGGGAAATGGATATAACGACGCTAAATTCCTCAGCAGTTACCGTTGCTCAACTTGAGTTCCGCCCCAGCCTTCTTCTCCGTCACCGAGAGGTCGCTTTGAGATTGAGCGTCGATCGCCGATCTCCGTTTCCGCTCCGGAGATGCCCCCGAGCTTCCTCCGGGAAGCCTCCGGTCGCCGGAGCCCGCTCCGTTCCCGACGAAGCTGTTGTCCGTAAGTCGTAGGGACTTTAGTTTCCTTTCGCCGTTGTTTCGTCTCGGTCGTTTTGTTGTTGACGTACTTGCTTGATGACGGTGGTTTTGCTGATTGTGAAGGCTCGCCGGCGGAGAATCTTGAACTGAAGGTAGTGATCTGTTAGTTGCGCCGGATGGACGAGGAATCGGTCGGCGTTGGAGTAAATGATTGTAATTAGTGTGTCATTTTTTGCTTCTTTTTTTTTTTAATTATCAGAAGAAGGCTATGGACATCTCTGCTGACTTGAAAGGGACTTCAATTTTTCTCGTTGGTGAGTGTGTCAAACAATTGGATAACGGTGATGATATTGATTTCTTTTTCTCAATGTTTTTTCTAGTTACGTGATGTTTTATGATGCCTGTGGTTTTTCAGGGATGAAGTGTGATGTGAAAGAGAAGATAGGAAAGCTCTTGGCGGAGTTGCTGCGGTACTACTACTTTGACAGGTAATGGTTGCAATCAAAACTGTGTAAGCGGCACATTACAGGATGCATTGTGTAGTTTCTTGGTCTAGTTTCCCGCTGTTGTTTGGTTCAAATGTTCCTTTTCATTTTCTTGCTGACAGCGATGGCTTGGTTGAGGAAGCTGCCGGTGGTGAAGCCTCGGCCAAGTTGTACCGGGAGACGGATGAAAAAGGGTTTCTCGAATCTGAGGTCACTCTTTAATCCTTGATATTGTGAACAGAATGCTTGTAGGTCTTCTTCGACAGATCTTTTCCCTAAAGATAAGCAATTGATTCAAACTGTTTTTAACTTCAGACTGAAGTGCTGAAACAGTTATCGGCCATGGGTCGGCTCGTTGTTTGTGCTGGAGACGGAGCAGTTCAAAGTTCGGCTAATCTGTATGATGTCATTACCATAAATTGTGCAGAAAAACTGCTTGTGAATCTTGGGTTGTTTCGAGACGTGATTTCTGCAGAAATATGTATACAATAGGCAGCAAAATTTCCATTTTTTCTTACCAGATTTACTTAAATACCTTAGGGCATTGCTGAGACATGGGATCTCAATATGGGTGGATATTCCAATAGACCGGGTTCTGGATGGACTGATTAAAGATCGTCCTACCTGTCAGCAACCTCATTCCCTGTCTGAATCTGAGGTACAATTCCAGAGAACAATGGTTTTTGTACCATTATTATGATTTCCTATATTATGTGCCCAACAACACCACTGAATTTCTGAACTTTTTGCCTTTTAAAAATTTATGCATAGCAAAATCAGCTATTGACACAGCTAGCTTCAATTTATGAGGAAACGCGTGGGGGTTATGACACAGCAGATGCAACCATCTCTCTCCAAAGTAGGTCATATATTCTCATTATTTTGGTTTTGGAAGTTACTGTAGTGTTGTTTACCTGTTAGTACTGTCACCCTGTTCATTCTTTGCTGACTGTAGTGAGTTGTTCATGTTGACAGAAGTAACTTTAAATCAGGGATACAATGATAGGAGTGAAGTAACAGCTGAAGACATGACAATGGAGGTGAGAAACTGACCGCTTTTGAAATTGTGCTTGCAGTGACTTGTCAGTTCATACTGTCATGATCATTCCATTTTCTTTCCGGTGAAAAGGTTTTAAAGGAGATAGGAAAATTGATTCGAGCAAGGAAGATGATGGAAGAAGCAGGAAGACCCTTTTAGCCAACATATCTTAAATGATCATCCAATTTTTGAAAGTTTTGGATCTACTGGAATCTCCTAGACTCCTATAACCAAGAATTGTTCCAGCACTGGCCTCGGTAACTGTTGGAGTCATGGTTGGATTCCCTGTCTGTGTAGATTAATTTAATGTCATGAGTAGCACGGAATTTCTCTTGCCCATAAAATATATTGTATGTTTATCCTGCTGCTTAGACTGTCAGTTGGCTCCAAAAATTTGTACGAATATGTAGTCGACAATTGATCTGGAAACCTTGGTCCATACTCAGGTACTTCGCCTCTTTTAGTTGGATTGTTAATCCTATTTCTTCATGGTTTGGCATCTAACACTTCACTCCTATGACTTTCATCTGTAATGCATCCAGTTTCATTTAGCTTTCTTATTTTCTAATAGCCATGCTGGAGCTGCGCTTTCATTGTGTATATTGAGCTTGAGTAATATGCTGAGTACATGGACAAACTGATATAAATACAAGAACGAATCTTAGTATTCATGCAAGTTGACAGTTACATTTATTTCAACCAATGAAGTGCTGGACGATAAGCATCTTCTCCTAAAGAATCAAGTAACCAAAACTTTTAGACCGTGCTTGCCTATAGGATGTATAATTTCATCAAGAAAGAATCAAAATTTACTTACAGTAGTAACGTGGACTGTTACCAGGCCTGGCTATCTACACAGCTTTTCTTTACAGTTCATCATCTATACATATTCCTACCGTGAATGCAAAACATTTATCTGGCTTCGATAGCTGAGTGAAGCATCTGAATTGGAGTGTATTGCGGATGCCGACACTGGAGACCTTATATCAGGATGGCGGCGGCGGCGGTAATGGTTACGCTGTCCGTTCATTTCTTTGACTTCCTTCTTGCGCTGACTATCTACGCGTTCCTTTTTCAGATCGCTCTCAGGAACTGTGTACACGAATGTTCCTTCTAGAATGTCATCAAAATCTTGCAGGGGCTCCAGTGTCTCAATCACGGTCCTCATTGTTGGCCTCTGTTTTGGCCGGTGACTGAGGCACTGGTATGCCAGTGCAGCTGCCTTCTGGGCACCCTTTCCGGAGTACATCCCCTCCAGTCTTGGGTCCATGATCCTGCTCAATTTTCTCTGATCGTTTAACATAGGTCTTGCCCAGCCAGTGAGCTTTTGCTCACGGGGCGGTCGATTCTTGTCCACTGATTTCCTCCCTGTCAGGAGTTCCAGAAGGACTACCCCAAAACTATACACATCGCTCATGGCAGTTAGATGACCTGGAAAATCAAGTTTAATCATATCTTAGGAGGGAAGAGTAACACGAGAATCTTGATGAACCATGAGGAGTCGGTTGAAGGATTACCAGTCATCAGGTACTCCGGTGCAGCGTAGCCCTGAGTTCCCATTACTCGAGTTGAAACATGTGTTTCATCTCCTTCAGGTCCATCTTTTGCAAGACCAAAATCCGATAACTTAGCTGTATAATCCTGCCAAAAGAAAAGATTATTTTGAATGACAGAATTGTAAGATTTGAATGCTGTATTAAATGTACATGGTGTGGAAGAAGGATACTTACAGAATCTAAGAGGATGTTTGAGGCCTTGAAATCTCTGTATATGACTGGTTTTTCGGCTTCGTGCAGAAAAGCAAGGCCCTTTGCAGCACCAAGGGCTATCTTCATTCTTGCTGACCACGGTAAAGAGACGGAATACCCTGCAAGGAGATGAAGGAAAAGAAAATTGGATTACACCACTTGGCAGATGTCTGCAAGACAGGAAGTTCGCAAGGATGTATATTTCGACGATCTAGGATTATGGGAAGTGATAGTTGAGAACATACTTCTGAAGAGCTGATTCTCCAAGCTTCCTCGGGGCATGTACTCATATACAAGGAGCCGGTGATCTTCTTCACAACAATATCCAACGAGCTTAACCAGGTTAGGATGTCTCAGCTGTCCAAGGAACACAACTTCTGTCTGCAGATGATGATTAAGACAATAAAATCAGGCTGTCGATTTCTTCCTTCTTTCTATGGATCATTAGTCGATGAAGTTAAACAGGGCGTTGAAGACACTAACCAGCCATTCCTTATGCCCCTGCAACCCGTCTGGATCCAATAACTTGACGGCAACTGGCTGTGCCTTCAGACCTGGCCGAAGCTTATCATCGATGAACCCCTTATGAACCGGCCCGAACCCGCCTTCTCCGATGAAGTTACTCGATGAGAAGTTCTGTGTGATCACCTTGAGCTCTAGTCGGGTAAACACATGAAGGTTCGTCCCGGGTAGAGATATGGAAAGGTCCTCCGAGAAGACTGAACTGGGGTTGCTCAAATCCGACAGAGAAAGCCGTTGAAATGAGGTCGGCTTTGGTAAAACTTTCTGCAGCATCTTGGGCTTCCTTTCTTTCTTACCGCATGCTGGTATGATGTAGCTCCACATGTTATTCTTCTTCACCGCCATAAACAACTCCGGATGAATCGCTCCTGACTCTCCTAACCCCTCAATTCATGCAGGTTTAATCTTTACCGCTGTGGGATGTGAAGGGCGAAGCTTAGATATGTTCGGCTTCACGGAGGTGAAAGAAGGGAACAATATATGAAGTTGAGGAGGATTGGGGGGTGGGGGTGCTAAGTCTTTGGAAGGGGAGAGGGGTGGATATATAATATATTCCAATGGCCAACTGCCCGCCTCAACAATCCGTCCTAAACATTGGACAAAAAGGTCCGCAACTCCTTCTACACAAACTCTTCCTTGTTCTCAATAATTTTTTATTAGTATATATTGCGAGTCTTAGCATAGGGATTTCTCCGGATAGAAAAAAGTAGAAGATAATTTCCATGTTTTGCCAGAAAAATAAGGTGGTGGTAAGGAGTCAATAGTGACCCTTCTGCCCAATTTGACTCAAATTAATTTGCCTAAACCCCAGATTCTTACATTTTTTCCCCGCAGTAAGAACACGGCTATGGAAAAGCCAAGCACCCTATCAGGATTTTTCCAATTCTTGTTAGTGGTCTGGTAAAACTAATTTCCTCCTCTTTTTTTTTCTAACGGGGGGAATTATGGTCAGTTTGCTTGGGCTGGTTGTTTGATTTACACGTAGGAAGCGGTCAAAACTAGCGACCACCTCACTTCCCTGCCTTCTCCTCCAATCCACGACCTTTTCCTCGCAAGATCTAGTTGTTATTATTGTTGTTATTATCATTGACATCACTACTAGGAAGAAGAACCTCCAAGGATTAGGACATGTATGCAACTTATTAGTTCCTGTGATGGGAGATGGAGATGGGGGGGGGGGGGGGGGGGGGGGTGGTAGGTTAGGTTAGGTTTGCTTAGTTTTAAAAGAAAAACCTTCTAGAAGCTGTCGTTAGCAGTGTCCTTATCTGGTAATGAATGAGAGACGGCCAAAAGGGACTTGGGAAGAAAAATAATCATTTGATTGCGTGTGATGTCCGGAGATCTCTCTCTCTCTCTATCTCTGTGCGTGCGTTGTTGTTGTTGTGTTGGTGATGTAACAGCGACCGCGGGGGATCGCGGAATTCTTGTGGCAAAGGAATGAGTTGTGGGGATGAGTTGGCCATTTTTTCCCCTGTCGTGTCTTTTTTATTGGGGGTCGACTACAGAAGAGATGGGTTTTATTAGAACAAGAACAAAAGTAAAGAAAAGAAATTTGGGGACAGGGGGGTAGCAAAGTCCTGTTGTTTTTTTCTTTTATTTTTGGTTTTGGTTAGTCAAGATCCTGCCAATCCCGTTCATTCCCGACATAGGAAAACCAGATGTTGAGGGATCGGAGTTTGAGGTGCTTTGCATAGGTTTAAGATGGGGAATCAAATTCTGAGGATAGCTGCATTCAACTCATCTTTACTTTATGCTTTGTTCAAATTGGGGTTGGGGGTGGTTGGTGAGAGATGGGATCGAATGAACTCACTTTACCCTGTCGTCAGCCATGGAAATGTCAACCCAAACCCCCCCCCCCTAACTTTAATCTCTCCCTTGCTATTACTGTAATGAACGAAAGTTCCGGGTAAAAATGCTTTTTAATTTTTTTTTAAGGAAAAGTTAATGAAGTGCAGACGCGAATAGTTCAAAATTGTAATGAATGCCGGGTTTCAATTGCCATTTGAACACCCCGTGTTAGGAATTCGGGATTGAAATTCGAACATCCCCCCGACTTTTGCCCAACTAATTAGGTAGCCCCTAAGACTAGAAAGAAAGAAAGGAAATCACTTTGAGTAGCTCAATCTCCTTGTACAATGAATTTTTACATATACTTGTGCTTACTTTGTTTTTTCTTGGGGGGGGGGGGGGGGTTAATTTGGTAGCTGGCCCAAGTTTTGTCGTGCTACTAGTTTTTATTCTTAATGATGTTTTTTATTTTCTTGGTACTCCTTGGGGGGGGGGGGGGGGGTTTGATTTTTCCGAATTGGTTCTAGAAGATTTAGTTAAACAAAAACGAAAAAAACGGGGGACATGAGGAATTCCCCTTCCGTGCGGAATTTGTCAGCAGGGATGACGTTACAGTTTTTCAATTTTTTTCTTCATCTGATGGATGGAAAGATGAAGAAAACTGGGTTGGTGTGTGTGTGTGTGTATTTAGGAGTCGGTCGTGGTCGCGCCGATGATGAAGATTTAACTTTAATGCTAATATTACTTTTGAGGATGTGGTTGAGAGGCGCAATAATTTGCATCTGAATTATTTAATTCATGGCCTGTTGGCGAAAAGGGTTCATTCCCAGCGGAGATGAGTTCATCATCAACTGTTTTAAATTATATATTGTCGGGCTTCATAGGCGATGCGACAAAATTATATTTTTGAAGAGGGTGGAGGTTCGACTTGGGAATCCTCTAAAATAGAATAGAATGGAAGATGAAGTGTAAGAATTGTTAAGTTTTGCATAGTCCCGACATGACATGATATACGATTGCTGTTTGCATTTCAAAAAGGAAAGTGAGGGGGGGATTGAGGCCCTTTTCCAATTGGGCTTCTTGTTTGGAGTGTAGTTCCTACAAATGGAATTACGAAGTAAAAGCCTTTAGATCAGTCGAGATGGTTCCCATGTCTTTCTATTATTATTGTTATTATTTCCTTGTCGCCGAAAATGGGCAAGCTCCACTATTTGGCCCGAACTTTTTCATACCACAAGAGGAGGAGGAGGAGCTACCATCCTTTTCTTCCACAGGTTGATTTCTCTCCTAGGCACTAACACTATGTTCTCTACCACTGTGACTTCGTTCCTCTTCCCCCATCTTCTTTTCGAAATGGGCAACCGGGGGTGTGGAGCGACAGCGGACAATGGGCCGCGCACGCTCCAGTTGAAGATTTTCTTTGTGCGTTCCGTCTTAGGCGCTGACTTCTCGTAGGCTCCTCCCGGTGGCAAGCGTGACGGTTCTGCATTTGCTGCTTTCGTTTCCTTCTTCTTGAACACCTTGAGGAGTTTAAGAATAAGGGACTGATTCAAATGAGGGGCTGCAGTGGCATTCCGACATTCCTTCCCCCTGCGATCGTTCTTCCTCTTCCTCTCCTTACATCTGCCCCCCTTGTCCGCGACATTTCCGATGCACGAGATCCTGGGCGACCTGTGTTCTCTGAACCTGAAGCTCCGACTGATCTTGACCCTGGTCGTGGCACTTCTCGGGAAAAGGGCAGCGGAGGACGTCCTCTTCTTCTTCGGCCGGGGGCTAGGAGTCCACGTGGGGGAGTGGCCCTCCGAAGACATAACAGAATTGGGAAGGATGAACTTGAATGCTGACAATGGATGGGGTTTCTTCTTCATTGGTGAAACTCAGGGAAGAAGGTTGGGTCTAAGATAAGATTTCTTTGGTCTGATTCCTGGGGAGAGTTCTATTTTATACATACGTGTATGTACAAACGGAGAATTGGTACGAATGGACCGATACAAACGATGAGGTAATAGTATAAATAAATAAATAAAAATGTCTAGAATGAGGTCAGTAGGAAGGGCCAAAAGGAAGAGAACAAGTCTTTCTCATCGCGAAGGATTAGACAATAAAAGTGAATATTAATTTCAGGGGATTTCGGCAGTTGGGCCCGCTCTGACGCTTTCCTCAAATAGGAGGGTACTTGGGGGGCATATAAATAATAATGTTTGCTAATTATGTAATGTATTATACAAGATGATGCAAGACACAGTCTTCGTTACTCACACACACAGAAGACGCATTTGGAAGACGAGAAGATTTCTCAGACCTCCTTCACCTTCTCTTACCCACAACCTTCTACCCACCAATGCCCGTTGACGAAAGTATAGAGGGGGAAAAAGTCAACCTTAGTAATCGGTCAGAGCTTCTAAGAATAAATTCTTCCTTTCTTTTCTTCGATACCCAAAAAAAAATATATATATAACAACTTCAGACTCTCCTCCCCAGTTCAAACCAAAGCATCCTAAGCACGTTCCTATCAAACAATTGAAACTGCCAAACAACATCATAACTACATCGATTCCCCTCAACTAAATCGAACCATTCTACTACAACATCGCCAAATTGCTTCCCAACAAACAGAATCCTGAAATCGATTGAGACAACCCACTTCAATCACTTATCACTCGCAAAGACCACGCGTCCAACCATCAGAATCCAAAAGCAGCGCCACTTCTGCCTCACGAAGGCCATGTCACCACGAGCAGAATCGATACATTTGTTCCACAAACAAGTCGATGGCCGGGGGTAGGAGAAAACGGATACTAAGTAGCAGGAGAAGGTGATTACAATCTTGTCGGGACCGAGGATGCCGAACTGGACCATCCGGACCTTCGCGTCCTCCCGCCGGCTAGAAGGGGATGCACGAATCCGTCCCTGACTTCGGTCAAAATCTAGTTGGATCAAACCTCTAGGTTTCCGAAATCTGTCTTTTCCCCAGTCAGTTCGTTTCCCTCTTGCGTTACCCGGTCAAGTTCAGTTCAAGCTGAGCAGTAAGTGTCCTTTCGGTCTGTTAGAGTGGTAAAACTCCCGCGCGATCTCAACTAGTGCGGGGGGTTCGAGGGCATATTTATAGGCGGGGGCGAGGAGGAAGGGACGACGACCATAGCGCTGCTTCCTCGCCACGCAATGTAACTGGGCCGTACTTTATGGGCCCCGGTAAGCCCAATAAATGAATGGCCTTATGGGCCGACAGTAGATGTGCTCCTGATGATGATTGTGTAAGCGGCGTGAGGGGGCAAATGTCGAGACCATTGTCTGGTAGAGCCAACACCTGTTCGGAAATAACGAGGAGGAAATACACAAAATATGGGACAAAAGCTGGGTGGAATTTACAAAAGCTTGGACTGCAACCACCCGCAAGCCACAGGTTCAATCTGCCGGTCAATTCTCTGAAGAGTTTCGATTGTCTTGGGTGGGAAAGTTAGGTTGGATGGATTGAGTTTGTCTGGGTCGGTGGTAGTTTGTTTATAGCAAGATACCCGACCTTGACCTTTGATCCTCATCTTTCTCTTGTATTACCTTTTTGGGGGAAAGTGTTTCCGTTTTTGTCGTCTGAAGGGGGGCAAATGAAGGAGGGAGCCGGGAATCCGTCGAGCTCCAGGCGTGCTGCGATCGTCCCCCCACGGCCTCCGCCGTTGCCTCGAAAGAGGGCGGCCATGACCGAGAGCGTTACCAACAGGGAGATCGCGAGGTACTGGAGGCAGAGGCGGATCGAGGAGGAGGACCACCTCCTCGCGGCCATCAAGGCCGCAGCTCGAGTCCGTGCCAGGAACCTCTCGGTAATTTACGCGACACGCCTTACCGATCACAATCGCCAGGGTGCTGGTTCTGATTACTATTTTTTGGGTCACATGGCAGGAGGACGAGTACAGGCGCTTCCTGGAGTCGCTCGAGGAAGGTGATCGGGGGGTCAAGGTGACGAGCCTAGGTGCTGACCCAAAAGCCAATGACGGCAACGAAGCGCGGGTGATAATCATGGATTGGTGAGCTCGTTTTTTTCCGAGCGACCCCTTGCTGTAAACCACTGAAACTGTGAGGATGATCGTGACGGAGGGAATTCTGAAATGTGCAGGTGGACGAAGAGCAAGTACGCGTACCTGAATCAACCGGCGATCGGAGCCACGGAAACACCGAGGAAGAGAATCTCTGATTACAGCGACAAGGGCAGCAACAACTACACTCCCAATTGTTTCACTTTCAAGCCCGCAGTCCTCGGGGTATTCTAGGGTCCATTCATCCTGATTCCCGCCGCCGCCGCCGCCGGGCATGTTAGTCACCGTAGTTGCTGTTGTGTTGCATCGGGGGGTGATTGTCCTAAACCGCTACCGGCCATTTCGTAATAAATCATCATCAGTTTCATTCTGGGTGGATTGGCTTGTACCACATCAATACAAATTGGTTGTCAATGTACGTACTGCTTGGGTCATGAAGAAACAAACACCGTCTCTTTCATCAAATCAATTGCAGGCCCATTTAACGCCGACGACCTGTTAATACCGGCCCGAATTTATGTTATTATTACATAATTACGAGGCTGCCAAGAAAACCTTACCTTATTGCCTAACTCTGTGTTTTGACTTTTTAGACACCGGATTCGTGATTAGGTCAGAATATTGAATTGGATTGGTTTTCATTTCATTACGGAGTATCTCCATCTCACTCTTAGTCGATTGCATTTAGAGTGGACCAATCTATTTATGCATATTACCAGCGTGCCTATTCGAGAAGGACTTAGTATTAAATGGCCGTTGCCTAACTCCGACGATTTAAAAGACGCCTCTTCCTTACGTCACCCCGCCGGGAAGTTACGTCACGATAGACGTTTGATATAAATAGAGGGGTTGGGGGAAGGGGGAGGGGGGAAGCCGGCACTATCCGTAAAGACGATTTAATTACTTTACTTCTCCCGCTTGGAGAGAGAACGCCGGAGAAAGTCAAGTGGTCGACAATGGCGAAGATTAGGAACACGAGGTTCCCCCAGAGGAAGTCCATGTCGTCCCCACCGCTTGTCCCTACGATCATCATCATGGTGGCGTTTGGGACGATGATCCTCATCGCGATCAAGATCCTGTCCTTCTCTCGCGATTCCGGGGATTCTCCCAGGGCGATCGATCTCAGCTCTCTCATGAGGGACAACGTCGATCGTCGGTACGCGATTCGTTTCTTGGGAAGGATTCATTTGGTTTAGTCGTGTGTAATGTCGTTGCGCTTGCGCTGGATCGGGATTGTGAACTGATTGGAAATTTTGATTGTAATTGCGGTGGTGTTTATAGGAGTGGCGGCGGAGACGAAGGGAGGGGAGAGCAGTGGGTGGAGTTGCTCTCTTGGGAGCCTAGAGCTTTCGTTTACCATAATTTCTTGGTAAGGAGCTCGTTCAGGTCGTCGAGAACTTCTAATTAAAAAATTGTTGGATGTTTTCTGTTTTCACTGTAAAATATGATTAGGATGAAGTTGTAGTTTGAGAAATTCTCGAGATTTGCTTGAAGATAATAGCGGCAGAGTGAGATGAATTGGAAGTTCAAATCTTTTACAGCCGTTTGATGTTTCACCTCTTCATCAATATTTTGGAATGTTTGAGGCATCTCAATGCAGTGGTATTATGGAGCTATAGGATGATGGTGTTGAATCATAAGTAATTGAGTCACGGTCGTTGCCGATATATAGGGTAATAGTAATACCATGTTTTAGGCATATATTCAGAAGATAATGAGACCACAAATGTGCCTTCGTTTTGTTCTTTCTTTCTTCTTGATCAGCCCTATGAAATCCAATCTACTTACTCCCTCGGAGCATCTATTGGATATGCACCTATTCATTTCAGTATCTGGTTATATCTTCTTGATTATATTGCCTTGGATTTTGGTTGCAGTCTGCAGAGGAATGTCAGCATTTGATCAATCTCGGAAAGCCTTATATGTACAAATCTACTGTCGTGGATAGTACTACAGGAAAGAGTACAGATAGCAGGTTCTTGTGCTACCTCTTTTCTTGTCCATTTTTATCATCTTTCATCTCCAAATCATCCGGCACCGACCTTCATGGGTCTTAACTAGATGTCACAACTCTCTTTTTCTGTGTGTACAGGGTGCGAACTAGCTCGGGGACATTTCTGACCAGAGGACAAGATAAGGTCGTACGTGATATTGAAAATAGGATAGCTGATTTTACATTTATTCCTATAGGTATGTCAGAATCCTTGGATTTACTTGTACAATACTGTGCATGAAATGAATAGAAACCCCGAGAGAAAGAGAGGTGTGTTTTGTTTGAATTTGAATGGAATTAATGGGGTAGGAGGAGTTTTGGAGGACTTGGCCGGGACACATTTTTTGTATTTTTTTTGTAACTAAGAGGTTCTTGGGCCAGGTTAAGGACTATGCGGCCAGGATACTTTTAACTTAAGCTAAAACCTGTTTATTATGATCCGAGTTTTTTTTTTTTTTTTTTTGTGGGGGGGGGTGGGTTTCGAGAACATCTTGTAATTTTTGATGCATGAATTCTCTTCACTTGTGTTGCTCTCAGTTCCTTTCCATCATATGCCTACTTGTTTTCCCATTCAGAACATGGAGAGGGACTTCAAATCCTTCATTATGAAGTTGGCCAGAAGTATGAGCCCCATTATGATTATTTCAATGATGAGTACAATACTAGGAACGGTGGTCAGCGAATAGCTACAGTTCTAATGTACCTGTAAGTGATATTTTCTGGCATGAAGTAGTACCATACGAAAAATTCGGTGATTTTCCCGTATTGTTCTTTTTATGATTGGTGGTGCGCCTGGTTGCAGCTCTGATGTAGAGGAGGGAGGTGAGACTGTGTTCCCTCAAGCCAAAGGGAATTTCAGCGCAGTTCCTTGGTGGAACGAGCTTTCGCAATGTGGAAAAGGGGGATTATCAGTAAAGCCAAAGATGGGAGATGCGTTACTTTTCTGGAGCATGAAACCTGACGCAACTTTGGATGAATCAAGTTTACATGGTACGTATCCTTCCCGAGTGAGAGATTTGTCTCAAAATGTTAATTTGGACCACTTCGTAATTCCAGAGGCTAGATAATTCCTCATAGAGCAATACGCAACTTGGCTTTCTGCTTCTCAATCTACTACGCCATGAATGCTTTCTTTATTGATCTCTCCTACCTGTTTCTCTTAGGCGGTTGCCCTGTTATCAAGGGTAACAAATGGTCATCGACGAAATGGATGCGGGCTCATGAGTACAAAACTTGAGTAGTTG
This sequence comes from Melastoma dodecandrum, assembly GCA_029817715.1. NCBI lineage: Eukaryota > Viridiplantae > Streptophyta > Magnoliopsida > Myrtales > Melastomataceae > Melastoma > Melastoma dodecandrum. The sequence continues at coordinate 1,177,606 of JARUPY010000271.1, forward strand.
AGCATGGCAAGGTATGCTCTCTCCTTCTAAAACCAGATGCTCTGAGTAATTTCATGTCCACAACAGTATGAAATAGACAGGCATGCTTGGGAACTTCTAGTGCAGATACAAGACGATGGATTTTCGCTTTAGAGTTTCTAATCACATTTTCAAGGCATGCCTCTTACAACAACTGGCTGGATCTGTGACCAATGTCTCTTGTACTTTACGTAGATTGAGAGCTTCTGATGTCTCTTGGCATGTCTGACCGTCGTTGGTTTTCCTACGCTAGGCCAACTGTCACAGTTTTGATATAAGTATAACCGGGTAGCTACATGTCAAAAACTTCATGTTGGTGAACATAATAAAACCATGTCTTTGGGGAACGTCCTGTATTTTCAAGTGATCGCAGAAGCAGAAACCATCGAAACTTTTATTGGGTTGCGACCAACTTCCTGAATTACAGTCCACACCCGTCTAAACCCAAGAAAACGAAGAAGTTCCCAAACCATTATTTCCTCGGACATTTTACCCACAATGTAGAACTCGCCCAAAAGGATGCGGAAATTATTGGTACATAAGAAACAGAAGCGGCTGAACGTCGAAATGCACACGCTACTCACGACGCAAATACATCCCGAACGTGTCGTGCTGAAACAACTTGTTTGACAGTTCTCTGAAATTCCCTGTTTTGCAAGCCATGATGCTGGCGAGGAGGAGGCATTAATGCCCCGAACCGATCAAATTCCTGATAACATACTGCAGGATGCCTCCGTGATCAAAGTAAGCCAGTTCCACCTGATTGTGTTGAGAATGCCATGTTACCATTTCGGCTATCATGATTAAGCCTAGGGTAGAGAGACAGAGAGGTAGAGATGTTACCTCCGTGTCAAAGCGTAAGGTGCAGACAAACGACTTGTTATTGTCTGTGAGGACTGTGATGTCCTGACCTGGTCTGACTTCAGCAACGCTGCTAGGAAGATTGATGGTGTATCGTTCCTGGCCAGTCAGCCCGAGGACATCAGCATCCTCCCCAGGTTTGAAGCAGAGGGGGATGATGCCCATGCCAACCAAGTTACTTCGGTGGATACGTTCGAAGCTCTTTGCGATCACTGCCTTCACTCCCTGGTAATAAAAAAAAAACAAAAACAAAAAGTTATAGAATTTTTTCAGAAGGAAGTATTACAAGACAAAGACAAATTAGCGGAGTAGTAAGTTTACCAGCAGCATTGGACCTTTGGCAGCCCAGTCACGAGAACTTCCGCTACCGTACTCAGCACCGGCCAAAATGATAGTATCATGACCCTCTTTCCTGTACCTCTGGCGATAAATAAAAGGGGGGGGGGGCGGGAACAGCATTGTGATTTCCGAAGATTGATCCATTTACTATTCAACATACTCAGGAAAAGAGTTTATATCGAGAATCTTACCATGGCCACGTCATAAACCGACAACTTCTCTCCGGTAGGAATATGTATTGTCTTGGGGCCAACTTCACCTTTCAGAAGCTTGTTGACAAGGCGAATATTGGCAAAAGTTCCCCTGGCCATCACCTCATCGTTTCCACGTCGACTTCCATAGGAATTGAAATCTCTCCTGTCAACCCCATGTTCCACAAGGTACCTTGCAGCAGGACTATCTTTATGGATACTTCCAGCTGGGGAGATGTGGTCAGTAGTAATGCTATCTCCAAAGTTAAGCAAGCAGTAGGCATCCTTCACGCTATGTGGACCTGGAGGAGACATGGTCATGGTTTTAAAATATGGTGGGTCATGGATATATGTTGACTTTGAATCCCATGAATAAACGGTGTTGGCTGGAACAGATAATTGGTTCCACATTGGATTTCCTTTGGTTATGGCTTCGTAGGTTGCCCTGAACATATCAGGAAGCACGTTCGATTGAACAACCTGGATGAAAACAAAAGGAAGAAAAAAGGCGTTAGAAGATATCTTTGGCCTGTGATTGGGACACTAACAGAACAAGGGGGGCTCACTTCTGCTACTTCATCAGTAGATGGCCAGATATCTCGCAAGAAAACATTTCTTCCATCTTTTCCAACCCCAATTGCTTCCGATTCAAAATCAATATCCACCTGAAAAGCTCTAAGATGTGATAAATACTAAATCCCAAGAGATTCGAGCTGAACTAAAAATGGTACAGATTACGATGGGAAAAATGTCTACACGGATTTTCTTACCGTGCCGGCAAGAGCATATGCCACCACAAGAGGAGGAGACGCCAGATAATTAGCCCTGGTCAGGGGATGTACTCGACCTTCAAAGTTCCTATTCCCAGACAAAACAGCTGCAGCGACAAGATCTGGACAGAAGGATGCCAACAAAAGAAGATGAATTAGGGAAGGCACTCTATCAGTTGAGGGAATCATGAAGATAGATAAAGGATCACACCATTTTCAGTGATGGCAGATGCCACTGATTCATCAATATCCCCCGAATTTCCGATGCATGTCGTGCAGCCATAGCCCACAATGTTAAATCCTAATTGATTCAAGTATGTCTGGAGGCCACTGTAAAATAATAGGTTGTCCTTTAGTATGCACCCACGTATAGATGATGGAAAAAAAAGATGAACCAACTAAAATATACCTCTTTTGCAAGTATTTGGTGACAACGCCAGAACCAGGGGCCAAACTTGTCTTAATCCATGGTTTAACCTGATAAAAAACGTTCAAATCAGTATGAACCCGTCGAAAACTCATAAGCAGCCCATTGAATGAAACAAGTTTGTCATTGAAGAGAGCTAATGTTATCATGCTATACACTGAATCACAAGACAAGCAAAACAAAGAAGAAACTAATCCAGGATCCAACCTCCAGTCCTAATTCACAAGCCTTCTTTGCAACCAAAGCAGCGCCGAGCATGACACTCGGATTCGAGGTATTTGTGCAGCTAGTAATCGCTGCTATAACAACATCTCCATGTCGGAGTTGAGCTGGAGTACCATGAAATGAGAATTCTGCAACTTTAACCTGGGCTTCCTTCGGCACAGCAAAGCCCTGAAATATATCAGGTGAAAGGGCTTAGAGGAAAAGGAAGGAATAACAAGAGACTGAGATGCCAAACCCAGTGCTCTCCTCAACTTTGAGTGCGATTTTAGCATATACTGGTTTTTAGCAATTAACCACACCACCAACTTTCCTTGGAGAAGAAACTCTTCCTAACTAAGGTTGTGAAATTTAGATGCTATGGCACAAATAACAATCCCCAGAAACACGAAAAAAATGCTGTTAGCCATAATGTAAAGAGGTAGGCAATTTTGGAAGACTCCCAAATAATCCAAAGTCCATTTGGGAGGATTTTAAAAAGAGCACTAAAGATAAGAGCATTACCTTAAACCCGACTTTATTATTCAAGCATGCATGCCAATCAGCTTTCATTTCCCTCAATGGAACTCTGTCATGGGGCCTGAGAAAAAAATGATACATGAATTAATAATAAGTTAAGAGGATTCAAAACCTAGCAGGGGAAGGAATTATGAATATATATGTATATATCTTACCTTTTAGGCCCAGAAATACATGGCTCCACGTCCTGAAGATCCAGCTCTAAGTAAGAGGAGTATGTTCGCTCGACCTGGGGCTGATTTCATCAACAGGGTCCTTTGTGAGCAATTGCAAAAGCCAGTCAAAATGGAAATGCCGGAATCCTAATGCATAACTTACCTCACTATAGTCCACAAACAGTTTATTGGCACGCAAGTAAGACTCTATCATGGATACCTGCAAGGTTCATCATGTTAGTATGAGAAACAAACCGTACTGGGATTGCCAGAGTCATCATGACCTACAGTTTCATCGCTTCTTCCAGTCAATTTCAGATAATGCAGGGTGACATGATCAACAGGGAAGAAACCCATTGTTGCACCATACTCGGGAGACATGTTAGCAATGGTAGCACGATCTGCAAGGGAAAGCTCACTCATCCCTTCCCCTGCAAGGATCGAAAATGAAAATTAAACACACATCAGTTTTAGGGCTAGGATGCTGGACAAGAATCGAGTAGAAATGCTTGCTCTACCATAAAACTCGACAAATTTTCCGACGACGCCATGTTTCCTCAGCATTTGAGTTACTGTCAAGACCAAATCAGTAGCTGTCACACCATCTCTGAGTTTTCCAGTTAATTTGAATCCCACCACACCGGGAAGTACCATGCTCATCGGCTGCATTAGACGAAAAGAGGGAAATGGATATTTATGGGCAGATCTTGTGCTAAAGAATATTTCAGAAGTTTCAATTCTTTGAATAAGTAGGAGAATAATTATGGAGCTAATTTACTTGCCTGTCCAAGCATTGCAGCCTCCGCTTCAATACCGCCAACTCCCCAGCCAGCAACACCCAAACCGTCAATCATTGTTGTGTGTGAATCTGTGCCGACAACGCTATCGGGATAAAGCAAGCCATTGGTGTTAAACACCACTCTGCCAAGATATTCCAAATTAACCTGCAAATCAATAGAATTAGACGCAGTTTCTCTGTCCATTTCACAAACTAAACGTCAGCTTCACTAACTAACTTGGATGTACCACCCCTTTCATAAATGAAAAAGAAAGTTTAATTGCCCATATCTCAGAGCTTTTAAGCAATTTCCCTTACTACCTGGTGGACGATTCCAGATCCAGGAGGGACCACTAACATATTGTTGAAAGCTGTGGAACCCCACTTTAGGAATCCAAATCTTTCCTTGTTGCGATAGAATTCAAGTTCCATATTAGCCTGCACTGCATTTTCTGACCTTGCCACATCAACCTGAACGGAGTGGTCAATGACAAGATCCACAGGGACCTGGAGTTGCAAAAATGGCCGCTCATGTGATGGCAGTAAAAAGAAAAAGATACATCTTAAGCAGCTAAGGTGGAAATCCCAGTGAAAGCAAATGTAAGTTTACCAAAGGATTGATCTTGTTAGGGTCGCCTCCGAGGTTGTTCATAGCATCCCGCATGCAAGCAAGATCAACAACAGCAGGGACACCCGTGAAGTCCTGATAACAGGAAAGGAAAAGAACCATTGTTATCGCATTTTCCACCCCTTGAACAACATTTGAATGTGATGCAATCATCCTATAAATTCACCAAATCAAATAAAAGCACAGTTACCTGCAGCAGCACTCTTGCAGGCTTAAATGGGATTTCGACTTGCTTAGGAGAAGTATTCTCCCAGTCGATAATCTTCTCCACATCATGGCTCTTGACCTGAAACTCGTCGCAGTTCCGAATGGCCGATTCCAGGAGGATTCTGATCGAATACGGCAACTTATCTGCACCATCAATCCCACATTTCAAATCCCAAATCACCCAATAACAACAATCGCATTTCTAACAAAGCAACTCGGCGGCGGATGAAGATGTGGGTGGGGGATACCACAAAAAAACGCAGTCCCACTCACAACCGCTAACAATACCAGCGACCGAATCTAGCAATCATAGGAGCCAAGAAGAGAAATAATAACACCAACCGATGCGAGCATCGCCGAGAGCCGGCAGGGAATAGTACTGCCCGAAAGACCCCCCGCCGCCGCCGGGCTTCTCGAGCGTCTTGAGTATACCCTTGAAAGGATTTTCACCGGCTGCAAAACCGTCAAAAACGACGTGATCACAAAAACAACCGCCAAAAGCAGCAAACTTTGAGCAACCCATGCATTGCCCCAGTTGAAGTAATCGCATAAAGGTCAAATCTTTCCCGTCTAAGATCAACCCTCACAACAAAATAAGCTTACCCATGTCGAAGATCAGCAAAAAGACTACAATCAAGTCCCTGAGAGGGGGGGGGGAGGGGGGAGCTCTGGCACAAGATCTAATCTCTACGACAAAGGGAGGAGGCAGACACAAGGGGACGACAAAAAGGGAAGGTGAGGTTGGTGGGACAGCGCCGCGGATTTGTAATTTATCTTCGGGGGAGTGTGTGATATTTCTGCAGAGGCAGCTTCGCGGCGAGTGAAGAAGCCAAACAACATGGGCGCATTATGCAATGAAAGCAATATGATGGATGGCTTTCAGTGCGCATTCAATAATTGAAAATTTCGAGATACCGATGGATATTTATTTTTTTTTTTTGGTTTTCTATCGTCTTAAAAGATTGGGATTTGGTGATCAGAACTGATGGGGGATTCAGTAGACGACATTATTATTATTATTATTATTACATCAGTCACATGTTTTGGTCCAAGAGGGACGGCGACCCACCCCTGCAAGAAAGATTCCCTTTCTTTCTAAAATGATTTAATACGCTTCGGTTGTGATATCCCATGCAGCAAATTTGTGTAATAATGGAATATTGGGCCTCGACTCATGGGCTGGGCTGGGCTCTGAATTTTTACTTAGGCCCGCATAAATCGAAAGAGATTCAAATGGGCCCTCGTATGATATTTTACATATAAAATTTAATGGGAGGACGAGGACCAAACTAATAGTGGTATTTTAAAGAGTAAGTGCGCCACCATACCCACTTGCACATTAGTTTAATGGGTTTGGCGACAAGTCAAAAGAAATTAGCTTACCCACCCCCTCCTAATCTAACACTCTCTTTAACATATCATTAAAAAGAAAACGAGACGAGTAGATAAATGTTTTGTGGAATTAATTAATGTTTTTTAAGTCTTACGGAGTCCGCGTGTCCGAAATATTTTTACGAGAGGAGTTTGATTGTATTGTATCTATATTCATCCACTTGAAATTTGCCCCCTTTGTCTCGGTTTTTTTCCTTTTTTTTAAAAAAAAAAATTAAAAGTAGGAAAGAAGTGGGGGAATGAATCAGTTGTTGTTGTTGCCGAATCTTGTAAGAGAAACTAAACCCAAAACGACAATATTCCAAACAAAAAAGGATTAGGGCGAATGATTAATCCCATCTTTCTGGGTTTACAAGCCAACTTTAGTTTATATCATTCTATTTTGCTGGGTCGACACTCACCAAGCCTATATCATTCTTACCCATCCCATCTTTTGAAGATTCTGATGAAATCCCAGAATTTTGTACAAGCAACTACGTCACATCAATTTATCTCCCTCCCCCACACACACAATGTTACATACATACAGGATTGATTAATATTTCTAAAATCGTTGTTCGATTTTAAACTCTCAAAGGTAATAAAATGAAATTAATATTTCAAATATCAACAAATAAAAATTCAATTTATATGTGTCACCAAAATCTACAGAAAAAAAAAACCCAAAACATCCGAATTAAATTTCCCTCACCCAATTCTCACAGACGTGGGGTCCAAACCCATGTTTTTCAATATAATATAACCCACCACCAATTTCTTTTACTAAAAAAAAGCCCCACCACCTTTTAAAATGTTGTTATATATCACAATAATAAATAAAAATAGCTGCGATGTGAAGATATTTTCTCTCTCACGCCCCTGACCCAAAAAGACAGACCATCTAACGGGCCACATTTTTACATGTTATGACATACTTTTTTTTTTAAATTTAATTTTGACAAAATATATATTTATGTCATTGATTTTTTACGAGCTTTTTTTCGGTCAATATTTTTTTTTATACACATAAATGTCATTAACTTTGTGATTAACATTTTTTCTGGCCATTGTTAGATGACGTTATGCAGAATTCGAGGGCAAAGTCGCTGAAGCGGAAGTCCTTGGGTGGAATACATATTAGCATAGTTAGGCGAGAAGCAATGGTCAAGGTAATTTGACTACTAAAAAACTATTTGAATTCGGACATAACGGAAGTTCACGTGGCCTCCCCGTAAGAGATTCAACGTGGAAAAGGATTGCGACATAGGATTGGTGGAGAGGGATCATTCTATCCCCATATCAAAAAAAAAATTTGAGAACCCTAATTCGTAATCATTCTTTCCCCATACGTCGAAGAAGAAGGAAAGAGGGCACCTTCTTCAAGCTGACAGTCCGTCACTCCTCTCGTTCTTAGCTACAACACACATCGAAGAAGAAGGACAGAGGCGATTCTTGACCCAAAAAAGTACTGAGGCGCCTGGTTCTTGCCAAAGCCTGGTTCTTGGTTCGCAAGGCTGGTGCTACCTGGTTCTTGCCAAAGCCTTCAACGCTGGGTCGCCTCACTCCTTCTTCGCCTCCGTTTGCTTTGGGTCAAGGGTCGTATATGTCCTTCTTCTTCGCCTAAGTCCTTTTGCCTCCTATTAAGGTTAGAATTTTTTTTTGACAAAATATTAATTTATGGCATTAAGTTTGAGCCAACTTTCTGTTTTGTCATTAACTTAGTTTGTTACATAATTTTGTCCTCAACTTTTGTTTTTATTTTGATTTTGGCCAATCTTGAATTTTATCGTGCGTAAGCCAAACAGACCTTAATAGACAATTTTCATTTATCGACTAAAAAGGAAAAAAAATTTCAAAAAATAGGAAATAATATTGAAACCTTTCATTTGTATTTTTTTTTATAAAATTTTGATGGACAAATCAAGTGAATTGGAAGCAGAAGTTAACGATAGTTGCTGATGTTGTCAAAAAATATGAAAAATCGATGAAGGTCGGATGATGTTCTATTAGGGGGTGACTACTACGGATAAAGTAGATTATGTGACGAACGAATGAGAGGTCGAAACTCAACTATTATAAGACACGGGTCAGACTATATTAAGGCCTTGTTTGGCTTTCGCTAAAAGAAATTCATGATTGGCCAAAATAAAAATAAAAATAAAAATTGATGACAAAATTATATATAAACTAAATTAATGACAAAACAGAAAGTTGATTCAAAGTTGAGGCCATAAACGTATATTTTGCCTTTTTTTTAATTTTGATTTATGGGGAAAGAAGGACCCTCTCCATGTCGACGTACTTGTCCACGTAGGATCAGGTCACCTGAACCTCTGTCCATATCGATATTTTGCATAACGTCGTCTAACAATTACCAGGAAAAAGACTAATCACAAAGTTAGAAATATTTATGTATATGAAAAAAATATATTAACAGAAAAAAAAAATTATAAAAAATTAAGGATATAAATATATATTTTGCTTTTAATTTAATATAAGAGATTGGACAAAACTTATAGGAAGAGCGGTCGACCGTTTCTGTCTCCAATAGTTGACAATGTAAACGGCGGGACGTGTCGTGCACCCGCGTCCGAATGATCGATCTTATGCGGGTCTTGCTTATTATTTCACCCTCTCCCTCCCTTTCTTTCGGCCAGCCGACGAACATTCGACGCAACCAGTCATCCACGACTACCCGAATAACACGAACAACGCGAATGGTTAGGAAAATCGAGACACGGGCAAAGCGAGACGGTGACTGACTGATTCGTCAAAAACTGAAACGGAACCTTCTCTGGGACATCAACAAACCTCAAACCCAAAGACTTTCTTGAACTAACGCGTTTCTCTTGTCCTAAAAGACAACCTAAGAAGACTTAAGCTTAAAAAAAAAAACCCACCTTCAAAACACGCAGCTCCAACGTGTTTGTTTAAAAATAATAATAAAGGAGGGGTAAAACAGGGGGCGTGGCGGGGGGAGGGAAACAGGGGGTGGCGATTCAATGCACTGCAATATGATCCGATTTCGTTCCTGAAGGTCCCAAGTTTGTAGCAGCAGCTTGCCAAAAGGGCATAAAAATATTGGGGAGGGGAAAAATCGTGTCTTGTAAGGAGAAACTGAGAGACAATAAATGTGAGTAGGTTGAGGTGAGGGGATTAAATTGTTTTCTTTTTTTTTTTCTCTAAAAAAAATTGTTTTTTTTTTACAGTTGTTGGATGACGATGAGGATGATATCTGGGGGGGTTTTCGTTTTTCCTCTGCTAAGCAATTAAAGACGCGGGGGGCATCGCATCCTTTCCCCACCCCTCCCCTGTTTTCTCATTCCTCCTTCCTAAGTCATCATCCTTCCCCACCCTGCCCCCCCCCCCCTTGTCTTTGGCCCTTCAAAATCTCTCAGGATTTGCAGATTGTCAGAGGAATAGAATTCTGGGTTTCCTTCTCTCTTTCTTTTTAGAATTCGGGGGAGATTATGGAAGTTTACCCGTGTCCTTTTAGGAGGATCTCCCTGCCCTTAATCTCGTCCGGGGTTGGGGATCTCGTCGACAGGGTTAAGGATATGTGCAGGGTCGCCGTCTCCGCCGTTCTGGGGAACATTGTCTCCGCCATCTTCACCTTCTTCTTCGCATTAGGTCCGTCCGTCCATTCTCCCCTCTCTCCCTCTCTCTCTTTCGTTCCCTGCCCTTGTTGGTTCCCGTGTTGGGGCTCAATGAGTGATGATTTGTTTGCGCGCGGGGGGGGGATGAATTGGATTCCCGACTGTTTTCGTGACCTGGGTTATGATCTGGAGTACATGTTGTGGCGTGTCTTGAGGTTTATTTTCTCTTTCTCGTTTGCAGTTGGCGTATTGTTGGGAGCCATGACTGGCGCTCTGATAGGCCAGGAGACGGAGAGCGGATTCATTCGCGGGGCGGCCGTCGGGGCCATCTCCGGCGCGGTGTTCTCCATCGAGGTGTTCGAGTCGTCTCTCGTGCTGTGGCACTCTGATGAATCGGGGCTGGGATGTCTCCTCTACTTGGTAAATTCGATAATTTTGTTTTTCTCTCTGTCTGTTGGCTCTGGTGGTGGGATGATTCCGGTTTTGCTTGATTGATGAAATTCCCCTCCGAAAGTGCAGATTGATGTCCTGGCCAGTCTCTTGAGCGGACGACTAGTCCGTGAACGGATCGGACCTGCAATGTTAAGTGCGGTGCAAAGCCAGGTAATATTGCATTTCGGGGATGTGAGCATCGCAAGCTTGTTGACAGTCATTTCCATCTGGTCTTATCATGGTTTGTTCTTGCTTCCAGATGGGTGCCGTTGAACCGAGCTTCGAGGAGGTCCAGAACATATTTGACATTGGTGTCGGTAAGACGGGACTTACCGGGGATTCTGTCGACAGGATCCCAACCATCACCATCACTAGTAAGAACAACTTCGACGCATCAGGCGAGAGAGCGTCTTGTTCAGTATGTCTCCAGGTAGAGAGGCCATCTCATGTTCAATCCCTTTAGGAAATATTGAACCATAGATCCCCGAATCCAGCACTCATCCATTCATTTGGGTACTGCAGGACTTTCAGATAGGGGAGACTGTCCGGAGCCTGCCCCATTGTCATCACATGTTCCACCTCCCCTGCATCGATCGGTGGCTAATCCGACACGGATCTTGCCCGCTGTGCCGGAGGGACCTGTAATTCTCTCCTCTTTTTTTTGTATAAAATCCCGCATAACTTGATATGAGAAAAGGAAGGTTTTGTTTCTTCTTCGGTCCCCATTTTCTTTCGTTTGTTACTCATATAGCTGAACTCTCCCGACGACTGACTGAGCTACCCTCGGTCGGGTCTTCCCGGAGCAGTTTTCTTACACGTAGGAGTATAACCCGAGAGACATCTTGTTGCCAGCCACCCATCTGGGGTTCGATATCCCTCTTTCCTTCACTGATCAATCGGCTCATGTCCAAGAAATTTTTCTGATGTATGAAAGCTTTTTTTTTTATCCCCTTCCCTTGTGGCTACTTCATTCACAACTGTTGCATTCAAACTGACCCCATCGTCATATTGACTTTTGCATAGTCGCGGCGTGTTTCATTCTGGGATCCAACTGGCTGGTGGTGAGATCAGTTTTTCAGGAGGTAGTTAACATCACAGGTTTTCCTTAGGGTCAAGGTCGTGTTCGCGGATCTCATGGTTAGGTTGAAATTCTGGTGATTGAGGTATTAGATACATGAAAATGCAGAAGGGAAAGATGGTGCTGCAGATTGATTAGGGAGGGAGAGCCTAACTCCAATAAACAATACCTAATCATTTTTCAAAGATGTGTGGATGGCCCTGCTGTATATGTAGCAGCCAAATAGAGAAGATATGATAAATGGTTGTTATGGGTGGCAGAGCAAGTGCATGAAGAAAGAACAGAACAAGGTAGGGGGGATGGGGACTGTTCATTGTTGAATTTTAACAACATTCAAAAACCCAACTCCTCCATGTCGAGGAGACATTGAATGGAGATGGTGAGTCCCCCACGGCCCACTCCACTCCACCCAAGTAGGCAGTGGCTGCTTCTCCTCTCTCTGCAGAAACTCTCCATTTTTGGATTTCGGGGTTAAGAGTCAATGAATATCTGCAGATGAATTAGAAAGGAGGGGCATATCTTTTAGCATTACAGTACACGTGGCGCTCGTGATAGAATTGTTCCCAGCTATTTATTTTCTTTCATTTTACTTCAAATTCATAGATTATATTTAAGAGGGGTTTCGTAAACTGATGCCCATACGACACTTGTAAAAATTTAGTTATAAATTTCTATGTATATAATTAAATACTAGCTTTTTAAAATAACAAAAAATAATTATAATTTTAATTAAATGGGTCAAAAACATGTGTAGCTTATGATGAATAGTTTTTTTTTGTAAAATACAAATATGAAAAGTTAGGTCCCTTTAAATTCCTAAGCTTTTTTAGTTAGGAAGATTAGGGAAATAAAAGGTAATTGGGGGGGGTTGAAGTAGTGTGCTTAAAACACCTGGCTTGTTCTTAATCATCATCACAATACAACCAACAAGTAACAAAAGAAATTGGATTTTGGACAATGGGATGTTCTAATTAATCCACGTGCAGGGGAGTTGAGTGATGCCCATAATTCTAATACTGATGCTACAAGACGAAGACGATTGATAGATTAGATAGACAGGGTTTAATTCCTTTTGTCCAATTTACTACTTTTTTTATATTTTTGTTGTCCGATATTTTGTGCATAGTCATCATCGACCTCCCCCGTGATACTAAGGCATTTGTCTACAAAAGGAAATAAAAAACCGAGAAGCTTGGACTCAATCAATCCCATTTTCCGGGGCCGGATTATTCCTTGTCATTTTCCAATCATGCTCGAATATGTTTTATGTGTGCATTCTTTCTTCCAAAAATATTACCGATTAGAATTAATTTTCCAAATATTGAATTCTCTTTAACGGGTTAAATTCGGCACTTTGCAAATCAAACTCATATTTCTAATATCGAATTCCAAAACAATGTGTATCTTATGGAATATGTTATACCGTAACAAAGTATTTCTTTTATCCCAATTCCTGTCCATCTTAAATCACGTGATGTTTGGATAGAAAAACGTGATGTAAGAAAAACCCCCCCCAATCATTAGGAAGTTCTTCGTCGTCCGAACTAATTTCAGCACTAACCATTTCAGGAAGTCAAGGAAGAAGAAAAGAATAAGGAGGAGGAGGAGGAGGAGGGATATGCTTCCATTTGCCGTCCCATGGAGACTTCTTAAAAAAGAGAAAAAGGAAAAGACCAAGTCTCTCGTAAAAGAGCTTCCTTCCTTCCTTCCTTTCTTTTCTCATGACAGCATTGACAATGATTGACATCATCATCATCCCATTTTTTGTTGTCCGAACATGTCCGCCGGCACTTCTCTAATCCATAATATTAATAATACTAATATTGTATGTTCTCTCCGCCATCGACATGAACCAACCCACCCAATGATCAGCTTGAGTGGATCCTGATCTCAGTTTCATCAATGGTTCTCGCCTGACTGATTTCTCTTGGCCCATGTTCTTTTTTGCTCCCAAAGCATGAACGTGAACGGTACGTCATTTTCGCAGCAGGCGCCGCCCCACGGGGAAGCCTCCATTCCTGCGGCAAGTCGCTCGCGGATGCACCTGTGGGCGTTCCTTATTATAGCCGGATCGTTGGCGCTGCTCGCCGTGATGTTCTACTTGTTCTACCGGAGGATGCTGCTCCCCATCATCCGGGAACGGAGGCGGCGGCGTCGGACGATTACAGGTCGGTCGTTGTTCCGATTTTTTTTTGAGCGATTGTGGAAGTAGGTGGGGTGTGCCTTAGTGGGCGAGTTTTGTTTTGTATGCCGAAGATCGGGCATCGGGAGGCGAGGAGATAATGCTGAGGAGGTTCGGAATAGAGGAGCTGGCGCAGGCCACCAGGAATTTTAGCGACGAGTGCTTGATCGGGAAGGGAGCATTTGCGAACGTGTACATGGGGACTTTTGCGGGAGACGAGACTTTGGCCATCAAGAAGCCTCACGCCAATTCTTACCAGACCTTCGAGGACTTCAGGAACGGTAAGAACCCAATTCACTAGCGGTTGTCGGGAAGTAGTTCGCCGCATTGAGATCGTAATTTTTTTACGTGGTTTTGCACGAAGCAGAAGTAATGCTGCTTTCAAAGGTCAAGCACAGGAACCTCATTTGTCTGGTCGGTTACTGCGAAGAACCAGGTAACGACATGGAATAGGACATATTTTCTTTTGAAACTTGTATTGCTGCAGGCTCATCTGATTCTGGTTTCCATGTCCTTACACTTCGTTAGGACCGCAAGGTACGAAGATATTGGTCTACGAGTACGCATCGAACGGTTCATTGCTCGAGTACATCATGGGCAAGCAGGGTAAACACTTGAGTTGGAGGCAAAGAGTGAATTTGGCAATCGGAGCAGCTAAAGGTAGAAATCTTGTTGGAGTTTACATTTCCGGCTTACAAGAAATTCTGGTTTCCACTGATCTTTCGCTTTCTGTCTGGCAGGGATCGCTCACCTGCATGAGGCAGTTAAACCGAGCATAATCCACCGGGATTTAAAGCCGAGCAATATCTTGATAGGGGACGGGTTCGAAGCGAAGGTTTCAGATTTTGGGCTCGTTAGATCGGGGCCGAGAGAGGATCAGTCTCATGTTAGCAGTCAGATTAAGGGGACGCCAGGTTACCTCGATCCATCATACTGCTCGAGCTACCACTTGACTCCTTTCAGCGATGTTTATAGCTTTGGGGTCATACTTCTCCAGCTCATCGCTGCACGGCCAGCCGTCGACAGCGGAAAAGACCATCGCAAGCATCACATCATCAACTGGGTAAGAAATGACAGCCCCCAAGCTGTACAGCCCGGAACATGTATGGTTGATAACTCTCTTCCGATGTAATGGAATGCAGGCGAGGCCGTGCATAGATAGAGAAGAAGTGGAAGCTATACTGGACGCCAGTCTACTATCAGAGCCCTGCAACATGCGAATGATGTTGAAGGTCGGCCAGCTAGCACTCAGGTGTGTCGAGAAATCACCCAAGCAACGGCCGACGATGACCCAGGTGTGGCAAGAGCTAGAACAAGTGCTTCAATCAGACCAAGCAACGTCCACTGACGATGCATCACAGAGTTTTGTGAGCGTTAATGGGGTCGCACTGCGAAGATTTCATGTAGATGCAGACAGCCTTTCCTTTCGTAGTGCAAGCTTGAGATGCTTAGATACAACAAGCATCGTCATTGATACTACAGAGGCGGACCCAAGAGGAACACTGGAGATGGCATCAGAGCCGTAAGCACAACTTAATTTCAACACAGTTAGGACGTAAATGGGGAAGAACAAACAAGAAAAATGAATCTTCAAAGTTACAGACTGATTTACAAGATTGCGAAAGCAGTAAGTGATGCCGTCCTTGACAAAGATTCGCTTCCATGTGTTACGGTAGATTATCGCAGCCACTTTCGATGTGAAGCCCTCTGCCATGATTAACATACAAATCCGGAATTAGACGATACACGCACCTCGTTATTGATCTTTTGGCTTATCAAGCTGGGTTTGTCGCGGTTGTTCCTACTGATATCAGTCGAGCAGCTGCATCGAAATAAACACTGAAACTATCATGATTCGGTGGTCATTTCACATGGCGCGAGACTGCTCGCTGGTAATCCGATTCCACCCCCTCTAACGGATACATTCGGGCTTCTAGCGGTGGAACTGGCTCTGCTCATGATATTAGAATCAAGGAAAATGACGACCACAGTTATGTCGTCATGGAAGTGCCGGCGAACCCCCCTATCAATCTTCTTCAAGTCTGAGTATCTCATCTCTCTCTTCTTAGCGGCTTCATGAAGGGCGGTTTTCACGAGCCTCCGAGCGATTCCCTGGATAAGGGATGAAAGCAAGAGTCAGAGACTGAGGCATATGAAACTCTACCTGCCAGAAACAGATCTTTTCGCCGAAACAACTCAGAAAAGCGATAATAACTATCCAACTGTACAAGGCCATATGGCAAGCATCAGACACCTGAGAAATTGAATCGACCATCTCGGTACTATTATTCTAGCCATTGAAGAAAATTCTTAATAACAATGGAAGATAGGCAACAAGAAAAGAACACTGGCTTAGAACCCAAGGCAAAAACCCTACATTTCCTATAAAAACTAGCATAGAAAAAAGTCAAGAGCCATCAATGATCAAAGAAAAGTCCAGGAGAAAATGTCCAACGGAAGAAAGCCATAAGCAGGCACGTGGTCTTACATTTCGAGGATGATTTTGGACAATGTCTACTGCTTCCTGGTTGCTGAGATGCTCCCACAGCCCATCCGAGGCAAATATAACAAACTGATCATGAGGTTGGAGATCATGCGTAGATACAGCAGGATCAGAACTAAGAATTGGTCTTCCGAACGGTTCACGAAGACGAAACTTGGCATATAGTGGCTCCCGGTTATATTCAGGCTTCTTCAGGTACACATCACCAATGGATCTGGACACCTGCAAAGGACAAAAGAAAGCATAACGACAAAGTTCAATCTGAAACTCGCTGGTAAAAGAGAGAAGAGAACGAGTTAACACAATCCATTTCTATGGTATATCTGTTCGCGTTAGAAACTAAACAAATCTTAGCCAATTTCAGTCGAGCTCTCCTGTTCAAACAATTGTCTGTGCCATGAACTTACCTGAATCAGGCCTTTCACACGCCACACATTGTGTTTCAGCACTACAATCTGAGAATCCTCCGGATGTGCAGAATGCATCTCTTGTCTAACAGCCTCGATACCGACATTATGTTCCGCTGACAGCTGTATGGCCAGGACTTCTCCTGTTGCCTTCACAAGCCTACCAAGCACGGCTCTCGAATCACCTAAATTGGCAATGTAGAGGGTCCCGCCAGAAATTACTCCCACCAGACAACATGATCCGACGGCAGCAATCTGGGGTTTCATCGACCACTGTTTTGCAACAACATTGAAGAATCCTTCTTCAGTTGCTTGGTATGCTTTCCGTATGACATCCACTGACATGGATTGCTGCTCTGTTGAAAACCCTGAAACTCACAACAGCAAAAATCCGATCCTATTCAGATATCCCAAAAGTAAAAAATCTCCATCCCATCAATCTTACTCGTGAAATAATAGATTAAATTGGAGCAGAATATCAGACTGATGAAAGTCCTAACAGGGCCATGTTCTTACTCTTGAGATTCTGGAAGAGGTTGTCGTTGATGAATCGAGAAGTCTCCGGTCCACCATGACCATCATAAACCCCAACAAAAGTACCCTGAGGACCTGAATCGAGGAAACTCAACGCGCCGGACTCGACCTGACTCTGATCCTCAAGCAAGTTATTGGCCTGAACGACAGCCATCGAGAATTCACCCCCAGAATGCTGCCCGGTATCTTTGTACCAGAGCAGCCCATCTTGTCGACCTCCCGGGTCCAATCCTGAGTGAACATGTTTACAGGGAGGTCCCCAGCAAGCCTTCAGAAAGTTTATCAGCCTCGATAACATCCCTCATCTGAACCAAGCAAGCCTCCCTTTCCTACTATCGACATCCAATTCCGGATGCAACTGACGCTTCAATCTCAAAAATCACGACACACGATGCCAAGCGCGACAAACTCCCCTTCCCTGCACCCCGAAACAAATCCAGGGATCAATCAAAATGTGAACCCAATCCGCACGACCGAGACGATCCCACAACCAACACTAAAAAATCCACCATTTCGAGGGCAACCCCAATCCAGCAGACACTTACAATTCACAAATCAAATTCCCTCCCTAACTTGACTCGAGCAGACGACCACAAGAACCAACACAAGCTAAAAGGAAGCAGGAGGGGATAACAGCACAAGAAACAATTTTAACCCCATCCCCAAAAAATCAAACCTACAACCCCACACAAACAACTAAAAAGGACCACTGATCAACATCAAGCCCGATCAAACAGTTTCTGGGTCAAACCCCCAACATCACCTCCTTTCCACATTACATTACACCCACATCCTACAAACAGAAAGAACTGATCCACCATACCCAAAATAACTCAGTTAAATACTCCCACAAAGCTTCAATAAAACCAAGACCACCTACGACAACAAAACGAGGAAAACAAAACAAGGGAAAGAAAAACACGTCCCAAAAAACAAAACGAAAAAAAAAAGGTTCCCAGAAAAACCTACTGTGATAATTAGGTGGCCTATCTTCGATCAGCAAAAACGCGGGTGCCGACAACGACGCAGATCTAAAAGGGAACGGGGGAGAGGGGGAGGGAAAAGGGTCGGGGCTGAAGGGGTTGGGAGAAAACAGCATGTGGGTTCGTGAGAGTAACTGGGAGTTATATTTAAGGATCAGATCCGTGGATCCATCTTATCAAAAAAGTTCTTTTTTCTTTGGCCTTTTTGTTAGACGACGACGACGGGTTGAGTTGGGTGACCCACATCTCATTACACACGCTATCATCCAATCCAACCCCATTTCTTCATCCTCGTTGTGGGAACTTAAAAAGATTTCAACTTTCCAAACCGAGGTCAAAAAAAGTTAGGATTTTTACAAACTGAGGTAAGTAGGCATGTGTCGTCTCTGGTTTCCCCATTTTGCTTCGATGTGAAGAAAGAGGATTTGGAATGCTTAGAGAAATAAACTAAGGAAGCTGCCGATATGCTTAGGGAAATAAGCTCAGGAAGCTGCCGATTGTCTTTGTGGTCGACTCTTCCTTACCAACGAGGGTCTGGTGTTTGTCTTAATTTGAACCGCCCGAAATTAGGTCAAACTTTACTGAATTTCCTCCCTTTTTTTTGTTTTTTATTTTTGTTCTGGGTTTTATCGCCAAACCCCCTTTTAATGGCAGATACCGTCTTCAATAAAATACCCCATTTTTTAATAGAAAATGAAACTGCCGTCCTCTCCTCCAGTTCCTAATTTTGTTCCATAATATTTCGACAGATGACGTAGTTTGGAAAATATTTCGCCAACTAACCCACTAAAGTCGGTCTTACAAAGGCCGACTTCGATTTTTGAGAATGAAAGTCGGCCTTACAAAGGCCGACTTCCCATTCATTAATTTTTTTTTAATTCAAAAGAAAAAAAGAAGAAAAATTGAAGAAGTCGGCCTTTGGCCAAAATCGAAGTCGGTCTAACAAAGGCCGACTTCCTTGAGGACCAAAGTCGGCCTTTATAAGACCGATTTTAATGAGTTAGTTCGCGAATTATTTTCGTTAGTGCGTCATTTGGCGAAATTTTCGTCAAATAACGTTATTATGGAACAAAAATCCCCCGTTCCCTTCTTACAAGGAACCAAAATGTTTCTGGTAACTGTAACAAGCAAATGGGCTGACCTTTCATGAATTCCTTTTGCAGTGGTGTCAGATTTTCCTGAAGGTTATAACTCATCATTACACGCGTCCGCTCAATTCTCAGGGCCCCCTACCTTCATTTGGAGTGGTGGTTCAGATGGGATCCTGAAATTGCGAGAGAAAACTTGACTGACTTGGACTGGCTGGTGATTCCAGAGCCACGTGGAGGGTTAAGATGTTATCCCCCTTGATTACTACATGGCGGTAATAATCATGGGAAAGAAGTAGTTCAATGCAGCGAATGGAGATTAATTAATTTTACCCAGAAGAAAAAAACAGGAGCTGTACAAATTCATAAGGAAAGTGTAGCAGCTGGAGTAGTAGCACCGTAGATGTACTACGGTGGACGACGGGCACCATCGCCAGTCAACTTGTCCACCGGAGCGAATGAGCTGTATGTCACAGTGATTGCTAATATCGTCAGGTTGGAAACGTAGTACTACTGTGCAAAGTCGAATTTCTGTTTCGGGACTGGGGAGGCTCCATTGACAGGGTATTCGTTCGGATCCTGGCTGGGCAGATCGGTTTCGTTTAGTGTCTGTCTTCCGAAGACGTCGTTGGAACGTAAAGGCCTTCCTGCTGTTCTAATTGTTGGTCCTCGCTCTGCTCGGGAACGAGCTCGAACATATCATTCAGCCTAAACTTTTGAAGCTTCTTCTTAATCCAGGGAATAGGAGCCAGCAGATTGTAAGAAATCACGAGAAAAATGCTGGTAATCAAGAAGGCTGAAGAGGATAGGCACGATCTTGACAGAAAGGATGCGCCTAGATACTGCTCTATCTTCTTACAATCTTTGCCATCCATATAGCACTTTCCCATCTTCAGGACCGAGACCCCTCAACGGCATGAGATTGACGAGAAAGAAACAGGCCAACCTTATAAGTGCGGCCCTCTTCTCACTCGACACGGTCATATGCTTCTCAAAGCTTGAAAGTAAGGAAGAACAACCGGGACGATGATGTACATCCTGAGGAAGATAATCACATTTGGCAAGAACTGGAAAACAAGGGAAGCAAACCAGCTTGAGCTCTGGACACATTTCAGCCAAGTCCGTGCATTGTCCAAAGCTTATGCGGGCGGCACCCTTCAAAGCACTTAACAATGCCAGAGATGAGCTGAAGAAGTGTAGAATCAATAGTAAGAACACGCTCACTGCCACCCTCTTGCACCTCATCAAAAGTTTGATCAACCCCAAATGGTTCCAGTAGATGTCTGTCGCCAGGGGTGCCCACTCAACCTTCCACTGGTTCCTCTGCAGCCGCAACTCCATAACCGAAAAGAACCTCCCTGTCCTCCGCTCCTCGTTCCAAAAACCTTTCACTGCCTTGTTCACCGTGTAAACACCTTTAAATGCTACAAACCCGACCCTGCACCAGGCGCACCCCTTCCTTGAACACAGCAGAGCTCAGTCTCCAACACCGCCATCACTTCCTGCGACCTGAACCCCGACACAGAACTTCCATCCCCTTCTCCACTCGTAAACAATCATTCCTCTCCAGCCTTCTCCACAATCCACATCATCGTTCCTGGAAAGGTCATCCAGCGCGCACAAATCCATCGGCAGAACCACAAGGGAAATGCTGCCAGGGTACTTCCTAGCAAAGTACTCCCTCAACTTCCCCACCACCCAAGGTTTTCAACAAGCCCTGAATCATAACTGCGAAGACGGAGCTAGAGCGCAGACCCCGTCGCCCTCAACTCAACCTACCTGCAGCCGAAGCGAACCTGGGCTACGGAACGGGCATTCCATTCCTCCATTTCGTTTCTCGTTCCATTTCCGAAGTTCAATTACTGGGAATAACAATGATAATGGAATCGACCAAAAAGCTAAACATTATTACATGTCAAGGGGATGGACCACAGCCTAGGCTTTAGGCATCGCCTCACCTCATCACCATCACTTTTTTTATTTACTTCTTTTGTGAAGGAAGGAAAGAGCCCACCGAAACTCGTCATTCTCTTTATTATTACTTCTACCACTACTACTACAATCATCACAATTATTGTGTTTGGGATGGCTGAACGTGACGGAATCAAAAATGTAAATAATTGAATCCCAAATTCCTTTGGGATGAATATACGACGCATTATTTATCAGCATAAGTCCACGATCCTCTCGCGGTTCTACTGGAACAAGCCATCACGGGTAAACCTGATATTACGATGGTCGGTCATTGCATACCCCAAAAAAAGGGGGAGGGCCGGGCAATGCACGCCAAGAAGTATCTCTTCTCGACGCCCCCTCCCCCACTCCTCCGTGTTGAGGACGTCCGTCTTTTGTTACGCAAATAAGACGACCCAAGAATGTCTTGGTCAACTGAAACACTTTCAAACCACGCGGCTGAGATCAGACCAGACTTTACTTATGTTACGTCTTTTTTTTCTTCCTCTTCTTTACTCGGTCCGAACTCCAGACTTTCCCAACTTTGCCTCTCTTTTTTCTTACCACACCACAAGTCGCTTTTCAGAAACGAATCGAAGCAAACCAGCAAACAATCCAACAACCCCGATTCCGTCCAAATTCGATCCACTCCCCATCCCACGATTAAAATTGTCTCGAAGCTCTCTTAGCCATGCCCCCCGCCGCCCTCAGCCTCTCCTCCCTAATCCTCTTCTCCTACTTCTGTTCCGGTTGCTCGTACTCCCGAGCTCACGAGCTTGGCTCTCCCCGCCGCAGCTCCCCTCGTCTCGGGTTCGACTTCCACCACCGATTTTCCGACCCCGTACGGTCCGTGCTCGGCGTCGACGTCCCAGTCGGCACCACCGAGTACTACTCCCTCCTGTCCAGCCGAGACAGGTTGATCCACGGACGCCGGCTCTCCTCCCTGGCCGGCGACACGTTCACCTTCCTCGGCGGAAACGACACGTACCGCATCGACGCGCTCGGATAGTACGTATGCGGAACTAATCATTAGTGATTGGATTGTTCGTCATTCACAATTTATTTTTTAAAATGAATTTCCATGGAGACAAAAGTCAAAGGGGAAGTCAATGTCCTGTCTGGTGATCGATTTGTTTATAGTTGTTTTTAGTTTGATCCTCAAATTTCTTGTAAGAATGCAATTGAGTCCTCTCTGTGTCTGTAATGGAATGAGTGCCTGCCCATGAACATGGTTGGGAATTGGGATTTTGTAGAGTAATCGTCTCCGATCAGGTCGCGATTGACTTCACCGGTTTTCCTTGTTATCTGACGTTGGATACAACGGGCATGTTTTTTCGGCCATTTTGGATAACCTTTCTCTTGCTGCCAATGCTTGCAGTTTGCATTATGCTAACGTCACGATCGGGAACCCGAGTCTGTCCTTCTTGGTGGCGCTCGACACGGGAAGCGATCTGTTCTGGTTGCCGTGTGACTGTATACAATGTGTGAAAGGGTTGAGGACGCCGACAGGAGAGGTATATCTTCGGTGATCTCCTTGAGCTCCTGGTTGTTTGGACTAGTTCCGTGTGTGATGTTTATTTCCGTTTATTTTGG
Source organism: Melastoma dodecandrum (assembly GCA_029817715.1). Lineage (NCBI taxonomy): Eukaryota > Viridiplantae > Streptophyta > Magnoliopsida > Myrtales > Melastomataceae > Melastoma > Melastoma dodecandrum. The sequence goes on from JARUPY010000271.1 coordinate 1,200,441, forward strand.
GGTGATATGCAGGAATTACTTTTCAATATTTATAGCCCGAACGCCTCGACAACTAGCGCCACCGTGTCCTGTAAGAGCGGTTATTGCAGTAAGAAGCAACAGGTTTCATGCCAGGCAGAACATGTCCCTTGCATCTATCAAGTTAACTATCTTTCCGAGAACACCTCGTCGATCGGTGTTCTGGTTGAAGACGTGTTGCATCTGACAGCGGAGGATGATCGGTCAAAAACGGTTGATGCTCGAGTGATGTTCGGGTGAGCATTTCCTTGCTGTAACCAACACCTGGTCGATAATGCAACATGTGATTCGACTTACCTTAGAAACATTGATTTACTTGTTGCAGATGCGGTAGGATTCAAACCGGTACATTTTTAACAGGTGGTGCGCCGAATGGCCTACTCGGTCTCGGCATGAACAATCTGTCTGTTCCAAGCATGTTAGCGAAGGAAGGATTAATGTCGAGCTCGTTTTCCATGTGCTTCGGTTCAAAAGGCATCGGGAGGATAATTTTCGGTGATCAGGGCAGCCCCGACCAAGGAGAAACGCCGTTTTTTGCGTCGCAAGTTCAGTGAGTATTCTCATGCATCTTCCTCTTTATTGATTTTTTCTGAGTTTCGGCTGACCGATGCAAATATCTCTTGCCGTGACGGTCCTTGGCAGTCCAGTTTATAATGTTACCATTGCGCAAATAGTAGTTGGAAACGAAGCTCATGTTCTTGAATTCACTGCTATCTTTGATTCTGGCACGTCATTTACTCTCTTGTCCGACCCCGCATATTCTCTGCTCATGAAAAGTGTAAGCCGCCTTCCAGAACATATTTTTGTTCAGATTTTGTGCTTTGAGTTAGTACATGAATGTGGTCGATTGTGTTCTGCAGTTTGATGCACTCGTCAAGGAAAAGAGGTTTGCAACAGGCCCTGAGAACCCATTCGAGTATTGCTACGAACTGAGGTTTGATAACCGCTGAATTCACATTCTGTTTGCACGACCACTGTAGTGCTGATGTAAGTACTCACTTTTTCTACGGCGATATGCAGCAAGCATGGCAACAGCTTTGAGAATATAACACTCGGCCTTAATATGAAAGGTGGCAACACTTTCCTCCTAACCAAGCCACTAGAGTCTGTGAGAGACAAGGTGAACGCAGCTTTATTCCTGACTATATTACACAATAATCGGTCTCTTTGCTAATTCGAACCGATCTTTCTGCAGGATAAACCCGTCTCCTGCTTGGCTGTCGTAAAATCTTCAAGCATAAATATAATTGGACGTGAGTATCAGGATCGAAACAAACCCAGTCACGTCCTCCATTTGCATTAAGCTATATTTTGACGATTTGTTTACTGGCAGAGAACTTCATGACTGGGTACCGGGTGGTTTTCGACAGGGAGAGAATGGTGCTCGGTTGGAAGGCATCCAACTGTGAGTAAATACATTCTCTGCCGCCTTCCTATATCTGCATCCTTGAGAGCTTCATCACTTGGGAACTTTCTGTTGCCGCAGGTTTTGATGCGGACGCGGACGAGGCAGCAACACTGCCTGTCAACCCAGGGAATTCAAGCCTTATCGTTCCGTCTGCCTCCTTGAATCCAGAGGCAACCACGAACGGAAGCACGAATGGTTCACTTGCATCATCTGCGACACTGCATACATTTGACCTGCACCAGCATCTGAGTCTGTACATTTTGTCGCTCATCTTCATTCTTGTTACTCATCTGCCTATTCTTTGATAGTTGGACATTACCATCTTGTAGAAGGTTATTATAGAAAGGCGCGAGTTCTATGCATCTCTGCGAGATTGCTTACATGGTAGACTAAAAGTAGATACATAATGCAGTTATTTCGAGAGTAGTCCTGTTAGGATTACAAGTATATAACATATCTCTCAGTTTTGTCATGCATTTATGAATAAAGAAGAAAGGACTACAATCTTTTTACCAGCTAGAATCCTATGCAATGGATAGGGTGAGGTACAAAATTTTGTTACGAACGTAAGAGTTGTTCATTTTTTCTTCTTCAATGTCTTGCCATTTTCCGACGACAACACGACAAGCTTGGACTTCATCTTGACAGACTTCACCAGAGAAGATAATTCAGTCTTCCCTGGAGTAGAAGCCAACTGATGAGAACTCCTTCGGCCTTCGTCTTCATTGATGTCGCTCTTGTCCCGTGCTAAATCGGTGCTCCCTGTTGGTTTCGTCAATGTGTCCTTTGTTAGCTTGCACCAATCAGCCTTCAGCTGTTTATCTGCCAGCTGCCGAGCATACGTCGCACTCCTGCAACATCACGTTAGGTAATGTTAAACTACTCCATTAATACGGGCAAACTTGAAGTTACTAGGCAAAGGGGAATAATGCTTGAAGTCGGGATGGGTAGGATCCAAAGCGTAGAGTGGATGAGTAAAAAGAGCAGAAAACCTAGGATCATCATACTCCCCGGATGGTATTTTGCTATCTTCACTTCCCTTCTTTCTCTTGGCACGTTCACTCTTGATTTTATAACCCTTAGGACCAGCATATGCCCCAGCATCATCCGCTAGCAACAGCTCCAATTCAGCATGGCTGGCTGCTCCTGTATCCGCATCTTCCATTTCCTTACCCAGTTTCCTAGTTTTTCCTTGTCCCTTTTCGTTCTTACTTCTTTTAACTGGATGCTCTTCGAGGAAAAAGTCGTCTGGCTCTTCAGTTATTTCTCGATCAGCATCACAGCTATCTTCGTTGGAAGAGGTCTTGGATTTGTTCTTCCTAGCCTTCTTCTTCTCAAGCCTTTTCCTCAGATACGCCTCCCAAACAGTTTCGGATTTCTTATCTTTCTTTTCCATGAGGCGTTTGCTTAAATCTTCCAAACCAGTGTTGAATGTTATTTCCATATCGTGGTTGCCGGCATCCTCATCACCATCAGAGCCATTGACTTCTTGGAGCAAGGCTCGGTACTTCTCAATTTTTTTCCCCTTCTTATATGAATGATCCTTAGAAACGTCCCCATCCTCGTCCTCCTCGCTTTCAGATTCACTGTCATCAGAAGCAAGCTAGAAAGTCCTTCACTTCCAGATCAGCCAGCTGTTCATGTAAGGCAAGGTAGGAAGATCCTCCCGATGAGAGTAGGCATAAATAGGAAGAGAAGAGTAAGATGACACAAGAAAACAGCCACCATCCTCCTACTTCTATTTACTTGGATGCAGTAGACCTACATTCATTGAGTACGTTTCAGCTTACCTGATCAGCAGCAAACTTCCTCTTCAACGTCTTCACACGATCTGGTTCATCCTCATCCCATGTAAGATCAATTTTACTTTGCTGCAGAGCTCGTGCTTCAAAATTTTTGCCATCATAGTTTTCAGGTACCTGAGAATGATCTTATGTTACAAAACAACTCATAAATTATAGACCCCATGTCATGATCCTAAAAGGAGGAGCTGAAAATGAGAAATGCAAGGTAGTCCGAATATCACCGCAGGTTTCGGGGAAATGCAGAAGCCCCACCATAAACAAATAATAACCAGAAACTTCCAACTCATATAATTAAAGAGAAGCGTTAATTAAACAACCAGACAGGTGCAAGCAACTTCTAGTCATAATGGGCAACAGCAGCAATGCAAACACACCTCTGTAGCCTTGTCATGAGGAGGATGCTTGAATTCCATAGAGTCCGGAATAAATCTCAAGTCCATCACATTTGGTGATCGTCCAAATTCACCACCATCACGTGCCTTGTACAAGTGATCGGCCGTCCCACTGCTATCACAATCTACAACAGCAAAGTAATACCTGAATATGGAAAACATAATGTACATAAAACACTGTGGAAAGGGGCAACAAACCACCGATGCCAACTATTAGAGCAAATAAGCTATCCACCTGAACACAGTTGAAGTACAGTGTTCCTAAAATTGCATACTGTAACACTAACATCGAGTGAACAATCAATAAATTAAGGCCACCACAACATTAGTCAACATCCTTTCATAAGCAATGGCTGTATAAACTTCCTGCCTTCAATTACACCCTCACTCTTGATAATCATCAACAAAGCATTGCAACCGCATGAACTTTTTCTTAGAAAACAGAAATGGGCTCAATTAGAGGTTTGAAAAATAAAACAAAGAGTCATCGCCTCATCCTGCTTCTTTCGTAGGCAAGCAATTTCTCATTATCAATATCACCTTCCTTGCTGTCATCGTCGTCATCGTCATCACTACTATCATTTTCAAATAACCCAACAGGTCCGTGGATTTCCTCCTCATTCATCCTTTGAAGTCCGAATTCAGAAGGGTAGATAGTCACAGATAAGATCCGTCCATTTTTGGGAAGAAAGGAGATCAAAAGGACATATAAGTCAACTGCCTACATTATGTGAAGTGGACAGAGTTAACAACAGATCAAGCACTTCACTAAGCAAGTATAGGTCACATCACGGCAAACCAAATTCCATATGCTTGTAAAGGAATCCACATGATATATGAAAACATCTTTCCGACAATATTTTTCAAGCATGGTGATGTATCATAAACAATTGGACACCAAGAAACGAATGATGAGAAGAGCATTAGACATACCTTGACATGCCTCCAATCGAGATTTACAACAGCTAGTCGACTGGTTTCTTGATCTATGATCGGCACATTCTCTTCCTGCTCAAAATAGGAACATGGTATGTTCTTAGAATAAGATATACAATAAACTTCAACTGTTACAAAGAAAGCCTAACTGTTAAAAAAATTGTCACGGTTTCCCCCAGGACGAAGAAGAACGCCCAAATAATCAACTCCAGAAACATCCAAATGAATCGATTACTTCTGGCAAACTCTTTTATCTTCAGTTTCAAAACAATGCTTCCTAAAGCCATTTCCACTACTGCCTATGATCATCCATTCAATTATATTATATTCCGTGTACCATTTATCATGATAACACGGCACTTTGTTCCTGCTATTCATTTTAAATTCTTGGAAAAGATAAGCATGAAATTTACCAGTTCTTCGCCTTCTTCATCTTCCTCGCTCTCGTCCTCTGTATCCGTAGTCGTGGCAGATTCTTCCTTGAGATCATCCCTCTCCATGTCGTCCTCATCGCCCTCGTCCTCGTCCTCGTCCTCGTCATCATCAGTCGACTCACCGACCCTCGCAACATCATCAACGCCTCCCTCCTCGCTCTCAGACTCCTCTTCCACCCACTGCTCCTCCTCCTCCTCCCGTTCGCCTATCCTGTAATAATGCTCCAACGAGCTCCGCTCAGCTTCGCCACCGCCCTTCTTCTTCTTAGGCCTCCCTCGCTTATCCGTGGGAGCGGAAGACGAGGAGAAGGAGGCGTCCGTGAACATGCGCTGGAAGCGACCGTCGATCTCAACCTTGGCTTTCTGCTTGGGAACATTCTGGAACTTGGGGTCGAAGTTCGCGGACAAGAATCTCTCGTCGGTAACTCCCCCGCTCCCTTCGCCATCGCCGGGGGTCCCCTTCTACCCCTCCTCTTCGATCCCATCAAGCGGGGGGGCGGGAAGCCGCTTCGGGCGGTTATTAGGGCTTTTGAATTAAGAGCCAAGCAGGGTTTTCTCTTGTCAGTTGCGTATTGCCACGTGGCAGGCAGGGCGGCGTCCCTATTACCCAAATTATTATTTAAAAAAAAAACAGTTGAAAAAATAAATACGAAGAAAATGGATCGGACCAAGGCCGCGACCGCTTATTGGGAATCCCATCGTATTTAACTCCCACGCCTCGGAACTATCGGAAGTGGTAAGAAAAAGGCTTATCATGCAAAGAATATATTCTCAAACAATCGGGAGGGGGAGGAAGTTTCTTGTTCGAGAAGGAACATGAGGAACTAGCCAAAAGACAGCCAGGGAAATTATGTCATTGAATCAGAAAAAGTCTAGTTGTAGGGCCATCGGGTCTATTTTATATTTCTTTCATCGCCCGTGTACCAAAAGACGAGAGAGACTCTACTTTGACACGAAATATATGATCACGTACGAATACTCGGAAATCTTACAACTACCATCAGATATTCTCTAACCCGGTTTTTTTGTTAAAAAAACAAATTAGTTGTAAAATCCAGTTCTCCACTCAATTAGTTAAAAAGGATTAGATTTCATTTTTGAGTATTAGAATCAAGTAATGAAGGAAAATCTGAAAAGAAGAATGATTCTTACAAAACACACACACGGTGACAGACAGACAGCATTCACAGACGGAAAGGAGAGAGGAGAAAGAGAGCGCAACAACAACGCGACGAAGGAGAGAGAGAGAGAGAAAGAAAGAAAGAAAGAAAGAAAGAAAGGAGGAGGTTGTCGTGGTGGTGGTCGCCGTCTTCTTCTTCTTCCTCGGCTCGTGCTCTCACTCGCTTCCTCTGCTTCCTTCGATGCCCACCAAAATCACATTCGCCCTTCCCATCCCCAACTAAGCTTTTTGTTCTTCCAGGGCGATCGGGTCATCAAGTTCCCTCCTTTTTCCTTATTGTTTATTATTTTGATTATCTTCCCCGCTTGTTTTTGTCATCAGTCGTCGTCGATCACCTCAATCGGCGATACCCTGTTCGGGAATTCGATCGAGGTCTTGCCCTAGAATAGTGCAGAGGCATAAAGCTCCGTGCTTTCCCTTGGTTTTTATTTGCTGGGTTATTTCTTTTCTTTTAGCCCTCGCGTTAATGGCCGCGGACGATAATAATATTAACGCTGCCGCGGCCCCCGACAACAGCAACGGCCGCTCTCCTAAAGTGCGCCGTCCCACGTGGAATCAAATCTTGCGCCAGGGAGAGTCAGTCCACCTGCAGCAGCAGCAGCCGATCCCTCCAGTGGTGGGTTCTCCTCGATCAGACTCGGTAGACGTGATGGAGTCGAACGGGTCGGCTTCGCCTTCTAGGGTGTCTGCTGGGGAGGACGGGGGTGTGGAGAATGGAGGAGGAGGAGCGGGTGGGCGGGGAGGGTTCAATGGCGATGCAGGGAAGCGGCTTGCTTGGAAGAAGCCGGTGGCTGATGGGATAGTGGAGGGGGCTGATGCAGTAGTGATGGGAGCTGAGTCGTGGCCTGCTCTCTCTGGGTCGAGCCGGATGGGGAAGGCCCCGAGTACGGGAACCTTGAAGGGTTCGGTTGATGGATCATCATCAGGACAGGTTGATTGTTATTAGCTTTATTGCGTTTGATGTTTGTATGAATTTGAAATTTGATTGGTCTGGCTGCCTGATCATATTTGATTGTGTTGCTGGATATTTTCCTAATGTGTTGTTGATAAGGACTTGCAGATTGTGGAAACTTGTTGGAATTGCAGTTTTTTGTGAGATCAGGTTTGCTAGTGGAGTCTTGGAGTGATCAAAGGTGGAAGAAGGATTGCTTCTCTAAACATTCAGACCATGAACAGATCGGATTTTATCTATGTTGTCTGGATAACTCTTCTAGAAGTGGTTTGTTGTCTTGGCTTCTTTTTCTGGATAGGGATGAGTTAAGAGTGGGCTCGCGTTTTCATTTTTGTCTGATATGTCGAAGATGAGCATTCAGAACTAGTTCTCTGCACAAACTCTTGCCTATTTTGTCCCTGTTATTTGAGCTTACTAATCTTCTTCATTTAAGGAGTTTGTGTTGTTTTCATTTTCTTGGCAAAGGGTTTGGGTCCTCCATCTATCGCTCAAAAGCAAGCCAACGATATTGTTGTGGAAAATTCCAGTAGTGGCTTGTCTTCCCCATCTATTCCGAGGTCGACCAAGCGGACCGGTGCGGGCTCATCATCTAATGGAGCTCCGGCAATGGAACGACCAGCATCACCGCGGTTTTCTATTGACTCAAGAGCCAGCAATCCTTCTCCTAGGGATAGCAATGTGAGGAATGGTGCTTTTTCCAATTCCCATGGTGGAAGTGAGCACTTCCAACAGCACCGTAACCCTGTTAGAAATCGGACTGGGGGAACACATGCCCATGCGGATGGTCACAACCGCCCAAATTTTGGGATGAGGAGAGATCGGGACCGGGGGAATCAGGAGTGGAATCATAGAAATGTGAATAATAATAGTAGAGATAGTTATGCGCCTCAACAACGAGGCCTTCAGAGGTTTGGAAGGATGATGGCACCTCCCCCTCCCCCTCCTCTGGCTCCTGCTTCATATTTTACGCCACTACCTATTAGGGCCTTTGGTGGCCCTTATGGTTTTCCTCCTGGTAAGATGGAGTATGTCTAAATCAGAATACATTTCATGTTTTAATGATATGAAATGAAATTGTTCTGTGTTAACATCGCTATTCTTTTTTCTCTCAGATTTACGTTCTCAATATTATATGTATCATGCCCCATCCCCGCCATTTTTCCCTCATGTGAACCCCCAGCTGATGTATCAGCCATATCAGGATAGCACAGTGCATGCAAGGATAGCGAATCAGATAGACTATTACTTCAGGTACTTTCTGCATGTGACCTGCTCCTGCGTTGTTTCCCCTATACCTGCCATCTTAATGTATTTTGGCGAGTACAACTGTGTTGATTTTTGTAAATTTTTGGATCATATCAGTAATGAGAACCTTGTCAAGGATACCTTCTTGCGGCAGAACATGGATGAACAGGGATGGGTTCCAATTTCTGTGATTGCTAGATTTAACAAAGTAAGTGTTTAATCTGAATTAGTAGTTATCTGTTTGTTAAATCGTTTATTGGTTGCTTGTTTGTGCATTTTCTTGCCACGTAAATGTAGTTTGTTTGATCGAACGATATGAATCCTAGTTGAAGTTAACGAACTATATAAATTCTAATGGAAGTTGAAGCACTGGTAGTTAAGTTAGGAGCATAAACTGTTTCATTCGAGAAGTGATTCCTAATTGAAAAGGCCGGAAAACAATAAAAGGAAAGGTAATAGATTCTTTCATGAATAAATCATTCCACGGGTCTTTCCTCAAAAGTGATGATCTTGCTTAGAGAATCTGTCTGAAGCATTCCACTCAGAATTTCACCCAAAATTGCTAGAATCAGGATGCGTTGAAACAGCTATACAAGTTGGTGAAGACATTATGCTTGATCATTTGGAATATCGTTACTGTTGCGAAGCTGAGGATTGCAGTGTGTCCTGGTTAAGCACTCAAATTTATTGGATCTTCATTTTGTTGCCAGATTTTAGAAATGACAGGCAACGTTCAGACTATAATGGATGCATTGTACCACTGTGCTTTCGTGGAAGTGCTGGTACTTTCTTGGACCTCTGTTATTCTAGAGCCTTTGTCCTACAATCACCTCCCATCGTTAAAGTCGTCACTTTTTGCGGTTCAATTCTGATATCTTTGTGGCCATCATTGTAGGGTGACAAAATCAGGAGGCGCTATGATTGGAGAAGATGGATTATGCCGGCTGTCAATCCTTTTCCAGACTCTATTACCCCTCAGTCATACGAGATTCCTAATCACGATATGGGAGCAGCTGGCATCCAGTCTATCACGATTGGCGGAGGCGAATCTCACAACGGTGCCTCGCCAAGTCAAGTAAATATGCAAATGGACACAGATGCTCCGAGGAGGATGCCATCCGGGTATTCAAGCATGCCAGGGGAAACTGGGAGATCTGCCATGGCAGATGAAAATCCTGATATGGTTGCCCGAGGAACTGCCCACTGAAGACCCTTTTGATTGACCGAAAATTTTGAAAGAGGTAAACAACAGGCTGCTTTTGTGAGTAATGCTGCAAACCCACTTCAAGGCAAATAGGAAAAAATAAAGGATGCATCCGACGTGAAGACACATACTCCAGGCTGATCAGTTACTAGACACCGAGAAACATATCATGAGATACTTGCGGGTGGTGGATTTTCTATGGGCGATCGTCATTGACCACTACTTTGATGAGCTGAACAAGGGGGAGTTTTCACTGCATCTGCCCCTTTTTAACTTCCCGGTTTTGTATTTTTTATTCCCTGGGGTGTTGTCCTTTGGTTTTCCACCCTTTCTGTGTGTCGAAGACGAGGGACGGATGTGATGGTCGAGGAGGGGGCAAAATTTTTGATGCATCAGATGGCAGCTGCATACACCAGGTTACAGCTCGTGTGCGACAAGCCAACATCTCTGAGTCGGCTACTTTGTTGGACCCTTTGCTCTATACGCTTTGGTTTTTACAACTGGTTTATCTCCTTTATGAGAACTTTTTTCCATCTTTCTTTATACTTGTTGAGTCGGAGGGCGGGCGCATCCCTGCCGGATTTATCATCGGAACACCACTCCGGGACTGGAGATTTTTCTGGGGTTGTACTTTGTAGGCAACTTCAAGGACTTTCTGGTTTTGTGTTTGATGTGGATAGCATCATGAAATAATGACTCTACTGAAGATACTTCGTTCGTGATTGATAGTTCGTTTCGAATTTAAACATTTGGTGCTCTTATGTTGTCTTTGGGAGTCAAAAGAACCTTAATGCTAAAAGGCTTGTATGATATACGGAACAACTGAGATATCATGTAATAAGAATATTTTATTTACGAAAATTAGTATTATGAATTCCCGGAATATTTTACCCCGCAATGCCACGTTTCCGGACTTATTGGACCACCGACCCGGCATCCTACACATATAAATACCGACGCAGGATGCCTAATCGCAACATCTCGATCTCCTGCCCCGTCTGCTGTCCCTCTCGGTAACTCGCGTTTCCGCCGTCGGGACGGTTGGGGGATTCCACAGGGGAACATGTCGTCGTCGAAGAAGGTAGTCCTGAGAAGCTCAGACGGGGAGCTGTTCGAGGTGGAGGAAGCGGTGGCGCTGGAGTCGCAGACGATCAAGCACTCGGTGGAGGACCCAACGTGACGAGCAAGATCCTTTCTAAAAGCACGTCGAGGCTGGCGCGGCCAAGGCAGAGGAGAAGGTCGAGGAAGAGGAGCTCAAGAGCTGGAACGCAGAGTTCGTCAAGGTCGACCAGGCCACCCTGTTCGAACTTATCCTGGTACGTGCGGTTTTTTTATTTTTCCGAGGGAAAATTGAGTTAGGGTTTTTTTTTTTTTTTTGTGGAATAGCACTATGATTAGGGCATGGTTGAGTTTTCCTCTGTTCATGTTGTAGGCTGCTAACTACCTGAACATTACTGGATCTGACGTGCCAGACGGTGGCAGACATGATCAAAGGGCAAGACTCCCGAGGAGATACGCAAGACATTCAACATCAAGAACGACTTCACTCCCGAGCAAGAGGAAGAAATTAGGCGGTAGAACCACTGGGCGAGGTTCCAATGACTCCATCAAACATCTTTTATTAATACATATTTTTTAGGTGTCCATAGGGATGGATGCGTGTGGTTTTGGTTTAATATCATCTGGTGCGACTTCTTTTATTAGTTTTAGATATCTCGCTTTTTTCTGAATAAAAACATTAAAATAATATGTAAAAAGGGTTCCATTGCCGGGAATTGAACCCGGGTCTCCTGGGTGAAAGCCAGATATCCTAACCGCTGGACGACAATGGATTTTCCTGCATTGCATAGATTTGGGAAAATTTACAAACTCGAGTCTACAATGGGCTTTATTTCATCATAAGGCCAGGAATAAAACCCAAAGATTTTCTTGCCTAAGATGCAGAAAGTAGTAAAATTTAGAAGGCCCGTCAACAAAAAACACAATAGCCCAACCAATCTAATTAACCATTTGTTCTTTCCATTGGACTGGGGATGATATGCACACAGCACGACTCAACCAGCTGATATTTCATAAAAGCAGCCAACAGAAACACTAACTACATTGAGTTTCAACATTAACCAAAAGCTCCTCCCCAAGTTTTACCACCCCCCCCAACAACCCAATTATTGCCCACCGAGTAAGTACAATAGATGGACCTTTCATCCGCGGGCTGCAGCATCTGTCCATCGAGAGCGATCCTCGTCCTGACTCCATCCCCTTGTTCATGATTCCATGTACTGTGACGTCGGAGGCCTCGTCTTTGCCTTCTCCGGACCTGAGGAATCCAGTGAAATATTGGGTGGTTATAACAGAAAAGATTAACGGCTCAATGGCCGGGGGTGCTTACCGAGTCCTCTTAGCTCGATTTCTCTATATTCTTGAACTAGGGAACAACAGCAGCACATTACATGCGACAGGAAGTCGTCGAACCATCCGCCCTGATATTATTATATTAATACTATGAATAACAACGGCACAAAAGACCGAGCAAGATGATGTATTAGATCAGGGCTACGAAATGGGAAGGGATGGATTTTTTTACCTCGATACTCAACGTTTTGCGAAGTTTCATTCTGATGCAGCACGTATAGCAACAGCATGAAAGTATCAAGGAATATGCCAACAGGTCATTGCACGCTTCTGCAGGAGCTGACAATAGTTGTGGAACCATCGGTAGCATCGCAATGATCATTACAATCGTACACGAAGATAATCACCAAGAAAGTTTCTTACACATCTGCCTTCCTGTAGCCACAGTAGCGATCCTCGAAAGTGTACTACAAGGACAGAACAATGTCTTCATACCTGCAAGCCAGCAGAGTTAATGAGCTACCGATTACCGAAAGAAATACGTGTAAACTGCTGCAAAAAGAATTACTGGTTATTATATCTCAGGCCAACATGAAACTCACACAGCAGAGGTTTCGAGCAACAATCCAGCAAATCGGTGTGCCATTCATCAACTCCATAGGAACCTCTTCCCGAGATCAAATCGTGGTCTACTGATACCGAGGACATCTTTCTGTACAATAGAAGATATATCATTCAATAAATCAACCCAACTGCAGGCCGACATTAACCACTGACCAACCTTGAAGTACGGTTGGCATCATTCTTCTTCCGCTCGCTTTCCCCGTAAGGGTGGTCCGTATTACTCCCTGACTCAGAATGCCTTTTCTCCATCTTCTTGGAACCTTTTACCGGCGAACTCTTCTCCGGGATCGTAGTTGCAGCAACAGTTTCGGTGACATCGAGCAAACGCTGGATCATTTCACACTGACCTATGTCTAGATTAGCTTGCGATCTCTGTAACTCGAGCTGCAGCTTCTCGTTTTCTCTTCTCAAAGCTTCATTAAAGCACAGATTAGGGTAGGAGCAAGACAGTGTCTTCTTCAGCACCAGGGCGCTGTCTTTCGATGGCTCGTGTGAGAATATCAAGGTCTGCACCTTTTGGTCCTCGTCGTCTAACGTGTATTCCCTTTGATCCCGCTCAATGACTTCAAGGCGTTCCTGGAATTCAATAAAAATCGATCGATGAGCACAAAACCGACAAACACCGGATAAAAGCGCGGCAGGTGCATACCCTGACTCGAGCATTATCCACGAGCGTGATCAGAGGGATGAGCTTCAGATACCGGTCGATCTCATTCTGGGCCTTCCTAAACTGATAAACGATGTTCCAACCCATCGCCAACAGGTACAGGTAACTCTTGTCCTGGCAGCTATTAATGAGCACGTAAGATCTCCTGAGGGCGTCCTCGAGCCGCTCCAGCGGTTCCCTCGTCTCTGGGTACTTCTTCAGATCGGAGATCCTGAGCTGCTCCAACAGACCCCCGATCAGCCTCAGGTGAAGGCCGAACTGACGGCAATTCTTCTTATGCATGCGTGCCGTATTCGCGGCCTGCACTATCAATCCGATCAACCTCACGGCGTCGAGGCCGGATATCTGCACCAGGTTCGCGGCATCCCCTAAATGATCCCACGCCGACATCCTTGTCGATGAACCGAAGCGCTTCTCCTCGGTACAACAGACCGATCACACCTCAGATCCGGAATCTGCACAGGATTCACCTTCACTTCACCTGCGGATAACTTTCGAGCAGGTCGGGAGAGTTAACAGATGAAAAAAGGGGAATATTACCCATCAAGCTTGCTTATTTTTTGGACTAATCCTTTTCACCAAACAAAGCGACCCGGAAAGAGAGAGAGAGAGAGAGAGAAGACAGGAGGAGGAAAGAAGAGCTGAAATGCCTTTGACTTAAAGCAAGAATACCAGAATGAACTCAACCCCTCTTCGTCACCACCAAACCCAACCCCATGAACACAAAATAATAATTATTATTATTAAAAAAAAAAGGATACGGAAAACACGAATCTCCCAGCCTCCCTCCAAAAGTGCAACTCAACTCGGGACAGGAAGAAAAGAAGGACCAGGCAAAAGGAAAAGACACCACCCACCATTTTCCTTCCTTCTTACAGAAAAGCTCCACCTTTTTCGGACCGGGCGGGGGGACTGTTCCTATAAAATGATCTCCTCCTCCTCCACCTCCTTCCGCAATCTCTCATGCAAAAGCTCTTCCCTTTCCGGCGGCATTGATTGCTCTTGAGTGTCTTTTAAAGAGCGGGGTTGATTAATACACCCATCCATCGTCCATTTCATCCCGCCATCTTCGCCACATGCCATTTACCCGAAAGCACAGACCCCCCCCCCCCACCTCGGAAGGGAGAGTTTTCCTTGGGGTTATGGAATTTACTTTGCTAGCCCTTCACATGCCGTGGAATTACGGTCCTTGTGCCATCGGGTCGGGAGGTTATAGGGGTAAAAAATGTCAATACAATTTTTCCTCTTTTAATTTTTTCCTTCGACGTGTCCTTTTTTTGAGGGCTTTCGAACAAGATTCATCTGTTTATTCTATGAAAATACGTCCAGGTCCAATCCACTCCTGAGATGATTAAAACGTCATGGGTCCACTTAAAACAATCACACTGTTGTTGTTATTATTATTATTATTATTATTATTTTGGGATAGTTGACATTTCGTCCTTAATCGAGGAGAATGTTTTCTTTGTTTGGGTTCGGGGAGGGAACGAAAATATCTATCATTACCAGAAATTCGGTTCAGAGTGGTCCAATATTTTGGATGGAGTATTCGTAATAATATAAGTGTTCACTTTCATAGGTAGGGTGGTCGGGTGGGGGTGTGACTGTGACATGTTCTTAAGGTCGCATGCTTCCTTTTTGTCACTTAAATCTTGTATCCCAAAAGGAATAATAATAATAATAATAATTTCACAAATCACATGCGTTAGTTAGGCGGACGGAATGTCATTATCAAATAAAGAAAAGCACTCTCCTCCTCGATGATAATATTTAGGCAAAATATCGGATTTTGGCCCTAATTATCGGGCTATTTTTATATGTGGCCATAACTTTATTTTTTTTTATTTATGGCCATAACTATGACATTGATTTTGTTTCGTAACGCCGTTGGTGGATCTTACCTACGTGGACTAACGGCTGAACTCGTGGCAACAAACGTGGCCATCCTGTCGTTTAGAAAAAAGACAAAATATCGGATTTTGGCTCAAATTATCGGGCTATTTTCATTTGCGGCCACGACTTTACTTTTTTTTAATTTATGGCCATAACTATGACATTTATTTTGTTTATGCCATCGACATAGCGCCGTTGGTGGATCTTACCTACGTGGATTAACGGCTGAACTCTCGTGCGAATGTGGCAATAAACGTGGCCATCATGTCTTTAAAAAAAAAACCCAAATTAATAAAAACTGTAAATCCCCTCCCCAGATGTTCACGACCCTCCTTAATCCTGCTGCCTACTCCACAACCAAACCTTTCGTGGCCTTGCAACCCCAGTAGCAGCATCGCATGTTCAAGGTGAGGTTCTTCGCTTGGATGGTGATGGGCATCCTGTTCTGTGAATTTATCCCCCCTCTCTCCCCGACGGCTCTTCTATATAGGACATCGAGGCCATAAACAAAATCAATGTCATAGTTATGGCCATAAATTAAAAAAAAATAAAGTCGCGGTCGCAGATGAAAATAGCCCGATAATTGGGGCCAAAATCCGATATTTTGTCTTTTTTCTAAAAGACAGGATGGCCACGTTTGTTGCCACGAGTTCGGCCGTTAGTCCACGTAGGTAAGATCCACCAACAGCGTTACGTCGAGGCCATAAACAAAATCAATGTCATAGTTATGGCCATAAATAAAAAAAAATAAAGTTGTGGCCGTAAATGAAAATAGCCCGATAATTGGGGCCAAAATCCGATATTTTGCCTAATATTTACGCACACGAGTTTCATTTTGGCCATGAAGTGGGCCGACATTTAAGGCCATGTCGAATTCGATACATTTGGGCCGAAACCCATTAACCAAAACATCACCAATTGTATATATGAACGCGAGGACGACTTATCAAAATCACAGATTATTATTACTATTATTTGAATTCCAACATATATCAATGTTCCGAGGGGCAGTGCCCAAGACTCAATAGGCCAGAATCAATGCGGGTTTAATAGAACTCGTGCCCGTATTTGTCCAGCAAGTGAGACACCAGGAGGCGGTACGTCGCTTCCGTCGGGTGGTAGCTGTCCCAGAACACGTACTCCTTCGCGTCCTTGCACGTCCTCGGATCATCAAAGTCGTTGCACAGGACGCTCACCTCTATCTTCCCGGTACCGCAACACCCGACTTTGGCGTAGGTGAATCCGTAGCGTGCCGGGTGCTGAATAATGTTCATCAACGGGTAGTAAATGTCAAGGAAGACGATCTTCGCATCCGGGAGATTGGAACCAAGTGACCGGATCTCGGACTGGATCTTTGTGTTGGCGAGACTCGCTAATCGGTTGGCTGGCGCGAAGCAATCTCTGTTGGTGCCTCCCTTAATTGTCCTTTGAGACGGCAAGCACCCTGCAGGCGGCAGGCTTAGGACCCCGATCCTCCTGGCTCCAATCCCATATAGTTCCTGGAACAACATTTACATCATTAGGAAATCAACGGGTCGCTCCGATCGCACACTCGGTCCCTGGGCTCCGACAAAGTCAACATCGGACCCGCCGAGGATCCCGTCATATGCAACAAAGTTGTCATCCATCTGTTTGGACACATTCTAGACAGAGACAACGTCCAATCACATGAACATCTCAGGACACAAGTTGTGTGCCCTTTAAGACAGGGCTTCTTTTGTTCTTACACTACCTGGATGAACTCGGAGGCCAGCTTCGCAATAAAACCTGCGTACGACGGGATGTCGTAGACGGAACTCCTGACCGGGATCGAGAAATAAGTATTGGTAATGTCGTTACTCCCCGTGCACACTAGATACAAGCTCTCCGAGATGATCGTCCTCGCCCTCTTGTCTCCTACCTCCGCCCTGATCTTGCCTATGTACTCCCGGAAGAGATTGAGTTGGTCCGACATCGAAAACACCAGCTGGTCGACGAATCACAAGTAAGCATAGCACATCGATAAATGCCTATAGTACATATGCTTCCGTGTAGAGGGGGGGGGAGGGGGCAGGGGGATCTTAGCATACCGCCAATTGCGCGGAGAGGGGATCGTATCCAGCGGCGCCAGATGCAAAGCTAACTCCGGTGAGGAGGTCGCGGCTGTTAAGGTTCGGGTCCAGGTACGCCGGCAGTGTACCCTTAACTCCGATCGCCTCGGCTGTCATTTAGTGGACACAGAAATCAATTAACTTTTATAATAATAATAATAATATCGACGGCTATATTTAAATGATTTTTTTTGGACTTCCCGTAAGTTTATTATTTATAAATGTTATCCCTGCAAGACATCAGTTTATGGGTTGGCAATTAATACGCCACGTTTGCTCTCTGATACGTGTAGTACATACATAAAATACATATAATATGCCCTACGTACGTGCATATAATATTGTATACGTCCGAGACATTTTTTAGTGTCCGCGGAACGGTGCATTTATGTTCACCTGTAATAATTTCTTTTCTTATGGTATCTTCTAACAATTTACGATGGAGATGGGATCGATTTCTGATATGAAAATACTCAAATACATAAATAAATTATGAATAATTAATGATGATTAAAAAAAATACCTAGGAAGTCGGAAGGGACCTTGCCGTTGCTGAAGCGTCCGGTGGCGACCCCGCCATAGAAGTCGCGGCCGTAAGGGTGGAAGTTGGATTTGGCGACCGTGACGAGGCCATTGTTGTTGCCGGGGTCAATGATGGAGTCCCCGAACGCGAACACGGCCGGCACCGTCATGTTGTGGGGGAGCTTGAAGGGAGCAACGAGGGGGGATTGGAGGAGGCAGAGGGCGACGAAGGTCATGTAGAGGGAGGAGGCGGTGGGGGAGTGTAAGAAGGACGACATCGTGTCGGAGAGGGTGTGGGGAGGAGGAGGGCAGAGATAAATGTTGGGCGAGAGGGGATGCAACCGTCTCCTTTTTGGAAGCCAATGTACTTCCCTCCCCCCTAACATCCACCAAAATAATAATATTAATATGAACTAAAAAAATACTCGGCAACTAACATTATTTAGAGGTTTCGACCTTTGTTAGTTGGGCTTTTTATAAAAAGCATGGCCGTGTCATGGGGTGGAAATGGAAGTCGGGTTGTCGTTAGGGGCCCCGGTGATGGTCCTTCATGTGACTTTTCTTACATGTTTTTGACAAGCTTCGGTTGTGTTGTGTTGTGTTGGGGGAGTTTGGGGATCGGATCACGTTCAAAACCTGGAAAGTAAGGATGAGCATGGAGTACGGGTAAAATCTAGTAGGGAAAAAAATGGTACAAGTCGGCCCGCACTCCCCCCCTTCCTCCAAAACTGTTACGTCAATTTGATGTTTGGTTTCATATAATATATCACTGATCAAGAGGAAAAAACTTAATTCCCTTTACAACTACTTCCACTCCATTACGACTTTCTCAACCAATTTTCTTTTCCCAAAAAGATATTTGCCAAACTCGGCCCCGACCGACGCTACTACGAAGACGTAAACTACAGTTAAGTGTATTTAATTCATTCACGTTATTCGGTGAATTTTGATTCCGGGGCCTTGGCATCGCGACACGCGTCCGCGGACAACCATCCGCCGTCTATTTAATTCTCCCGCTAACACCTATCACTTCTCCACCACGAACTCAGAACTCATCATCAAGAAAATCTCTTGTTCACTCAGACAAGAGTGCTCACGGTCACCGGCTATCTCGATCCCAATAAGGTGTTGCAGGGAACGTCCTGTATCGCACGGGGAAGGCCGTCAAGTATGGCCTTACGTCCCCTACAATGTTGTCGACCGCCCTTCTGCCCCGAGGCTTACGACAAGAAGGCCCAGAGCGGGGGTACGTGTTTACTCAAAAACATGTCCGGAATATTTGGCGGTGGTTCGATTTTTAGATTCGAACCGTGATCGCCATTTGAAGTAAAAGAGAAGGAACACGTTCATCGATTAGAATATACTTATATGAAAATATGATTACCGAACAAACTAAATTCTAAACAGACAAAAATACTGTGAATAAAGAACGTAGGTGAAAATTTTTTCTTATCCATCTTTATAACGGGAGTACCTAAGATTTTTCTATGTATAAACATTCTATGTCCAATCAGACATTATTAATTACTCATGTACGAGTAATCGATCCACGGCCCAAAATTTTCATGTGCCAACAGTTACGCGAAGAACATAACTTAAAACACACATTTGTCTCGATATTCTCTTGTGCGGGGTCCACTGAGGTTATGTACACCACCACCTTCAACAATGAGTATCTACTACCTGAGCTACAAAGATGCTTTTTGACCCGTTTTCACTCTAAGGACGCTCGTAAGTAATCGAACATGGAGGGACTGAGCAACGTCTCGGAGCAAATGAAATATCTACTAGTAGAAACAAATTGTTGCCGGCTTCCATGTCATAGCAACGTCGACCTTCTTCATCCGAAGCGAAGTACATCAAATTGATTGAGAGGCGGGCTCCTCCCCAATATCAGTCCTCGCCGTCGGATCTCACACCGACCAGAAGCAGCTGTTTGAGGGTTCTCGGAAACTCCAACCTTCTCTTGCCTTATCAATGCAGAGTTGAGCATGATGGCTTGTTTAGCACGGGTTCGACAGCATGGCCTTTCGGTCGCCTCCAGTACGCAGTGCCATGTTGAGCCCGGTGTGATGATTGATCGCGAGATCTCCACGCATCGCAAGCTAAGTGGGTCATGGGAAAACGAACTGAGGGTTTGCCCATGTTATGTGGAGATGTGGACGGGCTGTAGTGATCGATCCCAGTGGGACATATCGCCATATCATATAGCCTCCTGGGTCAGGGCTTTGTGCTAGAATTTTGAAATATTTACGTCTTACCAAATTGCACAACCAAATATTCGAGCCGTATAATTTGTAAAGCCGAAGTCTTTGCAAATATTTCCTCCTCTTAACGAAGAGTTAACAAATGGGGGGAAGGAAGTTTCCATCACGTGCGACTCACGTGAACAGATAGATAGGCAGATGGAACCAACACCAACTGGAGGAAGAGGACAAAAAGGAAGGAGAGGGGAGAGTCAAAACGCGACCTTCCCTGTTACCTTGCGTCTCGCGGGCAGAGAGAGACGGTGGAGATGATGACCGGAGTCGCCGAGGACGAGGAGAAATGGCTTGCCTCCGCTGTTGCCGGCCTCCAGCAGAACGCTTTCCACATGCACCGCGCCATGGTAATCCATGTCCTTTTTCATTTTCGATTCGATTCTCCCCACCTGTCAAAATCGAGGGATCGCGATTCCTGTAGCCGGATCGCTTGATTGTCGCCTGCCGATAAACCCTAGATTGATTTTTTTTGTTTTGTTTTCTGAAATTTTCTAGGACTCGAATAACCTGAGGGACGCGTTGAAATTCTCAGCTCAGATGTTGTCCGAGCTCCGCACGTCGAAGCTGTCGCCTCACAAGTACTACGAGCTCTGTGAGTATTCCCTGGGACGTTTGATTAGGCTTCCTGATTAGTTGATGAATTGATAGTTTCTTGGTTTGTGAAAGCAGAACCAGCGCTTAAGAAAGAGTAGGAAAAGAAAGCTAATGTGGCTGATTAGCTCGATGTTTCCTTGTTGTTTGCTTAAGATATGAGAGCGTTCGATGAGTTGAGGAAGTTGGAGATCTTCTTCAAGGAGGAAGCTCGGAGGGGTTGCTCGATTGTGGATCTCTACGAACTGGTTCAGCATGCTGGGAATATTTTGCCTAGATTGTGAGTGGGGATATTTTTCTGCTTTCATGTTGCCTTTTCTTTTATAATTATCGTATTTTCATATTCGTGGAGAGTTTGTTCCCTTTGCGAAGGAGGCTGGTTCCTCTGTCTGGCGCACATGTTTATCTCTGGTTGAAGATTCTGTGACAACTGCTTCGGTTCGCATAGGGATCACATTGTTAACATCCGGTCTGGAGTTTCTGAAAATGCACTCTTAACAAAGTCGTATGTTGGTGAGATGTGATGAGAAGGGTTCATCTATTTCTATTTCCTTAGGCTTTTGAATGCAAGTAATCTTAATTAAAATTTAATTTGAGGTTATTTGATCCTCAAAGTGTGTATCATTTAGGACAGATAATTAATTTTTCTAAAAAATGTCCATGGTTCTGTGGGGCTTTCTGTGTTACTATTGTTTTAGAAGACAACCGAGGCTAGTTTGTCAAAAGTTCTCCGGACGCTCACCTAGGCGCCCTCCAGCGCCTGGCCACCTGCCAGGCAAGGCGATTCACACCAGGCACTAGCCTGAAGCATAGGCGCTCAGGCATGGCGCGCTCTTGGGTGCAACTTAAAGTGCCGGGACTAAGAGGAGACGACTGTCTTGTGAGGGTTGATCAGTAAGGGCTTGACAGTGACGACTGATTGTCTGGGGCAGATCGGGGTGGGCTCGTTGGGGCTGGTAGAGAGGATTGGCTTCCGAGGGCTGGTCTTAGAGGTGCGGTTGGAGTCGGCTGTTCGGAGTGGGCTGGTCGGAGAGGGGCGATCGGAGTCAGCTGGTCAGATTGGGCTGTTTGGAGAGGAGTGATCGGAGTTGGCTGGTTGTAGGGGGTGATCGGAGTCGGCTGGTCAGATTGGGCTGTTCGGTGAGGGGCGATCGGAGTCGGCTATTCGGAGTGGGCCGGTCAGAGAGGAGTGATCGGAGTCGGCTGGTCTGTTTGGAGAGGGGCGATCAGTGAGGGGTGATCGGAGTTGGCTGGTTGTAGAGGGGCGATTGGAGTCGGCTGGTCAGATTGGGCTGTTCGGTGAGGGGCGATCGGAGTTGGCTATTCGGAGTGGGCTGGTTGGAGAGGAGTGATCGGAGTCGGCTGGTCTGTTTGGAGAGGGGCGATCAGTGAGGGGTGATCGGAGTTGGCTGGTTGTAGAGGGGCGATCGGAGTCGGCTGGTCAGATTGGGCTGTTCGGTGAGGGGCGATCGGAGTCGGCTATTCGGAGTGGGCTGGTCGGAGAGGAGTGATCGGAGTCGGCTGGTCAGATTGGGCTGTTCAGAGAGGGGTGATCGTTTGGCTGTTCGGTGTGGGCTGGTCAGAGAAATGTGATTGGAGTCAGCTGGTCGGATAGGGCTGTTCGGAGTGGGTAGTTCGGAGAGGGGTGATCGGAATCAGCTAGTTGAATAGGGCCGTTCGGAGTGGGCTGCTCAGAGTGGAGAAGCAATGATGAAAGCAAGACATCAAGCTCGAACAATGCAAACTACTAGTCGAGGAGAACTTACTTTGGAAGATGAAGATGAGACGGATGAGGAGATGGAGTGATGATTCAGTGATAACGAATACAATAGCTTCAAAGAGGACGATGTGGATCTAGATTGGTAGTGATGATTGTTTGGTTGTTTTCTGTTTTTGAATCTGATTACTTGAAAGACTTTTTTATATTATTATGCCGAATGGAGTTTCATGATGTCATATATTGGTGCTTTTATCTTTATAATGAGCGCCTCGGACGTTTTACATGGTTAGTGCCTTTGATAACCTAGAATTGAGGAAAGGACTTAAATTTAACTATATGAGATGAGATGACGTAGTCCTCGTCCTCTTTCCAATTATCTGCACAGTGAAACTGTTGGCTCTTTGATCATTGTTTGAAGTGCATCTCTCATCGGTCATCTTTATGTTCAAATTTTCGTTGTCTTTAAGAAGTCGCAAAAAAGAATAATGAAACTGAAAGATTGGCCTTTATTGTTCTTGTATCAAGGGCTCTTTTGGGAGGCTTATGTATTTCCAGGACAATGCTCATCTTGAGAGTGCATAGGTTGGGGCCTATCTATGCTAATTAACTTCGTAAATCTGTCTATATACTGAATACATTTGGGTACTAATTATGCATTGAAGTGAATGTTTTGGTTTGTGAAGAGCAATCCTGAGATGTATCTAATTGCTTCCTCTTTTTCGTTCGATATTTCCGTAATGAATTACTTGATTTGTCTTCTTAGCAAGCACAAGATACAACAGTCATGAGGCTCTGATCTTTGGTGATCTAGGTATCTTCTTTGCACAGTTGGATCAGTATACATTAGATCGAAGGAAGCTCCTGCAAAAGATATTCTTAAGGACCTCGTGGAAATGTGCCGGGGAATCCAACATCCTTTACGTGGACTTTTCTTGAGGAGTTATCTTTCTCAAGTCAGTCGGGATAAGCTACCTGATATTGGATCCGAGTATGAAGGGTAATGATATGCCCCTAAACTTTGTAAATGCCCTAGTCACAGAAGTTGGTTTGTTATTTTTCTGTGTTGCTTTGCATGTTTGACAGATAGAAAGAGGGGGGGGGGGGGTTTATGTACATATCATGTTGCATTTTGAAGCTCAAGCAGTCTCTTCATTTACAACTGGCAATACACAATTTTTCTCTTGCATTGGAAGAAATCTTAGCTTCTCTTTATTCGTGTAGGGATGCTGATACCCTGATGGATGCCGTTGAATTTGTTCTCCAAAACTTCACTGAGATGAATAAACTATGGGTGCGGATGCAACATCAGGTTAGTGGTTCGTGTTTTTTTTCCAGATGTTATCTTCCACTTTCACATGCTTAGAGGTTTGAGGACATAAATTACTTTGTAACCCCTTGCCTCTATTATTTAGGCCCATCTGCATATTTGGTCATCACTGGATGTACTGATATTTACTGTATTTCACTTATCAATGAAATCATTCCTAGTCAACATCATTGAGAGACATAACTTCTACAACTCTGGAAATATTTCTGAATAATACAAAAGATTATGGCATCAGGGCATGATTTCCTGTCATGCAGGAGTAGGGCATGATTTCCTGTCATGCAGGAGTATGGCATGATTTCCTGTCATGCAGGAGTATGGCATGATTTCCTGTCATGCAGGAGTTGTAGTGCTTATCCATTACCCGTAATATTAGGTGATCATGACATGTTGTGGGGCTTTCTTGTCTGCAGGGACCTGCTCGCGATAAGGACAAACGTGAAAAAGAAAGGAGCGAGCTGCGTGATCTTGTAAACTCATTTACTTTCATTGGCTAATTTTTAAAATCTGATAATTGCTTTATGCTCATCGAGAATGTCCCTGCCTTTTCAGGTTGGGAAGAACTTGCATGTGCTTAGTCAGATAGAAGGCATTGACCTGGATATGTACAAAGAAACTGTACTTCCAAGAGTCCTTGAACAGGTCTGGAATTTCGTTGACTTCCGTTTTCTCTTTAGAAGTTTCTTTTACCCATGATTTAGATACTGCTAGACACATTGACTAGCATTTACAAAATTTTCCCAGGTTGTTAACTGCAAAGATGAGCTTGCTCAGTTTTACTTGATGGATTGCATAATTCAAGTATTTCCTGATGAGTACCATCTACAAACGCTTGAAGTGCTGTTGAGTGCTTTTCCCCAGCTTCAGGTGCGCAAGTTTTGACTGGCCTCCAAGAAGTTTAATCAATTAATCCAATTATTTTTTAATTATCTGAGGACGTTAAAGAATAATGCAAGTTAAGTTTTTATTAGCTTATTTCTTTCAGGTAAGTTTTCTCTGATCACCATTTTTGGCCAAATATTGAATGGAAAATCTTATTGCGTATGTTTTAGTTTCGACATATGATTAAGCATTAATGCTTCTGGTATTTTCATTCTATTGTTTTTGAAGACTATGTACTGATGGGAACTACCTTCTAATGTACGTTGATATCTTCAATTGACTTGTCTTGTTGGAATCAGTTTAGTTATAAATGATATCGATTCATTGGACCACGTGGATGCATGTAACTTTCTGTTGATAAGATATATGACCCGTTATTTGGGGGATCCTTATTATAAATGTCTGGAAACACTTAGATTGTTCTAGGATATGATCTAAAAAATTCCCTAGAACATTTTAACACTCCATGCCTTGTGATGGCCATGCTGTCTTCATGCTTTTGTTGTTAAAGAAATTCTCATGACTTGAGTTTTCTTCTCTTATGCAGCCGGGTGTTGACATCAAGACAGTCTTATCTCAATTGATGGAAAGGCTTTCAAATTATGCCGCTTCATGTTCTGACGCGCTGCCTGAATTCTTGCAAGTTGAGGCTTTCTCGAAGTTGAACAATGCCATAGGGAAGGTATTCATCTCCTCAATGGATTGAAAGAGCTAAATTCTCCTAATATATCCTGCATACCTATATTAGCCGTTCAGTATCAAGGAAAAATGTTTCAGCATATAATTTGCATTCAAACACTCCCAGCACCCTTGCTTAAATGTCAGAGTACAGTTAGATGAAATATAAGTAGTTTAAGGCATTACTTCCATTGTCAGAGAAAAGTTTACATCTTTCTCAACTAGTCCGGGGTGTGTGTATGTTTATTTACTTGTTTAGATTGGTTCAATTAAGAGGCTGTGTTTTGTGTCTAGGTTGAAAAGAAAGCAATGTTTTTAGCTGGAGTGATTTGGACATTTGTATTTCTGGGGCTACTTTATGGTTAATGTTCGAACTTAATTCTGTGTTTTGAATGTGCAATATTTACTGTAGGTGATCGAAGCACAGCCTGACATGCCAACCTTCGGAGCTGTTACGTTGTACTCATCTCTTCTTAAATTCTCTCTACATGTGCATCCAGATCGTCTTGACCATGCAGATCAAGTTATGGTATGTTATGTTTCCATCTT
Organism: Melastoma dodecandrum; assembly: GCA_029817715.1. NCBI lineage: Eukaryota > Viridiplantae > Streptophyta > Magnoliopsida > Myrtales > Melastomataceae > Melastoma > Melastoma dodecandrum. The sequence goes on from JARUPY010000271.1 coordinate 1,226,171, forward strand.
TTATTTTGTAGCCAATTCTTATGGTTTAAAAGGACATCCTGCAAGACTCTCTCACTGAACATGCTATTTATGGTTTCTTTATGGTGAAACTCTTGTTCTCCCATGATTTTTGTGTTTAGTGGGAAATATGACTTCCACTATGGGCTTACGAAAGGATATTTTAAGCATTCTTATTTGTACTTTTCAGGGGTCCTGTGTTAAGCAATTCTTGGGGAAAGGAAAGATTGAAGACAGCAAGGCCACCAAACAGATAGTTTCGCTTTTGAGTGCCCCACTCGAGAAATATAACAGTGTTGTTACTGCGTTGAAGCTTTCAAACTATCCCAGAGTGATGGAATACCTTGATAATGAAACAAATAAAGTCATGGCGTCTGTTATAATCCAGAGCATCATGAAGAACAACACATGTATTTCTACTGCTGAGAAGGTCCTTGACTTATTCAACATCCTTCCTTGGATTATTTGTTCGCTTCTTAATTTTTTTCAAAATTTGCAGGTTGAAGCTCTGTTTGAACTGCTAAAAGGTCTTATTAAAGATTCCGAAGAGACAGTTGATGATGAGGTTAGTTGACCTGGAGATAGTTATGGCTCAACATTTTTTTCTCATTCATTTAATTTGCACTATAATTCTTGTTCCACCAAGCGGACTTGCAAGCTGTTTTTCATGTCAGATTGATGAAGATGATTTCAAGGAAGAGCAGAACTCGGTGGCTAGGCTTATTCAGATGCTTTGTAATGATGAACCGGAGGAGATGTTCAAGGTAATATTTCTGGGAGCAGTTGATCTCGGAGGTCCTTTGTCTAGATTTTAGCACATAGTTGTTTGGAAAAGAATACGTTTGCCTTTCTTTGCAAGGGAATCAAGAATGTTGCTGGGCTGCTTATTAAATAATTGAAGCCATTTCTTGGACACTCTTTTTGGTGGTCTGGGTTTACGTGTGAAATCGTATATTATTCTAATCTCAGCCCTTATGATCTTCATGAGATATAATTTCAGGAAACAGTCCTTTCTCTTTAGTTGTGTTAACACTTACTAAAATTTTGCACTAAATAAAGTACCTCTTTATGTTTTCATTGGAAAGAGGAATGAACTCTTTATGCGCTCTTCTTGACGGATTAATTGAGGACGAGCATTTTCTTCTCAAAACCTGGCCTTGTCGTGGGCTTTTTATTCAGTAAGCTCCATATTGAAAGGATATACTGAAGGTGCGGAATGTCATATGTGAACTAGCTTTCTCTAATGGTTAATTAGGGTTTTTGCCATGAACTGCAGATCATAGGTATTGTGAAGAAACATATTCTTACTGGGGGGCCCAAACGACTACCATTCACTGTTCCTCCACTTGTCTTTTCTTCCCTCAAGGTTTGATTCTCATGTTTCACTCACGCTTGTGGATTTGTTGATTAACCTCTGGTGTCCTTAGCTAGATCGAGCTTGTGGCACAGTGCATATACTCTCTCTAACTCTTGTTTTACTATAAACTGATTAATATGAACAACTTGAACATGTTATCGTCCATTAGTAAGCACATACAACTGCTTTGTGAGACAGATTTTGACCTTTTTACTTCTCATCACTAGGATGCCCTAAATCCATCTCATATTATTTATACAGTCAATAACAAACGATGGAGTTAATTGTGGCATAAACTAGAAGTCATTCTCAGGCGGTGAACTACCTAATGCAGAAAATAGTGATACTTATGCTACAATGATATACCTGGCATTCAAATAGTTTGGAAGTAAACACCTCCTTATTTAAGTTCAAGCGCTTGATATTCACTTCTAGCAGTTCAGGTGCTTAATCTGGAGTTGCTTGCAATTTACATTTTTCTGTGCACTTGTACATTCAGCATTTTTGCCCATGAAAGCGACCCCTCCTTTTTTATGTACAATGGTCGTGTTTTGGGATGCCATATTCTTTTCCTTTTTCCTGATCCCAAATGTCTTGGTTGATACAGCTGGTCCGACAATTGCAAGGTCAAGAGGAAAACCCTTTCGGCAATCAAGAAGCAACCACGCCTAAAAAGATTTTCCAGCTTCTGAATCAGGCAACTTCTTAGTATCTGATGACACTTTTGTATATCATTTAGTGATGGGTAGGCATTTACAGATGCCAGTAGAAGGATCTTGCTAATGAAAATGTGTTTTGTGGTCGATGTGGTGCTTTGCATAATTGCAGTATACTTCATCTATTCTAGTTTACTGGTAGATTGTTAACTTTTCTTTGGCTACTTAGCTATTTTTGAATCTTGCTGCAGGTTATTGAAGCACTCTGCAGTATCCCAGTACCTGATTTATCATTAAGGCTATATCTGCAGTGTGCTGAGGTAAGACTGGGACTGTCAGAATTTTTTTGGCAACTATCCTGTCACTAATAATCATGCCCTTCCAGGCTGCGAATGACTGTGACCTGGAACCTGTCGCATGTGAATTTTTTACGCAAGCATATATCTTGTACGAGGAAGAGATTTCAGTAAGTTTGATGATCATCATTGTCTTATTTTCTTACTGTTGTTAGTAATTAGTTCTCGTGATTTCATGTCATCATAGGATTCCAAGGCACAAGTGACTGCATTAAATCTAATAATCGGAACCCTTCAAAGGATGCATGTTTTTGGCATCGAGAACAGAGATACTTTGACACACAAAGCCACTGGGGTATTTATTAACAAAGGCCCTTCTCTGCCAAAGTTTATATGAGTTTAAATAATACTGAAGGCATTTTGTTGATCTTGGTAAATGATTTGAAACAGTATTCTGCTAAACTTCTGAAGAAGCCTGACCAATGTAGAGCTGTATATGCTTGCTCGCATCTGTTTTGGGTGGATGATCAAGATAATATGAAGGATGGCGAGAGGTTCGTCTTACTCCCTTTGCAAGATATGTATTACTTACGTGACGAGAGTACTAGAGAATATGCATGATAATGTCCAGCGAAAAACCACCGGGGAAGAATTTTAAAATTTCATTCTGTTTTTAGTGATTATCTGGCAATTATAAGATGGTTAACGCAGTGACTTTTCCCTGTACTGAGGTGAACAATCTGAATTACTTGATGGGAGAAATGCTAAAGTTTTCCTGTCCCTTGGGCTGGTGGACGAGTTGTTAGGTTATATGCTTGATATGTTGATGGCTCCAAAAGGAATTCAAATTTTTAGAGGACCAGATTAAACCACGGCTGTGAATCTTGTAACCACTTATGTTATTCTATCTTCAGGGTTTTGCTCTGCCTGAAGCGTGCCTTGAGAATTGCAAATGCTGCTCAGCAGATGTCGAGCGCAACAAGAGGAAGCACTGGCTCTGTTTCTCTCTTTGTCGAGATACTAAACAAGTAATTGCATACCTTACCTGATATTCGTACTTAAATACATTTGTGCATGCAGATAAGCATGAACAGCTCAGATCGATCTAATAATTCGGGATTTGTTACTCAGGTACCTTTACTTCTTTGAGAAGGGCAACCCGCAGATCACCGTTGCTTCAATTCAAAGCCTGATTGAATTGATAAACACGGAGATGCAGAACGACTCAACCACGTCTGATCCAGCCGCGGATGCTTTCTTTGCCAGCACTCTGCGGTACATTGGATTCCAGAAACAGAAAGGTGGGGCAATGGGCGAGAAATATGGCACAATCAACGCATCTGATTCTTGATCCATACAATCTCCGTCCTAGTTGTTTAGCCACTGTGAGAAGGAGCCCTTGGCCAATCTTTTGAAAACATGGATACAAGGTCTGCCTCCTATCATCTGCTCCCCATGCAATTTTTCGGGAATCCCTTCGGGAGGAAGCTGATTCGGACTACAGCAATCTTATTTCCGATTTCCAAGCAGGTACTGTACTTCTTGGTCTTTCCACTTTCTCAGAATCCTCAATACTGTTGATAATCTTTTAACAGTGTAAATAGCGTGGGCATACTCTGTAATTCTCTTTTGTACCTTAGAATTCGACTGCAAGGTCTTGTTCACCTTGAAAAATATTCCAAAGAGTGTTGAGGAAGGAGGTTTTAACAACACGGAGACGAAATTTCGATTTGTTGTAGGGGTATCCCCATGTTTTTGGTAGTATGCCTTGGATCTTTTGACTGATTTGAATCTTTTGACTGAATTCACTCTGCTTATTTGACTTATACTCTGTGCCATGGTTTGACTGGAAACGCTTTAGTTTACCATTAACATCTCCATTTTAAAAGAACGGCAAGCCGAGTACAAGTCCAAAGTACTTACTCATCCAAACTAATTGGTGACTTTTATTGGAGCAGAAACTAGTTATTGATTTGATTAATTTTTCTGGTGTTTATAAATTTGATCCCTGTTAACCCATTGCATACTTCTGAGTCCAGCTGCGTGCCATGACTTCGTACTTGGTCCGGTCGTTCTTATACATATGTGCGATCTCTGGGACCAGGGGGTCGTCTGGGTTGGGGTCGGTGAGCAAGGAGCATACTGATAGCAGCACCTGCGTACGAACCCAGACAGGTCAACAGATATGACCCAAAACAGCAATCTGTATTGGAGGTTTGAGACTGATCACGAAAAGCGAAACCTTGGAGATGGTGAGGGCGGGACTCCACTGCTCCTTGAGGATGTCCAGACAGATATTCCCGTTGCTGTTGATGTTCGGGTGGAATACCTTTGTCCTAAACGCAACCTGTTAATAATTTCCAAAAATAAGGTTTTGCAAGAAGTCACTCCAAGATATAACAGAAGGTAGAATCAACGATTAACAGATAAAAAGGTTTAGAACCTTCGGAGGCTTGAAAGGGTAGTCAGGAGGGAAATGGATGGTGACTAGGAATACGCCACCTGAGTACGGGCTGTCGTTCGGACCAATTATCGTTGCTTGCCAGTGGAACATATCCTCGGCCACAGGTCCTATGTACCACATCATGTTAGATAATATCTGCAGCACCCCGGAGTTTGGGAATTATAAGTATGGTAGAGTTGGGTATGTCACCTGCGCTGCATGAAGTCGGTGGGTCTCTCTGGATGTCCCTAAGCTCCTTGTGGATCCGCTTAGACGCCATTCACTCAGACTCCACCCAAACTCTTAAAAACTCGAGGCAACGATGTAAAAACCCCCTAGAACTTGAAGTTGGTAACTAGCAAATTCTGATGAACTGGGGAGGGAGGATCTCTAGAAGTGGTGTATATAAAGGGAGAGGAGATGAACCAAAGTTGTTTGCTGATTGTGGTCCTGAGTGAAACCCAACTCCGAATCAAAGCCCGAGTGGGATCTAGCTAAAAGCTAAAAAAAAGGCATAAATTCCCACCCTTGGAAGCAGCAATACAAACAGCACAAAATATCTCTTGCCAATGGTAGACCCAAACTTCTGGATACCCAAACTTCTGATTGGGATTCATTGTGGTTTTCTTGTAGTAGACCACTAAGTTTGCCTGTGTTTTTTGAGGAAACTGATATGGTCATGTGCTACCACTTTTTATGAAAGAGACCAAGGTGACGATATTCGAGCTTATCGCGTATATAAAAAAGTTACTTTATCATCATGATCCCGCAGTTGACAGAATCAAATTTTAGCAGTTCTCTGTCTCTGGCATCGCTTGATCTGCTGATATCTCCCAATTTCTGTAAGAAAATGTTTTCCGGGAAACACGGTCAGAAAGAGGCGGTGAGCCCTTTATATATTCCAGCTCTTTCGCTTCACATCGTGATGATAATATGCTATTCCCACCAACCTTTCCTAAACTTACGCACTAACCAATGGACGGTCGACATCAATGAGTTTCTGTGAGTACCCATTCTGCGCAGAAGAGGCCAACCCAGTTCCCACCATGAGATTCCATAGCCTTCGGGCTTGGAAGAATCTGATAAAGAGGGAGTCTACCTCGGCCACAAAAATCAAAACAAGTGGCAGCTGGCACTCCGGTTTCGCTAGAATCATAGCAGGAAGGGCAGAGGGCGCAGAATACTGTTGGCGAAAGCCTGAACATCATCTTGGCAGTATCCCAAACACAATTAACTGAACAAATTGCATTCTCCAACTCAAAAGGGGATAGAAGCACCAAACAAGACTATTATGATGCAAGTAGTGTGTGAATCATTTAAGCTCATTAATACATAGAAGGAATCAATAAGCACCAAAGGTAATTGAAGATTAAAGATTGGGACAAACAAAAATAGTAGTCTCAAGAATTACACAGATTGCCATAACACCGACAACGGAGATAATACTGCCTCTCTATCACCGGCAGTTGTTTTCTCAACCAAGAGAGCATCGTGTCGAAACCTTCAGACCCGTTACCACATCAGTGAATCAAATATAGTGGAAGCAGAAGAGACATGGCAGAGGATATTAAAGAAAAATGAGGGGTTGTTGAGGCGTTCAATCCAGACTAATTCTTAGATCACAATATTGAGCAGGCCTTTTGTGCCTTGTTCTTCTTCTTCTTCTGCTTCGGAGGTTGAAGCACAACCTTTATGGCCGCATCAAAAACACCCTTCACATTCTGCAGCGACGAAAAAACGAAAAGAGGGCATAAGTATTGATACATTGAATAAGAAGGCAGAGGAAATGAGCCAATGAAGACATCTCTCTACAAACCTGCTGTGTTTTCGAGCTGCATTCAATGTAAGAAGGTGCACCCATCAGCTTTCTCAATTCCTCTCCCTGGAAGACATACAATCAAGTAAAGTAAAAAACAGAAATCAGCAATGGGTGTGCCCTTTGATAACAACACTACCCAAATCGGCAGAAGAAATGAAAGTAGAACCATGCTTACCTGGGCTGTGGTGATCGGGACTGCACCAGGATGGTCAATGAAGAACTGATCGTCATCTCGAAGGTCTGAAGTTGACATGACAAGACAGGAACATCAAAGGATAATATTAGAAATCCAAAAGTGATATTGAGTGATATGCAAATGATCCTTGTGAGCCTTTTAAGTAAATATTACTAAAGAAGAGTGACAGCTAATATGAGATAAGTGTTTTAAAAAAAGCAAAAAATAAACACATTTCATGTTTACATGCCAAGATTCTCTTGTTCCAAGCAACCAAAAGAAAAAGGGGTCCAGTGTCACTTCAAATAGAAGAAAAACAACTTAAAGAGATGATCAAGTTCAAATCGAGTACACAGACAAAACAAACTTAGAAATCCAAAATGCAATAATAGCCCAACTATGATCTCACCAAGCTTTGTCCCAACGAGGACAATGGGTACACCGGGAGCATAGTGCTTCAACTCTGGAATCCACTGTTGACAGATAAATCAGGTTGCTGTCAGCAGTCAAACACTCAAAGAGAGGTGCACATGACTGGTTATCAATTTTTTCCTATTACCTTCTTTGAAACATTTTCATAGCTGGCCTTGCTAATCAGAGAGAATGCTAGTATGAAAACGTCCGCCCCGCGGTAACTCAAAGGTCTTAGTCTGTTGTAATCCTCCTGACCTGTTTGATGCAAAAAGCCATATCCCAAATGAGAACAATGAATAAATGGGTTTTGAAGTAGAACTCAGGACGAAACAGACCGGCAGTATCCCACAATCCCAGGTTTACGGTGCTTCCGTTGACAACCACATTTGCACTAAAGTTGTCGAACACCGTGGGCACGTAATCCTGCAGGCAATTTTATAAGGAAAAGTTTCAGATAATCACCCCAGACCAATGAAAACAAAGATCTATTCCTGACATCCAAATCAGATGCTCAGACAACCAAATAGGCAAATACGATTCACAACAGACCAAAATCTCATACGCAGGAATCCCAGTCTTGACGGGCACAAATCAGCTTAATCTAGATCATGGAAATTTAATTTTTCTCAGCCACCAGAAGCTCCACAAATATGTTCAAAGAGAAGCAAATCTATTACAATCAGACTGGGAACAGATTGTAGATAAGCGTAATTCTACATGCAAACATGTCGTGGGAAAAATCATCTCTTCTCAAGCACCCCACAAGAGGAAAATAAACTTTCATGATCATTCGACCATTTCACGTGAAAAAGATCTTGGTTCTTTTAAAAAAGATCATTGTTTCTTTCAAATCAGGGACGACACTAACCCACATTGTCAAAATCCTGAAGAAACGACCCAACAAACGAGCGTCAAAATCAAATAAATTCAGGAGAGGAAAGAAAACGATGGAGAGGTGATCACCGTGGGGAAAGTGTTGCTCGTGTACGAAATCAAGAGGCAGGTTTTACCCACGGCTCCGTCACCAACAGTAACACATTTGATGAACCTCGAAGCACTCATCTTTTCCTCCCCAATTCAATTCTTTTAAAAGAAATCCCAGATGTTCCCCCAAAAAGAAAAAGAAACCGTTCCCCAGAAGACCCGATCTCCGACCCAGGAAGAGAAACGACGACAAGATCCCTCCTTTCTAAATGATCCGGACACCCTTTTCCCTCAATTGCAGATCCTGGGGGGGTCTCATCGAAAATCCCGAAAGCAACCGGAGAAGATTTTCCAGAGAAACCCTAGATTAGAATTAGGGGAAAAACAAGAAATTCGACCCAAGGCCGAAACTTTTGAGATGAGGGAGGGAAATGATTAAATGGGAAGGGGGTGGGGTTGCAGATTAATGTGCCCTAAACATGGAGAGAAGGAACAAAAATGAAAGGATCGAAATTAAGGTAAAGAAAACAACAGCACACACCCAAGAGGCAGCAAGAGAGAGAGAGAGATGGAGGCAAAAAAAAAAGTGGGACAGACAAGCAATACCCCCCCAAAGTAAATGTATTATTATTAAAAAAAATGGTGTTTGTCTTTCTCTTTTGTTGTTGTTGGGGGAGGAATTGCGGTTGAAGCGTTCGTTGAGCAGAACCCGGTTTTACGCCGCCTAGTTCCCTTACTTTCTCTTCTCCTCACAAATAAATTAAATTTTTCAGACAGTGAGAATTTGGTTGGATTTGATGAGTCCGAGTCTCGTCCTTTCTCCCCAGTAGAGATTCATTTTGAATATTAAGACAAAGAGTAGTTGAAGTGGCTTCTGATGAGAAGATAACATATGTTTAATTCCCCCATCTTTCTTAGACCAGACCAGACCATGATTTAATCGTGTCTTAGTGTCTCAGCAAAGCAACCTTTAGTGTATTTTGGACATGGGGTTGTTTTAATTGAGTTGGAGCTTTGATGGTCTCTTCTACCTCAAGCTAACCATCCATTACATATGATATGATTGTTGTTTTGTGGATGTGATCGTAAAGACGATGAAAGATCGAAAAGCTCGAGCCAGGGGCCACCTCCTCCCCCCCCCCCCAACACCTCCACCGCCTTCTTGTCTGGCGGTCCGTGATCTGCTCGACACCCAGAGCATTCAACACTCACGTCTAACTTGTCCGGTTGAGGAACGATTTTCGCTATACCACTGATATCTACAGATTTACAAGGGATACAGCTTGTCAGGCATTCGAAGAACAGGTCACAGGTACATCCAGAGAACATGGGGTGTGATTCCTCGTCTGTGGGAGCTTTTCCTTTCATGTTCATGTTCAGTCATCATCGCTAAACACCATCTGTTGCTCGACAGATGATGTCGAGAGGTAACAGTATCTATGAATGGCACGACTGTCCTTGAACAACAATAACTCTGCCAGTTCTGCTACGCCGTAGCAATGATGAGGTCAGAAGAAGCAGGTATTTGCCCGGCATAGACAGTCGTGAGCAGGTCCACAACAGAAGCATCCTGGATTGGCGCGATGTCGAAATTTGCTGGAATCGGGATCTCGGACTCGCCTCGCTGTCCTTGTCGCACCTGGCCGCATTCTCTACCCTAACATAGCTTCAAAAGAAATATATGCTGATTATCATTTGACATAGAGTAGTGGTTACAGTACATTATTTGTGTACATATTGCTGGTGAAGTTGTAATACAAAAATCATTTCACATGGCGGAAATAAAAATTTTTACAGGACAAAACAGATTCGATTAGGAAATATGACATTAAGAACGACTGTGTCACAACCTTCTCAAGCGTCCAACTGAAGCTTCATTTCGGCGCATTCCTCTTGTTTCTGTTCTTCTTTCTGGCCATCTTCATTTCCTGCACGATGATCTCCGGTACTTTCTATGTCCAGCACGCCTTGTTTTTGCGGCCCCGAGGAATTAGTATCCACGATGGCCTGCGTGCTTACCTTCCCTTGGGTAATCACCTTCGTGGGTTTCCGATATATTAGGTAGAGAATGATCTGTGCAATAGCGAAGATGACCCCGAGGACATTCGGAAGCTGATAACGTGCATTAAGCGGAAAAGGTTAGTTAGATGATCATATGTCGATGATCCATCCGGAGACTCTTAAGAGATTTCAGTCATTACCGCGACGTAGATATCCTTCAACGAGATACCGTATAATAGCCACGTTACGGCGCTCAACATCAGGAAGACGGACAGGAGAATTGGCATGAACTCAACGCTCTTGGTACGTATCACCATTCTCTGCACAAGGTCACAGAAACGAGCCTCGTCAATATAAAAGAGCAGATGCCGCTTTAGAACTGCCGAATAAAGGTTCGTGGGTGCTCACGATAACGCTCAACGGGGCAGCGAAGACGCTCACGGCAACCGCATCACAAACCCATCCCAGGACCTGAACCTGCACCGACCTCTTCTGGAAGAGCCGGGAGAGGAGGACGATTGAACAGAACCCCCCGAAATCCAACAGGACGATCAGCCTCAACACGACCGTCTACAAAAACAGCAAAGACATGTCACAATACTTCCTCGGTACCCCGTAACGACGACACGCACCGAAATCCCAAAACCCGGACCCTCACCCTGGCTCGTTTCGGCGCGTAGACGAGGTACAGGGCGATGTAAATGGATTCGATGAAGCAGCCCACGGAGTTGATCGTGACGAGGAGGAAGGTGTTGGTCTTAAGGGAAGCATAGTAGAGCCACAGCATGGCACTGAACAGGGCAACAACATATGGGATCGACTGGAACCCTTCGGTCGTCTTCTTCTTACAAACTCTATAAAATGTCGGCCTGCAAAGAAAGAAACCAACCCATACATGTCATGATGAAATCGAACGACTAACGATGATACTAAAACAATACCACGTCATAATCACTGATAACAATTAATACTCACGCTGGTGCGAGGAAGACGACAAAGGAAATAACATTCCCTGCAAGAAGAAGAGGAAGAAGAAGTTACATAATTTAAGAATATGTCAGCTCCGGAAAGGTGGCCTTGGATCGTAGTTGTTGTTATTACCAAGAAGGCCGAAGGAGAAAGCCCAAGGGTTCTCTGCTGAGAAAATCCCCATTTTTCTCTTTAAGAAAATGGTGTGTGTGTGTTTGTGACTTCCTTTGGAGAACTGGGTTCTTTTCTTCCCCTTTTATAGCCAAAGATATTTCGTGCTACTTCATTTCTCTCTTGTCATCGTGTCTTTTTCGCATGATACGATAATGATTACCAATGATAATTAACTTAAAGTTGCATTTGCTTACGCATCCAAAGCATATTTATTATGTTAAGATAAATTATGGGTCGGACTTCATCGTAAGATGTCTGTCTCATGTTGATGATGATGGTCCTGAAGAGGTCGTCGTAGCTTCTCGGCATGCAATGCATGCATTTCACAAGTGCGAAGGAGAAATTGGATTGGTGCAGGGAACCCCCAAAAGTTCCCCTCAATCAAGATCAGAACCACGAAATCAAATCGAAAGGAGAGGGTGGGAGAAGATTGTGGAGTGACGTAAGAACATCAACTCCTCCTCCCCTCCCGGAAACAATGGCTTTATATCAAATTTTGCAAATAGCATGACATTTGTGATATGTACAAATCTTTTGGCCAACCTCAAGATAGGGATTAAGATCAAATGGGGTGGGATCATTTAAGGATGGCATTTTGAATCATATAGATGGCAATTTGGATTTAATGCAACCCACACCCGACATCTCTTTTTAGTATTAAACATCTTTTGGGAAAGCAAGCAAACCAATCAATCAGTCAGTCGTGAGGTGCGTGTGGATTTCTCAAGAGAGGGTGGGAGATGATTGATTTTTGTTATCATGTTGGGCACGAGTAGTACTAGCAGCCAATATGCTTAAAAAACCAAAGAAACATGAAAAGAAGGTTTGTGGTGATCATAATCTCCTCCGCCAATCTCTTCTTCCCTTTCTTTCCTCTGCCTTTTTTGCTTTGTTTTTTGTAATAAAGAAGTGTCGCTTTAAATCCCCTCCCGAACAAAATGGTCTCTCCCCCCTTTTTCTCGCCGGAGGGGGATCTTCTTTATCTTTTCCATTACGAATTTCGAGGATAAACGTTTTCACGAGATAGAAGTCGAAACCCCTCGAGTCATGTATATTATTCGACGAATTTTAAAACTTATTCCGATAAAACTATATTTCTAACGAGGTTAAATGTCTTTCCCTCGTCCTACGTGTCGTCCGGTAATGAACGTACGTAGGGGATTTAAGAGGGCGGCGAAGGGGGGATTCCGGATATTATAATTCGTTACATCGCCATTTCGGGCCTTTATTGGGCCATATTATGGGCCTACGATATGGTGGTATAGGGCCCAAATATGGATCACCGGTTGAAACGTCGCATATGGACTGGGCCTATTTGAAATGTCGGATTAGGCCCAAATTAGGCCCAACGAGTGGGAGGGTTGCTTTCGAAGCGGTTGCAACAAAGGCTCGTGTCCGACAACCGAGACCGTTACCCCGACTCGTGTCCCGTCCCGCCTCCTGCCTGTACGCGGAATTCCCGGGTTTTCTTCTCCTCAAAGCAATTTCTTCCCCCCCGCCCCTCCGGCCTTCCATTGAAATACCTAAATTATTCCCCAAAATCCGATCTTGCCATCCCCCCCTGTTCGCGCACGATGTCGTCTTCCTCGAATCCCTCCTCCCTCTACCCTAAGATCGACGACTCCGCTCCCCAGCATCTCTACGATCCTAACCCCAGCTCTGCCCCGCCTCTCTATCCTACCCTCGACGCCGCCGACCTCGACGTCGAGAACCTGTTCCCCGATACCGAGCCCTCCGCCCCCCCTGACTCCGCCGAACGGCTCCTGATCCGGATCCCCGGGTCGATCCTCCACCTCATTGATGACCAGTACTCTGTGCAGCTCGCCATAGGGGATCTTGCTGTGTATGCCCTGTTACAGGGGGATAATGTGGTTGCGGTGATCGCGTGTGTGGATAATGAATTCCAGTGGCCGCTGACGAAGGATGCAGCTGCGGTGAAATTGGACGGTTCTCACTATTTCTTCTCGTTTAATGGACCGGAGAGGACGGAGTCGGATTCGGATTCCAGCGATGATGATGATGATGATGGAGGGAAGAATAAGAAGGGCTCTGGTAAGGCTAAGGGTAAGAGTAAGGGTAAGAGTAAGGGAAAAGCGGAGGACAGTAAGTTCTTGAACTATGGATTGACGATCGCGTCGAAAGGGCAGGAAGGCCTGGTGAATGAATTGGATGCGATTCTAGAGAAGTACAGCGCTTTTTCTGTGCAACAAGTGAAAGCAAAGGATGTGTCCCAGGGTGCGGTTATTGAGAATTTTTGGAGACTTAGATGTCAGTATTGCCGATTAAGTTGTGTGTTGATGAGGCGTTTATTTGTTATTGCAGGTGGGATATTGGATACGACACTTGCCAAGGAAATGTCTCCAGAGGAGTTGGAGAAGGCCGGACCAGAGGCAAAGAGAGTGATGGAAGCAAGGTCCACAGCATATTGGACGACATTGGCTCCAAATGTTGAGGAGTACAGTGGGACGGCAGCAAAGCTGATTGCAGTGGGTTCTGGCCAGTTGATTAGGGGGATATTGTGGTGTGGTGATGTTACTGTTGATAGGTTAAACTGGAGTAACGAAGTCTTGATGAAGAGAATCGCCAAGGGGGATAAGGATGCAGAGATTGATCAGAAGACCTTAAAGAGGCTTAAAAGGTATATGGCTGAAACAAAGTAGAAGCTATTTTCAAAATTCTTATCCGGTTCCTTACTATTGGAAGGCCGGTGCTTTTCACTTTTATACTACACTTGCAATGTTCAATCCATGAAATCACCCATCAAAAATTGAGGTAGCTTTCTACCAAAAAAATAGAGGTAGCTTAATAGGTATCGATACCTGAGCTTGTGGGTGAAAAGCTGAAAGTCCATTTATTTCTTCTTCTTTTTCTTCACCAAAATTGCTGCATCCATGTGCCATTTCTTATACATTAGTCGATTGATTAGGCTGTTGAGGCAATTGAACCGAAGTTTTGCATCGCCTGTGATTTTCAGTTGAAGTATCGTAGCTTTTTAACTTTTGGGATGGCACTCTCCAGATTTAACACGAGTAAGCACCGGACTAGTTTCTTTAGTATCTAGCAAACTCTAGACATCAATGAGATAATGTTTATATGTCAATGCATGTGTAGAAGCCACCGATTGGCGAATTCTGAATCATTTGGTGTGTCGGCATAGTGAACTTGGCAGCACATTTCTTCTTATAGATGTTGGCTAAGGCCATTTTCTTAAAATGTAATCTATTTTCTTTGCCTGCAGGGCCAAAAAGATGACTAGGATGACCGAGAAAGTAGCGATTGGTGTCCTATCTGGAGTTGTCCGAGTCTCTGGATTCTTCACCAAATCTGTTGCAAATTCCAAAGTGGGCAAGAAATTTTTTGGTTTACTTCCAGGGGAAATTGTCCTTGCTTCCCTTGATGGATTTAGTAAGTGAAGCCTTTTCCGCTACGCTTGTTCTGGTTATTTGTTATAGTGCAACGTTGACATGGTTGCGTATCTTGTGATTATACACTGAACACATTTATTGTCTCAAGAATTGCCTTCAATGGAACACTCTTTCTTTGAATTTCACTTCTATGACAACATATATCCATGTTAACAGAAAAAGAGAAGAAACAGCTCCTTGAAAAATTGGATTGTGCATTGTCATGTCAGGATTAGATTCATAATCTCCGGATGAAATGATCCCCAATATATGATTATAGAGGACCTTTTAATAGGTCCAAATTCTAACAGATATCTTCCTTGATCTTCTCGCAGACAAGGTTTGTGATGCAGTAGAGGTGGCTGGAAGGAATGTCATGTCCACTTCTTCCACAGTGACAACTGGTCTTGTCACCCACAAGTGAGTACTAATTGATTATTGCCTAGAGTGCAAATAAGAAGCTAATGAAGTAATGTATCAATGTGCATAGCTGAGGAATTTCCTTTCAGATGATACATATTATGAAGTTCTATTGTTGCAAAATGATCTTGATCCGTGGGCATGGCGTGACCAGACATTCTTTCAGACCTCCAAACGGATCTCAATTTCTCTGAATGAGAGTCAAGAAGATCCAATTTTTGTAAATATCTGTTGCAATAATTTGATTAGTATGTTCATTGCAGATACGGGGAACAAGCCGGCCAGGCCACAGAGGAAAGTCTTCATGCTGCAGGGCATGCTGTTGGAACTGCTTGGACAGTTTTTAAGATCCGGAAGGCACTTGATCCTAAGAGTGTCGTCAAACCTTCTAATATTGCAAAGACTGTGATTAAAAATGCTGCCGAGGATCTCAAATCTAAGAGCAAGAAGTCAAAGTGAATGGTCATGGTATATAATGGGGGTTGCTAAAATGTACGGCTCAGGCCATTGTTGCCTACGCTGTTTCTATATCGTTCCTGTAAATTAGATTCTGCTAGGTGAGCGGTTCCTTTTATTCTTTTTCACCTTTCCCTGTATTTGATTGATATCTTTTGGTTCTGGTGGTTGTTTGTAGGAACTGTAGGAAATAAATAGTTCAGTTCAGATCCATTGTTACGATTGTATATTGTGTCTGAAGAATTGTTTCTTTTTTCATATAGTTTGTCTTTGAAGAATATCTTGTTCAGTAATGAGGTATTCTCATTTGAAATGGACCATCCATCACTTTACTTGTATCAGCATCTGTCAATCCACTTGTATTTAATTATTCTGTCCTTGTTGGATCCCAGTTTAGACTTTTCACTCATTCCCTTTAATTAATGGGCCTTTATTCCACTTATTTTCAGCAACTGATGCAGCTTCCACTCTGCTTGTTCGGGTTCCGTTCCTCTCTGTTCTGCCTCGTTAGGTTAAAGTTATCCAAACATGAGCAGCTGAATAGGAATTACTTCGAGTAGGGACTCCAATGTGCTGAATCCATATGCTGTCTTAGTTTATGCCCGGGTCCCACCAGGAATCAAATTCTTGATTTGTTATGCTTACCTTGATCTTATATCTGTGGTTATTATTCGACCATTTTCCTGTGGGAGAACTGTCATTCCAATAGCAGGAGCTGATTGGTTGTCCGAAGCCAACCGGTGCTTTCAAAATATTAAATGCATGGAATGACAAGATACCCAACATGGTATGCTCCGAAGTTATCACCTTTGTCTTTGCTTTGTTTAGAGTGCTTAAAATACAGTCACCAGCTATAGGATGGTCCCAAGAGAGTTGTACAAATGGTTCATTTGTGGATCATAAAGACTACAATCTCCTTTTGCCTTTGTGTCAAGTTCAACTAAGATTATTAAGAGAATCCATCATTAGAATTCCACCGGAATCTCTTTTTACAGCATCTGTAGCCTGAATTTTATCATTTCTATCTGGTTCTGGTTGGTAGTCATGTTGATATTTGATCATTCAATTTCAGTTTCCATTTTGTCTTTAATTGATAACCAGTTCCATGTCGAAAGATGATATGGAGGTGTTTTGTTCAATTTTTATGCATAGTATAGTTTCCTAAATCATTCTGTGTGCAATAAAATATAAGAGGATCAGAGTCCCACTAACCTGAGTGGATTTAGTGGCACGCTAAGACCTAATCACTGGAGTCATGCTACTTGTGACTGAGAAGGCGAAAGAAAAAGAGATAAAAAGATGAAATAGAACGAAGTAAACCAATTTACAAGTCGTCTACTTGTGTGGTTGGTGACGTGGAGAGGCACCAAGATGGTTTTCTACAGGATGAACCTTGCCGACTCAATCCAAGCATTACACATTTTGCTATGAAACTATAAATTTATTTGTGCTATTGCGATGCTTTGTCCGTTTCTGCTGTCTAAAAGTTTCATTTCATCACCAAGATCAACTACAGATATGACTTTAATGTGTTTTCTTTTCCCTACTTGCTTTTATGCCTCAAATTTGTACAAGGCTTGTCTAGAGAAATAAATGTTATGCAGATGTGTTATCTTTTCCTGATTGCTGTGATAGGACAGCATTCTGTTGGACTAGAGCCGAATGAGACTAATTTGCACTTGTGATAGAAGAACATGGCATATGGTGCAAAGGAATGTGCATAGTTTTCTGCTTTTTAATTGATTCATGAACTCGATTGAAAAGAAACACGTGCTAATGGGGTAGTTTCGTAGAAGGGGAATAGAATAAGAAATCTGTCCACTTTAGAAATGTATGTTCATGGATTTGCTTTGCCTCCCAAAAGTGGGAGATGACACCTTTAGTGCAGCGAATTCAAACACGCAGACACAGTTCTCTCCATCTCTTCTTATCTTTCAGTTTTTTTTTTCATTTTTGTGTATGTGACTGACACAGCGTAAATTATGAGTAAACTTTTCTGAGAAATTCATAGTAAATCAGACTTAAAAGCAAGAAACCATGGAAATGGATTTCGGTGAGAGATCCGGATGTTCATCTCCTTCTTTAACCCCTATGGCTACACCCTTGAGGAAAGTGTTTGGCAGGATACCTGGATTGGCCGATGGTTGTACAAACGGCAGAATGGCCACGGGGAACAGGCAGGTTCCTCAACAGACAGATTCCCAGCAGGAAGAATTTCAGCATGCGAATTCTGACTGCTTGTCATCATACTACAGTGTCTTTGTGGCTCGTTTAGCCATCATGGTCTGTACATTTTCTGTGTTATTGAGTTTTACTTGCTCGGTTACCATAGTTTTCTCAATCTGTTATAAGTTTATGATATTCTGCAGGTGATGTTGACGATCTTAATTGGGTTACTAACTATATTAACCTGGCATATCACAAAGAGTTACACAGCAAAGTCATTGAACAACTTAGCCTATGGCCTTCGGTACGAGATTCTACAGCGTCCGGTATTGCGGATGTGGAACATCCTTAATTCTACAGTCGACATCACTACAGCCCAGGTGAAGTTATCAGAGTATATTATCCGGCAGTATGATAACTCCGTTACTCAGGCGGAACAAGTCGAGGTTGTTGCTCCAATCCTTTCTGTTTCTGTTCTGACTAGACGATTAGAATATGGTAAATTTTTTCTATAGGTAGATAAATTTTCTTTATGCTTCTGCAGCGTTATGAATCAATGAGAGAAGTGATGTGGGCGCTTTTTGCAAGCCGGAGAGCTCTTGATGCAATTACGATCAACTATAGGAACGGTTTCGTCCAGGCATTCCACCGAGATCACAGAAGTAACAATGCATACTATATATACTCAGATCTCACGAACTATTCGATTGGTGTGAGTGGATCATCGTCGGATATAAACATGGCTTCTCCACTTCAAGGATGGGACAATCAGTCGATTCATGGAAACTTGTCCGCTATCTGGTACCAGGAGCCTCTGGACCCCACAACAGGCGACAAGATTGGCAAAGCAAGGCAAATATTACCTGATGACCTGATTAACATCGCAGGCCTTTCGCAAGTCCCTGATGGCGTAGCATCATGGCATGTGGCAGTGAGCAAATACTCTGACTCGCCTCTTCTTTCAGCTGCTCTGCCTGTGTGGGATCCCGATAATGAAAGTATAGTGGCGGTTGTGGGTGTAACGACAGCGTTTTACAGTGTCGGTCAGTTAATGAGGGAGCTCGTCGAGTTGCACGGTGGACATATCTACTTGACCTCACATGAAGGATACCTGCTCGCTACTTCAACAAACACTTCTCTCCTGATTAATTCGACGAAAGGACCTGAACTCATGATGGCGGTCGATTCTCAGGAGCAGGTGATAAGCTTAGGAGCCCAGTGGCTGAAGAGGACCCATGGAAACAACTTTCCTACGAATCATGAGGTCCATGCCGAAAATGCAAGACTTGCAGACCAACAATATTACATAGACTCCTTCTTTCTGAATCTAAAGAGACTCCCTATAGTGAGTGGGGGGATGACCTTTCTGTCTTCCGTCTTCAATGAGAAAATTGTCCTAGTTTTCACAAGATATACTTGTTTTTCCAGGTGGGAGTTATCATCCTGCCAAGAAAGTACATAATGGGAAAGGTGGATGAAAGAGCGTTCAAGACGATGGTTATTCTTATATCTTCATCACTTAGCACTTTAGTGGTGGGATGCATCTGTATATTTTTGCTGACAAATGGGGTATCGAAGGAGATGAAACTAAGAGCCGAGCTGATCAGCCATCTTAACGCCAGGAGAAAAGCAGAAGCATCAAGCAACTACAAAAGTCAGTTTCTGGCAAACATGAGGTGTGTGGATTATTCTTCAGCGCTTTTGTTCCACGACTACTGTGTGTTAGCTTTGATATATGATATTAATATTTAATATTTCTTGTAGTCATGAACTAAGAACGCCAATGGCTGCAGTCATCGGATTGCTGGACATTCTGATATGTGATGATTGCTTGTCAAATGAACAGTATGCCACTGTAACCCAGATTCGAAAATGTTCAACGGCATTGCTCAGGCTGCTGAACAATATTCTTGATCTAAGCAAGGTCAACTTTCTAAGTCAACGCCGGAAGAAGACCATCACTGGACTTTCCATCAGAAACTACACTAATCAATCTTTATTTTACCCTTTAGGTGGAATCCGGAAAGTTAGTCTTGGAAGAAGCAGAATTTAATTTGTCGAGAGAGCTTGAGGGACTCGTCGACATGTTCTCAGTGCAATGCTTTACTCACAATGTGGAGACAATCTTAGACCTCTCTGGTATGATTCTAACGTGAGTGGTTGTTGCGAATTGCCCTGATTGTATTTCCTGTTTTATCATACCTCTATTTTCATATGCATTCTCGCAGACAACATACCGACGCTAGTCCTGGGAGACTCGGCCAGGGTTGTACAGATTTTTGCAAACCTTATCAGCAACTCCATGAAATTTACTACATGTGAGAGTCTACATGAACAATTGTCAGAAATGTGTGGGATTTGCTCCTGGAAATGACCTGAATGTTATCTTGTTATTTTTCAGCGGGTCACATCCTCATTCGAGGATGGTGTGAAGCTCCTGGCCTGTTGAGAGATTTTGTAAAGCCTCCTATAGATCAGAGGAAATCAACTCCTGCTTTCACACATCAGACAAAGATGAAGCATATAGGATGCCGAAAAAGAAGGGAATCCAAGAACCATAATGAAGTGACGCTTTGTTTCGAGATCGACGACACGGGTTGTGGTGAGCATATAATTTGGTCGTATATAGTAGCTTATGCATTTTTCCAGCAGAACTACTGACAGAAAGGTCACACAGGAATTGACCCAAGCAAATGGGAATCTGTTTTTGAAAGTTTTGAGCAAGCTGATCCATCGACGACTCGGTTGTAAGTATCAAGTTGCACAGATTCTCTCAATCGATGTGAGAAATAGCACAATGGCTGCCTGGGTCCGTTTCTTGATATTGGTTCATGGTATCTGCAGGCATGGTGGCACAGGTCTTGGCCTTTGTATCGTTAGAACCCTGGTAATAGACATCTATCTGAAGATAGACATACTAATGCTGCACGCAAAGTGACTTAAATAAATGAAAAATGATCGTAACACAACAATTACCAGTGATTCCTCTGTTCATTTAAATGACTTGTGATGACAGGTCAAGAAGATGGGTGGAGAAATCAAAGTGGCGAAGAAGAATGGGCCGGGAACTCTGATGAGACTGTATCTGGTCCTTCATACACCTGCTAGCAGCACTAAACAGAACATTCGTGCAAACTACGCCAAACACGATGTAGCAGTGCTACTTGCCGTTCCCGGGAGCATGAGCAGGTCTGTGATGTCTGGATGGTTATGCAAGAACGGAGTGTTCACACTCGAAGCATCTGAATGGAATGGACTGACTCAGATTATCCAAGAACTCCTACAATCAAACTCTGATACTGTCCCTCTTCAGAGTTTTGATAGGCAGTATGGACAAAAGTTCCACGGAATGAACGGCATAGATAATCGAGATGGGAAAGGCCTGGTCCTAATCATAGTTATAGATATTGGTTTGCTTGACTTGAGCACAGAGATATGGAAGGAACAGCTGCGCTTCCTAGATAAGAACTGTGGAAGAGCCAAGCTGGCATGGATGCTGAATCACGACACTTCCAATGTCGTGAAAATGGAATTGCGGAAGAAAGGGCATCTGTTGATGATCAACAAGCCGTTGTACAAGGCAAAGATGATTCAGATTCTCGATGCTTGCATTAAAGAGAGAAACTCAGAATCCTTGAAGATTAATCACTGCTCTACCAGTTCTGCTGCTAAATATTGTCCACCTGAAAGCCTCCTCGAAATTGATGCAGTGCAGTTCGACGGTGGAAGCTCAGATGACTCATCTATCGAGTTTTCAGATTTGAGAAAAGAAGATATTAATGAGTCTGGTGACAGAACCTCGAGTCACTGCAACAATGAGGAACGCAAGATTACTTGCAACAAGAGAGTCTCACCGCTGCAACGGTCAGTGCGTTCTAATTCATGTGTGGCCAAGGAATCTCTGGATGGCCTCCGTATATTGCTCGCAGAAGACACACCAGTGCTCCAGAGAGTTGCCTCTATAATGCTCGAGAAGTTGGGCGCTCGGGTGCTTGCCGTGGGAGACGGGCTACAAGCAGTCAAGGCGCTAAACTGCGAGCTGGACGCAGACGACACAGCATCAGGGCAGTACCTGTCCAATGAGACGAGGATATCCCTAGCGAAAATGCAGTTTCAATCCTTCGACCTCATCCTGATGGACTGTCAGGTAAGGAGCACTTGCTCGATTTCAACCCATCCCGGAATCGACAATCAAACCGTTTAGTAGCAATCCTCGTCCTCTGTCTATCCTGCAGATGCCGAAGATGGACGGGTACGAGGCAACAAAGCTTATCCGGAAATTTGAAGACGGTACGGGGATGCACATCCCAATAGTGGCACTGACGGCACACGCGATGTCCTCGGATGAAGCCAAGTGCTTGGAGGTCGGGATGGATGCCTACCTGACGAAACCGATCGATTACGACCTCATGGTATCCACAATCCTGTCTCTTACTAGGAGGAAGGACACAACCGACGAGGAATAAAGGCACTCTTTGTAAGAATCTTTTTATAGATAAGCGGGAAGGAGTCTAATCTAAATCCGGTGTCGCTTTTCATGGATAGCCTCGGTGGTTTATATAAGCAGGCCCACCAACTCGGACTTAATTGAACCCGATCCAACTAATACAAAGATCTGGGGAAACAAATGAGGGTCAGGCCCACCAACCTCGCGAAGAGGACAAGAGAGTAATTTTTTCATACCCCCCCGGTTGCCTACCAAAATAGAATAGCGAAGGAATTTTTTTGCATTTCTTGTTCGTCAATCCAGAGAGTTTAGGAAAAGGGAGTTAAAAGGGAGAAGGCAGAGTGGAATTTTGAGTGCTAATAAAGAGGAAGAGAGGGAGGAAGGAGGAGATGGCGAGGTACGACAGGGCGATCACTGTTTTCTCCCCCGACGGACACCTCTTCCAGGTTGAGTACGCCCTCGAGGCCGTACGCAAGGGCAACGCCGCCGTTGGCGTCAGGGGTACTGACACCATCGTCCTCGGCGTCGAGAAGAAGTCCACAGCCAAGTTACAAGACTCCCGGCAAGCCACTCTCCTCTCCCTTTCGCTATTTTTCTTCTTCTTTCCTTGTTTGTCTTAGGGCTGCGTCAAGCTGGAGCGCGGCGGATCGGAAATGTGGAATATTTATCTATTTATTTATTTCGGGTTGGAGTGGGTTTTGATAAGGGTTTCGGGAAGGTGTTGGGATTGCTGGGTTGATCTGGGTTTAGGGTTCCGGTGGGTGTGGGCTTACCGTGTGTGTTAAAATTATGGATCTTGATTTCGCGATTGCAGCCCGAAGCGGATAGGGAACTGTTCTTCCGCAATTTTTTTGTCTCTTGACTGTGGAAGTTGATTATTACGATAGTCATTTGCTAGATGGGAATGAAGAATGGAATCGAAGAATGTACATCCTTTTGAATTTTAGTTTTTTATTGTTTAGCAGGGGCTGTTGTGTTGGTCTGACGCTGATTAGTTTTGGCTTAATGTGTGCGACCAGGCGCTTGCTGGAGTCTAATTTTTAATTTGCTGAAGAATGTGGATGCTGTTTGTGTAACACCCGCTAGCGATGCTCATCTGTGGTATACTGAGATTTTGTTAGGGCAATGAATTTAGAGTTGCAAGTGAAATGGACCCATTATCTGTTTCTGTTGGTGTGAAATCTTAATCCCCTCCATGTGTTCCTTGGGGTTTTAGATTCTTGGTTGCTAATAGTGCCCAAAAATCATCACCAAAACATTGGTTTCATTTTTTTATTAGTGAGATCCGTGTATTAATTATAAGAGGCGTTGTGCACACAATGGGAGGATTTTTCAACTCACATTTAAAAGAAAACGAATTTTATGGATGCCTCTTACCCAGAAAAGCTAATGTTGCCCAGCCAAAATACTCGACGCCCGGAAGTCTACAATTTGTTATTGAAGCTTCATTATGTGGATTTTTTTTTATGAAAAGGATACTAGTGAAGTGGAAAAAAAATCCCTGCAAGAAAGAGCATTCATTGACGATGCATTTGAGTTGAGTATTGATAAAATAATGGACATTCGATTATTTTGAAGGTTGATTTTTGGCACTAAATGTGCTTGTAAGTGACAGGAATAATTATGCTGGGCTTGGAATAGTAAAACCAGTCCCGTTTGTGTGTTTCTATGCTACCTCCTCAATATTAACTCTTCCTGTTGTGATTGTATTGGATTTGCCTTGAGTGCTCTCTTTTCTCATGCAGGTCTGTCAGGAAGATCGTGAACTTGGATAAGCATATTGCACTTGCATGTGCTGGTCTAAAAGCAGATGCCCGTGTTCTGATCAACAGGGCACGGATTGAATGCCAGAGTCACAGACTTACGGTTGAAGATCCCGTGACCGTTGAGTATATTACTCGGTACATTGCTGGCCTTCAGCAGAAGTACACACAAAGTGGAGGCGTTAGACCATTCGGGCTTTCCACACTAATTATTGGTTTTGATCCCTACTCTGGTGCACCGTCATTGTATCAAACAGATCCATCTGGGACATTCTCAGCATGGAAAGCGAACGCCACTGGCAGAAACTCCAACTCAATTCGTGAGTTCCTGGAGAAGAATTATAAAGAAACTTCTGGTCAGGAAACCGTGAAGCTCGCGATTCGTGCTTTGCTGGAGGTAAGTTAATTATGCTTTTCTAGACATGATGGTTCAACCATGCTCGTTGTTCATGATCCAGCTTCAGGTCGTTGAGAGCGGTGGAAAGAACATAGAGATTGCTGTGATGACAAAAGAGGATGGCCTGCGTCAGCTCGAGGAAGAGGAGATCGATGCCATCGTGGCTGAGATCGAGGCTGAGAAAGCAGCTGCCGAGGCTGCAAAGAAGGCTCCTGCTAAGGACACCTGAATTTTCAGGGTTTAGTGTTGTCTTTGGGTTTCTTCCTATGCCTGTCTGATTCGAAATGGAGACTTTCTTTGTTACCTTTTTACCAGTTCTATACTCAAAGCGGACAAGTAAACTCCAGTGATGGAAAAAGGGGTATTATTTTAAGTGCTGATTCATATCCATTATCTATGTCTTGTCTTGGAAATATTGATGATGCATATACTGTTGTTCCGGAGAATGATGTGTCTGTCCTTTACTTTTTTACATCTTTGCTGGTCATGCTTTACCATGTCCTTGTACCAGGAACAAAATGAAAAATTATTGGCCCATGCAGGTCTCGAACCTGCGACCTTCGCGTTATTAGCACGACGCTCTAACCAACTGAGCTAATAGGCCTTGTTGTTCCTTCTGGTGTAAAATATTTTTATAATTACAACAGTACCGGCAACATCCAGCTTGCGAAAGTATTAGTATGATGCCGTCCAATTTGCCCTTGACCACATTCCCCCTTCCCCTGGCCCTCGGTGCCTCCGGGGAGCGAGGTCAGGTAGAATCATCCCTTAACTGCTCGTAAAGATGGTTGATTCGTGAAAGTGTGTTATGATGATGACCCAGAATATTATTTTTTTTCTGGGAACAGTTAGTTTATGCTTAAAGTTGGGATCTTTACCCGGTTTGCTTGTCGGCATAGGGATGGTAATTGTCCTTAACGACCCAGAAATCAAACAAAAACCAGAAGTAAGATTCGACACGGAAAGAAACTGCAAAGATTTTTTGCAATTTCGATAATGGAAGATGATGGGGATCTCAGCAAGGCATCACTTCGATGGAAGATCCTCCGGAAAGCCCTTGATCCTCGTCGTCCTCTTCCTCTCTCCCGTTAGTCCCCTTCGTCCATTGACGTGCTTAGTTGGTTGATTGCTTTTTTTTTTCTCTCGCTGTTACTGATTCTGCATCTTCTCTGACGAATGTTAGAAAATGGGCCTCAGCCTGATCTGGAGAGGGTGTCGAGAAGAACAGCCTGCGGGTTCAATTTGATCTCTTTTGAGGTTGTTGCGGGTGATGATGCCAAGATCCATGGGGCTGACTCTGTTGGCGCTAGGGATGTCACCGTCTGCTACAAGTTGCCGGCTCCCAGGTCTACAGAGCTGCTGTTAACGTGAGCTCTCGAAAATTCAAATCATTGCTGGGAGGTTCTTGTTGTGCGGCCATGGGAATGAGTTGCCTGTTTCACTATTCTTTCGATTGCTTTATTTCTGAGTTTTTCGCCCTGCTTATAGTTGTAGAGTTTATGGATTTGGTAATTGTCTGCTAGAAGGTGATGTCTGAATCTGGGAATTGCTGCAGCCAGCGACAGGACAACCATGCTGATCTTCGGGATTTTGGTGTGTGTAACCAGTATAATATAGACAACACGGGACTCGTCTGTGAGTTCTCAGTTCTTGATAAGCCTTCATTAATCCAAATTCCAACTCGTTAAGATATAGACATTGCTCTTCGTTTATATATCCAGACCTTGGTTGATAGAGTGCTTCAAATGGAAGAACTATTTGGATTCAGAGTCTTTATGAGAATGAGAAATTTGTGGTTCCACAATTGACATTTTAGATGCAACTCCACTCTAGTATTTGGCCAAGACTTTTTTTTTCTCAGACAGAGGTATCATTTTGGAAAGATCTTGAAACATGGTTTTATTGGTCAGAAGTATCACTCTCCAAATCATTGCTGCAGGTCCTTGGCCATCGGAGGAAGTGCTTGCTTATTTCTGCTTGTCGCATTCTGACATGTTCCGGTAAGTTGGCAATAAATATCTGGCTTGTTTCTTTAACTATTCTCTCTGAAATGAGCCACAGTATCAAGTATAACTTAGTCTGGCATTTGTGGAAAATTTCCCATAATTTCTGAGGATGATTGCCTTTAGGAGCCTACTTAATCTTCCAGGTCAAGAAGAGTTATTGAGCTTGGTTCTGGGTATGGCCTAGCTGGATTAGTTATTGCAGCAGCAACTGAAGCGTCAGAAGTAGTAATCTCCGATGGAAATCCTCAAGTTGTTAATTGTATCCTTTGTATTTATTTATGGAGATTAGTCATGTACCATTAAACTACTGAGAGAATTTTCACTTTGGTTGTCCTAGTAAAGCTTATCGCTCTAGCTCTGTCGTGTATCTGTTCCTTAACCTGTGGGTATCATCGTTTTTCTTAATATCTAGACATCCAGAGCAATATAGATGCAAACTCGCATCACTTTTCCGGAACAGAAGTCTCGCCGATGATGCTGCACTGGAGCCAATCTGACATTTCAGGGGTCTCCAACAGTTTCGATATCATCGTCGCCAGCGATTGGTAAGTCTGCTGGTTTTTCTGCTTTTGAAAAAGATGGATTGGTATTCACTTGCGTTGATATGAACAGCTTGGTCATGCCGATCCTTCTTGTTTTGTAAGATCAATTCAAAATGTGTCATCCCCTGCATATTTGCTTCAAAATCTGTGACGTGGAATCTTTCTAGTGCAGCACTTTCTTCAAGGAGTTCCACTCTGACCTCGCAAATATCATCAAATGTCTGTTGAAGAATCAGGGTCCATCAGAGGCTATACTCTTCAGTCCTAGAAGGGGAAACTCCCTGGACAAGTTTCTTGACATAGTCTGCAAAAGTGGCTTAAGCTTCAGCGTCACAGAGAATTACAATGAGAAAGTGTTTAGGCAGCACTGTGACTTCTTGAATGGAAATGTATCCTGGCCCGGTTACGAGAAAGACCATTGTTATCCACTACTAATCAGAATCACTCGCTGAGATGTTTGTGATGTTCAGCACCATGTATTTGTAAATTTGAAGAGATGAGCAAGTATTGTTTTGCTATCTTGAACTTTTGGGATTCTTCTCCATTTTGGTGTCAAGAAATAATTGTTTCTGGTAGTTCAGACCGGGTTTGCTTGTGGACCGGAAGCTTATGCTCATCATTGCAGCAATATGAAGTTTTTGGCCAGGAATCAGAACTTCTCGAATTGTTTTCCTCTACATTCAACCAGTATATACCAAGCTCGGCAGGAGACACAAAAATTGCCCGTGCCTCCTTGTTCACGAGCCGAGGACAAATGAATTTCTCTACAAATGTTGTCTGAATGACAGGAGAATGGAGGAAGTGGCTACGAAACCGAATGCGAGTAGGACAGAGGTCGGAGGTTGGTTCCTTCTTGAACCAGAAAAGGCCAGATCGGCCAACCAGTTGGCTGCATATGATGTCTGCTGAACAGGTATGGCTGGATTGGTCCCTGATAGCAATGATCCCGGGTGGTTGTTAGTTGGGGTGGCCGGAGTGGATGCTGTGCCTCTTGCAGATTTTATGCTGTGGATCACAGAGTTCTAACATCATATTTTGCTTCAACTGAAAACATTCAAGTGGTATTTAATCAGGCAGAACTTGGATCAAATACCTGGGAGAATTCGGGCAGAAGGTGATGGTGTAATCAGCGCCAGTGCAGGTGAATGTGCTGGTCGCATCATCGTAGGCGTAGCTGTAAGATCTAGGACATGCTGCCTTGAAGATCTGTGAGTACAGCGATGGCTTGCAAGAAGAAGGCGAATTGTATTCGCCGCTGCAGCAGTACTCCGGGCTACCGAAGGCCTCGCAGGCACTCTTGCACGCCGCCCCTCCACCTGCCCTCAGCTCCTCGGGACACTTCCTGTTGAGATCCGTCACGCAACCAGTTGACTCGCACGCGCCTGATCCCCCAGTTCCTTCCACTATCATGGGCAGATTATACCCATCAACGAGACTGACATCATAAAAGTCCTTGGAGGACCCCTTCCCCAATGTAAACTCAACCAGAGTCGCCGGAGGTGCAGCCCCACCACCATTGCACTCGACTTCACCGGAGCCACAATCCCCAGTGGAGCACGAGCCGCGGCCCGTGCCATCGAAACTGCACCCGGACCTGCCCCAAAACCTCCCCGACCATCCGCTTGGGGCAGACACGGTGCGGGACCCTGATACACTAAGCTCGAACCCGGTGGTTTCCAGCGCAGGGCTCCCGGCGCCGGACAGGGTCCCTGGCCACACCGGGAAATCACACCTGTTGATGAACGTGAAGGTAGTCCCAAAAACTACACCTGAAAATGAAAAGAAAAACAGATGACAGAAAAAGAAAATGTCAGGTCAGGACCAAAACCTATGAACAAACTCAGGATCATGCAATGCAACTTCAAAACATTCGTCACATTTACCTTCAAAAGTCAACAAAAGAGTGAGGCATAAGTAGACAGCATTCATTTTCATTACATAAAAATTTTCCCAATTTCTTTTCTTTCTAAGATCAATGGAATATCGAACTTCTTTCAGTGAAAGTACCCCAAAGAAAGAGATGAGACCCGGCAGATGGAGCTCCGAAATATTAATCGCGATCGCAAGAAATTCTAGGTCTGTGAGAGAGGGAGGGAGGGGGAATCTTAACCTGCTTCATGCAGTGACTATTTATATACAAGAATTTTGGTGAAATCTGTTGCTTAGTCTCTATACAATACTAGCCGAATTGTACTGACTAAAGTTTGGTCGATGCTTGCGTGGCATGATCAATCAAAAGTTTGTTTTGGGGCTCGAAAAGATAGAGGGAGAGAAAAAGGAAGATGCTTCATCATGGTGTCATGTCAAATATTATGTTGACAGACCAGATAATGATGATTATTGTCCCTATTAGACAACCCCAAAAAGGTTGCATGATTCCGAGTCATCGAAATGATTGATTCGTTCACGGCAACATGGCTTAAGACATAAGTCATGATGTAACATTCTTTGCATCCCCTCCTTTACTTTTAGCATTATCCTACCGTGTCATTCATTTAATCCGCATGACTTGTCCGATAAACTATAACCTAGGACTTTGTTGGGACCATAATCACGTGAATTTTTTTGTTAATTGCATGAATGAAGACCATCATGGATTGGATTCTCGTATTAACAATGATCACAATAACAACAAGATACAATATCTAATTGTTTTAAGCGAATGATTGAATTCCAATACATGGTAAACGCCAATGAAATCCATTCATTAACGTAAGCTTTACATCATGCTTTTGCCCAACAAAAAAGTCGTTCGGACAACGCCACATGGGGATGATGTATGAATAGCACTGAGGACAAACAAACGAGGGCTAATGTCCTGATGAAGTTTTGTTGTCAAGGGCAACCTTTTTTTTCCCCTAAGCCCCCCTCCACATGAAGTCCACTCACTTCTATTTCTTACCTCACACCACGACTCTCTCTCCCCATGAACTTGTTCCGACGATGAGTCATACATACCTTTGAGAAGAAGAAAAAGACGAACCAATGAATGTCACGTTCCCATAAACTGACTTAATAACCTCCACGTTCCCCTCCACCCCCTATTGTCCCTAAACCAATGGCAAAGGAATATTTTCCGACACCTACCGATGATGTTTTGGTAAGAACAACATGCGACCCACTACCACCCTCCCCTCCTCAAAGAGCTTGTTCCTTCATCCATTCCTTATCTTCCTCTCACAACAAATTTTTGAGTAATGTAAGGTTTCGGTCGGCAAAGGCCGTGAACACTTTTTCTTTTTGTCTCATGGAAATTGACGATGCTTTTCTGCCCATGTATTGGGGCATGTTAGTGAGGTGTAAAGAAGGATTGGATAGGGTTTTTTTTCTTTCTCCTTCCACTTTGTTTTCATAAAGGGCTCTCTTTCTATTCGTTCCACTATCTCCTACCATTACTACTACTACTACAACAACAACAACAAACTAAAAGGATGAACTTATACTTAGAGAAATTCAAGCCGACAAATACAGAATGATATTGGGCATCAAAAAGCAATCGATGCAAATGTGGAGAATTGATTGTGGGGGGTTATTATGGCACTTGTCGAATTATGATCAGCGTGCCGGTCGGTCGGCACATGACGATACTCTCGAAAACGTGTCGTGACTCGTGTCTGATTGTTTGTTGATACACCGGAGGCCATTTTCGGACAGGGGTTGATATTTTATCTTATTACCAAAAGAACGTCACCAGCAACAGTTAACTATGGAATCCTCCTAAACCTGGAGGTGGTTGGTTAAACAAGTGACTTCTGTTCATGTGTTCACATCAGTTGGTAAGAAAAAGAAACAGCCGTCTCCTTTACAAATATTTTTTCCTCGATTTTTTTTTTATTAAAAAAATCTCTTCAATCATTAGCCAGCTTCGTATAGTTTAATTCGAACATCACCCCACCCTAATCCAAGTGTATGAAATTGAATAATACTTTTCGTAACTTCAAGGCAAAGATAAATAATCCCATTTCCCGATTGTGCTTATCGACTAAACTCCTCCTCCAATCCTTCCCCAGTAATCAGACCAAAACAAATACTTCTCCTTTTGTTTTTCTCCTCTGTCGAAATAACAAATTTATCTAAGCCTCCTCTAACTAAGCTGAAGACTTGTCCACGGCCGAAAACCCTAAATATAACTAATCTCTGCCCTCCACGTGGCACGTCGCCCCATTTTTTCGAACATTAAACAAAATGTCCGGACGGAGTTAGTGTGAACGAATTCGGAAGCCAACTGCCAAAACTGCCGCCAAAGCCACGTAGGCAGCGGTTGAAGCGGGCCTGTCTTGAGCGCGACCCGCCGAGGAAACTTGTAGCTCGCCATTACCTGCCGCTGCCGGTGCATCGGTCAGCGTAGCCGCCACAGGGTAATCTGTCGCGGCCCTTATGCTGTAATAAAAGAGATCAAGTAGTTTTGGTTCGCTGTTGCCGGTGGTCCGAAATGTTTGTGATGTAATTTAGGACAATTTTGTGGATGATTGATTACCTTGTTGAGGGCGACGGGCAGAAGGTGATGACGTAGTCAGACGCCGCACAGGTGAAGGTGCTGGTCCCGTCATCGTATGCATAGCTGTATGCCTTTGGGCATGCGCTCTTGAAGAACTCTGAGTACGCACTTGGCTTGCACGTGCTCGGCGTCGAGTAAGACCCGCTGCAGCAGTACTGTGCGTCACCAAACGCGTCGCATGCGCTCTTGCACGCCACGCTCGTGCCGTCACTCTCCACCTGGAGCTCCTTCGGGCATCCTGGGTTGAGGTCTGCCGTGCATCCCGTGATCGAGCAGTTCCCACCCGTCCCGCCCTGCGGGGCGACCAGCATAGGGAGGTTGTATCCGTCAACGAGGCTCACATCATAGAAGTCGAGCCCGTCAGCTCCGTCGAGGGTGAACTCGGCAAGCGTGGCTGGGGGAATAGCGCCCGCGCCCGAGCACTCCACGGTGGACGAGCCGCAGTCGGCGGTCAGGCAGGTGAAGAGCCCGGTGGTTGCGTTCTGCGCACACGAGGTCCGTCCCCATATACGGCCTGACCAGGAGGCGGGGAAAGGTAAAGCAGAGGATTGACCTGGCTGGAGGGCGAAGCCTGTGGTGGGAGGCTGCTGGGTTCCGGCGTTGGAGAGGATCCCAGGCCAGATCGTGTAGCTGCACATGTTGACGATCGTGAATGTCACCGACTCCGCACCTGCAACAACAATAACAACACCATCACTCAAAATCCACTATGCGAATTCTGGCATAACAACATCCCAGACAGGGGGAAAGAACGTCGCGTAGAATTTATACCTCGTGAGTAGACGAACAGGATGAAAACAGGGAAGAACAACGTTAGCAGTCTGTAACGGCGGGCATGATGTCCTAATGCAGACATTTGAGACAATCTGAAAAGTCAGTACTCCCGCAACCCAATCAGAAGGGTGTAGTCTAATCTTAACGGGGGATTTAGGGGAAGAAGGATGGTGATTATTTCCCGGTACCTTGGTCTGTGTTGTGTCTCCGGTTGGGTAGGAAATCGAGGAGACACAAGTTAGGAATTTAGGGGAGAAGTATGCGATGCAAATACTAAACACCAAGTTTTGGGTATTTTTATAAGTTACAAAAAACATGACCCCCTCCCTCCCCCTCTGGATCACAATAAACTTGTTTGGCTGAAGGGCGTGTCGGGGGGTCGCCACCGACGAGGCGTGTCACGGCACGCGCAACTCCAATGAGACTTGATCTAGTAATTTTGATCATAATACCCGGGAGTTTATTCAGTCAAAAGAAGCCGAGATTCAAGTAATTGGATAGTTAACAGCTACTTTAATTTAACCTGAAGTGGTGGATCGGTCAACAAGTCAAATGTCTTACGTAAGTGCCTGCTCGGATGCCTTTGTTTGTTTGTGATTTCATTACAGCCGACTGTAATTTCATCCAATCAGCTGTAACGAGGGATCTCCCTTTCACCTGTTCGTGTGTTCTTTCATGGCTGCTAAGAGCTACAGCATGTTTTCTTAGCCCCCTCACCTGTCCTTGTCCCAGCATATAATGGGATTTCTGTGTGTTACTGTATTTGGGAATAAAATATTAGGTTGCTGTTATATATGAGATGAGATACACAAATGTTGTAATGATCCGAGGTTGTCCTAATAGACCTCCACATTCCATTGCTCCGATTTCTTCAGCTGCCTCTTGTACTCGACCCAGTCAATACCTGCGAAATACGTAAATCTCAGGGGCGGACGCGCGTCGCGAGTAGATTGAGATAGGATCCGCGAGAAGGGATTTTTTTACCATCCTTGGCTGCCAGTGAGACCATTATGTCGTCGATTCCCTTCTCCATTCCCTTTAGCCCGCACATGTACACGAAGGTGTTGTCCTTCTTCAGCAGCTCCCACAGTTCCTCCGCGTACTGAGCCATCCTCGTTTGGATGTACATCTTCTCACCCTTCTCGTTGGTTTGCTCCCTGCTCACTGCGAAGTCGAGCCTGAAGTTCTCTGGGTAATCCTCCTTCATCTTCTCAAACTCCTGCCACGACAGTATCAAATGGGGAACCGTTACTTCTCTAGGTTGTTATACTCAGCCCCTCCTCGAGGATTCTAACTGTTGATTTGTCGCGTTACCTCCTTGTAGAGGAGGGAACTGCTCGTCGGGACACCCAAGAATAGCCAGGCCAGCCCATTGAACTGCATACAGAATGGTACGATCATACAAAAAGATCAACTCTGTCATAACTCTTGTGCTGCGTTGAAGAGACTCCTATGGCATCAGTGTTTTAGACATTCCAAACCTTGTAGTCGTCGTGCTTCTCGAAGAACATCTTCCACAGGAACGATCTGAATGGAGCGATTCCTGTTCCCGTCCCAAGCTGCCCAACACACCGACAACTAAGTAATCTAAAGCAATGCCTCTGCGCCTGAAAACATTTACACGTGGCTCGAAGAAGAGCATACCATGATGATGGTAGCATTATGATCTTTTGGCATGAGCATTTCCTTTCCCACAGGTCCAGTTATTTTCACTTCCGATCCGGGTTTCAAGTCACCTGAACAAATGGATCAGTATATATATCAGGAACCGAACAAGAAACATGAAAGGAGGCCACATCGGAGTCGTAACAACATAGCCTCACACAAGAAGTTTGAGCAGACTCCCTTCACGATTTCTCCATTCTCATTCGTGTAGACCAGCCTCTTCACGCACAGAGAAACCTGCCCATGTGCCCGCCGCGAATTCCATCAGCATTACGTCATTTCATGACATTCGTTTCGAGGGGCCAGCTAAATGGATAGAGCGAAAATGAGGGGACAGGCTCACAGTCTTGGAGTCGCCAAAATCGCCGAGAGCACTGCTCGCGATGGAGTAAAGCCTGAGCTTGTGAGGCTTCCCATTCTTGTCGATACCATCGGGGATGACCCCGATCGACTGGCCTTCTCTGTAAGGCACCTCGCCTGGCAAAATTAAGCGAACCGATCAAGCAATCAAGCCCACAGGGCGGGTCCTAGAATCGAGCAGGCGAGCATGGCAAAGCGAAAGCATAGTACCCTCGGTGCTGAAGACCATGTGCCAGGTCTCGCCAGGGGCATCGTCGCCAGTGATCTTGGTGTTGAGGAGGCACCGCCCGATGTAAGGGTTCTTGGGCTTGAACTTGTTGACGATGACCCCTTCCTCATTCTTCTTGGAGACCTTCTCGACCTTGGCAGGCGCCTCAGTAGTCACCTGAGCCCTCACGACGGTTATTCTGGACACTGCCCCTGCATCCTTCACCTGGACGGCCCCCTGATGAAACGGGAAGGGGAGCTTTCTAGGGGTGATCCGATAGGAAACAGGGGAGAGGGAGGTTCTGGGATGGAGGGAGGTGGAGTTGGAGGAGGGAAGGGAGACGGAGGCAGTGACTGCCGTGGCCGAGGTAGCCATAGCCGGGGTCGGAGTAGGGGTTTGTTACGACGTTCTAGGACTAGGACAATGGAATGCCGGGAGGGGGGGAAGTATTATTGAGAAGGGTTGGCGGTAGAGGGATTGGCTTGGGTGAGTTGTGTGTGTGTGTGTGCGTGCGCGTGAGTGTTGGCAATTTGGGTGGAGGAGGAGAGGAGTAGCGGCAAGATCACAATCGCATGTTCCAATTTTTCTTTCTATCCGGATAAGTCTTTTGTCCGTCCTCTTTAAGGTTTGTAATGAAATGGATTGCTATATCACGTTTCCTTATTGGGCCTGGAGTTCAATTCGAATATCCTGAAAAAACCAGGAACTGGGTCTTCCTTGTCTGGTGACGTTCAAGTTCAAACCCGATGAAAAAGTCTGGGATCTTACCTCGAGTTAAAGTTCAGTTAGTTTCATGACGTAAATGCAGATGACGATGGTTAAATCTTTGATTAGGACATGAAATTATTACCAGTGGTACGAATACGGGCGAATACGGACAGAGGAGCATGTACCAATCTTTTTAAAATGCTCCTTTTCTCCCTTAAACAAATTTGGGGTTCGCCCTTTTCTTCAATCCTACCCGATCGGCAAATATGGCTTTGGGGTTCGTACTCCGTTCGGCAAGTAACATGTTTCAATCCGATACCGCAATCTAATTTTATCGTTCGCGCTATTTTGAGTACCGTTCGGATCTCATTATTTGCGCAATCTGACTTGTCTAAGTGAATGACGTGGATATTGTCTGAAAACATGTTTTGACAATTAAATAAAATGCTAAATAAATGAAAGTGACTTGAAACGAAGAACACTCGTATATTTTAAGAAGTAGTTAGCATTCACGTTATAAATGTGATTCTTGTAGTTATTGTATGACAACATCCTAATTTAAATAGAAATTAAATTGGCAATTAACTCTTAATTGATGTGGCGTTATTTTGATTTAAATTTTTATAACTATTTATTTTACTTATTATTTACCACTGTCATATTCTAAAAACTTAAAAAAACTCGTGTTTGTTTGGAGAGTAATTCAAAGCTAATCCACATGGCGGCGAGTTTTGTTGGATTAGTGGGATTTATAAGTTGAGGCGGCCGCCCAAAACATCATTTTGAGTTAGACTGTCCCGAAGTTGTCGTTCCAAACTGCCAACTTCGAGAGAGAACGGAGAATCATTCGATTGAACCCTCCCACAGAAAAAAAAAAAAAAAAAACTATGGTGGGGAACGTGTCCTCGGATGGAGATGCTGGCAAATAGCTGGAGTTATACGTAATCCTAAAAAAATAATAATAATCAAAATAAAATAACATTAGACCGGTTCCCAAATGATAAGCTAAAGCTTACGATTCTTTTTTATTATTTTTTTAAAATTTTTTTTGGGGGAGTGGAAAAGGGGTTTGACTTGTATATCAACAATAACATCAACATTGCTATTATTACAAGCAGCAGCTCATTTGAGAACCCTCTGACCTTCCACAACTCATTAATTTTTACCAAATCTTGCAAACAAACATCAAACGAAAGCAATGACCTCATCTGCCGGCGGCCACTTCCATGATCCCAAACTGTCTCAAACCCATGCCATTTCTTGACGTAATCACCCTTTTGGTTAGGAGGATTAACAAGAGTCCCTCCCAAGTGAATTCCCAGGTCCAGGCCAGTTTATTACACAATACAATACAACCACCCAAGACTGTCCCTTTTTTCGTGTGTTAGTCTTACAACATAGACCCCCAAAAAAGAATGAGAATTTGTAAGAAAGGAATGGAAGGTGAGACTAAGATTTGCAGGAGGATTTCCATTACTGACTGTGACAACAATTGGTGGGGGAGGAGGGAGAACAAATGTACAAAGAAGTAAGTGGGGGTGGTGGGTCGCTGGTTTTTGCTTGTTTTGTTCCTCCTCCTCCTCCTCATCAATGGAACGTCATCCCTCTCGATCCTCTGGACTGGTAGAGCTCAAGCTTGCTCTTAGCCTCCGCCAGCAAACCCTCCATCGCCTCTTCCTGCGCCATGTGCCCCTGCTTCGACGCCCATTCCAGCACCGTCAGCGCCTCTGTCCTCGCCAGGTCCTCGCTGTCTGGTACGTGCTTCGCCACATAGCAGAGCAGGGTGAGGGCCGGGATCTGGGCTAACTGCTCCCCTAGGTACACGAGCTGCACCAGGTGCTTCGCTCCCCCTGCCTCCAGGATCGCCCTCGAGTGGTCCAGGTGGAGGTAGTTGTCGGTGCAGGCGAACTTGGCGAGCGCCAGGCAGGCCTCCCGCGACACCTCCGCTTCCCTGTCATCGAGGAGGCGGACGAGGGGCGCGATCATCCGGGTTTCCGTGGCCTTGAATGTCCGGGCGAGGTTCCCCACTGCCTTTATGCATGGGATGAGGAGTTCTGAGTCCGCCTTGTTGACGATCGTGAGGAGCTGCTCGACCACGGCCTTGCACGCGGGGGAGTTGGGCTTGAATGCGGACCGCCTGAGGTCCGCATCCTTCTCGGCCACCGTGGTGATCTCCATCAGGGCCATTGCGGAGTTGTACCGCACCTCCTCGGACCCCTTCTCGAGGAGAACGGCAAAGCACAGTAGAGCTCGAGATTCCGTGATGCTGCGGCAGATCAACGAGTTTCCCTTCGCGAGATGCCAGAGGGCTCTGGCGGCCATCGCCTTCATTCTGGCCTTGGTCGCCGGATCCTCAAGCTCTCTGCCTTTCAGGTTGACTCCGCTGATCGAATTGCTCGAGTGGTGCCTGGTGTGCCCGGGGACAGTCCCGATCAGGTTATGACTTTGCCTAGCCGGGGTGCTGTTGCCGTTCATGCCGTCTTCCTCGGCAACACCATTGCTTGTCTTCTTGGCATTGTTCAATGCCATCGTGTGAACGACCACATTGTGCATCTGATTGGCCCTGTCGTTTCCCAGTGGGTGAGGTACCGGCCGCACCGGCCTGCTGTCCTCGTGGTGGTCAACCAAGCTGAGCTTCCCGTTGACTTCCATATCCAGACTAGGGTTGACCCCGTTCTTAGCGCTGCTAGCAAGGACCACCGCATGCATGGACGTAGCCTTGATCCCGGACACGGCATACTTGCTGTGCTCCTGGACCGTCTCGAATGCGAGGTGTCCCACAAGTAGCCTCACAACGTTGTGCTGCGCAAACACCTCCTGGCACTTCCACCAGCTCCCTCTCACGATCTCGGCAACCGCCCGGGCGGCCTCAGCCTGGACCTTCATGGGAGCATCCTTAAGCACCTTGGTGAGGACCGCGGGAGCACCGGCGCGGAGGATCTCCTCAACGCTTTCCGGATCACGGCTGAGCAGGCTGATGGTGAGGGCGGCGTTCTCCTGGGCCTCGGAAAAGGTACCTTCCTTGAGTATCCGGAGGAGAGGGCCGACGCCGCCCTCCTCTATGATGAGCTTGCCGTATCTTTCATTGTCACGGGCAAGAGACGCTAGGGAAGCGGCGGCGTCGGACTTATCCTCAGGGGATCCGGTGTGGAGGACCGAGATCTGTTCCCAGATGAGGCAGAGGATGGGCTCGTTGGCAGCGATCGGAGGGAGACCCCCGCCTCCGCCGGAGGAGGGGTTGTTCTCGGGGGAAAGCAAGCGGAGGAGCCAGAGGAGATCCGCAAGGGAGGAGTCGAGGAGGGAGGCGCACTTTCGGAAGGAGGAGGAGGAGGAGGGGAGGAGGGAGAGAAGGAGGACCTGGCGCTTGTTGGGTCGGCACTTGAGGGCGAGGGAGAGGGACTTGGCGAGGGCGAGGGATGCGTCCTCGAGGATGCGGCGGGCGGGGCGCTCGTACAGGTCGGAGCCGGAGCGGGCGGCCTGGCGGAGGAGGGAGGAGAGGCGGTCGGCCCGGGACTTGAGGTCAGCGCAGTCTTGCTTGAAGGAGGTGGCCTCGTCAAGGGCCTTGACCAGCTGGTCAGCCAGCTGGATGGGCTTCGCCAGCATCTGCTTCACAGCGTCTCCCATGGCGTGTCGTCTCTCCAACCCACCCACCGGATCGGGTGGAGGAGGTGGGGTGGGGGAAAGGCGTGGGGGGAGGGGGGGTGGAGGAGGCGGAATTCACCAAGGTGGGGATGGAGATGGAAGACTGATGACCAAAGAAGACGTGGTTTTTTAGTTTTTCTTACATCCCTCCCTTCCCTCCCCTCGTGCTTTTTATGTCTTTAGACAGGCTTCCTCCTCCACCTAAACCTAACCCACCTCCCCCCCCTCGTCATCCCTTGTACTTTTATCCCATTTCAAAAACATTTTACCATAATCTTTTAATATTCTGGCTACTAACATTTACATATCAATGATTTGTAACTACATTTCAATGTTTATAACTAAAATGGCTTTTTTTTTGTCATAATTTAGTATCAAATTAAGGAAAAAAAAATTACCTAAAAGTAGTAATTATATCCTTTTTCATATCTAAGACGGTAATTTAAACTCCATTTATAATCAATCAAAATCAAATCAGATCAAATAAAAAAAAGTGTATATTTAATTATAAAAATTCCAACTTCTCGGAATAAGTGAAAAATAGCATCGTGTGAATTTGGAGCGGCCGCTCTTAATGCCCAAGGGGAAAATACGAGTGCTTAAGGCCAAGGAGTTGGCTTGGGCATATATATCAATGTGATACGAATTGCTGTCACACAGCTTGAACTGGGAGCCCGAATGACCATCATTTATGGAATCTTCGCAACTTCTTATGCTTTTCTCAGTAAACTTAGATGACAACAGGGCGTGGCTATTTTTTTGCTTATTGTCTAGTATTAAAATACGAATGTATAATCCGGGATTAAGTCCTAATTAAGGCCAGATGTGATCCCGTCGTTTATACTTTCTAACTAGTGAACACCCAACTGATCGTTATCATGAAACCCGCCGGCCTCTTCGAACGGGAGCGGCATTGCAAGTACCGATGCATTCCTTTTGTTCTTCCAAGTTATTCCCCTCGGGGTAAAGAGGCGGCACGTTTCGAGTCGGGGTCGACCTAACACTGACAACGTTTACCAACATGTCTGCTAGTCTTGACCCGTTGCTTCTTGTCGAACATGGGATTAAGATGAACTGTTTTACAGCCCCGGGTGGTGCTTCCGATACTCTCGAGTTCGATGTCCTAAAATGAAGTCCCGTTCGACGTTAAAAACATTGATAATGTATGAGAAGTAATGGGGGACGATTGGGGAAGTAGAAATGAAATTTCTTGGTTGTATTTTTCGTATGTTGCATTGCCTGAGAAGCTGCCCTCCACCAACTGTTGAAAACGTGGAGTTGCCTGTTTGTTTTTTAGCCTTATCCGTTTTCGACGTTTAACACAAAAATTTTCATGACTATGATACCCGAACCCCGGCCAAGGTAAACCCACCCTTCTCTTTGAATTTCCATTAATAATAATGACA
This sequence comes from Melastoma dodecandrum, assembly GCA_029817715.1. Lineage (NCBI taxonomy): Eukaryota > Viridiplantae > Streptophyta > Magnoliopsida > Myrtales > Melastomataceae > Melastoma > Melastoma dodecandrum. Next base: position 1,266,258 of record JARUPY010000271.1, read on the forward strand.
ATACGTGAGTATTTAAGTATACTACTACTACTACTACTACTACTACAATAATAATAATACAATAATAATAACAGAACGGGAGGAATTGGAATGCCAAGTGCATGGGCTCTGAAAGAAGGAAACAGGAGGAGGAGGACGACGAAATGCAGTTGTCCATCTCTTCCTCGTCCCTTCTCAATGCGTTGGCGACTCTTCGTTTCTTTGGTCCCCCATCCCTGAATTCCTCTTATTCTTTTTCATTTTTCCTTTTCTTTATCTTCGTCTCATATTTTAACCTGCGTCTCTTAAGAAGAACGGTGGCGGGCTGCTTAGGAATAAACGCGTTTGGGATTGGGGAGGGAGGACGTGATGGTCAATCAGCCAATCACGCCGGCGAATTTTCCCTCTTCTCAACACACGGTCCCCCCTTCTTCTAGCTCTCCTTTTTTACGTATACATGAATTGATTTGAAATTTATCCTATCTCTCTCGACTGCCTTATCACCCTGATCTGTTCATGTTTGACAAATATTTTTGGTAACGTCTTAATCTCTATTATAACAAGAGTCTCACGACTCCATGAGCCTGACAAGATGAGGGCGTAACTTTAATTTTTTTTTTAATTCCATTATTATAATTATGATTTGGAGGGGGAAATGAGAAGAAAAGAAGAGATAAGTACGAATAATTTAATGAGATGAGAACAAGTCACGGTATTATTGTCAGGCAATAAATACCCTAAACATCGTCGTGTCCTGTTCACTACTCCCCACCCCGAATGGAGAAACAAAGTCGGGTAATTTTTTTCATTTTAAAACTTTTTATATATGACGATGTACGGCAGCAACGGAAGGGAGAGAGGGGTCACTTTCGGCCGGTCCACTAATACTATATCGTCTACGACAATACGATAAAGTCGACGAGAGACACATGGAAAATAATATCGAACCATTAAATATAGTAGTGGTGGTGGGGGGAGAGCATACGACAATGTCATGATGCCCCCCACTCCCAACAAAATAAATTTATAGGAAACTTCACCCTCTTAAATGCTTTGTCGCCGTACCTATCTATCTTCTCCCTCCCCCTTTCTTTTTCTAACACGATAGGTAGATAGATATTCATACGAGGGAAGCGTGGTTGCTTCTCGTCCCCGCAAGTAATCCCAACTACGTTAAACGTTGGGGACGTCGATATTTCACTTGCCCCCACCCCATGTGGACGTGCATAGGGGCAACAACACTACGCATCACCCGCTGTTTGGTCTTCTTTTGGTCGGTTTGTTTTCCCCTTCCTTTGCAAAAAACAGTGCGTGAACCATGGCTTTCTCCTCGAACATCTTGTCGATTTACGGGAGTCGTATGAAATTACTAGAAATGTTATATTATTACATTTGTTTTGATTTTTTCTTTTTTTGGTCTGTCAATAATATTTAAGGCATTTCAATGATTGAATCTGAAACCAATAATTCAGCAAACATTGAGCCACGAAAAAGGGAGTTATCAAATCAGGAAAAGAACATGGCCGGGACTGCCCAAACCGTTCCTTTTGGCCCTCTCTTTACGGTTGCAATTTCTCCTTTCCAAGTCGCGGGGTGGTGGGATTCACCCTAACTTAGGCCATCTTCTTCCCACCCTAAAAGAACCAGTCGTGTTGTCTTCCTACGAACGAGATGTCCCTACGAAATATTTAGAATTTGATTCGAAATGTGATCGTCTTATAAAAAAGAAAAAAAAAACACCGTATTCAATAAGTAGAAAATATTTACAAAAGTCATGAAGATGCTTGCGTAATTCACTCTTAAGAAAGTAGAGAGACACAATAATAGGTCACCTAAACACTAAGAATATGGTGGCCACAATTTCTTGAACTGGGTCTTACATTATTTGTAAAAATATTATTTATACTATGTATTTCAACTAATTTCTAATATCTCGAAATGGTCTCCGTGATAAGCTTCTGTTGCTAAATAAGAACCTCGACGTTGGCAACTCATCGGAAGACCACCAAATCAAGGCGGACAATATCATCGAAAAAGATTTGATCCTCTTCATCTTCGTCGGGGAATTCCGTCAGGGGTAAAACAACATAAGCATCCATTTTCGCAAACCCAAAATCCTTGTTATAAGGGAACAATAGGAGAGTAGTTCGTGGATTAAGCAGAGAACGGCCAGAGAGGCTAATATCTAGATTCTGTACTTCCCTTGATTGTCCGCCACCAATCATCGGCGTAACATGTTGCCTTCCATTGGCTTCACAGAAGTTGCGGTAACTAAGGTTAGTCTGCAGTTATTGTAAGCGAATCTGATCGCTAACCCAAGACCACCGTATCGATTTGGGACACCAAGAACGGGGAAAACGGAGGCGTACCTGATTGCGCCATGATCTTCAAAAGAAAAAACGCGGAAGTGACGATCCTTAGCAGCAATCCGGAAGAGATGAACAGTATAATCTGCAGCAAGAAAAACGGCGTCCTAGGTCTTCCCCTTTCTTCTGATAAAACGGCTGATGGAACAACAATCCTTAGGTTATCAGCGAAAGAGGGGACCTAGCGCTTACATTAGTCGACGGGCCCTTCCATCACGGGCTTACGCCGATACTTGGCCTACACCGAATTGCCGTCCAGCCCACATCATACAATAACCGAGATGTCGCAAAAGTCCATAACAAAGATCACCGAACCTCAATGGACTATCATGCATTGTCCCGTAATCAACATACAACCCGGTTTTTCAAGATAGATAAAATATAATTAATTATAGCCCAAAGGAATTTTATAAACAAAACAAAAGAAAGAAAACAAAGGTTCAATAAAATTCCAACATTCTCCCACTGGGCTATGATTAATTTCAAAAACTCAAAAACTTTACTTTAAAAGACTCTCGGGCTGTACACAGATATGGCCATATCATAGAAAACGATATACGGGACAACATCTCAAAACAACCTCGGCCATCAAAGTCGCTAACACCGAACCATGGCCGTCGTCACATCATTTACCGACATTAGACAACCATGATCACAAGCATCCACAACTCTAACGCCAATAGGTCAATGTGGCGGTGTAGCCGAAAATAACATCCCTCAATGGTGATCACAATGATGTTATTTCCGGTCAGTCCTATAAATTTTCCTGTAACCTTTATACTTCATAGAAGTCAGGAAAAACCCTCTGTAACCCTTTATATTTCACAGAAGTCAGAGAAAACCTCTGTAACCTACATACTTCAGTGAAATCAGAGTACCCATCCGTAACCTCAATGCTTTAGAAAAGCCGGATGAAATAAACTGGCATTATTGCCATCGTATGTCTCAAAACAAAACTCGCGAGAACCTCAATGGTGTCATCAGAGACATACTAATTTGACAAAACCGTCATGCTCAAGATAAACGCAAAATCTTGAGACTTTCACACATATGCACATGTAACAACCAACATAATGAATAACAGATGATCATCATATAATCATTGAAACTTTAAAATGTTTCAATCATACATCAACATGGATGTCAAAAACATCCAACACAAACTCCCACTAACCAAGTACATCAAAAGACTCTACCACCCCCATACTGGTAACATGAACCTGAAAAACACCCGGTGGTAATCCCTTGGTTAACGGGTCTGCAATCATCGCGTCAGTGCGGATGTGCTCAATCTCAACATCCCCTTTCTTTACATGATCCCTGACAGCGAGATATTTGATCTATATATGTTTCGAACCACTCGAACTCTTATTGTCCTCCGAGAACATCACAGCTGCGCTGTTATCACAAAATATCCTAAGTGGCCTACATATAGAATCAACAACTACAAGCCCCAATATAAAGTTTCTTAGCCAAATAGCGTGTGTCACTGCCCCATAACATGCCAAAAACTCTGCCTGCATAGTGGATGAAGCTGTCAGAGTTTGCTTCACACTTTTCCAAGAAATTGCCCCACTGGCCATCATGAATATGTATCCTGAAGTAGATTTCCTATCATCTGGGCATGTCCCAAAGTCAGAATCAGTATAACCCACTACTTCAAGACTATCTGAGCGCCTGTACACAAGCATATAATCACGTGTCCCCTTCAGATACCCCATACCTTTCTTGGCAGCCATCCAGTGATCAGGACCTGGATTAGACTGATATCTCCCAAGAACACTCACTGCAAATGCAATGTCCGGCCTAGTGCAAACCTGAGCATACATCAAACTCCCAACAACACTAGCATAAGGTATACTCACCATCGACTTCTTTTCAAAGTCATTCTTAGGACACTGATTTTTACTGAATTTGTCCCCCTTTTGTACAGGTGCAACACTGGGTTTACAACCCTCCATCTCAAAACGTTTTAATACTCTATCAATATATGCCCTTTTGAGAGAGTCCCAATAGCCCACGAGATCTATCTCGACATATATCTATGCCAAGAACAAAAGATGCCTCCCCAAGGTCTTTCATATCAAAAGACTTTGTCAACATTATTTTGGTTTCACGGAGCAACCCAACATCACTACTAGCAAGGAGGATATCATCAACATATAAGACCAGAAAAATATACTTACTCCCACTGGTCTTTAGGTAGATGCAATGATCTACTTTATTTTCAACGAATCCAAAAGAAGTCACTACTTCATCAAATTTTAAGTACCACTGACGAGATGCCTGTTTCAGACCATAGATAGACTTCTTAAGCTTACAAACCATGTTCTCCTTACCAATTTCCTCAAATCCCTCAGGTTGTTCCATATATACATCTTCTTCAAGACTACCGTTTAGAAAAGCAGTCTTAACATCCATCTGATGCAGTTCAAGATCAAAATGTGCAACCAAAGCCATGATAATACGAAAGCCATCCTTAGAGGAGACGGGAGAAAAGGTCTCGGTATAATCAATACCTGGTTGTTGTGTAAACCCTTTCGCCACTAACTTTGCCTTATAGCGATCCACCTTTCCATTGGCATCCCTCTTAGTTTTGAACACCCATTTACACCCAACTGGTCGATGACCATCGGGTAAATTCACAAGCTCCCACACATCATTCTGTGACATCGAAGTCATTTCCTCTCGCATAGCATTAAGCCACATACTACTATGGGGAACAGAAACAGCCTCCCGATAGCTCAAAGGATCTGTCAGACTAACATCAGATTCACCAAGATAAACTATATAATCATCACTGATAGCAGGTCGTCTTTGTCTAACAGACCTCCTGACAGGAGCCTCTTGAGAAGAAGACTCAGGCTGTGTGAAAAAATCATCAACAATGGGCTGTTCAGTAACATCACTGGGTACAATCGGCACGTCACTATGTGGGATTGAAAGAGGAAAGAATACTTTCTCATTCTGCTCGAAAGTGTCTGAAACATCAACTCCAGTACTAACCTCATCAGCAACATCAAACTCCAAGAACCTTGCATTCATGGAGTCAATCACAGTCCTCCCACGACTAGGACAATAGAACCTGTACCCTTTAGACCTATCAGGATATCCAATGAAAAAGCAACGAGAAGTCCTTGACTCGATTTTACTCATATGGGGATTGAAGATTTTAACCTCAGCAGGACACCCCCACACACGAAGATGATTAAGGCTAGGTTTACGACCAGTCCAAATTTCGAAAGGAGTTTTGGGAACATATTTTGAAGGAACACGGTTAAGGATATACAAAGCAGATCTAAATGCTTCACCCCATAGAAAACAAGGTAGGTTAGACCTACTCATCATGCTTCTCATCATGTCCATAAGGGTGCGATTCCGCCTTTCGGCCACACCATTTTGTTCGGGCGTATAAGGCATGGTATATTGTGGAACAATTCCACATTCCTGTAAGTACTTAGCAAACGGTCCCATTTGTTGTCCAGAACCATCATGTCTACCATAGTACTCACCACCACGATCAGACCGTACTACCTTAATCAATTTCTCAAACTGCTTCTTGACTTCAGTCTTAAAGACTTTAAATTTGTCGAGAGCTTCTGACTTCTCTTTAATGAAATAGAGATAGCCATACCGAGAAAAGTCATCTATAAATGTTATAAAATACTTGTTTCCACACAAGGTAGTAGGATAAGGTCCAGAGATGTCAGTGTGGATGATTTCTAAAAGCTCTGAGCTACGAGCAGCTCCTTTCTTCTTAGACTTGGTGAATTTGCCTTTAATGCAATATACACAAGTTTCTAGATTACTGAAATCAAGAGAAGGTAAAATTTCATTTTTGACTAATCTTTGAATCCTTTCTCTCGATATGTGGCCTAAACGTTTATGCCACAACAGACAAGAATTTTCAACGGATAAAGGTCTCTTGGAGGTACTCGACTCAACCGAGAAATTTTGAAAAGGAGTAGGAGTCAAAAGCAATTGAAATAATCCATTATTTAGAATTCCAGAACCAACAATCTGAGAATTCAAAGACAATCGAACTGAACCTCGTTCAAAAAGAAAAGAGTATCCACTAGAGTTCAAAGCTGAAATAGAAATCAAGTTTCTTCTAATAGTGGGAACGTAAAAGACATTTCTCAACATGAGAACATGATTTGACTCTAGAACAAGACGAACAACTCCTATGGACTCAACTTGGACTTCAACATTGTTCCCCACTTTAAGCTTTGACTCCGTTTCACTTGGTTTCCTTATGCTCTTGAACCCCTGTAATGTCATAGTAACATGCACAGAAGCTCCACTATCAATCCACCAAGAACTAGGTGAGACATCAACTAGATTCGATTCAAAACATACTAGAACAGAAGAGTTACCTCCATACTTATTTTGCTCAAGTCGAGCCTTAAGCTTAAAACAATCCTTCTTCATATGTCCTAACTTTTGGCAATAGAAACATTTGATATCCTTTTTAGAGACAACCTTTGAACCTCCCTCACTCTGATCGTGACCATGCCTCTTAAAGCCCGTATTCTTAGAAGCACCGGGGTGAAAACGCTTAGAGTGCTTCTTACCCTTCATAAAAGAAGGTATAGAAGAAGACACAAGAAAGGCACTCTCACTCTTCTCCCTCTTAAGTTTCTCCTCCTCTGCCATACACTTACTAATGAGATCATTGATAGTCCAACTCTCGTTTTGGGAAATAAAGGCAGTTTTGATCTGAGAGAAATTCGGAGGCAAGGAATTGAGAGCATGAAGAATGATGAACTTATCTGGGAGAGGAATCTCAAGGCTTTTTAGTTTGGACTGGAGGGAAATCATTTTCAGAATATAGTCTCTCACTCCTCCCACATTGTCATAAGACATACTCGTCAGCTTTTTCAACAGGACACTAGATTCAGCCATATCGGGTACAAGGTACCTATCTCCAAGAGCAGTGAGCAACTCCTTAGCAGTGGAAGCCTCAGGTAGCCCACTCAACAGATGTTCTGAAATTGATCTCCTCATGGCTAGAAGACTCATATAGTTCGAATGCTCCCACTTGCTAAAGTACTCCCTTTCCATTGGGGTACTAGCCTCAGTAAGCGGAGCGGGGCGATCCACTCGCAAGGCTAAATCCAGATTTACAAATCCCAGGGCATACAGAAGCTCATCCTTCCACTTATTGAAATTAGATCCATTTAGGACCTCAACTACGCCAACACCGGTATTGTTCAAGGCAAGAGTGACTGAAACAAGAGGAACAAATACATGAGTGAACATAACAGCAATAGTCATTTACATAGACTATCAACCAGAGAGCCTCAAACAACGCCAAATGCAGTAAATCCAACACCTTTGGGCAGAAGGACCCCACACCAGCAAAGTCAAGACACTCTAGCAACCCTCAACAAGTCCGAGAAAATCCCACCTGTCACTTTGAGTGAGCCGCTTTGGCAGCCAAGCACTCAAAGCACAAATATGAGATAACTCACTTGCTGAGAACACGCGCGATTGTAAGAAAACCCGGTTGTCACTCAGGTCGAGTCGCTTTGGCAACCAAACGACCAGAGCACAAATCCAAAAGCCGCTTACCCTTAATGCACATGCCCGTGAGATGACCCACCTGTCACCGTAAACGAGCCACTTTGGCAGCTAAACGCTTACGGCATAAATGTGAGAACACCGACAAGTTCACTCACAAAGATCACATGTTCCCTTAGTCACATATGTACGCTAAATAATAACCCTTTTTTTATTTTTTTTTAAGGGACTTCCGCAGCTGCGGAATGATCCGCCGCAGCTGCGGCGCGTGGTAGCAGAATGTTCCGCTTCCGGCGCGCGGTAGCAGAATGTTCCGCAGCTGCGGCGGGACGTCTGTTCGTCTTTCTCTAAACCTAATTTCGCGAAAACCGATCCTAATCACCAGAATCGATCCCAAATCGCGAAATCTTTTTAGAAATACATAATCAAACTTCGTGCGGATCCCAAATCGACAAACGGTTGCTCTGATACCACATGTAAGCGAATCTGATCGCTAACCCAAGACCACCGTATCGATTTGGGACACCAAGAACGGGGAAAACGGAGGCGTACCTGATTGCGCCATGATCTCCAAAAGAAAGAACGCGGAAGTGACGATCCTTAGCAGCAATCCGGAAGAGACGAACAGTATAATCTGTAGCAAGAAAACGGCGCCCTAGGTCTTCCCCTTTCTTCTGATAAAACGGCCGATGGAACAACAATCCTTAGGTTATCAACGAAAGAGGGGACCTAGCGCTTACATTAATCGACGGGCCCTTCCATCACGGGCTTACGCCGATACTTGGCCTACACCGAATTGCCGTCCAACCCACATCATACAATAACCGAGATGTCGCAAAAGTCCATAACAAAGATCACCGAACCTCAATGGACTATCATGCATTGTCCCGTAATCAACATACAACCCGTTTTTTTTAAGATAGATAAAATATAATTAATTATATCCCAAAGGAATTTTATAAACAAAACAAAAGAAAGAAAACAAATGTTCAATAAAATTCCAACAGTTATTACCACCTCATTCACGTGAGAATAACCCCAACAATTTTGTCCGAAATTCACCTTTTCATGGAACCCTCAGTCCTAGAACTGTGCCCCATGGCCCTACTATGGCTGAACTTTATGGCTTCCTGAAAATGTTCAGTCATGTAGATTAAATTTGTTGCTGTTCCGGAATCAACTAGCTCTTGCAAGGTACTTCTCCACTGCAACTGGGTCCATCGCACGCATATATATCCCGTCTGCACGTAACATTGCCATGTGCTTTGCTATGAATATCACAATCATCCAAATGAAATCGCCCTCTGTACTCTGCAAATAATGATGATAATGATGATACGGTGATGATTGAGGGAGGCGGTAGCGACAGAGACAGTAGAGGATCAGCGCAATGAAAACTTGTGTCGATTGATCCGAAACAAACACAGCTCCCGGCTTATTTTCATTCCATGAGGGGAATTATGCAAAAAGACGGAACATATCACGAAATGGGAAATTTCTGCGACCCTCTTGGGCCGTATTGCCAGTTATAGCAGCGATCGCTACCAGCCAGTTTCAGACATGGGCCACTGTAGCTGATCGTCCGGTTACAATCTTGGTACAATCAAAGGTTTCTCTTCTTGATATAATTTGGGAAGTGGTGCAACATGTCGGGCCAATGATAGGTGCAGTCTAACCGTGTCCTCCCGAAGACGTTTAGGCTAAAGGAGAAGGTCCAGAACCTGTTCCGCAGGATGTTTGAATGCCCAGGTCATCATCCTCAGACCAGCAATGTACAGCCAGCATCACTCCACCCCCCGACATTGTTGTAGATGTACACATGAGTTTGTTGGGACATAGAATCAGACACGTGATTCAGAAGAACTGCGAATGCGACCACGATCACAGCAAAGAGCTTGATTGATGATGAAACCATTTCTTTCTAGCAAAGATGATAATGATGCCGGACCTTATATATACAAAGCCCACACTTAATGGTCGAGGCTTTTGAGGGATGAAGCATGTGATCTCAAACCTCTCACGTTTAATTTCAACATCACAGCAGAAATTACGTTTGTGTCAATTCCAAGGATAGCAGCTAGGACCATCGGCCAAGTGCAGACACGTCCCATTCTTGCTCACCGTCCATTTACGGCGCTTGCACCTAGTGATATCTCTTATTTCGTTAAACATCTCGATGTAATGGGACTCACCGAGCCACCGGAAGCCGGAGGAGGAGGAGGAGGAGGTGCCCCTGAAGGTGTTCGCGTGAAAGGAGAGAACATCCAGGGACCGCGGAATGGAACTAATTGATTGACGAACACGAAGCCATCTATTTGATACGCTGATTTCTTAGGTATTCAAACTGCGATATATTCTGTGACTAAAAATATGAGCTCCTGCTTTGTTGTTAATGTTAATGTGCATGCCCATTTTTCTCCTCGGAAATAACTCTTGGAACAATATATATTAGGAGGAATTTTCAAATCAACAAGGATGGTATGATGAAAACTTTCCATTAATGAAGAAAATGAAATGAAATTGATTTAATTCTATGGAAATAAAATTAACCAAAAGCAATTCAACTTTTGTTTTGATTCCTTTGGAACACCGGGCACGGTCGAACAAGCCGGAAACGATCCAAGCTTGTCAAATTCACCCAATCATTATAAAGCTTTTTGGCCCAGACTTAGTTATCCGATATGGGATTAACCTCAACATTAGGGTTCGATCATCACCGACAAAAGGGTCTTTTCCGCATACCCCGTTAATGGTACGAGGAAATGGTAGGGTTAGGGACGATGAACTGATCTATAATTATAAGACGATGACGACATTTGCCTTGCCTTAATTTTCTTTTATGGTATCTTTGGATTCATAGTGTTGGGGGGGGATCGATGCTTTAAATGATGAGTTTTTTTTTTATTTCTCGAGGAGTAAAGTAACGTTTTTATTACACGTCACTTATCCAAATTATAACCGACATTTAATCGATTTGTTGCAATGCGTTATATCAATGTTTTTTCTGTACTAATGAGTATTGGTTTACATCAAAAGGGATAAGAAAGGGGCAAAATTTTTTGGATGATTACTGAATGGCGGCGATCAAGAGAAAGCAAAACAACCCACAGGGGATTTAATTTAGTCCCAGTTGATTGGACATGATGCCAAAAGAAACGAAGTTCAACGGCAACGTGGGGCCGGTACCGCTAGCCGAAGCATCGACCACCCTCTCGACCACCGGCTCTCGGCAGACGGGGCAACTCAGCGACTTCTCTGGGACCCAAGGTTTGATGCAGTCCTTGTGGAACATGTGCTTGCACCTCGGCAGGACCACCACCTCTTCCCCTGTGCAGTAATCCCCTAGACATATTGGGCACCCGTGGCACCCGAAAGCAGTGGACGACGACGACGACGGCATGGACGTATCCATCCGGTACGATATCACGGAAACCCATTCGAGCCGGCCGTCGGACGGGGGATCATTACCCCCGCAGTGGGCATGGTCAGGGACGTGGGGACAACGCAGCCAGGTTGATATCGACCGGAAGAACCGCAGCATGAGTAGGATGAAGGAGGCGACCACGAGCGCAGCACTGATCCCTATTGTCACCTTACTCATGGGGTTGTCGAAGATGGAAGCGTACCGTCCCATGATACGAATGCGTACAAGGAACCCAAAAACGAGAGAACACCCAAACAAACGTATGAATATAAAGGAGGAGAGTGGCCTGGGAGATTATTTTGGGAACAATTTTAGAGGATTAAATGTGGTGATGGTGATGATATCCTCCTGTGTTTTGTCCAAGCAGTAGTTAGCAAATGTGATAAGAAGGGAGTGGTGGGAGGATTAATGAGGTTTACTAAATTGGAAAAAAAACATTCAAATGATGCGATTGACTTTTTTCACGGCTTTTTCCAATTCGCTTCCTTTAAAGATAAACACAGCGTAGAAGAGGAGTTCTCTAAATTCTTCTTTTAAATTAGTATTTTGAATTCTATCAACAATCTTTCTAAATTTATTTTGTTGATGTTCATTGGTACGTAAAATAATTTGAGCATCGAAAAATAAAAAAATAATGAATTTGATTACAAAGAAAATTTAAATTTTTTTTATAAGTAAGGTAAGAAAATCATTATCATCGAAATGAGTTATTTACAAGTAAAACTTACAGAAATTTTTAAAATTCAGTTTAACAAGATATTTTACGGATTCAACCGAATAGTCCAGTCCAGTCCAGCGTAGTCACAAAAGGAGTGAGAGGATAAAACAATCGGAGGTCGTGGCCGGCACGTGGAGAGCACCCCCACCAAACCCTAGATATTAAAAAAAAAAAAAAAAGAGTAATCCTTTGGGAATTGGGGATTTCTGCTGATTCCCTTTTGCAATTGGAATAGAGGGGGTGGGTGATGGAGAAGTGGGGGAACGAATTGGGACCTTCGGCGGCGTCTCGGCCAAGGTTAGGTGGTGATGGATCCCTTTTCCCTCTTTTATTGGCTTGGCGATGCGACTAGTCGAAGTTGCAGATGAAGTGATGGGGTTGCGACAGTTTCGAGGGGATGAGAGGATTGAATTGTCCGATTCTTATCTGTGTACTTTTTGTGTGGAACCAGCCAAACGCAAGAAGGGGAAAAGAAGGATCCGATCGTCGCGAGGACAGTCCAGAAGGCCGATCGTGAGAAGTTGAGGAGGGATAGACTCAATGAGCACTTCCTCGAATTGGGTAGCACCTTAGGTATATAAACTGTCCTCATGCTTTCCTTTTCTTTTTCTCCTGCGTGATTTTGTTCTTCTTTTTGCGAAAAACTGCACGCGATACTGTCTTCGGATAGAGAGTAATAGCTGGGGAACATTCTCATATGGTATGGGCGTGAGGCCTGTCCTGCTTTGCATTGCTATACACTTTATGCGTCGTTTCTATAGGCGTTCGTCTCTAGCTGATATGTTGGTAATGCTGCTGCATCCACGACTCCATTCATTGTATAAGGTGGCTTTTGTAATGCAGATCCGGATAGGCCCAAAAATGATAAGGCGACTATTCTCACCGACACGATCCAGGTGCTTAAGGATTTAACTGCAGAAGTTAATAAGTTAAAGGCCGAGTGTGCAGCCCTGACTGAAGAATCTCGGGAGGTGATTTTGCATTCTGCTCGTGACCGATCTTGTATGTGTTCTGTTAGACTTGTGTTTCACGCTTTCCATGGAAAACAGTTGACGCAGGAGAAGAACGAGCTTAAAGAGGAGAAGGCGGCTATAAAATCTGAAATCGAGGACCTCAACATTCAATATCAGCAAAGGCTCAGGGTCATGTTCCCATGGTCCGGGATTGACATGCCTGTTATCATGGCTCCACCTCCTTACCCGTATCCAGTCCCAGTTGCGATGCCTCCGGGCCCGATCCCCATGCACGCGCCGCCAATGCAGCCTTTCCCATATTTCGGAAGTCAAAACCCGACTGCCATCCCCGGTCCTTGTTCCACGTTCATCCCCTACCCATTGCACGTGAATGCTGCAGCAGAGCACCCGACCGTTCAGCATGCTTCCAGCTCCCACGTTTCTAGTCACCAAAGCAGGTCCTCAGAACACGAGAGGAGAATCGATGATGCTAACCTGGCAGAAGATTCCAACAATGTGGCAACAGATCTTGAGCTTAAGATGCCCGGTTCATCAACACATCAGGTCAGTTTAGGTGCTTTGGTGTGAAATCACCAGAATGTTAGCACGCAGAGGCCTGACTAAGCTGTTTTACCCAGGATTCGTCGGGGGAAAGGAGGGGAAAGCAAGCACAGGGGACTGAAAGAAGCATGCAAGATGAAAGTTCGTCGAGTATGTTTTCGTCGTCATCAAAAGCTCTTCTCCAAGACAACTCGTCGAGTAGTGTTGGGGATATCCCGAAATCTGGTAAATGAGGGGAGTTGGTTATTTATTCTGTAGAGTGCCGTGTCTCCTTGGTGTATTTTTGTTTTCGAGAAAAGAAAAGTTCCTGGGAATGTATAATCCTACCTCTCTATGGGATTTATCCATACACAAGCTCCATCGGAGATGAGCCATTGCAGGAAAAAGAAGAATCCAACTCTTTTAACATTCTCCGAGTAAGCAACACAAGGTCTCAAAAGGAATACAGTATTCCACTACTATTAAAAGGGAATCCAATCCCATGCAAAAGAATCCGTATGTACTCGACATGGAGTTCCTTCTCGGTTGAAATGTCTTATTATGCTAATGACATGTATATACTAGCCTCGATTATGACGTGCCCCCACCACGTAACAGGAAGTGTCTTATTGGAACTCAACCCGGGGGACTGTCTAAGTACCCTGATGCACGTTTCCTCACAAAAGTTCTATGGCCATTATTTTCTCTTTTTCCTCTTTTTAGGATGACATGATTTACCTTTGACAATTAGTCTCTGTCTCTGGTCTGAAGGGAAGTCATGCCCATGAGCTTCTCCTGCTCGGTGAGAGCGTGGCGGAAATGGCAGCGGTGGCCATAAGGACAGAGATCACCTGCGAGGACCATGCGGCAGACCTCGGTCTTGTACCTGGGATGGCGGATGACTGGTCGGAGTTCTTTTATGCCATGAGCAAACTGACAGTGGTCACGATAGGGACAGGTCCCTGTCTCTTGCCATTTGTTGCATAGCTCAGTCTTGAACATGCCTTGATTGTACACCTCTAGCTCGAGCGGCGACTCCTCATTCTTCCCTCCATGCAGATACAACTTTTGCTGCTCAATACACACACAAATCACGAAGAGGAATAAGCATTTTATGACATGAATATTGACGCGTAGGAGATCACATACAACAGGGCAATCCCGCAAAGATCTGCACATGGGAGGACGGAATTAATCTCTTAGCAATCTCAAACATTTGTTAATCAGAAATAATTGGATGGTTGCTTCCAACAAGGATTTCAGCAAATTATAATGAGGGTCCACTCCCTCCATCTCGTGAGTTCTAATCAAAACCCACGTAGTTATCATCCAACAATTGCTTTGACATTAGTGAACTAAGCTAACAGCAGTCATGTCGGAAGAAGGTAACTTCAAACTTAAGCAATCTACCAACCCTATCTTACATTCATGGATTATGATTATTTGATTATTCCTCAGCAGCTTAGTAATTTGCCTGTCTGTTATTTTTTCAACAAACTGACAAAAACAGGTGGATTGAGACTCAAATTTCTTCATCATGTTCATAATAGAAGCAGCAATAGGATATGAACAGCCGGGATCCTGTCTGAACAACACAATAATAAGCTTAAAGGAACACATTTCAATTGTAAATGCAACGAGAGTTACCTTTCCAGCATTAGAAGAGCCCCCCACCTTGGCACGGCCCTTCACTACAGAGACTGCAGAATTTCCATCTCCTTGATTTGGACCATTCGACCCCTTCAAAAACCCAGTTGACCTAACAGAAATGCTCTTGGGAAGTGCCATTCTGTCCACATCGGAACCCTCCATCACACTGGTCGGACTCTCGTTGCTGTTCCCCTCTTGCTCAACTTCATTTTCCGCAATGCACAGCCTTCTGTACCTGTTCGCCAAATCAAAACCAGCCACAGTTGCCGCAACATCTCCATAGTTGCTGTCATCCCCTCCCAGTGGTAGGGAAAGGTTGTTCCTGTATGATTGAACAAGGAGATAGAGGCGGTGGTTGATGGCGCGGAGTTCAGAGTTCTCTTGGCGGAGTGATGCCATTTCCTCGGCAGCACTGTGGAGATGAGAGAGGCAGAGGGCATGACGATTTATGAGATCTTGCTGTTGTGATGTCCAGCATGGCCTTGATGGCACCGACGTTGAGGTTATCTCTGTTGCAGCATCCAGGGCTGGGGCAATGATCGAGTTATGAGGAATGAGGGATGCCACGTTGGGGAGAGAGTTTGCCGCATTGTCATCTAGGAGGAGTTGGAGGCCACTGACATTATTGTCGAGTGTTGGAGCAGTGGCAGCTACAGGGACTGTGGCCAAATCACCACAGTAGGCCGCAGCAGCGGCTTTGGCATGACATTCCCCTTGCATCTCCACTCTTCCCAGAGAATGGCGCTGCAATGAACACAAACAGAAGAATGATCTTATTACTGTCCCTAGTCACTGCAAGCATATTTTGAAGATCTTAGGACAACCAGTGAGAAAATTTTATCCAGTCAGTTAAAGGTAAACCACATCATTTCACACAGAAATAAAAACATTTCGTTCCTATTTGATGCTGTCAGAGCAATGGCTGAGCTGCTCTTGAGCATTAAGCAAGTCTTGCATAACGCATTTTAGAGTCGCTGAGTATTTTCATGTAAAGTCCGAGGTACTCTCAAGCATCAAGCATCTCTTACATTTGACATTTCACTATTGTTCAAGATTTTCCAACGACAATCTAAAGAACAAAGTCACAAACGCACTAAGATCACAAGAACCAGAAATTGCAACCACTTATCACTCAAGCTTAATCCGCCCTAAAATCAAAGTTCGCATAACAAAACATTACCATTGCTCGTGATTCTTCAACAATATCTCAAGGACAGAGTTAGCAACACAACGGCCATCACGCAAACCAGGAAGTCGAAGCATTTAACAGCACTTCATCAAGCTTAGCATGACCTAAACAACACGCATCGTCATCCAAAATTTCCTCAGAAGATCAACCTTAGAGCAGAGTAAACTCACTGACAACCAACGATGTAGGCGCACCAGTCGAGCAGGATCGAAACCTCACCCGAACGACAAGGATCCGAAGGAAGATGCGCGGCCGATCAGGCTACCATCGTGAGAAAAGAAAGGGTGGAGGGGCGGGAGGTCGTTCGAAGGAGAGGAGGAGTTTTGGAGGGAAGTGGAGGAAGGGAGAGTTAGTTAGTTGGGGGGGGGGGGGATTGGAGCACACGCTCGAGGCTGAGGGGAAGACGACCGACTTAAATAGACGGTTGTAACGGAATCCCCCTAGAGTGATTTTACGCTGTTACCCTCCCTATGGTAAGGGGCCGCGGGGTGATAGGCGAGGGGCGTTTTCGGACATTTAACTTGCTGGTCGGTCCCCACAGCGGTTAGAGGCTTGGTTTTGAAGGGTTAGATTTGTGAAGCAAAAAGAAGTTTGGTCATAAATTTGTAGTTCAATCAAAGTTGCTTTCATTCATCATTGTAGTTCATTTGGGGGGAGGGGGTGGTTTGCTTCTTAATTACAATAGCTTGGTTGCTTGATATTGCTCCCATATCAAGTCTAGGTAATGGGACATGAAAGCATATTCGGGCAACGAGGAAGAAGAAAACACAAGGTTTTATTTCCATTTGCTCTTTTTCTTATGATCTCATGTACTAAGCAACCTCCTTTGTGACGCCTAAATTTACAGAAGGGGAACAACACAGCCTCGTCCGCAGGCAGTTCACTCGCACACGACCACAATCAACTATAACTTCTTTTGTACAAATTCTGCTGCGGCATCCAGCAGAACCGCCTCAAGAGATTGAATCAGCTTCTCCTGCACCCTCTTCATTGTGCTTCTCAAGCTGGACCTTCGATGGTTTTGGGATTATGGGACCTAGGTTCCTGTCTTAAACCCCAATCAAGACAAAGAACCGACCATAAAAAATATTGTGCGCGGTCTACATTCTCCGATGGTCTCTCTGGGTTGATGGGCTGGGCAAATTATTCATGCTAGCAGTCCTCAACAGCCTTCTGAATTCTGGTAAACTTATCTTTCCATCCTTGTCGATGTCCGCTTCCTCAAGTAGTGGCTCGATGGAACCCCTCAACCCCGTGTGCTACAAGGATGGGAAGGACGCAACCAGCGTCGATTTTTGTGATGTACTTAAAAATGGATTCTAATGGTATTGTCTGATGCATGGATGAGAATGGTTAACTAACCAATCTGAGTTCTTCTGGAGTTATGTATCCATCTTTGTCGATGTCGAACTTGTCAAACGCAGCCTGGGATCTCTGTTCCCACTTCTCCGAGTTGTGCTCCTTCAATTGATGAACATGAACCGTGGCTGCAACAAACTCGGTGAAATCCACCAAGCCATCTGTGTTGCCATCGATCTGCACAACCATATGAGACAGACATGAAATGTTTGCCACTCCAGATGGTCAAAGGAAATGGAAGGATAAACAAAGATTAAGTCCGTCCATACTGCTCGGAGAATTTCTTGAACGCGTGAATCCCTCAGCTTCCAAGGAACATCTTTTGCAAGTGCCTGAAGTCAACAAACAACTCAAGGATGAGAAACTAGGTCCCATCTGTTTGAATGTTCATCTAATAATTAATAATATCCAGAGATGAATATGCAAATCAACCTGTCTCATTTCTTCTACGCTGATTGAACCATTTTTATCTACATCAATCGCAGCAAATTGATCCTTCAGATCAGCGATTTCCTCTTCGTCAAGCGTGCTAGCGAGGGCCTGAATTGAGCATGAAAATCCAAAGGAATGAAGTTGTCATTGTTGTCTCTTCGTTCCCACAATATCATGAAATATTGTTTCCCAAGAAAAATAAGAAAGCATTGCAACAGATAAAACTTACCCTTAAAGCTAACTGTTTCAAGCGACTATATTTCACAAATTGCCTCATATTGTGCAGTACAGAAATATCGATTGGGATCTCCAATGCATTTCCTCCTTCTCTAACCCAAGGATGAGCTGAAAATTTAAGACATTTATACAGTCAACCAAAGCAATACAGCAAAAAATTTTCTTACGGAGGACTAAAAAGGAAGACATCAAACTCAAGCTGTCTATCTTTCCAAGTGCTTAATCAACGAAATATAAGAAAGCGGAAAGTGGGAGTAAAGCTGGTCGGAATTAGTTAATTAATTATGTTAAAACTCAATGTATTCCTTGTACTCAAAGAAGCCTTTCTGCCTTCATGAGAAAATTTAAGAGACTTACAAAGGGCCTGTGCAGCAGTCAGCCTTGCCCGAGGATCTTTCACTAGCAACTTCTTCACGAAATCTTTAGCACTGTTGCTTATGGTGGGCCATGGTCTACGACGAAAATCAGGGTTTTTCTTTAGAACCTGCAGAAGCATACAGTCCGTCCACCAAACATTTTAATACGACAATTGAGCAGGGTCAAAGTTTGATTCTGAAAGCATCTAATCGAGCTATCCATCAACCATGGGCAAAGCTACTCTACATTCAGGAGGGAAAAGAAATTCTGTGTTCAAAAGAAATAAATATGCACAATGAAATTCGTGTTCGATCTTGCCTCCCTAAATATGCCGTCTTCAGTTTTATCCCAAAATGGACGCCTCCCACAAAGTAAGATGTAGGTAATGACGCCAATACTCCATACATCTGATTCCGGTCCCGACCTGCGTTTTAGGACCTCTGGAGCAACATAGTAGGCACTTCCAACGATATCATGGAACTTTGCTCCTGTATTCGGTGGACAGAAATGATTCAACAATCATGTAGGAAACAAGAAGGAAGCTAAGAAATTTCATGGAATGACATTCATAGATGACAAGGATTTGTGAGATCAAGCTAACAAAAGACACCCCAGTGGCAGGAATTTAGGTGATAAGTGAAAATATGTGAACTGATGGCGGAATTATGCCCCCTCCCCAAAAAAAAAGAGAAAAAGAAAAAAAAATCCGGTGATGATGATGATTGCACTGAAGATCAAAGAAGATCCGGGTCCAAACTCTGAAAAATAGATTCCCTTGCTGATGCCAGGAAAAGTAAGAGGCTAACAAACAGAAGAAAAATTAACTTGCCTGCCTTAATGAAGTCCGACAAGCCAAAATCTGTGGCCTTGAGGGGAGAATCTTCTTTGGTTGATTTAAACAGGAAATTCTACATCCAGATAGATCGTGGTGATACGTAAAGATGGTATATCATTGGGATGATGCCAAGAACAGACCATTCAGAATTGCTATTACCGTACCTCCGGCTTCATGTCACGATGCACCAAACCATGTAAGTGACATTCTGCAGCAACTTTGAGCATCTGACGAACAACTACAGCTGCATCTTTCTCAGAGTAACGGCTGTCTTTCCTGTCAAGAAAGATAAAGCGAAATTTCTTATTGTTCGTCACTGTATGCAGTCTAAATCTTTCATTATTCATAGAATGGCCACATTGAATATCTTACTTGGCCAATATCCTGTCAAGTAGCTCACCACCCTCGCACAACCTGACCAACATAAACAGTGAAAAAGTACTTAAAACTTATTCAAGCCAAGAAAGAACAATACTTGCTGGCATCGAGAAATTCCACAAAAGGCAGAGCTTTTTATGCAATTGAAACTTACTCCATGATTATATATACATAAGAGTCATCCTCAAAAGCATTGTAAAATCGAACGACGTTTTCATGGCCTGCTAAAGCTCTCAGAATCCGGACCTCTCTCTTTACATCTTCAACAGCAACAGGAAGTACCATCTGCAACCAACAATGAAGAGAATAATGTCACTGAGATCAATTCCTGTCATGGAAAGTCTAATCTAACAACGCCATACCTACCAAAGTTACAATAAAACGGCACATTCCGCCTGCACAAGGCAGGAAAAAAGAAATGGTAACACCCGGACGAACCGACCAAGATCTCGATGATATCCTTAGTACGAAATACTACGATGGGCACTGCCAATCTTTCGAAGGCGATAATATGTGTAAATGGTAAGCCCAGATACTCCTATGATTACAGATCTAACGTCATTCAAGTGCAAGTCGAAGGCATGAGACTGTCTCGAGATCACTTCATGATAACATCCCTTAAAGCCCAAAAAAGCACTTCATAAAGAAGCTTTCAAATTTCCATTCTGACCAGAACCCAGAAAAGGCCATCTAAAAGCGAACTCAAATTTGCAAAAGCAATGCCCAAAAGATAGCTTCCACCAAAAACGATCAAATCATTCTTCCATCTAACCATGACACCCCAATCAAACCTGAACTTGACCACCATGATTGTTTCAGTTCACAAATCCATATTGAAATCAGATGCAACAGCTACTGGTAGGACTGGTACTATTCTAACATAACGTAAAACTGAAGATAGGGAGGCGAGATTTAAGCTGGCCATGAAATCTCCTGCTAAGATTCCATTTTGGGTCAAAGGCTCCGACAAAGTTCACTGCATTGATTCCCCAAACGGCCATCCCATGCCAGAATTCCATTCATCGCCAATATCCACAATCAAAAGAGAAAATGATAAACAACGGCAGCAACAAAAAAAGAAAGACCATTCTACCTTGTTCTTCTCAATCCTCTTAACGGCCACACGATCTCCGGTCTCCTTATCCGTAGCGACGTACGTGTACCCGAACTGGCCGTGCCCCAACAGCTTCCCGATCGAGTACCTCTGATCGAAATCCTTGTCGTAGCCGAAATCCGTCTTCTTACCGCAAGGCACCGGCCCTCCTCCTCCTCCACCACCGCCGGCCCTCCTCCTCCGATTCCCGCGGCCATCCTGGTCATTCCTATCATCTTTACCGTCCCGGGGGAGTTCCTTCCCACCATCTTCAACGTCCTTACGCTTGTGCCGATCATCCTTCGGGGCTTTAGCCTTGATAGTTGTGGTCACCCTGGTGGTGGAGATGCAGGCTCCCATTACGCCCCCCACCCCCTTTCCCTTTCCGTTTCCGAACTCCTTCCGAATCCGAGGAAACCGCGACGTGGGTTTGTCGAGGAAGACAGGTAAGACGAGGGGGAAGGGTCAAAGCAACGACCTTGATGACAGAATTGTCGATACACGGGAAGGAAAGGTTGCGGAGCTGGAGATGGGCCGTAATAAAGGGGGCCTTGGTTTTGTCTTGTTCATTTTCCTCAAAATTGCAATTATCACGATGGGTTTAATAAATTATTTATTTCTTAATTACTGCTTCTCTTATTGATGAAATTCCAGACAAGATTCAGTAGTCAATTTCGACAGAGTTGGCCAACTAACCCCACCGTGTAATTGACTCGGCCTGATTTCGGTTTCTCTTTTGGGGGCGCTGGAGTTCAAAAGGGGTTGCCTATTATGAACATCACCACCAACACTTTTTTTTTTATCACAATCGCTTTTATCTAATTCCCCTAGAAACAAGAATAAAAGAAGAAGGTCAATCAGATCAAGAGAAGTTGGAAGATGTCCTCGTCAAGTTTCGTCCCCATCTTCCTTCATTATCTCTCCCTGAGCTTCAAGTCGTTCCTCTTCTTGCAAGACTTGGTCGTCGGGTGGGTGATGCAGATGAAGATGTAGCAAATGCGTATTTGATTTCTCACTTTTCTTGCACGGCTAGTTAATAATGAAGGGTTGGTTGGGGTTCGAACATGTACCGGTGAATGAGAGAGGGGTGGACAGGACAACAGGAATGACTGAGATTTGACGAGTCCCTTGTCTTCTTCATCTGGGCTGTCTGGCTGCTCAGATTAAATTATTACTGTTGTTGTTGGGTTTGGGTTGATGCCCAATGGGAATGAATCGTTATGGACTTTGCAGCAGAGCCCAGATAATCTTTTACATGTCCCGACAGGCCACGCAGTTCCATGGAAGATGCAAGTCTTTCTGTTTGTCGGTAAATGATGATAATTCGTGGAAAGTGGGGGAGAGGGGTGAATGATTTTATTCGCTGATGACCCAATCACGGACAGCCAGGGATGAATTTGAGCCACCCCAAAAAACAGACATTCCCGGTGATGCTGTAAGAACACACAGTTTCTTTCTTTTTTTTTTTTTACTTTTTTTTTCCTAAGCCAGGATTTGGTCCAGACTCTTGCTCTCGAGATTGCGCTTCTCCACGTTCTTGAGTTGCTCCTCCTGCTCCTTGGCCAGCTTCTTTAGCCTCGCGAGCTCCAGGTCCTTGCTCATCTTCCTCCTGTACATCTCCGCGAACGTTATCGGCTCCTCCAGTATTGGCGCCTCCCCTTCCCTCACCTTCAGTGGGTACACCACCGCGTCCGGTGCCGGGTTCTGGAACGTTGCTATCGACAGCCTGCTGCAGTTTGAGTTCACCACCGCCTGGTGGTCGGCATTCTTGAACCTCCCGTTGCTCAGATACTGTATGTGATCGGATCCACGAATTAAAAGAATGTGCCGGCCGGAAAGAAATTCTGTTAAGAAATTTTGTAGTATGTTAGATGCTTACGTGGCCATGATCGCCAAGGTTCACCACGAATGCCCCCTCAACGGGCTTGACGGTGATCCAGGTCTTGCCGCCGTCACGGGTGGCCTGGAGACCACCGACCTGGTCCTGGAGGAGGAGGGTGATGGTGCCTGGGTCCGTGTGGCGCTTCAGCCCCAGGGTGAGGTCGGGCTGCGGGCACTTGGGGTAGTAATTCACGACGACCTTCTGGTCCATGTCGACACAGGCATTCGTCAGTGCCTCCTTCTCAAGCCCCATGGCCTCCGACAGGACGCCTAGGAGCTTGCACGCTAGCCCCATCAGCTTATCGCTGTATTCCTCCGTCACCCCGATCCACCCCTCAGGCTTGCCGGGCCATCTGGAATAGTCCCTGTTCCTGATCGGGTACGAGAAGTAGGTCACGATCTCTCGCCAGTCCTGGACTGCCTCGCCCTAACATCGCAAAAAAAAAAAAAATCCGAGAGTCAGTCCCCTCGCCGCTAAACCAATCCAAGAAAAAACGGACCCCATTAAACCCCAACGATCCCATAATCCTCGCACGTTGGCTCACCTGGAGATGGCTAGAGACGATGAACCCGCCCTTCTTGCCGCCGGACATGTCAAACCGGAGCTTCTCCTCAGGAGGGAGCGCAAAGAACTCCCTGGCTAGCCTCGTCATCGCAGAGATGAGCTTCCCATCGACCCCGTGGTCAATGACCTGGAAAAGCCCCCAATCCTCGCATGCCTCCACGATCTTCCCACAGATATCAGCCCTGGTTGATTCGTCATCAATCCCGGCGAGGGATATCACGGGGATCTGGTCGCTGAACTGGTCGTACGCGACCTTAGGGCGCTCGTCCTCGTCCCTAACGAAGCCAGCCTGAAGAGTCTTCTCATCAGCCAGTGCAGTGAGCGTCTTCGGGGCCATGGCAGATCACAAGAACGCAGTAGTGATTTCCGTGAGGAAAAGCGAGAAGAAGAAGAAGAAGAGTCACGTTTCTTTATACTAAAAGACACAAAAGACTTGTGTGCCAGTCCCGTGAGGGTTGTTAGGACAACTCCCGGCATTTGTCACCTTGTTGATGAGAGACTGAGAGGCCTCACCAAACCGTCCATGTCCCAACATTTATTTCACTGGACCGTCACATTTGCAATTAAAGGATCTCAAAAACTTACGTCAGGACCGATCCGATGAGGACGGAGGCATGGAACGACATATATCGTACATTGGTGGCCCGAAAGGTTTTATCCTTCTAGAAGCAGGGGACGTGAAGGGTTGGTGCACTTAATCCTCCCCATTGCCTGTCCCTCTCCCGTGACCATCCTCAATGTTTCAATTCGTAACAATAGTTTACGGAAATTACGCCTCGTTTTGGGGAAGTAGACGAGTAAATGCTCATAGGCGGGGGCTTTGATGGAGAGGAGAGACAGGTTTGTTCTCGTATTGGCACGTGCATGTGTTTTTCCTTCCTAAATGATCAAACCCCAACCCCCTCCATCCCCCGGTTTATGTTTGTAGTTTGACCATCGGCCTCGCTATCGACTTCCACTTACCCCCGACTCCCCCAAGGACACGTCCCTATTGTGGTATCCGTCGATCATTACGTGTAGTAACATGCACTCAAAGGACGTGTCTCTGTTACGGCCGTGATTTACAACGTGTCCCCTCAACTGTCTTGTCCTCGAATTCGCTCGGGCTCTTGGCTAGCTCTCACATCCTCGATTAGTTGTTTCCGTTGTTCAATAATGCACTTTGATCCACGGTCCTTGGAAGAACCTCGATTAGCTTCTTCATGTATATTCTCCATGTATTGTTGATGTCACCCGTTCTTTCTTTACTACGCTCCTGATTTTCTTCACTTTTCAATAAGCGTGAATATCATCGAAATTCTCCACTTTTCAGAACTCCTTTTTTTTCTTTGCTCAATGATTTACCTAAATAGATCACAATCTTCTCGATGTGCAGGCTGTTTCCTAATATTCCCGTTACTTTAGACGAGGGGGAGGAGGTCGTGGCTCTGAATATGGGCTTTAGTGAGATGGGCCCGACTGAGTTCATGGGCTTTTTTCATTTGGCAAAAGGCCCTATGCAGACGGGCGAAAACAAAAACACAAAAACTAAACAATTTGACTGTGTTTTCATGGGGATCTGAGCTTCCGGGAACCTTCTTCCTATATGCATCTGCATGTGCATGGCTCCTTCCACCTGCAAAATCAACAAACACGTTCCCCAAAACCATTAACATCTAAATTTACAGCAATCACATCACATGCAAGTGCAAGTTTAAGTGAGTCTGATGTCTGCTCTAGTCAATCCCCCTTCATAGTATAAGTAATCCCACTTCCTCTTCTCGTAATAACATCCAAGCCAATCTGAGACCCTCAAACACAAGAAGAAAAAGGAATGGCACCACCCACAAAGCTTGTGGCTGCTTCCTTTGCGCTCATCCTCTTCGCTTTCCACTTTTCTCAGTCTCAAGCCCAGGCTCAGGCTCAGCCGCCGGTAAAAACTCGGGCATTTGCTTTTGCTTTCGGTAGTATATGTTTGATATGTGATAAATTGTGTGTGCCTGGGGTGCTTCACAGGAGGTCGGAAAGTCTGGATCATCGCCATTACCCTCACCAAGTCCTTCACCCGCCTCGCAGCCCATAGATTGCACGGCGGAGTGCGGGAGGAGATGCTCCAAGACAAAGAGGCCAAACCTATGCAAGAGGGCATGCACCAGCTGCTGCGGTAAGTGCAACTGCGTCCCCCCCGGCACCTCCGGGAACTACGATGTGTGCCCTTGCTACGGTAACCTCACCATCAATAACAACATTCGGAAGTGCCCCTGATTTCACCATACTCAATGAGGTATTCCCCCTTCCGACACAAGTCCAGTTCCAGTTTCCTTCTGGGGGTCGTTCCCGCAAAGGAAGTGATTTATTATTTCATTCCATCCACTTGATTTCTTCTGGGATTGGGTTTTCATGGCAGCAATAAATGTAGAATCCGATTCCCATTAATATTTCCAATAATCAATGTCCCGATCCGACCAGTCTTCTCCCTGTAGCAGTATCCATTTCGTGTCGAACATGGGACCTCGGTCGGGTAACCTCCGATGGCCTTTATTACAACCAATGTTAAAAGACAATCTATCGTAACATAAAAAGGGAATGACAAAAAATTGATTGGGAATTCGATACATTGTTTTCTTTTTCAACGGATGAAACCATTTAACTAGAGATTATGATTAACTAGCATTGAGAGGTGACTCTTATCCCTTCTATGGGTGAAAGTCTCTGACAAATTAAAGATACGGCAAGGCAAAGCAAAAGTTGGTGGGGCTTATATGATTATTATTATTATTTTTTTTTTTTTTGGGGGGTTGGCGGAAGGAGGATCTGAGTCAAACTGCCAGATGTAGTTCACATCAAAGGATGTAATAAAATCTGCGGCAGAACATGGGAGAGGTTCGGTTCGGCTGGCTTACTGCGGTCTGCCTTGTCTCAATGATTTAATTTAAAATGGGCTTCCACTAACAGCACCCAAAATATACAGCCCATGAAAATTTGGGCCCCTAAAAGCCAAATATGGGCCTGGCCCTCAACTCGAGGACACGTGTCGCAGGTATCCTCATCTGGGAAGGAACGAAAAACGGGAAGTCTACCCCAACGGCTAGTTATTTTTTTCTCCTCCGTCCAACGGTCAATTTCTTGCCTTTTGCACGCCGATCCTCTTCTTTAAGAAGATCCCTCCACTTTCCCCTTCCTTCGCCGCTCTCAAGCAAATCAATCAATCAACTCTCGTCCTTCCCTCGTGTAACTGATGGAGACCCCGTGTTCGATGAGGAGAGTCACCCGTTCCCAGACTGCCGCGGCTGCGGCCGCTGCATCCGCCTCTCCCACGAGCAGCAATCCTAGTCTCAATCTGGAGGAAGCGGGTTCGAAGGTGAGGCAGGGCGGCGGGAAGCAACAGCAAGAAGTCAGATCGGCACTTCTTGATATTACCAATGATTCCCCAATCGTTGGTCTGGCTGTCGGGAGTCTTAAGACCCCATTGTCCTCTGTCGCCAGGAAGAGAGGCGACGCAGCCTGGGTGAAAAGCACTCCCGGGTCCGGCGAGGCACTGCTCAGGTCCCAAGTGAAGAACCTGCTTCAGAAGGTTGAGGAAGAGGCTGAGATCTCCAAGATTCCGATGGAGGGCAGGGTTCAATTCTTCCGCCTTCAAGGTTTGGTGAATGGCTCACCCTCAGCGTCCTTTGCGCCAACCCCTGCAAATACCCCCCAGGTGTCCGATGGATTGTCCATGTCTGATCCTATTGTTTCCAAGGAACAGTTAATTTCCAAGGTGGGATATTGAATGATTCTCAAGTTCCATCTCTTTTTTATTTGAGGTCATTGAAACTGTTTGTTTACTGCGGGTTTTCAAATTCCGTAGGTGCTAAACGACATCTTCGAGGGAAAGGAGGAAGAAGAGGACAGCGTTGGTGAGTCGCAGATTGGTCTGGTCACGAGGTCCTTGCTGTTAGACTTCTCTGAGAAATCGGTTACGTCTCATGACCCGTCAGACGGCTTATCGGGACTGACCTTCCAAGGGGGATACAGTAGCGGTGAGAGCAAAGAGAAGTTGGCGATGACGGATGACGACAACGGTTCGATCCAGTCGATTCAGGTGAACGCAAGCATCACAGACGATGCAGAAGAAGAAATAGAAGAGGACGAACAAGAAGATTACTACGACGACAACAGGGAACAACAATTGGACTGCAGTTTCGTTGATGAACTGTGCAACGGGATTGAGAACATGTTTGTGAACAAGGAGAAAGTAGTCGCGAGATTCGGGGGGAAGCACACAAGGTTCGTGTACGACAGTGATGATGACAAGATTGTAGCTGAAGAAGAGGAAAAGGGCATGGCGACTCCACCAGGTGGGGTTGTGAGGCTGAATGGGATGCCGACACCTCGAGGGAAGCACACGAGGTTTCCAGAAGAAGAAGAAGCAGATGAATGAGGAGAAGCCTTCTCTTGTTTGTTCTTTCTTTTTTATCAGTTCCAATTCATTCCTTCATTCTGTTGTATTTTTGCCTATCATTTCATCAAGCAGATGAAGGAATGGGAAATAACTTCTCTTTACTGTGCCTGCCTCTACCAACCCTGCCAAACTCTCTCCGAACCAGACCATCTCCCTCCCTCATCGCCGGCCACAACACCGCCGCCATGACAGGCAGTTTTCAATTCTGTTCCCTTATCACTTCGCTTCCGTGGAGGTGCTCCGGATGAGAAGGAGAAGGTTTCTCCAATTCTTCATCAGACTAGCTCAATCCAGTAGCAAGGCAAGCAACCAAACTCCAACTTTCGGATGATTGAAAAGTTTTTTATGCCGCAAGAAGCTAGCCTGTGGGAAGGTAAAGTGAAAAATAGAAAGGAAAAGGAAGAAACCATCAGAAACCAAAGTTTATCCCCATGCACACAACAGCATTTTACGGTCCGCATCATGGCTGGGTACTAAAGACCCACATCACTTGGTTTCTTCCCATCTCCACATCTCATTGATCTGAACCATTCAAAATAGTAAGAGGAAAATCTTAAAAACAAACATTGGCTTGAAATCTTTTGAAGAGTAGTTCAGGATTATTCTCCTTTTCTCTTCAAACAAGAGAGGGAGATGGAATAGTAGGAATCGGCTCAGGCAATGTATGGGTACGAGAAATCCTATCAGCACATTGAAATATTCAGAGTGGTGCATGACATCTCGAGGTTCATCATTGACCCCTTCTATTCCATTTCCATAAAATCCTAATCTAAAGAAAATAAAAGAAATCAACTTTCGAGAATCCCACAAAGTTCAAAAGCCCAATCTCAAGTGTGGTCTTCTGACCAAACTCGTCTAAAAAATCCCAGAACATGAGGGACTTAGCAAAGGATGAAATGGAAGAGCAAAAATGGGTTCAGAGGTAGTATGGGTAGAGAACATTTATCAGCACGGCAATGAATTGATCAGAGTGGTGCATGACTTCTAGGGTTCATCATCAACCCCACTCATCCATTTCCACAAAAAACACAATCTCAAAAGCTTGTTTCTGCAAAAAGGTGTGGTAAGGAAAAAAAATGCAAAACAGAAAAAAAAAAACACAAATTCCTGCAGAAATTGTACCAGAAAGGGCTATTCCTATAAATGGGGTGCAGGAACCAAACCCGATCCTCATGAATAACCAAAGCATTCATACAGTCCGCCTCATGGTTAACCTCGAGCGGTTCCCCTTCCCCCGACTCACCCAAACTCCCGTCCAGCAATTTCAACAACAATCCCGCAAAACCAAAATCTCGAAACTGTCCGAAATCCGAAAACGGAAGCACAGCGGATTGGATCAGACAATCGAATACGAGAATCGCAGTCATCACATGATTACGAAATCAGGGTGAGCATGCCATTAAAATTTCTCGAGAATTCATCACCGCAATCCCTAATCTTCCGTTCCCCTATAAAAAAAAGAGTAAAATCAACGAAACTTCCTCGAACGAAATTCCAAGACCACGTATCAGCGGTCAGACGACGGATCCCTTCGAAAGGCGATCGAGAGTGATCCTTCTAGGGTTTGGTCGGCGGCCAGTCCCCGCGGTAGGGTTTTGGGGGCTGTATTGCCCTACGCCCTTTTATATACGTCCCTGATGATAACGTGTCAAATGTTCATCCCCCGACCGCCTCGTTTTAACCGCCAACGTGACAAAATTTGATCCCGAAAAAGTCGGACCATATTAATTAGACGACTCACTTTAGAAACGATGGGTGCGTATCGAACGTTCGCCAAGTCCAGCTGTAAGTCACAGATTCCATCGGATCACATTCCTTCTCATCCAATTTCAATTCCATTTCTTGTTCGTTATCGAGGCGGATACTTTAGTTTACCGATGGATCCTACGTGAGCAGCCTACCTGATCCGACAAAACCGGCCGGTCCTTATTACATCCGCCGAACACTCCTGCGATCAGTCCTTGTCCGGTGACGCTTACCACCCTTCTGTTAAGGGCCTGCCGGCATCCTTGTCGTGTGTGGATGGCCGGCGTATTCGTCCCTCCAGATGCTGAAGGAGTAAGGACATTTGACGTTCGATGTAATAGATGGGGGTGGAGGGAAAATGAGGATCTTCCAACTGTTTAGCCTTCACCGAGGGATATCTCCGAGCATGATGCGGTGTTAGAGTGTTTCCGATCGATGGAGGGTAAAGGGGTAGAGGAGAGGCGGTGCTGGGGATGGTTTTGGATGTTGATGGTGGGGATATTTGCGGTTCTGGTTGCCGCGGCGACTCTGCACACTATACTCGCCTTTGTGCATTTTAGGTCGCACAAGGTTCACGATCACCCCAGCCCGATCAATCGGAAGTATGCGCTCGCCCTCCAAGTCGCTATGCGATTCTTCGACGTGCAGAAATGTATTGTCGGTTCCTTCTCCTGGATTCCTTCAGCCTTTGGCTTGTTGTCGAGATTGACCGGAGGTGGCAGTGTTTTGATTTTTTCTCTTCTTTTTCTCTGCCATGTTTGTTGTATAATTTCAGCCGGGAAGTTGGCGAACGATGTAGTTTCTTGGAGGGGAGATTCGGGGCTTTCTGATGGGAGTGACGAAGGGCTGGATTTGTCCAAAGGGATGTACGATGCCGGGGATGCGATCAAGTTCGGTTTTCCATTGGCATATACGGGGACGATACTGTCCTGGGCAATACTCGAATATGGTGCCCAGATGAAGGCTTCGAATCAGTTGAGGTTTGCGCAGAACTCGCTCAGGTGGATCACCGACTATCTCATCAACGCGCATCCGTCGGAGGACGTCCTCATCGTTCAGGTAAGGCTCGAATCATGTCGAGTTTGGATGTTATGAATTAGCATGATCTGGATTTTTGTGATTTTGAAGGTGGGCGATCCTGATTTGGACCATAATTGCTGGCGAAGGCCGGAGGATATGATCGAGAGAAGACCTGTCTTTCAGGTCAACACGTCGTTCCCAGGAACCGAAGTCGCTGCAGAAACCGCGGCAGCGATGGCGGCTGCGTCGCTTGTTTTCAGGAATACCGATTCGGCATATTCGAGCTCGCTGCTATTCCATGCGCAGCAATTGTTCGCTTTTGCAGATACTTACAAGGGTTCTTACAGCACTAGCATTCCTCAAGTTCAAAAGTATTACAACTCTAGTGGCTTCGGTGACGAACTCCTTTGGGCAGCTAGCTGGCTTTATCTCGCGTCTGAGGATGCATCGTACCTAAGATACGTTACCATGTATCATGGGCAAGGTTATGGCGGTTGGGGAAGTCCGGGCTGGTTTAGTTGGGAGGACAAACTCCCGGGAGTTCAGGTATCATTTATGTTAAAGTCTGGATCTTATGTTTCGAGAGCGAATGCAGTCGGCTAGCAACGAGGTTACTCATTCAATTACTGCACAGGTGTTGCTGTCGAGGGTGGAGTTGTTCAGCACAAACTTGAGCGGAGTTTCAGCATCGGAGAACCTCGCTCTGCAACTCTTCCGGAGAACGGCCGAGATGACAATGTGCGGACTGCTTCCTGATTCTCCCATGGCTACGACAAGCAGAACAGCAGGTGGGTCAAACGTTCTTGACAGTGACAAGATCATCAGCTGCGTTATTTCTCATGATCTTAGCAAAGAGAATCTCCCGGGGGTCGTTTGATGCAGGGGGGCTCATATGGCTAACCGAATGGAACTCTCTGCTGCAACCCGTGGCGTCGGCGTTCCTAGCCGTTGTTTACAGTGATTACATGATATTGTCTGGCACTCCGATCATATCCTGCGGCGGGAGGTCCTTCGAACCAGCTGATCTTCGTAACTTTGCGATATCTCAGGTGCGGCAGTCCGGGTCTGAAACCAAACCACTACATTAAGAAATCCCTCTCCCTTTCCGTAACTCTGAAAAGTTCTCAGGTCGAGTACTTGCTTGGACAGAATCCCATGAAGATGAGCTACCTGGTCGGATACGGGGGCAACTACCCTCTCTACGTGCACCACAGAGGCGCATCGATCCCCACCAATGCCACTCCTGGATGCCGTGATGGGTTCGAGTGGCTCTACTCTCCGGATCCCAACCCGAACATAGCCACGGGGGCATTAGTGGGCGGCCCCTTCCTGAATGACACATACATCGACGCTCGCAACAACTCGATGCAGAACGAACCAACCACATATAACACCGCACTCCTAGTGGGGGTCCTGTCTGGCCTCATTGCGGCCTCCCCAGGACCCAAGTTCTTTAGGTAGCTTAGGGATGTTCTCGCAGCGTGTGTCGGAAAGCGACGGTAACGGTAGAGGCGGCCGTCATAACCATCTCACCGTCTTTGTATAAAATGTATATATTATCACGAAAACCTCAACATTATTAGACCAGGAGTGTGAAGGCCGGGATGCATCAACTTCCAAACCAAGCTTCTGCTTAGGAATGAATGATTGAAGGAAATCTAAGTTCTCATTGCCAGCACCTACTGTGTAATGATAGGAGTTCATGTGGGATGGTGAACTGGTCATAGTTGATCTCTTTGAGTTCAAGACATCAACTATTACGATTCCAAGTTAAACTTGATCGGAGTTGTCTGTATATATTCCCTAGGCATAGGCAGTTGGTGCGTGGATGGTAGTCATTACTTATTCTTGTGTAAATCATACTGTTGGTGATCCTTTATATGCAATTTAAGCGTGTCATTTTACTCTGCCTAATTGGTTTGAAGGCTTCGTCTGGCTTATGAGATTATTCTTATGGACAGATGAGAAATTAGGACTGCCATTTTTATTTATGTCGATAACAGGATCATATTTTGGTGCTAGAGAATTGATTTTACCTCTTAACTGTCCATCATTTACTGTAAAAGCAGAATCTTTGGAGCTGTTTCTGAGTTCTCTTCATTATGCAGAAGCTTTCATGTCAAATTGGCTTATTCGGTGCTCTCTATTGCATGGAAATTTATCCTAGACCGACGCCAGGCTTGCATTTTTTTATTCTAATGGTTGTAGATGGCGGTTTGTCCTTTTCCATTTGTGTTGGATGGATTTACTAAGGTTGAATAGATGGTTTCAACGTGAATGGAATACTGAAGCAAGGTTGCATACAACAAATTCTTGGAAAAGGAAATGAGAAACATACAGAACAGTGAGCCGCTCAGAAGATAGGTTCGCTATCATGACAGGCAGTTTATCAGTTGAGCAAGCCACGTAAAATTAGTCTTGATTGCATATTTTGCTGGTTAAGTTTCATTTCTTTCGAACTTCTATACAAAATTTCCATCCTTGGCCCCTGGATTGAATTGCGCAGAAAAGCTTTCTGTTGCCTAACATGATGGGAAACAAACCTGAGTTATTTTTTTTTTTATTGTGCAGAAAGTTAAGTCATTTTTATCAGGTAGTTATTTTTGGCATTGACTATTTGCAAATAGAAATTATGTTACATTGATACTCTTTATACTCTAGCAACACTCTTTCATCTAATGTTTTGTCTCTTGAGGACAAGAGTAACATGGTCTCCACATGCTTACCTTGCAGAGTCTCCCATCTGTTGGAAGGAAATGCTACCGGTTAAATTTTTTGATGGCTATTCTGGTATCCATTCTATGGTGACAATGATGGATAGCCCTGTACATGCTGTCCTTGATTTTATATTGCCTATCTTCTCATTCACAGAACATGGGTAGTGCCCTCTTCAAGCAGCAATATTCTTTTTGCAGGCTTCTTTTGGATGGTGTCTTTATGGATTTCACATTAATGTGGTGTGGATATGGTCTACAGGAGCAGTAAACATCTGGTTTGGCAGTCGTTCAGCAGGTTCTAAGATAAACCATGACAAATGTCTTGACTGCTGTTTGATTTGGTATGTGCATAGCGTTAAATTCAGTTAGGGGTTGGGTTTACATATTTTTCTGTCCATGAAAGGGCTGTCAAGCATTATTGTGATGGAGAGAAGACGAGCATAAGTGGTGCTCCTTCTTAGGAGGAATATATGTCTGCATCCTGTCTCTAGAATTGATCATTGCTGTGGTTTCTAATGTTTGGCAGGGAGGGGGCCACAAACGAGGGCCCGAGTCCTTTAATGGCAAGACAATCTGCACAGCTCATCAACCCACGGTAAGCCTTTCTTCCCCTAGTTAGTATCCAATCTCCCCTTTACTTCAATATGCACCTGTCTGATTGGTGGCTTACGCTATACAAACATGATTGGACTTACACCGTGTGGATCAGTCTTAACGCCATGTTCTCTCCACGTCGATATCTTAGATGGACTTTGCATGTTTCCCTGTGGGTAGGCAGACATATGAGGCTTTGGTTGCTATGTTTAGCTCGTTCAATAAACCCTGGTTTCTAACTCCTCGGATATCTACCGGAGCCGACTCGTCGAGGAAGTAGATATCTTACTTGTGAAGTGATCGTAATTCAGTTACCGTGTTACTCGAGAGACTTATTTCCTGGGGCATCCTCCATTACTAGTAAATAGTGTGGGGCCTTTGTAGTTGGCCGGTTTCAGGGTCAGCAGGTTTTTCTATCGCAACAACTTCAGAAAAGCCTCGGGTTGTGGGTCAGTTGATTTTTGTCCCTGGACTTTTGTTGAGTCAAGCCTGTCGCGAACATAGCTCGAACCCGAATAAGGTTAAAATGTCCTTGGAACGACCCGGTTTCGTCGTTCTCCAGTCATAAATTCAAATGTCATCTTGTTAGACCACTGAGTGACAGGTTAAAGAACGTCACTAGTGGTCTTGTTTCACATTTAAACGCAGCTGGGTCATCGCCAACCGAGTGCTGACCTTGTTTGTGTTGTGTTCCTCGCTTCTTTAGATGGTTAGCGCAAGGGATCGACTTGTCGTTTTCTTTTGGAGTTAACTGAATGGCATTGCTTGCTAGACCCAGGAAACATAACGGAAAATAAATCTGTCAAACATGTCCAAGTTTTGTTGTAGATAGGATTACCACTTTGTTTGACACCATTCATGGGCTTTATGATCCCTTAAGACATGCAAGTAATGGGAAGTAAAAAACAGTTTGGATCTTGCATCGTGCTTTCCAGAGAATGCTAGAAGATTACATTGAGACCACCAATATGTTTTGATTACTTTTTAAACCTCACCCACAAAGAAATAGATTCGAACTTTGTGTTGGGAAAGGAGAATGGTTGGCCAATTTAATGTGGCAGGAACAAAACAAAGACTTATTTCCCTTAACCAGAAAATTGGTACACAGAGTACAATATTTTCAAGTGTTCGGAGACTTAGTATCAGCTTAACCAAGGTTTCGCGTTCGAGACTTTGAGAATGCAACTATTTCCATTGATAGACTCATTCACCAAAGTCAAAGCCAAATGCGTTATTCGGATCGAGTTTGAAATAACCCGGGGGTCAAGGAAAAATGAAATGGGATCTCAAAGGGAGAGTAGGAATTGTGGTGGGTGAACTAAAATGGCCCCATCTTGCCCATGTTATGGCAAGCAATGTAGGTCATGAGCCCCACCCATTGGTTCATTTGGGAGTTTGTCCTCATACATTCAACAAAGTCAGCCACGTAAAATCACAAAATTGTATTCCCCCCTATGGTTATTAAACTCCCTTCTTACAATGTCACATGATTTTGTCGCACGTCCTTTTTCCACATAAATACCTCCCCCTTCCCTCTTGGTTCCCTCCAATCCTCTCTCAGTCACATATTACAACATCCTTTTTCTAAACTCCTTTTTGCATATGATCGGAAACCACGTACGGGAACCAACCTAAGGAAGAAGAGAAATGGCCGTGGGGAAGTCAGAAAACAGGCAGACTCAAGCCGCGTCACTCAAGCAGATCCTCAAGAAGTGCTCGAGCTTCGGCAAGAGGTCGTCGTGCAATGAAGGGGGAGACGTCCCAAAGGGGCACTTCCCTGTCTACGTCGGGGAGAACAGGATGCGGCACATTGTCCCCATCGCGTGGCTGGCTCACCCCGAGTTCCAGTACTTGCTCCGGAGGGCCGAAGAGGAGTACGGCTTCGGCCACGACATGGGCATCACGATCCCTTGTGACGAATGCGTCTACCAAACCTTGACGTCCATGATCAGATGAAACCGGGACTCTGATATTGAGGCGAAGAAGTTGTCATTTTTGAGGCCTTTCTTGTAAGGCCTTGGATCCTGACAGGAACTTCTGGTTTTAACATTATCTCTGCGAGATTATGAAGGAGTTACCACGATTCGATAAAAAAAATCTTCTCTTGCCTGCTCGCGATCATCCTCTTCAAACCTCGTAATTCTGTCGTATCTCAACCGAGGGAGAACGAGGGCAATATCAAATCCCTATGCCAACATATTTAACAAGAAAAGTTCCTATAGCAACACTACACAACTCGTCCTATCTATGTACGCGTCCGAGTCTGACTGTATTCCATACGCACATCGGAAACCTCATCGATGCTCCCGACCAGGTGGATGACAATCACATCCCCAGACACGTACCCGGCCTTGTATGTGCAAACGAGGGCGATGTCTAACTCTCTCGGATGTCGTATCTGACCTTGTCAGAATTTGGTTCCCCGTCGTATTCCAAAGACAACGACCAGGAAAGAGTGAGAAGCTGAAGTTGAGGGACATAGGAAGTTCCAAAAAATGACCATTTCCGTAGGGGATACATTGAATGTAATCACATCAACGGCAAAGAGACTATCAAAGCTAAAAAAAATTGCAATACCGACTACTGAATTGGTCCTAAACTACGAAACTTAAGATAAGAATATAACTTGTAATAACAACCACCATCGGGCACATTAAAATATACATTGGATTTCAGAGAGTTGAGAACGAACATATCCTAAAATGGTATTTTGGGAGAGACCCCCAGGAAATTAATATCCGGCCGAGGTTCACAGGAATTTGCGACCATGAATATCCGAGGGAGTCGGACCATTTCGTACTGTTTCCGTGTGAGTTTGGATGCAACGAGGGCTGTAATGAACCGCCGGACATGTCGGGCTTATTACGCGTACTTTTCAATCGTACCTCCCCTCCGCTGTCGTGTCCTGTGCGCCGGACAAAAAAGGGGTCCAGAATGCGAGAACCTGTTTCCAATCCTAGAGAGGAGAAACGTGTCAAGACATGTGGGTTCATGTCGGGGGTTCTTTGGTTATGTTGGGCCTAAAGGCCCAAAACTGAAAGCCCATAATGGATTCGCCAGAAGGAAGCAAATTCAGTAATTACAGCGTTAAAAGACCTTATTTAAAGGGACACTGAAACCCCCAAAATTACATGCGTTGCCCCTCCGCGAATCTCTATTCACATCGCCAGTCACCACCATTATCATCAACGAAGACAAAAAGACAAAAAGGAAAAAGAAAAGGAGGCGGCAGGTTGATCCTGATCGCACCGGCCACCTTCAAACGGCCGAGACAACCTTCATCCTCTTAGCGCCTGCAGACTTGATCGACCGTGGCTGCTTCGGCTTTGCAGCGGCCGCTGCACTGCTCTTCCCACCCTTCTTCTTAGTCGACACCGTCTTTGGCTTCGGTTTCTGGTTCGCCCTCGCCTCCTTTGGCTTCTTCTCCGCTTCCGCCTTGGAAGTCGACCGAGTCTTGGCCGCTCTGACTCTCCCTCCGTCGGTGGATTCCTTCTTGCCGGCTTCGGGGAGCTTGTACGAGGCCCTCACCTTGGTCAGCTTCCCCCTGGAGACCGAGTTCTTTATCTGGAGAGCGAGTATCTTCCTAAAATTCGCCGGTAGCACCGACTTGTGGTTCTCCTCCATGAACTTGGCGATCGCATAAGGGCTCGATCCGCTCTTCTCGTTCAGGGCCAGTATCGCCTCCTCGATCATCTGCCACAAAATGATTTCCCGACAAAAAACAAAAAAATCCGTCACCAACCGACTCGGCCGAGCTCGAATCGCAAAACAAAAATCTCAAAGATGAAAAAGACCTGGAAGTAAGGCGGATGAGCCGCTGCCTTTGGCTGACGAGGCTTTCGCGCCCTAGGCGTGCGTGGCTTCTTCTCCTTTGCCGCCTCTACCACCACGGCTTCCTTCTTCTCCAGCTCCAGCTCCGGCTCCGGCTTCTGCTGCTCATCCGCAGCTGCAGGTGGAGCTTCCTTCGTCGCCTGCGGCTGAGTAACGGCGGGCTGAGCTTCTGGTTCGACCTTCTCCGTCATCTCGATCTCCGGAAAATTCTCTCACCCTGGACTGAGGAACGTACGGATCAGGAACGTCGGGTTGCGTTTCCCTCCAGAAGTTTCTTATACCGTTGAAAGGGCGGACCTGATTTGTCGATGGACATGACTACCGGATTGCCATCGTGGCAAGAAAACATCAGGAACGTCCACGTGGAGGGAGCCGATGAGCCTTTTATGTAAAAGGGGATAATGATGGAAAGGTACGGGGGCGGAACCGGAACGTGGACATATTTGGTTTTTCTTTCCTTATCATCGTGCTAACCTCGTATTTATACTGCTTTTGTGTGTGTGTGTGTGTGTGACTTGGGAGGAGGAACAGGAGAGGTGAGGGTGTGCTTTCTTGCCCCTTTTGGGATTAGATTTTGTGGGCTATTCTTAATTGTTTTGCGAGGAGACGTTTGTTGGTTTTGTAGATCACAAGGTGGGGGTTCTAATGTGATCGTGATAGCAGGAAATGGTTTGCATTTGTTTGGGTTTAAAGCCATCTGAAACTCACGTGTTAATTTTTTCCAACATGAAAATTTTTATTTGACGGTGTCTTGTTTCTCGTTACTTACTCTAAGAAACTTGCGAGTTTCTTAAATTCTTTTATGCATATATGGTTTAACAAATCCTCAAAATTTTCCTTTTACTTCAAGTTCTAACAAATTCCCATATCAAATCATGTAGAATTTTCATGTATCACATCCCATTTTTTAAAAAAATTCTTGGGTTTCATCCTAATACATGTGATGTGATGTCCAGGAAAGGAAAAGGTGTTTTGGAAATGGGCGGAAATTAGGATGACGTCGTCGATGCTATTAGGGTTTAGTTTCCCCAAATTGATCAGGAAGTACAGGAGCTGATACTCCCCCAACCTCAGTTGATGATGTTTAACTGATCGCTCGTAAGAACCCCTGAACCCGATCGATCTCTTTCGTTCTTCCCAAACCTAAAGTTTGGATCTTTTTTCTATTAATATGGTGGTCGTCGCACATTTTTCGTTGCTCTTTTAGTGTCAAGCTGTTGGTTACGGTGGCTGGAAGTGTTGATTTAAATGGGCACGGCGAAATCGACTATGTCCAGGGCACAGGTGACTTGGAATCGAGCTCGTCTGTTGTCTTTTTTTCCAGGTTTCTGCGGTTGGATGTTCGAGGGAATGGAAGTTAATTTTGTTGTCTGATTGCGTTTCAAAAGGGGGGACCTGTGGGAGATGTGATCACCACAGTCTCAGAGCGAGTCGAGGGAGCAGACCCGGTTTTGGAGAAGTTGTGTTCCCTCAGACTCGTAGGTTATCCCGTGCACTATGTAGCTGTCGCTGGATTTTAGTGTTTTCTACTATCCAGATCATAAAATTTCTGACGTGTTTCTAATTTGTGATCCAGACACCGCCAATTCTCCAGTTCCCGCTTGCCGAAGGTAGCTTGTCGGACATCCTCGTGAAGAAGTCGCCATCTTCTGGGGCTCAAGGTGATGCTTTGGATTGTGTGATTATGGGAAGAGCTATGTTTCCGGGATGATAGGGAATGGTGGCGTTAAGTGTTTGTTGCTGGGAACCAACAGAGCCGACTTACATCTACAGTGCAGACTTATTTTGGAGCTATATACATTTACTCCGGCTATTGATAGTTGCTGGCATTGAGTTATAGTTTAGTTAGGTTTCTATAATTTGTAGCAGTTTTGGTCCTAAGTGTATGTAGCCGTGAATGTTATTTCTGGTAATGCATGACTTCTGCTGGTCTGCAGCTAATGCCTCTGCAATTAATGTACCACATGGATGGTGAAAAAATAGTATTAAGTTGTCATTGTTAATTCTGATCTGTGTTGTCTGTGTCTGGTTGGTCTTCCACTGGAATTTAGTTGAACAAGTTTATCTACCATACTATCTTTTTTGTAGGACTGCTATGATAGCCTTTCTGATTTCTATTACGTCTTCTCTAAAATATCCTGCATATTCACTCTCTCATGTTCCCTGACTAGTTGTAAATGAAGTGGCTGATGTTATGCAGGTACAATTGATCCAAAGGTGCTAGTAGAGTTGTTCTCATTGTACTGGGATTGGCATGCAGATATGGTCCAAAAGATTACTAAGAAGCAGGTGAGCATTTCTTATGATGATGACCGAACATCGAGGAAAGTCGATCCTTTTGATTTGAATGCTGAGTATGCATGTCCGTGATTAAACTAATACCTCATACACGATCCAAATTACACCAGGAAGCGGTGGAAAACAAGGTTGAACTTGCGGACGCTTTGGCTGTCAAGCTTCTGCAGCGTTTGAATGACTCGTTGTCGACCATGAAAACTACAGCTCATCGTCTGTCAGAAGGTGGTCGACCA
Organism: Melastoma dodecandrum; assembly: GCA_029817715.1. Taxonomy (NCBI): domain Eukaryota; kingdom Viridiplantae; phylum Streptophyta; class Magnoliopsida; order Myrtales; family Melastomataceae; genus Melastoma; species Melastoma dodecandrum. Next base: position 1,306,599 of record JARUPY010000271.1, read on the forward strand.
GATCTAATGCTTTCTTCTAGCTATCCATGATTCAAACTGTAGGTTCCTGATTGGTGGTCGGACAGTTCATAAGCTGCAGGTGGAACTCGGGGAGCTCAAGGGAAGACTCACAGAGGTGATCAGTAACTGCGATGCCATATGCAAGAGAATAACGTCGGAAGGACCGGAATCTCTTCGTGTGTCGGCGGCGCCCTTGGCTGCGGCTGTGGCACGGATCAGCAGTGTAGACAATGGTGAGCTTCTCGCCAAAACCTCCCCATCTGACAATACCGGATTGGACTAAAATTTCCGCGTCGGCCGTATTTTTTGTACAGTTAACTTCTCCGGCCTATTATTTGGGGTGGTAAGGCTAGCGACCTTATTTCTTTCCCTTTTCTTTTCTGCTGTTTGGTGGATTTTTAATAATATAAGGAAAAATCTGATACACCACATTCTTTATTTATAACAACTGGAAAAGAAAATTCGAAAATCATTCATAATATGCACCAATCAAAATAAGATTTCAATATTTGTTCGGTTATTGCAAAAATATCTATACATCGTTACCAACCGTACGCCATGGCCAGCCACGTGTCCTTTTTAGATATGTGTATATATATAATAAAGATACATCATCTTCGCTGTTCGTCATCTCACCGACAGGCGCGTCGCCTCGAGTTTCCTGGGGTTTCTTTCCGTTGATCGAAATTAACCATCTTAATTACGATCTGATTGTGATTTCCGCCACAAACCGTCCGCGAAATTCGTTAATTGATAGGTACTAGGGGGTGGGGTAGGGGGAAGGGGGCGATTAATTCAATCATATTCCGCTAGGGTTCGTTGTCTTTTCCATCGATCGATCGCGTTTGAAGATCGGAAGAGCGCGGAGATGAAATCGAGGCGAGTCTCGTGGGCTTCCGGCGTTAATCTTTGCCAGGTTCGGGGCTGTGTTTTTTATCTTAATGATTGGAGCGGTTGTCGCCCGGAGATCGATTTGTCTCTATTTCTGCTCTTTGTTGTCAATCCGGCTTGGACGGATCGTTCAATATCACGCGATGAGTTCGACTTTGATTTCTGTTCCAGCTGAGAGCCTGTGATTCCTTGTTCTCTCTTGTTGATGTGGTTTTTTTAGGAGTACGGATTGATTTTGATGAGGTTGAATGGTTATGATTCTGCGAGTAATGTCATATTATTGATTCTGGCCGAAGATTATGATTGAAAAGTTTAAAGGGAAGCAAAGAAGCGCTGTTTTGGTGTCTCGCGGTTTTAATGGATGTCCCATGTTTTTTAGCCTGCTGATTCGTGATTCATATCTTCTTGACTGGATAGATAGCTTCACGTCGATTTGCTGTATTGGGATATTGAGGCCAAGTTATGTCTCCCCAAGGACGCTGTTATTCGCAGAACGGATTTCAATTTTTAAATTATCGTGATCTCAATTCTGATGTATTTCATAGCAATTATAAGGTGCGCCAAAGTAATAATCATCCTCGAGCTCTTTTGGTTTTTCTAATGAATTACTTTTATATCTAGGTTGTGCCATTTTTGAAGGAGGACTCTCCTTCTCAAGTTGGTTTGACAGTTCGGAGAAATTTCCCATCAATGGAATCTGTATCTGCAATCTCTAATTCGGCATTGTTGAAGAAGTTCTCTTGCTTTGGGGGCAAGAACTTATCTAACCAATCACAGCAAAGTGTGTCTAAAATCGATCGTGTCTTTTGGACATGCCCACCCAAAGTAAGTAGGCGACATAGCTCTCAGCAAGGTGGACTTGGCTTGGCAGGATTTTTTTTCCGATGCTAGTAATGATGATGAGATACTTATTCATCCATTTCTCTTAGTTTTCTGTGAGTTGCGACTGGCATGTTACTGCTGGGGAAGAAAGTCAGGAGGTGGGAACCCAAAGTCTCCGAGAATTGAACGTGCTTGAGGCTATATATCCTTGGGTATCTGCCATTCCGTCAAGGTACAAATCTGATCCTTCCTTTTCCAGGGAATGAGTCCTTAACATTTTGGCTCAATTATCAACCGGCTTTGTTTTTTCTTATCCTTTCTCCCTGTAGTCCGGTGGTTTCTGATAATGGAGATCAAGAATGTTATGATGATTGCCTCACACCGGAGATCCCTCTTATCCCAATAGAAGAGATGCAGAACAAACCTGATCTTGAACCAACCAGTCAATGCACTTTGGATACTAAAACCTCTGAAGTTCCAAAGCAGCAATTGCCATCATCTGCTGGCCTGGACGCAAGTTTCCTTGTAGCTGCTTCTGCTGCCTGTGCAGAGCTTCTCAAAAGCAGCATAGAGGGAAGTATGATTGATCCCGATCTTCTCGTTGAGATATTTAACAATCCGAAACTGATAGAGCAGCTCCTGAATCGCGGAGGAAGCCCCGATGGAAGAAAGATAGTTGTGTCCGAACCAATCCCAGGAAACCCCCAAGTTCCTTATTCCAGCCTTGGTTGCCCCCCAAACTTGCTCACCAATGTTCAGTCCGACCGGCCTTTCTCAAGCCCTTCACCCCAATCTGTCCTTGTTCCATCATCAGGCCAAGTATCAACCCATTCGGTACCTTTCTCCAATGGATTTAGTCACCCGGTTGATAATTTTGGTGCAGTGAGAGCCTCCCCCAGTTTAGCCATGGTCACTCAACCCTTTGAAAGCCAATCCTCGATACTTCCACCTCCTAATCTACCACCTTTCAGGGACAGATGCAGTCCGCATGCGATGATTTCATCTTTTGAAACCCCACTGCATAAACCCAAGGAGGTACTGGGTACGGCAACTTGGCCAGCATTCCCTTCGGACAACATTCATCGGCCAGGGTCAACTATTAACCACAAGGTGGATCCCTGGCCTAGTGTTTACAAGGACACGAACTACCTAAAGAACCTTATAAGGGAACATGGAGGGGTAAGGCAGGGTACCCTGGGGCAGGACCTGGTCGCCTCAGTAAATCCTAAAATGGTAAACCCTTTAATTCAAGAGGAAATGAACTTTATGAACAACCGGAAGCCCTGCATATATAGCCCTCAAGGTTGTTATGGCGGATACAACTGCCCTCACCAACATGACATTGGCCCCAACTGGGACGATGGACGAAATGCAAAGAGGGCAAAACTCGGGGTAATTCGTTGAGGACCGTGGACGAATACTTTTTTTAAGTTTTCTTTCATGAAACTTCTTATTCTTCTTAATCTTTTTTTCTGACTTGATTGCGAACATGAAAACGGATTGGGCAAACGCCACTTAACATGGTTGGTGATAGTAGACATTCAGGGGAAACGGAAAACAGGATATAGAAAATGGCATATTGGTTCGTTTGAATAGTAATGTATTAGTTATTAATGTCATTATGCTCGCAAATAACTAGATTAGGGAGTCCCGAAAGAGACAGCCACGTAGTATAAGGTGGGTGTTCGTTAACTGTGGCCTCGGGTTCGAACCCCGTGTTGCACCCTTACCCTGGAAGGCTAATATAAGTCCAAGAGCCTCTTACCTGTCAGGCTTATTTGAGCTTGATTTACTTGGATCAGGTTGCATGGTCTTGTCTGGTCCCAAGGAGAATGTAGTGGTCCGTCGCGAACCTTTGCTATGTGAAAAGAAACTAGATTAAGGTTTTTTTATATGAACCATTCGGTGTTTAATGCATCTTGTATTCTATTCCCTAGATCGTATTCAACGGAGTGGGAATCGCAGATATGAATATCTCTTTAAGTGTAAGCATGTACATAGGGTCAGCATTAGGGGAAAGACCACTCTACCAACTCATATCATACTTTCAACAGTAACGATAGTAGGTGTCTGAATTCGGAGTAAAAGTAAGGCTCGTCCAAATACCATATGCTTCTATTGGAAGACAAATAAGGAAAGATATGAAGTATCTTCTAACCCTAGTGTTATAACGAGTGTGTTCTTGGGAGTTCCAAGAAAAAGGTGTTGGGGGGCAATGCATGCCGAACATTGGCCAAAGGTTGTTTTCGCTCATGTTCTCATTTGGAAGCATGCCAGACAAGAAAGAGATGTGTGAAAAAGAGACAGCCCCGCTTGGCCAATCCTCAACACACCCCGACATCCAATCATTGTCTTCCTCTTCAGGCTTTCCAACAGTCTGCGTTATTACATCAACACCAACCGTCTCCCACAAAAAAAAAATAATATAGATCAACCAACCACACACACACCACCCAATTCTTGAAATGATATCGGTGGAGAAATTCCATCAGTAAAATAATTTTTCATGAAATGGTACTTTTATATCACCCTTCCAAGTATTACAGAGGGTTTCCTAGGCTCATGTCTATTCCAACATCACATTGGCCATTGCTTGAGCTCAAGAATCCGCTCAACTTCCCATCCCCGTTGTCCCCCTCGTCCTCTAGCAAAAGAAATGAGGCCGCAACACGATCTTGGTATGAGCTTGGGTGTTGGTTTCGGTCCAAGCTCGTAGTGGCTTCTACGTCGACTTCGTACAACTTCTCCTCTTGGCTCAGTTGAGATGCGACAAACTTGTCTAGTGCCCTCCAGTCCGTCACGCTAGTTCTGCAGTGGCTATCTACGTCGCTTCTGGCAGTCTTGCTCTTGATTTGTGGCACTGATGGGCCCTCGAGGTGGGGAAGGTGTAGGAAATAATCATCCGGGTCACTGAAGATACTTAAATTGTCAGCCGCCAAAGCCTGTTCGGTGACGACCTCTTGCTTACACAAGAATTGGGAGGCCAAGTATTCCTGTTGGGTTGGTCTCGAGATGCACTCGCTCGGGTCGATGGTTGAGCTCGTGCTGCTTGGTTCGTCATTGAAGTAGCTGCTGCCCTTGTCAAGCCAGCTCCTTGATGTCTTGGTCGGGGTGGTAGTCCTTTTCTTGAATGCTCGACAGACCACCCATCCTTCTTCCTGTGATAATTAACACACCGTAAACTTATGGTTCTAAAAGCAAAACCGAAAAATAGTAGTAATAAATTATTATTACACGCGAAGGTGCAACCTTTTCACATGCGCGTCCTTTCCACAAAAACAAAAGGAGTCAACACTTCACACATGGCACTCCTCTTAGACAACGTTCTGTTATATTCTAGTTTTCGAGCGCGTCCTTGGGATTCTTGTTTATCGTGATTACGGATGAATTTGAGCGGTGGAGATGTTTCTCGTACCTGAGGAGGAGCGTTCTCGTTTGACTCGAGCCTGTACTCGTGCATGATCCAGTCAGTTTTCTGGCCGCTCGGAGCCCTGCCCTTGTAGAACACGAGGGTTTTCCTCATACCAATGAGCCTCGCTTTTTCGTAGACGGCCTTGTCCCTGCCAGTTGCTTTCCAAAACCCAGCGATGGTCGCTCGGTTGGTTCTCGTCCCGGTCGGATATTTCTTGTCTTTATGGCTGAAGAAGTACCACTCGCTTTGCTCTTCGTACCCTACCCTACATCTTTCTGTTCGAGATCGGACATCGACACAAAAGAGTTATGGTCACATTCGAGAATGTAATCGAAAACCAAAAGTGTTTACTAACGTCCAAGTGTTTAGGTAGGGTTTTATACTTAGGTCATTGGAAAAACTCACCTTTGAGATCCCACGGCTCAATCCTGTAGAGATCCACCTCTCTTATCACATCAAGATCGATCTTCTGCGAAGCAACCTTCTTCCTAAGGTAGTAGCCGACGAGCTCCTCGTCCGTTGGATGGAACCGGAACCCTGGAGGCACGCACGACTCCATGGATTCCATCACAGCCTATCCCTGATCGAGGCAGTTAATAAAAAAGAATCAAGCAAATTCAATTCCGGTCGAAAGCCGACAGGGATGACTCATCGGGAACAATATAAATGACAACCCGTCATCGAGATCAAGGACTGCCCCCGACAACACAAATAATTAGAACCCCATCACCGTCGTGTTGTTTCCGCCCCCATCTATATTTGTTTAAATATTTGTGTCGGTCTTAACTAACAATGATGGTGTCTCTCCCGTGGTGTGTGAAATGGTCATTGAAATGATGCAACTAGAAACGGGATCTGCCTCTCTTTTATGACTTCTTGGATTCATGTTAGACACACCTAACACAGCATTTACCCATACAAAACACCATCAATAAAAAAAAAGAAAGTTATATTTCTAAGATAATGGAAAAAAAAGGTGACGTCACGACGACTGCGACCTTATAGCACGCTGTCGTTCGACATTAAATAATGGTGGAAGTTTCTTAACTGTAAAAACAAAAAACAAGACGAAGATCGGATAAAAAGGAAGAATTTAGAGAAAACGAAAAACATGGAACACCCGGGAGGTGATCCATCGGAGATCACAAGGACCTTTTGATCTGGGATCAACGGAACTGCAGAGGGGGAGAAAAACAAAAGAACCCCAGAAAGGACCCAACTGATGCTTCCACACGACAAAATCCCACCGGGGAGGACAGATGGTTTAGCTTGATGATCTTACCTTGTACAAGATTAAACGAGAGGAGACGGAGTTGCTCGACCGATAAGCCGATCAGGGGGCACGAGTTGATTAGTAGTAAGGTGGAAGAGGAGGATAGGAAGGTGGGGAGGGACGAGTGGAAATAAAAACCGATGGTGGAATTGGGAACAGTATAAATAATAGGCCAAAGGTTGAAGGTGCTCTGAGGACAGCCGCCCCCACCCCCCCGGCGCAATTTTTAACTTTCAAGTTTTTTCCCCCTCTCGAAATAACAGAAAAAATCAAAATGAATTTGATTGCGTCACTCTTTTTCTTTTGCCTTTTACCGAATTTATCAAAGCTTTCAGAAACATTGTTTCGTGATTCTACTTGTAAACTTTCTTACTTAAAAAGACTTAGGTTAAGTTCATTGTTATACGGTCGAAATCGGGGGAGCGACAAGACAATGACCGAGACAAACGGTTCTAGTCCAAGTAGATCATGTATCCACGTGTCGTCTCATAACTGGCTGGGTAGGCAAATTCTCTCTGGTTCATTCTTTTCTCGGAAAAGACACACTCATATGTTATTTACACATTCCTACCTATGATTTCAGCAAGGGGGGGTTTGGACAAGTACTCGCTAGAAGGAACCGTACAAAGTATAAAAGAATCTACAACCCAGGTGGCATTCCGTGATTTCTTTTTAAAAACTATAAAAAGAATTACTACTTTACGTAGAAGACAAACAAAGCCTAGGCAAGTTTCAATAATATATTTGTTTTGTAATATAAATTTGAGCCCACTAAAGATGATAATAATAACGATAACTCCCCCCTTAGGAACAATCATAGCGGACCCCCCCCCCACCAATCCACTCTCCCAACTCCAACAACATTCCAGAAATGTTTCTCCCTTCCCTTTTCCAATGTGATTGTGTTTAGATGACTCATTTTAGGTTGACAACGACTCGTGGCGGAAGAACAAGAATTTTTCGGAAATTCGGACCATTTGGCATCTGGATCTTGAAGGCACTCGCTCGTCGCGTTCCTTCTTTCGTATTTTGACCGAGAGAATGGCTAATGCAGCAGAGCAAAGTGGAGTAAATGAGAACATTCAATGATAACTGAGAGGGACATGATTCGAATCCTTTCTGTCTATGAAAACATGTAGAAGTGGTGGGAAAGCAAACAAGGAAGAAAGAAGGCGGAGTTTATTAATATTTTTTACTTTGATACTTGTGTGGGATTATCTTATTACTGGTGCTAGTAACAAAAAAAAAAATTGTGATCGGTTGGCCAAGCGATATCGACAGGAGTAACTCCACGGAAGAGGACGGCGGTTGTCGGCAAGCGAACAACCAATCATGCGGACGACTTCGTCATAATCTCTCCATTAAGAGGGAGTTTCTGCAGGGTCCCCCACCCCACACACCTAAAGTTATTACCGCGCTTTGTCTAATCTTTGTAACACAAGTAAGAAGATGGGGCTGTGAGGGGCTCAAGTAGCTCAAGACTAAGCACTGACTCCATTTCCTTGGTAACTAACTCTTTGCACCCCTCGACCTCTGCCCTAAACTTAAAACTATACAAAACCTGCAGAAGACAAGCTCTCATTGATAATCTTACAAAAACTAGGCAACACATGTAATATTCATTTGCCCTGCGCGCGTTGGTTAAAAGGTGAAAACCCTTCTCATTGTCCGTCCATCTGAATCTCCCTTCGGCCGATTCCCTTAGGTCTGCGATCGAGTTAGGGCGGGGTTGCGACCGCAAGTGGAGGTTTGAGAGATAGCGAAAGGGTTTTAATTAATGAGGGCAGTGTCGGCATGATTAGGGGGGTGGGGGGGGGGAGATAATTATCCATATTCTTATAAATCATGTGCGGTTGCAATGTCCAACCTCCACTCACAACCACATCGTACTCGATATCTGTCTTCTCTCTGATGATGTCTGGTCCCTCAGCAGCACATACACATTTCATCTTCCGGGGCTTGAGTGATCCCTAATCAATTCTGGTCTCCTTGTTCTTTTTCTCGAACGTGTGGCTCGATGTCGTCCTAGCCGGGCACCCCTCCCTCTACGCTTTGCTTTGGGTAACGGGTGTTCATTTGACTTTCATTTCATTGAGTTAGTAATGATTTCTATCGGACGACACGACCCCAAAGTTAGCAATTTTTTTCCAAATCTATTCCAAAAAAAAAAATAGCTTTTTTCCAACAATTTATAAATTATAAAAAAAATTGTAACTTTATTTTATTTCGGATGGCTGCCATTATAATTATTTGTAATTTGACCATAAATTAGAAATTTATTTATACGTAGTAACTAAACAGAAGAGTATTAATTTCATTTATAGTCTACGTACCACGTAAATTTCTTCTTCATTAAAAACCAAGTTAGATGGCAAGAACTTGTCACTCCCCTTTATTATAATTATTACTACTCGTGGATGGGCTTGAGGAGTGGATATCATTCTCTAGGGCCGTGAAACGGGCCGTACCTATTAAGCCCATCAACCTTCAAAAGTAAGTCGGGCTTGATTTGGACTGGACCGACAGATTGTCAAGTCCCGACAGACAACGGGCCCACTTGTTCCCCAAGACCAAAACTTAAAAGAGTTCTTTTGGGGAATCTTTGGATTTTGATAATGTCTAGCGGATTAACATTAAGTAATTGTCACTTGGTAGTAAATCTAACATATTATAATGCAAAGTGGGCTTGAAGTCGGCAGATTTAGATGGTGGGTGTCTCCGGTTCGCCGAGAGACGAAGACTCCAAACATAATTAATTTGGGGGAGGGAGGGTTGATGTGATAATATTAGTATATAGAGTCGTGTGTAAAAATGTGCCCAGAAATGCGACGATTAATAAATTACAATAACCTTAAGTGTAATAATAAGACCCCGTGTGGTTGGTTGGTCCCTTATTTCCTTTTTTTTTGGGGGGTCACACACATTTGCGCGCATTCCGACAAAAATTAAATAAAAGTCGGGGGGTCCACGTGGCGGAAACCTTTGGTGGGGCGGCAAAAAACGACAGCCGTCCCGAGGAGGGAGTAACGGCTAAATTTTCCTTCCCCTTGACGCACCCCCGCCCAAACGCCACGTGTCATTAGGCCGGAATGTCCGGGTAAATTAAAAAAGAAAAAAAAAATTCCACACAAGAAAAAAGATCAGCCCCTCTCCTAAACTTACGTCCGGAACTACACTCCAACTAGCAATACCAATGGCAATGGAAAATGGCTAATTGAATTTAATCGGAAATTTGGGGATGACTGATTCAAGAATTGCATCGGGGGAAGGAGGATTCTTAGGCCGGGGAGTGGTGGGTGGTCGGGTCGGCCGACGACGGGATGTTTGGTCCCGCCCTGCATCCCTCCAGCATGAACACCACGTCCTGCATCGTCGGCCTCGCCATCGCGTCTGGCGCCGTGCACAGCAGTCCTACCTTCACCCCCAGCAGGAACTCCTCCCACTCCGACGACTCCGGGTCCAGTTCCAGCAGCCCAGGCTCTAGCAGCTCATTTATCTGTCCCCGCTGCAATTGTTTCTTTACCCACTTCACAATGTCCTCATCCTGCGTGAACACCACCGGTCTCTTTCCTGTTAGTAGCTCTAGCAACACGATCCCAAAGCTGTACACGTCCGACTCCCTCGTGACCTCCCCTGCTAGGACCGCCTCGGGTGACACGTAACCCAGCGTCCCCATAGGCAATGAGCTCGATCCCTCGGCTGGGGTCAGGGCCACGAGAGGACGTAGACCGAAGTCGGATAGATGTGCCTCGAAATCTGCATCAAACAGCACGTTCTGCGGCTTCACGTCGCCATGGACAATCGAGGAACCATGGAGGAATCCCAGCCCTCGGGCTATCCCGAGCGCGATGAGGTGGCGCATTGGCCAGTTGAGGACATGACCATCCTGGTGGGATGCCTCTTGGAGCAACGTGGCGAGGTTCCCATTCGGCATGTAATCGTAAACCAGGAGCCTCATGTCCGGCGGACCTGCATAAAACCCCCGCAGCACTGTCAAGTTCCGGTGCTTGACCTTCCCGAGGGCCTCGGCTGCCTTCCGGAAAATACTCTCATCCAGGGCACCATCAGGGAGTCTGCGGATCGACAACACCATCCCATCATTGTAACACGCCTTGAATACCAATCCAAACCTTGTCCTGCTCAGCACGTTCTCCTCGTCAAATTGCCTTGTCGCCTCAATCGTTTCTGCCAAGGTGATTTTGTTATTGAACATGACCAACTTCGGGGCACCATTGTCGGTGCTCCCTCGACCACCGCTGCCCCTTGAGCTCGACCTTCCCGGGCTCGGCTTCTTCTCGCCGGATGCCTTCTCCTTGAGCTTCCTTCTCCACAACAACAGCCGGTATATATAGAAGCAACAGAACAGCGCCAACAAAATCCCCCCCGAAGCAATGATGGCGATCAAGAAAATGAGCCTCTTCCTCTTCCTGTTCTCCGCATTCTTGCATTCGTTCCCGAGAGGCTTGCCGCACAGCCCCAGGTTGCCGGCAAAGGATGTGCTACTGAACCGGGAACCCAAAGCCGGAGGGATTTCGCCATGGAGATTGTTCCCAGATACATTGAAGCTCACCAGACCAGGAATTTGAGAGAGCTTTGCAGGGATGTCTCCGGACAAGTCATTCGACGAGAGATCCAACGAGACCAGGTTCGACAGCCCGGATAAAGAAACCGGAATGCCTCTCGTCAGGTTGTTCCTGCTCAAGTCGAGTATGTTCAGGCATGAAAGCCGGGAAAGATCGGCAGGGATTGGACCGGACAAATGGTTTGATTGCAGCTCAAGTGCCTGGAGACTTGAGCAATTCCCAATCTGAGCGGGAATTGGACCGGAGATGTGATTCTCCGATAAGGAGAGAACCGATAAAGACTGTAGAAACCCAAAGGTTGCTGGTATTTGGCCGTTGAGCATGTTTGCACTCAGATTCAAGTAAGTCAAACCCCGCAGACTACTGAATCCTTCCGGTATGTTACCGGACAACATATTACCCTGCAATGCAACGACCTGGATGTTTGGCAGTCCAGCAATCTCGATTGGCACCTCCCCGGATAAGTTCTGCCTGCTCAGATCTAGCGACGTTAACCTCAATAGGTTAGCTATGCTGGTCGGTATACTGCCAGAGAAACCGCAGCTGCTCAAATTCAAAACCATCATCCGACTCAAATTTCCGATGCTAGCAGGCATTTCGCTGCCAATGAAGCTGTTCCCACTCAAGTCCAGCGTAGTCAAATTCTGCAACCTTGTCACTTCCACCGGGAAGCTTCCATCCAATGCATTTACCCCCAAATCCAGAACCTCGAGCGCCGTCAATGAACTAATATTCTGTGGAACAGGACCAGAAAACGAGTTCCTCCGTAACGAAAGGACCTTCAAACCCCTGAACTCTCCGACAAACCAGGGAATCTCTCCGGTGAATCCGTTCCCTTCAAGATCGAGGTATGCCAACAACGTGCAGCTCCTGAAGGCAGATGGAATCTCCCCGCCAAGGGAGTTGTTTGCCAGCCTCAACTCCAACAAATTCAGTCTTCCGATCTCATCAGGGAGTGTTCCGGACAAAAAGTTGTTGGAGAAATCCATCGACCTCAGACGACTCGCATTTGTCAACCACGTAGGGAAGCCACCCTTCAAGCTGTTAGAATCCAAACCAAGCTCCTCTAACACGCCTCCGCACGCATTGCCTGCCCCCGGACCGATCAAGTCCGTCACCATGTTACTGCCCAGCCGAACGTTCCTAATCGAGGGAGAACAGACCAACGAGCTGGTAACTTCCCCGGAGAAGTTGTTTCTGGAAAGTGCTACCACTTGGAGTTTTGGCAACAGCCCGATAGCAGCAGGGACGATCCCGCTTAGCCTGTTATCCTCAACGCTCAGGTGAACCAACGATGAGCAGTTTGTGATGGCCGAGGGGAGCGTGCCTTCGAGCGAGTTGTTATCCAGCCACAGGTACTGGAGCTTCTGAAGGGCCCCAAAAGTGGCAGGGATCTGACCGTCGAGCAGGTTGTGGGAGAGGTTGATGAGGGTCAACTGCGAAAGATTCGCGAGGGCCCTCGGGATGCCCCCGGAGAACGAGTTCGTCGACAAGTCGAGGTACGCGAGGTTGGCAGAAGGGGAAGGTAGTGACTCGACGTCGAGCTGCCCCAACAGTCTGTTCCTGGAGAGGTTGAGTACGCGGAGGTACGTTAGGTTGGAGAAGAGCCCCGGAGGGATGGCACCCGAGAAGGCATTGGACTGTAGGAAGAGCGTCCGGAGGTCCGCAAGGAGAGAGAGTGAAGAAGGAAGCGGTCCCGACAGTGAGTTTGACCGGAGGCTGAGGCGCTCAAGGTCGGTAAGGTTCGAGAAGGCCTGGTCGGGGAGAGTACCCGAGAGCCCGATGCTCGGCAGGCGGAGGTCGGTCACCCTCCCGGATCCCCCACAGGAGACGCCGCGCCAGTCGCAGGGAGCGAAAGGGGTGGAGGGGTCCCAGCCAGAGAGGGCGAGGGTAGGGTCGTTAACGCGGGACTTGAACAGGAGCAGGGACGAGATCTCGGGGGAGGAAGACGAGGAGGCGGAGAAGGTCGGATGGAGGGACGAGAACAGCGCCAAGGCGATGACGAGGGGAAGAAGAGACGGCGTCGTCATGCGCGGTGGGGAAACAAAAAAGAAAAACGCCGTCAGTCTGTTGTTAATAAGAGTGTAAGACGAAGGGAGGAGGAATGGGGATGAGATGACGAAGAAGAAGTAGGATGGATAATTGATTATTTCCATTTTTTGCTCCTTTCCTGGAGTTCTGACAATCTTTCGAGTGGGAGGAGTCTTTTGTTTTTATTTGGTTCTGATGTTTGTGTTTTGTGGTGGTGGGGTTTGGCAAAGTGCAAAAGAGAAGGGAGGGAGGGACACTTCCTCTTCTTACATCATCATGTGATTTTGAGAGAGCGTGTCTCCTGGGCCAACCAAACCAACGTCTACAAAAGCATACTAAAAACGACCCAGAGTCTGAAATGTGATGAAGATGTTGTTTCCTTGGATTGATAGTCTCTGGATAAATGGTAATTAGGCCCTTTGTTCCTGTTTCATGACGACATTAATCTTACTTTCTCTCGTCCATCAGTTGTGAGGAAGCGGCTAACGGTACGTGCACGTAACGGTTACGTAGTTTACTAATTAATACTAACGAAAAGTAATAAATTTTACTAAAAGTTGATATTTACTAATTAATACTAACGAAGTCAACGCATATTTAGTAAAAAATGTAGTAAAATTTACTACTTTTCGGTCAACTTTTAATAAAGTCAACGCAAACTTAGTAAAAAAGTATGGAAATTTTACTACTTTTTCACTGCTCATTCCAGTTCAAATTTACTACTTTTACGCTGACTTTACTAAAATATTTCCGTTAGTAACGTCAACGCAGAATTAGTAAAAAAAGTAGTAAAATTTACTCATCTTTTTACAAATTTTACGTTGACTTTACTAATTTTTTTCGTATTTTAGTAAAGTCAAACCAGTTTTAGAAAAAAATGAGTAAATTTTACTACTTTTTTTACTAATTCTGCGTTGACGTTACTAACAAAAATGTTTTAGTAAAGTCAGCGCAAGGTTAGTAAAAAACGTAGTAAATTTTACTACTTTTTACTGTACGAATTATGCCGATAATTAGTAACCGTTTACTAATTCTAGTATTTTTTTTAGTAAAAAACTCTTCCACTTGGTAAATTTTACTAATTTTGACATGTTTTTACTAAAAAAAGTAGTAAACTGTTACTAAAAAATGAAGGTGTTTACTAACGAATTTACTAATTAGAACAGTGTTTCCGAACCTATTACGAACCTATTTATGTAGTGAAATTACCGTTTTACCCTCGTTACTAATCAGTGAAATCCGAACCTATTTACGAACCTAATTTCTCCCCTGTAACGGGGGTAAACCGGTAATTTCACATCAAAAATAGGTTCGGAGTTAGGTTCTGAAACACTGTTCAAATTAGTAAATTCGTTAGTAAACACTTTCATTTTTTAGTAACAGTTTGCTACTTTTTTTAGTAAAAACAATTCAAAATTAGTAAAATTTACTAAGTAGAAGAGTTTTTTACTAAAAAAAACTCTAGAATTAGTAAACCGTTACTAATTATCGGCTTAATTCGTACAGTAAAAAGTAGTAAAATTTACTACGTTTTTTACTAACATTGCGCTGACTTTACTAAAACATTTCCGTTAGTAACGTCAACGCAGAATTAGTAAAAAAAGTAGTAAAATTTACTCATTTTTTTACTAAAATTGGTTTGACTTTACTAAATTACGAAAAAAATTAGTAAAGTCAACTCAAAATTTGTAAAAAAAGGAGTAAATTTTACTACTTTTTTTACTACTTCTGCGTTGACGTTACTAACGGAAATATTTTAGTAAAGTCAGCGCAAAAGTAGTAAACTTGAACTGGAATAAACAGTGAAAAAGTAGTAAAATTTCCATACTTTTTTACTAAGTTTGCGTTGACTTTACAAAAAGTTGATCGAAAAGTAGTAAATTTTACTACATTTTTTACTAAATATGCGTTGACTTCGTTAGTAATGGTCAACTTTTAGTAAAATTTACTACTTTTCGTTAGTATTAATTAGTAAACTACGTAACCGTTACGTGCACGTACCGTTAGCCGCTTCCCAGTTGTGAGGACTTACATAAGATCGTGACATTTCCTAAAATCGTGGTGGTGGGCACTTGCCTTGCCTTGGCCCACCCAACAAAAAATTGTCAAAGAAAAAGGGCAAGTCGGAGATTTTCTGGAATACAAAAGGGGGGGGGGGAGGTCGGAACCCCAAACCCAAGTAAATGATAACGACATCAAGATTGGGTATCAAAAACCATTTGGAATAGAGAGAGAGGGAGGAGTTTAGTTCAGTCCCAAGCTAAGTAAAAAAGAAGCTCCCCATGTCTCTCTGTTCATCTTACTATTATCTCTCTTTTGGGGGGGGGGGGGGGGGAGATAAGATTTTAGATTTGATTTTCATGTTTTTTTTTACCATCGCGTTTTCGATGACCGAAACCGAATCGTTGCTTTCCCTTTTGACATTTCTTTTGTTGATTTCCCTCTCCCCCCACCCCCCCTGCTTTTTTGACTATGTGAGAGGCGAGCATGTTGTTTTTGCTGTTGTTTTTCAACTTTTAGGTGTGACCCGAACGACGAGACATTAGATTGAAATAAAAGGTGGGTCAGCAGTAAAAAGGCATAGTGTGGACAAATAAGCGTCAATCGAGTTCATGATCCATATCCCACAAGAAAGAACCATCTTGATTCGCGGCAAATTTGTTTCAATAATGGAAGGGACCTCTTCTTCTTCTCCTTCCCCCTTTTGAATAAGTTGAAGAAGGAGGACCATGTTGCCAGAAAACCATTGTCCAGGAAACTCCGACCATCTCATTCATAAGGCTAAGTTTATTCATTTTTATTAATAATCTTTAATAATAATATTAGTAAATAGTGTCGTTATTAATATTAGTAATCACGACACAGTACAAAATAATAAAATTTTACTAAAAAGGGGAAAAATTATAGTAAAACTCAAGTCAATTTACTTTGCAAATAAGTTTTAGCCCCCACCCCAGTCCTAATCATAATCTCCCCAGCTCCACCTCCACTACCACCATTAGTGAATAAGGAGAAGTATTGGATTCAAGAAGGTTGTTGGGGTCAAAAGATTTGCATTAAACTTGCATGCATCAAATGCCGGGGTTTCCCTTTAGGCATTGGACAGCTTTATCACCTCACGTTGACTGTGTTTCTTTCTTTTGGCAATAAAGGAAAAAGAAAGGAAGCCCGCGAACGAATTATTACAACACACTCCCGGGGGGAGTGTGTGATAAAATAATAGTACCCTCTGTTCATTTCTTTTCTTGTTCCTTCACCCCATGTGGGTTGTGGGGGCACTTTTCTAAGTGTTCTGCTCTGTCAATAAAAAGTAGCCACAGGCATGCAGGTAAATAATAATAATAATGATTGAAAGCCTTATACATTTATATAAGTAGGTAAAAATGGAATTGAATTCTAATGTTTTTTTCTTTATTTTATTAGAAGAAAAAAAAAAGAAGCAGCTAAACTTGGGTGTGAAGACTGGAGCCCCATCTTTTACTTCCACAATTGGGATCCATGACATGTGGATTTGGGCCGTGGATTATGGCCCATTCAAGGAGAAGGGCCCATGGGCCATTACATTTTGTTGGTGGGAGGGCCTGAACCGGGCTTCCGTCCTTCGGAGTTCGGACAACCTCCGTCTTGTTACTTCCCACTTTCAGCCATAACCAACCAACCCCCCCCCCCCACCGGGAAGTCATGCCGACCCGAGAAACATCAAAGAAACTTCCTTGTTTTTTGGACGTTTCCTCCCTTTGATCACGTGTCACAAACCACCTTCAAACCCTACGTAACACCAGCAGCAATTTCTCTTAAAAAGTGCAACGAAAAAGGGTACGAATGAAGATTTAGTTATGATATTGCTGCTCGATTGATATTTCCTTGTTGTCCTCTGTCTGCCAAATAGAATCTTCGAGGAAACTTCTTCGATCAGATGATCGAACGCGTGGCGTGGTGTCGTAAATATCGAGCAAGCGGCCACCTTCCTCGTTTCTCCTATATAAAGAACCGCATTGAGAGTCCAGGACTTCAAGACGAAAGTAAGAGTTTAAGCAGAAAGGAAGAAGAAGAAGGAGGAGAAATCAACAATGGTGACGGCCGAGGAAATTGTGTGTTGTGAGGCGCTGCCGCTTCTTTCTCTGAACCACATCTCCTTGCTCTGTCGGTCTGTTACGGAATCAGCACGGTTCTACGAGCATGTCCTTGGGTTCGTCCTCATCAAGCGCCCCTCATCCTTCGACTTCAATGGGGCATGGTATGGTATCGCATCCTGTTGTTGCAAACATCAATTTTGTTTCCCTTTTCCTCCCCGTGTCATGATTCGGCCCTCGATTTTCTTTCCATCTTATGTTTTGTAAGGTTGTTCAACTATGGGACGGGGATTCACTTGATCGAGAACCCATCTCTTGCGCACAATGAGATCGAACCCGAACCCCGGCCCATAAACCCTAAGGACAATCACATTTCCTTCCTGGTAAAACTCCGTGCAGTTGCATTGCTTCATGCGCTTATGATATATAAAAATTCTCTATGCTTCGAGCGAACAAACAATGGTCACGTCAATGCAGTGCTCGGACGTGGAGCTGGTGAAGAGGAGGCTGCAGGTGATGGGGATGAGGTACGTGACGGCAGTCGTGGAGGAAGGAGGCGTGAAGGTGGATCAAGTGTTCTTCCACGACCCCGATGGGTACATGACCGAGATATGCACCTGCGACAAGATCCCTATCCTCCCTATCGCTTCCGGGATCGCCGGATGCTCTACCTGCTCCCTGCCATTGGACAAGCAACTCCGACGGGCTGACAACGGTGGCGGCATCGCATCGGGGAGGGGATCCTGCGGGCGGTTCTTGGAGAATGTGATGATGGAGAGCCTGAGCTTGGATATGATGAACTTCTCCTTCTAAAAGGGTTTGGGATACATTAAAAAAAGAAATAAAATAAAATAAATGGGGGAGGATAGCCAATAATGACTAAACTTGTTACATGGCTTGAATGAACTGTTATGGTGGGTGGTGATATAAAGATGAAAAGAACATGTGAATTGGTTTTGTCAGAAGATGAGATGAGAGGCGCCATAACCCACATGCGACACTTGATCGATCAACCAATCAACCAAGTTGTCCAAAACCATTGATCTACGCGTAAATTTTAAAAAGTATTATACATATATTTATACCTAAGATTTAGTCGTAAGAAGGGACCCCACCGTGAGATATCAAACTGGTGGCTGAGAATTTGAGAATGGTGTCCCACCCACCTCCTAACTTCTTACAGCCCCACCTTCCGTAGAACTTGTGGCCCAGAATCGCTCTATTCCTCCTCTGGGGGGATTATGGCAGCACCTGCCCCAGAGAGCAGCAGCCCCCACCTCCCCTCCCGATTAACTTAACCTAACTCCAATCAATCAAGATTTCCCGACGAATTAGTTAAAACAAAATTATAATTAATCAGTGTGGTGTGCTTCTTTCTCCTGGGTGTTAGTTGATTTTAGCCTCATTCGTGTAAATTAACAAGTGAAAGGAGAGTTCTGATTATCGAGGTGGTTTCTATTATTTTTAAATCATTCATCATCATCGCCATCATCTTCACAGCATTAACAAATTTGTCACCCACATCTGTCTGTCTCTCTCTCTCTTTTTCCTAATCAGCCTTCGTCAAGGTGGGGTTTTTCTTTCTTTCTTTCTTGTTCTTTTTAATCTGGGACGAGAAAGTGATTGAGGGTTTGTCTTGTTTGGTGGATTCAAGAGTTGGGTCTGGATAAAGTTTCGTTCTTGTCTTTTGTTTCTGGAGATTCGGAAGTGTTTGTAATGGATTCTTGTTCTTGGAGATTATTGCGTTTGTCCTCGGGAAGGAAATGAGAGTTGCGGTGGACAAGGATGAGGACGCTTTGTGACGCATGCGAGAGCGCCGCAGCTGTCGTGTTTTGTGCTGCCGACGAGGCCGCTCTTTGTCACTCCTGCGATGAGAAGGTCGTCAGCTCTTCCTCCTTGCTTCTTGGGTGTTTCTTGTTTGGGTTGCCTTTTGGTGTGATTGCTGTTCGGATTAAGCTGATCGGGTTGGTCAGCGTTTGATTAGTAACAGTTCATCGTCTAGTGTTAGTTGCCAGTGATTGTTCTCGAGCACGATCTGCGAGATTTGTTAATGGACGTTCAAGAGATACGTGTTGAACCGAGTGGTCAATTAGATCCCAGATCTTGGTTTATGTTTAGTATCTGCACTTGATCTTTGGGAAGGCTAGCTGGCAAGTTGCGAGTTCTGGATTCAGATGATAGTTTCCGAAAATCGGGTCATAACAATTATCTCGTCGTCGTTTCTTATATAACAATGATAACTCAGTTTGTACCGACGTGATTGTGAAAATTAGGTTCATATGTGCAATAAACTTGCCAGTCGGCATGTACGAGTTGGCCTTGCAAGCCCTAGCGATGTTCCACGTTGTGATATATGTGAAAATGCGCCAGGTGAGTATCATTTGGTGGTCTTATTGTTTTGTCATTGTTGCACGGTTTTGTTGCCCCAAGTTCAAATTTCAATGCTCCTCTATCGTGTTCAGCTTTCTTTTATTGTGAGATAGATGGAACCTCACTTTGTCTACAATGTGACATGATTGTTCATGTCGGAGGGAAAAGAACGCATGGCAGATATCTTCTGTTGAGGCAAAGAGTTGAGGTATGCTGTACATGTTTTGCGTTGTATTTATCTGTCTTGATTTTGGCCACAGCTCTCGAGATGGAAGTGCTCATCCTTCTATTGCTGTTGTAGTTTCCAGGGGATAAATCTGTTCCCAACGACCAAGCTTTGACATTGGTCGATCAGGGTGATGTGAAAAGAGAGCAAAATCAGGTGCCAAAAATTACAACGGGCGAAAATCATCAAAACCACAGAACACCGGTCAGTGAGGTGCCTGATTCTGGTGCCGACAGAGAGATAAAGATGGACGACTCCACACTGATTGATTTAAATATGAAGCCTAACAGGACACCCGAGCAAGGTTCTTAGAATGAGGTTAGTGATTGGAGTCTCAAGTAAATGAGCGAAAGGATGAAATGAACTCTCAAATGCAAAATATTTTCTGAAGCTCCCCGTGTTGCAAGCCGTTGGATTGCAAGTCCTGCCCGGATAAGTTATGCCTGCATTCATGTGCAAGAAATTCTGCATGATGATATATGTTCTCTCAGAGGTTTCGCTTGATACATTTACATCCACATTTGTTTGCAGCCATGATCTGAAGCTTGATCCGCTGGACTTGACATATCTCCACCAAAGGGACAAAAAATTTATAAGGAGCGACTCTTGGCTGGCCTACCTTATCTTTTCCAGGAGTCATCTTTTCATCTCCCACTTCTCTCCATTTGAAGTAAAAGTCAACAGGGATTTTGATAAGTGGGAGTTGTGGATGCAAAAGGCTGATTTTTATTTTTATTGTTTGCTTTTTTTTCTTTTCTTTTTCTTCCACCGGCATTATCTGTGGGAAGCTTGAAGAGGTGTACTGCAGCATTGGAAATAATCATGTCGTCATCCTTTGAAAGTTACTGCAAAAGCTACTTGAAATTTGAGCTTTTTACTATCATAAATGTTGTCCCATCAGCAGATTCACTTTCTAGGCAGATAACACGGTTTTCTAAGAACAAGTTCCTGCATTACCACTTAGAAACTCCAATTGTTCCCATTTCGATAGAAAATATGTACATACTCACAGCTGTACAATATTCATTATGAACATTTAGCCGACGCCCATTTCAAACAGTCGCCCAGGAGTTCAGGGTGAGGTTTGTGGTGTCTCTTTCATGCAGCAATCACTGGAAGGAAGCACTTTGCCTGTTAAAAGGCCCCAACACTAACTCGAGCCATCCATATGAACCTGATGTATTCTGAAGTGGCAGCTACCTTGCTGCATTGAGATTATGACTTGAAAAGCGTGACAGTGGCGATATATCCATTCTTCATCACCTGTTTAAGGAAGGTCTCAAAGTGTTATACAACCTTACCAACGTCAGCTTACAAGGAACCCTGTTTCTTGGCCTCTAGACTGGGGAAATTCACCTCAAATGCAACGTTTTGGTAGCCGTAGACAAAAGTAGATCCGAAAGGATTGCTGCTGGAGCCTTGGGTTTGAATGGCTGCCCGTCCACAGTCCCCAAGGATCTCCTGTAGTAAGGCGTTAATTTGCTTATGATAAGCACCACGAGAAAGACAGCCAAGGAGAAATCTCAAAGAAGCATAAGCTGAGTATCACTACTCAAACAGGAAAAATGTCATTCAACTTAGATCAAGTACCACAACCAGGACATTATTAAGTTTCACATTCTTGAGAGAACATCTTCGATACAAAATGAAACAAACGTACACAAGTATACCTTCACCTGCTCCCATTTCGTGCTGGGCGTAATTCTCTTTTTAGAATTGTTTGATTCCTGAAACGAACCCTCAACTGCAGCCAGGGAGAAATTTTCACCACTTAAATGCAAAAGTTAGGTTAAGGCTTACTACCAATTTGAGAATGAGGACTTACAGTCAGAATTATAGATGACAAAGTTGCACTTTATGTATGAATTAAAATCAGCATGACCAGGATAATTTGTGTGCAAAACGAACTTCTTGATCCGGTGAGTCTGAAATTAGGAAAATAAGCAACTTGAGGGAAACGGCTAAGATAAATAGAAACTGACAGCTCAAATGAGAGAAAATCTTGTGGACAAACCTGGCCATCGAATAAAATGTCCAAACCTCGAGTGAAGTAGTTATAAAAGTAATCCCCACAAAGAGTTGTCTTAGGACGAGGATCTGAAGCAGAATGTATAACCATTTGATCTACCTGCAAAGAAGAGAGAATCGAGCCAAAAAAGGCCGAGGCCTTAAGATTCTTCAGAGGACAAAACCATTATGTCATGCTTATATAAAAAAACAGTACTTCAAGCCTGGATTCCCCAAGTATTATGAGCCACATTTCTACTCCCTCAGGTGCATGAGAGGAAGTACAGGCAAATCAAAACAGGAATATTTTCACCAGTGGATATCAGAAAGTCTCATTGCAAGAACATCAAGAAAAATTAAATTTGACTCTTGATTGCTAATACAATTCACCCACGAAAATCAAGGGTCAACTTCAAGACCCAACGATAGTCAGTCTAACCTGCTTTTGATGAACTCCACATGGACGTCCCAATTCAGTCCACACATCCTGCATGCAAACAGTGGAGTAAGCCGCAATCATAAAGCCAAAAGGCGAAAAAGCTAACATTTGACTAAACTACTTTTTTTTCCAAATCACCCAATATCTCAATTTTGCAAATTGTAAATGTGTCATATTGATCTGTGGACTATCATGAATATAAGACCAACGTTTATCTTTGAATATTGGAAATAAATAATTCGCGATCGCGTTCAACCCAAAACAGTCACTTCTACATGTATAGCAGTTTACCTGAGGTGATGCACCAAAAGGAATGTGTTGTCCACCCACAGTGAAATGCAATTCCTCCCCCAGCTGAAATGTGTGAAGAAAAAATCAGAGAAATAATGTCTCCAACAGCAAAGAACTCCAATCATACCAAAAGATGAAAGTAACATTCAAGGTTTCCAAGCAATACAAACGGGTTCGAATAAGAAAACATGTCCTTAATTATTTAGCTTCCATATAGAAAACCGGGTTATACCTTGACATGAACCTCTTCCATGTAGAGGCTACCAGTGGATAGTGGAGGAACAGAAGCCCTATCCATCAGCAGTCCTACACCAACTTTCTTGTCTGTGGAGCTATCATATACTGAGACACGGCATGTCACTGGCGTAGTTCCATCAGGAAACTCGAGGGGCAGTTCAGCTTCATTTCAAAGATCAAGTAGACTAATTAAAAGGGGGAAATTAAAACAGCAACCACCGCAGAAAAAAAAAATACACGAACCTTCTCCTTCATGGCAGCATTCAGTGTACTGGCTAGGGATGGGGAAAGAAAACGATAGCCCCTGAGAACATCAGAGCTACAAACATAAGTAAGGAAGATGATACTTCAAAGGTGCTAGTTAAGATAACCAGTATGATGATAAATTCAGGTAACACTTGTACATACAGGATAGAATAGGGTGTAAACACCCCTATCCTTGTCGTATATTCCGGGGAAGGTTGGCCCAAATAATGCATATACAGCTACAAAGGTGGCAAGAGTGGATGGGCCACTACAGCAGCAAAATGGCCAATCAAACTGTTATTGGCACTTGTCACTCCAGTATTGGAAAAGCAAGAAAATAAGAAACATACCCAATCAAGGAGTTGGAGTATCGTAATTGAAGCCTCTTAACATCAAAAACTTCTATCAGGCGTAACCTCTGGAAACCAATAACACAACGTAATGATTAGGGAAGATGCACATGGAGGAGAAGAGCTCGTATCACTAATTCAAAATCACCTATCTAACACCAAACTGAACTCTGCTCTGCTATTAGCGTCAACCGTGCAACAACAATTCCTGCGGAGTCTATTTAGCACTTACGTTGCCAATAACTAAAAAAATGCACAAAACAGATAACTGCAACGAATATGATGACAAGCCACAGATAGCTTCAAAATCATATCCGAATAGGCGGAATCTAGCATCAAACCATTTGCATCAACAATGGAAACAACATTCCCATCAAAACGTAACATCAAAACAAATAATCAGCCATGATGATTCCATTACTTGTGACCATGGATCGAATCGAAGATGAAATCCATGATCTGGAAAACTAATGACAATATCCAACTTCAAAGGATCCTGCAAAAGAAGCCATGGGCAGAACGACGCAACTCAAAATTCATCCACAAACTTTAGGAAAAGAAACACGGAATCATTAAAAAAGGCAACAAAGTCCTCTCAAACCTCGTCCAGGTACTTGACGTGGACGACATCGTAGATATTCGGTTGCTGCTCGATCTGGGCAAACGCCTCGCATATCGGCATCCCTAATACAGCACCCAAATTCAATCCCCGAGAAAAGCCTAACGGACTAGAAAACAAAACAAAACTAGCACGCCAATAATCTGAAACCAACGCAAGATCCGATCTCGAAGAAAAGCACACATACCGAGGGAAAAGGGTCCGATGCCTTGACCAGGCCGGAGGTCTAGGGCGATGGCACCCATGGCAGTGCCCTCGCAACGCCTTCTTCCCCCTTGCTGCAACATTAAAACCCCCTCGCCCAAGAACCAACAAAATTAATAATGGGAATTTCGATTTGCCGGGTGCAATCCAAACACTCAAGATTATTGCTTCCTGGTCAATTGATTGAAAGGGATTGGATTGGATTGGATGAATGAAAAAAAAAAAACAAATTTGGGGTCAAATTGCTAGGGTTACGTGAATAAAAAGGGGGGATTTTCAACGGATTGAAGACGTAGAACAAAGGAGTTGTGATGGGAGTTCGAACGAATGGATTGGGGATTTGCTCCTCTTTTCTTTTCTGTTCTTCCTAACTTCTTCGTGCACGAAACGTCGGACCGGTGGGAATTCCAACCGCCCGACCCCATTGTCGGTTTCGGACCGGTTTGTCCTGGAACCGGTCGTATGAAAATTCCGATTTACCCCTGAAAATATTATAATATAAAATTCTTACAATACAAGAATTAATGTGTGCTCGTTGATGCAAACACAAGTACTTATTCCCAAATGATATCGCATGTTATGTTTACAGGGTTCGTCAAGCGAAGTCCCGTCTAAAATCATTTGACTGTGAAAGAAGTAGTCCGCTTAAGTTTATATATAAGGTCGGACTTTTTTACATTTTCGACGTGGGACTTGAGTTTGCCCCATTTAAGTGGCATTCACGGTTGACTCAGGCCATGTCGGTAAGTCATAGGTCAGATAGGCTATCCCAATGGTGGCGGGACTGTTGGAGAAGACGTAGTCCTTGACCTGGAGGACCGACAGGCGTGCTGGGCCGACTGTACTGCAACCATGTGGACAACTCCCATGCGGAGGTGGAGTCCGCCATACTTCTTGGTGAGGGTGCGGTGGGTCATCTGGTCTAGCATGAGCATGTTGTCGATAATCAGCAGACCCTTGGGGCCAGGGGGGGAGAGGAGTCAAATGCGGGAACGAGCTATCACCTCGAGGACGACTAGCAGCGCGATTGTGGGTACAAAAATTGTGGCTTCCATGGTAGCAGGGTAACGGAAAGCTAACTAACTACCCGTGGTTTATGACGCAAACACATCTATCTGTAAGAAAATAAAAAAGAAGCGATTATGTTGTATATGGTATATTTTTAATTATTTCGAAAGGAAAAGGAAACAGCCGATTCAGTGATGCCCGTCGAATCCCTCCTTTTCCTTTCCCTCTCTAATTCAACATAAAATTTTGCGAGATGTTGCCGTCACAAATATGACACGGCCCATGAAACGACGGCATGGTCCATTTTATTACAGAATCGATGCCAAGCCCGTCTTTATTTCGCCGAGTAATATTGTTCTTCAAAACTAAGTGTTACCGTTTTAGTGCATGGATTTGAAAATCACTTAAGCATAATCAGAATAAGTATTGAACTATAATAGACGCGTGAGTGATATATGATGGGATAAGAAGTACCGTGTCTGTCGTGTCGTGGCCTCATTGTTTTAAGGTGGATGTCTCGAATGAAATTTGCTTGTGTTTCGGTCGCATTTTGGATGGTTGCGTGTTAGTTGAGTCAATCCACCTAAATATCACGTCTCCATTCGTTTTGTCCGTGGTTTTTTTTTGCCAGCTGATTAAATCCCTAAGGTTTGTGGCACCGCGCATCCGTAGTTGCAGCACACCTGGAGCTCATGCCGTCCTCCACATCCTTCTTACGCTGCTATTATGCACTTTTTGATCACGCGATCAGTCCTCTCTCCTTAGGCAAAGGGGGACTGTCATTACATGCTTCAGTTCTCACCAACCCAAGTTCCAGGGCATCGTGTTTTTGTACCATGATGTAACAAAAGACTCCCCCATGTGACTGTGCACATAATTATTTTGCATCCTATCTCTCCCGCTCTAATCACGTGTATCGTATGTGACCCTTTGCGAGAACCTGGCACCCACGACAATTAACCCATCCATAATAAACATCCCAAAATCCCATATTAGGACAGCACATGTTACGAACACCCACTTCATAACACGAACAACCAATGTATGGCCAAAATCAGACTAAACACAATCAGTTGATTGATCACCCATCATCGGAACTAACGCCCGGCCCATCGCACCGGTTCAAAAAAGGGTTTATCCCTTTTCAGTTTCCTTTTTTTTTTTCATGCTGGGTATTTAAGGAACCTGTCCGACTGGTCCCATCCTATTGGGGGGTGGCTTGAAGACGCAGAACAGGACATCCTTTTTAAATGCACCCACTAAAGAAATGAGTAGATTTTATAATGCTGGGGAGTTTTGCTGTCAGGGTTTGTTATACTAAGATGATGATGAGATTGAGAATATTTGATTTTTGAGTTGTACAACAAAGTAAAGTTTTCGGGGAATGTTTTGGAAACCGGGATGTCCCCCCATCCAACACCAACACCCAATCCAAATCAAAGTCACCCGGGATTAATCAAGCTTTAACAAAGTCAATAAAGATAAAATATAATTATAATATTTTTTTTTTTGGATAACAGGGACCAACCTAAAATCTAAAATTATTAGAATACCTAAGGAGTAAAAACCGGCTTTCCTAAATTAAAAAAATAAGTTTTTAAAAACTGACACCTCGCCAACTTACCTAAAGACATTACTAAGTCTATCTCTTCACTGATAAGTCAAATTGGACCGGTTCAATCTGACAACCTAAGCTCCGTCCTACCCGGTTCGCCTAACTAATCCTAAAAGTTCAAGACTGCCAGACCGGGCTCCGGCCGACTCAGCAGCGACGGCGACGACGACTCGTTCTTGCGCCGCATCTCAAGCACCTTCCTGTGGTGGTTCGAGTGCAGCTCGCTCGAGAACGTCGGGCTACATGCCGGCCTGTACTCGGGGAAGAGCCTCCCCGACTTGAACCTGACCCCACACGCGTTGCACAGGGTTTTCGACCCCAGGGGTCCGGCCCTCCACTGCGGAGTCTTCTGAACCCCGCAGTGGCTGCACCTCCGAGCTGCCACCTGGCCCGTCCCCGACCCATGACTGCCCCAGTTCCTCCGCTTCTTTGCCGGCGGCTCGGCCAGCACAACGTCGGTGTCGCTCGTGATACAGGGGGAGCTCGACGATGAGGAGCTGCTGGAGGACGTCTCGCTCAGGCTAGGTGGCCATCCCTTGCTACCTGACATTCTAGACCGCTGGCTCCTCCTCGCCCTCGCATGAACTGGAGTGTTAAAAACTCGGTCCTCTGACTTGGAGACCTCCGCTTTCGCTCCTTCCTTCTCCTTGGCTGCCCAGCTCGCGTCCGGTAACACCCCAGCAGGAAACGGCGACAAGAACCCCGAAAACGATTCCTCAACGAAGTGCGAAAGCCATTCGAGGTCCGCCGAATCTTCAGCCTATAAAAAAGCCAAAAATTAAAACCTGCAAAATCCCGCCTTGCCATCACAAACTCGATGACAGGTTCCAATCTTTCCGCAAAATAGACCCACCGGGACGCTCAATTCGCCCCCTGACTGAGCAACGGCGAGCTCGTCTTTCACCGTCGAATCCCCTGCAGGCAAAACGCCACACAGAACACCCGTCCCTCCGTCCTTCTGTTCGCAGAACTTCTTCTCCACATCCTCCTCCTCCTCAACAAGGCCGTCACCGTTGGAGAAATCAAGGAGCTCGTCAACCAGGAAGTCCTCGCAGGGTCCGACTCCAAGGCCGCCGCAAAATTCCTCAGAGAGCGGGAGGAGGGACGCAGCTTCCCTCCTGAGGCTGCTCTTCAGCGCGGCTTCAACGTACTCCATCTCTGTCCCCGAATGAAGTAAAACAAACCCCCACCCCCCCAAGAAAACCAGAAAAGTAAAAAAAAAAAAAAAAAAAATCCCGACCGCGTCAAACAACTTTGGGGACCAAAAGTCCAATGGCATGCGCGGCAAAGGAAACCTCGGACAGGCTCTGGGTTACCTTGAGAAAAGGAGGAGGAAGAAGAGGAGGAGGAGGAGGTTGAGGTTGAGTATGAGGTGGGAGGTAAGAACAAGAAGGATGGGTGGAGTTGGGTGAAACATTGATGGGAGGACCGCCCCCCCACCCCCACATGAAATGTACAAGGCTTAACTCCGATCCAAAGTATAAAGTCCGCCCTTGTTTGATTTCCTCTTTTTTTTAACATAAAATTTTCATAATTTAAATTAGGTTGCCATCATCAATCTTTCCTTTCTGTGGTTTTGCAGGAAGGAAGGGGGCATAAGCATTTGATATGTTGTGGAACGAAATGATAAATTGGGAGGAATCGTCTACAGTCTGCGTCCTCCCCTTCCTATTTCTTGTTTGTATTTGTATGTTTTCCAGGTAACTCATAATAGGAAAATATGAATGGCGTTGGACTGGACTTCCTCCTATTGATTTCTCTCCCGGTTGAAATTTCAAAAGAAAAAGAAAAACCAGAAAAGTAAAAAATGTTTATTTCTTTTTTGTTGGGAGTTCAAAATTTAACGCCGGATTGGCCGCCGCTCGTTTGAGCTTGGGGTTTTCAATTGTCGTATTTTTCCTTCCCGCTAGTTCAATTGGATGACGCGTGGCAACCACTCCGAGGTAAGAGATTTATATATACTTCTGTAAGCGCCGCGCGGCTTTTTTAAAATTTCCAAGAGAGATCCCTTTGCTCTTTTTTTTTTTTTTTTTTTACTTTTACTTTATTAGAATAATAATAAATATTAGCGCGCGCAGCATTCCTGAGGGAGAAAGAAAAAAGAGCTTCGGAATAATGATGAGAAGACAAACTGCTTTCGCTGGGGAAGCAAGCAACGTGTAGTCGGTCTTTAACGGGATTGGTGTTGAGTTAATTGGTACGTGACGTGAACGTACATGAATGACGTGGTAAAATAAAATTTGGTGAGTGAGACCGGCCCTGGTCTTTTCTGTAAACCGAGTCAAAAAAATACCATAACCCCCGGCATGAGTCGGGCATTATTATTACACGTGTTGCGTAGTAATTGGATGCCGCCCTAACAAGGTGACGTTGTACCGGCCAATTGCGCTCCACCGCGTGGCATTTCTGTGGGCACTCAGAGATATGGAGACGCGGGGGGGAATAGAACCCGGGTCTCTACTGTACCGCTCTATTCTACCACTACACCACCGGTGCTATTCGTTTGACTTTGATGATAGCAGTTAAATAGACACGTGACGGATTCTTATGGATTTCAGCGGGTCCAATTGTTTTAGTTTGGAGGTCGGGGCTGTACACGAGCATGGCATAGCAAGGTCGCGCAACGAGGTGAGAAGGATAATAAATTGCTCATACAGGTTTAAGGAAAGTTTGCCCAAATCAACAACCAATCGGACCGGCATTAGTAGTTCGTTGCCCGAAGGATTGAACGTGGATATTGATGAGGTGAGGTGGGAAGATGCTGACCAGGTTTGGAGCGGAGTTGGAAGGAGAGTTCTCACGATGTTTAGCCAAAGCAACCCATGTTAGTTCAACGATATTCGTCAGCAGGATCCCGTGTAGCAAATCCTAGGACGAGTCGAGGTTATTGGACCCTGTAGGTTTTCCAAACGTGAGAGGAATGATGTGGTCTGACTGCAGGGGAGCTTGGGCGAGCAAGATGAGCAGGCCGATCAAGGACGGGATTGGCTAGAACAAGTCGTGCTCAACGAGTGCCACTGTTCAGATATCGACCTCCACGGGCCCAAGACATCCGGTGGCGCACCTCTCCTGAGATCATATTGCTGCCGAGGTACCTTTTCTGAAGCCTCTTGAGTTTCCCAAATGAAGCAGACACCACTGCCGTATGATGTTTGGTTTGGAGGAACAGAAAAACAAGCCACGAGAGCTTCCTGAGCTTTACTCGTTGTTTCCGAGGTCGTCCGGGAGCTGGAGTTGGGTAAGATTCCCAAGATATGGCGAAAGCATTCTGGCAAGGTCAGGAGGCCCGGCCACGAGATGTCCCTCGGAGTCGCCTAAAACTCCCTCACGCAGCTTTCAGCGGATGCATTCCATGACAAGAAGAGGTGCTGGGGTTGTTGGCAATGAGGGACTTGACAAGGAGGAGAGCTTCTTTTAGGTTACGTGCTTGAGGAGGAGGATGACAAATGACATGAAGACGAGCCAAATAGACCTCCGATTATTCGATCATTTTATTCCCTCGGAAAGAGGTCCAAATTTTACAAGAATGTAAATTCCGACATTTATTACCGCTTGAACGAAATGATATACGAGGATTACATGAAATTGCATCACGTGATCTTTATGCCTTGCATGGAGGGAGTGGAGATCCGCACAGTCCGGGGTTGCCCGCGAAGGAAGAAGCTGGGATGCTCGCGTTATGCGCGGGGATCATCCCTGTCAACATGTTGTCCGACACGTCGAACACCTGAAGATTCGGCAGGTCCAGGACCACTGCCGGGATGCTCCCGCTTAGCCTGTTCTTGGAGAGGACGATGGTCGTCAACCCTTGGGCGTTCCCGAGTTCCGCTGGGATTGACCCTGACAACTGGTCATTGGAGAGTTTGAGCACCTGCAGGGAGCTTAGGTTCCCAATCGATGGTGGTATGACCCCGCCCAGCGGGTTGTCGGAGAGTATGAGCGACGAAAGGGACGACATCACTGGGAGGTTCCCGATCGTGGCGTTGATTGGTCCCGTGAACGAGTTGCCAGATAGGTCAATGCTGTTGTAATGGCCACGTGGCTCATCCGTTGATTTCAGGAGGATATTATCGAGTCCACCGGAGAAGTTGTTAGAGTGAAGGTCGAGATCGGCTAGCAGGGCGAGGTTACGGAATTCAGCGGGGATTGACGAGGAGAAGTAATTGCTTGATAGGTTGAGGAGAGCAAGGCCGCTCATGTTCCCAATCCACCAAGGGAGTGGCCCTCGCAGTTCGTTGCTCGACAGATCAAGTGTGGATATCGAGTTGGCGGACGATAGCCAGATCGGGAGCCTTCCTCGAAGGCCCGTGCCGGCGAGAAGAAGCTGGAAGACTCTGAGTTGCGAGAACCATGTAGGGATTGTCATCAGCTTCAGCGGATTGAAGGAGAGGTCTAAGATCTGTAGATTCTGCAGCTTAGCGAGCTGTGAAGGGATGGGACTCGAGAGCTTGTTGTTCGAGAGGTACAGCGCTTGGAGGTTAGCCAGGTTTCCTAGACTTGCAGGGATGGTGCCAGTGAACTCGTTGCCAAAGAGTCCCAGGTCTGTGAGGTTTGTAAGGTTTCCAAGAGATGCAGGAAGTTCCCCGGAGAGCTCGTTGTCCTGAAGATATAGTCTCTGGAGATTGCTGAGGCTTCCGATGGAAGAGGGAAGGCTGCCGGAGAACTTGTTCTCCTCCATCCGGCAGAAGACCAGCGAACTTAGCCCGGAAATAGAGGATGGGATGCTTCCGCTGAGGTCGTTCTGGTAGAGGTACAGCAAATTAAGCGATGTTAGGTCGCCGATGGTTGATGGTAAGGACCCGGAAAGTGAATTCTGGGACAAGTCGAGGTAATCAAGCTCCGTAAGTTTTCCGATTTCAGAAGGAATGCTGCCAGAAAACGCGTTCTGACTGAGGTCTAGCTTGGTGAGCAATGTGAGCTGGCCGATCGAGGACGAGATCGAGCCAGACAGATTGTTCCCCGAAAGCCCCAGTTCGGAAATCAACGTCCATGAGCCCAACACATCCGAGGGTACTGCTCCCGAGAGCCTGTTGCTGCTGAGGTACAATTTCTGAAGCCGCCTGAGGTTCTTGAACGTTGTAGGCACAGTTCCAGTGAGCTCGTTGGTGTCAAGGAACAGGAACACAAGCCTGGACAGCTTCCCGAGCGAGCTCGGGATCGGTCCTGTCAACTGCTTGTTGTTGCTGAGGTCGAGGAGCTGTAGGTGAGACAGGTTCCCCAGGTATGGCGATAGAGTACCGGTCATAGATGTATCGAGGGGGAACCCAGACGCGTCCTCCCCTAGGCCGGATCGCGAGAGATTCACAACACGTCCCTCGGAGTCGCACGAAACTCCGGCCCACGAAGTGCAGCAGTCGGTGGAGGCTTTCCATGAACTGAGGAGGCCAGAGGGGTCGTCGGTGATGAGTGACTTGACATGGAGGAGGGCCTCCTGGTCGACGGAGTTACATGCCTGCGCGAAGAAGGGCGACGACACCCCTAGGACGAGGACGAGTTGGAGGATAAGGAAATGATAAGAGTTCTTCATGGCGTTGATCAATGAGGAGCAACTGGTGGGATTTCATGCTATTTATAACGTAAGGGAAGTCCATGGTCAAACGATGTATACCACGGTAACGTGAGCTTGCCATTTCTAGTCGATAACGTTGACCAAGATATTCAATAAACTCATGTAAATTAAATATTTTTTTTTTATGATCAAACGTGGCGGATGGGTGGAATCAGGCGGACTCCATCGATCGTGGACCGTGCAATTTGGGGTTTCAATTTCACTTGTCACGGGAATACGAAATATATAAAAAAAAAAAAAAAATCATTTTTGAACATCGATAAATGGACGTACACCCAATTAGAGGAGTCTCGTTCATGAGCCAAATTATATAATATCTTTTTGTGAGGATTCGACTTTGTTTGTTGATCTCGGATGTTCTTTTGAGGTGTCCACGATTAGTTTTTCTCTCCGGCTCAATCGGATGGATAGATCGGCTAAGTAATTCCACCAACTATTCTTTTAAAATGATAATGCGATGCTTATTTATATTATAATATAAAAGAATAAATTCTAATCATTGCATTTTCTTTTACTATAAACCCATTTTATTAAATCGGAATTAATCAGAAAATTATACTAAAATAAACACTTTATTAAGAGAAAAATAATAGTACAAAATAGAATAATTCGCACACACTTTTTTGTCATGGCGGCTGCTCATACTCCCACGTTCTCTGTTATTAAGACTTATCTTCATGCCCGCTAAAACAATTCTACATCCATATGATAAAATTATCAATGATCACAAATAAAATAATTCCAAAAATCGATGCCTAAAAGGAATTGCGAATTCAATATCGCCATTGGTTACGGCTTCCCGAGAAACAAGAAAAAGGCTTATGATATTGTTTAGGAGGGGTCCATATGTTATATTGTATGCTAAAGATGGAGGAGATAAGATAAGGAAAGGGATGTTTGTCTTCTCCCCCTTTCCTTTCTTTCTATTATGTCGGCAAACTAGAAGCCCCATGTCATGGATTTTATTTAGATCCGAATCAAAGGGAGGGCATTTCGGATCCAAAGAAGGCGAAGGCCCCACAAGAAAGATCATGATGACATTTTTTGTGATTTCTTGCGTGATCCAGAGTATGAAAGTTTTATATGAAAAAAAAAAAAATCAACACGTGGTGAGTTCTTTTCATACAATTCGACCCCAATAGAATATTATGGCTTCATGTTGTGTTATAATAACGATAGATAAATTTGGGAAGGTTTGAATGCTTCCAAAAGGGATGATTTCTCGAATCCTCTAACTCTCATTTGACCTTATCAAATTTCATTTCTCCTCCCGGCGGCCAATAGTCAAACTCAAATGGTCTCGTTCAAACCAAACGCGTCGTACGCCCGTTAGTTTTTGGGCCTACCTATAAATGGGCTTTTACTTTATTAGTGGGCCAAGTCAAGGCCCAGATTATGAGCTAACCAAAATTGCGGGGGGTGACGACGAGGAGGAGCATCAAGTTTCAACCGAGGACGAAACATTATTAACGTCTCTAACTACCACCCCAGTGGATCGATCCAAAATTATGTTTAACGCGGGAGTTATTTCCCTTAGGACAAAAGCGACACGTAAACGAGAGCTTTCCTAAAAGGGATTGGCGGCATAAGTTGTTAGCTGGTGGGGGAAGAATTTAATGAGCACCTGTTCGAGGAAGGGAAAAAATAAGTTAAAATCTACCGACAATAACCTCAGAATTCCTGTCAGAGTGTGTGATAACGGGAGTCGTGAGGATTGGACGGTAGGGAAAGGGGAGATTCATGGGGGAGGAAGTCGAAGAATCCATTGATGATCTGAGGCAGAGCGTCAGGACAGGGAGGACGAGGAGCGTCGCTTGGAGGAAATCCCAGCTGGGTTCCGTCCTAAGGCTCGTGAGTGAGAATGAGGAGAAGATCTTCCGTGCGCTGTATCAAGATCTCGGGAAGCACCCGGTTGAGTGTTACAGGGATGAGGTTGGTTTGGAAAGGTCAGGGCTTTTTCTTTAAGGTTGTCCTACACTTTTGACCTTTGTGGGTGTTCTGTCCTGACAGCTTGGGATTGTACTGAAATCAGCAGCCTACGCCTTGAAAAACTTGGACAAATGGGTTGCACCCAAAAAGGTCGATCTTACCTTTCCTCGTACTCTGTTTTGATTGTGTATTGTTTTTTAAGCGTGGAGTTGTTGTTATGGCAGGGTAATTTGCCACTGCTCTTCTTCCCAGCAAGCGCGCAAGTGATTTCGGAGCCGCTGGGGGTAGTTCTCGTGATCTCGTCATGGAACTTCCCGATATGTGAGTCCTTGATGTTGCGAGCTGTTTGTTATCGATGGATTCCATCGTCATGTCAATGGGTTGACTCGAATTCGGTGGCAGCACTTGCGTTGGATCCTGTGATCGGGGCGATATCAGCTGGGAATGCGGTGGTGCTTAAACCATCAGAGCTAGCACCAGCCTGCTCTTCGTTTCTGGCCGAACACGTCCCATTGTACCTGGACTCCATGGCCGTTAAGGTTGTTGAAGGGGGAGTCGACATGGGGGAGCGGTTGCTTCAGCAGAGATGGGATAAGATATTCTTCACGGGTGGCCCCAAAGGGGGTCAAATCGTCATGAACGCAGCCGCGAGGTATCTGACGCCGGTCACGCTCGAGCTCGGTGGGAAGTGTCCTGCGATTCTCGATACTCTCTCCGATGCTTATGACATCAAGGTTGTTTGAAATTCTAAATCTTGGGCCTTTTTTCCTGTCATCAATTCAATGATTTTCGTAGATATGCTTCGTGTTACTGTCGGTCTCGAATTCAGATAATGGTGAAGAGGATAGCCGGAGGAAAGTGGGGGCCGTGCTGCGGACAAGCCTGCATTGGGGTAGATTACGTTCTCGTCGAGAGAAAATTCTCCGCGACCCTGGTACTCTTTAGTACTTTTACAACATCTACTTTGGTTGATTAGGTGCGGAACTCCCCGGAATATAAAGAATGACCAGCAGGATGAGCTATCTAATGCGATCTATTTGCAGATCGAGCTTCTGAAGCGGACCATAAAGAAGTTTTATGGCGAAAATCCTCAAAGCTCGATGAGCATCTGCAGAATCGTCAACAAGAATCACTTTGAAAGGCTCACAAGTATGTTAAAGGATCCTGCCGTCGCAGACTCAATCAAGTTTGGTGGGTCAATGGACGAAGAGAAATTGTGAGTCCTTTTCTGAAATACCGTCTGCTGCTATCTACCTGGTTTGCTGGATAAGGGCTAACTGGATCAGTGCAGGTTCATCGAACCGACGATCCTGTTAGATCCACCTCTAGACTCCAAGCTAATGACCTCCGAAATCTTCGGTCCCCTGCTTCCCATAATCACGGTTCGGAACACCCCCCCCCTTCCCAACACACACAATCACACTCCCATTATTCTGCATTATATTCACAATTCCTCCAAGAAATATCCTTACCGAGCACGTTGTCGCAGGTGGACGACATCCAAGAAAGCATCGACTTCATAAACTCCAGGCCGAAACCACTGGCCATATACGCCTTCACAAAGAACGAAGCATTCAAGCAGCAGATCATAAGTGAGACATCCTCGGGCAGCATCACCTTCAACGACGTGATGGTGCAGTTCGTGTGCGACGAGCTGCCATTCGGGGGAGTCGGGCAGAGCGGGTTCGGGAGGTACCACGGGAAGTACTCGTTTGACACGTTCAGCCACGAGAAGGCAGTGATGAGGAGGGGGTTCTTCCCAGAGCTGGAGGCGAGGTACCCACCTTGGAATGACTTCAAGCTCAGGTTCATCCAGCTCGCGTACCGGTTCAACTACCTTGGCCTGCTGCTCCTGATGCTTCTTGGTCGGAGAAGGCAATAAAACCAGATTATGGCCTTGTGTCGTGAAATAAAACGTGTCGTGTCGTGTCGTGTTGTATTGAAAGTGCTTTCTTTGGATGAAATTGTGAACGTTATAAAAATTGAAAGACTATAAAGATTCTTGCCAACCGTGGAATTCGCATTGCAAGAACGTCTCTCTCTCTCTCTCTCTCTCTGCCTCTGTCGGGACGCGCCATCGATTCGGGCGGGGGAAGATTCCGGTTGATTTCATAAATCGATTTCTCGAGTTCCCAAATTTTTATCTGATGGCGACGGGACAAAGCCCAACGAAACAACCCGGGAAAATCGAGAAGGAGGCGCCAAGAAAATCGACTCCGCCTCCGCCGCCGCCGGAGAAGCCTTCTCCCGACGACTGTTGCGGAAGTGGGTGCGTCAGGTGCGTGTGGGACGTTTACTACGAGGAGCTCGAGGAGTACGATAAGTTGTACGGGGACGGCAGCGGAGGAGATGGGGTTGATTCTTCTTCTTCCAAGGTGTCTTCTTGAGATTGGGGGATCTTCCTCGCTAGATTGGTGAGGTTTTGTCCTTCTATCGATTGATTGGTTGTAGGGTTTGTTGGTAGGACCGGGGTTGTTTTACTTGGTTGAAATGGGGAAATTGCTAGGGACTTTTGGCCGCAAATAGGTGATGTTTAGCTTTCAAGATTATCCGTGTGAAGGGGATGATTTGATGTAATTGTAAGATGTAAGATTATAAAATGGTTATGTTTTCATCGCTAATCCGGTGCTTAATCTATCTGAGTTGATATGCCAACTTGGTGACTCTGTGGATAAGTGTGATCAATGAAGAACTGTATAGGTGGCTTCGGTTTTTAAGATCAAGATTATCACCACGGTCCAATGAATTATGAGATGGTTAATCTGGAATCTGATTTGTCTCGAACTAACAAACTCTTGAAATTGGCTCAAAGTTCTTACATGAGCCTGCTGTATTCCTACTGGTCTGTTTACTATTGCTGTAAGAGCCTTGAAGTTGTTTTCTATTGTTGCTGGGTTGAAGCCATATACTATTGTTCAACAACATCAGGAAGAGGCCGAATAGGTTTGGGGCCGCCAATCACCTTTCTGTGCGCTGAGGATCCCCTTTTGATCCTTGGAAAATGTTAGACGAATCTCCCAATGCAATGATTTGAGCATATTCTCGACCTCTCCAATGGTGCTGGATTCATCTCGAACAATGAGTTTTCCTCCGGGTCGGAGTATTCGATCAACTTCTGCAATTACTGGAGCCAGCTTGCACCTATGAAGGAAAATAGGACAAGGTACTAAATCATTCTCAGGTGTATGGCTGTCATATTTGAATATGATGGCATGACTGTGTCACATTTTGACATTTAAGTCACGATTTATACCTTTTCTTTAGCTTGGAGAAGAGTTGATCGGCATGCAGAAGATCATAAGTCCTTGGATAAGTACTAAATGATTCACACCAGTCATGATAAATTCCAAAAAGACCTCTGTCGTAAATTATAGGGAGTGTATCTGGTGAGTCGACGTTCACGACATTCATGACCCACATTTGAAGATCCTTCAGCGCAGCTGCAAATCTGCGAGCATGGAATCAATAAATTAGTCCCCATTGGCTCAAGGGAAATCTAGTGGAAGACGAGGATTGTACCCGCCATATACTGTTCTCATGTCCATTACGTTTCTCACGCCTGTCCAACTGATTCCTAGTCCAGACATGTATGAAGTGCTGACCACCTGTTTCCAGTGGTCATAGTCAGCAGTAAAATCCTGAGGAGCTGGTTTTCCATATATACCCATCTGGGAGTCATTCAGCCAGGAGGGGGGCAGCCTCAATCGGCGAGGCCAGACAATTGGCCACTGTGTTCCCCTCTCAGACTCACTCACTGGCAACCGGTGCATGCATGCCTGCAGAGGTACATACCTGCAACCACAGAGAGGGGATCATTCTTCCGATCATTGGTCCGTTGCTGTGCTCTTATACTGCTTTGAGTGCATTAAATGTTCTGTTGTCTGAAGTAATAGTTCTAGAAGAGATCTCATGGGAATCTGAAATATTTACCAGGCTGCATTTGGATCGTCGTCTTCTTTACACATAGGGGGATTCTGGCGTTTTCTTTGGTCGTAGCAGTCATTTTTTCTCGGCTTACGGTAGATGGCAGCTCCAACCGAGTTCAACGTGTCCCTCTGTATAGTGACGACTTCCCAACACATATTTGAAGTAAGAGCAGACATTTCTGTTCACAGAAAGGAACGATCAAATAACATAATCGATTTGATTTCTGGGATGAATTATATGCTACTCATCAAGCAAACCTTTCCAAATTTTGACGTCCTCCTCCAGCTTTTGATACACAGGAGTAGCCGACCAGACGAAGAAACCTCCCGGCCTTAGGACGCGGTTGAGTTCGAGAAGAAGCCTGCCACCTTCATAATTGATAGGAAATCATATCAGTTGCAGCAAGCAGAAAATCTTAAAGGCGAAAGCAGAGGATGGAAGAGGTAATTCATCGACCTTCTATATGCCAAGGGACTCGACAACGTGCACAATGAACAAGATCAAACACTCTGCCCGGAAAAGGAAGCCGCTGAGACCCCATGACGGCGGATATGGCAGGTATTCCTCTTTCGAGGGCAAACTGAACCTGAGCTTCGTGTTCATCCTTGGGTGCAAAGGACATTGTCAGGACATCTCTTTCAAAAAGATAACCACCAAAACTGGCAACACCACAGCCGACATCGAGGATTACTCTGGTGTGCTTTCCCCATTTGATGTTGGGTTCTGACTGCATCCAGTGAGTAATTATGAGGCACAAAGGCAATTGTAGTTGCTATAAGGTGATAATTTTGAAAATCTCATTTGCTTGCTTCATGTCTTTAGCTTTGCGAAAGAGCACCCGAGGGCTCAATTTCACGTACTATGATGACATTTGCACCTCTAAAATAAGCTAGGACGGTGAATCCTTATTGATTGCATTTTTGTATAATATGCTCTTTTGCTGATATTGAACATCTTATCGTAGTGGCTACTTACTTGCTGAAGAAAATCAATATAGTGTAGAGCTCCATGGATGAATTGCGTTCCTCCACCTGGAAAGGTCAAAAACTCTCCCGTCACCTTTACCCAGTTTTGATGACCCTTCACCTCAGCTAGCTTGGTGTGTGGGACGTTGTGATACCATATCTGCAGATCAAAATGTTAAGAGACAGTTGCATCCTGGTTTGATTTGGAATTTTCTACAGTCTGCCTTTGTTTGTACCTTATCTCTGCTCTTTGGCCACTCAATTGACTTCTTATATCCCTCCGGGATTGGAACCAAGCAGGTCGGGCCTTCCTCGGGGCAATGTCTCTCGCGATGCTCAAAGTGCTTGGTAGTGCGCAACTGTCTCAGAGCCTTCTCATTGTCCAAGCAAGGTATGTAATCCGTACCTGCAGTCACGTTGCAGAGCTCCCAAGTATACCCGTACTGGTTATCGCTGACTTCTGATCCGCCCTGCCTCCTCTCATTCTGATTCTCTGACTGAGACGCCTGTGTTTTCCATGACTTCTTTGACTCCTTTGACTCTTGCGGTATTCCCGAGTTTCCCCCGCTAGGAAATGAGGCCTCATTACTTTTGCTGTTGGTACTATCGCTGGTAACTTCTTTGGCATTATCACTCTGTTGAGCATCGATGTTTGTTTCTTGGGGTACCAATTCGTCATGGGCCTCTTGGTCCGAGCTTGTTGCTTCTACAGTCGGCTGTTGCTGCTTTTCTTGTTGTTGCGTCTCTGGCTTCTGCTGGTCTTCCGCTCTCTGCTGCTTCTGTTCTTGTATTCTCTTCTGTTGCTCTTCGGCTGATATTGACTGCCGAGGGTCATCTTGTGACTCGCTCTCCTCCCTGCTCGCCTTGTCCTCGCCCGATGCTCGACTTTCCTGAGACCGACTCGTACTCTCCTCATTGTTGCCTCCAGAATCTTCCTGGAGTTGTTCCTGTTGAGTTTCCGGCTCCGTCCGTTGCTCCTCGAACTGAGTCTGACTGTCCTGGGAATCGCCCTGACCATCGACTTGGTTCTCCTGTTTCTGCTCCGGCTGTTGTCCTTCCGTGCTTTCAATGCTCTCGGCTTTGTTGTTCTGATCTTTGGTATCGCCGCTCTCATGATCTTGGCTCGTGCTTATTGTATCCTGCAGCCGTCCAGTCCCCTGTTCTTCATTTGCACCTTGCTCAGCCGACTCATTCCCTTGCGGTACCTGCTCGCTCTCTTTCCCGGCCGAACCATCTTCATCCCCCTTCACATTACCGTCACTCCCCTTCCCATTATCGACAGTATCTCCTTGCCCGCCTCCCTGTTTGTCGTCGTTTCCGCTCTCGTCATTCTCCGTGATCCGACTCTCCTGAGAAGTCTTATCATTTTCATTTCCGCCTGAGTCATCCGTCTTGATTGCATCATCCGGAAGCTCCCCTGGGGTGTCCTCGAAGGTGGACGCATCCTTCCCATCACTCGGCTTAGTCGTCGTCTGTGTCTTGCTCAATGATAGGTCCTCGTCTTTGTTATTATCATTTGCACTAACAGTGGCGGCATCAGTATCAACATCGGAGGTTGTGGTCCTCTTGGTGGTCATAGGGGTCACGACGGAGTTCGAGTTCAGCATCCATACGCCAAGGACACATAATGTGACAAAGACTATCGTGGTGATGGTCGACGCGTAGGAACCACTGCCGGTCGCACGCTTGTTCCGAGACCTTCCTAGCGGCATCGCGAAAAACTACAAATTTGTGGCGGAGAAACAAAATGAAAGCTGGAGTTCTTTGAAGAAGAGAGAAAGGGGGGGGGGGGGAGTGATTATAATAAGTTTTGATGGTAATTGAGGGAAAAGAGGAAAATTCACGGTTGTGGAAAAACCAAAGATCCAAAAGACTAGGAAAATCTGTAATAATTTTCTTTTTAAGCATTATGAATTTCAATGGACAATAGGCCTCGGATTTTTCTTTATCAGAAAATTTTTTTCCTCTTATAAAAATAATAATTATATTTCGACATTTTCTTACACGACCAAAAAGATATCCTAAATCAAGAGTCTCCTTCCTGTTAGGAAGAATCGTTAATGTAGATGGGCTGAGAGAATTGTTAAAAGGCCCGAGTCGGCCCGGCCCAATGAAGGGAATCGAGATAATGGCAGACAAGGTCACTTGGGGGAAAAAAATTGAAGAATTAAACAAGCAATTTGTGATACCCGATTATTGTAATCCCGACAAGTTATCCGGGGGCAGACTAGGTTTTTATTCCCCTAGATCTCATTGTTTTTGTGTAATGGGGATTTGTTTTGTCCCCCCACAACACAATCACATGTAATAAAGAACAAAAGATCTTGATTGGACATGAAATGCACATGCAAAAGTTTATCCCTTTTAATTTGATTCCCTAATATCCATCCCCTTGTCTCTACGACAGGCAGACGCTAAAACACAGAGCTACTATTGACCCAAGTCTCTTTTTATGTATCTTGATTAGACACGGACGAGTCAAACCAAAACTGTGGCTACTCTCCGTTTTAAGACCAAATAAAGTAACAGAAGAGCTTCCACGTTCAGACGTTTCATCTTTTGGTTCCAATCATATGCCCGCCCTCCCCCCTCCTAACATGGAGGAACACGACGGACTTACCCCCTATCATCATCATCGTCTTCTTCTTCTTCTTCCTTCCTCTTCCTTTTCCTTTCACCTTGCATCGTGTCGGGGCTGAAAAAATGGCTTTTGTTCGGTGACTTTCTATCATGCGTAAAAGTGGAGACAGCGACGCCAACAAAATGGTGGGTGTGGAGGTGGGGTTGGATCACAGTAACATGAAAGAAGTTGTAACTGGGAAGAAGATATTGAAAGGGACGTCCGACCGTTTGTGTAAGAAGAAATAATGGAAGAGAAGAAAAACAAAAATGTACACACCAAACTCATCGATATAGTTTTTCTGAGCTGCGGCTGTTATGTACATGTCCCCAAACGTCGGTCGGCATAGGATGTTGGGAAATTCAAGAGCCAACCGACCAACACTTTCGAAGTTTACGAAGAATGCGACTGTGTTTCCCTTTTTTTATAGGGGGAGGAAGTGTTTCTGGTTGTCGTGTCAAATTACCTTTCCGACCAATGTCAAGATGTCCCATGGGAGGAAAAGAATCAAAAGGGGAATGATTATTGTCCCCCTCCCCTCCCACCCAGATTACACTTCCATTCTTCCATTTCCATTTCCATGTGTGCATGTTCTTCCTTTCGGAATACAATAATCTTTTTATTTGATTTACTCGAACGCGGGGTTCGTGTCCTTTCTATACTGTTCTTCCCTTGAACCACATGGGATTGTTATTAAGAAGGCAGTCAACCATGTTGTTTCAGTTGAATTACGGGAGGGTCCCCCTCCTCCTCCTCCCCATTGGAAAGAGTAAGGGTCGATGATTTCCGTGGATTTAGGCTTAGGGTTTTTAGAAATTATAAGATCCAGTGATCAATGAGTTTAGGGAGGGGGGAGTACTTCCGTGTCACCAAGTCTATGGAGAATGTTCTCTTTTAAAATTAGGACAAGGTGTTAATAAATCCCACATATTAATCGTCAACTGCCTCTCCTTCGCCACCCTAAACAAATAGTCCGTAAGCAGACTCTTCCCGGAAACGAATCAAAAGTATTCCCCCCACATCGACTTCGGTTGACTTTCTTTACGGAGATGTGCCTGACGCGTATGCACATTCAATTAATTTTTGATTTTGGGAGAGTTGGGGCGTGGTGGAGGAGGGCAAGTAAAAGAAATTAGGCACGAAATCGGGTACTACTAATTAATTGGCGTGTAGGGGTGATATTTGCTCACTGCGGTATTCAAAGTAATTTTAGAATTTCCAACGCTATTTTGATTTTTCTTTCCTAGGGAGTTACAAATCTCAATAATAATCATTTGGGAAGTTGAAGATGAAATCCTCGGGTCATTCCTCCCCCCCCCAACCCCATCGGGACACATGAAATAATGTGACGTATAATTTGATTTTGGACATTACCATGAATGCCAAAAACAGACTAACGTGATGAAATATTCATGTCAGAGGGAGGGTCCCTCCTAACTTACACATTCTAGATTGTGTGTGTGTGTGTGTGTTGAGGGGTCATAATCTCATCTGTTTTTACAGGTCCTATGGGCAAAAGCTTTAGATATTTAATAGGAGTACTCGCAATTTACACACATGGGATTGTAACATTGTTACACTTAGTATGGTGTTCAGGACATCACTTGATTATTGATACTTTAATCGATTGATTGAAGATTAACAAGAAACATCAAGACGACTGTTTCGACAACTATAAGAGCCCAAAACTACACGCGAGTTTTCAACGCTAGGGGGATGGATGGATGTATATGTACGTGTATGTGTGAGTTGGGACAGAGGGAAAGGATGATTGTCGCCATCGAAGGGGGTAAAGAGTAAGTAAGATGTGCGTTGTCGAGGAAGGGAATGTGAAAGCTTTCCTGTTTACTCGGGCAACCATTTCTTGTCCTCACACCGGAAACAAAAGCGAGAGCACACTAAGTGTCCATTTCCGATCACAACTTCCTAACCGGGACCTGTCTCATGTCCCACTGTTTCCATAGAGGCAGCAGGCACACGGTTGAAGAATCATCCGACAACAGGACATCGGCATCGTCTCGTCGTGACTAAACTTCAAGCGTTAATATGGGGGCAGATCAAGCTACCCGTGAAGTCGCTGTTGTTGTTGATCGGTAGGAAATAACAAAGATAGGGTTCCGGAACTTTTCCAAGGAGAATAGGAACAAAATTTTTTTTTTTAAATTCCGAAATTCTAGAAAAAGCGGACAACAAACACTTTAGAATATTTATCAAAAGAAGTCACCTTTACTTAAATTAAAAAAAATATATAATATAAAAAGAGAATGTGTCCTTGTTATATTCGTCCCATCCTCTCATAAATTCCTTTCTTACAAATGTGTTC
The DNA here is from genome assembly GCA_029817715.1 of Melastoma dodecandrum. NCBI lineage: Eukaryota > Viridiplantae > Streptophyta > Magnoliopsida > Myrtales > Melastomataceae > Melastoma > Melastoma dodecandrum. Next base: position 1,350,629 of record JARUPY010000271.1, read on the forward strand.
GGAAAAAATAAAATAAACTTTCATAAAACCTCCTCTCACCGATCCCAACACGCTTGTTTATTTCATGACCACCCATTTTAAAATATGCATCACTTTTGCAATAATAAGAAACAATAATTACAACAACTATTTCGAATCATGTGCTTGTAAGAAACGAAGAGCCACTTCCTTTCTCCCCTCCCTTATCCAATCGCTTCGGCACGGTCAAATTTCAAACAGAGAATTTTTCACCAATAAAGAGAAACAAAAGGAGAGGTTAAAGGAAAAGAGAAGAGCAAAAAATCGTTGGGCTCGAGATCGATAATGTTTCCTTGACACGACCCCAAAAAAACAGAAAGAAGAGAATGACACCAAGGAGAGGTCTCGTTTTCCTTAGGGTTCTCCTTACGATAACAAGTACCGTCGCTTCTTCTTCTACTTCTTTTTCTTGTGTCTTTCGTACAGAACTACTACAGGACGACGCGAGTTCGACATGCTTTAGGGACCATGCGGAGTGCGGTCGGGGATCGCGCTCGATGTCGAAAAGTTATGGCTACTAGCGAAAGACGCGTGAACATGAACCGATTCGTTTACGAAGCCTCGACACGCTCCTTATTGAGTGAGAGTCGGACATAGGGGGTGGTGGTGGTGGGGGTTATGCCTACTACTTTCAGATCAAAAAAATGAAACGGAGAGGGGAACTTTTTCGTATAGTGTGGTCCGTCCCCCCTACGGCGAAAGGGGGAAAAAATTTTGCTACGCTTCTCACTCTAATTTGCACAAGAAAAGCTTTATTACAAGTTGTTTCTCGTGACCCACTTTAAATTTTCTCTTCTGTCTATCTCGTGCTTAACGAAAAAGAAAATAATACCCAATAAAAGAAAGCAGTGGAGGACATGTCCCTTCTCTGCGTTCCTGTTGATGAGTCAGAACATTGACTTTTTCTTAGGAAAAAGAAAAGAAAAAAACTAAACTCGTAAAACCAACGTGAAGAAATTCCGGTGTAATTACAGCCACACAGATCGCGTCTTTGGTTTTTACGGTTTTTAGGACGACGTAATACGTTTACTTCGTTTATAAACTGCGAGATTGTATTTCGTAATAAATTAAGAACCGTCCATTCATTCAAAAGATTTTCGGAGGACGATCTGATTGAACTGAGGACAAAAACCGAAGGACAAGAGGTGGACCATTTTTTACTTGAAGGGTTGCGTTGTTATTGATTGAGCTCGCGTGCCGACTCTCATTTGTCAACATTTCCCACCCCCTTTTTCCCAGAAACCTTCCCCACGAACTCGATACCTTCCTATTTCGACTCCTACGAATTTCTTAGTTGTGAACATTCGTTGCCGCTGTGACCACGGACGCACGTCGAAACTCGTGCGACCTCCGCGTACATATTTTTCGAATTTGAACCTGTACCATTGGTTCGCCCCTGGACGATGATACAGTAACATAGCGTGTAGTATATTTTCTCAAATTTTTGTGGAAGAGGGAGGTTGGGGGAGGCAATAGCTTTGGTCACTTTCAGTATATAATTCAGTAAGGATAACATAATTGACATAAAAAAGCTGCATGTTGTCTGAATTATATGAGTGTGGGCTCTCATTTCTTTTTTATCCGGTTGGATCGATGTAAAATTCGACGAGTTATGAAATGACAATGCGAGTAGATATAACGTGACAAAATAAGTGAAATGGTCGGAGATCCAGCGACATGTAATACCCTGTAATAATATTGATCAGATGGCCGAGACCAGACAAAATCCCTCAGTTTCATCTCAACTAAAAAGTTTTGCCAGAACTCATCTCGTCAGAAGCCATAGATTGACATCAATTATATGCTTCGACATTTTAGACTCGTGCGCGAGATTTCGTTCGTATGTTTACACCGGATGAACCCCCGAGACAAGCAAGGATATGTCCCGAACTAACACGAGAATAGGCTCGGGAAATGGTAGGATACGAACTTCGTTTTATCCCGTCGACACTACTCAACAACCCCATCTCCCTTTTGAGTAACCGGAAACTTCTCCTCACGTAACTCACCGGGGGCAACACTAATCCTTACGTCCTCCTATGGCTAGCAATTTTCGACACGCGAAGCAGGCCCCACATCCAGGATTAAGTCGGGTAACACACCTCTAATCAAGAAATGAATCCTACACCCGAGTTGGTCCGGATGAGATATAGGGTTTCATTCCCGATTTTAGAAATGATTTTCCTACGTACCCTCGAAAGCGATGAAACGAAACACTGTAACAACATCGTCTCAAGGGAACAACCTAACGGTGGTCAAGGCACCGAGAATTTACCCTGAAAGTTCTAAGTTATAAAAAATTTAACATGGTGGAAAAACAGAGAGAAGGTGATGGCGGTAAAACTTTTGTATGTTATCAGTGTATTATTTTTCTTTAAAATAGAAAAGAAGACTTTGGTGGGGGTCATCATTTTATAATCCCTGTCGGGAGGAGAGGGGAATGTGTTGGCCGTGTACGAACAACAGCCTAAAAGCCCGACCGGAAATTTATTTGCATATTGTAAAAATATTAACAAGAGTGGGAATTCAAAAACACGATTAACCCAACCATATATATATATATATGATACGATCACAAGTTCATATTAATTATTATTTTTAAAAAAATATTTAGAATCGCTTAATTTTGTTTTGCCTTCATACTAATTCCTAAACACTTTATTAGTATCCTGAGTATATATATTCATTTAGGGAACAGGAGGGCAGGGCCACGTGTCATTATAGGTCGAATATGGGGGACACGGCGATTCAGTATTTCCTAAGGACGAGCCGAGCCAACTATTTTAGTTTCATTAATTTCTAAATCATTTCGAAATGAAGTCTGACTAGAGGAAATAGTAATGGCGAGAAGGAATTTAATCAAATCAACCAAGACCAACCCAACCCTGTGGAAGAAGGAAGAGGACGAGGGGAGGGGGGGGGGGAGGGAATAGAAGAAAAATTCTAATATCACCCAAACGAAGAAACATCCCAGTCAGAAAGACAAAAAGTTAACAAAGACACAGGGAAGAGAAACCGAGGAGGAGGAAAGGCAAGAAATAAGGCGGAGAAACAAAATGGGTGTCCTGCTTTGCCTTGAATTCTTACAAACCCACCCACACCACACAACTGGGGGAGAGGGAGAGATGACCCAAAAAAGGGAAGCAGAAAAAAACAAGATAAAAGGCGCAGTGAGAGATTGAGGGTTGCAGGAGACAACAGACGGCCATGGCGGCGGGTTGCCAGTCATTTTGAAGCTCTTTGGAACAATGGGAGAAGGGGGGAAGTTAGAAGAATAAATATTTGTGTAATAAAAAGGAACAAAGTATTTTTTTTTTTTCTCCCAAATGCCCACTTCCCTCTCTTCTCTCTTCTTTCTTCTTATTAATGCCCCCAATCTCCCTCCCACCTTCTTCCTCTCTCAGTCACTACTACTTTGTGTAGTCCTCGAATTCTCCCACATCCCCCTTCTTTTCTTTTTGCATCCGTTTTAGGTTAAAAAAAGAAAACAGAAAGGAAAAGGGAAGACGAAAAGGTTTCAATTTTTAGCATATATATATATATATATTATATTATTATTTGTTTTATTTTTATTTTTTCTGGTTCCTGGGTTGGGATCCATTCAGCGGATGAAGAATTGGGTGTTGATCATATGGATGGTGGTGGTGTTGAGTCGGTGGTGAGGAGGAGGAGGTGGTTTAAATCATCGTTTGTTGTTGCTGTTGTTGCTGGTGAGGGATTCGAGGGTTCTTGTGGTAGAAGGAGGAGGAGAAGGAGATGTCTGATTTCTTCTCGCTAGGAGGAGGAGGAGGAGGTGGTGGTGGTGGTGGTGGTGGTGGAGGTGGAATCACGGATAGGACGACTGCAGGAGTAGGAACAGTTGGAGGCGGAGGAGCTGCGACGACCAGCAATCCGCAAATGTTTTTACCAGATCAGCAGAATTACTCGGTCGCTAACCCTCCCGACGCCTTCTACTGGCACTGGAACGACTCCTCCTCCTCTTCTGCCCCTGCAGCTGCGGCTGTCGTGCCTTGGTTTTACCACCCTGGCCACGGACACTACCCCCAGGATGGACAGCAGCTCTTTCGGCTCCACCATCACCAGCAGGATCTGTATGCCGCCGCCGCCGCCGCTGCAGCTGCCGCGGCCGATTCGGGTGGCTCGAGAGGAGGGGGAGGGTTAGGGGTCGGGGTTGGAGTCGGTATTGGAGGGAGGAGCTGTCAAGACTGTGGGAACCAGGCGAAGAAGGACTGCACTCACGTGAGGTGCCGGACGTGTTGCAAGAGCCGGGGTTTCGATTGCCCGACACACGTTAAGAGCACGTGGGTGCCCGCAGCGAAACGGAGGGAACGGCAGCAGCAGCTCGCCGCGATCAAGAGGCACCAACCTATGGCCGGGGACGGGAACGATGAGAAGTCGCGGTTTGATAAGCAAAGGCTGAGGCCGACGGAAACCGAGGACAACTCGGTCGTGGCCGCCGCGGCTTGCACTCGACTTACTAGCAACAACACTTCATCAGGTACAAAAAAATCCTTCCTTCCATCTCATCTTTTTCCATTTTTAATTGGAAGTTCTTCCGAACAAGGAGTTTGATTTGCTGTGTGGTCGAAAGAAAGTCTGTCAAAAGATTGACTTTCCGACACACGCACACGCACCAAAATTCTCCCTGGAAAAGAAGAAACTGAACTCACGAAAGATTGCAATCTCACAATGTTATCTTTCAGACACATCGGGAATCATTTGCGTGCTTCCCTCATCAAAAGAATTCCCCCAACCTAAACACCATATTCCAAACTGCGTAGTCCAAAAACCACGCACAAAAAAATAGAAGGGAAAGCAAAACAAGGAGAAGAGGATGTGGATTATGAACCGGCAACCTCGTACCCGTTATCGTTTTCTGTAATCCAGTCTTCTTTTTGTCTAGGGTTGGAACTCAGGAGCTTCCCCGCGGAACTCAGCGCTCCCGCGATGTTCAGGTGCGTGAGGGTAAGCTCCGTGGACGACCCCGAAGACCAGTACGCATACCAGACGTCCGTGAGCATCGGAGGCCACGTCTTCAAGGGCATCCTCTACGACCACGGACCCGAGGGATCTTGTTATGACGGCGACGCCCCCGTGCTGGCAGGAAGAGGAGGGGGAGGCGATACGACCTCTTCAGGTGGGGTAGTCCAGCCGCTCGATCTGATAACCGCCTCTTCGTCAGCCGCCGTGGGGAATACCGCGGCGTACTTCGACCCTTCAATGTACCAGGCAGCAGCAACGACCGTGGCGGGGCTGGACTCATACAACCCGGCGGGCATGCAATTCTTCCCGCATCAGAGATGATGGAACATGCTTGAGACAACAAGACGCTTCTTCCTAATGACGGTAGGCTTGATCGCAACGCTCTCGCTTCCCTCTCGACTTTGTAATTTCTCTCTTGTATTATTTTGACTCTAATTACTCTCAAGAAGATGATGGTGATGATAATAATTCTTCTAAAAAATGACGAAAAAAGAACATGTGAGATCATAAAAAATGTGTAAGTGAGGATTGATAAGTTTGGTGCTGAAATGAGTTTTATAGTAGGGATGTAGAAAAAGGAAGGATGGGGGTGAAATTGAACTGCCTTGCTGGGATTTCACTTTTATTTATAGTATAGACAGAGGAAATGAAATCTTATTTTGTAAGCTCTAGTTTCATTTAGTGTAATCATACTTAGTGTGTAATTGGTGTTTGCTAGGGATTATTATCAGTGTGTGTGTGTGGGGGTTGCTTAAGGAGAATGTGTCAGTGAGGGTTGCAGTTGCTATGGGAAAAGGGCGTGGATGCGTGTTTGGTTGGATTTAATAATGTAGTAAGTAGTAAGTAGTAGTAGTAGTAGTACTAGGGAACTCATTCATTGTTAACCAACAATAACACGATGAGACTTAGGGGCTGAAAAAAACCCCTACTCTACTCTGATTATATTAGTAAAGCATTTCCTTTTAGTTATATCTCTCCTCATGCCTGTCACCTTTTTGTCAGACATGTATTACTGAACAATTACACGTAGGGGTCGCGGGGCCTTCGTTTCTTTTTTCACTTAATATCTGCTTTTAATGTGTCTTTGGTTTATCCCTCGACCTGAGACCATCATATCATGTTAGTTAGGGTTTTTCTTTTTTTCTTTCTTTTTACTTTTGGTGGTTTTCCTCGGACATCCGAATGTCGTCCTAAAGAGTTGTGGGGTTTGTGTCTTTTCCTTAGAGGGGTTGGATGTAAAATATAACACGACTAGGAGCTTAAACGGAATCCGTGTAGTGGCTGGAAACCTCGTTAGAAGATTAAAGTAGCAATAGTAGTAAGTAGATGATGATGATGATTGTCCACCCTAAGCCAACTACTGTGCATCATGTGATGGTGGCGGTTGTATTAACAATTTTCTTTAGTTATTTGGGTAGAGCTGAGCCCTACGTGGCTAAAAGGTTCTTGTGTGTGTGTGTGTGTGTGGTAGTAGTAGTAGTAGTAGAGTTGTAGAGAAGCCGTGTCTAAATATTTTCGGGGTTGGGAGTAAAGAAAAGAAAGAGGCATTTACTTTATTGGTAAAATGGGTTGGGTTGGTGTTAGATGGGGGTGGGGGTGGGTAGGGTCCTCTCTTTGCTCTTTCCTCATTATTACGAAACAGCAGAGAAACGAAAGAAAGCATGGGGGTGTTGTAGGTGTAGATATAATATAGGTCCTATTCTTTTATGAATAAATCAAAAAGTAAACACACACAAAAGAAATCATCTTCTTCTTCTTACATGAATCAATCACTCACACACACACTCTTTAATCTTATTGGCAAATGATCGATGATAAGGTAATTCGTGTTTCTCCCTTCTTCATTGTAGGAATAAAACCTAGGGTTTTTCTTGCATTTAATAATCATACGGATGGACGACGTTTTCTCGAGGGATTTTTATTCGGTTAACAGATCAATCCCCCTGTCCTTTGCTCGGACAGTCTTTTGGATTCTCTTTGCTCTCTCGTGTAGTCGTAGTATTAATAAAAACAAAGTTCTACTTATGTCTCCTTCTTTTTATCATTTTTTTTTAATTTATCCGACGTTTTTAATATATCATCTTATAACTATGTTAGTTGAGGCGAACGACCTGCATGACACGGGTGAGACATTTTTCTGGCAAGTAACACCGTCTAAGAACATCCGGTCATAAAATAATTGTCCAATTTATTAATTATGGTTTAGGGTTTAGCATAATGCTACTTTCTTTCCACGTAGAAACTGGCCATATTGGAGGTAGGTAGCAATCGGACGTTAAAATATTTTTAAAAGGACACGATAAATAAAAAAAAATTGATTAAAATATGAAATATATTTGATAATTTATTTGAAAAAGACAGAGAGAATGTGAGGTAGAACGTTATTTTTTTTAACCTCGGAAGAATAGATGGGTCAGATATTAAGTCAGCGGTTGCAGTTTTCACAAGATTACGGTTCCAACGGCCGGCTAACCTCAACGGGACTTGGTCGCCGGCAAGGCCATCACTTCTTCAATTACTTGGTGCGCATCGTCAGTAGTCGGTACACTCATCATACCAAGTTAAAGCCTTGGGTTCTTAGTACAAACGAAACCATTAAGATCCGACATGTATGGGGGCGTTTTGCCTTTCCTTATGCCACTTCTCGAATTCCAAGCCCATCTCTTTCTTTATGGGTTTTACATAATTGCTCATGGGGATTACCCCATAACTAGGGCTTAAATGAACTCTAATTTGGACTCTCGCTCCACTCCAACATCCACTTTCCACCTCCCAACCAGAAAGAGATCATTCATGACGACGACAATTTTTATGTGAACTCATTCATTCTACAAAGATATTCCCTCCTGTTTACTTATGCTCATCGTACTGTTTGTTTGGCTTCTTCATTTACTTCGAAAGACGGTTCTCGGGAACCGTGGGGATGTAGGGGGGATGTGGCCTCGTTATTTCCCAAGGCTTCGTGTTTCCTCTCCTCTCTTGTATGTAATGAAAGTAACAAGTCATGGATTCGATCGAGAGAGAGAGAGAGGGGGAGGAATGCCTTTTTCGATCGTGATTGATGAAAAATGCAATCCTCTCCCTTTTTTAATCTTTTATGTCTCTCCCAGTCTTTTCTCTGACAAAGAAAAAAAGACAACGAAAGCCGACGACAAGGAAACAACGATCACTAAATTCCAAAACCATAAATGTAATAATTTATGTTGTATGGTTTCTTTTAAAACAATATTCATGGGTTCACGCACGGACGTTGGGTTCTTTAATCTCCTTAACTGCCCACCTCCTGACTTCTTACATCCATTTGATATTATTTGGTAATATAACAACACTTCATGCGATTGGCTTCAAGGCGCACTGCGTCCAGACCTTGGCGCTTTCCCTCAGCACGGCGGTAGCGTTCCCCTCGTACCCACCACGGAGGATGCGGGCCTCGACGAGCTCGTCGTGGCATTCCCTCCCCAGCTTCAACAGCTCCACGCAGCAACCCGGCGTCACTCGGCCCTCCAGGTGGAACACCCTCCTCACGATCTCTTTCCCGCACTGGACGTTCCTCATCCTGCCGCACGATTCCGAGGGAGATGCCGCGGGAGTCAGCACTGCAGATACGCACCCGTTCCAGACCTCTGCGCTGTTCCTGAGGACAGCGGTCGCGTTGGCTTCGTACCCGCCGGACGTTATCCGGAGCTCAACGCGCTCGTCGTGGCACTTCTTCCCGAACTGGATGAGGCGGGCGCAGCACGCGTGGGACAGCTCTCCTCCCTCCCCGTGGAACACCCTTGCGACGATCTGCCTCCCGCAGGAGGGGTCGGCCATCTTGGGGCACAGGGGAGGGGGACCGATGATGAGCAAGTGGGTAACCGCTGAAAGGACCCTAGCCAATATCGCTGCCATGACCAAAGGTGGTAATAAAAATCTGTATTATTATACATACGCATAACCGGGGTAATATATACACAGAGACATTAATTAGACAATAATGAGTTAGATAATCAATGAAGCACATCATTGGACAGTTAGCTAATGACATGTAATTATATTGCAATAATTGAACCCCGAACGAACTGCTTTCCATCAATATCAAATAATGTGATAAAAATTGCCATTTGTTATTATAATAATTGAAGTTAATATTTTTAGGGAATTAAGGGTCAGAAAAGGCTGGCATATTAAGAAAAGAGGGGGGGGGGACTGGCAGTGGCAGTGTAGTGATGGCCAAGTAGTAGGTGACCACGAGAGTGGTATGGTCCCTAGTGGGGTTTTTGTCGCATGACTGCTTTTGTTGGGTTGTATGTCATGACAACCTCGGTTAGGGTGAGGCCCCTGTTTTCATGGTAGAGAGAGTTTAGTTTTAATCTCTTGCGCATGCATGATTGTGGTCCTAATAATTATAATATTGATGATAAAAAGTAGTTTTCATTTTTTGATAAGAGTCCGATAATGTAATAATTTATATTTTCTTTTTAGTTTATGAATGTAAATGGGGTTGTACAGTATGAATGTGTAATGAAAAGGGAAAATTCGTGAAATGGTAAAATTGAGTTCGGAAAAATGAATGGACGGTTTGAATACGTAAAAATGGAATGATAAGTGATGGAGTAATGCTTGAAAGTATGTGTGCAAACGACATATTGACATTTTTGTTGTTGTGACGATAAGCTTGGAGTTGTTGCGGTTAAAACATACTTAACGTTATGGTTGATGTTGACGTAAAAAAAATCTCACGGTCCGTATATAAACCGGAAGTAACGTACAAATTGTCGTATGAAAAATATAGCGGGTTCAATCTCTAGTCACGGACAAAGCACGTGAGTCCTCTGATTCTATACTCGTAAGATATCCGAAATATGGATGGGCTGAAGCTCTGGCAAATATCTGCTGGAGCTTTAGGGAGATATATTGATGAAGATGCTGGAGCTGCAGGGCTTGATCTTCAGAAATGGCGAAGATCACCAAGGCTGTAGAAGCTTGATCTGGAGAGTCTTCTGAGGATGGGCGAAGAGCACCAGGGCTGTTGTAGAAGCTTGATCTGGAGAGTCTTCTGAGGATGGGCGAAGAACACCAGGGCTATTGTAGAAGCTTGATCTGGAGAGTCTTCTGAGGATGGGCGAAGGACACCAGGGCTGTTGTAGAAGCTTGATCTGGAGAGTCTTCTGAGGATGAGCGAAGGACACCAGGCTGCTGAAGCTTGGTCTTTATCTTGAATGCTTGAACTTGATCTTCAGGCTTGATCTCGATCTTCAGACTTGATCTCGATCTTCAGCCTTGATCTCGATCTTCAGACTTGATCTTGAACCTTGATCTTGTAGCCTTCGGAGATAAACCCGCAAGAGGGGCCTTCGGAGATATACCCGCTAGAGGGGCCTTCGGAGATAAACCCGCTAGAGGGGCCTTCGGAGATAAACCCGCAAGAGGGGCCTTCGGAGATATACCCGCTAGAGGGGCCTTCGGAGATATACCCGCTAGAGGGGCCTTCGGAGATATACCCGCTAGAGGGGCCTTCGGAGATAAACCCGCTGCACCACCCGCAGAGGGGCCTTCGCCGCCGCACCACCCGCAGAGGGGCCTTAAAAAATAACTAGAATCTCTTTATAACCCAATGGGGCTTAAGAGAATAAGAGAGAAGAGAGAATTTTTTTTTTTTTTCATGAGGGGGGTGAGACTCCCTTTATATAGGAGTTGAAGGAACCTTGGGTGCCCTCTCTTTCCGATGTGGGACAAAGAGTCATGGGCTTAAAGGCCATATTGGGCCGACATTTGGATTGGGCCGAAGTTTGAATGGGCCGATATATGGGCTAAGCCCAGGTCATTTTATAATTGGGTTAGGCTTAATTGGGCTAGCATATGGGCTGAGCCATAATTTTAAAACCCAATAATAAATGGGTTGGGCTTGAGCTTTTTTATAATCTCAGGCCCATGTATTATATTTACCCAAAGATATAATTGCCTATAATATAAAGGCAATCAACCATATTCAGCCTATATAATATATGGTTTGGGCCGATAAAATTTCAATGTCTACAAATGCCCCCACTTTAATTCGTATCTCGTATGCGTATATATATTGCAGAGAGATTAGGATTAAAGTATGTGAATATTGGAGTGGGATCAGTAAGACACATGGTGTGTATTTCACAAATTAGATCTGTGGTTTATTTCAAGGAGATGACTTCATCTGGACAACAGTATATGTGTCTTGCGAAGGACAAGAACTCACAAGAAGAAGATATGCTGAAGTTACCATGTCTTCCATCCAAAATGGGTCATTGTGCTCCGTACATCAAGCTTGATATCCAACACTGATCGAAGGAGATTCCATATGATTCTTATTCTCTAAGGCCTGGTCTTTGGGTGTCGCCATCTACAATGTCATATGCCGAACCAAACCCTTCACTTACATTTGGCGAATCTTGTTAGGAAGGATATTTTCGAGAGTTGCTTGATAATCATCAACGGAAGCTTGAATTCCAGAATGGATTGCTCAATTCGAAGGGAATAAAGAAGTTGATGACACTTCTGTCGACCCTGACTTGAGTAACCCAGCTATGGCTTCTCGAGCTTATATATGGGAAGACATCGAGAAGAAGATTTTCAAAACTCCATTTAGTCAGGGTCACACACTTACTGAGGAGTTGGAGAATATTCTCGATCTCATCAATGAAAGTGAGCATTTGGAATGGGCTCCTATCTATGCCTTGGTGGAAGAATATATGCAAGGATCGACAAAATATTCAGATCTATTGCCCACCGTTGAAGGGACAACAACAGAAGAATAACTAGTCGCCGTTAAAGCCCAGATTGAAGAACTCCGACAACAATTGTCTGACTGTATTGGGGCTAAAGCGACCTTAGATGATTCTCTAGAGTAGACTGTTGCTATTATTAAGAAGGCAGATGAGGACATATCAAAATTTGAAGGAGCCATGTCTGCTTTGAAGAATGCCTGAATAGTCCGTGATGAAGATCGTTTGTCCTTCAATGAACTTCAAGAGCAGCTGAAGAGGACTCGTGAAGAGATTGTCCAATTTACCTGGGAAGCTTGATTTCACCTTTCTAGCTTGTTTAGGCTCTGGAATAGGACTTTCCTTCTTTGTAGGACTATCATTTCTTCGAATAAAAAGTCCTTTCTTTTCAAAGTCGTTAATCTCTTATACTCGTGGAACACGACTTTAATATATATTTTTTTAAAGCCGTTCACAGTTTATACTGGTGTGGGCCAGGAGTATTACTTTTTATTTAGCCGTTCACAGTTTATACTCGTGCGGGCCAGGAGTATTACATTTTGTTTAGCCGTTCACAGTTTATACTCGTGCGGGCCAGGAGTATTACATTTTGTTTAGCCGTTCACAGTTTATACTCGTGCGGGCCAGGAGTATTACATGATGATTTTTTTTATGTCATGCAGTTTAAGCTCATGCGACATGGAGCATTGCTCTTTAGGCGTAGTATCGCTTCAAAAACTTTCCATTGATTGGTCCGACACGCACTCCATCTTGATCAATTATCTTGTAGGCGCCCCCGGTGTAAGCTTCTTGGACGACGTATGGGTCGTCCCACTTCGAGGTGAACTTGCTTCCTGTCTTGTGTGTTATAATTATAGGTCTTCTCACCGCAAGTACGAGATCACCAACTTGGAAGGAGCGATGACGGACTTTCTTATTAAAAGACTTGGACATCCTTACTTGGTAGCACTCGATTCGCTGTTGTGCTTCCAGACGCTTTTCATCCAGGGCTTCCAATTCCTGTAACCGTAGTTGCGCATTATCCTCTTGACAAAGTCCTTCCTGTATCGCTATTCGTAGCGAAGGTATTTGTCGTTCAAGTGGGAGAACCGCCTCAACGCCATAGACCAATGAGTATGGTGTCATTTGGGTTGCAGTTCTATAGGTCGTTCGATACGCCCATAGAGCTTCTCCAACTCGTTCATGCCAATCTTTTCTGGCTTTATCCACCACCTTTTTGAGAAGGTTGCAAAGTGTCTTATTGAACGCTTCTGCCAATCCATTTGCAGCCGCATAATACATGGAAGAGTTGTATTGCTTGAACCGGAATTGTTCGCAGAACTTATCTATGGCCTTATTAGAAAAGTTCCGGCCATTATCAGTGATGATATAGCGAGGCACGCCATAACGAAAGATGATATTATTCTTAATGAAGGTGATAACCGTTTCTTTCTTTACTTCCCGAAAAGGTGCGGCTTCTGCCCATTTGGAGAAGTAGTCAGTTGCAGCCAGAATATATGAATGGCCCCCAGACGATTTTGGCGTGATGGGTCCTACAACATCTAGTCCCCATGCTTCAAATGGCCAAGATGCTACGGTTGGATGAAGTGGCTCGGGCGATTGATGGATGAAGTTGGCATGAAACTGACAAGCTTGGCACCTCTTGACATACTCCATGCAGTCCTTCACCATCGTTGGCCAGTAATAACCCATCCTCTTCAGTTGAAAGTGAAGTTTCGGACCGGATTGATGAGCCCCACAGACTCCTGAATGCGCTTCTTCTAACGCTTTGTTAGCTTCTTCTTCTCCAAGACACCGTAAGAACACTCCTTCGAATGATCGACGATAGAGAGTATTCTTGAAATATATGAACCGAGGTGCTCGTCTCCTAATATCTACCTTTTGTCGATGATCATCAGGCAACTTTCCGTGCTCAAGAAAATCAATGAGTGGTTGTCTCCAGTCTTTGTTTTCCCCATTATAGGCAGAGATGATATTGACTTCTTCCTCTTCCTCCTCATTAAAGGTTGGAGGATCCACCCAAGCCTGACACAGTCGAATACTAACTTGCTTGTCCACAGAAGTGAGTGAAGAAGCGAGGCTTGCCAAGGCATCTGCTTGCGCATTTTCCCTTCTTGGTACGTGACTTATTTTAAAGTCCTGGAACCATCCCGCGAGCTTAACTGCATATTCATGATATGGCAAAAGTTCAGGCTTGCGAACTTCGTATGTAGATAAAAGTTGATTGATCACAAGCTCGGAGTCCCCATATACCCTTAAACTATGCACCTTGTTATCCATGGCCATTTCTAACCCTAATATGAGGGCTTGATATTCAGCCATATTGTTTGAGCATAATTGTGTAAGGGTGTATGCATATGGGATGATATCTCCATCAGATGTGACTAAGAAACTCCAGCTCCTGCACCTCTTTGGGTAGCCGATCCATCAAAGAACATCTTCCATGGACGAGGAGTATCTACCAACATCACCTCTTCGTCGGGTAGTTCTTCAGAAATCTTCCAATTATCTGGTATAGGATGATCTGCTAAGAAGTCAGCCAAAGCTTGTCCCTTCACAGCCTTTTGAGGCACATATGAGATCTCAAATTCTTGAAGCATAAGTGCCCATTTGGCGAGACGACCAAATAAAACCGGCTTTGACATGATGTACTTGAGAGGATCTGCCCGTGATATGAGGCGAACAGAATGTGCCTGCAAATAATGTCGCAACTTTTGTATAGCGAATATTAGTGCGAGGCATGTCTTCTCAATTGGAGAATAATTCAGCTCTGCACCAGTTAACGTTCTGCTCAAGTAGTATAGAGCGTTCTCCTTTCCACCATCATTCTCCTGGGCTAGCAGGACTCCTAAAGAAGCTTCTTGCGCCGTTATATAAAGTATGAGTGGCCTTCCTTGGATAGGTGCATTAAGGACCGGCGGCTTTGACAAATAAGCCTTTATGCTGTTGAATGCGTTTTCACACGCTTCGTCCCACTCAAAAGGAGTACCCTTCTTCATCAATCTATGGAACGGATGGCAACGTCCGGCCAAGTTTGATATAAACCTTCGAATGTATGCAAGCTTCCCTTGAAGGCTCTTCAACTCATGTATATTCCTTGGCCCTGGCATCTTCATAATTGCATCTATCTTTGATTGATCGACTTCAATGCCTCGATGTCGAACGATAAATCCAAGAAACTTTCCTGAAGTGGCCCCGAATGCACACTTCATGGGATTCATCTTCAGTTGATATTTACGCAGTCTGTCAAATACTTTTCTCAAGTCATCAATATGATCATGTCTTCGTTTGGACTTGACAACCAAATCATCCACGTAACACTCTACGTTTTTATGTAGTATATCATCGAAGATGCGCTGCATTGCTCTTTGATAAGTTGCTCCTGCATTCTTCAACCCAAAAGGCATCACCTTATAACAGTAGATTCCTTTTGGTGTACGAAAAGCCGTCATTTCTTCATCTTTCGGGTCCATTCGAATTTGATTATATCCCGACGATCCATCCATAAAACTGAGGGCTTCATAGCCTGTGGTAGCGTCTACCATTATCTCAGTGATCGGAAGCGGAAAATCGTCCTTGGGACACGCATTATTGAGATCACGAAAATCAACGCAAACTCGGAGTTGACCGTTCTTTTTCTTGACGGGTACGATATTTGCTATCCATGTTGGGTATTTCACTTCCCGAATGAATCCAGCTTCGATAAGTTTATTGACTTCGACTTCTATCTGGGGAATCAACTCCGAACGAAAACGCCGTTGAGCTTGCTTTATGGGACGAACCCCATGCTTCACAGCTAACCTGTGAACTGCAATCTTTGGGTCGAGGCCGGGCATTTCTTTGTAGCTCCATGCAAAGACGTCTTTGTATTCCCCTAACAATTGGATATACAACTCCTCTTCTTCAGGGGTTAAACTCGCACTAAGGAAAGTAGGACGGTGATCCCCTTCTTTTCCAAGGTCTACTTCCTTCAGTTCATCAATAGTAGACTTCTTCCCATCTTCGAATACTTCAGGAGCATCTTCCGCATCATCTTCTTTGTGAGATGCGTCTTCATCAGCCTCTGAAATCGTGACATGATAAGAAGCGACATCATCTTCCACGTTATCTTGAGATAATTCCTCATTGCCTTTTGTAGTTATCCATGTCTTCGTGGTCATTTTCAACACTTCTCCAGTGGTCACCTCCACAACAGTTCGACGCTTCATCCGGGAAGGAATTTTACTACGGAGGTCATTTGTGTCTTCAATTATGATTGGAACGTCTTTCCTCTTGTCCACTCTCTTCCACACCATTCGACTTCTTAGAGTGTCGCCTAACCTCAGTTGTGCCGGTCTCTGAGCAACAGTCTTTTCCCCCGGAGCTCCAAGTCTATCAAATACTGATTTTCGTTCGGATGGGGCTCCAAGTCGATCGAATACCGAAGTTCTCGTCGATTTGGTTGTAGTTTTATCATCAGCCTCAATGTATTGAGTTGAAGCCTTCTTCAACGCTTGATCGACGGGCTTAGGTGTATCGTACCCAAGACCAAATTTTGACTTTTGAGTATCACATCCCGGATTGGCCTCTTTTGAAATAGCCCCAAGCGCCTTTAAGTCCTCTGTGTAGCCGGCCGCAGAGATTAGCCTGAATGCATTTGGATCAAATCCGTTGGTGCGCCTGTCAGGCAATGAATCTGGATATATAATTGCCCCTTGTTTAGGCCGGACAAAACCTTTTAAAGGCGTACTCGTTTGAGCAATTGTCGTCATTTTCATCACTGGCCAGTTGAGTTCCTTTGGCACCATTATTTCTTCAGCGTGGCTATTCACGAAAGGTGGTTCCCCGGCTTTTCGGAAGGCTCTTGGGACATAGCGCAGAATTGGTTTGCTCTGCTTCGTCACATCTTCTGCCTGTATATTTTCAGGCATAATATCAGCTGAAGATTTCTCTTGTCGTATGGATGGTATATCTGCGCTTGATTCTTTTAGAGCGTTCTTTACGATAAGCTTTAAGTTTGACGCCTCCACATGTACACTCTTGTTCAAGTAAAACTTGGCGTCAGCAAAGTATGACTCCTCCTCTGTGAAGGGCTTAGCATCCGCCCATACTGTACACGACACTCCGTCCTTAATAAACTTAAAGCATTGATGAAGTGTTGATGCGACAACTCCATATTCGTGCATCCATGGTCGACCCAGTAACATATTATAGGTCGTCCTTGAATCGATAACATAGAATGTCGTGCAAGATTCCATGTCACCTATTGTGAGAGAAAGGCAAATTTTTCCTATGGCTCGTTCTCCGCCTTGGTTAAATCCCTGAATTATCAGCCGACTGCTTGAGAGATCATCCACTCCCAAGCCAATATCCTTCAAAGTTTTTGATGAAATGATATTGACTGCCGAACCTGGGTCAATTAGGATGCGATTAACCTTTGTGCCACATGTATATCCAGACACAAATAATGGTCGATTGTGTGACTTGTGGCCCACGAGAAGATCTTCATCAGAAAACGTGATAATCGGACAATTCTCCTTCACCTTTTCCACTGACATTGTTGTAGAACTTTCCGGGAAGCCAACCTTTAGATTGGACTGCTCCTTTTCCATGTCAATATGGTGACAACTTCTGGACAAAGTCGCAAGCCTTTGAAATTTTATAGGGAAGAAATCCCACACGGTGATTGGAGATGGCTTCTTCAAGGTTACTTCAACATCAGGCTTTCGCTTATCTACAACCTCCCTGAAGTTTGCCTTCATATTTCCTTTTTTAAAAACTCTTGCTCGAATAGGAGGTTTCTTCTCTCGAGGCTTCAAAGTCTTTCTTCGGTTCCTTCTACGTGTTACCAAAGTCCAACCTTCCTCATCATGAATCGCCTCATGGCCAATTGCACAGCTTGACATCTTAACGTCCTGACTATCATCCAGTTCCACTTTCGAACAAAGGAAAGCAGCCATCTCATCAGAGTTAAACGACCCGAAGATAATATTGGATGCGTTCGAACTTGCTACGTCCACCAGCTTCGAGGAAACCATCGACCCTAAGTCAATCTTGTTATCTCGGGCAAGTTCCATAACCTTCTCTTTGAAGACAAAACACTTCTCAATAGGATGACCCAGAACACGGTGATACTTGCAAAAGTTTGGATCTCCCGCTCGACTCGCTTGTTGTGGGCGTTTCGACGGAGGGAGTTCAATCATTTTAACAGACAAAAGAAAGTCAAATATATCCGCAACATCTGAATCTGGGAAAGGATATTGCTTATTCTGCCTTTCCTCCAGAGTCGGTCGCCTCTTCTCTATCTGAGGAGTTGCTGGAGCATGGGTTGAAGTGCTTGATTGTCCTTTGTCCTTCGCATTCGGAACCTTGATAGGAATAACATCGGTGGCCAGCACTTGTTTCTTGCTATCCTTGAAGGCAGGCTTGCCCCCAGTTCTATTAACTGGTCTTCCTGTTCCTTTGGATGGCTCGGGTACCGGAAGATCTCCCACACCAACTCCTACAAAGCTCAACTCCATATCATGTGCTCTTGTAGCTAATTCCTCAAAAGACCGAGGTTTGATCCCTTGTAGGATATAACGAATCCTCCAAAGCATTCCTTGAATACACATATCTATTGACGTCGCCTCCGATAAGCGATCCCTACAGTTTAGACTTAGGTTTCTCCATCGTTGTATATAATCAACGACGGGCTCGCCTTCCCATTGACGAGTGTTAGTGAGTTCTATCATGCTCACCACACGCCTCGTGCTATAAAAGCGGTTCAAGAATTCCCTTTCCAACTGCTCCCAACTGTCAATACTTCCTGGTTTTATGTCGATATACCAGTCAAAGGCATTTCCCTTCAAGGAGCGGACGAACTGTTTGACCATCAAGTCTCCATCTGTACCAGCATTGTTGCAAGTCTCGACAAAATGAGCCACATGTTGCCTTGGATTCCCCTTCCCATCAAATTGTTGGAAGTATGGAGGCTGATAACCCATTGGCATGCTCATACTTTCGATTCTTTGACTGTATGGCTTATTGTACGCCAAAGATGTTGCATACTTTCCCTCAAGTTCATCCTTTAGAGCCTCTTGTATTAGTTCTTTCATTGCTCTAGTTGAGACCGGAGCACCAACAGAGGTAGACACAGGCTTCGGTGAATCATCAACATTCAGCACATTCTTGCCTTTGTCCTTGTGTATATGAGAACCTCCCTCATTAGATGTTCTTCCAGACTCTTTATTCTCGAGCCTGCTTATGACATACTCAAGTTGTTGATCCCTATCCCTCATGGATTTTGTCATTGCCTCAACTGCTTTTGCAAGAGACGCAACTTGGTCTTCCAACGATGGGGTGTCAGCCATCATAACTGGCATGATTTCATCTAACTTTTCAGCTAGATCAACCTCACCAATGCTTCGAGACTGATTTGGTGAAGAGTCCTCCGATAAACTATCATGGAAGCTTGGCAGAGGAACTGGCGACATATTGCTCTTGTTCGGTGGCGTCTTTTCGGCAATCTCCTTACAGGATGGAATAGATCGAAGAATGCCTTCTATCTCCTCCATTTGCTTGCGCGTTTTGGCCCTTGATTCAGCAAAGCTCCATTGTGGAGTGCAGTCTGATGAAGAATCCTCAAGAAGAGAGACACTCGATGAGTTGTTGAAGAAACCACCCAAATGAGTCGGTGATATGGAACCCTTGCTGAGAAGGCTTCTTTCAGTAACCTCCTTGTATGATGGAGGTGACTTTGGAGAGATGGATCGTAGAATCTCTTCCGTCTCCTTATATATGTCAGCAATGGGTCTGGTCTTGATGAAGTTCCTGGAACCAGGCGATGAAAAGCTTTCAGACGACTGAGAGGGAAAACCAACTAGCTGATTATTCACAGCATCGATGGAGTTCTTCAGCATGATCATCTTTGAAGCCATCTGGATACTTAGACGTAAAGAGATGAGAGGTAGAGATTGTCCCACTGGGCGTGCCAGAAATTTGTCGACGTAAAAAAATCTCACGGTCCGTATATAAACCGGAAGCAACGTACAAATTGTCGTATGAAAAATATAGCGGGATCAATCTCTAGTCACGGACAAAGCACGTGAGTCCTCTGATTCTATACTTGTAAGATATCCGAAATATGGATGGGCTGAAGCTCTGGCAAATATCTGCTGGAGCTTTAGGGAGATATATTGATGAAGATGCTGGAGCTGCAGGGCTTGATCTTCAGAAATGGCGAAGATCACCAAGGCTGTAGAAGCTTGATCTGGAGAGTCTTCTGAGGATGGGCGAAGAGCACCAGGGCTGTTGTAGAAGCTTGATCTGGAGAGTCTTCTGAGGATGGGCGAAGAACACCAGGGCTATTGTAGAAGCTTGATCTGGAGAGTCTTCTGAGGATGGGCGAAGGACACCAGGGCTGTTGTAGAAGCTTGATCTGGAGAGTCTTCTGAGGATGAGCGAAGGACACCAGGCTGCTGAAGCTTGGTCTTTATCTTGAATGCTTGAACTTGATCTTCAGGCTTGATCTCGATCTTCAGACTTGATCTCGATCTTCAGCCTTGATCTCGATCTTCAGACTTGATCTTGAACCTTGATCTTGTAGCCTTCGGAGATAAACCCGCAAGAGGGGCCTTCGGAGATATACCCGCTAGAGGGGCCTTCGGAGATAAACCCGCTAGAGGGGCCTTCGGAGATATACCCGCTAGAGGGGCCTTCGGAGATAAACCCGCAAGAGGGGCCTTCGGAGATAAACCCGCAAGAGGGGCCTTCGGAGATATACCCGCTAGAGGGGCCTTCGGAGATAAACCCGCAAGAGGGGCCTTCGGAGATATACCCGCTAGAGGGGCCTTCGGAGATAAACCCGCAAGAGGGGCCTTCGGAGATATACCCGCCAGAGGGCCTTCGCCGCCGCACCACCCGTAGAGGGGCCTTCAAAAATAACTAGAATCTCTTTATAACCCAATGGGGCTTAAGAGAATAAGAGAGAAGAGAGAATTTTTTTTGTGTCTTCATGAGGGGGGTGAGACTCCCTTTATATAGGAGTTGAAGGAACCTTGGGTGCCCTCTCTTTCCGATGTGGGACAAAGAGTCATGGGCTTAAAGGCCATATTGGGCCAACATTTGGATTGGACCGAAGTTTGAATGGGCCGATATATGGGCTAAGCCCAGGTCATTTTATAATTGGGTTAGGCTTAATTGGGCTAGCATATGGGCTGAGCCATAATTTTAAAACCCAATAATAAATGGGTTGGGCTTGAGCTTTTTTATAATCTCAGGCCCATGTATTATATTTACCCAAAGATATAATTGCTTATAATATAAAGGCAATCAACCATATTCAGCCTATATAATATATGGTTTGGGCCGATAAAATTTCAATGTCTACAGTTGAGAACCGAATCGATTATAGCAAGAAATTTAATGATTGTCCAGCCTCAAATGTGGATGAAAAGTGAATAATATGAAGCGGAGAAAGGGTGGCCGATGTGCGCAAAAGGGCTGTCCAATTACTCGTCGACGTCACTCGCGGACAGCCCATTTTCGTGCGGATTAATGGCTGAAATTTGGCCACAAATCCTACAAGTTTAGAATAAGACAAAATGTGATTAAGGAGTTGGATTAATTAAGATTAATAAAGTTGAATTATTAGCGCTAATTAAGCGTGATTAATTAGTGTTAATCAAAGCCATGGATGGTGGGGCCCACTTGTCATCATTATGGCACACTAATATGAAGCTTAGGAAGGCTGGAAAAAGGGAAAAATGGTGGCTGGTGGACGTCCATAAGAGGGAGGAAGAAGAAGAAGAAGAAGAAGAAAGAAAAAGTAAGAAAGAAGAAAAAGAAGAAGAAAGGAAGGAAAGAAGAAGGGGCTAGTTTGGTGGACGCGTTCGGCGAACAATCCAAGCAGCAAAACGGAAGGGCTCCGTCAAAAAAGAGCGTGAGGAGACCTCTTCGTGGAGAGGTCGCTCGGAGAAGGAAATAATTGTAGCGGTTTTGCTCCGGAGAAAGAAGAAATGTACGGTACTCAATCCCCTTCATTTTTCTTCTTGCAAAACGGCCATAAAACTTGTTAGCCTTGAGTTTTGCTCGCTGTGAATGTGTTGTTTAGTGAGGGAAAGGGGCTGGCCATACCCTTGGGATGGTAGGAGATGGCACCTCGGACCCTCGGTTATGCTATGGATGAAGGGATTCGCGGTTGAACGTTTGGGTCGGATGACGATCGTGTGGGGGCTGGCCATGTGGGAACTCATCCATTTGCATGTAGTTGGAGTTGTGTTTACTTATGGAAGTATGCTCATGGTAATTGTGGACTCGTCGGGAGATGATAGTCTCGGTTTGTACATGTATGTTGGGCAGAAAAACGAATGTTTTCGCGTGTGTACGTGCGGGTACGTGGTTACCCATTTGGAGTGTATACCTTAGCATATAATTGAGGCCCAGGAATAGGACAAATGGGGATGGACGGGCTGGTCCATCGGTATTGAGAAAAGGAAAGGTCGAAACTCCGAATGAGATGGTTACGGATACGAATACTCGTGGATGCAAACATATAAATATTGAGCAATGTTATTAAATGAACATGGGCTGAAAAGGGGACTTGTTATGGTCATTCATAGCTGGTTCAGAGTTGATACTCCTCGGTGAGAGGAGGGTTTATTAAGTGCGGAAGGCACGGTTAAACGAAAGTGATCGAACGACCCACGTATCGTGGGCGAAATGAAAGTTTACAACGATACATTGACACGCCCATGGGGTTACGTTATGAGGCGGATATGACGAGGGTTTGGACAGGAGGAATCCGCCATCGGAATGGTGTATTGGGCAACCTAGTTTGCTGGAAAAGTTGAGCGAAAAGCTAAGGCACAGAGGGAAGTTTCATGGTTTTACGCACCCGGATGGATTGATCCGTGGTAGCGGAATGTTGCGTGGTTGAAAGTACATGAACATGATACTTTTATGGGGCGTGCGTAGGCTGAAAATGCAACGTTCCCGATTGCCGTTGGAAATAACTTAGTTGCGATCCTTGAGGAATTGAAAACGCAATGGTGTATGTCGAAATTTTGAGACGATGTCTCGATTTTGAGATACGTCAAGGGAGGTTATGGGCGATTGATTACATATGCTTGAGTTGCCGTACTTAGTCATTTGAATAATGTTATTACATGTTTATGACAGGTCATGGAAGTGATTTATGCATATTTATCTTCATATTCGATAGAAAGCTTCCGTTGTGTAAATTTTTATAACTCAATTATAACCGAATTGTGTAATACTTTACAATTATTAATGAAATGGTAGATGAATTTTCTTTTAGGAATCCGTTGATCCTTTCATGCGGACATGTAACTCCAAATATGCTTAGAGGTTTTTTTTTTTTTGCCGCGACAAGATGAATTTGGTTAAACCATTTCAAGAAAATTTACATCGTCTTCAACTGTACCCTTTCCATACAGTGCCAACACAACAACACTACACAAAAGGCTAATGCTAATAACGCCCATGAATTTTCACCGATGAGCATGTCCAAAAGATGAATTTGTACGAGGATAATCCGCTCACCCAAGTATCCATCATGTAGGTAGGGACCCAACGAATCCTCGAGGTACCTCAGGGAGTCCGAAGGCTAAGTTCTCCCGGATGGGCGGACTGATAGCATCTGCTTACTTCGGCTCTCTATGTGGGATGAGAGGGATGCACATTTGCTCCGAGTTTCCTCCAACTCTTTCTCCACTTTAGATATCTGCCTCGGTTTTCAAACAACAAAACAAAATTGAGTTTAGGTTGTAAACTACTGCCTCTGTTTCGCGAAGGTCACATGAAGCCGCATGCACTTTACCATTTCCTTCAACTCTACCTCTTTCTGCTTGTGTTCTTCGCATCTGCCACACGAAAATATTTGAACTATAACGAATGAAGTTGCATCCCCATTCAAATCACAAATCAAGACAGAATCATAGAGGGTAAGTTCGGTGACATTTTTTTTATGCCTGGCGTAGGAAAGTGCATAAAAACTACTATGGCATAACCGTTATCGAACTGAAAATAAGAATCCAATTTCTTAACCCTCAGAACCTTGATCATAGGTGAAGGCGGAATGCCTCTCCTAATTAACATTCTTATTGCTAGACGCACCTCGAAATAGTGTGAACTTTTTCCTGCATACCTCAAAAGTAGTTTTTTATTCTCTTCGCATAACTGATCATATGACATGGATTCTACACCATCGCTCCCTCCCACTGCTGAAACCTGTTAAGTCCAATATCTAAGAACCACAGACAAGAAATGCAATGATAATGACACTAGAATTTGTTGCTCGTTTGATTCAGAACGAATTAGAAAGATGACAACTCACATTGATAGTGACAATTCTATTTTCAGTTTTAAAAGTCACCCAATAAAATTTGTTCCACTTGCATGTAATAATTTCATGAATTGAGATTTCGAGGATTAACCTAGGACCTACCCGGTGATAATGATTTTCAGTAAACAACTGACCAAAGCTATCATAGAAAAAGTATGCACAAATGGCAAATAAGAGAACGAGGCAAAGAGACCTATCTGACTGTACAATCAGTAAAGCTTCTACCCAAAAGGCCTTGATATTATTCAAAAAAGGGACAACCGATTGCTAGATATATAGATTCAACTTACACTAGCATGCAGAGCAAGGTAAGCCATTAAAGGAGCAGAGATCCTTAACGTACCCCTGCATGGCCAATAGGCACTTGAACCTCTGATGAAACATTATGATTCCCAGGAGAATAGACATTTTGATGTGCACCCGTAATTTTGTCTGGCCTGCCAACTAATGGTGAATTCAGTTGCATGCTAGGTCCAGTGAAACGCTCACCAGAAAGTCCTTTTCGAACTTTATTTATGTTATGTTGCCTTAAATGATCATATAGATTGCAGTGACTTCTCCTGTCATGGAAAGAAATTAAAAGGAATGCCCACTGTATCAGAACCTCAAGTTTTAATAACTAGCGCGAGAACATGATGGCACTACAGTGAGAATTATGGCATAATATTGGTTGATTTAATATGCACTTCTCTACACCTAATATTGGTTGATTTAAATGGAACTATACCTAATATTGGTTGATTTATGGAACTATTCATAAACTCAGACGAAACCATCCCACACATTCAAGTAGGTGGGTACTAAGGTTTGACTCCTTGACAAAGACATCAATCCCTTATAAGGATTACTCTTTTCTTACTGTTATCCTATCCATATGACTGTCAAGCAATGAAAACAAAGAAAAGATCTCATTAAATGCATATTTCACGAATGTTTCCCTCTTTCTTGTCCAAAGAGATGAAAGATGTTTGAGGTCAGAATCATTTCACTCATCTGTACAAAACACAAAAAGTAATCCATCCACGGGCAATAGCAACTGATGGAATCAGCAAATATAAACAAATAACTGGACAGAGAAAGGATTAGAGACTAACACATAATCAGAGTGCATTTGCTTAAGCCTGGATTCCAGTCTGATATATAGCGGTGATCTCTCAAAATCTTGCTTGTCATGCGCAGGTTCAATAAAATTTGCCTCCAAGACTCCTGCAAAGCACAACTATGGCAACATATCTTCCCAAAGTGAAAAGAGGAAACTTTAAAGAAATTAGGACAAAAAAGGTACCAATTACTCCAAATCCCTTCGAAGAACCATCGTGCATGACTTTCCAGAAAGGCTGTGAATAAATAAATCAACTTAGTATGCCTAAAAGACCACCACCAATCAAAATTCCCCCAGAATGAAGAGACAATATAAAGGATAGTCCAACAGATAAAATTAGAGTCACCAAGATCGCTAGGTTTTCAGTCTGGCTAATAAATGCTTGCAAGGGTCTTCCCAAGAAAAAATAAAACAACATAAAATTACTCCACAGACAAGAGCTATTATACCAAAAAAGCCACCAAACCAGCATATGCCTAAAATGGGACAGCTCCCCCAACCAACCAAAAACAACAAAAGAAAATAAAGAGAAGCTAATTATAAAGATGCTGTCCTCTTAGTTATAAGAAAAACATGCTGTAAATGTCATACAATTTTCCAGGGATCTTGAGAAGAAAAAATTATCCAAGACCAATGTCAATGAACAAAACAAACCCTGATAAGACGATTCTTGTGGTACACATTGAAGCCGCTAATTCCAACATCACAAGCCTCTTGCATGAATCCAATGGTTGCCTCCATGGTAACCTGCATCACAAGATGATATCACTTCCCCAATAGGCTGAGATTTTGATTTTTTTCTGGGACAGTTCCAACTTTCAAACATTCAAACATCTAAGTGAAGCAAATTGCTTCGGAAGCACCGAAGCTCGCCAACTTCGGCGCTGTAGTATATAAAGTAATGCTTCAACACTAAAATATCAGGAAAGAAGAATCTAACTGATCATCCGTGCTTGCCTTTACTAAATTCCGACAACACGTGGTAGCCAGAGCATCCAAGACTCAGCCTCCACCAATCAGAATCAAAATAGGAACAAAGCGGCTAATTTGCAAGGACAAAAGAAGATGACCTCTTGGCATTATTAAGATTGGATTCTTCATGCTTGTTCGAGGACAAGCATGAAAGAAGCAAAATAGACTGCATTTGGGGCGGTTCATGTTACCTGTGTATTACTGGCTACCTGGGGCCTGTAAGTAACCACCTGAGTGTACAGCAAAGAATTTGCAATTTCATACTGCTCGACAGGGTTCCCCCTCAGAATTACTTGGAAGTTGGGGAATTTCCTCAAGTACAGCACAGAGGCATATGCCTGAGAATTTTCACATGTAACAGGCTTAGCAAGTTGCACCATGATTCCATAATCAACTGCCTCGTAGCTGAAACACTAGCACTGTATGAAGGACTACTATTTGCAAATAATATGGGCATACAGGATGTAGCGGTGCATTAGACGCAGAGAACGTAGTTAGGCATGTAGAAGGAGCTTCTAATGGCTGTGGTTAATCCTACCTATCATTGGCAAATGCAAGTCGCTTTATAGGGACTTCAGGCGAACCTCTATCAACCACATTAGGCGAGAGGGGAACCAAGTGGTGGGCAAATTGGAAAGGATGGCTATGACCTAGGAGGATGATTTTGCTACCTTTTGTTTCCCTCCAGATTCAGTCATCGACCTTTTGCATAGGGACATTCCATGTTTCGAATAGACCCGATGTTTGTATTTCGAATTAACTTAGCTATTGAATTCCCTTTTCTAACAAAAAAAAAGGTGCATCATGATTCCATAAACGCAGAATAAAGATGCTAAACTGAAGCTTACTCGTAAAGAGTACCGCAGACGATAAGAAATGTGTGACTGCAGGCAAGCATTTCTTTGGTTTAACTTTTGCTGATGTGTTTCATCCCTCAGCCGTATATCCTATGCAGACATATTAAAGCTGTTATAAACAAGTACAAATTGGAAAAGTAAATAGATAAATTTCCAGATTCGTTAGGCCAGTCGCTCGTAGAACAGTAGTTTCTCATAAGGCATTGCAAACCCGTCCAACAATGAAGATATCTCCCATAGATAAAATATTTTATCCACAAAACTCAGGAGTCTCATGCTTACAGTATAGCAAAAATAGTAACATTTGCTTACAGCATACTGATCTTTGTTCATTTGACTTTAGATTTGCATGGCTGCCTTGGGATAGTAGAAACGGACAACTTTATTAGACAATGGTTACCGTTGGATGTTAAAAGTTATCAAATTTGACTTCATCCTTCAGCAACTTTCCCTAGATGCGTTAACCCATTGCCTACCTGCTACCACTACATTTATGATTCAACAGCTTTTTGAAAATCAATGACAAGAACTAATATGAGGAAAAAAAGCCACCCCAAAACGCAGATAACTTTCCCTATTATCGCGAGCCCCATACCTTATCATCATCATCAAAGCTGAGTTCATATATGCCTTCATCATTCAGCCACAGATTGTATATGATTATTTTTGTACCATGTGACTTGAGATCTTCAAACTGGAAACATCAAATGAAATACTCAGTGCAATGCACAGATCATGCAGTAGTATCTGTCGGCAGAAAGCAATAGCAACCTGAGAAGTTCATGTGAAGGAAGTTGGGTAGCATATACAAGAACCTTCTTTATATTGCATTTTCGCAACCATCAGTGTTATCAAAGGCGCGAGGCATAAGGCGAGGTGCATGCCTTACCGTTTAAGGCGACCGTGTATAATAAGCATCTCTGATGGATTTTATACATGTTCTTTGAGTCAATAAATGGAAAACAATAAGCACAATAAACAAGTAAAATGATAATTCTCAAGACATTAAGCTACTAAACAAAATAATAATAATTGCCAAAAGAAATCTAATGAGCGATAAGTAGATCACTTTAGTCACCACAACAGGTAGTGTCTCCTTTCTAAAAGCAACAAATGTACGCCATTATCTGGGTGGGATAGCATCACATAGAAAAGGACTTACTCCGATACTCGGAGTGGCATTAGTTGACGAATTTTAGGTTTGACTGACCTATTTGACAAATTTTTTTGCGGACTACCGTTATTTAGGAACAAAGCTCATACACTAAAAGCAATCTCCCAAGAAAGCAATCCTAAAACGCACACTGCAGAACAAAAAGGACAAACTTTTACTCAACCGGCGGTTGCGGCAAGGGACAAACTTAGGATTTTACTTCAGAGCACGGACAAGCTCGAAGCCAACTCAGTGGTAATGGACCGGCAGTGGCTGGGTTGTTGGGCTGTCTAGGATTTTCCTTCACAGGGGCAAACTTATCATCCAAGTTCGGCTGGCGGTTGAGCTGTCTAGTGTGTTACTTCAAAGTGCGGACAAGCTTGAAGCCAACTTAGTGGACAAGGACAGCCATCAGTCCGGAAAAGGGTGAGGGATGGTGTCTCAATCACGTGAGGCGAGAAAGGTGAGCGCCTCATCGCCCTGTCACCTTTCTCTGAGGAGCACTCCAGGCACGCGCCTCACTGTTTGTGCCTTGCCTTGGCGCATTTGAGGCAGTAGGCATCGCCTCGCCTTGCCTCATCGCCTAGGCGAGTGAGGCGAGCGCCTTTAATAACACTAAACCATCATCCTCTTGCTATCAATACCACACAAGGATCAGTGCTTTGGAGATTGAAAAAAAGGTCTTATAGCTCCTACATCTAAGTTGGTACACCAAAATGCGAGTTATCTTAGTAAGCATTTGAAAATAGATCGGACTGACATAAGGGCGACTTGGTGCGGAAAATACTCCCAGCAATGTTATG
The DNA here is from genome assembly GCA_029817715.1 of Melastoma dodecandrum. NCBI lineage: Eukaryota > Viridiplantae > Streptophyta > Magnoliopsida > Myrtales > Melastomataceae > Melastoma > Melastoma dodecandrum. Next base: position 1,379,582 of record JARUPY010000271.1, read on the forward strand.
GACGCAGGGTTTCCATCACAATTTTTTTATTAGTCTCCATATCTTGGGCCATACCAAATGGTTCTCAAAAGGCCAAATTTTCCATTGCGCAAAAGCCCTCTATATAAAATGCAAAACAAATAGTAGGAGAGAAGAAAATGTTCAAACCTGCCAGAGTAGCTCGTCCTTCGATGCAAAGGGTGACCAATCAAGAATAAGCTTTAAATTTGACAACCAACTTCTCTCAGAGCCAGAAGTTATGGGTTCGGCCCAGTGATTGGAAATGTCAAAATCTATCTGCAATAATTGTATGGTCAAACAACCATACAAGATTCTAGATTAATTATTGGAAAATGAAAATATTGTACAGAATAACCATACTCAAAATACAACAATATTGAAAATCCAGATTCCTCTTGAACATTCATGAAAGCTCAACCAAGCAATTACGAAGAGTTCTTTTCTGCTTACAAGGTAGAAAACCAACTGATGCTGGAAATTAAAATCTTTGTATCAGCCTAGATGAATTTTGTTGGCCCAAGAGATGGAGTCAAAACCATAAGAGGAATTGGTAAGCAGGAGAGGAGCATCGGCATATGCATATGCAAACTCCCCTTTGTAACACTAAATGTGCACTTCCATGTCCGTAACTCAGAAAACTAGCCAATGAGCACAACAATTCTCCAATTACAAGAGAACAAAAAATTCAAAATAGAAAAACTTTAGCCAAGAAAAGAGATTAAAAGCATTACATTTTTAGTTAGTCATCTGTGACAACAATTGCACAATTGTGACATCACTCTCTAAAACTATTTGATGTAAAGATAATATGACTCTAATTTCAATTTGAACAGTAGGAATGTACTTAAAGTAGGCGGCAGACAAATAAAATGAGAAAGGCAAATCACCAGTGGAACAATGACATCATCCTGGCCAGTTCTCCGCAAAAAGGTGTAAGATAGGAGACCGACACTTTGGGTTGCCCTTCTAGAAAAAAAGCAATCAAGAATTTGAAAAATACATTAGTGATTCTAGGAAAAAAACACTATTCTTTCATGTTATAGAAAAGCAAGACCGGTTGGAGGACAAAAAGCTCTAGGAGAAATGAATATGTAATTGGCGAAAAATTGCAGTGGGAACATAGTATGAACTACCTTCTCTAACAGCAGGCAGATAGAGCATGCAGAAATAATAAAATTCCATTGTCTAGGAGGAACACTTATAATGAGCAATACTTACATGCAGCAGTTATAATGCACAGCTACACTACAAAAGCAAGCAAAATTCTTCTTCACGTGATGGAGGATGTGGACTCACAGGTAAGAGTTAAACTGACAATGAACTACTCCCCACAAATGCTTCCAATGCTAATATAGGAAAAGAGTATATTCCACAATATGGGTGCTGATGAAAAATTACAATGAATGCAAATTCAAACCATCTAGACTGATCATGTGGAGAGTGATTATTCTCGGTACTAAAATAAAATTTGGAGCCCATTCTCAAGCATCCCAGACCCAGTCAAAACCTGAAGCAGCATCACACAAGACACCTAATCACATCAATGGCATTATAAACAAATAAAGCAAGGTAATAAAAATTACCCTTCACGAATGGCCCGACTAAAGACAATGACATCTGCCCCTAAGCGCATTGTACTTGTCTTGAATCCATTGCCATCTGGACATTTCACATATATTTCACCATTTTCCAAAATCAGCACAGGAATACATAAGAAGTTGAAGGAACTCGTGAGAATACATGGAAAAAGATTTCAGTAATGATTCAAAAAGATTAATTTAAACTCACGTTTTTATTAGCATTAGTAGGATTTTTTTTTTCAATTTTGGCACAGGTAGGACAGTAACCAGATTGAATAACTCAATAATCTTCGTGAAATTGGCTTATAAAAAAATTTGACTCGATAGATTCCTTCAAATCGAGTGAGAAACTTTGCTTTCTTGAAATGTTGCCCTTAAATCATCAACTGAAATAGTTATCCTATTTTCCAAAATAACATGCATCCATAAGACCTATCACCCTCGAACATCGCAACCATGCTGCTATTGATGCATGGATCTGCCAGATCCTATAAGCACATTCTCATTAGAAAGTTTTTGTCTAAAACTAGAGAGACGGAAGGGAAATTGAAGAAGTGTCAACAGTTTTCAGCATACACTGTCCAATAGTGGAGTTTGTCTTCTTTGAAGAATATCCCAGGCTCATGCACTTCCTGAGACCATCTGGATCCATACCACTCCCATCATCTGTTCAGAACACAAATTTAGTCCACATGAACACCTCATCACTCCATAAGACGCAAGAAGAGGCATACCTTGGAAGAGTAAAGCTGGAGATTTATCCTTCCCAATGTCAATTTTATCCACCTTCACAAATGTTGCACCATTATGTACCTGGAACAGTTAAAGAGGAGGATAATTTCCTGCTAAGAGAGTCAAATCACATTACGTAGTGATATTTCCGTATCAATATCGGACACCCACAATGATATAGTGATTAATCATGAAATCAAATGACGAACAAAATTATTTTATATACCTCGTCAACAGCATTATCCATGAGCTCGGCAATAGCTGTAAGGAAGAAATATACATCAGAGAAATTCCTGAGAACTGTCAATGTGCTCCATTATTTTATCAATGCATGCAGAAAATAACCCGAGCTAGAATTGCTCTTCTAACTTCAACTTCTTAAACTGGCTACAAAACAGATCCTTTCCGAGTAATATCTCTCTTCTAATATCCTTAGCTAAAATTACAAACAAACATCAGTCATTCTAATTCGATAAACACCACAAATAAATGAAATATCTCTGACCAATCGCTGTTACAAAAGCAAAATGAAGAATCCAAATCATCCATCTAGGGGAAGTAGGATACTCACCCCCAAAAGCCCACTTATGCGAGGTAGCATTGGAATGAAGAAATTTGGGGTGTATCCTGGCATGCTCCAGCATACCTAAAAGAAATGGAACAGAAAAATCAAGTCAAATCCACGGAAAAGATGATCACAGGCTCGAGATCAAATATCCACAGTCCACCTCATCGTCGAAATTCCACCATTTCCTCATCAGACGAACTACAATTCCCTCTTACTGAGTAACTATCCCAAAAAGAGAGCAACAAAATGGCGAAATCTCCTCCAACTTAGGAGAAAACGGCACCCCTACCTGGAGCGGCACCGATCATGGTACAAACTCCGACATCGTAGTCACCAGCCTTCCAGAAACTCCGGCACACCGGCGTCAACGGAGATTCGATCACGGTACTCTGCTTCGGATGGGGAGGCGTACTTTTTCCTCCGAAGCCCGGTGGCGGTGTGACGACAGGGGCAGAGTATCCGCCAACCTCGCCGGCTTGGGTCCCGAGAGCCCGCACCTCGCGGACGTCGTCATTGTCATCGTCGCTGCTGTCGATAGTCACCAAGTCGACAGTTGCCTTCACGGAAGTCATCTGCGACGCTGCGAAACGTTAGGGTTCTGGGCGGGGGTTTTAGTTCTCCCCAACCGCCGGCGAGATTCCGGTTGAGGGCCAGAAGAAGAAGAAGAAGAAGAGCCGGAGAAGATTGAAGATTGGGCCGCATGGGCTTGGCCCATTTAGAATATAGACGAAGGCAGCTTACAGAGGAGAGGGCGACAAGACGTCTTTTATGCCCTTCAATTCAAAGCCGAAGTGACGACAGGGACGACTTCTCCTTCAAAACCCTCCAAATTGGGGCGACATTTTGGCCTGGTCTTTCGTCTAGTTTGGGGAATGACCTCGAACCCTAATCGGCTCTGATTTCGTTAAGATTAGCTGATTTGGGGTATGAATGGGAGTGTTGATGGCATTGAGTAGGGAAGGATTTCGGGATCCCAAAATGTAGTCGATGTAAGGATTCTTATCCGTTATTGTTTGGCTACGGTGGATCCCCGCCCTCCGGACGCATTTGGGTTTTCTTTGGATGTTCTGATTCCGTTGTTTTGGGTCGATCGAGAGGATTGGAAACCGGTAAAATCACATTCTCGAGTGTTTCTTGTCAAATGCATGATATTCAATCTGTGTCTGCGATGACAATCTCGGAAAGCCAATTTTTCAGCCAAAGGCGCCTTCGGCAGTCGCTTGAGAGTCTCCTTCCGCTGAAGTAGTTGTTGGACGTCTATTTTCTGTTCTTGGTCTTGGATTGTGTCACCATGTATGATTGCCTTTCTTTTTAAAGACTGCCTTTCTTGGTCTTGGATTGTGTCATCAAGATCACCCATCTTGATTGCTTTTTTAACCTGTTTCTTGCATGAGACGTCCTCCTCCCCTTTTTTCTTCTCTGTGACGTTTCTGTTGTTTTAGTTTCTGGACTTCACAAGTACTAGCCTTACTTCTTTGGGTTGATTTTTTATGTTGCATATGTTTCTTTGGGTTGATTTTTGATGTTGCATATGTTTGAACAAATAGGGGAACTGATACTAGAAGCTGGTGAGCTTGGGCTTCTCATCTGATGGAATCAGATACAGAATCTGAACATCGGATGGTAATCGATGACACTGACCATTCTCACAGTGCACTCATCGATCCAAGTCGGGCTAGATTTCCATACTGCATCGTGTGGTCACCTCTCCCCGTTATATCATGGTTTATCCCCTTCATTGGGCATGTTGGAATATGTCGAGAGGATGGAGTCATCCTGGACTTTGCCGGTCCAAACTTTGTTTGTGTTGATAACTTTACATTTGGCGCTGCAACTAGATATATACAGATAACCCCAGGAAAGGTTGGCACTCCTCGCGTCACAATTCTGTCATCTCCGTGTCCACTTAGCGCAGATATAAGCTAGGGCTGACTGTTTGTTCTTTTGCTGGTAGTGCTCCTCTTTGCCCGCTGTTTCCGAGTTCGACGAAGACAATCGAGACAGCAAGGACGAACACGGAAGAGACCTGATGACTTGGGATGACGCCCTGCGGAAAGCTACACAGGAATTCCAGCACCTCAATTACAACCTCTTCACCTGCAACTGCCACTCATTCGTAGCCAACAATCTCAACAGGCTGGGCTTCCGCTTCGGGCGGTGGAACGTGGTGAACCTAGCCATCCTGTTCCTCAGCGAGGGTCGGTGGGTGAATAAAGCTGCAATCATAAAAACGATTCTGCCATTCTGCATCACGTTCGGTCTGGGGCTTTTACTCGGTGGTCCGACCTTTCTGACCATGTGGGCGGCGGCCACATTCCTTCTGGTCGGATGGTTTATTCTTGGTACGTACTGTTTTAGGAACACGATCCATTTGTAGTATATCTGGGAAACGTGTTTTTTACGGTAGAAGTACACTTGGAAACTGACTTGGTGTTTTTAACGAGACAAGTATCACTTACATTGAATGCTAACATTTCCCATGTTTCTCAGTCGATTGATTGTGCAGTTTCATCGGTTCATGTCAATTTACTGCTATTTACTCGTAAGAACATCCTGAAAATGGGAAAAGAGACAGAAACTGACCCCTAGGAAGTAGGAAGTGCACAAATGACATGCCCTTTTGGCAAACTAATGAAAGGATTAATTTTTTCGGTTGACAAGCTTGTCACATACCAGGATCCACTCCCACTATGAACCTATCAGCCAGTTTCAAACTCACGCAAATCCAAGGAATGGACTCATTTCCCAGTAACCATCTCCAGTTAAAAGCCTGGGGACTGGGAAATGCAACCAGGGAAGTGCCAATCTGCAGGACTCCCCTAGGAAGGAAATGCACACAACTCCCTCTCTATCAGATGCTAAAATTTACACTAATAAAGTTACAGCCTAAGCCATTACTTGGACTACCAGCTTCGGCAAGCTTCGCTTGACCACTGCTTGAGCTCCTTTTTAACTTTCTTGAAAAATAAAGAACCAGACTGAAACTGGTGGTGTTTGCAATGTCTGTTGTCTTTCATCAGACTAACCCCTCCAACTGGGCTGATAAGATGTAGGGGCACAGACTGCTTCCACTGTTAGTCGCTTCAGGACATTCGGACATGGGTCTGCCCCAAAATTGGTGTTTGATATCGTAACTGAGCATCTCTCCCTCCCTAAACACTTCTGTAACAAAACAAACAGAAAGAAATGCAATGTGAGAGATGACGAGATTAAAGTTGTGGGGCTGGGTTCATTACTATATGATAGCTGGTGTTGTACCTTTTCTAGGATATCATAAGAGCTAGGCGCGTGACAGGTTCCTTGCTGGTAGCTGCCGCATGTTCCAAGAGGAGTTCCGAAGCTGGCAAACTTGATAGCGTTGATGGACTGACCCAGGCTACATTTCAGATGAACCTTGGGGTTGTGGAACTGTTCCGATTTGCCATAGCTCTCGATGTGCCAGTTCTTCAGAGTCGGGTGGTACTCAGAGACATCTGCACATACGCTCGTTACTGATCTCTTTACTATAGATATCCTGGAAGGATCTCCTCCAAGTTCCTCGAAAATGACCAGCAGATTATCTGTCGGTTTCAACCAGGAACGAGGCACGTGGTACCTGCAAACATGTGCTTTCTCATTAGCAAGCTTCCTTCTTGGTTGTCTAAATATACTAGTTAGGTCAAAAAATTTACCATCTTTGGGTTGGTTGCCCACAGCCAAGCTGGCATTTCGGAGGCCTAAATGTGCCGCTGTAGCTACATCCATTGCAGTTTCCATAAGCATATGCAGTCCAATATCTACCTATACTCTGACCATTGATCCATATTTGGCCTTTTCCCATTCCGTCCATGTCTACCGCCAGCGGCTCATCACCATCAGGCGCATTAAAATAAGCCTGCAAAAGATCAAGAGATACAGTTACCACTTCTACGTTCAAAGATCTCAGGTGGAAGAAGAGCTTCTTCATGTGATATCACACTTTATGCCAGGTCAATGGTTGCTGTTTTTGCACAATCAACGATGCCTGCATCCAATCCACTGAGGAGATGCTATTTGGAGAGTTAAGACTCATATCCTCTCCTTTGAGCCCAACCTGTGAATTCCGACAAACCAAGTGATTTTTTTGTTCACAATGAAAGCTTATGGGTACATTTAAGGATGAATCCCAACCTTGTAGGTCCATTTCTGCCAAGATAAGTCCCACTTTCCCACATCCAGACCACGTAATGCAACAGGTCCGAGGATCCCGGTATTCCATGTCTCAAAATGACCACCAACATTCTGCCATTAAAATGCTCATCAATAGCAAATACAAATGTAGAACTCAACGAAAGAGATATCAATGTCATTTATATGCATTATAATTAAGTCCAAAAACTTCTGTTCTCTGACGTACAAATTAAAAAAGTTGAGAAGTTACCGGCAGTCCAACTGCAACACTGAGTAGGGCTATTCTGTTCATGCCAGCCTGCAGGTTGATCTTCCCCCTGTATGTGAACCTCCTATTTTCCCTTGTACCAAATGCAGAACCTGCTCATAAACTTCTCTTTTAGCTTCATGTTCTAATAGGAGAATAGAGAATCTAATGAACCATATAATGCACTTTCATACGTACCAGAGAGCTGACCATTGACAAAGATATGAACAGCATGACCAGTTGATTGTACAATGAGAGTAGGCAGCTCTCCACCTCTCAAGAATGATTCGGAAGAGCCAATGTCAACACTGCCAGCAACAAAACAACTCAAACACTTCCGATTTCTCAAATTACCGCAAGTTCCCGTGGAAATGGGACTTCATCTTACCTAGTGATGTACCATAAGTAGTCACTGGCATCCTTGGTGACATTTATTTGCTCCAACAGCCCCGTAGTTGTGAAGGTTGAAGAGCCATCATCTATAGAAGCGAGGTCTTCGTTGTAACTCTCCCACGAAACCATGTCGGTATTGACCGGCAACATCTGCATTTGTGATGTTTGAACACCGACCTAGAAGTATTTTTATAACCGTGTTAGATTTTACTCTAATATATGTTAATTAGATCAAGCAAGTAATTCTAATTTAAAGACAAGTCCACCACATCACCTTTGCAGTGTTGAAGACAACATTTCTGCAATCAGGAAGAATGCTGATCGACCATGGAGGCAGATTATAGCGCATGTTATTGAACATAACACTTGCTGCAGATTTAGCATCATAGTTTGCGAGGAAAGCAGCACAATCCCCAGATTCCGAGGTGAACACATGAGCCTGAAATAGAGGGCGAGTAAACCAGAGCAATAAGATGATCTGGGAAGTGGACAGGACATAACTCAAGAAAGCCTCATTACTACCTATACCTGCTGATAATTCGCTAATGAAGTAATAATGGGATCAGACAGGATCAGTGCACGTTCACACATCTTGATGGACCGATGTAGCTCTTTCAGGTGGCCATATTTAGGTTGCCGTATTAAACCTGCAGAAAATAGAGATACACGGGTTTAGCAGGGGATATCACACTTCAAGCTTTGCGCATAAGCATGAAAAGCTTTTCACCTGACATGGTTCAAGCTGTTGCCCACGATAATGGTAATATTAAACTTACCGTATTCATCCAGTGGAGCATCATAGTCATAACTGGTAGTGATGAAAGGGCCACCAGCTGTCCTTCCAAAATTTGTTCCTCCATGGTACTGTTTCCAAGGAAAAGATTGGCAAAATTACATACTTAGTCACTGTTGTCAGTCTATTGAACATGTTAGCTGGAGAAGGCCACTATTTTGTGGACAGACCATATAATAATTAATGAAGGATCCGCCCTTTTGGATGAATCGTGCCACTGCAAAAGCCAAATCCTGAACTGGACGCTCGTGAATGGGGCCTCCAAATTCCGTAAACCTCCAACAAAGAAGGAAAAACTTCCGTTGATTCAAATCATTTTAAATTATTTGGATCAAAGGGCAATGAGGTGTAAGATCAGTAGCTTACCATCCACTCCAAGCCTCTGTCCAGATTGACGGCTTGTAGGGCTGATTGGGGGTAAAAGCATCACAGTAAAAGCCATTGCATGTGTTTATCTGCCTCGCATTATCAGCAAACAATCGTTAGAATGTATCAGGGGAACGTGCATTTTCTTTGATCTCCCTCCAGATGTAAGTGAACTAGGACCAATAATCTGCTCAGGTTATTGATGCACCCTTTGTCGAACCTAGTCATTTCCTATGTATTTGTAGTAAATGTGGAATGCTGTGAGTGGAATTCAGAGAGCCCGGAACAGTGGTGAGACAATCCAAGTCATGTGTTCCAGAAATCAGAAAGGTGCAGAATTCTCACCACAGGATCAGGGGCATCTTCTTCTTTGCACATAATCCAGGGTACACCGGTCCCCATCTCGACGGCCATCTTTGCAGCCCAAGTAACATAGTTGTGACCCACAGTTCCAAGTAGCTTGCTCTGTGCTCCATACTCATTCTCAATCTGCAGAATGGAACATTATAGCAAAATGCTTTGTCTCCTAATTCAACATATCACACTGGTTCCATATCCATAACAAGATCTTAAATGGAAGCACCTGAGACAGTATAATGGGTCCACCCTGCGACTGGAAAAGGTTTTCACTCTTCATCAAATTAACAATCTTTTCAGTAAACCTTTGCATCTCCCTCTGCAAACAAAATAACATTCAGAAGATTGCATTATACTACCTAGTCATTGCTCAAATCACTCTACCATAAAATCAACCATTAAAAAAGGACAGATTAACACACCTTGAAGCGCTCGTTATCAGTCCTAAAGCTGATTCCAGGAACATACTTGAGCCAAACTGGAAATCCGCTGCATAAACAAACCAAAAAAGCTCCATCAGAAATCAAAGAAGCTGAATCTATGAAATAGCAGATGCAGGAATATAATGAACATGACTGGATCTGTGCAAAGAAAGGCAAGATTAAATGCATTCACATACCCAAAATTCCATTCTGCACAAACATAAGGACCTATACGGAGATGAGCGTAGAGACCCGCTTTGTGGATGATCTTCATGAATCTCACCAAGTCATATCTCCCTTCAAAGTTATACTGCAACATAACAAAAAGCACCCACGGAAACTTACAGTCAAGGCATCCAAGCTCCGGAATCGCAGAAAATGAGTGGAATGGGAAGGTGAAGCTAGAATACATTGCCAGGAGAAGGTTCGTGGACGTTCCAAAAGACGTAAGTCTCAATCACATCCAGCCCACCATCTTTTGCCTTCATTATAAGATCTTCCCACATCTACACACAAAAAAAACTCTCTTACCAGTTACCGAAGCTCGCAAACAACCAAAAACCACACCCACAAGACAACCCAGGAAATGCATTTACCTCAGGGGTGCTCCTTGGGTAATGTATGGAGCCAGAGAAGAGTATCCTCCTCTGCCCATCTATCACAAGCGACTTCCTGTCGTAGGTTACGCTGCCCTGAACCGCAAGACCCAAAAACCCAAGAACCCACAAAACCCCAAGAACCACCGGGAGCTTACAATTGCAGACGACCCAGTTAGACCCCATGACGCGAACAAACAACCTTCCCCTCCTCTCCCTGTCCTAATGCCGATGCAACTAAAGAAAAGGAAGACCCTTCTCCCTTCTGGGTCAGAGTGGGTTCACTGGTTCAGTTGGTGGGGAAGGGAGAAAGACTCCACATTGGACTTTCACTTCACTCGGGCCACATTCACACCCACACACACACACACAGAGCTAGAAAAAGGCAGACGGGTAGTGGCGCAGTGAGGGGGATGGCGGTGTGTGAATAAATACAACACAACTGCTGTTTTTCCCCCTCCTTGTCCTGGCGTATTACGTGTCAAAGGTGCCCCCTTTTTTGTGGGATGGGAAATCCCGGAAAGCGGTAAAATTGAACACCCAAAAGAAAAAGAATAAAAGGAGTGAACGATACCCCCGGGCGAAGTGAAGAGCGGCAAAACCTTGTCGGGTTGAGGTTAACAGAGAATCGGTTGGGTTTCATTACACTGGCCGAGGTTAGTTAGGAGACGCGCGAGTGGTTTAGAACCTAGCTTTAGATCTCGAGTCAACAAATAATGGGGGCTCCCTCAGTAATATTATTCGAAGTTGAAATTTTGGAGAATCTTGCAAGTAATATCACGTAAGATTTCGTGTGATATTATGGGATATTGGAAAGATATTGTCATAGATTATATTGTCTACTATGAATAGACATATTGTCCCGAGCTTTGAATAAGAGAGTCGGATAAGTGAGATCCACGGGTTAGTGCAATATAGACTCTGTAACTAAGGTAAGGGAGGCGATGGGTTGTCGCGCTCCGGGGTCTCTGGTAAGTCATTGTACTGGAAACAGGTGATACACGGTGAGCGGTTGGGTAGAGGGCTTCTACAAAGACTCGGGATGAAACTTTCTCGGTGCTTGTAATCGTGTAACTCGTTGGTTATAGTAGAATCTCAAGGAGGACCTCCCCGTGGAGGTAGGCCGGTTTGGGCCGAACCACGTAAATTTATCTGTCGGACATCATCCTCCGTTATTTTTCGATTTCGCCATCGGCCCCGGCGGTTCCCGCCCAATAATTGGTATCAGAGCTCGATGGAAGTTCAAAGAGGACGAGCTTTGATAAAGCGAAGGATAACGATGCAATGGGCGAGATGTCGACGAGAATGCAGATTGGTAAAAAGAGTGCTTGGAAGAAGCACGGATGTATAGAGGTATGCATGGGTTCATGGATTTTGAGCCAAAAAAGGACGTCGATGGGAGATAGTGTACTGGGTTCGACGTGGATACTTGCGGGATCGACGGACGCGTTGAGAGCAAGGGGGAACGATTCTTTAGTTTCGGGGGGGAAAAGTTTGAAGATTGAACTTCTTGCAGTAAGATGGAGTTCACCGGTTAATGATCAGGTGTGCGGAGCGCAGATAGTGAAAGCCATGTGGGTCCTAAGGCGCAAGTGCAGATTCATACGGAATTTTGGGTCGGAGTCAAGGGAGTTGGTAAGGCTCTTAAGGGCATGACAATTTGATCGGTTATTTGAAACGGATTTCTAGTTTCAGGTGGAGCGTTAGCTAGCAACGCAGGTACACGGACTGTGTGTACGGGCATGAGGGTGTCAAGCAGATAGAGCCGATGAGGTAGTTCGGTGGTGATGCTCGCATTGACTATGAAGTCAATAGTGAGGTAGAACGGATTAAAGTTCCAGGTGGAGAAGTCTGCAACGGTCGACGGGTAAAACTTCTCAGGGTACTAAGAAGGTACTAAGTGCGGAGCGCAAGAGAGAGCTGAAGCCACAGTGCATAGTGGTTGCTCGGAAGTGCAAGTGCTGAGATCGCGTGGAACGTAGAGTGATTGTCATGTGCAGTGAAGACACGCTCACGAAGACGCGACAGATGAAAAGGGAGTCTTTCGGAGCCTGAAAGATCTAGGAAGGAAATCTCGAAGATTTGAGGGACTTCGGCTCAAGGTGGAGATTGTTAGGAATGTGATTCGAAGTTTAAATCTTGGAGAATCTGGTATGTAATATCACATAAGATTTCGTGTAATATTATGGGATATTGAAAAGATATTGTCCTAAATTATATTGTCTATTATAAATAGACAGATTGTCTCGAACTTCGAATAGGAGAGTCGAATATGTGAGATCTACGGGTTAGTGCAATGTAGACTCTGTAACTATGGTAAGGGAGGCGACGGGTTGTCGCACTCCGGGTTCTCTGGTGAGTTATTGTACTGGGAACGGGTGATACACGGTGAGCGGTGAGAATGTTCAGAGAGTCGGGTAGAGAGCTTTCTACGGGGACTCGGAATGAAACCTTTTCAGGGCTTGTAATCGTATAACTCGTTGGTTATAGTGGAATCTCAAGAAGGACCTTCCGTGGATGTAGGCCGATTTGAGTCGAACCACGTAAATCTGTACGTGGGACATCATCCCCCGTTATTTTTCGATTTCGTCGGCGGCGGTTCCCGCCCAACATAGAGTTTTTGTTTTCCCACACTCCCGCCTCAACATTCTCCCGTAAATTCAATCACTTGTAAATAACAACACTTTTGTAGTTTTTGGCTTTAACGAAATCATAGATCTAATTTTATTAAATGCATTATATTAGACTTGTCTAATTTTAGAATCTGAACTCGAACGCTTATTTTATCATATTATGTCGTGTTTCGACTCGTTTACGTAATCCCCGAAGACAAACGTTGATGTTTCCGAGAAGTTTCAACTTAGACACAAAAACATGCACGATTTTATGAACGCCAAGAGGCATAAACTTCTTTTTCTCATTTAAGTGAATGCATTGGATCCCTTTCGGATTTATGTCAAATATATATTATACATTATATTTAGAGAGAACAGTGATCTCGGAATGGGGGATGGAATGGACCACTTCACCTTTTTTGGTCATGTGAACTCCACACATATCCCCCCCCACCCCCCCAACGACAACAACCTTAAAAAGAAAAAGGGAAATTTTCTTGCCCGCGGGAAAGATTAAAATAATTCAGGACAACAAAAGCAAAATGCCATTTGTTCCTTAATACGTATCGTAGCCTTCGCTTCCAATTCACACCAACCAAGAAAGAACACTACGACCACCCAATTTTTATTCCCTTGGATTCTACTCAATCCCGGGGGTAAAATATCGAGTTGGGTTGATGGGGGGGGACCCCATTTTGCACACAAAAAGATGAGATGAGATGATAAGGTTTTTAGATCCACGAATTCTGAGGAGAATTACACGATTCATTCTATATTGTTCATCTGTTTCATTTCCATACCAAACACCCCATGCATCATCTATCATTTTATTTTTGTGTAGTCGAAGAAACTAATCAATGGGATTTCATCTGAAAAGTTAGCTGCGACATGGGGTTCGGACCCCCAGTTTGACCCAGGAGACAGGGGAGTTGAAAAAGTACCAGTCACTGTAATAAGATCCCATCTCAATCAACTCATATTTATTCCCCTCTTCCTTTCTTTGTTTAATCTAAAGAAACACCGTCACGATCAGCTCCCGTCCATCACGCAGGGAAGATTTTCCCAAGTACCGTACGATGCCGACATGTCAACGAGGGTTTCTGTTCGTGTTCTTCTTCCTTCTCTTCCTTTCTGCGAGAGACCGATCGTCAAACACTGAGTGAAGGTTAGGTTTTTGTTTTGGATTTCTTCTTCTTTTTTATTACCCATTCCGCCGCAAATGTCGGATTTTTCAGGTTTGGTTCATGGGATTTGATCGTTAATCATTTTGGGTTGGTCGCCAAAAAGTGTGACTCGACATAGGCACGGCGATGGCATACCCGGGAGTTGGGACATAACCCTTTCATCATCTACCATCATTAATTTAAACCAACCAGACTAATCATGCCCCCCCCCCCCCCCCAGAAAGGAAAAGGAAAAGGGTCAAAGGAGAAGAAGCACATGCACATTCACTAGAACCAGACGCAAGGCAAAATAATGCCCACCTCCATTTCCAGTCCTCGAAATACTCTCCCCTTTTCCCTTTCTTCTTTTTATTATTTCACGCCGTACAAGTGTCGGGGAGAGGAGATTGCTTCTTGTCCTAACCCGAGTTGGCTCATCTTATCCTCCCAAGACACTAACCACACAAACCGCCGAATTATTCGCCGTATCTTGCCTTACCGAATCCGTCGATGGACATTATTAGTCCACCCAAAAATATGCTTAGAGTTTATCGAGGTGGGGGTGGGGGCGGTATTAAATTAGGGATGAGATAATGAATGAGTTCCCTTTTTAGGCGATCTCATTAAATTTACTATGGTTATTTTGATAGGGAAATTTTCACGTGAGGAATGAGGAGTGAGGGTTTGGTATGGAGGAGGAAGGGAGGGTTCACGGGTCCCAGGATGTCATTCGCCGCACTCGAGATCTTCCCATCCCCCTTGTGTCTAGATCGATCGAGATAAACTAAATACATGTGAAAATGGGAAGTCTTCGTCGGTGGTGGGTGCATCATGACATCCTTCTTTTGGGGTACTTCGGTTTTTTTATATCATATACTCACATTCATGTAACACAAAGCCGTCTTTCTTCGTTTTCTAGAGGTCACAACACGATTAATCTATCAAAATCAGGGGCTAAAGTGGATCCCAAAACCCTTTCTTTTTTCCGACACTTCTCTAGAAGATTGTTAGTCCCGTTGTGGATTTATTTAATGCCTCTCTCGAAGGTCAAGGACAGAGTTCAGTTGGTTTTTGGTTTATTAAAGTGTCGAGTTGGGGTTAGTGCAAGATGGCCTGAATCATGGGTTCCCTTTTAGGTGTGTTTATTGGGTGTTTAGCAGTTTGGTTTGTGGTGGAGAGGATTCATTTAATTTGCATCATTGTGTAGTGGGATGGTCAAACCAGGCAGCTCCCATTGGAAGCACGAAACAATACCGCCATTTGTACTGGCAAAAGAGTACGAGGAGATATTAAATGCTAAAGGTTGAGCATGAGGAGGATGCATTATCTACATATTTATCAGCAACCCTTAATTTGTAAGAAAAAATAACTAAACTAGATGATCGAGATCCATAGAGGAGAAACGAGATGAGATGGGTTTTATAAGTGGGGGACAGACAACAGACAAGGAAACGAGGGGGAGCGTGATGGTAGGATGAATGAGCAAAGCTTTGTCCAAAAAGATGAGCATGTAAGAAGAGTAAGGCCCTGGATGTCTCTCATCACTAAGAGAAAATACATTTTATTCATGACGATGTCCCGGAGATGCTCGAGTACATAATCAATCGTCCCTTCTTGCCATATGCACGCAAACCAGATGATCGCGCGTAATGAATTGGTCCCTGATCCCTCCGATGGCTAAATGTTTTGCGCGGCCAAGTGCTTCTCTTTTTCTTCCACCTTTGATACAACAGTCTGTATCAAACGGACTGCCAACAACACCATCGAAAAGGGAAAGCGGGCGAAATGGTAGTAACGCCATCTCTCGTATAGACCTGTCCAAGGCGGGAATGAACCCTGTGGTTTTCCATCGTTTGAACTCCGATCCGGCCCTTCCCCGGACGAGTTTCATCAAATATTTCTAACCAGTTCAATACCCTGTTGGTTTGATGATATTTTGCTATTATTATTTAATTTAGATTTTTGGTCAAAATAATATGTTATAGTATTTTTAGGAGATTTAGTTTGAATCATTTCTTAGATTATAAATATATGTCTTTCATACGAAGAATGTAACTCGTTTTTCGAAAATAAATTACGGCTCTAAAGGTCTTGTGACAGTGGGTTGAAGCTGATAAAGATCCAGGACCTTAGGTAACAATCACACCTTGAATCAAATTTGACTTAATGAAGAGGAGTCAACAAAGGCTCCAAAGGCCTTGTCCTATATTTTTTATACGGTCTCGAATGTGATTTTAACAAGAGTTATGGCTTGTGACACTCCTAAGGACGCGTGAGACAAGTTGTAAAAGGAGTTTATGGGCAGTAGCAGATCGCGTCGCATAGATTTTGAATTTGAAGAGAGACTTCGACCATCTGAAGATGAGACAAAGTGATACCGTGAAAAGTATTCTGATAGACTTTTGACTATCGTCAATAAAATTCGGCTTCTTGGAGAGGAATTGTCAGATAATAGAATTGTGGAGAAATTGCTGGTGAGTTTGCAAGAAAAATTTGAGTCGAAGATATCATCAACTCCAAAGATTTGTTAAAAATCACGTTGACTGAGCTCATCCATGATCAAAAGGAAGAAAAGAGTGTTGAAGGTATCTATGTTATTAGATAATCTAGATCTCGGGGAGAGAAAATACAAGAAGATAAGTGAAGGAGAAGAAAATTTTCTCTATGCCCTCACTGTAAGAAAAATAATTATCTTGAAAACCGTTGTTTCTTTAGACCGAATATACAATGCAGGTCTTGCTAACAACTTGGTTATGTGGAAAAAGTATGCCCAAACAATGAAGCTTCTCAAGAGAAATAAGCACAAACGATAAGAAGATGATCAAATGTTTGTTGGTAAGTGTTTCTCGGCAAAGGTATGAGATCATACTTAATTGATAGACAGTGGTTGTACAAATCACATGACGCCATATTTGAGCAGTTTTGTGAGGCTGGACAAGTCAAAGGCAAAGGTTTGCAGTAAAAGTACCAAATATATATCAGACATTTTATTTCCCTGGAATGAGACAAAGCTCGCTGAGCGTGGGTCAAATGTTACAGAAAAATTATGCGTTGCATTTTAAGGATATGACTTGCACCATACGATGGTCGTGAGTATATGTCTTTTGAAAATGAAAAGGAAGAGTTTCTTTATTGTGTGGAAAGAAGAAAACGCACTCATGACGGAAAAGGTCTGATAGAAAAACCGAGTAAGATTTTGAGATAATCAAATATTCGAGGATGAACTCTTAAGATCGATATTCAGAATATCAGATCTTGAAGAAAAGTTTGAATAGATCGAGATTTAAGAAGATAAGAGAAAATCTTGATGTCGGCGGCAAAATATCGAGGAGATTGTTGGGATCATGATGTTTTGTTGTTATTATTTAATTTAGATTTTTTTGTTAGAAATAATATTTATAGGATTTTCAATAGATTTAGTTTAAATTATTTCTTAGATTATAAATATATGTCTTTCATATATAAAGAATGTAACCCAGTATATTTTCGATTCCGCGTATTCGTGCTTAAAATACCCAAGGTACCAATCGCGTCTCTTAGTGCCGACAAATCAAACAAAGGTTATGTTGATTGATACATAAGTTGGGAGGATATGAATGCTGGCCCGCGGTGTCTTCGCCACGGCCCAATATTCATTGAAATTGGGCATGGCCTATGAACAAATCACTGGTGTAGAGTAATGTCAAGAGAAATCCCTTGACGGGACAAACTGCTGTCGCACAAACCCCATGAAACCAGGTGTTTCTTTTCTTTAAGGAATATTCTAATCCGAAACATTTTCTTAGAACCCGGATGATGGAGGAGTAAAGTTGTAGTCAAAATTGTTACGTTGGAGAAGCAATATACTTGCCCCTAATTGATTTGCTGCCATTTAAGACACTGAATTTTTATCTATTTATTTTGATTGAAAAACTCAATAACTTGATTTTTTTCCCACTTGCCCACTTCATTTTGTTATGAAGAATTTGTTAAAACTATCTTGAGGAAGTAGCGGAGAACCATTTATCGCTAAACTAGATAATATAAATCAAGTATTACCTAATTTAAGGTTTTAGGTTAAATAGTAAATTTTCTTTATTAGTTTAGAATATGACTGATGTCTGTCTCTCCATCTCGTACCTATCATTTAATTTCATCCATGTATGTACCCAATTAGGCAATTATTATTTAGGTAAGGTAAGTCGGACATAAATAGATCAAGTCTCGTTTGTCATTTCCATTTACGGTCCACCAAATCCAGAAGCGATTTCTAGATCTTCAAGAAAAAGAAACCAAGACTTCCCACCGGGAGGGCATCACATACTTTAATGCAGTCTTGTGTTCTCTCATCGAATTTTCTTCCCACTACGCGTTGGAATCGCGGAAAATACCCTCCCCCAAACCATTTTCCTGTCGAAAGATCCGATCTTCAGGTTTCTAGAATGAAAATCGTCCTATATAAATTGGTAGAACGGCAGTATAATTAGCATATAGGAGAGGCGGAGGGGAGAAGACAACATCGGCGAAGGACAAGACAAGTTCCTTACTGAGGAGGATAAGTGAAAATATACTTGGTTTCTACCAAGAAAACAATATCAAACCATCGTATCCTCGTCAACGCCATCGCCCGCGACGCCCCACTCTCTCTCCTTTTCTACCTCCGAGAACCGTCGGGAGGGTTCGTTATCTCTGTCCATAATCCACCCATCGGACAACCCACGACCCCAACGATCGACCATGACCAGCTCATCCGCCGCGTCCCGGAAGGTAATTCCCCCTTCCTTCTGCTCTGGGTCTGATAACTTTTTTTAGCAGTTTGTTTCGTTACCCAGTTTGTGATTTTGATGAATTTCGCAATCGGGTCGCTTAAAGCTTCGATCTTTTTTGTTTATTTTTTTTTTAATCTGCGGGATTTTTTTTTTCGTCGGTGTTATCGCGAAGGCCTTGAGTAAGATCGCTTCCAATCGCCTTCAAAAGGAGCTAGTGGAATGGCAGGTGAATCCTCCTTCCGGGTTCAAGCATAAAGTCACCGATAATCTCCAAAGGTATTCCTCCTTTTATCCCAAAATTTTATTCCTAGGCAGCTCGCTCCTTCGATTCCTGGATTTGAGTTGCTTATGTGGTTTCTAATTCTGAGGTTCTTTTCTGTTTTTTTATTTATTTATGGGGAATGAATTAAAGGTGGGTGATTGAAGTTAATGGCGCTGGGGGGACTTTGTATGCTAATGAGACTTACCAGCTCCAGGTTGATTTCCCCGAACACTACCCCATGGAAGCCCCGCAGGTTTTCGCGATTTGGAAGTGACTATTCTGTGTTTTTTCTAGTCTGTATTGGACTTGTGTTTCTTTGTTGAGGTATGGTTGTTTGGTCTGGGACAGGTTATTTTTCTCCATCCAGCTCCCCTTCATCCTCATATCTATAGCAATGGCCATATATGTTTAGGTGAGTTGCGGGGTTCACGTCAGTACCCTGACAGTACATCCATTTTTTTTGGTAGAAAGGACAGACAGTACATCCATTTGGTTGTTGAGCTTTTTCTGCTTTGATATGTATCTCCTTGGATTATGGCCTTTTTATTAGGTTGTCTAAATTCGGATTTATTTATCTCCTTGGTCTTAGAGCTGTGGCCTAGCTCTCCTCTTGTCTGGGACTTGGCCTATTTGCCTAGTTTTGTGGATTGGGTCAGAAATTATTTGTTTGAGAAGAACCAGAATTCAGTCTTACTGGTTGAATCCTTTATGCAATATCTGGGGCCTTACCATGATGTGCTTTTTATACTGTGGGGTGAATGTTTAAGTTGGCTTTTATCTTATCATACTTCTGTTTATAAAATGGTGTGAGAAATTAGTTAGGGAATGATTGCTGCCGGAAAATTTTATCATACTGCTAGATATTTTAATGGCTGGAGGAAACAAGCTTTCATAGCTTGCGAAATTTCATGGTTTGATTCAAATAAAGTTAACTGTCCTTGTCTGTCTTGGTTTTATATTTGTGTAATATTTTCTGGTTTTCCAATTGAAGTGCTGTATTTGCTGGATAACTGAAGTGAGTTTTTCCTCCAATTGTTACCAGATATTCTCTACGATTCTTGGTCACCAGCGATGACTGTTAGTTCTATTTGCATCAGCATTCTATCCATGCTGTCAAGCGCCACTGTTAAGGTTTGTCTCCTGTCGTCCTTCCTATTCGTGTCTTACCAGTGTTCATTCCTGTCTTGTATCGGTTGTCTTACTGATTTTCATCCTCGACATTACATAATATTCTGCTAAAAGTTGTTGTAATCTGTAATGGATGTGCTGGTGTGTGAATTGGAGAGTGCCATTAATCATTGATTATCTTCAAAATTATATCCGAGCAATTCCTTTCTACATTGCAGCAACGCCCGGAGGATAACGACCGATATGTCAAGAACTGCCGGAACGGGAGATCTCCAAAGGAGACAAGGTGGTGGTTCCATGACGATAAAGTGTAATAATGTTCCGACAATCACCTCTTCCATTGGTCATTAAAGAAAAGGAAATATTGTTACTAGAAAGCTTCCCTTTTCCTGTGTTCTAATACGATGGACAACTGGAGGAGCTCAGAGGCGTGGAAAGAAACTGTTGGGAGTTCAAAGGCTTTAACTCCTCCCGTGTAAAGTGGAGATATCTCAGGCATTTGTAAAGGGAAGAGGTACCGATGTTTATTTTGGTTTCGGCACTGCGTGTATGACAAAACCATGTCAACTGGTTTATATCCAGAAATTACATTGCTCATCTTTCTCACTGCCTGAGTTGTTAACTTGGGTTTCCTGTTTCTGTATTTGATGTTTGCATCCGTGTTGTGACTTAGTGGTTTGCATGCCTTCAAGAAATTAATTTTACTTGCCAATCAAACATGAAAATACTCATAAAAATGGAATTACACGAAAGCAGATGAATCTGTTTAAAGCTACATGTGGTCGGTTAATTCTCCTGTTTTAATGAGCCTATCTGACTCTGGGTCTGAAACCACTGAAGTTCTATGGGATGTGGTGCTTATTGATTCGAGTAAATGCCTCCAAGGGCAAAATGAACCACTTTCTCAATGATTCGGTAAAGCAGAAAGTTCTTAACAAAGACTTCTGTCTGAACAGATCTGTCTCTAAAGCAGCTCTCGTTCAGTCTCTGTATTTGTTGGTGGAAATCCTCACAAATAACCGTTAACCTTCCATTTCCGTAGAAGCATGATTTGCAATAAGCTAAGCCTTTTCACGTCAATGAACCTGAAAGGACGTTGGGAAGAAAGGAAGAATCGTTTCCCCAGTCAAGAACCATTTAAGCAAAGAATAAGAGAATCATAACATGAAAGAACAGCATATGGAGGGAAACTTAAGCACAGGGACAGGACATATGGAGGCCCATTGGCCATAAAAACAACAGCCTCTAGAACATAAAACGGACACTGCATGTCTAGCCAGGAAAAGTTCCAAAGTCCGCAAGTTGTCCCCATCCCACCTTCTATCACATCCGAAGCTAAAAAGATTATGCCCATACCTACCAGCTATCCAACCAACAACTCATTATCATTATCACAATAGCAACCTCACACACTCTAGAAACCAATATCAGCCAGCGGTGACATCAACCCATTACAGATAGTCATCAAGAACGGAAACAGAAGCACCAATATAGGTAAAGTTTTACCACGTTTCTTGCACAACTCAAGTCCTGTACAACTGCTTCTAAACATCTCATGACAAGCTAAATAAATGTCCATACTGCCATTACAGAAAACCCATTGAAACAGTTGTTCAGACCTCAGTAATCTTTAACTCTGGAATAAGTTATCACAAAGTCTCAAAAGAGATGGCCATTCTCTCCATCCACCAAATGAAAAAATGACAGTACACGCCCCCACTTATCAATCCTCTCTAGAAGATTGAAATTTCAGTCATCTTCTATGAAGCAAAAACTAGCACGTACTAGCACATCAACCATGTAACCATACCAGTAATCACCCCACCTCCACATTGCAAAAGTGGTAGCCTAACAAAGTCATCTCTGGCACTTGCCGCCATCCTTACTCAGATCACAATCACATTCCTCTAATCTAACCTAATACTCAGCACAAATCCCACTGTTGATCTTTGACATTGAGTGTCTAGATTGTTCTCACGATGACTTCCACTTTGCCAATACCAACTCAAGCAGAAGAAAGGCTCTACAAAAAGGTGATTTCAGCTACACTCTCCACTAAACTTGAACAAGTGTAAAACCAGACGGGCCGATTTCTTGCCGCAGCTAAACAAAACAGCTTAACATTTCATCAAACGGATCAAAGAAGCAACCCATAATTCCTTCAAAGAAATCCAAAACCGAGCAGGCCAATAATTAGTACTAGCACGAAGAAGATCGAATCCCTTACCTCACTCCACAACAACTTTAGCCCCGACCTCCTTCAACTTGGCGACGATCTTCTCTGCCTCTTCCTTCGTCACGCCCTTCTTCAAAACAACAGGCGCCCCCTCCACCAGATCCTTGGCCTCCTTCAACCCTAAGTCCGTCACCGCCCTCACCTCCTTTATAACCTTAATCTTCCCAGCAGCGTCGAACGACTCCAACTTCAAGTCAAACGCCGTCTTCTCCTTAACCTCCTCCTCCTTCTTCCCCGCCCCAGCAGCACCCCCCTTAGCCGCACCTCCAGGAACCGCGAATCCCATCCCGGGCATCATCACAGCCATCACAGGCATCTCCTCGACCTTGAGCTTCTCCCGTAGGACATCAGTCAGGTAAGAGACCTCCAGCAGTGTAAGCTTCGATAACTCGTCGACGATACAAGACACGTGCGGCGGCGGAGGCGAGGGGGCCGGCGGTACCGACGTGGCGGTGGAGAGGCGGCGGAGGCTGAGGAGGCGTCTCATCGCGTTGGGTCTAATCATCTTGAAACGGGCATTGGTTTGTTAACGATTCTTAAACCCTTGTCGTGTGGGACAATTCAATTAGTTAAAGGTAAACAAACCCTAACGAGTTTGATTGATAGGAGCGTTGGAAGAAGAGGAGGAAGAAGAAGGTGGCCATGGGTAAGAAATTACTGTTACGCCCCCAGAAGCGTTGGTGGGGTTTGTTTGGGCTTGGGCCGACAACAGATTAGAAGCCCATCCAAATATTAATATATTATGAATCAAGCTTAATAACTTTACAATGATGCAATAGATGTGGCGGTAATAAACAACGGTAGAGCAGTGGATATAGCTTTTAGTTAGAAGAATTGATCTTCCTACAGTGTTTCCTGATCTCGCCACTCGAACGGGTCAGCGGCGATATGTTCCCCATCCTTACCATCGACTTCCCGAACTGCTCGAAGAACGCCGCATTGCTCTCAGCAAACTTCTTCACCAGCTCCGCCGACTGACGGTTGCTTGTCACGAGGACCTGGTCGGAGCTCAGCAGTCCCTTGTTGGACAGCAGGTTTTTGAAGTAGCTGTTGTCGAATGCAAACGGGCTTATCTGGTCGAGGAAGAATAGGTTCTGGTCGCCCCCCGTCCTTGGGCACCTCATCCTGAGCTGATTGGCAGAGGACTTTTCGAGGGTCGTGTCCGGGAGGCCGTTACCTGTCTGGTTGTACAGCCTCTGACGGAAGACGGTGCACCTGGCATTCCCTATTGTGTGGCTTCCTGGTTTTGGGGGGGACAACGGATAAAGGTTAAGACGTGTTGTTGTTATGATTTGGTAGAAATTACTTTAGTTGGCGGCCAATGAATGTTCACCTGACAGGGCGACGAGATCTACCATGTCGAGTCCTTTGAGCTTAAACTTTGTGAGGATTGTCTGAAAAGTGTTGGTCGGAGCCGGAATGTTGTTGTTGGCTCCGCTAATGCTCGCCCCTGTCGAATCCCGTCTCCCTACTGGAACCTCCCAGCTCGGCCCTCCCGCCTTCGTCATTGAACATGAACAGTGTAAGAGGATTGCCAATTGTTAGCTGACAATCTTCAGAGAAGTAAGATTCTTAGCTTGATTCATGTTTCCTTACCAGGACGGTGGAATCCCTTGCGGCTAAGGCGAGGATGTCGGCGCAGGACACGGTGCTTGGGCATTCCTTCTCTAGTGCGTGCTTAATCTCGTCAATCACTTCAAATCCCCTGATGGAATTCTTGTTGGGGATGGCCCTCTTCTCACTCGCAATGCTCCCACTGCTGTCCAACAGGATCGACGCATCGCATCCCTGAAAAGGTTTCAAGAATAAGCCATTGGTCTATTTCAAGAAGAACTAGTCAGACATCTCTCAAGATAGAATGCTTATCACGAACCTTGACGAAGCAGTCATGGAAATGCAGCCGGAGCAAGGAAGCGGCCATTCTGGGTTCCCTGGCGACCGCCTTGGCCACGACGGACCTGACGATGTTGAGGGCATTCGGGCACGATCGGTCATAGAATTGCGGGTACAAGTAACCTCCTCCGCTACCGACCTTACCAGCGAAACAGAGGGAGGGAGGGGAGGCAAGAGCCCACATCACGGCTACCAGGACTGTACTAATGGAGTTGGCCATTTGTTGTCTGAATTCCTGCACGGTTCTGAGCTCTTCATATATATATATACATATACTTAGGAGTTGAATTGAGATTTGGTAGACAGTTTTTGGAGTCAGTGAAGATTTTTGGAGTTGGCAGACGCCATCCTAATTAATCAATCAAATCCATAAAACAAGAAAGAGTCCAAAGCTTTTATTGGATTGGATTTGAAGTAAACACAACTGCTCCGAGAGGTGGCTTTATTACAGGGGTGTTACAGGATTCATAATAACACACTCAGCAGACAACCTCGTACTACATATATAACAGGCGTTCAAGGTATACTGTCAGGTCTAGTGGCCGTGATGCCCAGGGAGCTTCTCCTTGATCTTATCCATCATTCCCTTCTTCTCATGAGGCTGCCCGTACTCACCGCCGTAACCCCCTGCGGTAGTTGTTCCATACGTGGAAGCTTGGGTCTGGTCGCCGTGTTTGTGTCCGACTCCCGGTATCTTCTCCTTGATCTTTTCCTTGATCCCCTTCTTCCTCCTCCCTCCTTGTCCATCATCTTCAGACTGAATCATAAAAATGAAATAGAGAGAGAACCAAATTAAGAATCAACTAAGTCCTTGCAGTTCATCGTGAACTGAGTTCTCGTTAATTGATCTGTGACTTACGGAACTGGAACTGGAGCTCCCGGATCGGCGAAGAACTCCGCCAGCACCTTCATGATGCCCACCAAGGTTCAAGGGCTCGCCTCCAGCAGTCACCCCAGTCCCTTCCATGCCGTGCAGCCCAATGGGATTCCCGAACTCATCCGCCGTCCTCATGACCGGGTTGCCATACTCGTCGTATTCGGTGGGACGTCCCTGAGGGTTGTCGAACTGGCTCTGGAAACTAGCCATTATACAGCGACGAACAGACCAAACAGGATGACAATGCTAAGTATTGATATAAGATAAGGACTCAAATCACAAGCACAAAAACAAATCGGATGATGCGATGGCGGCAAGATGCGGTGGGAGGGGAGTTTATATAATGTTTGGGGAGGGAGCAGTAACTTGCATGGATACAGGACACGTAGCCACGTAGAGTCACACGCGTCGGGGAAGTAAAGGTCGCAAGTGTTTGTTGACGTAGAAAAAAAAAATATTATTAAATTTTTTTAATTTTAATATTAAGTTTGCGTTGGGATCCGCAAGAGGATAAGGGTCGGTCGGGATCGTATTCAGATCATGTCCGATCAGGGCGATTGCACAGGTTTCAGACTCACGGTCGGATTTATCCGCGGCTCGTTCCTCCGTTCATCTCCTCTCCTCGGATGGCCAACAATTCCCGGAGGATTTGAGCATTAAATAACTTCGGGCCAACGGGTTTCGCTACAGAACACAGGATCGAACTTGCAGTTGTTCTCGATATTTATGTATAAAGCCCAAATCTGGAAATGGGGCTCCCCAGTAAGATCAAATAGGATAGCTGGAAGAAGATAATATGAAATGAAAATAAGGGGACATTTCATTTGTCAAGGTGAAAGTAGGCGTGCCAACTCTTGTTATTCATGGCCGTGATTTACAGTGATATATGATTTTAGAACATCCCTATGGATGGGCCGACATCTGCCATCATCGGCTCCCATGAGTCGTCCATACAATTGCCTTGTGTCCTCCTCCCACACAACGAGTTCATGGAATTGACATAGCCGATGATCCCGTTCAGCGAATCCAACCGGCTGCTCAGTTCTGCGACCTGCGCACGTAACACCGAGTTATCCGCCTCCACGTCGATGTACATCCCCTCGGTCAACACCAGGGTCTCCACGATCCGCCTGTTCTCAACCACGAGCCGACCGGCCTCCGCGGCGAGATTGTCCACGCGTTTCCTCTTCCTCAACCTGGACCGCCTTGCCGACTCCCGGTTCGAGATCATCCTCTTACGTTTCCTCTCGTCGACGTTGCCAACGCCCACCGACGACCCGGAAGAGGCCCCGCTGGAAGAACCCATGTCGTAATAACCGGACAAATGACTTAGTTAATTATAAATTTACTTTAACTAATAAATCCTAGTTGATAAATTAACGACTCTGGCTTGGGCTTGGCTCGGAGAAGACGTAAAACCAGTAGAGGAAAACAACGGAGAATGACTGGATTTCACCAAGTACGGGAGACATCGGGAGAAGCACTCCCCTAAGTATGGTAATAACAATACAAGATTACCATGATATGGTACTAACAAATCATCACAAAGACAGAAAAAGATGGAGGAGGGACAAAGAGAAGAGGAGAAGAGAAGAGAAGAGATGATCAGATACAAGACGAGAGGGGTTGGGGGAGAAGGAGAAGGGGTCTTTCTGTGGGAAATGGTGGGTGGAATTTATAGTCACCAAAAGAATTCACACAGACTATGGATCTCTTTTTTCTTCTGGTTAGGGGCTGCTATCTGTCATTGCTTAAAAACAATATCAAATGATTGTCGTGAAGTTGGGTTGTCCTAATCGGAAGAGGGTTCGAGTGATGGATTCATAAAGTAATAGGCTGCTTTCGTCCCGGCAAGCTCAGTCGTGAATAATGACGCCATGCATACGTGACATTGGTAAGTGTTTATAATAATGAGGTAGAGAAGAGGGTACGCATAGTTTGTGCTGGCCACCGTGACCAAATACAACATTACATAGACAAACACATCACTAAGGTTATAAAAAAAAAAAGTTTAGGTTTTGGGTGCTTGGAATATTGTGCAAGTCGGGTCAATTCGATACGCCTTATAAGATTAACCCTTCATTTTTTGCTTTTTTTTAACAGGTTAATTAAAAATAAAAAAGTGCATGCATGAACGACGAAAGAAAGAAAGAGTAAGGGGTAGTAAGCCCTCCTCGTTAAGGCAAACTGACAGAACAAAAAGGAAAAAAAAAAAAGAAAGCTACTTTTTCTTTTTCTTCCTTTCTTTCTTTGGTGGCCGAAAGTCAATAATTATTGGTATCAAAAAAGAAAATTATTAATTTCATGGGAAAATATTAACACCCAATTAGTTGGTTAAACAGGACAAAGGTGTAACGTGGATAAGCAACCGCCCATAAGCAACCGCCCATTTATTTAATTATTCCACGCGAAGAGAAGCAGAGAAGAAAAAGTTAATCCAGCTAATAATTCGCATTAATATTTTATTATATATCGTGACACTGAACAATAACCACCACCCACATTTTTTATAATCCCTTTTATAATAAATAATCCTCGTGAGTTGTCCCGAAACCAAAGCACGCCCGCCTAATAAGTTAAAATAGCAGAGAGCCCTCGCGGGGCCATGGAAGAACAATGATCCCATTCAAATGCCAAACCTCACCACGGGGTCTGTCCGAAAACCAAAGGGGAATGGGAAAGAGCCTCCTGCAAAGGCAAGGGGGGAGAAAGGGTTCTAAGGAAATCGACACTGCGGTCTCGTCAAACGCGTCATCGCGGCTGACCGGCCGAGTGATGTTACAAAAGACAGAGGTGCCTCGCCGTCAGTACGGCGATACTTACTCTTAACTTGTGTTTATTTACATGGGAAAGAAAGCCTCAACGAATCTTACTGACTATATGAACAATCCACGCCGGCTGTGTCTTAACTGAGGGACGACCTCGTTTCTCTTTTGGAGATCGGCTGCTTGCCCTTCACCACCCGAACTGGGTCGAGGCAGGAGATATGTCAGTCTAATGAGTGTAGGAGTTATTTAAGTGTGAAGGAAACAGATGCAGGATAAGGGTTGTACCAGTTTCTTCTTCTTATTCTTCTTCTTTTCGATGTAGTCCAGGAGCTCTCCCTGCCGATTGATGGTGTCCTCCAGGACCTACATGAGCGAGAAAGGAAAACGAAGAATTCACGAACGAGAACTGCTCGGATAATTAGAGATCCGTCAAGTTTCCACGATGAAGTTAAGTATCACCTTCTTGGTAGCGGTAAGCTCTTGCTCCAGAGAACTGATCTTGTTCAGAGCAGCTTCCAACATTTCCAGCTGCTCCACAGGGACGGCTGGGGGTTTTGAGTTCAAGACCCTGGCCTTCTCCTCCAGCTCGGCCATCCGCTTCATCATGCAGAGATACTCCTCTGTAGAGATGGGTGGCAGAGTGAACTGGGAGTTGGGAGCTGTCTTTCTCTCCAGGGCCGTGTCCGTGTAGTAAGATGGGTTGGAGTAGAACGTTGCATCGGCGAGCTTGCTAGGCATGTTTCTTGTCATCTTGACAATGGTTATGACTCCAACGGCCAATGCCATCATCCCGGAGAAGATGTGGGAGCTGATTCCTCCGTTGGCCTTGAGAGGTTCCTTGCTGGCGTCAGAATGCCCGGCAAACTTATTGGCCTGCGTAAGGTCCTCCCACGAGGTGACCATCAATTTGTCGACCATTGGCACAAACTCCTCTTGCTTGAAGGGTTTCTTGTATTTCTCGATTTCCTGCGATTACCCACCAAAATCATTATATCTCGATCAGGATCCTCCGCAAAATCATATTTAAACTTACTTCTTCAGGGATAGCGCAAGGATGTGTATGATGTTCGTCATTGTCTCCCGAAAAGTGAGCTGGCACGACATCTGCCCCCTCGTCCTCCGAGATAGTCTTCTCATCACAGCTCATGGAAGATTTCTTTGAACAGACATGAGCTCCACTTTGAACCATCTGTAACGCATGGCTGCAGCTTTTTAGCAAACTAGCACAACCTATCGAGCAGCAGGAAAGGTTGAAATCCATAAAAAAGCCATCTCATAAGAACCTTGATTATGTCCGGATTTTGCCACGGCCCTTTGTCGGAACGCATGCAACCACCCTGATCAGCACAAGTGCAGGTCCCGCCAAGGAATTCTGGCAACTGGTCAGCATCAATCACTTCAAGCAGCTTGCTTTGGTACTTGTTGCCAAGCACCTACAATAGTATCAAATACTCATCAGCTTCAACCCTCAATGGTCAGTATCGTATTTGAAAACTCGAGGATAAGTAAGGTGACACAGTTCTCTTACATTAATTTTAGAAGCGGTCTTAGGGTCAAGGAATGACTTGACAGAGTTCCACAGCATTCTGAATCCAGAACCAGCATTGATGATGAACATGCGATTCAAGCTCTGCCAAGCGGACACCGTATGAAGCATTGATAAAAAGAACTTGCCAAGGTAAAAGATCGAGAAATAAAAACTTTGCAAATTTTCACCTCTGGGTAATTATCACCGTCGACCTTCTGGAGGCGTGTAATAAGGTCCCTGGCAGCCTTGCTAAATTGTTTAAAGCCCTGCAAATTAACGTTGAACGATGTCATCTTTCCACTAAAAGGCAATCATACTGCAATGCTTCTGTCGAATGGAACACCATCACATACCACTCCTTGTACGTCAAGGATGGTGGTGCTCTGGTCAATGTGCTTCTTGGCAGAAAGAGAACAAGCCGGGAACTTGACGTCTAGAAGCCTCTCAAATTCACGGACGTGGTACTTCACGTACCGCTCCATGGTCGTCACTTGCATCAGCTTCGTGGCATCAACTTGACCGAGTCTCTCAATGTACACGGGCCTCCCATCCTTATCAATGCCATGATGTCCCTGTGGGTAGTACTTGAGGACCTCATCTAGTTCCTCGAATTCAAATTCCTGACATAAAAAAACTGCCATCCTTAATTACAGGACTTAGAGACCTTGATATGCAGTGGTACAAAGAAGCCGGAATACGTTATGCTATATGGCAGCTACCTCCAGCACTGTATCGGTCCCGAATTCCTTCCTCCACTGGAGCATATCCGACCACATCTGCTTAGACTTCTCAGTATCGAATTTCCTGGCCTTCAAGAACCTGGATGGCCAATGGTTTAGGATTGCAGCATTCATGAGACGAAAATAATGACACCGATAATTTTATTTTTGTTTACCTGAGAAGCATGTGATAATCATCGTGCTTTGAGGGCAACAATTCCTCGAGAATAAGGGCCTGGCGGAAGGCATCAACGGCCTTCAACTCCTCGGCATCATGCACATCCTCGATATCCACGGATACGACTTTGCTGCTTTTCTTTCCCTTTTTGGTCAGGGAGTGCCGGAACTTGTTCGAGGCATTCACTGCTTTCTTCCTCAGGGATGCAATTCGAGTCTTCCTCTCATCCTCCGAATCCTCGCTGTTGCTCCTTTTGTGAGCTGCATATGGACGTGACAAAATTTCAAGGTTCATCCTTCCTCTAATCCTTCCCATGATTAAATCTCCTCAACAAAGGGAATTCCACATATTTCGCCTCGCTGCGACAGACAAATCCCGGGCCTAGAAAACGATAATCACCTGGCTTGGGAGACAAAGGTCCCGACATGGCGCCGTCGAAAAACCACTTGGGGTCGCCGAACGATGGATTTAAACTATGCCAGGATCGAAAGAGTCTATCAGTTGTCTGAACCAAAAAAAAATACACAAACACAGAAAGAGCCACAACATCATAAGCCACCCGATATCGATCACATACCCGGGTTTTAACAAGAACCCAGCTCAAAAAATTCAATCTTTAATCCAAACCACATGACATGATCTCGACATCAAACATCAACAATGCAGAAACGTTACAAACTCTAGGGAATGCCAGGAATGCGTTTCTTTCTTTTTGGCGCTTACCCGGAAGGAATGCACAAAAGGGGAGTCAGGGAAGAAAACAAAACGCAGCAATTTAGGAGAGCAAAACGATGGAAAGTAAGGTAAAAGATGAAAAGGAGAATCAGACGGCCCTGTTTGTGGAGGAAGAAGACAGTGAATGGTGTCTATTTAGAAGAGTTAGAGAAAAACCAGGTTTGTTGGGGAAGCAACGGAGGGGAGCGTTTCGCGAAGGTTGGAATCTCTATACATCTTAAATAAATGCTATTAATAATGGGGGAAAAAAATCCAAGTAACGCCGCAACAAAGATCGACCCAACACAACAAATTATGTTGTAATGGAAGCTCGTTTTAACCATAGGAGGTTAGGTTGGCACGTTTCTTTCTTTCATCGTGCAAGCCATGAATGAACGAATGGAAAAACAATGTTTGGTTCATCTAATGATGGACACGTTTAGTGCGTGTCAATCTGTTATTTGAAACAGAGTTGGTCGTCCTCGGGGAGGGGGGAGAGATGCTTCAGCAACTTAATAAAAATCCCAAAAATCTCTCGAGTTGGCGCAACAACCAGCCCTAGTAATAATAATAATTGTAGTTAATAACAAAAACAAACACCCCTAAATCAAACTCCCATCCAGATTTGGATCGGATTGGATGTACATACAATGATTGATCATGGTCCATTTCACGACGAGTCAATCTGAATCAGAGTCCGCATTTCCGGAGCTTCTCACAGTTCGGCGCCTGCTTTCCGGGTAGTCATCACCGTCTTCATCATCTTCATCGCCCTTCTTCTTCTCCGAGATTATAGCTGCGAGAAAACGGCTCGGGAAAAATCTCAGACCAGAAGAGACTGACTGTTCTGGGGACTGCGAGCGAAAATATCCATACCTTTCTTGATCAAGAGAGCCTCGAGCGATCTTGTGGTGAAATCATCTTTTCCACCGAGGTCCTGGAACCCGACCAATCTATCTTCGGCAATCCCTTTTCTGCCATGAAATGATGATCGTAAGCACAGTTTCAAATCATCAAAATGTAAACCCTAAACTGAGACAACAGGGTTCCACAAAAGGATAAACGTGACTTGAAACTTATAAACTAAAAACATCAGCACCAACCTGAAGAGTATGACACAAGGCAATGTTTTAATCGCCAGTTTTGCGACAAAGAAGGGTGAATTCTGCGTCACGCAACCGGTATCGGTCTCCATTAAGTTCCCGGTACAGACATAAATGATATACATTCAGATAACAGAGATCTTAGATCCAGGTGATGACCTCAGCATCGAGCTTGATAAATTTCGTATCCACGTGTCTTGGAGCAAGCGACTTTAGATGCTTATCCATAATCCTACATACGTATATTCATTACAATAAGAATATGCAGAAAAAAGCAAGAACAGGAATAATCCGTAATGAATAACTAAGACAGGGGATGGGATAGAGTTTTTGGCAGTACTTGCAACGGTAGAACTCTTTATGATAGAAGTGACAAATCACTTTCTCACTCCCTGTTACTTCACCGAGGAAATCCCCCTCAGTTATCTCCCTATATTCTCCATGTCCGTGCCTCTTTAACTCTTGACGCTTCTCAGCTTCTTTCTTTTCCGAGGCACAAAAGATTACGATAAAATTGAAATATCATAGTATCAACTAGTTGGGTATTTTCTAGGAGTAGCTCCTTTTCACCTTAAGTGCAGCAATCCTGTCCGCATGCAACTTTTCCAGTTCTGGATCCTAATATCACCAAATAGATTCTGTGTCAATAAGCACAAACTGGGTCTACATGAGGTTCTATACCGACATGCCGTATAACTTACATCCATCAACTCATCAAGATCAACCTCCTGGTTTATCGAACTGGATCCCTGAGCTTTTTCTTGTGCCAATATCTCCTGTGCCAAACACACATAAGTACAAATAATAACAGATCGGCAGATGCCACGTGGCAGCAACAAAATAGTAGATTTGGAATGGCTCCAATGCCCTTCCGAAATAACCACTCATCAACATATCCTTATTGTAATTATGTGAAAAGGTTCAAGTAATACATCCAAATTAATGTAAAAAAATCACCTCTCTCATGAGAAAGGATTACAATTTTTTTGGATGATGCCATAAGCTGAAGGAAATTCAGATCACCATTAAACAGAGATTCCCAGTTAACAGGAATGTTGCAAGCTAGAAAAGATAGTTTCACAGCCATTGCAAGCTTATCTTCCCAAATGAAGACCCATAAATCATACATGTGATAAGTTGATGTGCTTGTGTATCTCGGAACATGATGAATCACAAGAGTCCACTATCTGAGCAGACATCAAGAAAGATTAAATAAAAACCCCTCTTCTAACTAAAATACAGTAAACTTCCACTGCTGGTTTCTTCGAAGTGAAGCCTAATATATGTGGATTAGTCTACTGATGCATAAAATTCAAAACCCAGTTTATTTTTTCCATCATCATGGGGTATTCAGTCACCATTGGTTCAACCTATTCATCAGAAGAATAACAGGTCATAAGTACACGGCCACCCCACTTAGAAACACCTCTATTCCAACATGAGAAGCACTGCGAGTCGTGTTCATGTTCGTCGATCTTTCCTTGAAAAGGAGGACTCAAGCATCAGAGCTCAATAGCGCGGGATCGATGATACGACTTACAGATCCGCCATTGCAGCCTATCACTAGTCATTTATACTATAAATATAAAACAAAATCACATTTGTTTTCTCCATTCACAGTAAACCCGCATACAGGGATCCGATCTCAAATACTATCTCACTGAAACGCAAAGAAATTCCAAATCCCCGGATAAAAAAACCAAAAGGGGAAAACGGGAAGACCTTTCGATAATCTCGGGCGGCGGCGGCCATCACATTCCCGAAAGCCAAGTTGGACAGCGTCGATTTGACCGAGTCCGGATCCATCCTCCCGACGCTGAGAAATCCACAACACCCAACAACGTTAAAGAAAAATCGAATGACCCTTTGAAAAAACAGAAGTAAGGGCAAAAACCCACTCTTCGGACAAAGATCCGAATCAGATGCAGCGAAAGGAGCACTCCTTGCACCGCGCGAGGTTCGATTAAGATTCAAGAGGGAAGGGAAGGCCTAAAATTACAGAGCAACCGGCCGCGAATTTCAGACATGGACGGAGAACTGAGAGACCTAGTCGGGCCTGGTATTGGGCTTTATGAAGTGGTAGGTTGGGCTGATATGGCCCACTTAACAGATGGAAACTCTCCCCCTCCCCCACACCCCTCGTAACAAAAAGGACCGGGCCATTTCCTCGTGTCAATTTAAAAACTTTTCCCTTCGTTTTTCTCGTTTACTTTGGCAAACACACGTAACTCTCTTCCCTTTTATTACTTCGCCACTCAAATTTATTTCACCAAGGGAAATTACCAAACACAAATACCTATGGTTTGAAAAACAAAAAGGAAAAATTAAACCCAAAAGGGGCCATGATTTGGAAAATTTTGACCGACTTCCCCGTACTTTTTAAATCCGTTTTGTAAAAAGCTTGTTATATAATTTTATTTTTAACTTTTATTTTTGCATTAATTTTGACGAATAAGAGCCAAATGAGGCGTTAATAGAGTTTGACTTATGTCCTATAATAGTAAAGTTTCAACCTTTCGTTTCTTCGTCTTACAATCCATTTTACTTTATTCTTCTTTAGAGGCTGACCAAGGAATCGCCATTCGATGGTCCCGACGGGACGACGGCTCAAATCCCCGATGTCCTATTGTCAACCGACGGCACTAACTCCCCTGCCAATGTCTGTCCGGCTCTTTGAGCTGAGTTTCCACAGCAAGCATGGGGATGCAATCCTTGGCCGGTACTTGTCGTATGTATGTTGAGCTGCAATGAGAGGAGGTTGAGAGCCCTGAGCACGGACTTCTACGGGAGCTTATTGGAGATATGGACTCTGGCCTCAAGAGGACGACGATCTTGGAGGATCTTGAGAGGTTCGTCAGGAGGAAGGAGTACTACAGGAGGGTCGGGAAGGCTTGGAAGAGGGGTTACCTGTG
This sequence comes from Melastoma dodecandrum, assembly GCA_029817715.1. Lineage (NCBI taxonomy): Eukaryota > Viridiplantae > Streptophyta > Magnoliopsida > Myrtales > Melastomataceae > Melastoma > Melastoma dodecandrum. The sequence continues at coordinate 1,414,629 of JARUPY010000271.1, forward strand.
GTACCCTTCTCCCCGGGGCAGGGAAGTCGAGCCTTGTCGCCACGATAGAAAACTACCTTAAGTTCGACGTTTATGATCTCAACTTGTCAGGGGTTTGTGGGAATTGGGAGCTGAGGAGGGCCTTGGCCGCCACGGCCCACCAGTCCATACTTGTGGTAGAGGACATCAACTGCAATGGTGAAATCTCTGATCGCAGTGCTATGAAGGACAAATTCGGCGACCAGCCTGCCTGTCAACAGCAGCAGAAAAACAGTCGTGTCGTCGAATCCCCCCTATCCGCTCTTAACAGAGGTTTTATTACCCAACTAACAGATCACTTTATCAGGCCAGCTCAATTTTACGGACGGCCTCTGGTCAAGGCTGCGGCAATGAGAGGATAGTCGTGTTCACCACGAACCACAATGAGAGCTCGACTCTGCTTTCTTGAGGTCAGGGTGAATGGATTTACACATTCACATGCCGTATTGCATGCCACACAGGTTCCACCTCCTCGTGTCCAACTACCTCAGAGTCAAACAACATTGCCACTTTGAAGAATCAAGGATCTGATCCAGACGGTAGAGGTGACCCCGGCTGGACTAGCAGAGGATCTCATGAAGGGCGACGAAAGAGACAAAGCGTTGCACGACATAATCGAATTACTGAAGGGGAAGAATAACAAAGAGGAGGATAAGAATGAAGTCCTCGATTAAGATGCGATCATATCTTATTTAAAGAGCTTAATTAAATATAAGGAATCGTGTTAAGTTAGCTTAGTATTGCTTTCACATGATGGAACAGGACGGGCTGGGTTCTTCCCACGCGACGGCGGGGGCAGGCACGTGACTGTACGCCATCTGCGGGCCCACAGCATAGCCGTACGGCGAATGACCACCGTAGGCGTGATACTGGACAGGATGATACTGGATCCTCGGCTCGGACTTGTTCTCTTCCGGCTTCTTGTTTTCGGGCTTCTTCTCTTCCGGCTTCTTCGGGGGCTCCGGTTTCGGCGGCGGGCCAATACTCACGATGTCTGCGTAGTTCCTTGAGGAAGCTTTCCTCGCCTGGAGTATAACGTCGTAGGGATCAGCGGCCCCAGTCACCGTCAACGTCCCCTTCTCTGGATCGACCTCAATCTTATCCACACCTGCCAGGATTATGACTAGTATGGAATCGGCATTCACAGAAGAAGCTCAAACACCACCACAGAGTAAAGAAAACCTTCGAGAGAGGAGACGGCCTTGAGGAGCTTCTTCTTGCATTTGTCGCAGGAGATGTCGACCCTAAGCACAGTCCTCTTCGCCATCTTCCTTCTTTAGAACGAACGAGTTCCTGAGTTTTTCTTCCTCGTGAACATCCCCCGACTTGCAATTATATAAATGGAAGTAGAATCCGGAGGATGTCCTAAATTCAGGTTTGTTCAACTCCCTCATCTCTAACATTTCTTCTCTTTTTTGTAAAAATGGGCATGTCGGTTTTTTTAACGGTTGAGGACAAGTAGAAGTTGCACCAACCCCTTGGATGGATTTACAAGTACGAAAGAAAGAGTTTTGTCCCAGTAAGTAATCACGAACCAAGTCAAAGGTTTCGACAGCTGAACTATTGATTATTTGAATTCAATCTATGAACATGATGAGTATACATGGCCTGAAAGAAACACATGGACCAAATTATTAAATCTTTCACGTAGATATATGATCAGTATTAACCTTTAATGCGTAGGACCAAGACGCGCTGTAATTCGTCGCTTTGACCGAAATCGTCGGCCTCCTTCTCGAGCTTTGCAGCTGTTTTGTTACAGCCGAGGTTGTTGCACGTTCCATCCTTCACGGCATCATAATTCCCTAATACAGCCTTCTCTTCTAGACTGTGCGGTCGCCTCCTATCGGTAGAGATCACGGCGCGGGGCACATCCACGGCTTTTGCGTCGTCTTCCGTTGTATCGCACGGGGTGAGTTCATGGCGCGGAGCTCGAGCCTGTAGCGGCCTGCCGCTCATACGCTTGTCGAACGTTGCGACCTTCCCTGCTCTCTGCATCTCCGTCCTATCCCTCTGGATGAAGAAGTTCTCCCTCACAGGCTTAATCCCCTCGGTCTCGACCCTCGGCACCGTCATCACAGACCCCGTCCTAAACACGGCCTTGTTCGCTTCCTCAGAGGCATCCAGTTTCTCGAGCACATGGAAGGAATAGCTCTTGGCTAGCAAGGCTGGCGGGTGGGAAGGCGTCTGCCGCGGCAGGACTACCGCCGGTTCCGATGGGCCCTCTCGGGATTCAAGCGTAGACCCCTTGGAACATACACAACCCATGTGGAATTCGGCAAACTTCGATAGAGAGGGATGAAAATCACAGGACACGGCAACCCCCCCCCCCCCCCCCCCTCTCCTTTTGATTTGGTCTCTAGTTTCTTAATTAGCAAGTTTCTAGAGTCCACGCCACAACAATGTGAAAGAAAGAGAAGTCTCCTCGTCTTCTTTTTCTCTTGGTTACATTTTTGCTATACATTTTGGCCGGAATATTTGCACGACTTGGTGCAAGTCTTCGTCTTCCTTGCCGTAATCTTTGTGGTTATCCATTAGTAACTCGGAAGAACGATGGCCAATGACTCCTCCCTTCGAAACCTTAACTCCCTTGCAATGAAGTCCTCGACCCTCCTCTTCAACTCGTCATTAGTCATCGGAACCTTCTCACAGCTCATTGAACCCTCGTCTTCATCGTTGTAGCAGTCTTTACCGAAATCTGGAGCTGGCGGTTCCTTGTTTGACTCCGATTCCTCCTCATCCTTGCTGAAATTGACAAAGTGGCCAGTTATCTTCTCGTCTCTGGGAACAACCTTCTCGCTGTGCTCTTCCTTGATGTAAGCATCAGATAGAATTAAGGAGAGCGTCCAGTGATCTTGAAGATTGTTGTGGATCTCAGTCATTCTGTTTGATACCTCTCCAACTCTGCCATCTTCAGCCGCTGATCTCAAGGCTTTAGAAAATACAGCAGCAATTATGGCATTGCAGAGGCAGAATGCAAAAGCAGGGGAAGTGACAAAATCAAGGAATCTAAGCGAGTAGTTGAGCAAGTGATGGAATGCAACAGGGATTCGAGATGACACATAGAAGAGGATGAAGAGAACGAAGGAGATCTCCTGGGCACGGTGCACCACCGACACCGTCCCGAGGACCAGTTTCAGGCAGGGGCTGCAGAATTTCGTGATTTCCATGAGTGTCTGGGAAAGGAATCGGCACGTATGCCAGAAATGCATCAATGATCTGAACTGAAGACAGTGAGACCAGTTAGCTTAAAAAGGACTAGAAAAGGAAATGGCCATTATGTAGGAATCAGTTAAAGCAAAATATATGAAAAGAAGATTCAGGATCGGAAGATTATGCTCTTTGCTTTTTCCGTCCCCGTTTTAAAATGATCGCCCCAGGGACACAGTAATTAACAACACTGAATCCAGCAGTAGAAGGTGGTGGGGGGCAAATTTGCAGCACAAAGTGAAGGTTAATGGAGGGTTGGGGTCCCAACCCCAACTCTGCAATTTTTTTGGGGGGTCTCTTTCCACCACCCTCCTTTTTCTGAGTCATATCATGTGAATTTTCACTAATAGCACATAACTTAAGTTATCCCCAAAGGAGCAAGAGGAAAGCAAATACAAAAAGGTAAGGAAAAGAGGAGGGAGATGAGTTCTACTAGTGGTGGTGGAGGCACCGTTGTTGCCATGGAATCCGATTTAAGGGGGTAGTGAAAGTTGCCCCTTAAATCAAGCGCTGATGAATGGGAGGTGAGGAGAAATTTCATCTCTCTTGTGAGAAATAAAGACAGAGTGCCGCTTTCCTGCCTGTAAAGACAAACATGACAATAGATTTAGACATGGAAAGTGAAGAGTCGTGCACCTGCGTGGCCACGCAATACCTCTTTACTTTCTCTGTTTCTCATACTAAATGACTTGGGTCATCATAATCTAGGAAGGCCTTGATCGATGAATATGAGGAAAAACACAGGGACAGAGTCGATCGTCTAGTTTCCAGTCCCATCCTGTCTTACCGAGATTGATTTTCTCGTGATTTTTGCAAACTAATTCTTGACGAGCAAAGGTTTGTTCTATGTCAACTTGTCAATAACAGTTTTTTTCTTTGTGATCATGGGAAATTAGGAAATGTTCAAACTAAACCAAAAGGTAAACGTTATCATCAGTGATAGGGAAGTCTAGGAATCCAATGGATGCCTTTCGGTAGTTAGTTAGATAAAAAGGAAGAGATCAAGTCAGGCACTTTATAAGCAGAAAAGAACATGGCATTATAAATTTAAATAAGACCGACTCATACAATCAGATACACCTCAGCGGAAATCACGATCCACAATAACGATATAACAAAAGGATAATAGATACCCTTATCCCCCAAAAAACTGTGTGCCATTAAACCTATGCATGTCTGACTGAACAAATTCCTCAAAGCAAGATCTAATTGTTAGAGGATTCTCAAAACGATATGTCTGATCTCGATTTTCACTAGAAAGATGAAGGAAGATGGAAAGAATGGACACGATATCTGAGCACCCGTATTCGCCCATGAAATATAAATGAATCATGGATGAAGGTTGAATAACAATCATACCGGTTGGTCCAGGCGCAAAAAGGGGGGGATCAACAGGGTAGTTTCCAACGCATAGTGATGAAGTCTGTGTTCAGTCTAGCATATCTTCAATATGTGTCAATATCCTCGAGATTAATTTTCTTGTGTTGAGGACTTTCCACAATAGGTGGACTATTCTGATAGCATATCCGTCGATGCTTCAGCAAAATAGGTATTCGGCAAACAGATTCTTTGGTTACCTGATACTTCTTTCAGCGTAGCACCTCTTCAGCAAATGTCAATATCCGCAACGTCAATTTCTCCCATGTCAAGAAAGGTTAATGTATCACATATGTCATCAATTTGTGGGTGGTTTTGATCACAGGCCACAAACGTTGACAATAGGTCACCAACCATAATCCATGACCAACCGAGTTCTTTTACAACTCCCTTTGATTTCATTATCTTTCTCACATCAGCGGCTTCCCTCCATTTCCCCTCAGCAGAATATGCATTAGCCAGAGCAATATGAGTCCCACCACACAATGGCTCCAGTTCGAGAAGTTGTTCTGCAGCTCGTTTCCCCTTCTCAACATCACCCTGGATTCTGCAAGCTCTCAATAATGTCGACCAAACAACGTCATTGCCTTCATAAGGCATGTTCATGATCATGTTTTCTGCCTCACTTAGCCTTCCGGCACGACATAATAGATCAACCATGCAACCATAGTGTTCCATCGAAGGAAGAATTTGGTGTTCCTTTCTCATCATGTCGAAGTAATGAAAACCGGGCTCCAATAATCCCGCATGGCTACAGGCTGTAAGCACACCGATGAAAGTCACTGGATCCGGCTTCATGCCAGAATGAAGCAACCTCTCGAACAGTTCAATTGCTTCATGACTGTAACCATGTTCTGCGCATGAATTAATCATTGCAGTCCAGGAAAAAACCTCGTCGTCCTCTCTCGCACAAAAGATTTCTGCAGCTTCGCTAATGCTCCCACATTTTGCGTACATGTTTATCAAAGCACTTCTTATGGTTTTACACTGTTCCTGTCCAGTCACAACTGCCAAAGCATGAAGTTGTGTCCCCTGTGTGAGAATTGCCATGCTGCCACTTGCACTAAGAACACTCGCTAGTGCGAATTCGATTTGCCTATATCCTTCTCTTCTCATCAAAGAGAGAGTCTTAAAAGCTTCTTCTCCACATCCCACTTGGACATACCCTGAAATAATTGTATTCCATGAAACAACATCTTTCCAAGTAGCTTCCTGGAAAATTGCTACGGCAGAGGTCATTTGTCCAAATTGTGAATACATGGCCATCAAGGAGTTCGACACCGCCACGAAGCCGAGAACTCCTCTCGACATAACATGGGCATGCAATTGTTCACCCACTTTAATCCTTCCAAGACCAGCACAACTAGAAATGACTGCCCCATAAGTGAATTCATCTGGGATCACATTTGACTGAGCAGACACCTTCATGTATTCTTTGATTGCACATTCCACCCGGCCCATTTCAATGTAAGACATGATTATGGTCGTCCAAGATGCCACATCCAGTGTAGGCATTGCCTTGAGTAATGTTAATGAACTCTCCATCTTCCCACACTTGTTGTACATGGTAGCAAGAGCGTTCGCAACAAACACGTTCATCTCAAATCCTCCTCGCAGTATCTTTGCATGTATCTCCCTTCCACACTCTAAATAACCAAGACTAGCGCATGCTTTCAAAACAACCACGAAGGTGTGTAAATCACACCTCACCCCTTCCTCTTGCATTTCCAAGAAGTAGGACAATCCTTCGTGGTACCTCCACGCACGAATAAGCCCAGTAATGACAGCAGTCCAAAGGAAAACATCCTTCGCGTCCAACTCGTCAAACACTCGACAACCCAATCCGACTTTCCCATTCTTCATGTACATATCCAAGAGTGCACCCCAAACAAAACTAGACCCGAAAAATCCTGCTTTCACAGCATAACCATGCAAAAGCACCCCAAAATCCATGTGCCCATCCACCGAACACGCTTTCAGCACGACACTAACAACGAAGTGATCAATCCGGATTTCAGGCTCAACCCACATCCTCATAAACAAATCCAACGCTTCTACAATCCTCCTGGATTCTATATATCCAGAGACCAACGTCGTCCAAGAGATCTCGTCTCTTTGACGCATTTTATCGAACAACTCGCGTGCATCGTCAAGGTTGCCGTTCTTTACCAACCCGTTCATCCGGGCATTGCAACGAATCAATTGCACGGCATCCGGAATCGGTTCCCGGACAACAACTGGGGTAAATTCAGTCCCCAGGCGACGGAAGAAAGGATTTTGAGCCCACCCAGTTGCGGAGATTGGAATGAGCTTCGTCCAATGGTGGGGTTTGATCCACATAACCATGTCGTGATTTTCAGGACTCGAAGCATGTCGGAAGGATCAGGATTGTGTTAGGATCGAATCCTTAGCGTGGGTGAAGTCGAAGCTGTGGTCGGCTTTTGGCGTTCTTACCGACATTGAAGTAGACAAACTAAAAGGGACGGGAAATTTTGGAGAATATGAATTCTGAAGTAGTTTATTGAAATAAGGAGAAATGAGATAAGGAAATTACATGAAAGGCAAAAACAATCTTTGTGATGCATATAGTTTATTTGTTAGTTTTTGCCTAGTTATTTTCAAACTCAATTAAATTAATCGAATTCGACTGTGATGAGAATATTTTTAAGTTTAGTTTTATATGACAAGAAAATTACAATATATGGTTTTAATTTCGAAACTATGATTTAAATTTGTGATTTTGAAAAAATTTATTAAAGTCGCGATTTCATATAACAACTTACAAATATTTAATAAAAATGTAAAAATGGGACAGACCCGAAACATCTACTCATTGTAGGAGCCAGGGGAGTACTGAAAGGGCACGTAACCACTGTTGCTGAACGTGCCGGTCCTCGCGACAGAAAGGCCATTGGAGGATGCATCGTGGAATGCAGCCAGAGACCTTGTACCTCTGGGACGGGTGGTCGGAGGCGACATGCATGAGCCAATAGGAGTTGAAGCTGGTGGCAAAGTACGACGAACTTCCGTTGAGGGTGAAGCGGGCGCCACTTTTCTCCTGATGAACCCGTCTCCTCTTCGTCCATATGCCCGAGCCATGGGGAGGTAGAAGAGATGGGTTGGTGAAGGAGACGGCCAAGAAGAGGAGAAACAGAGGAAGACGCAGCTGCAGCAGCTTCATTGTCTCCTTTCGTTTTGGCAGAATGGGAAGGGAAAGTGCGGAGTACCTAAAAAGCACGGTTGCATGCTGGACTAAAAAATTAAATGCCAAATGACGTTGATATTTTGGACTCCTTGGCAAACCTGACGTACATCACACACAGGTCGAATGAGTACTTTATGATCCCCCCGGAAAAGAAAACTAAAGCGAGCTACCCCGTCCACACAGGAAGAGAATCGCACTAATTTACAGATCAGAAGTTTTGAAGACATTTAAAAAAATCTCCAATCTGCTAAGGAAACTGAATGCTCATCAAAGAACATCAGAACCAAAATTGTCTCAGGAACATGAAGGTTTTGATTCAGTGCGCTAGAAATTCCCAGAGGACTCTCCGTCTCAGCATGCATCAAGCTACTGAGCAAAAAATGTCCCTGATAGGAAGAGATATCATAATGCCTTTATTTGTCCCCCGTATCCATAATATTTTAGGAGCACTTCATCTTGCCGCCAATTCTCTTTTACCTTCACTTGCATCTGTCATTAGTACTCCACGCTCAAAGATCATCTTCAATTGGGGGAAATTTTTTTAAAAAAGGCAGTATTTCTATTCTTTATAATAAATGCAAAAAGTGACGCAACCAGTTAGTTCTCTAGGTGGCTAGACAGATGAAAAATAGAACGGAGAACAATGCATGTCAATACCTCAAGATATACTTTCTTCTGTAGAAAGTCTTCGATATCAAGCCGAGCAGCTGTGGCAAGCAGCTTAAGAGCTCTTCCTTCCTGCACATATATAAAGGAGGATGTTTATCTAAAGATATTAACCGATGACTGCTAAAGAGTAGAATAACAATGCATTTACATTTGATCAGAACACATTAGCCAAACCCACACCAGCAATTCAGGAAAAGAGACGGCTTTTGTTACCCAGTATAAGAGAAATCCACATGAAATTGAAAAGAAAACATTCTTAACTCTATTTCCTTTTCACAAGCTAAAAATAGATCAAACTGTCAGCAAGGAAAATTGTGTATACATAGTTCCTGGTAAGTAAAACAGAATAAACATCGGCAGCAACGAACAAAATCTAAGCGTCCAATCCACCGAATTTTACACTTTGGCTGTGGGAATCAACTAATGACACGGTATGAATCCAGGCAGTAGTCTTTTGGAAGCCGTCAGGGGATTATTCCAATGCAAAAGTAATTACGAGATTGTTGTCTATCAAGTATTGGTCTGTGATGCCGTTTTTAATGCTTAGGTGGCTTCAAATATAACATCCCTCACAAGTTCTTTGCCGTACAGCAGCCCTCACATTTCTTATAAAAAATTCAGCCAATAATAGTCAAATATAAAACAAAAAAGCAGTCAAGGCATTTGACAAAAAATAAAAAAGTTCTTTCTCCTAATACTCATGAAATGGAATACACTGAGCTTACTTTCCCAATGAGGATTATTTTCTGTGAGTTCTTTTCCACAACAATCTCCACCTGTATAAAGTCCTTTGCAGAAGGCCTTGTTTTGTAGCTCACCACATTGACCTTGAATACAAGGATTAAACGAGTCTTAGTAAAATCCTAAAGTCATACTGAAGTAACAAATTGTAGACAGCATGTAATGTTTTGTTATTTTCCATGGTGTACCTGGGATGCGTAGGGAACTTCATTGCGAAACTGCATAAATATCTTCTCTCTGACTATCTCAGCTACAAAGAACCTTTCAGGGTGCTCACTGACAATACCCTGCGAGAGACAGGAGAAAACTAAATTACACAAAGGTTTCTTGTCGGAAGAATCTTGCTTCAGTGAAGCATTTGCAAATACACAAGGAGTCGTATGTGTAAAACTGCAATTGCTTAACAATATATCAATTATTATCTCTTCCATCCATACACAAAATATCTCTTGTTAGACAGAAGATATCAACAGAGTTCCTCTGTTATTCGTAACGGAGCAACAGAGGGCTAGAACTACGATGGTGTATTAGTGGATAATACACACCTTTGGGTAATAAGCTGGCCCTAAAGGAAGCTTGGATAATATCCAATCTTTAACATCCTCGACTCCATGCCCGTATTTTGCACTCACTGGAATAACATCATCAACCTCCGTAAATTGCTCATACCACTGCCAGAATGAATCAGGGAATAAGATATTACACCCAACCCAAAAAAATGAAAGAGAATCAAGGACGCTACAGTTCTAGCATGCAGAGACAACAACGTCAATTAATAAAGTCTAATTGTATTCAATATTCATGATCAGTTTATATAAATATATATATATATGCAATTAATAAAGAAATAAAGTCTAATTGTAATTAATATTCATGATCAGTTTATACATATATATACATATATATACATATATATATATATAGAGCACATCAAAAAAATCACAATAGCAATTGTGACCAAATCAGTGTTGCACTAGGCGCCTTCAAGGTGCACAAACTGGCCTTGGTGCTAGGTGCCAGACGAGGCGCTCGCCTTTATAATGGAAGGCACTAATGTAGCTAGGCATGGAGAACCTTTCCTTTTCTTAATCATATCACTCGTAGGTGGACAATAGTTTAACACAAAAAATCCCTAGGTTGCTATTGCCTAGGACTGTTTTGGGTTATATTAAGCCTGCATTTGTTGCATTAAGCAGACATAAAAGCTTGTATTATGAGTTGCTGGCAGTAATAGGCAGCCAATATCAGTAAACTGTTTCTTTTGGCTGCGTAACTGTCTGAATTACATCAGCAATTTAGCCTTTATATTAGGCTGATTTAGCGCAATTTACCCCACCGCCCTGCCGCCTCCTCTTCAGGCGCTCGATTAGGCGTCGCCTCATTGATGGTGCTTGCCTGACCTCAAACCAACCTCTAACCAGGCACCAGGGGCTTGTCTTGGCACTTAGGAGGGCGCCTTGGTTGCCTTTAACAACACTGGACCAGATAATTAGGCATACAAATCAACTTACTACTAAAGCTTTTGTTAGAAAACCATATGCTGTCAGATAAAAGCACACAATTCCAGCAACTTAAACACAGTTTGTCAACAGAGAGAACATCCAGTCAATAGGGGACCAGTGCATCACTCTGATGATAACTCCACCCAAAAGAAACGTCCGAATGCAACAATCCCATTTGTTGAGTTTATTCAGCACCAACTCAATCCAGGAAAGTAAATGGAGTTTCATAGCAAGCAATCAACTTAACCTGGAGTTTTTTGGAAATTTCTCCAGGTTTGATCAAATCTTTCTTGTTCAATACTAGCAGTGTTGGCAACTTATTCTTGAGATCTCCAATGCCTTCCTCCAATACTTCATCGATCTAGACAGTTGAGGAGAACAAAATCATTTTCTGTTAATCTCTGAATCAATAAATTATTCGGCATAAAGGTTCCTACTTTCTGAGGAACTTTACATGCATCGACAAGTACAATGACGCAGTCAGCATTGATGGTAGCGCTTCGGACATTCTTCATCATCATGGCATCCAATTTGTGCATTTTCTTCTCAATCACACCTGGTGTATCGTATAGTATCATCTGCATCAACAGCTCCATGATAAATACTAAATTCATCGACAGAGCATAATGCAACGTGTCCAACAAATTAGCAAAAACATAGTATATCAACTAGTACCCTGGTGATCAGGAATACAAGACCCTGCACATGATTAACTCAATCATTGTTGGCTCATGGAAGAAACAATAGCTCTAAGCAGTTGATGGCGAAAGTCACCACAAAAGAAAAAAAGAAAAATAAAAGGAAACAAGTGAAAAATATAAGTTCTTCGAGGAAAACTTCACAAATTCAATCAGCATTCTTTACAACAGAGTTGCAGTGAAAATCATTAGTTCATCTGCAGTAAGGAAAGTTTTCCTTGCCAATACTGTGACAAACAATAGTTTCGCAAAAGGATTTAACCTAAGCAACATAAAGCATCCAGAGTCTGAATTCAATCACTCTTTTACGGAAGCCAAGAGAGAGTAATACAGAAAGGGTGCGGAAATGCACAACATTAAGTAATTTAAATCATGCCTGATACTCTGGCCCAGAACATATCCCGAGTATCCTATGCCTCGTGGTCTGCGGCTTATCTGTAACGATTGACAGCTTTTGGCCTACCATTTGATTTGCTAGTGTACTTTTTCCAACATTCGGCTTCCCAAGAACTGCAACATATCCTGCAATTCAAAGGGGATATAATGAAGAACTCTTCTGATCCACATTTCTTCCTATTTTAAGTCTCTCTACTTAATCCAGAACAACTAATAGGATGCTTTTACAGATTTGTCAGTATCTACAGATTGCTTGAGGACTCATTCCAATGCTATAACAGGTAATCTCCAGGCATTTCCAACAGAGGGAGGAATAGTTTCTCACCAATGAATTGAAAAGCCCTAGACTCGTGTAAAGTAAGATGAAATTGAGATTTCTAGTATCAATCAGAATTCAGTAGAGGAACAACTAGCTTATCAACAGCAACATCCTACACAATACCATGTAACTATACCCCAGCAAGTCATCGTCTAAATCACTAAAACACTAGCTAATAACATGATGATTTGGTTCTTTCCTACACGAAAGGCACGAAGTTCCCCCAAACGATCAGAATAAACAGAAAATGTAGCCCCAAAAGCCTGTCCTCGTGATAGTGGAGAGTGAAGACTAACCGCTTCTGTGATTAGTATCAGAAGAAGTATAATCAAGCTCCTCCAACTCGTAATCATCAAGCAACGCCATGTTCCTGTCCGGCTTCTCGCTCAACGACAGGAACGCATCGTCGTCGTCCGACGCGTACGACGTCGACTCCTCCTCCGTCTCATCCCTCTTCTCCATCTCATATATCCGGAAGCTGCGCATCTCCTGCTTACGGAGGCCAACGTCGACCGCCGCCCCCTCTTGCTGCTGCAACCTTCGGCACAAGCATGGCCGAAGTCGGCCGGCGGCCAGCCGAGTGGCGAACTGCGTCGAGCGTAAGCGGCGGTTGAAGGATACAGTTGGCCTATTGAAGGAAGACGGCGGCGTACGGATAGAAAGCTCCATGCGGCAGCTAGTAGACCGTTGCGGCGACCTCCATTTTTTGCTCTCGTCGGAGGGAGAAGCGGGGAATAAACGGATAATGCGACTCGACTCAACCTCCGCTCGGAGTCTCCGTGTTTAACTTCATGGGCTTAAACGGAAAAGTGGCTGTCTGATGGTCCGTCCCGGCCCAATAATTGAAGATTTGGAATAGTTTAGGCTCTGTTTGGTAACGGAAAACATGGACCAGTTTTCGTTTTATTTCTTTTTCCTGAAAAAAATTGATAACATGTTCGGTAAGAAAGAACTCGTCATTTCTGGGTGCTTTCTATTTTAATTAGAGCTGAAAAGCACTTCAAAAATGGGTATTTTTACTTTATATATCAGAGATCCCCTTTTTTTTCCGAAAACGACCAAACATGACCTTAACATTTAATATGATGAATGAAACAAAAGAAGAATTTATCCCTGTAGAGAACTAATAATTTATATGGACGCTACCTTTTCCTGAAGGTTCTCTAACTCCGGTGTCACCAACATTTAGAAGAAAGGCTATAACAGCGAATGCAGGGACATCCGCGTAGCTGCCGCAACCCAGCAGCGTTGTGTGGTATTTTTTATTGCCAGCCTATGTATATAGTAATCAGCGGCTATCGCGCTCGATTACAAAAGGAAAAACTTTGCAGATCACCGCCAATTGACATTGTCACATCAATGGGTGTCGTTGTTGCGCTCGGATTCCTGGTCATGAGAGGCTGAAGATGACGATCCTCTCCCTGATTGCATGTACGACCATGCCAATGCAGAAGTACCGAGTGATGCCGCGACAGCGATTGAGCCCCAAATCCATTTCTGCCTCCTCTTTCTTTGCTGTCTCAGTCGCCTTGCTGCTTCTGTGGATACACATAAAACAATGAAGATCCTAGTTAGCCAATTACATGAAAGATCTATAGTCACATATTTGCAACTGCAACATGTGGCCAATCTTGGTTTGCGCTCACAATGGCCACAAAGCATGTGTATTTCAGACTCAAAGTTCAACCAAAAAGCTAATACAGTTGCGTTAAAACAATTCAGACCCGCCAATTGCAGTGAGCGAATATCACAAAAGCAGAAAAAGAAGACATGGTTAACAAAAAAATTTTCCATTACTTGACCTGCTAGAGTAAATTATTGGAATCCCTGCAGAGCAGGCACCATTCATAACTTCAAAATGAAGGAAAAATGATACTAAAACTGAAAAGAGCTTTTGAAATGACAAAACGACATTCTGTGGAACTAACTAGAAAAGGGAATTGTTTGTATTCCAAAGACAACTATTCCAAGGAAAAAAGCAGACAGAAAGAAAAGGCAAATGAAAAATATCAGACTCACCAACAGCTTCTTGGTTTCTATGAGACATCTCATGATTCACTGCCTCGTAGTAATGAAGCCTGTCTAATAAACGTGCCATCTCAAAGTTCTTAGCCTCGAGCTGAGCTTCCATCACTGACTCTACCTCAGCCTTAGCCAAGCCCCTCCCAATAGCTTCAGAAACAAACCGCGCAAGATCAAGTTGCTGACACAGCTCTTCAGCAGCACCTGCATCCAATTGCTCCGCTTCCATATCCAGATTGACCGGAAGAGTAATACCAGCTCGGGAAAGCTGCTCTCTGATCCTCTGCCAATTGCTTTGCATATGGCTCAGGGTTTCTTCTGCCTGCTTCCTCCTCTCCATCTCCATTAACAGACTCAGTCGAATTCCTCGCAGTTCCTCTTCGAAATCATTCAGAAAAGATTGAACCCCAGCCTCGGAGGATAGTTCTACAGAAGGAAGAAACCAAGGAAAATTTACACAGATTTCCACATTTGCAAACAGATAATTTTCTAAACTCTGGTATTTACAAAGCATATCTAACTCAGAAAGCAGGGACGGGTTAGGCAGTACAAGAACGTACTCCGAAAATGTCTAACAAAGTTCAAGTTATCGAGATACCGTCTTGTGACAGGTGGTGTACAAATAAAGTGCAAAAGAGAGAGCAATATATTTGATTTGACACTACACATGTCCCAGAGGAAAAATTACAAGTCGGACATGAAACACAACTAAAAGAACAGCAATACCTTCTGGAGCATCGAAGTATTCCCCCCGGTTTCTATTGAACTTCGCTGAGCGTTCAGCAGAGCCATTGTCCTCCTCGTCAGTGTTGCTGGTATAACTCAAGGATTCCTGGGGATCGAAAAAGCAATCTGCATCGCTTTCCTTTCCAGGTGTCACCGGAACAGCCTGGCTAACACCATTACTGGAACTACTAGTTCCAACCTCATGAACGCCATCCCTCGAATCCTGAGCCCCACTTCCTTCACCGCCAACACTCAAGTTATCCACTGGCTCATCTTTGACTTCATCAGAAACAGTAAATGTAACTGAAATGTCATCCTTAGACGAAACTGCCTCCCTGCCTTCCCTCACATCCTCACTGCCATTTATTTCCTCGGCTCGCCTTCGAACGGAGAGATCATCCGCAGACACAATCCTGGAGAGGCTGGGGCCGCGCCGCTTGTGATTGATGACGTAAGGGGAAGACAGGTAAGAGGATGGGGAATCGGGGACAGGAGTAGCCTCGGGAGTGGCATAGAGCGATGGGGTCAGGTTAGGCCGTTGAACCTTCCTCTCGATGGCCGAAGCACTGCTCCGCCGCTCAAGCCTTGAGTAAGGGATGGGCTTACTAGGAGGCTTTGGTCTGGGAGGCACGGGCATCGTGGTATTACCAGAAGACGTCTCGACGGAATGAGAAGCTCCAGGCTCCACCAGACTGTCCAGGGCAATGGCCGAAAAGGTTGGCATGGCTCCCTGTCAAAAAAAAAAAAAAGGCATGATTCAGCGCATACACACATCATCCCTACACCCAAAATATCTGGAAACAAGAAAACAACAAGCTCATCACATCGGGCTATAAATCTGAAGCTCGGTTTGTGCTCTCCTCTAATTTTCCCACCAAAAGAAAAAAAAATAAAAAAGAGAAAGAGCGTCGCAATCTTTACTGATCAATCACGTACAACCTTCCATCCTCCAAAACCTGAAAAAGAAAAAGACGACCACAAATCGCTCGGAACACAAACATCCTCGATCGCAAGCGAACCAAAAATTCGAAGCTCCATCAAAAAATAAAAATAAATAAATACATAAATAAAAGAAAGAAAGAAGAGCCTGGAACTAACGCACAACGAATCATTCCAGAAGACATTAGCTAACGAAAATCGATTAACCGCCATAACTGGAAACCGGAATCACCGCCTCGAAACAACAGTAAAAGACCCCGCGGGGGAGGCGATCGAACCTGGGAGACGACGTGGTGGCGGCGACGGTGGTTGGAAGGAGAGTAACCCTAGAGGAGGGGAGGGATCGTCGTTGTCGTCGTGGACATCTCCCGTGGGAGGTGGTGTTGAAATGGGGGGGGGAGGTGGATAGAGAGAAAAGGGTGGAGGGAATTGAACACCAAACGCGGCCCATTTATTTCTCTCCCACGGTTAAATATAATCATATTTTTTTTGTTAATTGCTTTATAACTAACTCTCAATGCTAAATTTAATTTTGATCTCAATCTCTCTCTCTCTCTGTCTTCCTTTCCTTCATGAATGGAATGACCGTGGCCATTTTCTCGGTTACAACTTTCCAGAAGTCGTCGTCGTCATCCACGCCCCTCAAATCTCTTTCGTCTCCACCCTCCTCCTCCTTAAATAGCTCTCCCTCAGCCCACTACACCAAATCTTTTACATCCTTGATGCCCACACAATCTCTTATGTGCCTTTGCCAACGTGGTTAGTTCCTGACCCCTCGAAGTTGCCCGCATGCTTTCGTGGTCAGACTATGTTTTGTCGTTTTTTAATTTTTCCTCAGGTTTCAAAGGAGAGTGTTGCTGATGCGAGATGGATCTAGATCGTGGAGTTGGAATCGAGTCGAGCACGACGATAAAGT
The DNA here is from genome assembly GCA_029817715.1 of Melastoma dodecandrum. Classification (NCBI taxonomy): domain Eukaryota; kingdom Viridiplantae; phylum Streptophyta; class Magnoliopsida; order Myrtales; family Melastomataceae; genus Melastoma; species Melastoma dodecandrum. Next base: position 1,431,367 of record JARUPY010000271.1, read on the forward strand.
GAGAATTGATCTGCATTTTGCTAGAGTGATCGACTCAAGCTTTCGCTTAAGCTTGAGTCGATTGTTAAGAAAGTGAGAGATGATTGGGTCGACTAGAACGCCGAACCGTCCGAAAATGCGCGGCTCAACCACACCCGCAACTTTGACGGTGCCTGAACCAACCAATTGTCGAGCGCTCTTTATTACGTTACATGTAACTAATCAAGTTATCGATAATTTTTATTTATTTTCTTTTCTTGTAGTTTATTTCTCGACTTTATGTAGCCTATATGAACGGGGTATTGTAAGTAACCCTCTATCGTGTTCCCAGTATAACGAGATTTATTCGAATGATAGATCGCGTTCGTATATAATGATATGTGTTAGTTTCGGACTCGATCCGGGTAGGACATTTAACTAAGATGGACGAGTCTTTTAACGAAAACACGGGTGATTGCGTGTAGTAAATTTCAAATTCAAGACATTGTTAAGCTAAGCTACGTACCACTTCGATAAATTTGACGTCGGTCAGAATATTAGCCTATAATGTGGGAGGAAAAGTTACTGGGTTCCGACGGAATATGACACGTGGGTGGGGTGGATGGTGGTCGAGTGAATCCCACGCCAATGCTACTCCGTCCCATCCTTTAATTTGTTGCCAACGAAAGACAGATACTTTGAAGGACCTGTATTTTTTTATATATTTTTTTTTAAATATTAAAACCACTACATAAATATATTACGTCTCCTATTTTTTAAGTTGCTGACCCGAATAAAATAACGAAAAATATGAACACGTGAACCGGGGGGGTTGGACACAATCCTTTTCCCATTAAATATTTACTGACAAGTAAAGAAAACTCAGGTTAGGAGCCCAAAAATGTTGGGGGGGCTCGGCCGCACAGGGCGTTTAGATGGGCCACCCTACTTATGTATACGCCAGGTGGTCGTCCTCCCCTCTCAAGGCCATGGCGGCCAAATTCCGGCACTGGGACCGCTTCATGTCCATTGGTGCTACAGGTAAGCCTATGATTTACTTCACTCAAGCTCTGAAATGACGTGAGTCGCGATTCTATATCATTCGTCTTAGGCTAATATGTGTAGCAGGGAACACCGGAGGAGGATGAGAAGCTGTTGTCCGCGATGAAATTTGTTGTAAAATGAAATGATACTGCGATGTTATCTAGGAGGAGAAACAAACCTCGATTTTTTTACGTTGTCAACGGTGATGACGGCTTATATACTATTGGCATCTCGCCGTCGTGGGGTTAGTTGCCGACCTCGAAGCCGGACGCAATGCTTTCCCGGTGTCGGATATTGAACTACTCAAATTCATAAACATTGTGATTTCGGTCAAATTGAAATATTAGCCTGGTTCAAACCCAACATGAACCGATTTTGGTCCGACGGAATACTACTACACGTGGGTGGACGCGGTCCAGTGATGCCCACACCGTACGTCGTTGTTATTAGAAGGTCACGCACGCCATGGCTCAGCGTTCAGGGATCTATTTTATATTCCCTAATTTTTCTTTTTTTATTTATTTATTTTCGATGTCGTCGTCGTCATATATAGATAACTTGTCCGGCTGTTTTTCTGTATCGTGTGGGTTTGATTAATTTTAAGCAGTCAATTTAATTAGGGCGGTCCAGGATCATAGTCCCATCATCCATCTCCGTGACGACGCTCTCGGTCGCTACTTGCCATAAACTAAAACGATTCCGGAGAAAAGAAATGATCATTGGTTTTAATGAAAAAGGTGTTGGTTTTTCATTCTAATGAGAAAGAGGGAAACCGTGAGAGAACGACATACTTTAATCAACCTTGTGTCGATCCAAGGGACAGTTAAGCGTTCCCTAGTTACCCGGGATAGCCCTTTCCAGTTTACACATCAACTAAAACGCAAGTCGGAAACGAGCAGCAACTTGACCTATTCTCACCAGCTGCATCATCACCCAGAAATGGAACACGCTACCGGATTGCTCGAGTTGGCGTCCCAAACGCCCCCTTCCTTAACGTAAGCGAGGTACCTCACCAGTTCCGGCCTCGCGGTGGTGTTCTTCTTTCTACGTCCGTCAAACAGTCCGAACAGCGGGTGGCTCTTGCTGGCCTTCTTTGCGAGCTTCGCCGGGAGGGGACTTCTTGACAACGAGAGGTCCTCCACCGCCGCAGGAGAAGTCGACGAGGAAAGGTTCGGAGTCTGTGCGTCCGGCAACGCTGTTGGCGTCGGGGGCTGCCGCTCGAGGAGGGCGATGGCAGGCTCCTCGCCAAGCTTCTCGTACCTCTGGTGGCCCCTCCGCTTGCTTAGAGCTCTAAACATGGCTACGATCGGCAAAGGAGATATAAAATTGATGGGAAATGATTAGTGCTTCGCCTGCAGACAGAAAGTGGTATTATATCCTGCTGAGATAAGAGAGACCAAGGATAACAACAACAATAATAATAATAATAACAACAATAATCAAGGAAGGGGTCAGATTAGTAATTCAACCAGAATGTGGCTAGTTTTGAAGGCTTCTTCTCCTTCACTTTCGCTATCAAGTCTTTAGAAGGGATCAAAACAAAACCAAGGTTACAAACAACAAAAACCATCTCCTTGCTTTATTTGACTTTCGCTGGGGGTTAGTCCCAACTACTAACCGACCAAAAATCAAGTTTCTAAACCCATCTTCCTGTCCTTCACTTATACCTCTCGTGCAGAGCTCCTGCCGCCACCATACCCGAATTAACTAATCGTGTCTGCTCGGCTAATCACGTCATGGAGGGATCCCTGTTGGATATTCCCTCATAAGCATATGAAGAATTAGAATGAATTCATAGGAGACAGGCCGAACATGCACCAAGAACGCCTTCAAGGCAGAGGACCACGCAACACAGGCAGCACCACAGAAATTCCCACAGGCATAACTAGGGATAAAAGATGCCTTTCAATAAGAGATTTTCATATGAATGAACGTGTAGCTCGCAATATCGTAATGAAAGCCAGTCACAAATTTTTCAAGTACTGAATATTTGTGCTGGAATGCTTGCTGCAAGAAGGAAGGCAGCATTTATGTAGAAACTTCATCATATCTACATGCATTTTCTTGTAGGCTGTTTGTTTCCCTACTGCCTCAAGCTTTCAACTATGTAGGATGCATAGAGATCCCTGCAAATTAGGTGTTTATGCAACGAGTTCAGAAAGGGAAGTAGTGTCTTGCAATGTAGTTAGAAAAGAACAGAGTCCCGCTCACATGGAGTACTTGATGGCATCAATGGCAGCCTCAGCAGGAAGGAAGTCTTCCACATTGACAATCTTGTTCTCGTTCTTCTTGTCTGGCCATTCGGTATGAATAGAGGAAGCAAAATTACAGAAATGAACATAACGGTATAATTTTTTAATGCTAATTTACAGAAGAGCGAGTCCTTGTATATCGCCTCATGGCTCATTCAAGCAAAGTCTTCTAGAGAAACATCAACACGAGATGGGAATCTCTTATCATTGCAATTAGCTTTGCTATCTACCCACTGGGTTTCTACAGAGATTGGTTCTTTTTAAAGAAAATTTTCACAAACAGGAGAATAGACGTCGAAAAAATCTTCTTAACTGTACATAAACCAGGTCGAATTGGCCTAGATAGAGAAGACTTCTTTACTCTAGTAAAATTTTCAAACAAAAATTAACAATGTTAAGGATACAGTCCTCAAAGAAGCGTCGGATTTCAGCAAGGCGATGGGGAGGAAGATCTTTGATGTCCCGGTAATGGCGCAGCTCAGGGTCATCAGCACACACAGCAATAATTTTGTCATCTTTCTCGCCCTGTGATTATGTAAGTAGGCTGATTATGCATGAGGATGCATTAATATGCATCGAATGTGCATTAGCTCAATCATTACCTGATCAATCATTGGCATCAGACCGATGGCACGAGCACAGAGAAATGAACCCGGTAGGACAGGTTCCTGGAAAAAAATAAGTGAGGTGACAGTGAATATCCAAGAACATTGCATTCTGAAAATGGAAGCAAATCTGTTTTCAATTAAATGACCTTTGTTGTTCATGAGAATTAGCTATGGAATTACCTGCATCAGTACCAATACATCCATAGGGTCACTGTCCTCACAAATAGTGCGGGGAATAAATCCATAGTTGTGAGGATAAACAACAGATGAGTACAGCACACGATCCACCTATTAATGGAGCCAGAACTGAGTTATTTGGTTCCTTTTCTATTTCAAACATATGCAAAAATGAAATGAGTGGGACGAGATTAACAAACCCCCTCTTTTTTCATTTTTTTGATAAGTACAAATCCCCTCGTTAACTCTGCTGAATCGAGTGAAAAGGTAAGAAGGATCTAATGGATGAAATCATATCCATGGGTGACCTAAAACCAATATTCCAGAGAAGTTCAAATTATGAGGTCGTCCAAAAGAAACAGAAACCACCTTTATGAGACCGCTTGTCTTGTCCAGCTCATACTTCACCTTGCTACCTTTGCTAATCTCAACAACCTGGGGAAAAGAGTTCCCTTGCCTCAATGATGTCAGAAGAAGCAACAAGGGGAAAAAACCATGGGCCAAAAGAAAAATGTCGGGTAGACAAGAGTATAAACATAAGCAAAGGACTGAAGCTGTCCATTCTTCCGTTTGCCACATGGATTGTGCACCTATTGCTTGTTATTTGGAGAACACACTTACACAGTTGAAAACAGCAGGAGCACCTGGACCTGCAATGGGCAACCGAAATAGGAAAGATAGGCCTACTGTCAGAAGAACAATCTTGACACTGAACAAAATCATCCAATTCAGATTAAACAAATTAAGAAGCATAGGCTGTAGCAACGCCAAACATGAGCATTACCTATCTCCAAGTCATGCCAAGGATGAGCAGCCACTGATCGACGTGACATCGACGACAAAATCTTCTCATTCAGCGACACAGCATGAAATACCGAGTTCTTCCCGCTGCCGCCTCCCCCAGCGTTATTAGCCATAGCTAATTCTGTTGACAATTAAGGCAGAATCAGTCAGCTAAAACAGACTAAAGAGTTACATCCAGTTCCTCAGACATGTCATTTCAGAAACGTAAAAAAGAAAAATGAACTTACGCGTATAAACCGCTAAAGCATTTCATGGCATAATGAACTTACGCGTATAAACCGCTAAAGCATTTCATGGCATCCCTATGGATGAACCAACAACTAAGTTTTCGTACTCAATCAAACAGCAACGAAAAATAAGAACATCTGGAGCACGATCCGGCGTAATCCGATCAAATACGCAACTGTGATCTAAACAACCACTGCACGCTCAAAGAACATCCCAAATACAAGGCAGAAATCAACGGAAAAACTCAACAGGGACCTCGCATGCAATACTGACAGTCACTGCACCAGATCGACGTCAACTCGCAGCGATATCATAAAAGAAAAAGAAAAGGCCAGCAACGGAAAGATTAAACAGCTCGCACGCAGCTCAGAATACTCCCGCCAAAGCAAGACAACGGTTCCAAACAAGAGAAAGAAACAGATGAAGAAGAAACACTCACATGGAATCGATGATAGGGAGTTTGCAGTGTGAGAGCGATCTGCTTTTTGTGTATTCTGTTACGGAATGGGGGTAACGAAGAAGCGTGGAGGAAGGAAAGGTTCGTACTCCTTTTTCCTATTTGCGTCGGGGGTGGGGAGGTGTCCCCATCTTTTCAACGGATTGTCAACGAGAGACGAGAACCCTTGGATTGGGGAATCCGTTTTGATCGGACGGTGAAAAGGGGTGGGTAAAAAGACGAGCGTTCAGACGAGACGAGTGTACGTTAAAACAGTTGACTAGTGGCCGAATAGCACGAAGACACGTGGAATCGTGCTTTTTACCGGAAATTAAGATTCCGCAGAGCCACTGGTTCAAACCTTTGGAATTTTACACCGGTCGAATCGAACTAATTATCCGCTTAAAAAATTGTGTTAAGCATCTGTTCTTTTCTTTTAAATTTACAAAAAGAATTCGATGTATACACATCAGATCGGGGCTCTGGGAATGGTAGTCGGCAACCATTGGAGTGAGGCCTTGTTGACGAGCTCCGGGACTTCGTCATGGGGACAGTGACCAGCCTGAAAGCTTACCAGAGACGTCCTCAGGTAGAATTCCTTGATCCCTATGGCCTTCGTCGGGCCGATCCATGGGTCCAGGTTGCCCCAGAGCAATAGCAGCGGACACTACAGCTTGCTTAAAATCCTGTCCAGGGTGTAACGGCTCTGATTCATCATGAACTGCGCCATCAATCTGCAAAAAACAATGTGATCGAGAATTTACTGGTGAGAAACCGACGACTGCCTACAAAAGACAGGATTCCGTGTAGCGAGGGTACTTGTAATGAACCTCTCCGGCGTTTGGATCAGCTGCAGGCATCGTGATAGATTCAACCAGATAATCATCCACATTCGAGGGATTTATGTAGAACTGCACAGCTAAAGACAATCTGCTTTTATCAGAGTAGGGACATGGTAATCTCCCATGCGAAACATCCAGAATCATGACTACTATATACAAACAGGCGTGATGTGCAGTTTTTTGCATGGCCATGACTACTACACGAGCTGGTCGCTTTGCTTGCCAGAACAAGAACCCAACTCTGGAAGATCTCCTTCATTGGCTTCAGAATAACCTTCTAACAGTGTTGTTGACACATGAATTCAGGTCCATTTTTCATGTTTGAATCTCGAGGCAGAGAATGCCAAGAGGCATAAATATCTTTTCTAGAAAAAACTCAAAAGGTTCTAAAAATGGGTAACTCGAGAGTGTACTTGAGAATAACTTATAAAGTTATGGTCAGAAAACCAATGCAATGTCTGATCTCGAGATCGAAACCCTTACATTCTATTTCTCGACTTTTGATAGGTCATAACGCATCCAAGACGACCTCAAATCGAAAAGTACAAAACATAAAAGTTGTAGATCCGGATGAAAAGTAACTAAACTAACTTGTCTCAAGTTAATCCGACCTGTCTAGCAAAGGCAGTAGGGACTTTAATCGGCCAAAACTCATTTGAGACAACCTCAAATGGAAACATATAAAGCATAAAAGTTATAGATTGTGAAGAAATAAGATTAACCCAACTTGTCTCGAGTTAATTCAATCTTAGAATCAAAAGATATGCTCACATTATCGAATGAGTGTTCTAATCTCGAGATCAGAACAGCTGCAATTTCGACCAATCATAACACGTCTAAGAAGACCTTGAATGAAAAACCTCAAAACATCAAAGTTATAGAAGAGCCAGGAAGAAAAATATCTTAAGTAATTTCGAGTTAATTCGATCTCTATAGCCAAAGTTATGATGAAAATACTGAAAGAGTGTTGTTGTTCTTGATACCAGATCTCGAGAACAGAGGAGTTCCGATTTCGACCTATCATAATTCGACCCAGTGTCTCGAATGAGAAAACTCAAAACATAAAAGTTATAGAAGAGCTAGAGAGGGAACAATATCAACTAAAATAGAGTAAACTGAGGCTTTGTGACCAAAGTTATGCTCAGTCAACTGAAACGGCATTTCAACTCGAGTATGACAATAGTGTGTTCTGTATTTTAACTATATCTCGGGCTACACACACTCGATTCAGACGCACAATATATTCATGTGATCAAAAGAGAATAAGGAAGAGGATGAATCTAACGTCGCTCGAGTCTGTTCGGGGATGGAAGAGTAATGCCCCCGGGAGTGGACTGCCAACGCCCCGCTTCATCCTCCCGGCCTTTGGTCGTCCCGAGCTCGTGGGTAAGCGTATATTCATGCATATTCACACCCAAGAAAATAGAGGCATCTTGAACCCAAGATCTACGGCATTTAACATCGTTTACCTGTATCTTTTGGTAGTTTTCTTGTGTTCGCCGCTATTCGGGATAGTTACCCATGATGTCTTGATAAATTTATTATAAATAAGTATTATTCTATTCATTGAAAGATACGACCAATCACACAAACCCAGATTTCATCTAAGTCTTTTGTCTTTGCCCTCTTTCCAAGCGTCATGAACCTAGCGTCCTGAAACCATCATCTATCCTCACAACATTCGACCGTCGATCCACCAAGGTAGATTCCATTCAAGAGATCTGTCATAGCCGCCGTTCGTTCACCGACCAACGTGAAGACCCACCGTCGTTTTTTTGTTGTTCGGTCCTTTTTGTTATGTCTGTAAGTGCTGTAACTATCAAAACCTTGTAATTCGGTATTGTTCAATTTCAATTCAAGTGTTGTTTCCATTTTAACTTGCGTTCTTTTACTTTATGGCGACAATAAATCACTGTAAAATTCGACAGTTGTTGCGGGGACATATTCCACGCCAACAAGTGTCTTCTGAGTCACGGTATCTAACAGTAGCATCTCCAAACTGGCCAGCAGATTTGAGCAACAACACTCCAGATACTTGCTCCGGCAAACCGGCCGCTTACCCCAAAGCGGCAAATCCTCCGAAACGGTCTTAAAATATTAAATAATTGGGGAAACGAAATGAGGCCAGCGCTTTGATCCCTTAAACAAGGATGCCAGGAGAAAATCATGAAAGCCAACAAAGCTGCAATATTTTTTATGTCGGACGTACACTCGGGCAAGAACCACGGGCTCCCTGACAATTGGGTCGTGGGATCTAGGCTGCGTTCGCAAGAACAACCCGTGAGGACGCCTACGGGACCATAAAGTAGCTCCGGTTGTTGTGGGCAGCGGCGGCGCGACCGAAGCGGACATTGCTGCATGCAGTCGTAGGTTGTCGTCGTCAAGGATGTTTTGGGAGAATGGGATTCCCGGGGATTTGAGTGGTCTCCTTGCCCAATTTGCGGCATAGTTCTAGCCAAGGACGACATGGCGGTCCGATTAACATGAATTACGACACGTGACTTTATGATAAATTTGTTCTTATAAGCACGTTCATAATTCCAATGAAGTGGGAATACGATATTAATGCAATATATCGTTCGTAGACAGTTTTTTTAGTTAAGTACCTAATTGTTTTAAACTAATATGATATTATATCCTTAAAAATAAATTTGAAGTTTTTTTTTTTAATTCTGATGTTATAAATTACCATTCTATTTTAAGATTTGATAGTAAATAATGTATCGAGTTAAAATCTCGGAGATTTTCGTTACTTACAGAATGAATTTCGGCTCGAATTCAGCTTTAAAACCTAATAAGAAAAAGTAAGATTTAGATTTAGTCACGCATGTTCGTTAAAACATAGGACATTTCCATGGACTTGGCAAGAATACACGATGGAACTATTTACGTTGCAAAATGGTCCATCTCCGTTGGCTTTCCCAGATCCCTCTCCTCCTCGCCCGACGGCGGTATTACTCGGCCGAATTCGCCATCAATACGTAACCAACCATCGTCATTCACCCCCCCTCCCCCCCCCCCAGACATTAATGAGTGCATTATTGCATGAAAACCTCCATGTTTTCGATCAGTCGTCAGTTGTCCGAATGTGGTTACGGCATCCCCACAATGGAAGCCCCGGGGAGACTCCACCACCATCGCCGTCACCTCAAACGCCCCGGGCGCCCCTTCCGCAACCTCTCGCCTCGCTCCTTCCTTTGTCCCCTCAACAAGATCAACTGCTACTACTACAACAACAACAACAACAAGCCGTTGTTTAGCCAGTTCCTCTCCCTGTCGTCCCTCCACGCTAATTCCCCGCTCCACCGTTTCTCCGTCAACTCCCATTTCTCCTTTCAGGACCAGAATCATGGCGTGTCCCTTCCTCCGCTCGATTGGTACGGCCCTGGAGGATCGTTCGGGTACCGAGACGGGGACAGGGACGTGGCCGTGGTGGTTTTAGGGTGGCTCGGGGCTCAGGAGAAGCACCTGAGGAGGTACCTGGATTGGTACAACTCCCGTGGGTACCGCGCCGAGGGTTTCATCGTGGGGGTCGACGAGGTCCTTTGGAGGTTCGACTTTGCCCGGAGCGTCGAGGAAAGGTTCGAGGTGTTTCTCGAGGATTTGGTTCAGTGGGTGATGCAAGGAAAGGCGATTGGGCTTGAGAGGAGCTTGGTCTTCCATTGTTTTAGCAATACTGGCTGGCTTGTGTATGTTTGAGAGTTCTGGCACTCTGTCTTTTCGCTATTGCTTGTTTTGATTCCCACTGCACATGGTCGTGTTCGATTTGAATGGAATTCCATGCATTGGAAACTTCCGGGTAATGAGACCACAGAGTAGAGCCCGATCGGGGATTGGGCGGTAGTTGCATCGGTAATAGGATTGGGTTGGGATGCTGCCTTCTTGCCTGATTACAACAGCTTTTGTCATTTCTTTTTTCCAGGTATAGTACAGCTATGGAGAAGCTGCAGGAAAAGGGTGATGTGTATGATAGGATCAAGGGGTGTATTGTTGATTCTGGCGGAGGGGAGCTCACGAATCTAAAGGTGATTTGTATCGAGTTCTTGGTGTTTGGTACTATTTTACGGTGACGTTTCGGAATGCGTCTCTTTAGCGGTCTTGTTGTTGTACATGCGCTTGACGTAGAAGAAGTGGAGTTTCCGAGTGTTGTTCTTTTAATGTCTCGCTGTTCTGTTGCCCATCACAAAAGAGGATTGCTTTCGGCTAGCAGTTGACGAATGTAAAGCCCCGCCTTACTGGACAGTCCAATCTCCGGGATCCACTAAATTTTTTAGATGACTACGGTGATGGATTGAGAATGCAACTTCTGTTGTATGAATGACAATAACACAGATGATCTTTCCTTCTCAGAAAGAACTTGTTTATAGATTTCCCATCCCCAGAGACGTTCGATTTACTGTAATTCCCTTCTTCAGGACATAATGTTTTGAGATTTAATTGTTTAGATGCCTTGCATTACCTGCAGGTTTGGGCAGCTGGGTTCACTACTGCTATGCTAAAGAGGCAAATCTCGCCGACGTACAATTCAGGGGATGTGAAACGCATACGCAGGTCAAAAAATGGAGATGTTGTATACAACATCGCCGATCAGTCTTGTGGGGATCGAATATATGAAACCGTTTTCCTGGCAACTTTAGAGATGTTTTTCTTTGTTCTTCTAAACTTGCCTTATCCTCAAAGGTAATGGCGTCTACTTCGTTGCTTAAACGATCTCACGATGGTTTAGTTCGGGTGAGGAATGTCTAAATGACCTGCATTTTTCACTCCATTCTGCAGGAGGTTAAGGAGGCTCGAATCCATGCTTTACAACAGTTTGCCTCCTTGTCCACAACTGTACCTCTACAGTTCGGCCGATACAGTAATTCCTCGTCGGATGATAGAGGCATTTATGGAACATCAGAGGAGGCTGGGGAGGAAAGTACTTGCACGGGATTTCAAAACGACGCCTCACGTGGACCACTACCGGACTTTCCCCCATATATACTTGTCGGAGCTCAATTCCTTCTTAAAGGAGTGCCTCGACACACGACAATGATGACGGGAGCGGAAGCTCCATCCCCCAAATCGTCATTATCTGTTTGATCTACCATTGTTTCGAGCTGTGAAAATGCCTACCCCAGGCTCTCGCACCGGCTTTCGTCATCTCTTTGCCTTCATAACCATTTTAGTATTCTGATTACCCCGCATGTCGCTTTAGGCATCTTCACGGCTTTGAGCGGGCATTGACAATGCACGACCAATACCACTTTTTCATGTTTTCCAATTAGGGTAAGTAACAGACAGTAATAAAGGTTGTCGTATGTGGGGGCCGGTGTAGGAGGACCGGACCGTCTTCTCATTATAAGATTTTAGCGGAACCGGAATTATACTACTCCGTCTACTCGGAAAACGGTAACCGCCGTTTCACTGTCCACGTAAAACGGCTACTAAATTAACGGAATTTCGAATTCTGAAAATCCGCCAGTTATCAGAACCCAAAACCGCTTTCGTCCTTTGCGTACTGATCTTCTTGATCGTCCAAGACTTTCTAGGGTGAAGCGAAGAATCTCTCAAGGGTCGTACCTCTGATTGTAGCCGCGAACGGTAGGTTTTCGCTTGGCGGAATCCTTCGCTGAGTCGTAGCTTTGAACAACGTCAATTGGTTTCAGAATATCGGATTGCTTTCCTTTCGCTGTTCCCTGTCGATTTGTTCTGGTATTTGTGTTCTCGTCGAGAAGGTCGAAGTAGTAGTTGCAAAAACATCAGTCAATCCGTCTGTTTCGTTATTGAGGTTTCTTTCTTGAATTTGTTCAATCAAGTGTTCCATGGCGTTTCACAGGCTTCGATTCCTTGGGTGGGAGGTTTGATTTCAGTGTCCCGAGATGAACGACCTCATGACGAAGTCTTTCCTAAGTTATGTAGAACTCAAGAAACAGGCGGCCAAGGATGAGGAGTCGAACCCTGATGACCTCGAGGTTGGTCAACGTCTTGACCTTGCAGACGAACAGAACCTGTCAACGTTCTTCCAAGAAGTTGATGCGATCAAGTCGGCGATGAAGGAGATCACCGATCTCCTACGTGACCTCAACAACCTGAACGAGGAGTCCAAGTCAACATACAGTGCACGGGCCCTCCGGGGGCTCCGCGACCGGATGGACTCCAACATGTTCTCCATCCTCCGCAAGGCTAACACGGTGAAAAACCTCCTCGAGGCCCTCGACCGCTCCAACCTCTCCAACCGAGGGATCTGCGATAGGTACAAGGAGGGGACCCCGATCGACCGCACGCGGATATCGGTCACAAATGGTCTGAGGGTCCATCTGAGGGAGATGATGAAGGATTTCCAGTCTTTGAGAGATAAGGTGGTGTCAGACCACCGGGAGGACATGAAGAGGAGGTACTTCAATGCAACAGGGGAGGAGGCCACGGAGGAGGTAATCGATCGAGTCATCATGACAGGGGGGAGGATCGAGCTGTTCGGTGGGAAGGCGGAGATGATGGTCGGTAGCCGGGAGCGGCACGGGGCAGTGATGGACATACAGAGGAGCCTGAACAAGCTTCACCAGGTGTTCCTGGACATGGCGGTAATGGTGAAGGCACAGGGGGAGAAAGTCGAGGACATCGAAGAGAACGTGGCCCGGGCTGGCGGGTACGTGAGCGGGGGAACGAACTGCTTGTACTATGCGGTCCAGGCAAGGAAGAATGGGAAGAACAGGGCGAACAACTTGTTCTGGGCAATGATCCTGGTGATTGTCCTGCTGGTTTGTTTAGTCTCACTGTTTGTCTCCTAAAGCACTAGGCACATAACTATTTACACACTATTTCTCTTGGAGTCTGCAACATATGACTAATGTTGTTTTGTGGCTGTAGGCAAATCTGATTGTTTTTTTGGGGGTGATGGTTGGGGAATCAAATCAAATCAAATCAAATTCGAAAGCATGAATTGGGTCTGAATTGGAAGTTTCATGTGTGGATTCTTGTATTGTGGACACCAGATAAAGCAGTGGTTTTGGGTGTGTGGCCATGACCCCCCACCCCCCTCTGCATCGAATCATGCCTGCATTCATAATTATCAAGCACCAGCTATTATTGCCTCAGAAACCTAACCAATTACATCAATTCATGTTCCAAATTTAGATTAGGGGAATCGGGTGTGATTTCTGGTGTATCATTCTGCTGGAATTCCTTTTGGGGGTTTTCCTTTTTTTCTCTCTTTTCAGGCCACAATCTATATGAGAAAGAAAGCTAGGCTTGATGTCAATTCTCTCAAGTTAGGCTGCAATCCAATCCCCTCCATCGTCTACTTTCGTAATCGCTTTGCTAAACCTTCGCCACAAGAGCAAACGCCAGCACACGTTCGGACAGCCCAGTTCCCCTTTTCCCTGCCAGCACGGAAAAAGGCACCTTCCTCCGCATGGTTTTGGGATGTCTTTGCCCCCCCCCCCCCCGGGGGCCGAATTCAAACTAACGACGCAAGACGACGACGCAGAAACCTTGCATACATACACAGGGAGCGAAGATGCCAAAATGGGCTTTACCTAATCCACACCCCCAATGATAATGCAATGACACCCACCCCAAGAAGTCGCTATCACTCCCCCTCCAAGTCCCCTACTTTTCTTACAGGGAAACAAGACACGCATGTAAACAATCTCATCGGAAACAATACATACACAAACAGAGCACAGCAACTACAACATAAATCAAAACGAGAAAGCAACGCCCAACAAGAGAAAATAGCTATTTGAGCCAACCTTTTTTAAGTTTCGTGGTGGCTCCACCCGGTAGAGAAATTAGGACAGCAGCCCAGCAAACAGCGAGCGAGAGGACAATGATGGGATCAAACCTCCGCTAGATCGGGTCCCAACCCAACCCACTTGCAATAATCCCGATTGATATGCCTAAAACAAAAAGGCACCCACTTTTCTTTTTATATTTTTCATTTTTTGATGTGGACTAGATTTCTCCTGATTACCTAATGCCAGCCAACTTCCTCGTACTCGTGTCTTCTTTCTCTTCTGTTATAAAAAGATCCCCTCAGTCGGAAATTAGCGTACACGCATAGTCTATTGAAAGAATGATCCAGAACCCTCTCAGGCAATAATGCCGACGACGACGATGATAATAATAATGGAATTGTAGGAAATGGTAAAGATGGCGAGTATATTGCTGAGGGCATCATCACCAATGAACCCCCCAATAACACTTCAATCCCATCCCAACACTTCAATCCTATCCCATTCATCCAACTTGCAGATGGTGTAATGACGTGACCCCATTATCTCTTTATGTCCCGAAGATACTATTATTCCATAGAATTAATATCGTGCAAAAATATCACGTCTTGTTCATCAATTGTGTGATTCCTAAATTAACTCATCAAATCAGTAATCAGAACCCGGCCACATGGAATATTTTGATGAACCAGCAGCTTAGAGTAAGCCTTGTTGGATGAATGAAAATAAATGCTGCACGGGTCACGTGAATTAGATGGGTAAGAATGGGGCCTACAAAAGAAATAATCAACACATTTTTCTATGTTTAGTGTTGGAGAAAAAAAAGAGATTATGACAGAATAATGGAAAAAGCTAATACTTTTTTTTTACGTGACTTCCTGTGTGTAATAAAATATAATATCACCCGACGACGTTCCCCAGAATGAATAAATTTACATTTTCCAATAGCTACTATTAGCATGGGACAAGACATACGAATTTGCCTTGTCAAATACTGGTGGTCGCCATCAAATACCATGCAAAAAGTTAATTAATTTCCCATTTTATTTAATTTTTTTGTTAGGGGTAAAAAATGAGTTGACAACACAAAGCTAATGGAAGTGACAAAGTATGTTCCCACTCACGGACAACATTGTTACATCCGAAATGGGGGGAGGAACACAACAAAGCCAACAACGACAGCAAGCATTGGATCCGCTTCCATCCAAGTTTTTAAAAGCTTCGAAAGGGGGAAAAAAGGAGAGAATTAAGGCACCCACAACAGGCAAAAGGCACTCTCCTCCTCCTCCTCCATCCCCATCTCCCTCCTCTGGCGTGCGGTTCGATGACTCGGCAACGCAGATCCGCCCCCTCGAGGAACCTTCCCGTCGTATGCATCGGCTTCACAATGTAGGAAGAGGGAAGGGATCGAGTGGTTTTGATGAAAAAATACATAAAGATCGGATATTTTTTTCCTGGGTGTTTGGTCTTGCTGGTGAGGTTTGGTTTCTGGGGTTCTTTTGGGGTTTTTTTTGGGGTGGGAAGAGGGGGTAGTTTGAGGGGAAGATGTGGCGATTTCTTTTACTAGCTTAGTGTTTTGGATGGGATGGAATGAAATGGTTTTTCAGATCTGCTTAGATGCTGTATTTAAGGTTACTGTATGCTGTACTGCCTCGATCCGTTTTTAGTTTTATCTGGGTTGTTTCTTGTCTTTTTGGGCTGTGGTTTAGTTTCAGTCTCCTAGAATGATAAAGTGGAGTGTTTGAAATGATGTATGGCTTAGTGTTTGTTTTGTGGCATGATCTGGGTTTTCGCTTTGAACGTAAAAGTTTGGGTCGTTTCTTCTGGGTTGATGATTAATCTCGTAAACACTGGCCTTTGGGCATGATTTCAATTAGATTGCTTCTGTGATCCTTGTATTGAAATTTGGTCCAAATTATTAGAGGCGAATAATTTATAGGGCACGATTGGATGTTTCTCTGTAGAGGTCGTTAGTGTGTTTAATCGTGTGAATTTCTCTTTGTGCAGTCGGGTTTAAACGGGGAAGAAAATTGTGATCTTTTGAGATGTCGTTCAAGAGTATAGTACGCGAGCTACGAGAGATAAAAGAAGGCATGGGGAACGTATCCAAGCGAGGATTGGAAAACAGGTCTCGAAGAAGCCGTACAAGTTCGTTCATTGCACCTGAGAATGCTGGTCCATCACTGCCTCTGGTCGAACAGGGTCAGTGGGCAAACTTGCCACAGGAGTTATTATTGGACATAATTCGCAGGGTAGAAGAGAGTGAGACTTCTTGGCCTTCTCGGGCCATTGTCGTGTCTTGTGCTTCCGTTTGCATGTCATGGAGAACGATCACCAAAGAGATTGTGAAGACTCCGGAGCAGTGTGGAAGGCTGACATTCCCAATCTCTTTGAAGCAGGTAGTAATAGTGCCTTGCCTTAATCTTCGTTGTTTAGCGGCTGTCTTGTCTTGTCCCCATTACAGCTCTCCCTTATGTGCTAATATGCATTATTGTTATCGATGAGCAGCCTGGACCTCGGGAAAATCCGATTCAGTGTTTCATTAAAAGGGACAGGGCTACCTCGACGTATTTCCTGTACTATGGTCTGGTTCCATGTAAGTACAGCTGTTCTTATACTTCTAATTTTGGTATATTTGATTTTTTCTACTGTGATTACCTTCTAAGTAGGTGCAGCAAGGATAAAAACTTTTCGTTTTTTTTACTATTGTTTAACTAATGTTCAATATACCCAGCTGGTCTCTGAGTATAATAATTTGCTTTTAGCTTTTCTTCAACGTATTGGATCATAGAGGCAGGGGCAATTCAGATAAACCTCCGCTCTTGCCAGCATCCTCTTCTTTAGGACTGTTATGTTGTATGTCGGCATTGAAAAACTGGCCACAACAGGTTCAAGGACACCTTCATTAGTGCCCATGATAATCCTTCCCAGCACTATACGGTTTAGGCAATGGGGAGGCTCGCCATCGAATTGCTTTAACAATGAACCATTCTGTTGATAGCGTGGTTTCACGAACAAATCCTTCGGCTGTGGAACTAGAATGTGAATATGCTGCTATATATTTTGCTAACAGCCTGGCGTTATACATCTGTCCCTTCTCATCTGATCCACTGGTCCTGAACAGAAGAAACCTGTGTTTGTGCCTGCTTCTGCTATGATAATATTGACTGTGCTAGAGATTGATATCAGAATCTCGTTTATCTTGTTACTGGACAGCTGAGAATGAACAAAATAAATTGCTGTTAGCTGCAAAGAAGATCAGAAGAGCTACATGCACGGATTTTGTCATTTCTTTGGTGGCTGATGATTTCTCAAGGGCCAGCAACACATACGTGGGAAAATTGAGGCGAGTTTTTCCTTGAATTTAGTCAGTCCTTGAAATTTCTGCTAAGATATTTTGTTTTCCTGATTGTCACATTCTGCACGTGAAAACAGGTCCAACTTTCTGGGTACAAAGTTTACTATATATGATGGACAACCACCTTGTGAAGCACCGGGTCCAAGTAGCAGACGGTCCAGTAGGAGGTTCAACTCTAAACAGGTTTCTCCAAGAGTATCAGCCTGTAATTACGATGTAGGTACTGTTTCATATGAATTGAACGTGCTTCGCACGAGAGGGCCTCGGCGGATGCACTGTGTCATGGACTCTATCCCAATTTCTTCTCTTCGAGAAGGTGGAACTGTCCCATCACCTACGTCTCTTCCCCGGCCAATTGACCACCCATACTCTCCTGCATCCACATTGAAAGGAATTGAAGTAGCGACAGATTCAAGTTGCTCCAGTCTCCCGAAGACTTCTCCGCCTTCTATTGCTGGAGCAGTGGATCCACTGGTCTTGAAGAACAAGTCTCCTAGGTGGCACGAGCAGCTGCAGTGCTGGTGCTTGAATTTCCGAGGGCGAGTTACAGTTGCCTCTGTCAAGAACTTTCAACTGGTTGCTGCAGTGGAGCCTTCCCATGATCTGCCGTCATCAGAACAGGAAAAGGTGATATTGCAGTTCGGGAAGATTGGAAAAGACAGTTTTACCATGGACTACCGGTATCCGCTTTCTGCGTTTCTGGCTTTCGCCATCTGTTTAAGTAGCTTCGACACGAAACCAGCATGTGAGTGACCAAAACGTCAGTCTTACACTGGGAGGCTGTTGGGGTGGAGAATTGATGGCCATGTGATCCTCTCCAAGAGACAGCACCGGAAATCTGCACCTTTTTAATCTTTTAGTTTTTTTTGTGTTATAAGATCTGGAAAATATACTATTGTAATCCTTATAAGCGGGAACCCTTTTTAATTTATCCAGAACTTCTTTCAGCCTTTGTTGGTTCCAATGCCATTGAGTGGCTTTTCTCAAAAAAGTGTAAAAAATTTCACAGCATTTCTAACATGTGCAGAGGCTCATTCCATCTAATGTGGAATAGAGGGTAGAGCTGAGGTGGTGTTTTCATTTGGGACTAAACCCGACATAAAGGAATTACAGTAAAATATAATACAACTGAACCATGAAGATGAGATGCTACAATGGCCAACTCTTTACTGCTCCTGATTCACGGACCCGGTAAATAGTTGCTATAGAGGGATCAGTAACCTAATCTACACCCACACACTTCCAGCAATCGGCAGCTGAGGGTTGACATTCTGCATTCTTGTGACTAACCGGGGAAATGTCATGTATTTCTGCAGGAAACATAAAATGCATCTCATCTCACAGTAGAGTAAGAAATGAATTCCCTCGATGTAAACTGAAAGGGCTGATGAGGAATCGGGTTCCTGCATTGAAGAGAGATTCACAGAGAAAAATGAGGATATTATTGAAGTTTGAAGCCCAAGAAGGAGATAGTCCTGCATCTCCAGCTTGCAATTACAATGCATCTATGTTATGTTCATAAGGTGGGATTATACTCACGGTCGTGGCCCATAAACTTTGATCTGTCGTATATGGGTATCTCTTCCATTTAGGTGGTTTGATAGCACAAGAAGTTGCAGCATGAACGCGTTGACAAAAGTTTCCCTACGCAATAGATAATTAGTGAGTAACTCATCATAATAATTCTCCTTTGGTAGAAAATTCAGTGTCCAGATACTCAGATCAAGGATAATCCTGCACAACAGTCAAGTCTATAATCCACTACACATGTACCATTCCTAACAAATATTGTCCACAACATACCTAGAGTAAGGCAGATACAGGTGTGATGATAATAGAAGTTCAACATTTCACACACAAAATCAATGAATTTTGAAAGCAGCACAGTGATTGCAAACATATTTATCGAGGAGATCATTCAACCGGGCGCTAAGAGGAACAACAATTGCAGGGTATAAATTTCTAGAGTTGATAACAGATCAACAAGAGAAGCCATAATACCTAGGATCATTCCCGGAGAGGGAAATATAAACCCATCCATTGGGCTTGGGAAGTTCCATGGTCTTTATCTCCTGATAAACAAGACACACAACCCCAGCTCAATCTCACGCAACAACACCCACCCGGAAACCAAAAGTAACTCCATAACCCAATCCATCAAACCTTCAAGTTGTGAAACCCATCTCCAGCCCTGACAGAAACCTTACTCGGCGTGTAGCTTTCATCAAGTTTGTAATCCAGATACAAAGCGACCAACTTCTCATCCCCCAAAACAGAAAAGCAACAAACACACAAGAGAAAACCCCAAAATCAGCACGACAAAGAATCCCCAAAAGGACCCAACTTTCCAACACAGATGGACGAAAACCCAGGTGGGCATGCCTGCAATTTAACTTTCTTCTGGAACTGCACGTTGACCAAGAGCGGCTGCCCACCGTCCGACCTTACAGAATCAGCCGGGCCTTAACAGGAATCGACAATAAAAATTTCGAAATGGGGCAGACTGAGGGTAGTTTAATCAATATATACTGCCAGTACGTGCCGAGGTTGTCATCGCGGAGGGATGAGACGCCATTTCCGACCTTGCAAGAACTGACGCTCCAGACGGCCTTCTTGCCCAATTCGACGAGTTCGTCGTCGTCGACGGACAAGATGGTTCTCCCTTCTTCCTCTCCTTCCGATGATTCTATAGCCATTTTTTGCCCACGGGTGGTGGTGGGGGGAGCCAAGGAAAAGGAATTTAAATTATTAAAACATAAAGGAGGCCAGGGAGAAGAAAATTAATCAAAAATGGGAAAAGGCGCGAGAAATAATTTTTCACGGGTTGTTAAACATGATTAGCAAAGAATTCGATATTTCTAATAACAATATTTCAAGTAATTAGAAATAATAAATACGCGAGAAAAAGGCTTAAACTTTATACCATATGATTGAGGTCTATTCATTCTAACCATGGTCATGAATATGGAACATCCTAATTATTAAAACCAATATATATATATATATATGCATATCAGTTTTGCTTTTAAGACATGACCTTAATTAACAGTAATGACATCGATTTTTCGTATGATAACTCGTTAATTTTTTTATCCGTTTTGTTACATGAAGAAAAAAAAATAAACCAACTTATATTTTTCTTATCATCCTTTTTGTCGGTGGGGCTTCTGGGAATAATTTTATCACTAGTAAAAAAAAAAGAGAGACTTGAAGATGGGAAAAGCTGAGGTTTTCCCGGGAGATGTGGTATTCCATCGAAGATGTCAAGGCAAAGGATCTCTCCTTTTGCAGGGGGGATTTGGTTCCCTTACGATGAGAGGGGTAGAAAAAGGAAAGCAAAAGGAGAACAGCAAAGAGATATAGATCTATCTTTTCATCCTCAGATTCCATTCCTACTAGCAGCAGAGTAGTTGTCATGCTCGATGAGAAATAAATGGTCACATCCAACTTTATATCTTCATTTGGAATGGGAAAGCTAGGTGCTGTTACAAGTCCCCTTGCCCCCCTTTCTTATTCATTGCATGGATTGTTGCTTGTTTGTGCTTGAAAGACTGTCTGTATTGTTCCCATTCGAACTGAGTCATACTTGTTTCATCATAAGCCCTTGTTCTACATCAAGAACTGAAAGTTGTATAGCCGAGAAGAAGCTTTAAAAATATATCATTCGGGATCGATAAGATTAAGAATCGTTTGAGAAGGACGAATGAGGAGAAATGGACATCGCTTCCATCACTTTCACTGCTTTTCCCTTCTTAGCTTGATTGCCTAATTATTGTTGCGGAAGGGATAAAAAAGCATGCCTGGGTTCAATTCTATTCCTTTCTTTTCCAGAAAAATCATACTTTTATGGTATATTCCTTTCAAACTTTCGATATAATCGAATCTCACGGATAATAATCAATTATTCATAACTTTAATAATAATGCTAATATTAAATTTTAACGAGTTAAACATGTCAGCTTATAACATATTTATTAAATAATTTATTTTTCATAGGTTCGCTACGAGAAATATATACTCATAAATAGCCAGGGAGAACTCAATTCTATCGACATCGCAGCTCATTCATTACAATGGCATCGGAGTCGCTCAATTTGAGCTCCTCATGGACGCTTAAGCAGGACAAGTCATTCGAGAGGGCGCTTGCCAAGTACGACAAGGACACCCCAGACCGATGGCAGAAGATCGCCAAGGCTGTTGGAGGGAAGTCCGCCGAGGAGGTCAAAAGGCACTACGATGTACTCGTCGAGGATCTAAACCACATCGAGTCCGGCAAGGTTCCTCTCCCTGATTACAAGCCCCCCAGCAGAAACAATACTTGAGACAAGGTAACCTTTGAATACCCTATAACTCATATTGTTCGAGTGGAATTCCAAAGTGCCTCTACTAGAACATGTTAGAACTTGTGATTTGGACACATGATTTGTATGACTAAGCAATGTTTTTTTTTTGTTTGCTAATGATTTAATTTGTGCTTTTAACTTCATTATTAACTCGCCAGCGTTACTCGCCCCAAATAAACTTTTTCTATAAAGTTGACGGATCTTATTCGTGGGGCCATGCTTTTGCATGCAAATGCACGGACCAGTTCGGAGGAAATCACTTAGCCTTGTCAAAGGAATCCTGAGATATCTCTATATATGTAATGTAGTTCCTTAATCATATATGACTTGCCATACCTTCCTTAATTACCACCAACTAATACGACATGCACACATCCGTATTGCATGTGAGGATATGGACAAAATCAAATCTCGCTCATCCTCTGCGACGACAGATTGTTCTTTTGCATATAGACTAATGCCTGGTTCTTTCTTTTCAATTTCCCCATCTGGAAGTTTGTCTCGATTCCAACCCTTCTTACAGCTTTCCCATGACACTGATTCCTTTTTTGTCTCAATTTTTTGTTGTTGTCCTATTTGATCAGGTCAGGGAGGGACCTCTCTGTTTGAAACGCTCTGATGGATGGATAAGGGGCCGAAAGAACTTGTTGTAGCCTGGCCAGACACTACAATCTTGGGAAGGCAGTATAATACGTAACCACTATATGATGGGGCCAGGCCAGACATGGCATCACCTATGAGTGTCGAGTTAATCGCACCATGTTTTCGATGCATATTATCTGTTACTATTTACCTACTTTCGGAAAAATTTCGGAACGACGATCACTGGTCGTATATAATCTGAAACCGTGCGACAACACGGGCAGAAGTTTACCGCGTATTATATCAATCATGCGAATTAGTTATTTCCCAATACCAATCTCATTACAGCCCATACCCCAGGCCCAATAACCGGCCCATCTAAGGCCCAATATATCGACTGAACCGGGCCCACTGCTCCCTGTCGCTCGACGTGCCGCCACGTTTGTTGAATCTCTTCTCAACGGTTTTCTCCTTCCCACTTTCGCCGTTGTGATCTGACGATGCCTCCCCAAAACTCCCATCACGCGAACAAAACCCCAACGACAGAGGCGTACGATCATAACGGAGGAAGAGGAGGAAGGCCTACCGTCAGCCGGCTGTCGTGTTGCTGGCAGTTGTGGAGGTCGTCCGCAGATGATCGGGCGGCCCTCCGGGAGTTGTGGCCCGATCTTCCGCGGTATAAGTTGAACGAGAATACGCTTCTTCGACTTTCTTTGCTATACTCGTTTCTTTAGAGTGCGGTGATGCTTTTCCGACTCTGTGAGGGAGGCTGCCGAGGACGGGAGGGGCAGTCGCAGTGCGACACCATTTGTTTTTCCGTGCCTTGGACGTGAGGCTCTCTTCTAGTAGACGCAATGTGTTGTAATTATCCTTTACGCACCTGGATTTCGCAATGTTATGTTGTTAGTCATTCTGTGATTATGTCGGCTGTTGCCGCGGGGCTTTCCTATGACTTGATTACTGTGAGCTGACGGCGAAGCTCCACTGATTATATTGTAGCGCAAGGTGCCACAGGAATTTAGTTCATAAAGCTGGAGGTGATGCCTCAACAAACCTACAGACAAATTGAATTTGGCTGATGCATCTGGTTAGATTTATCTTTCTCTTAGAAGAATTTACATCTTGTACATGTAGCATTTTGTAAGTCTATGGTCAGATATACCTAAAACTAGTGGTTTGCATTGTTGTGTGCTGCTACTTAAGTCCCTATTAAAGAGACCTCTCAAAAGGGGCGACCCTTCATCTTGGACGGTTATGCCACACTTTGGTACACCGTGTACTTGTTGCGTGGCAGAGTTTTGGACCATTGTGTAAGAAGATTTTGTCATGTGTTCGTTCCTCTGCAGAATTGCTTATGGAAAAGTTTGATGACAGTATCCAGTGTACAACTACTGGTTTTATCACTGCAAGGGAATTTACATCTTACTGCCCGGCAGTAAATGGTACTTCACTCTCTTGGTTCCTAATGTTTTTTGCTTGATACATCCAAGTATGAACCAGAGAAGCTCGTGAGAGGGTTGATCGAACTGAAATAATGACTTTGGAAGGATCTGGTGAGGAGAATGACTCGCATTAGGAGGCCATGAGATATGGAAAAGGAAGGGCAGGGAAAGCTTATGGTGTAGATGAGAAAAAACTTACCATTGACAGATGTGGCTGCTGATAAAGTGGGTGATTAAGGAAGCTGGGCATTAACAGAGCTGATCAAACTGGAAGTATGCTTTCAGACAGTTGGTGATGCTAAGGACTTGCTTTAGGAGACCACAGAATATAGAAAACAGAAAGCAGGAGATGCTTATCATGCAACCTAAAGAAAAACGTCGCATGACAACAAATATGGCTGATGAAAAACTTGGTGTAGTGAGATATATGGGATTGCTGAGGAGAACTAAGGCTCACACTGCAGAGAATGCTGCTGCAAAGGGCTAGTAGAGCTAAGGATAAGATATTGAGGGCAGTGATGTGTGGATTCAACAAGGGAAGAAATGCCTGCGATATACAACAGAGGCTTGAATATGGCTTTAGAAGAGACAAGATATGCTGAGAAAAAATTAAAGGGGCTATCAAATGTGGTATGGAGAAAGCGATTGTGATGCATACAGCGAGGCAGAAGAACACTATTATAGCGTCAAATATGGCTTTTGATAAATCCAGTCATGCCCAGAAAAGGTGGGAAGGCCAGTGGAGTATGGAAACAGCAAAGTAACAGATACATAGATTGATGCTTTCAAGAGAATCATACCAGGTCGCCAAAGAGAGAGCTTCTATAGCAACAGTTAACCATGGATCAAAGATGAGGATGAATACCTCGGTGCTGTAGCCAGCCATTTTAAGGCTGCTGCAAATGGGCAGGTACCTTTTTATTTAGAAATTACTTATTCCTTGAGTTGTTTTTTGCCAATGAATCTTATTTCAATTTATTTTTCTCTTAGAATAAGAGTTCTGATTGGAGTGTTGCAGTTTAGTTGTGTTGTATAGATTAGACAGAGTTCTAGTCTTTTTAAACAAGTTTCGAGAAAAGCCCCCTGGCTTACATCTCCATGCCCAGGCTCTCTTTCAGAGGCCCCACGTAATGTATTTTGCATGGTTGATATCTTTCTGAACTCCAAGTGTAAGCTGATGAGTTAGAGATTAACCTTTTATGCTATTTGTCTATGATTGAAGTGTAATGAATTTACTCTTAAGGTCATAATAACAAGCATGCATGAAGAAGCATGCTTAGAGTTTCTCCGAAAGGAATGTCGTCTGTACTTCTAGATTACTTTTCTCATGTCCAGAATTGACGAAATTATTTGGAGATATCACTCACGATAGATTACAACAGTAGTATAGCTAGCAGAGGGTATGCCAAGCGAAATTATTTTTCATGAGCATATCAAATTGCTTAGTCAATGCTAACGTTTCTAATTAATAGTGGTCAAGGGCGCCACCACATACACTCCTTATACCGCACCGCCCCGGGCAAGGGCACCACCGCAGATGATACCTGTCAAGGAAGTGGTTGTAGCGGGTTCTCCTTATTTGCCACCCCCAATGACCTGAAGCTCGCGAAACTTGTGGACACAGGAGGTGTGGATGCAACTGGTAGAGAATCAGGGTGAGATTCTGGTTTCTCCATTCTGTGTTTGCCTGATTGACTGAGTAAATCGATCTCATGCTGTTGCTGGTGATCAAAAGCTCTGGTGACTCCCCTTGAGTCTCTCAAGGTGGGGAACTGTTGATGGAGGAGAATGCTGCTTGGAAGGTGATTCTTTATTTGGAGGGTTTTATTTGGAACTGGGCATCTCTTACCCTGTTCTTCACCTCCTCTCCCTGGAAGAAGAAGAAGAAGAAGGAGGAGGAGGTCGTCAACAAGAGAAAAGTGCACGTCTAAAACTAAGATGCTTCTGTTTGTTCAGCATCACGCATGACACGTGTCATCGATCAGTATACACTAACGATGAAAATCGAACGAAGCTCGGAACTGAACTGAATTTATCCATATCAAACAGTAAACAAATGTTAATTGGCCACCGTGATTCCTGCGCCTATATAACATTGTTCGGCTCGTGAAATGATTTGAACAGGGATCAAAATCAGAATGGAATGACTTGGGCCTCACGAATTAACTGGGTCTGTCGGTCCCCCGGGAAACAAAGAGAATAAAAAGTCGTTTCGCCTTGTGGTTCCTTTCCTAAGATGGAATGGCCCAATTCATAGGCCATATTTAGGCCCAACTAACATGCCCAATTATTAGGCCCATAATAATGTTATCGTTCACGTCACCAGTCGGCGGCGTCCGTTCTAACTTAGAAGCCTGGGGGAACAAAAATTGGCTAGAGTCAACTTTTCAATCACGTGCATCAATTTTGTCACAGTTTTTCCGAATGCCCTATCCTAAATTCAAAGGGTTAGATCAAAGATTAGACGGATGGAAAATTTTAGGGGCAGCTAAATATTAGGTGATCAGTCTCTGTCGAGGATGGAGTTGTTTGTAGAAATGATATAAACAACTTATTATCGCAGATCATGTGTAATAACGAGATGATACTGCTTTTAGATTATCTGTGGCATCTTCGAATCGTCAGTCCTAAATTAATTTATAACGTTTGCCCGGTAATGTCCCAGTGGTGTCGATTCGATTCCAGTAATATGATAATACTAAAACTCTGGGTCTGGGAAATTATTATTAAAAGGAGAGGGCAAAAAGGGAATTAAAAGAAATCATAATGGCTTGTAATAAAACGAGTATGTTTTTTAAGTACCAAAATAATTCGTTTGTTTAAGTCACAAAAAGTTTTAAATTTTCTTACTAAAAATAACGAGTTAATTTTGAAATTCCAAAAGCATGTCTGGAGTTATTGATGTAAATTCGTCAAAAATTAGCTCTCAGATTTTTCTTTTCGTTTAAATTCCTCAGAAGATTTCGTTTGAAAACTACACGATCTAATAAATTAATCGACCAAATGTAATGAAATGATGGATGCTTGTTGATGTCGACCACTTGAGATGATATGGGGAAATGATACTGCTTTTTCTTATCATTCACGAGGAGACACTGATTAATGCTTATAGGAAGGAAGAAAATAGAAAAATAAATAAATCACCATCTACTCATAGGAAGGAAGAACATAGAAAGAAATAAAAATCACCACCTTAACCCTAACGCAACACCCTCTTCAATTATTGAAGAAGATTAAAACACAATCATCCATCCCTCAACATTGGTCAATTCATCCTTTAACATAGCCAATGATGCATTAACTAATGGATCATATTATTGACACCAAAACCTTCTTCTTTGTTTACCTTAAAAAACAAGCGGGAAAAAGTCAAGTAAATATATATATATGGAGGACAAGCAATAATGACGTCACAAATGCTTGTCCTCGTCATTGCGGGTTGTTGCTTTTTGTTTTTAGGGGGGAGGGTGTCTCATTCGCCTTTTTTTAAGCGTCGACTCCCCTCGCCAGCCGTGCCTGCCTCTCCCGGGACGCATTTGCAAGGCCAAGGACGGAGAAAGGTGGGCGCGGCGGCGGCTGCGGGCGAGACAGGGGGGGGAGGATCGTGATCATGAGTCGATTGGAGGTGGCGGAGGAGAATGAGGACCTCCGGAAGCCGTTCCTGCACACCGGTAGCTGGTACAAGATGGGATCGAGGCAGTCGAGCCTCATGGGAATGACTTCCTCCGCCCAGATCCTCCGCGACAGCTCCGTCTCCGTCGTCTTCTGCGTCCTCGTTGTCGCCTTGGGCCCCATCCAGTTCGGCTTCACCGTAATCTTCTTCCATGATCAGAACTCTGTTTGTATTAGGCTCTCAGTTCCGTCGCTTTGTTGTCATCTCAGCCACTGTGTTGGCTCGCTGCCTATAGTTTAACTCTCGGAGTGCACTGTGTTGTCGCCTTGGCCATGATATGTGGTTGTTTTCTGGAATAGCAGGATGATATTGCATCGCCATGGCCCGTGTGAGGTGGTGATCCGTGTTGATTTTTTCGATGAAGGTTTTCAAATAGGAGATCAGCGGATAATTTTGAAATCATTCTTCTTAGGATTAGTGGTACATTTATTACTTTATTGTCATCGTGCGTGCTTCCGAGATTCCTTTAAGCCTGCCATTTGATGTTCTGGCCTTAAATTGTGGTCTGGTTTTCATTAATGGTCGGTCATTTGGAGTAATTATTTGTTGTGTTCCTTCTCAGTGTGGATATTCGTCTCCGACGGAAAGCGGCATCATCAGTGATCTTGGCCTTAGCCTGTCCCAGGTATGTCTCAATTGTCTCTGTTGCTTGGACCACTCTCCATTTGATTTTTTATTTTCCCACCTATCAGTTTGGTTTTGGATGTGTTATTGATTTAACATGATTTTTCTGGTGAATTTTCTGAACAGTATTCTATCTTTGGCTCATTAGCAAATGTTGGAGCTATGCTCGGAGCAATTGCAAGTGGTCAGATTGCTGAGTACATTGGACGAAAAGGGGTAAGATATGTGCTGGAACTTCTTTCCTTGGAAAACACGTTTCTTTTTTTTCTGTGGCTTAAAAATAAAAGAATTTGTGACGAAGCTTCAGAGTTTACCTTTTGGTTTTGCTTCATGGCATCTCTACACTCAATGTTATGAAGAGTCTGTTTGTTTTCTCAATCATGTAAATAAAGTTGTTGGAGACCTTTTGTTGCTAATCGAATTCCTGTTGGATAGCAACATGCTTAGCTTTGTGGATTATGGTGCCGTGTCTCCTTTTTTCTTATGCCTTTTCATCTAAGCTACTCCTCCAACATATCTTTTTTTTTTATTATGGTGCAGTCATTGATGATTGCTGCAATACCCAATGTTATTGGTTGGGTCGTGATAGCAATTGCCAATGTAAGTGTGAAGTCAACATCTTCCCATGCTTGGGGTTTGCATAACACAATTGAAATTTAGTATCGGGACTGTTTTCGTAGGAAGCGTCATTCTTATACATGGGGAGACTGCTTGGAGGATTTGGTGTTGGTGTGATCTCGTACACGGTAAATGTTCTGAACATTTGATGACACTTCTCATTGATACGATTGACTGATGGTGGATCTCATCAGTGCATTTCATATCAAACATTTTCAGGTGCCTGTATATATTGCCGAGATAGCACCGCAGAATCTGAGAGGAAGCCTGGGAGCTGTTAATCAGGTTTTCAAGTAATTTCATGTTCCATTGTTAATTCATTTGGCATTTAAATTACCTTTCTACTTCATCTGTCAGATAATAAGAAGTGCATTATGGTTATTGTTTTGGTAGCTATCGGTAACAATTGGGATGATGCTGGCTTATCTTTTTGGAGTATTTGTCCAGTGGAGAATGCTTGCGGTCATTGGTGAGACACTTCCCTGTTTTGGTTGAATGAATGTTTGCACTTCTAAAAGCATTACTTAAGCAGGACACATCATATTGAATCGAAGCTTACTTTTTCTTGTTTTTACCGATTCACTGTCAGTTTATGTATCATTAAATTGTTCACCTTGTTCTGCAGGAGCTTTGCCTTGCTTGCTACTGATTCCGGGGTTGTTCTTCATTCCAGAGTCTCCTAGGTGGCTGGTATAATATTGTCCACTTATGTTATTAGTTTGAAAAAATGCATCCTTTTGGATTTCTTATCAGTGTAATTTTTATTAGGTATCTCATGTAACAAGATCCCTAACTGTAGCTGGAACAATTGCAGGCCAAGATGGGACTTACAGAAGATTTCGAGGCCTCATTGCAGGTTCTTCGAGGATTTGAGACCGATATATCTGTGGAAGTGAATGACATCAAGGTAGTGAAAATATCCACATGCATTTCATCCTCATACAATTTTTATACCACTTTCACCTCCTTAATGTGCTGTTGATGACTTGAAAATTTTATGTCTACAGAGTTCTGTTGCACCAACCACCAAGCGGAAAACAATCAGCATTGCTCAGCTCAGGCGGAAGAGATACTGGTTCCCTTTAATGGTAAATTGCATTCCCCTGGTTGAAATTTCTGTTTTCTTGTGTATTGACCGACTAATTCTCGGTTGTCTTTGGTACAGGTCGGTATAGGACTCATGATGTTGCAGCAGCTCAGCGGGATCAATGGTGTTTTATTCTATTCCACAACCATCTTTGAGGATGCAGGTTTGATTGTGGCTGCATTACCGTTGGGACTCTTTTTAGCTGCTTACAGTTTTGAATAACATTTCCGAATGAAGCAGGTGTTTCTTCGAGTAATGTTGCGACTTTAGGGGTGGGCGTCATCCAGGTACACTAGAATGGGCTCATGTTATTTCCTTTGGGTCTTTACCAGGTTAAAAGAGTAATGTCTAAGCAAGGATGATTTCTGTGTGTTCAAGGTTGTGGCTACAGCAGTCACCACTTGGCTCATGGATAGAGCTGGACGCAGGCTACTACTTATTGTTAGTTGCTAACCTTTTTCACACTGTTAATTTGAAAAAACTCGATATCTTATTCAAGGTGCTTTTGTAGATCTCGTCGTGGTCAAGCTTTATTAGTCTGGTTGTCGTGGCTATTGCGTTCTACGTTCAGGTCAGTCACAATTCATTCTGACTGTGATTTAAAAGGAAGTGAACTAATGAATAAACGTTTGCCTCTTTTGCTTACCTGTCTTGTTATCTCAAATGTTGTTATCTGCCAGAGTTACGTGTCCGAAGACTCGAGCTGGCATAGCACAATGGCAATCATGTCGCTTGTTGGGCTAGTGGTAAGATGCATATACTTTTTTATGGGCTTATTAATCTTTCTTTTTTTGTTTGAGTCGCTTCTTAAGCTCTGTCCGTTTTTAAAAAATCTCAATTGAATGAGCTTCTCTCCATTCAGGCTTTTGTCGTCGCTTTCTCTCTGGGATTGGGCGCAATACCTTGGCTCATAATGGCGGAGGTAAACACACTTGAATCTTTTCCTGTTCTTTCCTTGTATTATTGATCGTTTCATTGCCATCTGATGTAATGAAGACTTCACATATTTCAACGAGTGGTATGCTGAAGTCGGTGGAAGTTCGAGCATTCAATTATATAACCTTCTGCGATGATTTGTATGGATCTGAAACGAACTATGGCTTGATGTATTTGTTCCTGATCTGATGGTCACCTTGCAGATCCTCCCTGTTAGCATCAAAGGCCTTGCAGGGAGTGTCGCGACCCTGTTGAACTGGCTGGTGTCTTTTGCCGTTACCATGACGGCAAACTTACTACTGAACTGGAGTTCCGGAGGTAAGGTTTTCTCCTGATAATAAACTAACCGTCAAGGCTTGGTCAAGGTAAAGCAATGTGATGTCTTCGCTGACCTTACATACTGGCATTTTCTCCGACAGGGACATTCACGATATACGCAACTATGATGGGTCTGACTATAGCATTCGTGACGCTCTTCGTCCCCGAAACCAAGGGGAGAACCCTGGAGGAGATCCAGTCTTCTTTCAGATGACAAGGGGTGGACACAGCCTGAAGCTTTTCCCCATTGGCGCGTACGAACTTAATAAGTTCGTTCGGATGCAGGTGCTGGCCCGTAAGAAATGCAAGGTATTATTGTATTTTGATAATAAATCTGAATAATCTGCATGGCAAAAAAGCTGTGCATTAAATAAGTAATATTTCTTTTCCTTTTTTTATTTGCGTCGAAACCATTAAACCTTTATTCGTGGGGTCAAAATGAATCCTAAATAGCCATTCGCTTTTTGAGTTATTACAAGAACAATTGGTCCAGGTGTCACTGAACTCTCACATTCCTCGTGGACATGTAAAACAAGTATTATTTTAAAACGTAACTTTGTTTCAAAATAGCGTTTGATTATTTTGTAAGTCGAGTTCGGGCATTATATATTCGACTTTTTGAAGAGAGACGACGTCTGTTGTTTGAGTTCGGGCTATGTCTCTAAATATACCTCGATTTTAGCGATTACCCGATGACTCCCAGCAGCTGTTTGTTTTTTTTGTTTGTTAGTATTATTGTGTTTAGTAAAAGTAGTAGGATGAAGTACAAAAAGCACTTCAACTCGGTTTTTTAACTCGGGGAAATTAAGTACAACATTCGTCTTTTTTTTTGGGTTGCTTCATGTTAATAATTTTCTTATTTTTTTTTAATTCATCCTTTATTCCTCTATAAATAAATGATTGGAATTTGAAGGATAGCATTTTTATCAAATGTGATTAATTCAATTATAATAATTTTTTCTAGCAACTAAAAAATTGATGGAGCAGAGCGATTTTAATTTTCAGCAATTCTTGTAAATCCAAATGTTGAATTACTGCCCCTAAGCAAAGCAGCAACTCTTTGCAATTCTTGTAAATCCAAATCTTGAATTACTTTTAGTAAATCCAGCAACCAGAATTACCATAATTCAATTGAAAAAATCTGTCCGCAAGAAACAGAAAACCTAGCCGTCCGTCTTCCCGCGCCGACATAAACCCTAAACCCCGAGTACCGAGAAAACAAGGAGTCTGTCCAGCTGTCGCGCTCCGACCGTCGCAAGAAGGCATTCGTTCCTTCCTGTTCTTGGAAAAGGGACGCCTTTGGCAGGGAATTGAGGTGGAGGAAGAGGAGGAGGTATGGATGATGTCGGGGGTTCGGTTGATCCCGTGGAGTTTAAGGTCAACGAGTTGCTCAATGAAGTCCGGGTTGATTACACGCCCGCTCTCACCAAAGTAGTGGACGACACCGTCTCCGCCATCAAAGAAGCCATTAGTAAGATCCCCGATGATTTTCAGGTACCCCTTTTCACTTACTTTTGTTAGACCCGGAAATAGAGGGAATTCGCGCTTCTTTGCTTTTGGTTTCTTGGGTTAGTCGAAAACAGTGACAGTTTTTGTAGAAATTTGGGCATCCCATCGGCGGCTTGTTATGACAAGGGGAGACTGTTACTTGTTCGTGGCTTTCGGACATTTCATGTTAATTGGTTCTGTTGGGTCTTGCCGTTGTAATCAAGTACAGTTCAAGCATTGAGGGTTTTGCAGGAATTAATTATTACGAACCATGAGACACTCGTTCCACAGAATGCTCCAAGCATCAAAACTTTTCATTTGTTTGGAAGTTATTCGGATTACGAAAAGCATGCCTTTTTTATCTCCCATAGGAAGCTTAACAATGGTTTCTATGAGTTTGATACTTTCTTTCATCTTGTTAAATCCGTGAAGTGATCAGACAATATCTCAAAGGATTGCATGATTCTGATAAGTTGGTAAAGTCTGCGATTATGATTTGGAGTGTATCATCGCCCGTTACCATTCTTCCATCCTCCACAGGTTACAGCTGATCTTGCTCTCAAATTTGTGAGGGATATAGGAGCAGATAAGGTTGATTTTAAATTTAAGAAGCCACGGTACGTTGGAATTGCTGGCAGCTATGCCACACATTGTGTTGTAAAGCCTGAAGTGAGCGTGGACCTTTTTATTAGATTGCCGAAGGTACTTTCTCGACCATCCAGATTTCTTTCCTCCCCCCATTCAGTTCTCACTTTTTGTTGGTGGAGTGAATATATATTTTAAGCTTATAACTTTTTATGGTCCGAGATTTTCTTACCTCCGTTAGTTCTTTGTTGGGCACTGACGGTCAGCTCAGTTTGCTGAATTGCAATGGTACAACATGTATCATCTACTGAAATTTTTGCGCTAGATGGAACTCATCTTTATTCATTGTACTTTTGGTCTTTTCATCTGGTTCGAGTATCAATTTGCTCAACAATTTGGCAATATTAGCGGTTGAAGAGGAAGGGGTCTCAGGATATTACATTTTTTCTTTGTGGATGTACGTTTATCTGACATTCATGTTCAGCACTAATATTAATGAATAGGTGATGGATTTGATGTGTTTGGCTGGGGTATATTTCATGGTTTTTCTTTCCGATGTCCTGGTTACTGTGATAATTGACTGAGATTTGAAAAGGAAGGGTTGGGAAATGATCTTTGTCAATCGATTAATGTAGTTTTACGAACAATGGTGGTTTCAGATCGCTTCATTGATTATGCTTCTGTTATATGCTAAATAACCATGATGATTTCCTATTTTCTGATGTTGCAGGAGTGTTTCCATGAGAAGGACTATCTTAATCACCGATATTTTGCCAAACGGTGCTTATACCTCTGCCTAATTAAGAAGCACTTGAGAATCTCATCTTTAGTGAGTAAAGTTTCTTGGTCTGTTATGCATAATGAGGCACGAAAACCGGTTTTAGTTGTGTACCCAGGTTTGTCTTCATTCTCTGGTATTTTCCTTTGTGTGGACGGTCACAAAGTTGTCACTAAAACAAGATATGATTTTGCACAGTGAATCATAAGAAATATAATTAACATGTCTTTTACTTTATTTAAAGTAGATATTGGCATCTGTTGTTTCAGTAAAGTAGCTTACTTTACTTGCCGAAATTAACTGCCTTTTGTATTTTTTTTAGAGATTCCACAAGTCGAATTTTGTGTCTTGATTTCATGAGGTTTACGTCTCTCTATGATCCCATCAAATTTGGGATAAATGCCTGATTTATTGAACATGAATACAAATCAATTCCAATGAAAATATCAGATGAAGTCTCCTGGAGACTTTATGTCAGATTGGAATGATATCAATGCAGGAATATTAGATACTATAACTCAATGACTGCTTTCTACACACCCTTCCTTGTATGGTTGTCCCTGTATTCTTTTGTTTTTGTCTTATGCTTTTTTTGTCGGATAATAATTATTTCATGCAACTTACTCAATGCATGGACTTCCATGTGCACATTGCAGTTACCCAGCCAGTTGCATTTCCTAACTTGTACGTGCGGATAGTTCCTACAGCGAAGTCTTTGTTTAACATTTCAAAGTTGAAGATGACTCGAAATAATATCCATTCTGTTCATCAAGGTGGTTATTCTCTTGAGTTAACATTTTATGAGTAGCAGGACAGTGATTAACATATCATAAGATGTCCTTTTTGTCGTTCCTCCAGGAAATACATGGGGAACTCCAATATATAACAGTAGTATCTTAGAGGACATGTTTATGGAAGACACTACAGAGTTTGTTAATAAACATGTTATCGGAGCAAAGGAATTGAGAGATGGATTGACACTGTTGAAGGTAGATATTACTTATTTTCTTTACTTTATGTTTCTTCTTGTCGTTACGTCAGTTGAACAGGTTGCATTTCTTATATAAATGACTTATCTCATTTTCCTCATAGGTTTGGGCTCGGCAGAGGAGCTTCTTGTGTGTTCATGATTGTTTAAATGGGTTTCTGATCTCCGTCATATTGGCATACCTTGCTTCTCTGGGGAAGATTAGCAATTCTCTGAAAGCTTTGCAGATATTCCGCATTGTGATTGACTTTATAGGTATCTTCATTTTATCATTTTTTTTAAATTTTTATTATTTATGAATCATCTACTCGGTATGGGGAAAATCAGAGATTAGCTGACTGTCTTAATAATGAAGGCTATTTCATGATCTCTTTGATAAACTGTTGCGAATGCTGTTAATCATTCATTTACTATGTATATGTTATTTGAACGCTCCATATGATATTTTTACCAAAAAGAAAAAAAGAGACTTTTTTACACAGAGCAGGCACATATTGGAATTGGAACAAATCCAGTGGTAAATGACTCTGCTGAAGAAGGTTATTGGGGTGCCAAAATTGTAAAGAGAAATAACTCATGTATAGCAATTTGATCCATCATCAGCACTTTCAGTATGTTACTCCACCAGATAATCTGGCATTTAATGGCAGAGATGGAAGCTTATTGCGCTCTCATTCTGAGAAACAAGAGAGTGTAGATTATTTTTCAGCTTAAAGTTGGGAAATTGTTTGGATGGTTTGTAAACCTGAGATTGTACTGCTTAGTATTTCTTCACGTTATATTTAGATTGTAGGCTATTGCAGTTTTTGTACCCTCATGTGGTTGTCTTTTTTTTATGCGTAGCCACTTCAAAAGTATGGAGAAATGGACTTTTTTTCCAGATACAGGAAGAAAAAAGTTTTACAAAGGAGGTACTGGCGTTCTTCTTTTATTCTGGGGATATCTGATCCTAATTATTAAATGCCTTCATTACCATAAGTCTCAAATTTGGCTGTGATTTCATAATTGATGAAGGCATCTCATGTGGCTTTCTTCAGGAATGATATATGTAGTTTAACGATTATTTTGTTAAATCTGAAATGCATGATAAAGCTGTTCGATTTATTTGATGGCCATATGTACCACAAAACATGCTTTCTTTCATTGATCGGCTAGACACATCGTTCTTTTCTTTGGGTTGTAGTAGGAATTTGGTTTCAGACTACTATTAGCTCATTTTTATTTGTTAGTGTTCTTTCTTATTGTAATGTTTGGATAGAACTGATTTCCTGCCCGCTACTGATTCGGATGGTTGTTCATCCAGGAAAGGACACAGTATCAGAATCTCTTTCCTGTAGTCATATGCAATATGTCAACACAATTCAATTTGGCTTTCCGCATGTCAGAGAGTGCTTTCTCAGAGGTACATATTATTTTGTCTCATAGATGGGGGCGTAAATATTCTTCGTGCACATCCTGTTCTTCATGCATGGCCTGTTCCTTTATACTTCAGCTGCAAGATGAGGCTGCATTGACCCTTTCATGTATGGAGAAATGTAAAGATTGTGGCTTTGAGGAGGTATTCATGACAAAGGTCGACTTACCTGTTAAATATGATATTTGCATGAGGTATAACTTGTGTTCCATTCTTCAATGTTTATTTGTACGTGTTCCTTTCAACCCATTCTCTTTTGAGAAACAGTCTATTCTGCTGCATATTCGAGAAAGAGTCCTAATTCCTTTTACATGTTTTCTGGCCAGGCTTAACCTCAAAGGGAATAGTGGGCTTCGTGCATTACAGTATTGCTTAGATGAAGAGCGCTGGAGATTATATGAACTGAAAGTACAGGCACTTCTACAGCAAGGACTTGGTGACAGGGCAAGGGTTGTTCGTGTCACGTGGAGAAATACCCCCTTTGAATTTGATCTGAAGAATGTACTACGAATTGCTTTTTGGGGGGCTTGTTGTTGTCCATTCTTCTATTTTAATTCTGCATTATGTGCTGATTGCTGTCATCTGATTTCAGGGTCTGTCGGCTCTTGATGGAGAGCCTTTGTTTGTTGGAATATCCATAAGCTCTCTAGAGAAGGCATTTCGGGCTGTGGACATTGGGCCTGATGCTGAGAACAAAGAAGAGGTAGCTATCTTCGTGATTGATAGCATAAGGTATTATCTTTTAATTCAATAAAAATGAATTTCTTTCCTTTAAATGGCCCACCAGGCTATGAAGTTCCGTAAATTCTGGGGGAAAAAAGCAGAACTTAGACGATTTAAGGATGGTAAAATTGCAGAAAGCACAGGTGAAATTTTGACTTTCCTTTTATGTGAATACTATTTCAAATTGTATTATTATCTTGCTGGCTTAATTCTGGTCTTTTTTATTTCCATCCTTCAGTGTGGGAAAATAATCCACGGATGAGGCATCTCATTGTAAAGAGCATCGTTGAACATGTACTCGCACAACATCTGTCTCTTTCAAAAGATGACGTGCTGCAATTTTTGGATCAACTCGACTTCTCTTTAGTTTGTGGTGCTGAAGGTATCCACTAACCTTCCTCCTGCTGTTTCATTGAAAATTTATTTTATGTTGTACTTTTCGATGTGTAATGACATTTAATTCCCAAATTTTCAGATCGCATTTCATTTTCAACTAGTCTAGTTCAGGCATTTGAGGTTTTATCAAAGCGATTGCGCCATATTCAGGACATACCGTTGAAAGTATCTAGTGTGCAGCCTCTAGACTCAGGTACTTATTCTAAGATTGATATAAATCCTTCTTCAACTATATATGATTGTGTCAAAGATTTCTTTCATGCAAGTCTAGATTCTTTCTATAATTATCCCGATTGAATGGGAGGCATCTAGCGGACACTATAACACGGTTCGTATTTTAAAATTAAAAATGTTTATAAAATTGCGTAACCTGTTTAATAATTAATTTAATTTAAATTTTCTATATTTTATGTTAAATCTTCTATATATAAGTAATTCATTCAAAGAGAAAATTATTAAAATCATTAGTAAATATGTAGGTCAATTATATTTTCATT
Organism: Melastoma dodecandrum; assembly: GCA_029817715.1. NCBI lineage: Eukaryota > Viridiplantae > Streptophyta > Magnoliopsida > Myrtales > Melastomataceae > Melastoma > Melastoma dodecandrum. The sequence goes on from JARUPY010000271.1 coordinate 1,469,281, forward strand.
ATTATATCCATTGATTGATGATGCAATAAATCTGTAACAATACTATATGTTTATTTATTTTTAATCTTCTTGCTCTGAGCTGCGATCTTGGTCAAAAGGCATTTCTGGTGCTCCCTGAGCCCGAAGCTCCGCATTCTTGACTACTCTCGACTAAGTCCTCTTGACGACGAAAAGCCCCAGGGTTTATAAAAGGATTTGTACGGGCGATCATAAATGATAATTTGCTTATTTTATATTTATTAAGTTAATGAAATTATATAATTAAATAATTTAATTTTGAATTGTGATGAAATTATTTATAAAATATTTTTATAGTTTTTTATCGCGTTAACACATATAACATGTTTAATATTTCATATTTGTCACGATAGTTATATGAGATCTTTCCGTATTTGAAGGCCCATTGAGACACATTACGACACGGTGCACACAAATTGCCATCCCTAATTCACAATTTCTATGCTTGGCCAAAAAAGACTATTAGATCAAGGATTTTGATAGGTTTAATAATTCTATGTAGCTGAGTTATTCACATTCCTTTCGTCTCTTTGGGAAAGGAGATAGATATCATGATCTCAAATCAGAGTATGATTAATGATGGACTGTTTTATTTTATCATGATCTCCATTAGCGTTGTTGTCCCACTATATTTTTATTTTTAGTATCAGAAGTTGTCAAACGCAGTCCGGCCTGCTTCACATTGTATCCAGGTCCAATATTTTATGTTATGCTCACCTATAAATAGCACACTTCATCTTCCATTTTGGTCTTTTACCCTGCAACAATATAGAATGTATGGCCATTAGTGATTTCGTTATTTGCTAGATCAGGGATTAAGTCACATATCATTCGAAAGGAATGTAAAGTATATTTTCTGTGACTGCAAATTAGTTATCCAAATAATGCCGTTGAAGGAAATTTTCCATGGTGAATATCGTTCACTAGTTTGTTTATATTACCTCGTCTGTGAGAGCTCAAATTCTTTGGCTATTTGAAGAAGTTTGTTGGGCTTGGGAATAGACTTTTATATGAAGTCTTCCTGGAAGCATCGTTAACTTCAGGAATGTCATGTTGTTATGGGCCTTTGTGTTTTCTTTGTATTCTTTAGCTAAGTTCCAGAAACTTTTTTGTTCTCATGTGCATTACAGCTTTTAGGTTTATGTCTGTCTTCCCTCCTGAACCCCACCCTCTGATTATTGAGAAGGGTCTGCCTAGACAAAGAAAACGGATGTCATCCTGCGTCCAGCCCTTGGAAGTTATGCTTCAGGTAAGAGATTTCTTTGAAGAATGCACTTACTAATTGAACTATCATTTTTCCTATTTTTTATCGATGATCCAAACTCTACAGTTGGAAGGTTCTGGAAATTGGCCTGTAGATGACATAGCAATTGAGAAGACAAAAACTGCTTTCCTTTACAAAATTGCAGAGAGGTAATTGCTTTGCTTGTTTTTCCTTTCTGTTTGGGTTTTCTTCACTAGTAGTATTTATTTCTGAGAACTCCTGTTTGTTTTTCATGAAGTCTGCAGAATAACTATGGGATGGCCTATTCTGCAACGGAGGATGATGTAGATGTGTTGATGTCTGGATTTGCTTTTCGTCTCAGAATTTTACATGAAAGAGGCCTGACTTTGTTGAAGAGGGAAAGTAAGGTTATTCTTTTGAGCATCATTTGATATCTTATATGGTTGATAGCTTTACATTTACACTTGTAACTTTGTGTAGTTGGAAGCGGTCCAGGGAAGCGTGTATCTTTCACAGACAAGGAATTATTTGTTCGTGGGCAGCACTCAAGTATGATTAATGGACTGCAGGGTCGTTACCAAATGTTTAGTCCCGTGGTCAGGTATAACTTCGCATCTTATGTTTGAAGCTTACTTTACTAAACTAGTAGTTTGACTTTGTGGGCTATATTTGTTAATTTTGAAGGCTTGCGAAAAGGTGGATTGCATCACACCTCTTTTCCAATTGTCTGAAGGAGGAGTCTCTTGAGTTACTCGTTGCTTCACTTTTTGTGAAGTCATTTCCATTTAGGGCACCCTGCTCACGGATCACTGGCTTCTTAAGGTATCCTGTTGCTCTGGCTTTGTTGTCTTAGTTCTGATATGTATTTTTAGCAGTTTGAAGTGATAATTTGCTCTGATTTCCATGATACTTTGTTAGTTAGCTGCTGCTAACTTTATGTTTATTTATTTGATTTTTGTCGTTCTGGGTAGTCATCTCCTCTTATCAAAAGAATTGAACAACCATTCCTCCTTCACAATCCTTATAAATGATAAAATGAAAAAAGGGACTTAAAAAAATGGCGACAACAGCAGACGAACTCTTTCCCCTACTTTCCAATAGTTTTTTCACCCATAATACCTAAACAAACCGTGATTCTATGATGATAAATCTTGGCAGTGTGCGTATGTGACACACAGTGAGAAGCTAGCCAAAACAATAAAGGTGTCATTTCTCCCTCATTGCTGCACAAGGTAGTGCCTGCTTGTGCTTGCAATATGTCATGCCCACTGACCATCTTGCAGAAATGCCATTATCAGTTAGCATTCAAAATATCAGTGAGGTGACAATTTCTACCTTGTTGATGATGTGGCATGAAATAATGACTTCAAAATGAAACACTATGGTTTTAAATACAATTTGTTGCTGACAAACACTTCTGTTGGTTGTAAAAGTTATATCGGAATTGGCTCTATTTAGTTTTGGTTACTATTCCTTTTACCTTCGTCATTTGTGTTTTGTTATTACTATAACTTGAAAAAAATTCTTATTTTTTGACGTATATTCACAGGTTTCTCCGGTTACTATCCGAGTTTGACTGGTCCTTCTCTCCCCTAATTGTTGACATCAACAATGATTTAAGCCCAGTGGACATGAAAGAGATAAACGTAAGACAACTTTTTTCTTTTAATGCACTCGAATAGATTGTTCTGCGACTGCCATTTGATCATAGACTCCTATAATTCCTTTAGGAGCATTTTATGCTAAGTAGAAAAATGGATAGGGAAAATGGACAAGTTGAGCTGGCAATGTTCTTGGCTACATCATATGACAAGGCATCCGAAGCTTGGACCAGATCTTCTCCCAGTGTCCTGGTCAGTATCTTTCATTTACATAAATGTGGATGGGGAGAAGTCTTACACTGAAGTGTTGCTATTGTCAATTTTGGAAAATTAGAAAAGTGGCTCTTATTTTTTGTCTGTACTATCAAATTCTTTGACAAAGCTGTTGGCTACTTTCATTAGCAGGTTCTCCATTTATTGAATTTGTGCGATCTTGTTCCACATTTTTAACATTTTCTTCGGAAGCATCTTATTTTATTTCTATTCCCCCCTTTCCCAACAAGGAGCGGAAAAGGCTGGTGGCTTATGCTCGAAGCAGTGCAAACCTGTTGACAAGACTTATATTACATGATCGAAATGATACCTACGGATGGGAGGTGCGAAATGGCTTTTTTAGTGAATACTCAGTTCGAATTCCATCTAAAAATCATATCTGAAATGCTACAATGTGCAGTGCCTTTTCCGGACTCCCCTGAACAACTACGATGCTGTGATTCTTCTCCACCGGAACAAACTACCTTACCCACAGCAGTTGCTTTTTCCATCCGAAATGAATGAAGGTAATCCTGGAGGTAGAGTACTGGTGGTCGAGTCATCTATTTGAATTTCTTCTGGACTTGACTAGACAACCTGACTCAACAATTATGAATTTACAGGGAAGACCGTTGCAAGAGGTAGTATTAGCAGCGTCTTCCACCCCTTTTTAGGGCCTGGCGAACTAAAGGGCAGTTCGCAAGATGTAAGAACCAAGCTGATGGTGGATTTTGATCCTGTGCAATGTTTTCTTCGAGATGTGGAGGCAAGTAACCTGGAGCTCATCTTTCTATGAGAATTCTGGCAACAACAATTTTGCTTCATGACTCAGTAATATGTTCTCTTTATCCAGAAGGATTTCCCCAGCAAGTTTAAGATTTGGTATGATTCCATTGGAGGTGATGCTGTAGGCCTCACATGGGAAAGACCCGCATCTAAGGTGAAATTTGCTAAGGTTTTAGGGTGTAGCAACGTGCTGCTTAACAATAATTTGTTAATATTCATAACGGAGCCCTGTTCCTTGACAATTCTACAGAAGCGTGGACGGGAGGAGGAGGGCGAAGTCGTAGATGATCCAGTCGAGTTGCTAAAGACTGTGGGTGAGCTTGGCAAGGGATTTGTGAGAAGCGTGCACCTTCTAAAGGCTCCAAGGACAAGCTGACGGTTGCTCCCATTGTGGACAACAAGCTGACTGTTGCTCACATTTGTGGACAACAAGCTGACTGTTGCTCACATTGAGGACAACAAGCTGATAGTTACTCACATTGACTCCCTATAGCCCTGTTAGCTTATTGCTATGTTGTAAATCACCTCCTATACAGTTTTTGACAGTCAATTTTGACGGTTCCCCACAGCCATATCTCATTACCTGGTATGATGCTCCAGGAAGTGTCCAGTATTTGCAATTGAGATCAATGCCACATTTTTGTAGCACCATTGTTTTTCTTGCCCCACATTAACAAGTTGGGTGTGCGTAAACAAATTTTGTGAGGAAAAATGTCCATAGCAAAAGGATGCCATCGTTCCCTACAGGTTTCTGGCAATCAATCAATGTATTATTGGCCCAACATATGGGTGCTGTGGACGATATCAGAGCACCTCCTGGATTAGCCTTTCCGTTAGAGATTTAGAGAGTCCCATGCAAGTATCAAAGCTCCCTACCTGCGAAAAAATGCCAGCTGAGAATATCGAGAGGGAGTGGCTATTTAATTTGCACATCATTCAACAGGGTAGTATGAAAAAGACGGCAGCTTACGACTGATTCATACAATTATGTGAGAAAACATTACCACTTCTTTTACAAATGGAAGGACCAAAGGATGTTCAAGCATCAAGCCCCCGGCAACTTTTAGAGTTATTGCCTCGTCAATCTGGGAGAGGAAACATTGGTTATCAATGCAAAGCAGTTTGTCAAAGGAACTGAGGATGTATCAAATATCAACTACAAATCTTACCAAATTATCAATAATATCTGTCGGTATTTCATGGAAATATACCTGAGGAACACAAAATCGTCGATTCTTGTTAAAAAAAAAATGGAAGAGAAATATATTTTGATGCAACTTAATATTTTATGTTGCATAGAAAGCATGAGGATACACAGGCAAAAAGCTGAAGCCTTCTTGTAATGCAATCAATACCTCTGTACTGTCCCATGCAACTCTCCTTGTTCCTGTAGATAGATTCATCACGAGCACTGATCCTATAGCTGCGGCGTGACTACCAGAATAACCTGCAGAATTTTATCCTACTTAATGGACTATTTTTTCAATCAAGTTGAAAATGTGACAAAGAATTGCAGCAGAAACCTTTAATAAACTCCCGTGCTTCTTCCTTACTGGATGGCTTCTCCCTGACTACTCCTCGATACAGAACTACCTAATATGAGCCGAGGCATCAGAAATGGCATTCAAAAGCAGCCTGAATTAACACTAGTGGATGCATAAGGTTAAGAGGATTCCAAGCATTTAGCTACATATTTGAATATGTTCTCTTCTGATAACCTCCACGAAGAGTAATTGACTGTGAGAAGAATCTCCTAAGAGAAGCATGTGCAGATGCACGCAACCACCCAGTGGGGATGCCAGCACCTTACCAAAGATGTTGTCTATTAGCTACATGTTCTCCCTTCAGTAAACAAGGACTGTAGCTAACCTGCGGATGTCCCTAAGAATTTTTGAGGAATTTCATTAAGTCTTCCCTTGTTTAAAAGATGGTAACTGATTTCATAAATACCTTCACACCTAACACTAGTCTGTAAACATGGCTAATACACTTCCGTACCAGTAACTTGAAAAGGTTTGGATATCAGTTCCTTATCACGTTAGGAATGACAACTTTTCTCTTGCTCAGTCACACGCAATTAAAACTGAAGGTGTTCACAATTTTACAGCGGGGCTTAAAGAAAATATAAAATCCAGCAAGGTGCGAGAAAGACAGACCAAATGACATACCGTGTCTGCAGTTATTAGCAAGGTTGGCTGAGCATCACCCTTAGTAAAATGAGTGCTGTCCAATTCGGATACAATAGCGTCTGCCTAGTTGACAACATTTACAATACAGAAATGCTCAGTGATCCTGTCAGCGGAAATTACACTATCACACCATTGTTTTAACCCACTTCATTTACATTAACAACCAAAAAACAAGACTTTCCAACATAGATGCATATTCCTTGTGATTTTCCAACATGATTTATCAAATCAAAGTATTTATTTTATGCATGCAATTCAACCCCAGATCGATTACTTCGTGATGGACTGTCCTATTGCAAACTTAAAAAATTATGACATCATTACAAACAAAAATCAATATTCTTTTTTCAAAATTGCAATCACAACATTCTTCGAGCGAATTTATCACCTTAGCCTCGGCGAGAGTGGTCACCAGCTCCTCAGGCTTATCCTTCCTAATGGCCTTCTCATCAATATCCGCGGTCTTGGATTTCGAAAAAAAAAGAAAGGACATAGGCATCAGCAACACAAACCGACATTACCCACACGACCAACACTCAACAACAAAACAAACAAAAGCAGCCGAAGTTAATCAAATAAACGATTTTGCAATCACGGCGGCTCTCGCCTCCTCCATTGTAAAGAAAAACGAGAGGGAGGAAATCAATACCACGATGCTGAAGTCGTAGCCCATGTCCTCCAAAATCCGACGACGTGCCATGGACGAGGAGCCAAGGATCAACTGCATAGAGCAAAAAAAAAAAAAAAATCACCACGAACACAAAAAAGACGAAGAGGCCACAAGCTGAAAAACACCACGGGATCAAAACAACAGGGGAAAGAGCAAACCTTGAAAGGAGGGAGGAGCTTCTTGGATGCCATTATAGCCTGCTTGGGAGCGTGTCCCCTCTCTGTCTGTTTGGTCTGGGGAAGGGAAGGGAATTGGAATATTATTACGTTATCCCACCAACACAAACAAAACAATTGGGCCAGAAATCCTAATGGGCCTTCTCAATAGCCACGTGGATGTCACGGTCGTCTTCGGACAAACAACGCCCCCACCGCCCCACTAACTAGTCGCCTGCCTGCCTTTTCTCTCTCTTTTTCCTTCCCTTCTCCCTGTTGTCTTCCGTCTCACTTTTGGTTTTTGTCCGTTCCATTCCTCACGTGAAAAGAGAAAGGAAGAAGGGATGACGCTGGGACTGATCAATGCGAACCCGGTGGTCCACGCCAAGAGGGACAGGCCCTCCCGTTCCGACGACCATCCCCATCCTCATCCGAATGCACATGACGACCCCCCCGTTGACCCCCTCGACATCTATGATATCCTTCTTCTTCTTGCCCTGTTTTCTGCTGTTTCTGTCGCGATCTTTGGGGGGAATTTTCCTTGACTTATTTTCTCTGGGTTGGCGGGGTTCAAATCATGTGAGGGACATCAGGGACCCGGAGCACCCTTACTCCCTCGAGCAGCTCAGCGTCCTGTCCGAGGAGTCCATCTCCGTCGACGACAAGCTCGGCCGCATCCTGTCTGTCCTGTCCCCCCCCCTCCTTCCTTCCTCTTCGTTTGTCTCTTTTAGGGATTTCTTTTCGTTTTATGAGGTTTCCACTCTGCTTTGATTGGTGGTGGGGCAGGATCACGTTTACACCCACCATTCAGCACTGCAGCATGGTGACGGTCATCGGTCTCTGCCTCCGCGTCAAGCTCAAGGATTTCTTCCCTCCTCACTTCAAAGTGAGTTGTGAACCCTTCCTTGATTCTGGTGCGATTTAACTCGGGCAATTGGCTTTAGTTGTCCCGCGATCTATTAGTGGGTAGAGTTAGTAGATTCTTCCAGAAAGTTAAGAGGGAGGTTACGATTTGATGTAAGCAAGCATGGGAACTTGATTACAAGCTTGCTCTTACACTTGCTTGGCTGAGATTAGGACTGGATTCTTCTATGCGAAACGTGGGTACTCCGAGGTTGTGTTTGGTCAGCGGACAGGACAAGGGAATTGAATCCATTTTGTATAAGGAATGAATCGTGAAGGGAGTGGATTCTAAAAAAAAATCGAGTCCATTCCCATTTTGCGAACCAAACAAGCTATAAGTGGCGAGGCTTTACTCTTTCCCGATTCATTGTCACATTCTAGTAGTCTGGTTAATGGGCATAAGTGTGTAGCTCACACACTACACCACCTATATCCATTAAATGGATTATTGAAATGTGATAATCTCTGACATTTGTCATCTATTTACCATTTTCTTTTCAGGTGGACATCAAAGTAGCCCCGGGGTCGCATGCAAATGAAGAATTGGGTAACCTTTCTCGCCATACTGACAAATTGTTATGTACTGCTATTATCGATTAGTATTTTAGGCAATTGAAAACCTACAACTTTTTCATGAGAAGGCTGATGTTTTGAGGGCGAAAATGTCCTCCTTGACTAGATCCATTCAAGCTAATGGTACGTGTTTGAAATATCTGAATCTACAGTTAACAAGCAGTTGAATGATAAGGAACGAGTTGCAGCTGCTCTCGAGAATCCCAACCTTCGTCAGCTGGTCGATGAGTGCCTCTACTCCAGTGAACTTTAATGTAGAAACTTCTCGTTCCTGAGAAGGCCTACTGTACAGAGAAAGTGACGCCTGATTTACGTAACCCTGATGGTTGTTCTTTGTGGTAGAATCCCATCATCCTACTTATCTTTAGCTGGTTACTACAAACTGCTCTATGCTTTTCCTTTGTCTCCTGACTGTGAATAGCAGAATTCATAGTGAACGCTGAATTATCTCGCATAATATGCTATGTGTCTATGTAAGATATGCTCCTGGATCAATGGATGGAATCGCTAGAAATGACAATTGAGAGACTTAATGGAGAGATGGATTTGTTTCAATGTAACAATGTGTGAAACTGACGTGTCTTCTTTTCATGGACCTCCAAGTTAGGGTTCTTCCAATATTTTCACATGTATACAGTCTCTGGCTTGGGGTAGTTAATTTGCTGGTGATGCAGTGGGCATTGCCAGCCAAGGCATTTTTTAGACGTTGCTATTAGGTATAGGGCATGGTTTATCGTCAGAACTCCAGAACCTGGCAGTTTTGACATCCTCCTCCTCCATCATCTTCGGAGCTCTTTGTGGTTGCACATGAGGGTGGCTTTTCCCCCGAATTCGGGGGGAAGGTTCTCAACGTCGAAGAATGTGCTCATCAGCTCCACACTGTCCTTGTTCTTCTGGTAAACAAACTTCATCTTCTAGAAGGTCTTCAGGTCTAAGAAGTACCTGCCAGCCTGTGAATTACAGAGGATGTATAAATCAGATCCTGCGAGCCCGCAAAGAAGATGAGTACATCAGATCGTCTCCAGAAACAACTGCCCAGGTGACAATTGGCTCTGCCATTATAAACTCGGCAGAAAACCCAAGAACATAATCCATGCATGCGACAAACATAATGCTAACCTTCCAGGGAAGGCCTCAAAAATTCGAGGTGGATTGTACAAAAATGCCCCTGCCAGCCTCTCCGGGAAATGGTTTTGCAAAACGTGAACAATATCACGAGCCGTTTTAACAGGAGTTTGGGTATTCAGCGTCCAACCAGTGAAGTCTATCAACCATGCCATTTGCTCCTGACCCTCATGAAGGTTAAGGATGCTGTTCTCTATCAGACACACCAGATGCGAATGTTGCCTTCCACAGAAGTTGTGTTCTGCAGAAGAAAGCTCGGCACATTAGCATTTTGGATGGTTTTGATGTCAATTATCAAGTAGATCACAGAAGAGACCTGCTTCCCGGGCCTCATTATAAGCACGGTCCTTCCTTGTCGATCAAAGAAATCTGCCTTCGAGATTTTCCCAGTCTCACCCTCGTGGGCAATTTCATGCTGCAGAAGCTTCACGGTCAGATAAGGCCTCTTCCGATTATTGAAGCTCGAAAGTAAATCAAAGTCAAGGAAACAAAAAATGCTATCAGAATCTTCTGGTGTTTCACTCGTGCTAAAATGAACATGACAGATCACGCCCACGACGACCAAAGCCATAAATCAAGCATTTTTACCCAACGGATTTCTTCAGGCTTAAAGGTCAATCTCCATTCAATTGTATCTTCCAGCATTTTCTTTGCTTTCTCCACGTTCCAGTTTCGAGCTACCAAGTACCTTCTGAGGCATGGATCAGTGCAGTACTTCAACCTACACCCGAACAAAGGGTCCAAGCTCATCCCTGAGCTCCTTAACCTGATGGAAATGCAGCATTTATCATTTCATAATCAAAGTTCAGTATCGGAAGCACGGAATCATAAACTGCTAGAAGAGACAAAAGGAGCTTCAGGAAGCTGACCTTAACTTCCCTTTCGAAAACATCATCATCGGGATGAAACTGGGTCTGCTTCCTCCGTAGTAACATCATCTTCAAGCAAAAGGGGATTAGGTTATTGTCTGCATCAATCAGCAGACAAGTTTTCGTAAAGGCTTCGCAGTGGTTGGCACAGAATCTTGTCATCTGGTCTTCTCTTGTTTCAGATGCGACAACTATGCCATTCTCATTCATGATCCCAGTAAACAAAACAAGCAAGAAGTTGCCTGGAAACATAGAAGATCGACAGATCGAGCAGATACTACAGACATTAATTCAGGTTGACCTCTGACCCCGATTTGATGTTTCCAGTTATGTATCATCATTCCAAAACACATTATGCGGATTTTGAACTAGAAGAAACCGAAGAGCGCCAAAACTGCAGCTGATAACGCCAAATGCGATCATCAGCAATACATAGATCACAGAAAGAACCTGAATCCTCTTCCAACCGAGCAACTTACTCCTAACGATAAATTGACCAGGCAGATTCTGAATATAACATAACCATCGACAGAAAGTGGTCATATCAACAAAAGCAAAAGTACCTTGAAGAAACGGAATCACAGTAGTCCAGATTCGAAAATGTGAAGCCGGACTGATCTTTCGGTCCCTATCACCAAGTATTTTACGCTAGTTGGCGACAAGAGAATACAGCAGATTTTGATCGCGGTAAATCTTAGGAAGGTCAACCAAAAAATAATCTAAAGTGAACAACAATGGTGGGATGAAAGGTGAGTTTTGTGAAGAGGGAGTGAGTTGTGAAGTTCTTGTCAGAAAGATAGTGTTGGAGATCAGAATCATGTCATGCAAATTAATTTATAAACTAAAGTCAACGGTCAGATGGGCCTCAGTTAACATTTAATTACGCATTGGTCAAATATGGCTCCCTGTGATGCCTATGATTTTCGGTAACTGAATAAAAATCAAAGAGGCCTGACCTTTGGATGAAGTTTACTCAAACCAAAAACAATCTAGAAATTTTAGCTGTTCTTACTGTAAACTGGATCTCTACTAGTACTAGCCACCCACTTTGAACATTTTCCTAAACCTGAACATATGTAAAGGACGATCATAATCTGTACTCAACGGAAAAGATTTCCATCTGCCAACGTTTGCTACTCACGATTCAACCATCATCAACCCTAGAGACTGTCAGGGTTCGTTCACGCACACCCCGCAATTCCCAGAGCAATCCACGGCATTACGAGCAAGCCCAGCCATCCTACCGCGATCTCCATCCGTCCCATCGTGACCAAGCAGACGATCGCGGCCGACCACACGAAAGACGCCGCAGCTGCCCCCAACAGAAGCTCCCTCCGGAGCTTAAGCCTCCTCGTCCGCAGCCACAGCCTCGTCACCCGGGACCTGAACCTCCTCCGTTCGTCTTCCATCTCGGTGATCCCTCGCAGAGCCTCGTTGAGCTCGGCGATCTCCCGAGCCAGCCCCATGATCGCGGCCCTCGTCCGTCTGTGCCGAAACTCCGCGTCCCCAACGTTATGGCACATGTCGACGATTCAAACTCCTAAGGAACCCCGAATCTAGGGTTTGAGCACGGCGACCGTGCCGGCCGATTCAACGTCGATTGAGAGGAAGGAAAATGGGGGGAACGTCGGGACGCGGGAAGATCGATCCTCCATTTCTCGCTCTCTGGCGGGACAAACTGACAGGTACGAAAGAATGTTGGGCCCAGGACCAAACCCAAGAATAACCCCAAGACCAGGCCCAATACCAGTACGGACGTTGACAAAGTTGAAATGACAAATGAAACCCATCTTTGAAGTTTTAAGCCCCAGCAGAGGGGAGAGGAATCTAAACTGTTGGTATGTAGTCATTTGGCAAATCTACAAAACAAAAAGGAGGAAAAGGGTCCCGGATCTCGATTCCTATCCATTGAAGAAACGTAGCAGAGTCCACTCATGCACATTGCAGCAGTAGTGAGTAGTACGAGAAGATATCAGTGTAGTCCACTCACTACTGCCCTAGTCTGGAAACAATAAGCAACCCCACTGTGTCCCCCCAACCTCCCATTGACTCTCACTCACGTGACCGTAGCAATGGGATACCACCAACCTCCTTTTTCCAAAGTCTTCCACGCTGTTGACCTCCCTCCTCCCACTCAAATGTAACGTGTGCTCGTGTCAAACGACCCATCAATCGCAATGAGAATAATAATGATCACGGGTGAAGTATTCTTCGGACCCAAAAGCCCAATAACACAACGTAAGGAGGGCCCATCGCAGACAAGGTGATTGTCCTGTGGAGATATTCTGGCGCTGCGAATGTCTTGTCCGTGTCTGTAAGGACGAGAAAGGGAAGGAGCTCCCTTTGCCTACCAAAGTTTTCAGAAGCGTTTGAAAATGACCAGCAATTACAGAGGTCCTCAATGTTCCGATAGAGACACTTCTTATGTTACCCACAACATTACGAAAATCCATCCCCCCCCCAATGAACCTAAACCTAATCGAGTTCATCATAATATTATTTTGTCAGAGAGGTCGAAGTGGGGGCTGGAGATCAGTTCGAGTCTTGCATTGAATTCATAGCGGTCAGTTGAGGACTACCCATGCTTTACTACTCATCTCTGTTTTCTCTGAGACAGGAGGTGTCTGAATAAAAAATACCCAGTTTCAAGAACCTGAAAGAAAATGACACCCCCCACCCTTCCCTTCCTCTTCAAATGACTTCTCCCCGTTATGGGGAAAGTATAGCAGCAAAGTAGATCGGATCGAATCAGATGATGAAGATGAAGATGATGGTTTGATGGCGCCGAGTCCTTTTTGAGTAAAACAACACTGAAAGGAGGAGAAAGCAAACGATGTTCCCGACCAAATACCGCTATATAATTTTTACACAAGATTGTTGTGTTCATGTTTTCCCACCCTTATGTAATCTCTTACCTCCGAGTTACCCCAAATTTAGTTTCAATCTAAGACCTTTCTGTTCTTTTAACTATTCCATTTTTAGTGCCAAGATGAAACAGTGAGCAAAGGCACCTCGTTGAACGACAGGGATATGAACCCGGGTTTCGACTCCACTAGCGAGTACAGCGAGCTGTAGTTGTAATTCCACAGTAGCACACTCGCCTGGCTTATCGAGTAATGGCTCGGCGGCACTGGCTCGAATCCTGCCCCTTCCATCAAGGACTTCCACCTATGTTTGTCCTCCATGCGTTCCCTTCGCTGTCCCGGTTTCTCCGTAGTCCCTACCACCCTCGCGATCCTCTGCCCAAACAATAAACTCTCCACTTGCAGCCTCTCCTCCGAGTCCCTGCCCATGTTAGGGTCCAATGACTTGAAAACTGCGGCGTAGTACGACAATGCGTTCCTGAAGCGGTCTACAAACCCAACCTGGTTTAAGTTGGCCTCATACTCGCCCAGGGTCACGATTTTGGGCCCGAGAGATTTCGCAAGCCTGAGTGCCTGGTCTATTGCATTGGAACTTTCATCGAGCAAGTTGTAAAGCTGGAGCATAAAATTGACGGCCAATTCCTCGCCGGGATCCACGCAAAAGCATGAAGCATCAAGCTCTTCTATCGGGGCCAGGATTGGGTGGAACTCAAAGTTCAAACCCAGCAGCTTGGCGAATTCCGCTAGCCTATTGCCAGTGGCTGTCACTGTGGCCGAAGAGGAGGTCCCTAGCACTGGCGCCGGGATCCCTGATATTCGAATCTGCTCGGGCTTCCCCTTCGAGCGGGTCGCCAGGGCCTGCAATAGAGCAGCCCACTGAACGCCCTGGACAATCCCAAAATCAACAATGTGAATCTTGCTCGCCTTCTCAGTGGCTTCGAGAATTGCTTGGTTCGCTGTCAGGTGAGCAAACTTCGAGTAAGGACAGGCGTCATTGAGCGCCTTATAGGAGTCTGTGAACTCCTCCGGAGAAGTTGGGCGCAGAGTTTGGACCTTTTCCCCCTGCAACGAAAGCAAACGGGTGTGCAGCGCCTTGCAGAAGTAAAAACTGACCCTCTCTATTGGATCCCCATGGTCCGACACGCTCTCTTGAATCCTCTGCAGGGTCTTCGCAGCCAGGCCAGGGTCCAGTTTGCTGACCCGAGCGCATTCCAGCAAAGCCTTCAGCAAGGGCTGTGACAATTGCAGCTCGATTTCAGCTGCTTCAGATGCCGAAGTCGTGACCTTTTCCGACTTGGGCCCCTCTTTCGGCGAAACAGCATTTGTCACAGTCGGTTTAGAGTCCGACGGCAAGGAGAGAGGGGCAGGCGGAGGGGTAGGGGGAGTCCACGTGGCAGGAGGCGGCGTCCATGCAGGGGGCACCCGACCCACGAACGGATCCGATGGGAACAAACCGAAATCCTGCCCGGACTGCAAAGGGCCGGGGTCGGTAGCATCCATGAGGGACTCCACCCACTCGCAGGAGTCGAAGTCTGAAAACCGGAACGAGGACCCAGCAGACACCGAGTCGTGGTCGAAGGGGAAGGGGACAGCGGCAACCGGGTCGTCGGGGGAAGGGGCGGATCCGACAAATAACGGGTCGGGGCAGAAACCAGGGGACGCGGAGGCCGGGGGAGGGGGCCATGCAAAGGGGACGGGGGCGCTGGGTGGATGCACCGGAGGGGGATGATTCGCCATGGGAAGGGATTGATGGAGATGTTCTAGCTGCGGTCGCTGCTGTTGCTGCTGCTGCCGCTGCTGCTGTTGTTTCTGCTGGATGACTTGTTGGGCAATGGCCATGAGGTTGCCGCTGTCGGCGCACATGTACGCCATTTACCCGGGCAGTGTTCCTGTAATAAGGGGGTAGACAGGGAGGCGTTACTCCGTTCTTACATGGGAAGGGCGAGGATTTGCAATGGAAGTGAAGAAGTGGAGGATGAAAGAAGAGGAAGGAGAGGTGAAATAGGAGGTTCGGGCCGGAGAGTCGAAGGAGATAAATAATAATTAAAAATAAAATAAATAGAGAAAAGAGGGGTTACCTCGAACGGACAGTAGGACTAGGAACTGACCCCCCAAACCATAACATAGTAAAAAATTAATCAGATTTAAAGACCACCTTAAAATAAACTAAAGTTAAAAAGTGGTCGCCTTTGATTTGGTGGGCTTTTCGATATAGCCCGTTTTCTTAAGAACTTTGTGGGGCCCAATTCTTTGGGACCCACATAGGATATCAAATGAAGGAAAAATTTGCGGCGAAAATTTGTCATAAACCACGTAAAGTAACAATTAATTAATATAATTTCATCACGTCAAGCATGTATACACGAGACTTACCGAGTATTTATCGACAATATGAATTCCAAAAGCCGGAAAGGATAAATATCATTCGGTGATCCCAAAAACGCGTGAAACATGTTTTCGTAAAGAAATTATCATGTCAATCATCGTTAAAGAAAAAGAAAGCTAAAGAAAGAAAGAAAGGAAAAGAGCCATCCATACTGACGCTCTGTTGTCGCCGCGACTTAAACCAAAAATTTCACGAGTACCACCGAATCACTTTCAAGTTTTATTCCAAAATAACGTTGGTACACGAATAATTTCGCCAAATAATTTCTTGAGTTTGGAAATTCGTCAATTAATCTAACGAAATCGGCCTTATAAAGGCCGACTTCGATCATAAAGGAAGTCGGCCTTTGTAAGACCGATTTCACAATCCTCTAAATAAAGTCAGCTTTACAAAGGCCTTACAAAGCCGACTCCTTCAATAAGTAAAAAACAAAAAATTCGACTTATGCGAGTGGAGGGGACGAAGGCTTTCCCAAATCAAGAGGGTTGGGGTTACTTACACAAAAAATAAAATAGGAAAACTAAAAATTAGAGGGGGTGGGGGTTGGGTCGGGGTGATTGACAGAAAAATAGGAAATAAAAAAAAGCTGGAGGAGGTGACTAACACAACCCGGTCGTGGGGAAACCCAACCCCCCTTGGAAGGCACATTTTTTTTTGTTTAAGTATTGAGAAGTCGGCCTTATAAAGACCGACTTCATGCGGATGGAACGGATGACATGAAGTCGGCCTTTGTAAGGCCGATTTCGCCAGATTAATTGAGGAATTTTTAAACTTACGAAGTTATTTCGCGAATTAATTTGAAAATCAAATTCATATTGGAACAAAAACTCAATCACTTTCATCTGCCACCAAATCAAACAAGAGGAGAACACGTTGGCATGACTCAGCCCGGCGTCCCCAACACACCCCTGATTTGCAAGAATCGATTGTCAAGTAAAACGTGAGATAATCATTACGTTCTCTTCTCTTTGACAGTCGGGGCAACGCAAGGGAATGGGACGATAATTTGGACTTCATGGTCCAAATAAAGATAACCGACCTCCCACTTTACGAGTCATCCATCCATCCATCGTCCATTTGATGAGTGTTCTCTTTTCTTGGTAGTAATTAATCTCCCCCCCCCCACCAATGACGCATGACATCTTGTCCATTCCCATTATACTAATCAACACGTAGCTCGCCCCCTCTAGTTTTCCCTTTTGTTTCTTACCAAGGGTCAGTCAGTCAACCGCACTAACATAACAAGCCAGAACAAGGTCCAAATTTGGTCCATTGAACATGGGGCCACTAAGTAAAGGCACGGGAGCTAAAAATATTTGCCTCTTGCGTGGTAATAGGAAGGGGATAGTGGTCAGATCAAGGTGTCGCCATCTCCCCGGGAAGAAAAAGGAAATATTTCCCATAAACTGAGTATTTTGACCTTGAATTATGCGTTTGATTACATCTTACGGACAAAGATCAAATTTTGGAGCAGGATTAGGACAAACCCCACATCTTGCTTTTCTCAACCAACCCACAAAAAAAAAAGGGAAGAAAACAAGAATCTTTAATAAAAAGTTTCGAGTCACCTTATCGTCTTCTTTTTAACCCTTTTTATCGATCAACCGCCAGTTCGGTTTCCACAAACTTTGGGGAGCAACTTTGGATGAGGAGGGGATTATATCACAATTGAAAGGAGAAAGGGGACAAAGTAGTGGGCTTTTGGTGAGGTTGGGAGGTCTTCACTTGGTCGGAGTTTGATCGCTTTTTCTTCGTTTGTGTTGGGAGGAAGGAAGGGACTCCCTGTTTGGTCCCAAAAGCAAGTGGACAACACTGTACTTTGTCATCGGATATGGTCGGCTCGATAGAATTTTGTCTCGGTGCTTTCCATCCCTCGTTTCAATGCAAAGTGGCATCGATAGGTCAGACACGACAATCATCAGCCAGCCTTCGAATCTAGCGGACAATCATTCCTCTGCCGAGGCATTTGACCCAACGCTGCAAGACGATGGTTCCAGTTTGAAAACTAATGCTTTGATTTCTTTCTTTTTCATCATACATCATTCTCATATTAAGGCCAAGGATTGAGGCGCTGCTGCAATGATCAACTTGAGTACAGGGAAGCACAGGCTCGATAAATTGTCTTTCAACAAAAATTCTTTATCATGAACAGTAAGGCAGTGAGCCCTCACTTTTTTTGCCGCCCATCCCCCCTCTTCCAAGAGGAAATTTATTTGACAGAATGAGTAATTCGCCTTCTCTTCTTGCAGGACTTGATATGCTTTCTAGTACACTCGGGCCTTAGGCGGGAAGGATTCGACCTCGTCATCCAGCGTGTTCATGTGCACGGGTCTGTAGTCCAGCCGGACCTTCTCATTCTCCCAGTACCTGCATATATTTGACAGCAACAGGCGCCGAGTAATCAACATGAGCATCCCGGCATGTGTTGCGCAACGTGGTTTACTTCATAACATAACGCAAACAGGAAAGAACTTACCCTAACGTGTGCTTCATCCATTTCTCATCGTCTCTTTTCTGCACAGGAACAAAGCCTTCTCTTCACAACTAATCTTAAAAAATGGAAGGGAAAATTTTAGCACTGGAACTCGAGAACAGCAAAAACTAACCGTGAAGTCTTCACGAGCATGAGCTCCTCTGCTTTCTTTTCTTGCTTCGGCAGAATGCATGGTGATACATGCATTGATGAGCAAGTTCTCCAACTCCAAGGTCTCGATCAAGTCAGAGTTCCTTTTTTATCCAAGGACAACAAGATCATGCATAAACAGGTTAATCAGAAGCTCAAAGCAAAATCATACCTTTTTAATATGAATCAAAAGACCAAATAATACCAAATTAGACTGCGGTCCTTCAATTTCACATCATGAAAGCTCTCCCATGTTTTATCAATCAATTGACAGCCTGCAAAAGCGGAGCAAGATGATTTCAAAATCAATATGAGGGAACTCGGTTCTATACCTTGCAATTAAGATCGCAGCGGAAATCCATTTATGTGCAGAACAGAGCAATACAACAACTTCCTGGGCTTTAGAGGAAGGCATGGGCATAACAGAATATGAAGCTACCTTCTTCTAACGTCTCCTGCGTACGGAAGACAGCAGCATTGTTTTGCATTGTCCTCTGCATGTTCAATCTAATTTGGGAGGTGGGAAGCGAGCCGTTGGAATTTCTGATTTTGTCCAGCCAAGCAATCGTTTTCTCCCCAGCATCCTTGTCCAGTGGCTTTTGTTTCTCCCCTGCCAATACAAAGCCAGATCAATATTGACACTACTCAGATGGAATGAACCAAACCCTAGCCAACATCGGATACTTGCCTGGCCTTTGGATTTCTGCAACCCTGTTAGAACACGCTCGCCCAAAGACCACAATATCAAGAAGAGAATTGGCACCCAGCCGGTTAGCACCATGGACGGATGCACAGGCAGCCTCTCCAGCAGCCATCAATCCAGGAACTACAGCATCTGGATCATTTCCTTTGATCGTCACGACCTGAAAGGGTAAAGAAGTGGAGCAAACAGCATGAGTCCATTGTTGATGAATAATCTATGCAACCAGACTATTGAAATATGAGGGTGATAGCAACTGGCTACTTTTTAAGGACTGGCAACTGTGAATCAAGAGATGATCCCAACCGTACATGGATACACTCAGTGTTGTTAAGGCGCCTCGCCTTGCTCGCCTAGGCGCTCGGGCCAGGCGAGGCCCCGTCGGTAACATCCTGGATACACTAAACATTTGAATGCAAATTTTTCCCCTCCAAATACATGGGAGTAACATGTGCCCCTACAGTGGAACTTCACCAATTTAAAGTACTCGTTATGAAACTCAATTACACAAATACGCCATCTTCAGGATTGTTTAAAGCACCAGTGTCATGTAAAATTAAACGGATCAATTGAATCCTACTCATTGCTCTCCAACTTACATTGCATAGCAACCTTGTTTTCACAGAAACGCAAAGTAACGGGAAAACCAGAAATCCTTCTGCTTTATCAATCAGAAAACTAACACCGGCACAAATATATTCATGGCTGTAATCAAACTAGAACCAAGATGCAATAAGCCTCCAACTTCCAGCTAAGATATGCTTTACCTCTCCATGGTAATTAGTTGGTATTCCTCCCATGTTATAATGCACTGTAGGCAAGACAGGAATCGGTTCCTTTGTGACATCCACACCAGCAAAAATTGCAGCAGTTTCAGAGATTCCAGGAAGCCTCTCTTTAAGCACTTCTGGAGGCAAGTGATTAAGATGGAGATATATATGATCCTTCAGAGGCCCTGACAAATCATCGACATAAAAATTGGTGAGACAGCCAATCTAAAGAAACAGTTTGAAGTGACATTACCACGAAAGACAAAGATTGATTTCATAGTCATTGATAGAGCGTATTTTAACTCATTTTCTGGAAACTAATAATTAGATAGATCTCCAAAATTTTCTCTTGTAATAGTTCAGGCAAAAGTTAAAAAAAAAACACCATACTTGCTTTCCCACCAAGCAACCATCAAGCCAATGAAGCTACATTTGAACAACGTACCCACACCACGGCCCTCACGTATTTCCATTGTCATTGACCTTGAGACAACATCCCTAGACGCAAGATCCTTGGCCGTAGGAGCATAACGTTCCATAAACCTTTCACCTTCACTATTGCGAAGAATGCCACCTTCGCCACGTGATCCTAGAAAGTGGATTAAGAAACCATAACATGAGCGAGTCCATAAAGAAAGGAGGAAGAAAAAATTTTTCCGAGTAACAAAAGTGCCTCCAATAATGACACAAGCATGCATGGCTAGCCGCTTACCTTCAGTAATGAGGCATCCGGCACCATATATACCAGTAGGGTGAAATTGCACGAACTCCAAATCCTGCATTCAGAAAGAATAGTATGAGATGCAAAGGGTAAACACAACCATGCCAATAAAATTCAAAATCTCTAAAACAAACCTGGAGAGGTAGCCCTGCACGGGCCACCATGGCATTGCCATCTCCAGTGCAAGTATGAGCAGACGTTGCAGAAAAATAAGTTCTTCCATAACCCTGATAAACCAGCAAGTTAAGAAAAGGCGATTCCTACATCTTCTATCCACAACAACTAATAGAATATTGAACATACCCCCGTTGCTAGGATTGTTGAAGCAGCACGGAAACGATGCAAAGTTCCATCCTCCATATTCAGGGCAATAACTCCTTGACAGCTGCCTGAATATTATAATTATAATGAATTTCAAATGCTTAAATATTTCAAAGACAATTTCTATCACAACTAAAGCATAAGAATTTCACACTGGTGCATACATTTATGGACAACTTAGAAGAAATCAAGGGGAATTTGAAGCTGGTGAAATAGCCGGGAAGGAAATGATTGGTACGAAATCCTGGAAAGGAATAAACTAAGACAAGCACTGGAAATTAATCTTACCATCACTATTCATCAATAAATCCAATGCAAAATATTCCACAAAGAATTGTGTATTGTGCTTCATGGCTTGTCCATATAAAGTGTGTAACAATGCATGGCCAGTTCTGTCAGCAGCACATGCGCAACGATAAGCCTGTCCGCCTGCAATAACAACCATGCATAAAGGCGACCGATGTGATATTACCCAAATTCACTTCCATCTCGAGCTTGCCAACCCTTACCTTTACCAAAGTCAAGACTTTGACCCCCAAATGCTCGTTGATAAATCTTTCCATCCTCAGTGCGAGAGAAAGGCAGCCCATAATTCTCCAGCTCAATCACAGCTTTAGGTGCCTCTCTACACATGTATTGAATTGCATCCTGATCACCTGGAATAGAATGAATATCTTTAAAGTAGGTTTTGAAGGGTTCAAATGCATTAACATTCATTTTCCAGATTACGTTGAAATCAATTACAGCAACTACAGGACAGGATACCAGACTGCTAGTAACAGCACAATGAGAAAAAGGAAAAGCTCTTACCCAGCCAATCACTACCCTTCACCGTATCGTACATGTGCCACCTCCAATCATCCTCCGTCATATTACCCAACGCAGCATTAATACCTCCCTGGAAATTTTTCCATTCATAATCAGAAAGCCAAGATGTATGGATATTGGATACCACCAAAAGGGCTAAAATAACATACACTGCAAGGAAAAGGAATTTTAGAAAAGGAAAAAACTCTGTCCCATGAGGAAAACTATATCCAAACAAATGGTGTGGAAGAGAACATGGATGACATGTTCATGAATTTAGAGACTCGTCTTGAGGGAAAAATGATAATAATACGGCATGTAGAACAACTCCAAAATGATCAACGCCTGAGAAATATCTAGTCCTGAAAAGTGAATAGCCTATCTGTCCACACATTTAAAAAAAAATGTCAACCAATTTATAACCAATTGGCTCGGGAGGGGATCTTAAGTATTAGATATCCGTTTGCAACAATTTCCATCACATGGTTAGCAGCTGAGTTGCCAGAAGCTAATTTTCAAGCATGTCCAAACGAGCACTTACAATAGTCACACTCAAAGCCAACTAAACAGTTTTCACAAAAGACCAACCACCTGAGGACATTGACATCTCGACATGGTAAATAAAGAGAAAAAGAAAATGATATGTTACAGGTTGCCTGGATATAAATCAGAGAAATCACATGGGCAAATGATCCAGTCTCTTACCTGAGCAGCAACCGTATGAGAACGGGTCGGGAATAACTTGGTAATGCAAGCGGTATTGAAACCATGTTCGGATAGACCAATCGCTGCTCTTAAACCGGCACCTCCAGCTCCAACGACGACGGCGTCGTAAGTATGGTCAACTATGGTGTACGGGGACTGAAAGAGGAGAAAAGGACAACCACTCAGCCAGTGAGCAAATACAACAGAAGGAACTCGACACAAAGTACAAACATGCTGATTTCCGTAACTTTGATATTGCAGTCGGAAAATTCGAATCAAATTCTGAATATATTTGAGTCCATCAAAAGAGACAACCACCCGATCTCATCACCACCAAGCCGATGAACACAAGAAACTCAACTCGTCACTCGACGTAAAGACACGAAACTCTCCTAAAAAACGCACGTGTTTGCAAGTAATAACAAACCATAAACCCGCAACAGACCGCATTCCTCCTTTGCTCGCAACCTTAAACCCTAAAGCGAGAAACGACGGCGCAGGAAGCCAACAGAACTCACGGAATTGGTGGAGAAGGACTTCTGAGGGGGAGTCCGAGTCCGGAAGGACTGTCCGTAAGCGGATCGGGCGGAAGCCGAGCGTAATCCCCGGGAGATGGACCGCCACATATTCGATCTGATCACCGTAAGCACCCAGGCGAGCGGAGTGGGGATCGTAGGATTGGGATCGCCGGATTCGATAGGAGCTGGAGGTTTACGCAGAGACCGGGGTGCACGGAGGCCGGGGAAATGCGGGAAGGCGTATGCGTATGGAGCTTTTCCAGCTGAAATTATCCCCCAAAGATAGAGACAGAGATAGAGATGCGCTTCTTCTCTTTTCTTTTTTCTACGAAGAAGCTGCTGTGCCTGGGTCTGTTAGGTCACTTCGGGAACCGAGCGAGATTATCTCAGCAGGCGTAATTGGCATTTGATGACGTGATGTCGCTGGCTCAGACATCATCGGAATACGCGGACGATTCCCTGGCCGTATGACTAAAAAGTTTAGGTTAACCCACGTGGCCTTTGTCCTAACCCATCATTTCTTTTCATTTGAACCGGGAAAAGCATGATGGGCTTTGTTGATAAACGAGAGGCCCATCCACTGACGGGCCAAGCTTAAAAGATTTGCCCTGTATCATTTGGGTCCGTAAGATAAAAAACGCATAGTCACATTATCTTCTTCGTCACACATTTATTGGCTCCTTCGTGAACGTTCGAGGTCAAAGATACGCACAGCACAAGTACTTTATTCTACGCAACAGGGGGATGAAACTCGACCCACACATTCCAGTGTATTGAGATATTGACAACACGTAACGAAATGCATTGACTTCCTCTACGCGGCAGGGCGCGGCCCCTTTTGAAGGCATTTTGCTCGAGCGACGGATGCTGTTCGAGTATGATAGGTGGAATTCATTCAATGAGTTTGCTCTTGGTGGTTTCGTTCGAATATTTATGTCCGGACGTGTCGTGTGGTAGCTGGGAATTGAATATCGATTGCCCCCCCTCTCCCCTAAACCCAAAGAAAATCGGGGCTACAAAGTGGAAACATGCCCTCCACATAATTTAAATCCAGAGGATCGGACCCGTCCTTTTAGGTACAGTCGGCGACATTTCGTTGCACGTACGCGAGGGAAAGGCAGGCCGTGCTCATTGGGGCGCGTTCTTGGAGATGTTATACAGGATTTACGGAGAAGTTAAAGTGGAATGACAGTTATGTAAGAAAAGACATGAACCTTCTTCTTCCATTCCTAATAGCAAGTCGCATCCCTTGTTTTATTCGGTTCCAAGTCGAGGAGAGTCGTTTACTTTGAGATCCCGAAAATCTCCACGACAGGGAGAGAAACCTTTTCTAGCATTTATTTTTGGTTCGTGCTGCTAAGTATCCCAACATGCTTCGCCCTCGTGAGGCTCAGACACGACCACCTGTCAACATCCCTCGTGCTTTCTCACGCGATGTTTGTCCGAATGTCCCAACTTCATCCTCCTACTACTCCTCCCGCTGGCCAGTCACCATCCCCCTCGGATTCGATTATGGATTTGGGAAGAAGGTTCGCTTTTTTTTTCCTGTCATATTAAAGTGTGGCGATGGACCCTGATGGGCAATCCCTTGGGGAAGTCGACGAAAGGGTACGCAAAGGCCTGGTCGTTCTCCGCGAGCTCCCAGCTGAAGTTTAGCACCAGGTGGTGGATGAACACCGCCATCTCTAGCTTCGCCAGCTCCGAACCCGCACAAAGCCTCGGCCCACCGCCGAACGGCATGTAGTGGTTGGCCGACGGTGGGGTTGAGGACGACGATCCGCAACCGCTCCCGTTGTTCATGCCCTGTCGCCGACGGGAAAAAAAAAGCAACTCTCAACAGATGGGACGACGGCATACACAACAAAAATAATATAATAATCGTGCATGCACGTGCTGAAAAGAGAGGCCCACGACCCACATGGGCTTTTCTTTGTTTTTTTTGGACCACACGCATGAAAGAAAATCTAATGTAGGGACGACGACTCGATTTATACGATGGCCTCCTATTTCCTATATGAGGGTCGGGTGGGTGCACACCGTGATCGACCACAACGGCCCCATCGCACGAGGTCAATGAGACCCGTCCTTACCCGCTGTCCCCCCACGAGAAGAAAGCGATATGAAATTCCCAAACGACGACCGCGACAAAGAAAAGAAAAGCTGCCGTGGCCGGCGACTTGGGGATTCTGATTTTACGTGTAATTAGTTAGTTTCGGGGTGACAACCTTTGACGATGAAATAAGGGAATGGAGTAGGAGGACACGTGAACGGGCGATGTAGAATGAGATTATAAGAAAAGGCCGCGGATGTGATTTTAGAAAGAAGGAAATTAAATTATTGGAATGTTTGTCATTTAGAGGGAATAATGAGTAGATGTTAGATGTGGACTTTTTGAAATGGCGGCCGCTTAGTTTCTGAAAAATGAAAAAAAAAATAAAGAAATAAAAGATTTTTTGGATGTCGGGGCTACTGGCTTGGCTCTATCGATGGTCTTACCACTAATAGGGGAACTCTAGAAAAAGAAGTAATATTTTGTTTATTTTTCTCTTTTTTTTTGGGGGGGTTTTATTGTCGTTTCCCAGTTAGTAATCCACCGTGTCACTGTCGTGCTTAGGTCCTCCCCACTAAATTCTATTATCTTTTAATAAGATAAACGACAACAAAAACTCATATTATATCATCATACCCCCTCCCACAAATTATTATTATTATTATTATCATAATCTGTTTATGTTATTCTTTTTAAGAAAATTTAGACCACGGGTAGATCGATTGGATTTTTAAAGCCTTACTACTCATTCAGTACTATTGGTTTAAGGAAAAAAAAAAAAGAAAAAAATGATATTTTTGGATAGGAGAGGAAAAAGACCGCACGTGAGTGAGGCCTATGGTTTTGACCTAAAGACAGAACAACCCCACCCCTCCCAAACCCTATTATTACTTAAACTCCAACCCCACTACTTCCCCCCCCGCCCCCTCTGTTTGTTGTTGTTTTTACTACACGCTTTCCCAAAAACTACTGAAGCCAAACGATGAAACGAAAACCTAAGTTTCAGACACTACTGACACAAGGAACACCCCCGCATACAGATTGGATTGGCGGGGGTTGAACGTGCGTGCGCACAATTTTGTCCCCTTCTGTTGCGGTGCTAGTGTTTTTTTTTTTTTTTTTAATTTAAAGACACAGAAAGATAAGACAAGAGGAGAAATGTAAGTTAAAAAAAAAAAAGAGTAAAGGAAAAGAAAAAGACCTGATTGAGGGGAGAAAGCCATCTCCAGGGGTTGAAGGAATTGGGGTGGTCGAAAAGCAGGGGATCCAAATGAACAGCAGCTAACACCGGCAACACTTTCCATCCACATGGAATGTCATACCCTGGCTCCTCGTTGTTTCACCATATCATATCATTTCCATTCCTAAATTGATATAACCAAGTGGTGGTAAAGTAAGCGAGTTGAAGTTACCTTTGTAGGTGATGTCCTTGATGGCCTTCCTGTGGAGGAACCTCACCACGTTCCCGAGCCTCAGTGTCTCGCTAATCACCTTCATCCAACGGCCAACATTTTTTATTATCATTATCATCATCATCATTATTTATTTTAATAAACGATGATCACAGCTAAAATATCCCAAAAAAAAAAAAATTACAGAAGTGTATTACGCATTGAGTGAAGTCCATCTTCTTGTAATCGTCCCAGGTGAGGTGCTCCCCCTGCTTCTCCCTGGCTATCCCCAGATGCTCCTCCTGCACCAATCTCCCCATCAACAAAAAACCACCACTACCCCAATCGTTTTTGCTTAAAACGAGTATGAAAATGTGGGTTTTTTTTTTGTTTGTTTTGCCTTCAACTGGGCGATGGCCGCTGGGCAGCCCTGGAGGAAGTATATGGCCAGGGACAGAGCGACCGATGATGTCTCGTGCCCTGCGAACAGGAGGCTCAGTATCAAGTCCAGTATTTGCTCTGTCGATAGGCTCGAATGCTTCAGCGTCCACCCCAGCAGATCGCGATCCTCCTCCTCCTCTATCTCCATCTTCATCTTCATCCTCTTCTTCCTCTCCTCCATCTTCCTCTCCAGGAACCTCAGTATAGTTGCCCTTGACTGCACCCCCGAATCCATCAGGAGAAAGAGAACAAGCGATGATGAGGGTATGTTTTGGTTTCCAGTTTTACCTTGAGGGCCTTCCGGTAGGCAGTTCCCGGGAGGTTGAGGGGAGCCGACACGACTCCCTTCATGAAGGTGACGTACTCCTTCTTCAGCTGTTCTGTTTCCACCTCCCCTGGATCCAAGCTCATTATGTGCTTCGCCATCAGATCAAATGTGAACTGCATTTGGTGGGGCGATTGGTCGATACCTCAAACATGATCAAGTAAAAAATGAAGAAGAAGAAGAAGAAGAACCCATGTGGAGTAATTAGTCTACCTTCTTCGCTTCATCCTGGGCGGAGAAGGTCAAATTCTCCCTCCACGAGTCGAGCACGAGGAGGGTGTTCCTCTCGACTTCCCAGAGCAGATGCGACCGGAGCCGGCCGTGGCTCAGGAAGTTGAGCGAGATGGTCCTCATGTCCCTGTGCATGTCTCCAACGAGGACCAGCATCGACCATTTGCCGAGTATACCCCCTATGCTTCTCGGGTAGCTACACTCGAACAGCCGCCCCTCGTTCTGGAAGATAAACTTGTTAAGCCCCGCATCCGCCGACACTATTGCCGGCCCGCCGAACAGGTTCGACTTGTATATCTTCCCGTACCTAAGAAGACACGCAACAAGAAACCGATCAATCCATGGACGACGAATACAAGCAAGGCAGGGCAGGGCGTGTCCATGCTACCACCTCGAGATGTGCTGATCCATGAAGTCGCCAACAGTGGTGGCAGGGTAAGGCCTGAGGTAGCCAATGGTCTCGCCGAGGAACGGCCAGCCCATGTCCCCAGGGGGTAGGTTGAGCTTCCTGGAGGGGGAGCGGCGGCGAAAGCAACGCCTCAAGACGAGGGATGCGAGGAGGCAGAGGAGGAGGGAGACGAGGAGGTCGGATTCAGACATGGATGGAATGAATTGTTGTTGTTAGTCCCTTCCTTTGGTCTGCCTTAGCGGTTGGTAGGGAAAGGAGAGGGAAAATTAAAACAGAGAAAAAGAACGAATTGAATGTAACAAAAATTCAGCCCCCCTGCTGGTCCACGAGAGACATTTTTATATACGCACACACATATCACCACCTCTTCTCCACTGCTCCATTAAAATACTTATCCAAAAAACTAAATACAACATAAGATTGATACTTGGACAAAAGCACGCCATGGCGTGTCCGAAGATGAAAATCAAGTAGAAAGAAAAGGAAGTGGAGGTGGGGGAGACTGCATTTATCCGCTCTCCGATTGTTTTAAGTGTCTGGAATCATGGGAACCCCATCGCCCACACGTGAGTTTTTTTTTTATTCTAATTACAGTTGAAAGAACAAATTTATGCACGAGCAGTCCTTTTGACCGGCATTTTACATCGAAATAGTCCACTCACACGTGCGCACGCGACACACCGACGGAAAAACAAACGACGCATAAAGATCAGACAAACAACACGTCACGTGATTTAGTTCCGAGATGGGATGATCCCTTCTCTGGAAGAAAGAAACAGGGTTTTGTGCTGTCCATCACTTTGGATCCAAACATCGGAGGATTAGAGATTTGTTAGAAAGAACGAACCGGGCAACGAAAGTTCCCCCCCCCCCCCGCCGATCAGATCCGCAGTGGAACGACGCCACGAGCTTTCAGCAGCGCTACTTGGAGCGGAACAAATGGCTTATTTTCTATGCACAATTAACTCGATCCTCCTTGCATTTGTATGCACCTTTGTATGCAAAAGTTCCCTACTTTCCCATTTTGGATAAATTGTTGATCTTTTGTATGATAGACTATAATTATCTTTCAATAATATAAATTCCACGTGTCCTAAAGTTTCTATTAATTCACAAGCAGATTTGGAAACTTATGGTCCTTATCAAAACCCGCCGTTCAAAAGATAAAAGAGAGAAGGAAGATGGAAACACTAAAAAGAAAAAAAAAACTAATAAAAAATGTTCTGGTTAATTTTCATGGAGGGGTGGACTGACTGACTATTCCTTATATCCATCCTCCTTATTGTATGTGAAAGACGGGGCAGCCACTCGTGCGGGTGGCCAACAATCCAATGATTGCAAAAACATTAACCTTTTTTCTTCTCTTTTGTTAATCTTCCTCCCACAACCACCCACCCTCCTACCTCTCCCTCTTAGTCGACTCTGAAGCTCCTACTACACGTGTGGGCTTCGTTTTTGGGGTTTCGGATATTGACAAGACGCGGCACGATTCACAGATGGGGTCAGATATCAGGATTGGAAATAATAGAGACTTTAAATAGTTATGAGCAAATGGTATTTATTTATTGCCCACCAACCACCTAAACCCCAATGTTTGGCTTTTCTCTCTTTTTCCTCGGTTTTTGGTTAGACCCGGATTTTATCTGTCCAAACCCAATAATAAAATCAAATGACAAAAAAGGACTTCTTTACGATAGAAAATGGGAAATAAATTAAAAGAAAAAAGCAAAATAAAAGAGATGAACAGGGTAGGGAAGAAGTCAAAGGCAGGATCTTTCGATAGGACAGACAGACTTTTTCTTTTCTTTTTTTTTTGGGGGGGTGGGGGGGGGGGGGGGGGGGGGGGGGTTATTTTCATTACTCCCAACAACAGCTGCCACGGAATGGGGGTGGGGGTAAGAATTTGATATAAATGTCACGTCCTCCCCCCTCGAGAGATAAATAACTTACCAAATAAAAATGGGGGTGATGCTTAATTTGGGAGCTTAATTAATGAATGGTGCGATAAAAGGCGATGGGAAAAGGGAAATGCCGACATTCTTCAGTAAATGAGTACGTAACAAAGAATACAAACACGTGCCAAATGAAGAGGATTGTTACTCGATGATAACGTTATTGGGTAACAAAAGTTCGGAAACTGACCTCCTTATTATGAGTCTGAGTCTGTGTCATTACACCCATGCGCTGCTCCGTAACATGTCCCCATCATCCATCTAATCTCGACGTTTCTCTTCCCCGACCATCTATCTCGTTTGTACGGTTTGTCCCTTTCTTGTTTTAAAAAAATGTTTTCGTGGGTGGGGAGGCGAGGGGGACAACTCGTCCGATCCTTCTATAGGATGAAACAGTGGCTTTGACTCACAAAAAAACCTCCACCATCCCAAAAAAATGCAACAAACCGACTAAATTTATTACCCGAGGTCAATAAATGCTGAGATACTGAATTATTATTTGGTCAAAAGGGTGGGGAGATGGGGAGGTGAACTGAGTGTGCGACGTGATCTTGGCCTGAAGATGGGAATTTTTCTAAGGCCTTGTTATTTTTCCTTGTCACAGGGTAAAAACCAGAGAGAGGTAGAAGTTTGGGAAAAAAGGATAAATGAACCAATGAATGTTATGCCTCCAGTGATTGCAGACCAACATTATGTTGTCTCCTCCTTGCCCTCGTGACACGCGTTCGGACATTTTCTTTTTACCCTTTCTGTCGCCATTAGATATTGTGTCGGGTTTCGGGCGATAAGGTGGAGTAGAAGGGGGGGGGGGGGGGAACTTTTATCAATCTCCTTTTCCTCCTACGAGTTTGGCTTTGTGATCGTGTGTAATAATGTCTTAGACAAAGAGTTATATGAATCACGTGTTTTTTGTAATTAAAGGTTTTGATTACACGTCCCCACGCTTTGTTCAAAATCTTTACATAAGCACTGACTTACATAACAAAAGTCAGAAAAAAATGTCATTCAGGCTAAATCAAAGGTTCAGGCTTTTAAATCCTTTACGTTTTGGAGGACTCCTCCTACGAGCCAAAAAAAGAAAAAAAGAAAACCAAGTTGTTGTGGGGGGGAGGTGTGTAATAATTTATACCGCATGACAAAAAACCTAAGTGTCGAGGAGTTGTTTGGTGTGGCGACAACTTCGGCTTTGGAACCCTTTTCGTTTGCCTGCATGCGCGTTCGATATTCTTCTCGATTGATTTGTTTTTTGTCCCACTAAAGTTTAGGAAAGAAAATGTTGGTTCAGAGTCAGACCCCTCTAAGCATAATACAGGTATTAAGGAAAATATATGTAAAAATAAAGGGAGAAGAACAATGATGAGAAGCCTCCCAAATCATTGCTCACGCTCGGCTGGGATCGAAACCCCCCCACTCTCTTTGGTTTTCGATGTTCATGAATAAAAAGGGAGGATTTCTTGCAGACACCCAATGATGGCATGGCATCCTTCGGCCCCAACACATTCCATCTTTGACCACTCCCTCTATAATTTAAAAAAAAAAAACAAATTTTACAAGTAAATTTAATTGCAGGAGTGAGGGGAGGGAGGGGATATTCTAATTTCGGATCCCTTCCCTATTGGAATCGGGCTAAAATGTTCAACGTACCACCTAAAGTTTTGATGCTTTGGTCATCCATGATTAGAATCCAGGACAAGAGCTTGGCTACAGCTAATACGGTCGACGCCGGACACTCAGACACCCGACCCCATCTCCCTCTCCCTCAATTCACGCATCCCGACAAAAGGAGTTCCCGTGCACTGTTGTTACAAGACTTAAGGGCGTTGTTGGGTTCATTATTATGACGACGACGACGCTAAACTAACTCTTCATACTGCCACCAGCTTCAATTATGAAATCTAACTTGAGATCTCTCGATGCACCAGAGGGCTTCGGCCTCCGTTTTCCCTTGGTCAGCAGATTCTTCTTCTTCTTGTGTCGTCTCGTAAGGAAGGGGATCGTCCACATCAGGGAACAGGTCATCCGCATTGAGGGAGCACACTGTGGATGGCCGGAAGAACTTTCAAGAGAAGCATCCCATCAGGAATCAAACATGATAATTACAGTTCCATCAAAAGTCATGATAAATCAGGGCGGGCAAACCATAAATGTTTCTCTTTAACTGCAATTCGTGGGCATAACACAGGGATGATGTCAAGTACCAAGAAATAGAAAAAGAAAGATGCCACGTTCTAATCAATGATGCGAGTTAGTGTCTCTCACCATGGCTACGTCCTCCTCTTCGTTTTTTTCATGGTGGCTGATTACAGCCCGCAGAAGCCTGAAAAAGAAGAAAAGGCAAAATGTTTCATTGTCTGATAGTGGCAGAAGCATCATTAGCCGAGAATTTCGGCACTTTTTGAAAGTCCTAATTGTCCCCCCACCTCCCTCTCGTCTTAATGGCTCCCAAGTATTGAGAAAGAAACAGAAAGATCCCAACAACCATCCACATGATGCCCTGGTAGGGGACGATTTTAACTTCATTTCCTAGAAAAACTACAGAAGGAAAAAGCTAAGAATTTTCGGCCACTTCGGCCCTACAATGATCATTGCTAGGTTTGAAGACGCAACACGCACAAGACAACTAGGCTATTTTCCCTGTCCTATATACTGGATGTGAAAACAATAGAGCCTATACAGAAAAAAGGATAAGGATGCGACAGCTTTTTAACTTTGCTTTAGATTAAATCCTGTTTGTCTAACCATGCAGAAAGATTTCAAGGAAAAACAACTTGGAATGCTGCTCTTTCCAGGACAGCCTGATAAAGTATGTTCCCTGAAAATACTACAGTGCATCATACCATGCCTTTTGCCTTTTCCAGAAATCAATTGGAAGATTAAGGCACTATATAATGTTACCCCAACGATATCCCAGGAGGGTGCTCTGCATTTCATTCCCCACTACTCCTAGGCTTTCAAGACATTAATTTAATAAAAATCTCATCCCCATGAGAAGATCAGGCCAGATTAAAGTGGTCTTTATCTAAATGGAAGTATCATATAAAAATGAAATCACTTTCTTTGATATCATGAAATAAAATAAAAATAAAAAATGAAAATTCACAGCAACTGAACGTTGTCTAACAGCACTTCAGCCTACTTGCAGAAATTGCCAAAATGGAGCCAGGCCATTGGATGGAAGTAGGTAACCGATTTTTGTCAGATCTAAACCGAAAATACCATTGCCTTTCCTCGAATGATGCTGGCTATACTATAGATAACTGTCTACATTTATCAAGTAATAAAGTTCTATGGTCCCGTTAATACAAGAACATGGAAAGAATAATCATACCAGGAAAGCTGGAAGACAATTCCATATTGCAATCATGCTCATGGGGATCCAAACCAAGACATTACAATCCAGCTAAAACCAGGCTGCCTCCACCAGTATCACATTCACATGCATAAGAGACAGACATGTTAAACTAAAAGACGGTTCCAGCACTGGCGAGGAAGCATCACCTTGACTTCTTGTAATCTAAAATCCGACGGGATAGTTAACCGATTTAATTCAGCGATTCAAGAATTCCAATTTCTATCCTGTACCATGCTACAGACTTAACGTATTGAAAAGCCAGATAGTCCTCTTGTTTGAACTCGGTGAAAGAAAGGTGCCATAAATTCATTAATAGAAAACCCTCGTGAGCTGCAAATTGGAGCAAATCTGCATGCTAATGGGGCAAGTATGTTTCTCATTGTGGTTCACCATGTCGTGGAACAATATGACCATGGCACGTTGCCCCACCTTTTCTATCTATCTTTAGAAGTAGGGCGAGAGAAACCAATAGAACAAGGGTTAGCTCAATTTGCGAATGACCGAGGACTCTTTAGTCTTACTTGGCAAGAGCAGCTAAGAGAGGTTCCTTGGCTTTATTTGGACAGCAGGCCGGGGAGAAGTGCTATTAGGTTTCAAAAGAAGCCCACACATCAAAATTCAGAATACCATTTTCATTCAGAATTGCCCCATGTGGTAAATTCAGTCAACCCAGTTCACGAAAAGTAACTCTGAGGTTTCCATTATCTATAGTTTATCCAGTCTACCCCTTCCATAAAACCATTCAAATTTGCATCTATCAATGGGACCACCAACATAACAGAAGTTCATAACTAGCTGCATGAAGCTCTTAATTTGATTACATAGCATGATAGTCCTTGATCATGTCCACTGCTAACAGTCATGTATAGGCAAAATGAAGCATCAGGTAAAAATGCACCAACTCAACTGAGCAGCCATTATCTACTTCGCCAGCCAGATACAGACTTTGGAACGAGTGATATAGCATTCGAGGCAGCCTCTAATCTGCATAAATATGGAAGTGCAATCAGTTGACAATACTATTCCAATCAATTTAAAATTCAGTCCCAAGTTTTCCCACTGTAAGAAAAGCAAACACAGAAGGAGTAAAATACTTTGATATTTCTTCCACGGCTCTCATGATTTCAGCAGAATTAACTTCAAGCACCTGCCCGCCAAATATCATCTCGTCTATTATTGTTTGCATCTGCAACGACACTGAATATGAATCAGATACGGATAACAGTAGATAACTTTAAAAATAGGCCAATCATTTTATTGAGAAGAGCTACTGTTTAAGATAGTGGTGTCCAGACAATTGATGTAGCAAGATATCACAGTATAATGATAAAAGGAGGCTTAGTTATTTTTTACCAAAATAATAAAATCAATTTATATTATTAGGTCATATTAACAGGTAGAAAGAAATCGGCAACCAATGGCAAATTACACAACAACCAAGTGTTGTGAGCAAAATATTATGTCGGGTCTGAATTTACAAAAGGAGACACAAAAAGAAAATAAGTACAAAATAATAGTTGAAACCATTAACTAACCTTTTCATAGTTAAAAACAATATCAAGTTCGCAGACGTTCTTGAAGCATTTGTCCAGTGTTTCCACAAAAACTGAAGAAAAGAAAGTCGAGAGAAAAGAATAATCCCGGTAAACATCCCTTGGAAAATAGTTGCATGTGCTAGGTAGACAAAAGCATGAAGGACCTAAAAATTACTTTACTCGTAAGAAGTAGGGATAGCATGTACTACCGTAATGTTACATTGTAATCTCTAGCAAATGAAAACCAAAATACTATAATCACATTTGGAAAAGAAGAGCTGAAGCTTATCGGTTGCCAAGTAGCGATGGACATCTCATCAGAGATATGACATAATCAGATGAAAATTTCAACTGGATCATGAAACCATGAAATACTTGGTGGAGCTTAGAATCGATGACAGGGCATACAATCGCGTACCTTGAATTAAGTCAAGCATTGCGAGCTCATTCTCTGAGCTATCGAACACAAAGACAAAGTACAGAGTGGCAAAATGCTTGTAGACAAGATGACTATCCTGAATAACGACATCACCTAGTCAGGGAACATTTCCAAAGAATGAATCATCCCGACCAAAGACTCGGAAACTTTTACACGCTCAAAGAAGATATTATACCAAATCAAATCTAATAAATCAGATCTAAGACAAAGCAACCCATAAACACTCTTACCGGTCCGAAAATTGAATCCGCCTCCATGAAGTTGCTCACATTCTCCGCTCTGCAACTTAACACTGCTCAAACAAATTCAATCGCACAACAGGTAATTAAAAAAAATAAACAGCATGAGAAACAAAGGACAAGAAATTACCGGAGAACACTTTCCTGACCAGCTCCCGCTGCCTGTCAACGGTCTAGGAACAAAAATCCAGATACAAAACTTATAATGACCAGATATTAAAAACTGCCTCGGCGACTGAATCATCGACGCGAGCGAGCGAGCTAGCCAGAGGGATAAGAAACAGGCCTGATGCTCGTAGAATTTCGCGAGACGAGGCTTGCCCTGAGTATTGATCACCATCACAGCCTTGATCATCTCCTCCTCCTCCGCAAGCGGCCGCAACCGCCGACCTCCGATCGTCCTGTTCGGTGGGGCGGATCAAAACGCCGGACCTGACGGAAGGTTTCTTTCCCCTTCCTTCCGAGAGTCCGACCCAATGTTGGGCTTTTTAATCAACGGGCCGAAGGTGCAGGCCCATAATACTAGTAGACTGGTCATTGTCCGAAGCCCACCACAACTAGCAAATAACGATAGACAATCGGGCAATGTCTCATTGAACCAGAAGCATTCTAGCATTAAAACACTCTTACTGGTCCGGGATAAAAACTAAGGAGAAGCAGCCGGCCATCCCTTTCACAGCAAAATGCACAAAATTAAGCTCCCTCCCACAGTTCCAACCCCGTGAAGAAAGATACACAAAAACGACGGAGCCAGGATTGTTCTAGGTGAATGGAATCCCTCTCGGGTGGCTTCTTCTACATAAACCCGAATTCACCTCAACTAAAGTTGTTTAATAATAGAATCACCGATGCGAGTGGAAGTCACCTCGAATCAAAAAGCGAACTGCATCCAGGTTACTCTCCGTGGAAGTTTTCTAACTGTTGAGGGTAGACAACACACCTCCGCTGACGGTGTACACGACTTCCCACCCAGGCCCCTTGGAAGGAACATCATTAACAGGCCTGTCACCAGACTTTTCAGCATCGTCGGGCTGGGGACCAACCAAGAGATCACCGCGGTCAAGGATCCGATCAAGATCTTCGTCGCTGATATCTGTTTGAATCATCCTGTCCTCGGCGGTCTCGTCATCCCGAAGTAGCGCCAGAACATCCTCTTCCTGTTTCATTGTTGATTTGCATTACGTCAAGTCAAAAACAAAAAAAAAATGATACTGCAAAGGACAACCCCATAGAATTCTTGTTGGCAAACCTCCAGAATCTCAGGCTTGTTCCTTTCTTGATGAAACTCGCCTTTGCCGATGACAACATGCTCCAGCTTCAACTTACTGAAAGCTCTCTTAAGAATACGCCCCTGTTCAACATCACTGCTTATAAACTGCTGTGCCATGGAACAACTTTAGATAACAAAGATAGCTGACTGACCTCAATAGATTGGGCCGTTGCAAGCCGGTAAACATGAACAGGCTTGGTTTGGCCAATCCTGTGACATCTGTCCATGGCCTGCAGATCCATTTGTGGATTCTGGCAAGCAAATAAAGTATAAAACCCCAAAATCAGAAAAATTGACTGTCTTTTACCCTGTCAAAAGGATGGCTGAGAAACTAATAGAAGCAATAAACGGGATATTACCCAGTCGCTATCATACAAAATGCATGTGTCAGCAGCTGTAAGGTTAATGCCCAATCCCCCAGCTCTTGTACTGAGGAGGAATATGCGGTAGTTACTATTTACATCATTGAATTCCTGAATCTGCATATACAGCAAATTCATCATTGTAAGATTGCCATTCTGGTAATTGAGCACTAAAAACCATCAGTCATTCAAATAACCTGTCTTCTCCTTTCATCCAGCTTAACATTGCCATCAATACGACATACTTCATATCCTTTCTCGCTAAAGTAGTAATCCATTATATCTAAAATCCTTGTCCACTGGCTGAAGATAAGAACCTAAAAACAGAAAGAGTAGAGTGTTTGGGGGTTCATTTGATAAGCACCCACAGTGCAGAAAAGCAAAGGAAATCCGTAGCTCAAATATAAACTACATAAATGAACAAGCATACAGCATACTTTATGCCCGAGCGCAAAGAGCTTAGACAACAATCTGTCGAGCAAACGGAATTTTCCACACTGTGCGACAATTTGTTCAATGGGCGGATAGAAGTCTGCCACAGAGAAAATAAACCGGTGAAATGGTGCAGAGAGGATAAATTTCCAGAAATTCCTGAAAGAAAATTGGTATACATGATCCATCATAGGCCGATTCCAAAAGGTCAGGATGGTTGCAATTCTTCCGGAGTTGTACCATTAAGTTATTGAGTTTTCCTTTCATACGTCCTAGTCCTGCAAAACCTCGTCGAATTAGCAGTGCACTTTGGCTAGCTAAAGAAAGAAAGTTTCGGTTTATTGAAATCATGCATTGCATTTTAGTAAAAAATAAGACATATTGGCCAGTGAAATCTATGAAGGACGTGATTGAACCCCGAAATCAACAGCATAATGCACAAAAAAGACCAGGCATAGAAAATAATTCATTGGACCTAAATTTGATCGCATCGAAAAGATGAGTATGGTACTGCCATTCAGCAGCCAAAACGAAAATGAGAGGGATGAAACCCAACCATGGGGGTCAGGACTGCTTCAGGTCACCGTAAAAGCACTAGAAATGCAGAATAATAAAATAAGGTAGCTAAGTCAACATAAGTTCCTTTCCTTTCCAAACCTCTTAGCAACACTAATAGATTGATACAGACATGACCAGATTAGTTTATTAACAAAATGCCCGATCTTTACTTCTACCTTTGGTAGAGACCAAGCATTTTATCATCAATTCTTTGAGGGTCTAAAACAGGAAATCAATTAAGAGGCTATTCATTTTGCTATGGAAAAATTCTCAACAGGTTTTTCATTCATCATGTACAATCACATCATCCACCTGCAGCAACATTTGCAGTTCTATTCCATATCTATTAAAACATGATAAGCATCAACACAAGCTTCAATAGGCATCACCTGCATGGCTTTCCAGTAGGTGATTCTCCAAGGTTCTATTAACTAAATGTTCTTGAAAATTCTTCTGATGTTCGGTCATGGTTGCATATAAAATTATTTCCTTTTTGCGAGGAAGCATCTGCTCAACATCTGACTTCATGCGCCGAAGAAGGAAAGGTCGAAGGATTGCATGAAGTTTTACCACCATCTAAAAGGGATTGAGGATGGTGTAAAAGTATAATTTAAACCACAACTAAATGTAATCACATAGTTCTAAAAAATGTTTTTACTTGTGCTCGTCTCTTATCCTCAGTTTCCCCATTGTTGGATTTTCCTGATAGATCAAACCTGTAAAATAGTAACTACAATAATTGTGAAAACTGTGGAAAATGCCAGCAAGAACAAAGACCAAACAAAAACTTCCCCCAAATTTTACATCAGTAGAAGACAAACATCAATGAGTATGCAAAAGATGCCAGACCACATTACCCAATGAATAACAACTTCATGCCCAAGGTGACAACAAGAGAAAGAATAATAGAGGCTCTGATTCATCATAGCAGAAAGTGAATATATATACATATATCATTTTCTTTACTATAATAATGATTTCTTCAAAAGGACAAATATGAGATATTTCCTCAATTAGAAAGCCATTAGACAACAACAAATTTAGAAGCAACTATCATGATGGTGCCACATGTTAATGGAAGCTCTTTATAATTCTAAAGTTACCAGGACTCAAATTCCGCATGGGACGAGAAAATATCCGGCAAAATGAAATTCAACAATGACCACAGCTCGGCTAGATTATTCTGAAGAGGTGTTCCAGTCAATAAAAGCTTGTTTTCTGCACTCAAGTGCTTCAATTCCTTGATCAGTTTGCACTGGAAGTTTTTCAACCGATGCCCCTGATATATAAGAAAGAGATAAGGTGGAAAATGATCAGGCAGATAATTCTAATTCAGTTAACCAGATGAAAAATGTAACTTCTGAAAAGGACAAGGATGAAATT
Source organism: Melastoma dodecandrum (assembly GCA_029817715.1). Lineage (NCBI taxonomy): Eukaryota > Viridiplantae > Streptophyta > Magnoliopsida > Myrtales > Melastomataceae > Melastoma > Melastoma dodecandrum. Next base: position 1,508,431 of record JARUPY010000271.1, read on the forward strand.
TTTCACCTCATCAACAACAATGTATTTCCAATTGTAATGTCTCAACTTTCTGCGAGCATCATTTAAAGCAACCTCATAGGAAGTTATTATAATCGGAAATTTTGGTCCTACTGATCTGGGCATATGCTTCCGTATAAGATCATCCCTTTGCTTCTTATCACCATGGTATATGATTGCATTGACAGAGGGAACAAATCTAAAAAGGATAATATCAGCAGCATATGTTATAAGTAGTTAATGATTATTCCTAGATGAGAAGTATAATCATTACCGTTGAATCTCATTTACCCAATTGGATAATGTTGAGAGAGGAGCAATCACTAGATAGGGCCCATCCAAACCCTTCCCTTTTAAATGGGCAAGAAAGCCAATGGTCTGAATGGTCTTTCCAAGCCCCATTTGATCAGCAAGGATCCCATTCAATCCATTTTGCCACAATGAGATCAACCATTTTACTCCTTTCAACTGATAAGACTTTAGCTTTCCACCAGTCAACAATGGGACAAGCTCTTTCTGCTCCTGTTCAATCCTTTCCTCCTCAGTCAAGTTCGCATCCTTGGTATTTGCATTCTCTTTAGATCTTGTCAACATGGCAGCAACAGCTGTCTTGGCCTTTCTCTAACCAAAGAATCCAAATGAAGAAACTAGTGAGAAATTCAACCAGAAGACTTTTTAATTAATAATAGGCCTCTCTCATCCCATGTAAATCTTATATCGCAATGATCAGCTGTCACATGCAAACTGCATTTCTTCAGAGTATACAAAAAGTTATGTTCCAGAGTTTAACAGTATCAAGTATCTATACCTATGAAAGACGTAATAAGCACAAAAAGCTAGAACCATGCCAAAAAAAAGTCAACGGTGCCAAAAAAAGGCTCACATTATTGTACTTAGGAGCAGCTTTCCTCTTCCGACCTCGACCTTTTGTCGGCTCAGTGTCATTGTTCTCCTGTTCAACTCCATTCTGCAAGCATAGTTGAAATAAGATATCATCACAGCAGGAAATTCTGCCATAAAAGAAATTCTACAGGAAAATAACATACGAAGGTAATGTCTTCCATTTTCTCTAACAGAAACTCTGTGTAAAGCTTAGTTTGTGACAGAAGCTCATCCAGCTTAGTAAACTGGCTATCATCCAGTTCGGCATCCTTCTCAGGCTCATTCAGTCTTTCAGCATCCTCCACTTTCACCCGGGCACCCAACAACCTCGCCTCCTCTTCGGCCATGCTCTCGGAAAAAAGACAGGAATCTCCATTCTTGGCATCCAGAATGACATCTTCCCCCAGCTTATTAGCTAACTTCTCCGAACAATCAGCCTTCAGAAACACCAAACAGTTTTCATTAACGAATTGAGAACGACAAGTTTCAAACTCAACCCAGAAACCTCAGATATCAAAAGAATCAGTCTCCACAAAACACAGGCGATAAAAAAGCCTCTACATTTCCTACTGCGGTGTAAGACAAAACGCACGGAATGATCACATGAACAACAGCAAACAACCAAAAAAAAAAAATTAACCGCAACCGTAGAAACGAGACAGGGGGGGCCAGAAGAGGTAACCGTACGTCGTCCGCGAGAACCGAAGTCGGGGAATCCGCCGACTTCTCCAGTTTCACCTCTTCCTGATCCATCAGAACCCTAGAGAAAGGGGAAAACTCACTCCCAACGGCGTCTACCAAGACACGGACACTGAACAGAAAACCCACAAGGATAGCAGGAAATAAACAGGAGGAGACGAAATGGTTGGCGACGGAAACCCGCAACGCTTCGACGGCGGAAGATGGAACGTCGCTGAAGCGGAAAGCGAGCCAGCGAAAAAAGACGACCTTTAAATTGTTCGGCGAGGGGGATGGGTTCTGGGCGGGAAAGTCGTGTTAAAACAATTACCCCCGGGGGTTGTGGTTATTTACGGTCGGAACCCCTGTCCGGAGGAAATGTGTTTGTTTGAGCTGAGTTTGACCGGACCAACGCGTCGGATTTTCTCATTTCATTGTTCGGTTTTTTGGGATACAAAGTAAAAAACATTTGAGATGGGGGTAACCGCCTGATGTAAATATGTACACGTGATACAAAGGAAAATATGCCCAATAATAATAATAATTATTCAAAACGTGACATCAAAATGTTCAGGTGTTCTGCCGCCACATGCAAGAAACTACATGTATTTACGTACACAGTACGTAACGACTTGAGTTTCTTTCTAATATTTTGATTTTACGTAGAGAAAGATGTATGGGATTTCATTAAGCGTTGAGGATGACCGAGAAGACGAAACCACTCACCTGAATACAAGCCAAGCGGGGCGCGGCTAATAATCCTCCACAGACACCGGCGGGCACGGCTTTCGTACATCAACCAGGTTGTTGATGTAAGGCAGATACCTCACGTGATCACCGTTCACTGCCCAGTGGTCGAGAACACAACTCGTCTTTTCTTTCAAGTCATATGCCATCAGCCGCCTGCCGAGAAGCAACAGCAGGATGTTGTCGTTGGCCAAACCCAGGAAATGGAAGGGCTCCGCCGCCGCAGATTCTACACGGTTTATGTGGAGTTGAACGGTGGCCTTCAACCTCATGTCCAAATCCCCATAAATTAGAATGTAACGGTTGCCCGATCCATCCTCCCTTGGCTCGAGATAACACAATTCTCCACCAAGTTTCGCTAAAGCGCAGGAAGGACCAAAACCCACTGGCAGCTTCATTATCCCAAACTCCTCATTCCTCACGTCAAACATGAGTACGAAACCCGAGTCAACCATCCAATAGACACAACTTTCCCTATAGAAGCTGTTGCCAACCAAGTTCCCGTCTTGAAGCTCCGGGCACACGTCCGTGATGTGCCTCCACGAGTCCGTCCTCGAGGAGTAAATCTCAAAAACAATGAACTCTGAATCTGGTTGAGGAATCACACAGACAATCTGGAAGTTTGCTCTGAAATTGAACACGCCAACATCCAGAACGAGGCCAACGGCTGTTTTGGACACGTGATGGAAGTTTGGATTCGGGAGTCTCCATTGTTTCTTGGTCACAGGGTTGCATACATAGTAGCAGCTTGTTTCTAGCCCGCGGCAGCAAAGCAAGCCGTTGTGACTGGCTAGAATGATTACTTGTTCGGGTAGAAACCTGAGAGAGGTGTCCGGAACCCCATGCGCACGCCTGTTGAGCCCTGTGAACGAAGTCTTGCCGTAGGGTAAGCTGGTGAAGACTCCTGAGATACCTTGAAATTCCAGAGCCTGCCTGTGAGCAAAGAAGGGATTGGCAATCCACTTATCCCACGCTTTGCACACTGCTCTGAAGCGGCAAAGAGATTTTGCCGGGAGGAAAGGAAGGACGCGGTCTTTCACGATGTCTTGTAACGTTGGCGCAGGTGGTCGATCCTTGTGGATAACGACATCTCTAAGGCCTCTTTTTCTCTCGAGAGAAAAAAATTCGGAAATAAAGTCTTCCAGCTGAAAGTCCAAAAGAAACATAGAGAAGCTGAATAAAGTCAACAATCTGAAGAACACAAATGAATCTCCTCTAACTAAAGATAGAGATTAATCACACCATGTCTGCATCATCCATATCTGAACCTGAAGACGAATAACCCGGTACGAATGAAGCAGGCAAATCATGAGTAGGAAGAACGTCCCTTTCAGGCTTCAGGAAATCATCAACAATGTCCCACGAGTCATCAGAATCAATAAAAAAATAACCATCTTCGATAGCCGTAGTGTCAGCCATTGTCCTGCAATCACAGTGAAAGGGCCTTGATAAGAAAATATTCATATCACGGGACAACTCATCCAAATAGGCTAAAAGAAAAACCTAAATCTGGAATGATTTCCCCGTATTGCTTTGAGGTTCTGCGCCTAAAAGATTATAACAAATTCGACAACAGAAGTAGGCATCACGGAATAGGCTCAAGGACGTCCACTGCACAAGATATCACCTGATGATCCCAGCATCAGCAGTAGATTATCAATCATTAGAAAAAGCACAGAATTCACAAATTGTTCGTCCCGTAATTGCAAGCCTGGCCAAGGCGATTCCCTCGAGTCAGAAAATATCTCTCTCATGGTCGAGAATCTCGTCTTCATCCAAAATCGTGAGCAAAAGAAAAAGGAAACCTCATGCTACACAGCACAGAAATAACTCCCACAACAGAGGACAACCAGCAGACTACAGACGGCGGAGACAAATCCCTATCTCCCGCAAGAATCAGAGAATCAAGTACTCGAAAACAGTTCAGGAAAAGAACGGGTCACGGCCGACACGAATCAAGCCGCAACACATGCTAACGGAACAAACCGATCACTCCGGGTTCAACAAATTCGTTCAAGTCAAAAACATTCCCATGATCAGTGATCGAGACTTGATTTTATCAGAATCAAGCAAATCACGTCATCACGCAAGGTGAGAAAACACGGACACCGAAAACGCAAACAATCCACAAAAACTAAACGACTTGGACGGTTTCCACTTCCACCCACATCGAAACAACACAACCAAAGTCTCACAAACGCAGTACGAAGAAACCAACCAAAAAGACCAAAAAAAAAAAATCCTTCCACGACGATCAAGTCTCAAACTCGACCACGAGAAGGGCCGAGAGAACGAGAAAACATAAAAGATTGCACCCATGAAACGATCGCGGTAGCCAAAGAAAACAGATTGTACACAGAAACCAGGGGAAGATCAAGGAGTTACGAGTTTCCGTGTCTTACGGCTCGGCCGCTGGGGGATGAGAAACGATTCCAGTTGATCAGAGAGAGAGAGGGAGGGAGAAAGAGAGAAAAGGGGGGGGGGGGGGGGGGGGGCAGAGGAGAATATAAGACGACGACGACTCGAGGGAGGAGGAGGATAATGTTGTATTATTTCTTTGTTATATTAGAAATTTCCGTTGGATGTATTGTTTGTTATTTCCCACTTGAATTTACTCGCCCGCACCCTGAGTTTAGTTCTGTCGGGGAAGGCATTGGATTGACTTCCCAAGTCATTCAGGTTCCACTTTCTACGTACTTTCCTAGGATCGAACGTGTAATAATAATAGCTTTGTTATAAACATAAAAATAATTTTTTATAAATTCGTCTTTCATTTTCCAAAAAAAAAAAGCTCTTTAAAGAACGATTAGTAATTTATTTTGGAAAATATTTTTTAGAAATTCGGAAAATAAGTCTTTTTAACTGAGAAGCGAACACGGGAACGCCGTTGAAATAGTAGCACGCGTGTTTACTTGGAAATAATTGAGTAAAACTTTGATTGGACATATTTATAGTCAAGTGTTTCTTCGGGACATCATCAAACTATCGACGAAATCAGAAGAGAATTTAATGACATTTTCAAGTGTTCATCCAAAGCATTGATCCGCAGGCAACGGACCGGGGATGTAACCCTTGTCGAGGAACTGCAGCCCGAACACGACCGCTATGGCAAGCAGAGACAGGTACGACAGCCCCTCCACCGCACCGAGCAGTCCGAACGGCCCGTTTGGGAGGCCTGATCCGGTCCTCACCTTCGTGTAGGCCGACCACCCAACGATCCCCACAACCACCAGGTAACTCACTCCCTCCAGCGCGCCGATCGATCCGCCGGGTCCTGGGGGGAGCCCGCATCCCGTGGTTTTGAGCGTGTAGAGCGACCATGCGATCACGGGCGTGGAAACGAGCCCTCCCCCTATGGCTAACTTGTCGATGAGCCTGGCGGTCCCGGCCTCCTCCTCCTCGCTGCTCTGCTTCACCATGGAAGTTATTCTAAGGGTCGTAGGACTCCGGGGTCCCAAGGGCAGGGCGATGTAGCTGCGGGGAGGTGGGCGAGGGAGGAGACACGGAGACGACAGGAGAGACATTGTTTCCGGGGTTGGGACAGAGGAGGGGGAAAGGGCTGTGTGGTATAGCAATGGTGGATGGTAACAGGAGTGCCTTATCTTGTTTTAGTGAATCTGAATTAAAATTGGTCCTTCCTGCTTCTCATTTTTTGTTGTTCTCTTTTTTTTTTTCTGCAGCATAATTAAATCCCATATCATTTGCTTGGTCACATTAATCAGTTTGAGATTTCTTCATTTATCGCACCGCGCCCAGATAATTTGGTTGGCAATTAGCTCCGAAAGGATGAAATCCAAATCCCAAAACTATTTATCGATTTAGAAATCTCAGCCCAACTCAATATTGGGCCATCCAAGGATATGGGCTTATATTAAAAGAGGCCCTTCTTAGGAACAAAAAGCCCATCTCTGACGGTGTAGAACCGGGGGTGAGGAGTCACTTTCGGAGCAAACTGAGGATTTCCTTAGAAACGGGAGGCTTTCCGTTCGTGGGAATCAATCCATCGCAGCTTTAATCGATTCTCTCCCAAGTGATTCAGAGTTTCTCTGAACAATAATAACCTCGGAATCCAGAATCATCATCACCCGATCGAGATCACATCGTCTTTTGAATTTCAGCTCACACGCAAACTCATTACCATAACAAGTATTTCCCCTTTCCTTGTGCATGATGTGTGTAGTCTGGAATCTTAACTGTGATCATCATATATATATGTGTGTGTGTGTGTGTGTGTGCACAGGGACATTCTTAAACATTACGCACTCTGCAGTTCTTACATACACAGCAAGAAAGGGCAAGAAGGGAAAGGAGGAGAATGGCCAAACGCCTGAAGCTCCGACTGTCGAGGATCCTCAGCAACTGCCGATCCAAGAACGTACTTCCTTCCAACCCCCTCCCTTCAGTTCCTAAGCCCACCCCACTTTCTTTCGAATCTTTTCCTCGGACCCCCTCCTCTTCTCCTAAGCAGACCTACCACTGGAAGCAGGAGAAAGACTTCCATGTCATCTCCATATCTACCTTCCGCAAGAAAACCTCCCTCAACACTTCCAAGGAGTTCCCTCGCCCCTCGGTCTCCCGACAGGGGAGACGGTGTCGCACGGTGATCCCCTGGGGGAGAAAGCACGAGAGGGTCCGCCTCGCGCCGTTGCTGATTTTCAGAGGAAAAGCTGCCTTGGTCGACCAAGGATTGGGGGCAGACGACCGAGAAGAGTTGGAGGGTTTGAAGTCTTCAGCATCATCCATCAGCGAGGAAGGCTTTGACGACGAAGCTTGCGAGGTGAAGAATGCAAAAGAGCAAGGATTGCTGCTGATGAAGCAAAGAGTGTCCTATGTCGAGTACGAAGCTAGGTTATCGTCAGTCGAGAGGAGATGGAGCCGCGGGGACAATCCAATGGGGATGATCATGACGACAAAGGTGAGGGAGAGCTATGCAGTGGTGAAGAGGACGGAGGATCCTTACGGGGAATTCCGGATGTCAATGATGGAGATGATGACAGAGAAGGAGATTTACGAGGAGGACGGGCTTCGGGAGCTGCTGCGGTGCCTTCTCTCGCTCAATGGCAGGGAGCATCACGCGATCATCCTCCGAGCCTTCTTCGAGGTCCGGGACGCCCTCTTCAGGAAGAAGATCTCGTTTGACTACGAGGATCAGCACTAGGCTACTACTACTACTCATCAAGAACAAACCATAAATTATTTTCACCATGCGGTTCATGTATCAATATACCTGGACAAATTCAACTTGATTGATAACCGACATATCCTATGAGATCCAATCATCGAATGTGTACCAAGTACAAAATCCCTAGTAATGAACATGGCAAAAGAGTCAATGATGGGTTCTTTGGTTCCTTTGACTGAGGAATGGACATGGACATGGAACCATCATGAGTATGCACACGTCATTACAACTAGTATGATTGTTGCACCACATGGGTTCGTGACATGGCTAGTGTTCCTACTTTTGCTGCCCCCCTAACCCTAGTGTCTGTCTTCTCTAGATTATAAAGTGATTTGGGTGCAGCGGGGGCATACAGTGGAGTGCACCGGCAGTGGGACAATAAGACAATTCACCATGCCTTTGGGCGGCGGCGAGCCGGAGTCTCCTAATATCATGTAAGAAGGGGGAGTTGGACAGCAAATAGTAGGGTGCTCCCAGAGGAGGGGGACAGCCCCCCATCCATACACGCCATCAGAGATTCTTTCCTGTGACCTGTCATTCTAGGCCACCCCACCCAAAAACAAACTAAAAAGAAGACGACAAATCCACAACCATGAAATTTTTTTGAACACCTTGCAATCAAACTACTCATTGTTTCAATTTCAACTCCTTTAGCACCCCATCTATCAACTAATCGATAGCCATGCCAGGTCACATTGTAAAAGCTAAAAACCATTCCACCACCAGCGCTAGCCTTCATAGTCCCCCTGTGCAAGCTTGTTCTGGGGGTAAAAGACCGCAGCGACTACGTTCCCGCCAAACTTCCTCCCATTCAATCCATTCCGGGCTCTGCCGGCACCCTCCGTGTCCGCATACTCCAGGAACACCTGAGTTACTATCTTCGTCAACGCACGATATTTAGGAAAAGTACTCGCATATGCCGAACAGAGGGACACGCGAATGATGGTGTTGAGTTACCTTGCCAACACCGGGAGACAGGTCCCCGTCGGGCCCTGGACGAGGAATCACGACATTCACCAAGTTACCTGCAGATCCGCAAAGGCCTCAGCAGTGTAAACCAAAATAGTTAATAGAAGACTGGAAACCATTCTATAATATGAAAATGTAAGGTCATGGCAGCTTCTTTCTCAATGTTCAGGCCCAAATCTCTAAGAAGATCGGGGAACAACAAAACGCTGTAAAAAAGACATGGCAGCAGGAAACAACACAAGAAAAAAGAAAGAATCAATAGGAGATTCCATTAAGGAAAAAGATGGTAAAGTGAATGACAGAATCATCTAGATTAATCACTGCATACCAAATTTTCCTCCTTCCTCCCGCATATCAACCAATATGTCTTCGTAGTCATCATCGTTTCGGAGCTCATCCGGTGTAACTACTTGGGTAAGACACACCACCGTAGAAGCCAGGGCTCCGGGTTGATACACGAGTTTCTGAAATATCATGATCAGTATTGGCTTACAGGAAAATGAAAGAATTTTTTGCACGTTAGAAGTATCATGCGGCATTGTCAATCATGAGTGGGGAGTACTTTTAGCAAAATTGTTGTCATACCTGTAAAGCTATCTGCTGCTGTGCATGCAACAGTATGCTCTCTTGTTCAGGTTTTGGTTGGTTTGTACCCTGATTAGCACGCCTGACCGTAAGAGTCTTATCACCCATCTTGATCCCATTAAGCGCCGCACAAGCTATATCTGTAACAGCCAAGTCCTGATAGACACAAAAGGCATAGCCCTTGGAATTTCCGGTTTCCCTGTCCTTCACGAGATCAAAACCCCTAAGAGGCCCAAATGACTCCAGCAACTCTCTCACTTGTGCCTCCGTGAAATAATAAGGAAGTCCACCCACAAAGATACGGTCAGGTCCTTCTAGTCCACCAGATGAACCAGGGGTCAGACCGACAGCAGAAAGGTTCAAATTGGGATTTGGTTGGCTAGGACCAAGAGTGGCGGCAAGTGAAGGGTTGTAGTCACTTGGCCTCCTGACCTTAACAGGTGCACCCTGGAATATGTCAAACAGGGAAATCAGGGCAAAATATTAAAGAGTAACAAGATGATATTTCAATTTAAATGTGCAACCGGAATAAACAAGGCGTGTTAACAGGATTACCTCGAATATGATGCCATCCAGAGCCATTGCATTACTTGCCTCCTCGACAGATCTCATTTCAACAAAAGCAAATTTCTTCTCGTGATTGATGTAAACATTGACAACAGCATCCCCTTTAAGAAAAAAGAAATAGAACAAATGGGGCTTCAAGCCTTCATAAAGAACATTTTGAAATCAATCACAAAAGAAAGTGGATACAGACAATACCTGGACCAGCTGTATTCCCTCCAATAGCAGCCATTACCTGGCTGAAAAACGTTGCAACTGACTGCATGAAAAAAAACAAACTCATCAGCTCTGAACTATTTAAAAACATAAAACACTACCCCAAGTCACTCGGGATTGGCCAAGCAGCATTCCAGACAACGGAAAAGAAAAGGAGAATGGATGCACAAACCTGCTCATTGCCCGAGGGTGGGAGTCCTCCAACATATACTCGCCTAGCATGCCTAGTAGCCTGCGTAAAAATGATCAAGGGATAGCTATTATAATTTGGCATCAGGTTTGGGGGAAATTACTTTAACTTCTCTAAAGCATACCTGTTGAGTCATGGCTTGAACGGGCATGATAGGAAGAGTGCCAAACTGCTGCATAGAAATGAACAAACAACAATAAGGACATAACACCAAACCATGTGTCTCATTATGCAAGAGATAATGATAGGTACCTGGCCAGCCAATGGAAAAATGTTTGGAAACATTCCAGGAATAGCTGGAGTTGCCCCTGGAACTTGACCTGCAAATTAAAATGTCTTCAAGCCTTCTCAGACAGGATATAAACCACTGACATAACTCTACCAGCTTTAACTTATGATTGCTGCTTTCTCTACACTTCCTTGTGAGCCATGAAATTGTCATTAAATTATTAAAAATAAAATAGGTCTGGATATGTTCCACATACACCGTACCTATTTAAGTACAGATTGTTATTATTACAGTAAAGAACAGAAACAACATAAAGTGGTAATACTGTAGCAGGAATGCGATCAAAACCCATCATACCAGTGATTGATTCCTCCAGGTAATAAAAGCTAGAGTAGTCGTCTCACGCAAATTGTCAGCAGAGTGGGGCAAGTAGCCCGACATTGCCTTCTTATACATAAGATAAGACACAGAAACAAACAAACACCACCAAACAAACACAAAATAAAAAACTCTCAGTTCCCGAATTATTTTACAAAGGAAGTAACTGTAGAAAGGATACGCTGAGGGCCTGGAGTAATATAATGCGACATAAAAACTGAGAACAATAATAACAGCTTACCATCCTATTTGGTTGAAACTTTCCACACTATATCAAAAGAAAAAGAAAGCCACAGCTGTTATCGATTAGCAGGTACAATGAGGAGGCGAATATACCTGCAGCAGCAGCAGCAGCGACAGTGGCTACATTAGCCAGAAGTGTTGGAGTAGGGGGCGCCATGTCGAAACCACTCACCCTTTTGCTGTAATCAAGTATATCACCATGACATGAATAAATAAACAAAAACAAAGCATTCAGTACTAAAAATCAAATGAGACTACCAAAACACAAAAAACTGAAATTACCCGACAGATATTCCCAAATAACACTGAAGAAAAGAGAGACTCAAACAGAAAAAGTAAAGCAGTAGCAATCAGTGTTAACAAGCCGTGTGAGCGAAGAAATCAACCACATGCAACAGCTGGTTGCATTGATTTTAGTAATAATTCATCTTATGCAAACTTAGGACGACACACACAGAAACTCTTACTCCAAGGCTCAGACATGCATTGGTTATCACCAAGATGAGATTGTTTTCGGGAAACAAGATTTTAAATAGAAATGTCATAACTGTAAATTAATATGGTAATATGCAGAGCAGATAGTACTGCTGTTAGGTTATCGACATGGTTTTGAAAAGTTAAGACCATTTTTGTTTTTTGGTTGCCCGCCCGGTTTCCGGAGCTTCGCTAAAGTTTAGACCATTTACTATCCTCAGGTAAGGTATGAAAGGAAGCCATCCAGTTGATCATTCATCTGAAGGCAACAGCAACAGAACCCATACCTCTTGGATGGAGAACGAGAGCGAGAAGACCGATGCTCCGATCTACCTCTTGATCCAGAGCGATGCGGACGCTTCTCCTCTCTGTCTCTATGCATTTCGAACGAATTACCAGACAAGAAACAATCAAAATCGCGACGTAATATGTTGTAACAAGATCTAAATAAAGGGAATCCAGTTACTAGCACACCTGTCATACTCCCGGCTTCGGTGAGAGTCATCATCATCGTCCCTGTCTCTTCCCCGTTCTCTTCTCTCGCTCCGCTCTCTATCCCTGTGTCGTTCCCGGCGATGCCTATCACGATCCCTGTCCCGGTCCTTGCTACTTCTGTCCTTATCCCTATCCCTCTCCTTGTCCCGAGACCTCTCCCCATCCCTGTCCTTCTGACGGTCTCTATCTCGATCCCCACGGCTGCGTTCCCTGTCCCTCTCTCTGTCCTTGCCGCGTCCCCGATCTCTTTCCTTGTCACTGCCCTTGGGAATCTCCCTCTCATAGTCCTGCAAAGACTGGGACTTGAAATCGCCGTTGAGATCGTCCGCCCCGCCGTTGTAGCCGTCGAATTCTTCGCCGTTGTCGTAACGGCCGTCCTCGTAGTCGGCCATCGATCTTGGGGGTTGATGACTCGGGGGAAAATCTTGATTTTTAGAGATTAGGTTTAGGGATTGGTCTGATTTACCCGCCGCCTAGATTTTTTTTTTTTAATACCTAAAATTTGCCACTGTCTATTTATTTATTTATTTATTCCCCGTTGAATTAAAGCGATTTTTCTGGTATTTCTTTCGTGCACATACTATTATCTTCGAATTCCCAGCGTTGGAAATGCTTCGATATTTGGAACAATTTGGGGATCTATTCTCATATTCCCCATCAGCACACCCTCATGCTCACCTTGCTGACATTTTAACTTGGTTCGCCTCATTATTCCAATGGAAGGTTTGGTTTGAAGAACAAGCATATCGATTTCAGAAATGGCCAGGAGTCACGGTTTACTCCACATATCTTCTTCATAGAGCCTGGCATTATGATGACCAAATCACCTCTTTGGTATCCATCAATACTGTCGACAATTTTTCATGCCTTCCTCATTCAATGGCTATACATTATGGACAGTTTGAAGTAGACGACCATATCCCAGCACCATGGTCCATACCACCAACATTTGATGATAAGGATCCAGAATACAGAGATATTTTGTATAGCAGAACGTGCCTCACAGAGAAACTTTACCAGCAAAATGCAATTTCACCATTATCAGAAGAGGATCTTATTCTTGATAAGATTGCTAAAATTGACATAACACATGTTTGGAACCTATCACAGGCCCTTGAAAACTTTGTCCAAGAACAACCGGATTGGGACGTCATAGCAGAAGACATGTTTCAAAACTTCTCCCTGACAAGCCCAACATCAGGCCCATCTTCATCATCCTCAAGGCCCAAAACACTGTCGGCAAGAAAGATGACCCCACACGGAAAGCACAGAAAGCGTCCAAAACCAAGTGAAGACTAAGAATAGTACTCCATGTGCTAAAAGGACACAAAGATTCCTTAAGAGATAAGGTGATGACTCATCGCTCACATCCCTTAAGGAAAAGCTGAAAAGATAAGGTTGTAACGTGGCTTACCCACGACCTAGTGTAGTTTTCGGTTTGTTGTATAAATAGCCTTCTCTTGTAAGTTGTAAGGGAGACGGAGAAAAAAACCAGAAGAAAAATAAAATTTCCAGTTTTTTCCATATCCATGAGCAACTAAACACTCTCCCGGGGCAATAACAAAGGCAAGGCGGTACTAGTTCTCTAAACTCTCTCAAACAAATCCCTCTACCTTCGATAAACCCAAAAACATTTAAAAACTCGTAAAATTCCAAAAATATCTTTTCTTGTCATTATGATATATTCGAGCTTCCTTAAGGTTACACTCTCTTGTTTAATCGTCTCATATTTCTGTTATTCCCAGTTTTCCACTTTATATGTGTTATCCTTTATCTGGACTCTGTATCTTCTCCAGTAAAACTTCAGATTTCCAGTGCTTTACTATAGTTAAGAATTTTCCAGGAGATTCTCAGGAAGGTAGGTCCGTAAAGCTTTCGCTGTCGTATTGCCATCGGCTACGGGTCATAAGCCACAGGCACAGACAACTTGGAAAGTGGGAAAACCGATGAGACCTCCTAGAAGAACTCTTAAAGATAGTAAACCAAAGTTTCCCCCATGTGGAATTCTCCAAGGTCATTTTCGTCGACTTAGACTCGATCGAGAAGAATTTGGAGAACCCAGATGGAAGTGTCCACGTTTTCTTAAAAGAATTGGTCATGCCCTCAACTTTTTAAATTATTATTGCAAAAGAAAAACCCAAAAATGTATTTTATACTCCATCCACTGTGAGCTTGCATTTGCAGTTTCTACCGACCCAGAAAAAGGCTGGTACATGGATCCTAGTGATCTTTGTCGAAAAGGCTGGACTAAACTCCAGAATTATAACATGTACCGAAAATTCCTGATCTGGAACTCAAAACGTTTTCTGTATTAGAATACTATGTAAAACGTCTTAGTTGTCATTTGTAATCCTTCTCTTATGTTGTTTCTTTGTAATAACTCATTTCTTTGTAACGTCTTAGTTGTCATTTGTAATCCTTCTCTTTTGTTGTTTCTTTGTAATAACTCATAGAATTTAATAACTCATAGAATATGAATTTAATAACTCATAGAATTGGTATCAGAGCCATGAACGTTTCCCTGTGAAATTTTCTTCCTTCTTTTCAGAGAGAGAGAGATAGAAACTAATGCCCCTGCCTACCATTATTGCCCTCCTACATACTCATGGAAAACACCCCTCTTGCCCTAAATGCCCCTGTCTCCATTGAGCCAAGTTCTTCTTTCCACAGATCTACTTCTAGCATTGAATCTCTTTATGAAATTTCTCATGAGGACTGTGACACTAATCAAGTGGTTAATACTAAGCTCCCCTTGCTTAGTCCATATACTGCCTTTCATAAACCATCCGCAGGACCAATCAGACGAATAAGGATCCTAATCAGACACCCTGCATCACCCGCCCTTGAATATGTCCAGACAAACAAATTCAGTCAACATCCTATTTTGGGGACTCAGAAAGAACAATTTGTTTCCTTACAATTGCCTACAGAATTCCCTGGACAATGGACAGAAAAAGGTTACACACATCTCCATTTTGGAGCCATAAGACTTGCCCTGACTTATCATGGACGTAAAGGACTGCCCGTTACAGCAAGAATGGCCCTATTGGATACTAGATACATGGAATATCAACATGCCGTTATTGGGACAATTGAAACAACACTAAATGCGGGAACAGTTTTTGTAACCCTGTACCCTAACTTCTGCATCTCTCTCCGAGACCCAAAGGTCTTGTCAGCTTTGCAGGTTCAACTTCAGCTCTGTGGCGCCACTATGGAATCAGAATCCATCGAGGCTACTCTCCATTATCAGATGGCATATCGAGTCCAGAACCATGCTCTGGATATAAGCATGCCAAATGATTCGCATGATTCCTTGCTCATCGTGGCAGATTACCACAACCAAAGAGCTCCTACCTGCATTCATATTCCAAGACAGATTCCACGTGCGGAACTCTTGAAGTTACTCCCAGAAAGATGGGTAACTAATTATGAACAGATCAAGAAGCAGACTGCACCCATTGCGCCAATCCAGTCTACATCTCCTACGTTCATAAGGAATAAAGAGGGATCTGTGACAATCAAATTTGATAGATCACAAGAAAAGGAGCCAGCTACACCACCTATTTTCCCCACAATGTTCATGGTACAACCGGTTCCTAAAAAGAAAAAACCCGACTCCCTTAACAAGATTATTCATTCCTTTGATGGTCAAGGAAACCCAATTTTTCTCTTTCGGGACCCCCAGTCACAACACTGCTATTGGGATGTGGGAAAATGTCCAGCAGACTGCGACTGCGATGACTGTGAGGAATCTGATTATTCCAGCCAAAGGAGCAAAAGAAGTTGCCGGAAAGGGAAAAATCTCCCAGACTCAGACAGTGATTCCGATGATGACGAGGATCAACACCCAAAAGAAGGTCAGCCATGACAGTGCCTACTCATCAGAACCAGGCATGGCAATATTTGGCAGATTTGACAAAGGATACAAGGCGACCACTAAAAACAAAACAGTCAGTACTTCCCTGCTATAAGCCAATCCTTAAATGGGAAAAGAAAAATTCCCATAAGCCAATATCACCTGCTACTAAACCAACAAAGAAAGTTCCCCAGCCAGAGCCTTCTGCTACAATCACTACTTGCTCCCAAGAAGCTTTGTACACTTCGTATGGCGGACAAAAAATCCATACCCATGCACCAATCATGATGATGCAACCAGAACACTCAGATACAGATCTGAGATTTCCGTCTCTTGAAGAATTTACTCACAACAATGTAAGGTATGCTTCCAAAATACCAATACCTACGGCAGTAGACCAAGCCGGACATCCAATGAAAAACAGCCTTGCAGAAACAGTGCTCAACTGGCAAAGCCAAAATGCCATTGCACAAAACACTGCCCTCACCACCATTTGCAAAAAGGTACAAAATATGGAGCATCATTTGGAAAAGGTAGAATCAAGCCTTAATCAACAAGGTACTCGGCTCTTAGAGAAAATGGATCAACATCAAAGTCAGACACATAAGGTACTGAGAGTTCTCCTACACACCTTGGATAATTTTGAACAAGGAAGATATCCGTCTTATTTTAGGTCGGATCCAGATGAAGAGATTGCTAAATTAAAACGTCAGATCAAAGCAATCCAAGACGATCCAAACCCAATCTCCAAAGCATCAGATTTCATGAACTTTGGACGATCTAGCTCTTATTCTCCTCTACAAGAGCATGCCAAAGGACATAATCTCTTCGGGAACCCTGAGAAAAGAGATATTGCGGATATCAGAGAAATAGTTCGAAAACAGAAAAAGGAAGAACGCAGAAAGGACGACATCAGAACAGGAAAAAAGAAATTTTCCAGTTCCTCTCGACCACAACGTTCTCCAAGTCCTACAGGATCTTCTAGTCTTCCTATGCCGACCCATCAATTATTGATCAAAGAAGACAGATTGCTAAGTAACCCCCAGATTTCTATTCCGCATTGGTTGAAGCCAGCTCTTCAACAAAACCATTACAGTAGTGACTCTTCCATGGCCAGCTCCATATCCTGGCCAAGCGAACCTGATATGTTACATCAGTTCACTGAGCATCAGACCAATAAGCACATAAATAAAAGTCCATACATGTTCCTGACAAAAACTCCAGGAGAATCAGTTTCTTCACAAACCTCAACAGATTCAGAAGACACAGAAGAAGAATCAAGCTATGATGAGTTAATCTCCGAATCCTCCCTCGAATCAGTATTCTCCGAGGATCCACAAATACTCATGGCAGATAATAATCCACATGTAGATGAACCTGAAAGCTCTTTTGATCATTCCTTAGATGAAAATCAAGATCATCATACTTTTAAGGAACATGGATCCTTAAAGTTCACCCTTGATGACCTTGAACTAGACAAGTGGCCTCAAAGATTTAAAGATTTCTATGCATGGTGCCTACAGAAGAGACTAACTGTTCCATCCTCTGCAGACATTCTTTCTGAATTAACTGCCCGATTCACCGGAATGCTACAAACATGGTGGAACCAATTACCAGAACAGATACAAGTGCAATTCATTAGCCTTCCTTTCCAAGACTTTCTTACTCAACTCTACACAAATTTCATTGGAAGCCCAAAAAATCTGATTGATGATCAACGGAAAGAATTCTTCAACAGAAGATGTTGTTCCTATCGGAAGAAGGATATCAACCGGCATTTCAAACGGATGGTGACACTCTTTATCAACCTTGGTGCAAATAATGCCCTCAAACTAGTTTTCCTGTCTTCCCTAACGGAACCCGTCTCCTCATTGGTGGAAAAGGAATTGACAGCAAAGAACTTAAAGATCATGGACTTAACTGTTGGGCAAATCATTCAAACAGTTCACTTTGCTATAAAGGAATTATGCCAAAGACGAGAAGTCATCAGAGAATTCCTCAAGCATGACAAGAGACTAGATATTGCCTGCAAACCAGTCAGGTATCTTACCAAGTGTACTAAAGCTGATTTGTGCACTTGTCCAAGTTTCCCTGAACGCCGAATCTCCAAGAAAAAATGATTTGGAAAACGGCTTAAATCCAATAAAGTCACTCAACACTATAAACCCAGAATACCCAAGAAAGGGTTCTCCAAGAAACTGACGTATGGAAGAAGAAAGCGTTATTTACGCTTCAAACAACGACGGTCTCCAGACAAAAAATCCTCTAAATGCTTTGTCTGCAACAAGCAAGGACACTTTGCTAAAGACGGTCCAAAAAGGCAGAAGAAGTTTGTGGCTCAGCTAGAAAAGGAACTCCAGTGCTAAAAAGGCAAAAACCCTTTTCACCTCTCTTGAAAATTGTCATCGCAAAACCTTCTCCTTTTAAATTCTGGGTCAACAAGAGGTATGAAGAGGATTACCCCTCTTGTTGAGGCTCCATGAGTCATGACCCTGAATCTCTTTCCATCTCCTCGATTCGTTGGGTGGTGATGATCGAGCTTTTCTTTTGGGGAGGTTGTGGGTAGGGGAGGGGATTCATTCAGTGAGGGCTCGTAGGTAAGGGAAAAGCTAAAACAGGAGGACAAACCTCTCCCCCACCCTTCTGCATCAGGGTCATCGCTGGAAGGACATGGACAGGGACTCCTCAACTGCAACACCGGTAAGAATGTACAGGGGAAGAACAAGATCTAAGCAAGTTTTTATCTTTTGGGATCCGCATCTTGTTACATCCACGGTTGCGGAACAGAGTCACGGTTATTCGGGCTAATACAATACAAATCCAGCTGGTGTTGTGAGTTGTAGGTGCAGCAGTTCCATTCATCAAAGACAGTTCAAACCGCTTTGACAGGAAGTCAGATGAACTTCAATAACATGTCCTAAACAGGCGGGCGGAAAATTTGGAGATGATGATGAAGTGGGCCTGCTTTTGTGGTTTCTGACACTGAACCCATCTTCACGGGTCAATACTTCAAGCCCAATTGGCATTCCTCGTTGCAAAAGCCCGGCCCATTTGGACGGGAAATTTTATTTGTACATACATCCCCAAGGGTTTGATCCTAGAAATTGAAGTCACGATCTACGTGCAAAAAATATCTAACCGTCACATATACAAATCAACCCACTCGCCCATCCCTGCTGGCTAGTTCGCATCCGGCACGAAAATAGTGTCGCCTTACATGCATTCTCCAGGGAACTTACGTTTGTTCCGGGAAATCCACAAAAGGAACGAGCTAATCATGCTGTCTTTCGATGAGCAGCGCTCGTACGGAGACACTCAAGTCAATCGTCGGATTTTCTTCTCTGATTCGGAGAGCCTGTCTTTTAACCTAGTCAACTGCATAATGCCGTCTCGATTAATCTTCCAGGATCCGGCATCTCGAACCAAATTTCGAGTCCCGTATTTGTTTGTCGAATATTTCCGATAAGTTTTATTAGTCAACAAGATAAGATTGAAGATCTTGTTCCAATTAGGACGAAAACAGAACCTTCTCAAGAAGGTACCTAAAATACTTAACTGGCTGAAAGAAATTAAAGCTTACCTGCCCATTTTTTCTTTATAAAAAAAGCTAATATTATGTGTGGCTCGAGGAAGTCTTGATGTTAGATACATTAGAGATTACGTCATGGATTACGTCTCATGTGACTTAACATGCGATTATCACAAGAGGGCCGATTATCTCTTTCCTCGTTAGGAGCGTAAATAAACAGCGTGCCTTTTCATTACAAGACAAATCAATAGTGTCACTAAGAAAAAAGGGAAAAACAAACCCTTCTTCCAAAAAGGATTGATGGAAAATCAAAATTAGACAAGAAATCGGAAATACGAGGATGTTTAGCAATGGCTAGATCTCATGCGAGTTAATGCGACGTCCTACAATCAACAAGGTAATGTCATGATACATGCATGCAATTTTGGTCATTTACTACTTGGTGGTCAGATTAGATGACTTGGGAGGTGGGGAGGGGAATAAAAAAAAGCATCCGGGACTTTGCATATGTCGCTTGTCACTCGACCTTCCTTGTCGATACAACATTCCCTCATACGTGAAAAACCAAATGCCTAGTGCCATAAGGAAAAGGAAAAAAAAGTACCAAATTTGTCAAGAAAAGACTTGGCAATTTGCTTACCTTTCTGTCCTTTCTTCTTTTGTTTTATTGGAAGTTGAGGAAAAGGGGATGAGATTTTGCCATTAAACTAGAAAAAGTGCCCCGCATAACATGGGGCACGTAGTAACATTGCTTCACGTCTCTCCAATCTCAAGCTAACACCCCCGATTCATTTATGGTATCGAGAACTCCATCCACAACCGACTGCACTTCATGCATGAATCCTTCGTTCTTATCTTAATGCCAAGAAAAATTGTCAATTAGAATCATTAAAACAAAACGGACAGCGCGGAAAAATCAAGTTTCAATTAAGGGAGGGAATATCATTCGCCCTAGTTAGAAAAAATAAGTGAATAGAAGACAACGAGAGCTCAGACAAAGAAAGAACTAATCTTCACCCTCGAAAGAAACACAGAGTTGAATAACATCTAAACCCAAGAGTTTAAAACTAATGATAGAGTTGTGATTGCTTGTTGCTCTTATATCGTTACTTAATGCGAAAAGCCTATTTATACAAAATTCTAACCGTTGCCTAAGATTATGGGACCATCTTCATGCTGGGTCACGTAGCATCTCAAACATTACAGGATTGTGCATTTTTCTCCCACTTCGACTCGAATCCTAACAAACCTCATCACATTGAGTCACCTAGTTCCGCACGACGTGGTACTTCCAACTGGCTCCTTAACCTTGTAATGTGTGTTCCTAAATAGCTTCCACGTCCTTTATTCAAACGAGCTTCGAGGGAATGTTGGAAACTGAACGACTTAGGACTAGGCAAAACAACTGCTTCCTCTCGGCCGAACCAGTACTAAACGAATGTCACATGTACTCTCTTCGAGGTAAAGGAGGCGAACGAGATCGGTGTAACACCTTGTAGCGGGTCTGAACTAATCCGTAGTCCTCTGCAGATTTATTGGGCTTATTATGGCTCATAATTTTTCGTAGGGAACTAATATACCACTAGGAGAATAGACGGTCTATAACCATTTGGTCAAATGGATGTGATGTTGAATTCAGGCCCCTAATATGTCAGGTGAGTAACAGCCTAGTGCATGTGCATGGAGAGCCAGAGTGTGTCTGTGTCCGGCCACTACCGAAAAATTATTGATCCACCCATTAAACAAAAAACATTGGTGGGGAATGCCGTACTTTTCCTAACACGTGCCTTGTTGTCGCTTCTTGTGTGAAAATGAACGTTTGATTTTATATATGTTAACGTGACATGATAATTTCGATTTGAATTTCATATAAATATATTCTTATTATTTTTATTATGCTTTTTCATTTTGCCAATTCAGAAAAGAAAAGAATTCGTGTGAGGGGGGAGGGGGCAGGGCAGCACTAAGGAAGAATTGTAGGCCATGACACGACACATGAATGTGGTAAAAGGGGGGTTGATGCCATCACCATCTTTCAACTTCATCTTGCCAATTTGGAAATTCCCATTGCGACGCGTGTTACTCATTGGGCATGACCCCCCTTGGTTCCTCTCTATCCTGAAAAGAACCTAAGTGCGAAAACAAAAGCAATGTTGGATTAGATGTCTTGGTGTGGGGTTCCTCCAAATTGGATTGTCTGGGGGGCTTTCTGAATTTCGTGCAACCTAATTGGTTAAAGTTTCCGGAAAAGTAGGAATATTTATAAGGTCTGACAAAGATTGTTGTAATAAGCATTGCCATACTTAGTTTAGTAACATTAACTTAGATGGTAAGAAAGGATAAGGATGAACAATTAATTGTGTGAGAGGGAAACAAGGGGTGGGGTGATTAGACTAGCTAGATTAGTGTAGAGCAGTAGATGAGATTAGATTATTCCCTTTGATGTAAACTCGAGTCATAAAGAGCTGTGCCCCCTGCCATCTTTTGTTTCCTTTAGGTATGGACTAAAAATGTAAGACCGAGGGGGAGGATCGGGTTTTGGGCCAAAAGGTGTAAGCGCATGGCGTGGCATAAACGATTCCTTTTGTTAAGCTTTCCGAGTCGTGCCCTTTCTTTTGAAAATAAAATAAAATTTTTGGTTCGATATGGCAAGATCATCTGGTAATAAAATAATGGATGTCATGTTTATTCCGACAGAGGCAACCCTTGTTTCCCCATCTTCCAACTTTGAATTCCATCATGTACAGCTATTGGCTCATAGATTCTAGGACTAAACAAGTCCTAACCATTGAACCCCTAATCCCTCCTCCTCTTAATTAATCGCCATTCGCGAATCCCTAAGCGTGCAATTATGCCCGCACACTGAGAACCCTCCGGGCGTGGTCCTTGAGCTACACAGTAGGAGTCGTCGCAACTGATCTTTTTTTTAGAGGGAGTAAGAATTTGTTGAAGAGAGTATGGGATCAAAGCAATAATAATGTTCCGAAAATGGCAAAAGTGGTTACTAAAAAAGGATGTGTCCTCCCCTTTGCTTGAGAGATTGGACTCTGCTGAAAAATGGAAGCTCGCAAAACAAGTGCATTGAACCTGCATCCAGAAACATCCCGAAACCAGACAAACCCAAATGCACATGCAATAATAATATTCAGGAAATATGACTAACGACCGGGAGATGCTCGAACACGTCGGTCTATTAGTAATTCCTCATATCCCGAAATAGGCGTCTATATTCGGACAGCAACTTAGGCAAAACCCAGCTTAAAAGTCATCCCCGGTTCTATCGAAATCTCGAACTGTGTTCTGATTTATCTTTTCCTTTTCGATAATGACATAAAGGAAATGCACTTTAGAAATGGAACGAACGAAAGGAATCGCCTCGAAACTATCCACGAGTGTATTCTCAACTTCAAGTAGGTGGTTGTTAGAAGCAAAACCTAAGGGGGATTGACACAATCCGAGTAAAATGACTGTGATGGCATTGTGGGAAAGATAAAACTGTCTTTCCATGTCCGTGCAAGTATTTCCTCTACGGCATGCCTTTTGCTTTATATACCCACGACGATAATATTACCTGTCAGGCGACGCATGATGGTGTATACAACTTACCCTTTGGCTTCTACTTATCCAACAGTGATCAAGTCCTTTGTGGTAAGATTAGAAGCGACATTTGTTCACTTCCCTAAAAGGACATACCTTGACGCATGGCACACTCACTAAATCTTCCGTGTTTCCCTCTCCCCCATCCAAAGATAATCCATTCTACTTTCCCCTTCATCTTTATTGTACATAGTTTAATTGTAAGGTTTTAGGGGGGGGCGGGGGTGATTTGTCATGTTGTGCAACCCAAATAAATTTAACCTCAACGAAACCCTTAAATTACGCCTTAATTTAGGGCATTATCTAGCCTTGACTTTTTTTAGTAACCCCTAAATCCTAATGCCTACGATTATTCATTCCCCCCACACCACAAAACCCTCCATTTCCCATGGTGTGTTTTCAGTCCAAGGCTTACTTTGTACACGTATATGATGAGATCGGATAGTAGTAGATTGTAGTCATTGTTGATTTTTGAGATGGGATTCGAATTCCATTCAAAAAGCTAATTAAGACCCAATTAGTGGATTTTTTTATTAACACCCCCCCCCCCCCCCAAAAAAATATAAATAAAAAGAAAAGAGATTCCCATGTACTATTTCTTTCGTTTCTTAATCGACACATAAAGACACCTCCTCCTCTCCCCAAATCCTCAATCGTACGAATTCGTGAAAAAATATAATGTGGATAAAGATGAGAAGTCACTGTGGCAACACCACGACCATTCAATTCATTTTTGCCCTTAAAAAATACTTTCGCGATACGATTACCTTTAACATTTATGTATATATATATACATTTATTTTGGCTTTCTAAAACCTTCTTCCCCTCGACAACTTTAAGCACATGGGGGGGGGGGGGAGCTCCACAGGTTTCTGACTATAGATTATGTTCGTAGATTAGTGTCGTCCGATTTTACGTGGGACACGTGTCGGAAGATATTAAATGGGAATTCATGTTACGTTGTTTAGAAAAATGAAGGGGTTTCCAGAGTGGTCTTTCAGGTGTGGGGGGGTCCCTTAGATCCGAAAATGGTGTGGATTAAATAATAAACAAATCACGGCTTACTAGGTGGGTCTGTGTTAATGTGTCGATACGGGAGGATACGAAGATGTGGTCCAAACGTTGTCATCGATTTTTTTTTTTAATGTAGGAATATGTTCTCTACTTAACGACCAATAAAAGAAATGGAGTAAAAACAAAATATGCTTTGGTGTTAATCGCATGCATGTGCGCCCCCCACCGGGGGGTAGGCAAAGTCATTTTTTTTTTCGTTTATATAATTTCGTGATACTTGTGGAAAGGTTAAAAAAAAAAGAATGGTATTCTCATGTCCTTCTTTTCCATAATTGAAAAATGGATGATTTTTTTTGGGGTAATCTGCATTTTTATTCAACGGACCGGATATGATTTCCATTAGTGTATATAATCCTGAGACCGTGCTTCCTTTTTTGGACATAATATCTCTTTATATATATATATAATGGTAATCATAGAAGGGTTAAAATACAAACATAGTAACACGGAGATAATGTCACGGGAGATTTTAGATTACCCTAATGGCAATTATATACACATTCGCTTAATAATAATAATAATAATTAGCTTAGTACTAAAAACAAAATTAAAAACCTTCGCCCTCCACCACCTAACTCCCCAGAAATAATTTTTACATGAAAGGACCGACCCACTGGATCCCGTCGATGATGCAGCCAGACTCGAGGAAGAACATGTCGTCGTCGTACCGAAAGTCCCCCGGCCACGGTGTCTGCTGGTCCATCATCGTGACCGAAGAGACCGGGCTGTTGCTCACGCCTCCTAACCCGTTGTCTAGCCGCTCCGACAATCTCCGGTTCTCGTTCTCAGCGTCCGCCAGCCTCTCTTTGAGCTTCAACACCTGTAATATGTGCACACACAAACACACAAACACGTACATATAAAACATCATCGTACGGAACGACTGTACGTCTTATTCTATTATTATCCAAATACATCCACGTAATTATTTTTTTCTTTTTAAAAAAATTATATCTTATCATATCTACTTCGACTTTGTAATAACGCGAGCCTTTTTCTTTTTATACGGTTTTATTACCTCGGCCTCGAGGCGGCATTTCTCGATGACGGCGTTCTCATGTGCGGACTTCAGCCGCGAGTACTCCTCCTCCAGCTTCTTGCTCTTGAACCGGGCCCTCCGGTTCTGGAACCAAACGGCGACCTGCCGGGGATCGAGCTCCAGCTCTGCTGCCAGCTTGTCCTTCCTGTCGGACTCGAGCTTGTGCTCCTCGCTGAACCTCTGCTCCAGCAAGTTAACTTGTTCCTCGCTGAGCTTCCGCTTCTTCAACCCGGTGATCGTGCACTGTTCTCCCCTGTTCCTCCTCCTCCTCCTCCTCTTCGGCTTCGCCTCTGAAACAAAAAAATTTCAGGAACCCCATGTAAGCCAAGAAACATAACATGAGTACCGGAAAAAAAAACCATTGCGAGAGCATTACGAACCTTGCGAGGGAGGTGCCAGTTGGGTGTAGATGTCGGGGAAGAGCTCCGAGATGAGGGCTAATTCGTCGTCGACAACGGCCGGGTTCCCGTTCATGGCTATCAGCGTTTCCCCTGTATGGGATGGTATAACAATGTCTAGGAGGGACGACGAGTGCGAAGAAAGGAGAGAATTTGGGGAGTGTAGAGGGAAGAGGAAGGGAGAATGTGAAGGGCAGAGTGGAACGATTTCGATTATAAATAGAGAAAAAAATCAGATGGATGGGGGTGATGCGTGGAATCATGGGACATACTTGGCCTTGAGGTGAAAATTTACAAAGCTACCCTTGTGGTGGTGCCCAATGTGAAGTGAAATTGTTGATAAGATTTTGACAACGAGAAACTAGGTTTGAGCTATGACTCCAGATAAGCTATAACCTCCTCTAATATAGATATGTTTCCTAATAAAAGAAAAATATCACGATAATATTTTCTACTTCCCTAATGATCATTTTAGAATAAAATGAAGTGATTAAAAAATATTTTTCATAAATAGATATTTCAAAAAGGGAATATTATTAGGAATATTATTTGAATTATCTGGTAAAACAAATGTTTGAAAGTCAAAAATAAAATATTTCCTAATCAAAGACGTTATTTTGTTATTTTTGGCAACTTCTACCTAACCTTATGTAAAAGATTAGGTTATTTAGAAATCACTCTCAAACAATGTTTTCAGATCAATTTCATCCGGATACAATAAAAATCTTATCTGGAACGAATTATTTCAATTTGGATATAACTGATTGATTGTTTCCTTTTTATAGAAAGTTGACTCGCTGTGCTGGCCGAACTTTCTATAGTGCATTATCTGAGAATTTAAATATCGAAATAAGACCAAATTAAATCTCGAAGTCCCAACTGGATATTTGCACGAGCCTATTATCATAATTCTCAAGTTGGAAACAAAATGATTTTCTTTTCCAACTATAGAAAGTTGTTGACGAAATCTGGCCCAACCTACTATAACGTAATATCTGATGATAGGATGATCTGATTGACGTAAAATCATATGAATTTCGTTCCCAATCATTTGATGGACGAAGAGTTATATTTGGTAAAATAAGTTTCCTTAATTATAGGAGGACGGAACTACTATAAAAGAGAGAAAACTAACAAACAATTTAACAGTCGATTTTGAGCATAAGTCTTGACATTTCAATAACATTATTGTGCTTTAACGTGTGTGTGAGTGTGCAGAATGAATTCTCCAGGCGAGCGTTCTCGCAGGAGGTGACTACTGCAGGTTGAGCGGGTTGAAACTGCTCCGGTGACGTCGGTACTTAAGGATCCGAAGGACTCGACCGGAACACTGTCCATAATGTCGGATTGCGTGCAACAGGGCCTGGGAAGAAGGGTCGCTGGTTGACGGGTCGACGTACAGAGTTGGTAGGAGAGAATGAGTCCGTAGCAGGCGTAACCTTCTGTGGTTGGTTATTTTGTTATTTGTTTGTTTGCAGCAGGTGTACTTTGATGAAGCCTCCGTAGGCGTCGGTGGTTTCAGATATGAAGGACTTGCCTGGAAAAACTGTCCGTGACGCCGGGTGGGCGTACAGCAGGTCCAAGAGAAGGTTCTGTAGCAGGCGCAAGTGTTGAGGGACTGCAACCTACTTTAGACGGATTATCTTTATTTGTTTTGTAGATTAAACCAAAAATACAAAAAGAGAAGCACATCAGAGGCGTCAAAACACTTGGAGAAAGCGTCATTGAATATGTTCGTTGATCCACAGAAGGGACAGTTCGCTACAGCATCACAGAAGGCTGAAACTTTCAGCCAAGGTTCTGTGCCCGTGCAAGTCTGGTTGATTTCCTTGTGATTCGACCTAGACTCATCCTAAACTTTGCAAGAGAGTTTCTTGCACTGGTTAAGCTAGTCTAACCGCCCCGTTAATAAAGAAACTATTTTCTTATACCACGGAAGGTTCAACCTTCTACAATATAATCACTATTTTAAAGTATTAGTGAAAACGATCGAAAGTGGACGTAGGTGCATTCACTGAACCACTATAAAATCCTTTGTGTTCTCCGAATTCATTTTGAAGTCCATTTTACAAGTTTTGTTTTACAGCAACTTACTTCCGCTACGAGAGTTGTGAAAAAGCTTTTAAGAAATCCTTAATTGGACTTAACATTAATTCACCCCTTTTTAGTATAATCTTTGGCCAACAAAAATTAAGGGAACCAATGGTTTATTTATCTAAAATTTATATATTTGGATAATATCCAAATTCTTTATGGCATTTTTTTTGGGGGGGGGGTCTCTAGTGTTGGGTCTTCCCACCTCGTAATCATAAACAAGAAAAGGGAGAGGAAAGAAAGAGAGGAGCGAGTCATGCGGACCCCGGGTTTTTAGTACAAAATTTAATTTAATCCCAACGTGTAACTATTTGATTCAACGACTGAATTCGATCAATGAAAAGTTACGCGTAGTTAATGAAGAAATGGGAAGTGGGTTTTCCTCCTAATATGTGTTTTGACTTCGTTAATTGGGGGCATATTAGGTGAGCTACGTGTCCCCCAACAATTAAACAATTGATGCTTATGCGTGGCTCGAGATGGGTTTAGTAGGAGGAGATGCCTACAAGCAAAGGCCATCGATCCCATCTATTCACTTAATATCCGATTTTGGACAATACTAATTTCCGGCGACTCCAAATTCGAATATGTAACTGGTCGATATGATCCATTAACAACACTCGACTCCTTTCGATTTGGCTACCCTTCACATTAAAATGCAAAAAAAAAGAGAAAATTCTAAAAGAAAAAAGGAGATTAAAATAATTTCATTTCCGAGCTATAGGGTTCTCACATAAAAGCAAGATATTTTTTTAATTTGGTGGGGGGTTGGGATTACGTCATGGGTTGCGCAGGTTCTTCTGCTTGGGAATTGGGGCCCCTACTCTCATTGGCCAAGTCTCACTTTAAAGAACTCAATCCTGGGTTCATTAGTCCGATGAGTACGTTTTAAATAAATATTTCCAAGTTAATCACAAGGGTTTCATGTTTTTCGATTGTCCGAAAACGAAACCCACGAGGATCAAACATGTCAAGTTTAATTATTTCCCTTGTGGGTCAAATCAAATTGGGGTTGGTGTTGGTGGTGGTGGTGGTGGGGGATGGTTGGTGGTGGTGTTATCATCTCCTTGGTTCTGCCCATGGGTAGAAAGGAAAGGAGATAGACCACATTCCTTCCCCCGGGGAAAGAACCCCAAAGTGGACAGAAATGGAACTCATTATTTGGGTCGGAAAAGAGGGAATGAACAAACACACCGAGGTGGCTGACCATCGAATTGTGGACAAGGAAAACACGTGAAGAGACATCTAACTTGGTCAAGCTTTCCCACAAACGTGTGTCCTTCTCTTGTGTATGTCCGTCCGCCCGGGCTCATAGCCCGATTTCGAGGTGCCTTGGTGAAATACCACTAATTTCAATGAGTTTGTTGGGAGGGGATCTTTTCTTTTCTCTTAAAAAGATGTGATTTGAAATCCCCCAACCGTACCTTTAATTACTTAGGAAGCTAAAATTTTCTAGAAATGTTAAATTCCGTCTTCTAACCACACATCGGACACCCGCACTCATGCCCGAAACTGGTCCAACTTGTCAAAGGAAATACAGGCAGTCCTTACTAAACCCTTTCCGTGAGACGAGAGCCTTGCCTTAAACGAGAAAACGCCTTACGTGACACATTTGGAAAGATTACTGGCGTTTAGCCTTTTGCTTCTGTTCACATATCTGTGTCCCTAAGCAATGAATAAGCACGTTAACGCGTGTCGAATCTCCCAACACTACTCTCCCCAATCCAATGTCACAACAGATATATACGCTAGTTTTTACAATAGAACCTTGTTTTATCTAATCGAATGTTATAGCTCATTCAAATTGAATTAGTGTCAAGTTAGGCGAACGTGTGGTCGGATTCTTATTGTATGTGCGAGAGTGTTGGCACGTTCTAGAGGCCCGACATGGTCATTCTCATTGAAATGATGCTGATGGGGGGGGGGGTCGAAAAAAGATGTGGCTGACCCAAGCCTAAACATGTTCTCATTAGTCAGTTTCATTGTACGGGGGTCGATTGGTTGGTCAATTTAAAATTAAGACCCCTGGTCGGTAAGATACTTCCGCCTTCATTCTCATGTGATTGCCGACGGAACCATCGCATGCTTGTAGGAAATTTCTTTCTTCTTTTCTTTCAAAGGGTCTTACTATCAGTAAAAAAAAAGGTTATCGTAACGAGAAAAATCTTTTACAGGAGAGGGGAAAAGGCAAAATTTCTTCCAGACCAAAAATGCAAATGAGGGTGACCTGATGGAAAGGGACATGGCGAACTTCACGATCACATGGGGGTTTGGGTGTGTGTTTCTAACCCAATGCTCCTTCCACACGTGTCATCTCCCCACGAGTTCTCTAACCAGGGACCACCTCTATCCATCCATCCACGCGTGGCCCCCCTATTTGACAAACACACAGACTTCCCACCCGCGATCAATACTCCATGAACCCATTCCTGTAACTCGTGAGAACCAACACGTTGGGGATTCACGTATATAAATAGCTTTCTACGTTTTGAACATCTCAAGTTATAGAATATGTATCGATCCACGTGCTTAGCAGCAAATTATTATACCAACTTTCAGAGGTGAATGTGGTTGTTGTTGTTTTTCTCGTGATTATTTTTCTGTCAGGCCGAGTGACTAGGTTGTCTCATCATGCGAGTGCGTAGATGTTAATTTCTCTCGGGGAATAATGTAAACCAACGTTGTGTCAAAGGGACAAGTGAGAAACGCAGAGCTGAAGCCGGGAGAAGAGGGGGAGGGGTCATCAGTGCTTCTTTTGACTGACTATGGTGGTGTCTTCGTGTCTCTCTTCCACTATATAAATAATTATTAATGTGTGTACCACAAAAATGGATGTGATGTGTCGGGCCTGGGGGTGGTCTGCGCTCCGTTGTCGAATGATCGATGGGAACCAGAGAGAGAGTCCAGGCAGTCGTGGGTGTCTGACTCCTGTTGCATTAACTTTGGCAGAAGACTTATGGCCGGGTCCGGGTGCCACCGAGCTTTTCTAGGGGCAGAGAAGTCAGGGCATATTTTCACATACATCATTCGAAAGGGACTCGGTGCTTTATGTTTAATAAAGATAATATTAATATAATATAATTCATGAACGAAATAGAACTAAGTCGAGTGAAGTCAGTGGACTGATACTAGTTTATAGAAGAAAATTAGTAGATACGATTTTGCAAGCGATTGAAAATTTTATGTAGTAACGGAAATGTGCATTTTGGCAATAAAAATGTCCGAAGGCACGTAAACTCAGAGACATTCTTTATAAATAAAGCTTTATTATTTTGTTCACAACAACACAATACCACCTCACACTTTTTCTTAGTTTTAGCTAAAAACATTTGTAGAAAATCTAAACGTTAGATCGTTATAATATTTTCATACAATCCGTTAATTTGTTTTCTTTTTCTACTACCACAATTTCGTTTCCTCAAGCTCAATAGATTTATATGATCTCAACGTGTTACTATTTTCATTCACAAAATAGTTTCTTTCTTGAAAGGAGTGATTTGGACGAAGGGTTCACAAGTGCACAAAACAACTCCTAAAATGTACTATTTCGATGTTATATTAAAATAATCATATACATACGAATATCATGTTAACTAATGGAACAAGAACATAATCACAACGGCCCATCTAAACATTTATACCCATGGCGACACGTGTAACATCCGGGCAGGGGTCGAATTGGACCCCCTCCATTTTGCCTCCACAGGATGGGATGAGATAAGATGAGACGAGAAAAGTAAATTGACAGGAAAAAAAAAGTCATCGCGAATGTGCTTGCTATTCGTACGGAGGAGAAAATGGGGTTTGTGTTATGTGAACTGAGGACTTGATGTTTGAAGAAGCATATGTTCTTGACATCATCATCACTAGCCCTTTGATGTGATTTCTAGTTTCAGTTCGGATAAGGATGAACAGTTCAAGTGACAGATGGGAAATAAATACGGTTGAGATCAGCACATTTTTCTAGGGCATCCCATCCCAAAGTAGTTGATTTAGATTTCTGTCATGTCTGCACATTGGACTGTAACTTTTGTCTTTCCAAAGTCTTAATCAAGTCATCATTTAGTCTAATAATGCTGATGATGTCCCAAAGCCGTCGGCAGTAGCTACAAATCATAACTATGAAATTACCGACGACATGTCCTAAACGCATGGAGGAGGAGGAGGAGGGGTCACAAGATTCCTTTCGTATATGCTTTTGAGTTCTAATGGGATGCTTTTAAAAAAAACGCATTTTTCTTTTGTTTTCTTTAGTTCACCTTTGATGTTGATGATTACAAGGATTGATATAATCGAAACACCTCCATTTGGCCAATAGAATAATACATGTCATCACTATCCCGACAGTAGCAAGCCATGTTCCCTCATCTCCAAACTTTAGGAATGAGATTATTAACTTCTACATGGGACAGCTAAGTATATATGAGTAGATTCCAGCATTAAACAACCCCTTAATAATCACAATTAGGGGAATCCCCAAAAGCGTAATCATGCCACTTCCCACTTCTCTGTATAATGGGAAAGAACATTAGTTCTCTCTCTGTTTTTTCTTTAATCAACAATTGTTTATTGTCATTTGGTAATAATGTCTCTAGACTCTAGAAGGGTGGGGTCAAAAATAACAAAAATTTAGGACTATAATATTTTACTTTTTTTAAAATGTGTCCGAACGTGACATTGAACACTCGAGTCTTCCGTGTTTCCCTCCTCACCATCCTAAGCTTAACCCTTTTAATACAAAAAAAAAAATCCATACACCCCCCTAAATCACGCCTTAATTCTAGGGCATTTCCTAAGGGCTATTAGAATGGGGAGTTTTATTAGCTGTCTCCCTCGAGGCAGCCCTTGGATTAGACGAGTTTGCGAATCAGGGTTTTGAAGCTTTTTTTTAAAGGGAAGTTGGGGGTGGGGGGTGGTTTAATTAATTAAACATGATTAGTCATATCAACACGAGGGAGTGCGGTTGTGGTCCTCGTTATCTTTTTCCTCCAATTGGGTGGAAAGGCAGGGTGACTTTATCACTTTTGATTGAATGCCATGCCCTAACCTATATATATAATGACTAATGACGTGTTAATTCGATATGTTAATTGATTTCCGTACGTGTTGATTTTGATATTGTTAGACATGAGTGTGGTGTTGTTGTTGGTAAAGTTGACAACCACCACCACCGCCACCACCAACAGAGATGAGATCTTCGCCATACAAATCCATGAGAAATTAAAACGGGCACTGTTGGTACAAAACGTTATTAATCAACTCTGAAAGATTCTTGCCCCTGAGATTCCCTTTTCCCCCCCAACTCTTATATGTCTTTTTTTTTTTTATATAATTAGCACTCAAAAAGACACCCACCAAAGTAGTACGAATCCAGTCCCCAGATGTTCATTCATCAAACAACTTCAAGCACACGGGGAAGAGACAGGAAAAGGAAAATGGAAAAAGATGAACGAAAGCCCGTCCCATGTACATCAGGCCCAATAAGATCATAGTCAGGGCCCATGCTGGGATCTCGGCCCATTTTCCTTCTAACCATTAGGTTCCTCCTCCAGGGCTGTCATCTCCAATCAATTTTTTAAAAAAACATTTCATATTTACTTAAATA
The DNA here is from genome assembly GCA_029817715.1 of Melastoma dodecandrum. NCBI lineage: Eukaryota > Viridiplantae > Streptophyta > Magnoliopsida > Myrtales > Melastomataceae > Melastoma > Melastoma dodecandrum. The sequence goes on from JARUPY010000271.1 coordinate 1,541,455, forward strand.
AATTTGGTTTTCTTCTTCGGTGAATCCAAACACAAGCCAAAAACATATCTTTTGATTTCGGTCCGAAACCAAAAATTTGGGATGAGATCAGCACATTTTTCTAGGGCATTTCATCCGGAAGTAATTGATTTATGTCATGCCTGCACATAAACAAATTATAACTCTGAAATTACCGACGGAATGGAGATAGAAAATAATTTGAACAACGCATGATGAAAAAAGTGCTTTTAAAAAAACACATTTTTCTTTTTGTTTTCTTTTGTTCACGTTGATGATGATGATGATGATTGATATGGAAAACTCCCTTTAGCCAAAATAAAATAATGTATGCCATCTTAAATCCCGACGGTAGGAAGCAATGTTCATCTCATCTCCCAACTCGAGGAATGAGTTCACTAACTACTGCATCATTATCATAATGGGGCAGACATCTAATGAGTCATTATATATGTATGAGCAGATTTCGAACAACTCCTTAATTCAAAATGTGTTTGGTTTGAAAATTCAAAAAGGAATGAAATCGACTAATAATTCTATTCATTTTTCTTTCCATATTTCCTTTTAATTGCTTTCTATTTCATTTATTTTGAATAGGAAGAGAAGGAATGCATATTCCCTCGCTCATGGTAATGAATGCCCATTCTCTTACTCATTCCTTCTCTTCTTTTCCCCATCTTCATTCTTAAACTAAACACATCTACCTTCCTAATCATTATATTTTTTTCTCCATTCTCATTTCATTCCGTCCGAAATTCCATTCCGAAAATCAAACGGTCACTTAGGGGAATCCCTATAAGCTTAGTCACGGGACGTCCCAAAATTAAGCCTTAATTCTTAGGGCATTTTCCAAGGCTAATAAAAATGTTAATTAGACCTCACCTCACAACTTTATAATTGAAAAAAAATTAACAGTCTGAGTTTATATCACGAGTTTATGAATTAATTAACTATGATTAGTCATGTCCGTACGAGTGAGTGCGGTTGTGGTCCTCGTTATCCTTTTCCCTTCCAATTGGGTGGAAAAGTCAAGGATTTAAAAGAAAGACATGGCGGCGGAGGTCCAACGTTGTCCCATAATAGACAGAACCCAGCCAATGTGAATTAGGCCCATTCACGCTATCTGTGTTTGTTGTATGAAACTGTTGGTCGATCTTTCAGGCGTTGAGATCCTCTTAGTCGAGATTGAAGACTCTTTTTAGTTTTCTCTTTGCATCTTTGGCAACGATAGGTCCTCCTGGAGGCAGCCTTCCTTTATTGGGAATTGAACGGTGCAGGTATGTCCCTGTTGAAGGCACATGCAGTGGATTTCTCTTCTACTCCATTTCGATATCTTAAGCTGCAGAGCATGGAGTATGTGAATGTAAATTTGAGTGTTTAAACTACTTAGCTTTTCCAGGTAACATTGAAAACAATGCGCTGGAGAACGTTAAAGGAAGAATATGAAAAAAAAAATCATCATTGCCTTAGTATATTCAGAAGCTCAAAACCGAAGCCACAAGCTACTTGTCCACACAAGACTAAGGAAAATTGCTCGGACAATGTCAAGGACAAAAGAAGTAAGACCCGGTTATGTTCGTTTACCACGAGTGTTGGCATCAATATTGCATAATGAATACGGACCGAGTTTGTTAAAATACTAATTATCACTCTTATGACGCATTTGGCATGACTTTACAAAGAGGATATAATTCAAAATCTCATATATGACGTGTGTTTTGGGGTTTCTAATCCCACCTTTCTCAACCAAACCAGTGACAGTGTTGGCAACCCCATCGCCAAATTCATAATTGCCCATTTAAGTGAATGCGATTGGGGTGAGAGCAGGGCGGTAAGAGAAGCTACTACAACAAAATGGGCAAAGGTGGAGTCCCGAGCATGAAGCGGCTGCCCATGGCGCCTCTGACTACATCCGAGGTTAATGTATGGTCACGGTGGCGGTCCTCCTAGTATCAGATTTAGTGATGATCGATCGACGGCATAAAAAGGATGAAATTGACAAAGCTCATTGATACCCAACTCCTTTATCATGGAATCTCGGCCCATTCACCTTCTGCCATTATGCTTTCCTTAGCTTTTTTGTCAATGTTGCAGGTGGATCTCCAATTCACCCTCGAAGTTAGAAGGGGACATTGTTTGCCGGCCGAATGATTCCCGAGAGAGGCACGTTGTTGGGGGGGAGTTGTTTGTGCATCCCAATCAACATTAGTGTTAAAAAATGTTTCGACACATGGGGTTGGTGTTGTGTCATGATGAGATTTAAATAATAGTAGCCAAATGAACCATATTTTTGTAATTATGTTCCCCCATCAATTTGGCAAATGATCGAGAGACCAGACCCAACTCGTATTTCATTGTTTACCCTTCGTTGCTCTTAGTGTTCCAGGGAATTTCTTACTGTTTGGTCATATTCATCCGATTGAAAGAGTCGATAGGACTTGATTGAAACAAATTCATTAATTCAAGGACTAATAGTGCGTAATTAAGACGACATCGCATCACTCGCAGCTCGTTTTTAACGGTCTCCCCTCTCCCTCGCCCTCACTCCCCCAGAGCAACCCCCACCCGATCACAATCCACAACTCCCTTCGATTCATCCCCAACAAACGGCGAAGAAGCTTCTAGAAACGCAATGGGCAAAGGCGGCGGCTGCGTCCCCAGCAAGAAGCGGCCCGTTGCGCCTCCGCCTACATCCGAGGACGCCGCCCCGCCTGCCCCGGACTCCCCGCCTCCGGAGGTCCTGTCCCCGCAGCTGCCCTCCTCTCCGCCGACGGCTCGGAAGGTTAAGGTCTTCATCGTATTCTACTCGATGTATGGCCACGTTGAGTCCCTCGCTAAGGAACTTAAGAAGGGGGTGGATTCGGTGGAGGGGGCGGAGGGATTCCTTTTCCGGGTTCCCGAGACGTTGCCGTCGGAGGTGCTGGAGAAGATGGGGGCGCCGGCAAAGGACGTGAGCGTCCCGGTGATTGGTGCGGGTGGGGAGGAGCTGCTCGAAGCTGACGGGTTGGTTTTCGGGTTCCCGACTAGATATGGGGCAATGGCTGCACAGATGAAGGCGTTCTTTGATTCGACTGGTGGGTTGTGGCGGGAGCAGAGGCTGGCTGGGAAGCCGGCTGGGTTCTTTGTCAGCACTGGCACGCAGGGCGGCGGCCAAGAGACCACCGCGTGAGTATTTGTCCGCATCAGTTGAAGCTGGGTTTTGTTTTTAATTATTCCTGATCGACTGCATTGATAGAATTTTTTTCGAATCTTACAGTGCTGATTTAGCTTGTCATTTTACTGTTTATAAGCAGAAGTATCCATTATCAGTGCAGTTGATTGCAGTAGGGTTAGGTTATTCAGATAGCTTTTGACAGGGATTGTGAATGTGACTTGTATTGGCGGTGTACTATAAGGATAATCTGCAGATCAAAGAAACCCAGAGAAAAGTATAGCTTGATTTAGCAATAATATCATCATTATACAGTCATTTCAGGCATGAAAATAGCAGCATTGGTGTCTTCTGATATATTATATTTGATGAGTGCCTCGTGCACTCCCTGGTATCGTCCCTTAGTCCAACTACATTTTAGGAATTTTCAAGTGGATTGCTGAAGCTGTCGACATATTTCTGTCAATGTGATGTGGTCGAGGGTTATTGGGTATTTTGTTACATAATTGTTTGATTGTTTTGATCTTATCGTCGGTTGGCTCCTTTGCAAATCAAAGTTACAAATTCTTTGCCCGGACATGTCGGCCCATTGTTGTCTGGTATGCTTTGCTGTTAGGAGACAGTTATAACTTCGAGTGAGTGCATCATTCCATGTCCCTGCAGTGTTGAATAATAAAAAAAGATGGGATTCTCGTGACACATAAATTTCACATTGTCGATCATACTTGATATTTTTCTACATGGTTGTGTTGCGTATTGACTATTGAATTGTTTTCGAAAGCTTTCCTTTTTATATAGAGATGATTCTCTCATTGGGATAGGGCATCAATGGAGTTACAGCTACAGCAGTCTGTCTTGTTGCCCTTAGTGCTTCTTTGTCATTCATCATATATGTCTGGTGGTGAAGCCACATCACTGTGCTACTTCTATGCATTATTGAACGAATCGAAAAGAGATTCACAATTAAGACATTGTGATGTCCATCATCTTAATTGTTTGGTTGCTCCATTTACTTTTTACTTGCAGGTGGACTGCGATCACTCAGTTGGCTCACCATGGGATGTTGTTTGTTCCGATCGGTTACACCTTCGGTGCTGGGATGTTCAAGATGGATACCATTAAAGCCGGCACGCCATACGGAGCTGGGGTCTATGCAGGTGACGGATCGAGACAGGCGAGCGACACGGAGTTGGCGCTTGCGGAACATCAAGGCAAGTACATGGCGTCGGTTGTAAAGAGGCTTGCCCTGGCTTGAGTTGTTGCCCGGTTCTTTCATTTAAAAATTATTTGAAGTCACGAGGTTGACTGGATTTGAGTACCTCGGTCGATTATGTCTCATGATGCTGCTGTACACGGACCTCAAAGGATCAAATTACATTGTTACCGGAAATAATGCGACGTCGTTGTTCTTTAAAGTGACCGTCTATTTCCTGGCTACGGATCAACTTACAAGTCTATGCACCAGCTTAACACAAGATATAATAACATGACCCACTTATTTAATACACGGAACATGATCAACTTACATACAGACTACCAACAAATTTGGCGGAGGGAACTCAACCGGGTACGGATTTTTAAGTTACACAATTTTTTAGACGTGTATATATAATAAAATTTAATTTAATTCTATTTATTTATTTATTTTATGTTGAATATTTTATGTATAATGAACTGAATTTATAGTTAATTTAATATTATCTTTTTTAAGTGAGTGACTTAAGTGATAATTCTTATAAATTTAATTAATGATGCAACAGGACCATGCTATCGCATTAACTATTTATTTCATCGTATTCATTTCATATTTGAAATTAATATAATATTTATTTATTTTATAAATTTTAAATGGATTATTTCGCATAACACGTTTAACGAATAAGTCATATATCAAATTTCACATTTTAATACGATTAGACAAATAAAGTTGTCTCTATATTTAAAGTTTTAAAACACGAACAGTTTAAGATACTACACACCGAAAGCACGAATTGCCTGCCCTGTCCACATCATTTGGCAAGCGCGGCCAAAAGCTTCTCCTTCAGCTGTTCGCCCGTGCCAGCTTGAGCACGGATGGAAAACGTATGGGTAACTTCGTTGTCATCGTTGAGAGATACATTACATTCCGAAGAGACTTGATGCTCTCGCAAAGTTTCTACGACTTTGGAAGCTGGATGAATGGCCAAAGGGCAGCTTACTCTGACAACAGCATCTTCAGGCCTCATCTGAAAATCGAAGTCCTGGATTGATTGAGGCTTACCAGCCATATTCTTCTCAGTTTCGAGAACCTTAATCTTCATTTGAAGATCGTTGATGTAAGTGATGGCATCGCCAAGTAGGGAGGCCTTGTCCATCTTGGAAATATTGGGAACAACAGCCCTCAACGCGTAAAACCGTTGGTTCAGCTTCTCCCGACGCTGTCTCTCTGCTTCCACATGGTTTAAAGGTTCTTCTCTACCATTAGCGGGCTTTCTTCCCCTCTTTCGTGGTCTACGATCATCATTTATGTGGGATGCATCATCCATGCCCTGATCAAAACTGGAAATTCTTGTTTCCGGACTAAAACCACCAATAATGATTTGATTGGACTGAGGTAACAACTTTACATCACCATCGCTCAGATTTCCATTAGAAGTACTCCTATGAGCTTGGTTGGAGTCAGAAGCCAAACTTAAATCATCTTCGACCTTGGGGGAGAAGTTGATACTGACGGGCTGAGATTTAATGGGGCCCAGACACAGTTCTTGCCCAAAAATTTTGGGCACGGCCTTTGCTTTTGCAGGAGACGAATTTCCGAGCATGGTCTTCACCTGCTCCACAACACTCTGATCTTCTGCAATCGACTTGACTGAGCCAAGCTCTACGATGCCACTTCTAACAGGAACAAACACCACAGTCTGAAATCCAGCTAATTGTGCCAGATATGATCTCAAATGGTACTGTTCCAGACAAGCTGCTGCATCTGAAGCCCAGACCGATTTATTTGCTTTGTAGCATCCCATGGGACCACATGACAAATCGACGTGAAAAGAGAAGAACATGGATGCAAGGTACAACATCTCGATGTCCGACACACCTTCCAACTTTGAGGAGAATACATCCCCTTTAGATGGGCTTAAACTTCTATTAAGCTTCAACAAAACCAGCTTATTCAGTTCTTCTTTCTTCGGAAGTGTCTCTGATTTTACACTACCAGCAGAGGTTCCTTCTTCAGACGTGCCAGCTACAAAGTCCCGACAATGTCCATCTCCCCAAATCAAGGCAACTCCTCCAGATCTTAAGCTAGCAGCATGCCAAAAGATAGCATAGTTCCAGTTTGATCCCTCTACAAGATGAGACAAGCTTTGTCGGACGCCTAGATCACTTGGAAAAGCGATCACATTTGCAGCCAAATTTCCAGAAGATGATATCAAGAAATTTGATGCTTCAGCACCCAATACAGATTCAACCACCACCTTCTCATCTTCATTTTCCCAACACTTTTCAACCATGTTGTTTCCACCTCCTTCAGGTTACAACATATATCTAGCATTCCATACAAATAGAAACCCATGAGAAAACAGAACCAGCACAAAGATGAATGCCGATATCTATTATAAAGAAAATGTCCAAGAGGATGCCTGCTTAGAAAGAAAACCCACTTTTACTTTGTTTAGCTTATAAGGTTTGAACAAGTTGATCGACTTTCATCTCTCTGTAAAGTATTACAAGGAATCATCAACCATATGTTTCTACATTTACCCTTATTCTTCTGTGTTGCTTCTATGTATCTACTCCAATAGGTAAGGATAATCAAGTGGATTTAAACATGATCCACTGCAGAATTAGAAAATTCCTACATGTGCCGATCCATCAATTCTTACAAATAGATCGAGCGACGCGACAGTGTACCACCGAGGCGTAAAAGCAAGTTGAAACCCAAATAGAAATTTAAATGCATGCACGCATCAATATCGCTCATTGAAAACCCTCGGAAAATTAATTCAAGCAAGGACGGCCTACGGAACTCTATTTGCAACTCCTAAAAGGGGCAATGACCTGACCAGGGCTAGTAAGACCCCCAGCAAAGCAAAAAGGTGCAATCGATGAAAGGGATCCCAGGAAACCGCAAGCTCGTCCACCCATAGCTCCGATAAATTAAGCAACCCTTCCCCCGGCACCGAATGTTGCTCGTTTAACAATTCAAGTGAAACAAAAGGATCACACCAGCAGCCAGCTGTCCACACCCGCTCACAAAAGCAAGCTCAAGGCAGCAAATCTAAACTCATTCATCCCAGCCCTAAACCTAATCCAAACTCAAAATCAGGAGCCTCAACACCAGTAACACCCCCCAAACCAAATCCATCCAAACCAACGGACCAGAAACAACTCACCGTGATCGGAGGGGAGGCGATCGACGGGAAACGAGGGCGGAGCCCCGGGGGGGGGGGGCGGGGGCGGGATTGATTTTGAGGGAAACGAGCCGTTCGATCTAACCCCGGCCGGTCCAGACCGTTCGAAGACACCTGCTCTGGGCTGTTTGGTTTGTTTCTCATAAAATAAAAAAGACGCAATGGATTTCGTCAGAATTAACCTTTTGCATATTTCTGGGGGATGCTGTCGTGTTTGCCAATCCAAATTAAGGTGACGGTGCGTGCCAAACATGGCGTAGAATTAACGTCGCTTCTTCTTGGGGTGCCGTTATCCCAAGGAGAGCGATGTTTTTTCGTTGGGGGCTGAAACCAATATCTTTGCCTATTATTTCTCATCGATCACTCTGTCAATTTCATTCACACCCTCCGCCCCCGCACAAAAATTAAATAAATCCAAGTCCGACTCCTCTGCGAATTCATTGGAACGACCTTGACCTGCCCCTCGCTGACCTCATCAATGGCCGACGTCCTCGCCTCCCTTCGCTCTCTGATGTCCTCTCACTCCCCTCCCCTCCACGCCCTGGTCATTCCCTCCGAAGATTACCATCAGGTTATTTGGGATCGCTTCGGATTGTTTATGGTTTCGATCGGTGGTGTTGTCTTTGTGACTGTGATTTCCGGGGCTTGATTCTTGCAGAGTGAGTATGTATCGGCGAGGGACAAGAGGCGCCAATTCGTCTCTGGGTTCACCGGGAGCGCTGGTTGGTTCTCCGCATCATGATTGATTGATCACTGCTCTTAGTAGCTTAATAGTGCTCAAACTGATTACTGGAACAGAGAGGAGATGATCGGCTGGAATCTTAGAGCATATAAACATGGATTTTCTTTCTCTTCTTGCAGTAATTTCTCGGAACGCTCCTGTCCGTTGATGAATTGGTGATTCTGATCGTCTATTTTTTTTATGAAAAAATGCAGGTTTGGCTCTCATCACAATGGACGAAGCGCTGTTGTGGACTGATGGGAGGTACTTCCTTCAGGCTACTCAACAGCTCAGTGATCAGTGGAAACTCATGCGAATTGGTGAAGACCCTGCCGTAGAGATATGGATGGCAGATGTGAGCCGACCTTCTGTTTTGAGACTTGCTTATGTTTCTACTAGTGGTGGACATATTATCGAGTTCGACATCTAAATGCTGCAGCATAAGGAATTCTTTCTTATGCTATTTAGTTATTTTGGCCCATTGGATTGAACATGTTCAAACAATATTATGTATTGGGACATTGCAACAGCAACGCGATTGCCATTCCTTGAGCCGTGATGGAGATTATCTGTTTCTATTCTGGAATTCAGATTAGGAGTCTTTCTGGTTACCTGTATTTCATATTATGCCCTAAAAACTAATGGTTAGAGAGACCTAATCTCAGTTTCCTGTGCAGAGAGATAAAAATTTTACTATCTTCTTTATTCGGCGAAATTCATCCTTTTCCCTACATTTTCGAAACTCTTCTGTTCTTGATTCCTTTTTTTTTTACATTTGATCAGAATTTTCCAGAGGATGCTGCAGTCGGGATTGATCCTTGGTGCATTTCAATCGACACTGCTCAGAGATGGGAGAATGCCTTTGGTAAGAAACGGCAGAAGCTTGTCCAAACTAAGACCAATTTGGTTGATGAGGTTTGGATAAACAGGCCACCTCTCGAAGCAAATCCTGTGGCTGTTCACCCACTGGAATTTTCTGGCCGTTCCGTGGTGGATAAATTAAGTGATCTGAGGGGGAAACTAACACAGGAGAAAGCTTGTGGTATTATAGTCACTGCACTTGATGAGGCAAGTTTCCTTTTGGTCTTTTCAACCTTCGATATTGCTCGAGTAATCTAATTCTTTAATCGACCATGATATTCCTTTACAATTGCCACTACATATTTTGCAGGTTGCTTGGCTTTATAATATTCGAGGAAGTGATGTTTCCTATAATCCAGTAGTTCATTCATTTGCTGTAGTTACAACCTCTTCAGCTTTCTTTTATGTGGACAAAAGTAAGGTTTCTACAGAGGTTAGTTTTGATATTCTTCTGAAGATAGACTTTGTCATGGTGATTGTTTTAAAATTCCTTCCCATCCATTCCTCAATATGCTTTTTGCTTATTATACTGGGCTGAAGCAAAGAAATATATGTAGGTGGAGACTTATTTCCAAGATAATGGAATCGAAATAAAAGAGTACGGTGATGTTATCACTGATGTCAGTTTGCTTGCTTCCTATAAACTTGGAACATCATCTCTATTCGGTGAGGAACAAAATGGAGAAGTCAAGGGTGCAGAATCAACTTCTGGTGGTTGCAACTTAATTTGGACAGATCCTGGTGCCTGCAGCTATGCACTGTATACTAAGTTGAGCCCAGATAAAGTCATCCTAAAGCAGTCGCCAATAGCACTCGCAAAAGCTCTCAAGGTGGTTCCTGCTTTCCTTCAATATGGTCGGAATATTCTAACTTGTTTTATTTTAGGGAGAATTTAACTCGCCTGAAAGTGATCGTTTGGGTGCCAATGACAAATGGTTAATTTTTTTATTTTTTTTTCACTATTAGTCTATTTTCTTCATCCTGATGTAACATTATCTGTCTTAAAGTAAGAGTATAATAGTTTTAAGTCTTCATATGAGAACAATTTTCAAGTGTTGCTTTTTTTAAAAAAAAAAGAAAAAGAAAAGTGTGAAGATGAATCCTATCTATTCTATGTCCAATGACTTCACCTCTTGATAAATTTGTGGCGCTGCTTTTTAGCGTAAAATTTTCTTAAAATGTGTATAAACTGTACTTTTCATGCAGAATCCAGTGGAGTTGGATGGGTTGAGAAATGCACACATAAGGGATGGTGCGGCTGTTGTGCAATATCTTTTCTGGCTGGATAGCCAGGTACCCATGCCGTCTTGATGTTTGGCTAAGATTTTATCCAGGATTTGGATCAGACTTGGCTCTTGTGGATATCTTCGTGTGGTATTGCAACTTCATGAAATCTTAATTCCAGTATTTAACTGAATATGTATATCTTATATACAGATGCAGCAAATTTATGGCGCTTCAGGTTACTTCTCAGAGGGAGAGACGAAGTTGCAGGGAGTACCTAAGTAAGTATTAACCTCCATGCTTGGATCTGCATTACCTTCTTTTAAGCTTAGTTTAACTAAAAGTTTGTGTTTGGAAATATCGTCTCTCTTTATTACTGTTATAGAACCCAAAATGGGATTGGTGCACATAAGAGAATGTACTTAAAACAATGTTTTGTTTTGGTTTTGATGTGGTGGATGCTTTTTGCTCGGAACATGGGTGGGGAAGGTACAGGGAATCAGTGGCAAAGATACTTGAAGTTTTATTGTTGATTGAGATAGTAGACGTATTGGCTGGTGCAGACTAATGTTGTTATCTGGTGCATCTCCTCCTGTTTATTGCCACAGGGAAGGGGAAAAACTTACTGAAGTGACTGTCAGTGATAAATTGGAGAGTTTTCGTGCATCGAAGGAGGTAAGTGAAAGATCAACTTGTTGTTGCCTGGGATTGAAGCTTTAGTAACTTGAATTAGTTTGAGTACAAGATACTTGAGTTCTTAGGAAAGGGGACGAAGAAGAGAGGAGATAGCGCCAAGTAGTACGCCTAGTTTAATCAGCTGATTCCAAAGTGTCCCAATATTGTTTTGAGAAACTCCAATATTTTAATCCAGAAATAAAGGTTTATGGGATCACACATAATCCAAATCTGAAATATAGAAGATCAATCACGCAATCTGTTAGCTTTATTTTCTTCAGTGTTGTTATTATTGAAAATAATTGGATTAGTCTCTCATGCTTGCGGCTGTTATTACAAGAAATAATCGAGCTTTTGCATTTTAAATGTCCAGCATTTCAGAGGTTTAAGTTTTCCAACAATTTCTTCCGTTGGTCCAAATGCTGCAATAATTCATTATGGCCCCCAACCAGAAAGTTGTTCTGAGCTAAATCCAGACAATATTTATCTGTTCGATTCTGGAGCACAGGTGAATCTAAAGGAGGACTTATTGTTGTTGTTTATTTACATGTTCTAGTTTTTATATTATTCAGGCTTAGTGGTAGTAATGCTTTTTTTATTCCTATGTTCGAAGTATCTAGATGGAACAACAGATATAACACGAACAGTTCATTTTGGGAGACCTTCTGCCCATGAGAAAGCATGCTACACTGCGGTATGTGGTTTTGCAACTTTCTCAAATATTCAATTCTGACCATGTATCTGTAATCCTAAAAGAGTCAAAGTTTGATAAATTAATCAAACAAGCTGTCCTTTAAAACAAGGCCGCCTTTTTCCTTGACTTTAATGGAAAGTTTCTGAAACGAATATTTTTCATTGTGGTGTCACTACGCTGATGGCTGAATAATGTTGTATCAAGTCCTAATAACCCATTCTTAGTTATGGAAGTACGAGCTTAAGACACTCATGCCAAGTCCTATCATGCACAAGTAGTCTTGACTCTTGAGCTGTTTGCAATGATGGAAGCTGCAGGACAGTTCGAAAAATCTTACTACCCAATCAATGTCTACAAACATAATTTTCATTTTTCATTCTTTGGTCTAAAATTCGTCCTCAAACACCTGGCCATGGGTAATTTTATGTAAATCTGATTTCCGGACATGAAGGAGTATTGTATTACTGTAGTACTTGTCTTCCATTTCAAGCTCGTTTACAGTAGAACCTCTCGACAACAGAATGACAAGTTAAATGGTTGTCCCTGTCTGTCCTGCTCCAAATGTGGACTTTACCTTTTGGTTTTGTTGGGACTTTTCAGGTTTTGAAAGGTCATATTAATCTAGGCAATGCAAGGTTTCCTAACGGGACTAACGGTATGCCTAATCCTAATGATATTTATGTCATTATATATGGTCAGACAAGTTTGTCCAGTGGAGTAAACCAAAATATCTTCATCCTAAAAGGTCATGCCTTGGACATACTTGCCCGAATACCTTTGTGGAAGGATGGTCTTGATTACAGACATGGCACTGGTCATGGAATTGGATCTTACCTAAATGTTCATGAAGGTTTGAGATGTGTTTCATTAGTTACATCAAACACCTTCCTGGACATTTGGTGAAACTCTTGCAAATCTTCATTCTGCAGGTCCCCATTTAATCAGCTTTAGACCACAAGCCCGGAATGTGCCTCTTCAAGCTTCCATGACAGTTACTGATGGTTTGTATAATCAAGCTTTTCTTATTTCAGACAGGCTTCTATTGAAGATGTGGTCAAGCATACTCTGCTGTCTAGGTGTCACAATATGAAAGGTTCATGAGAATAATTTGGAAATTGCTATCGTCACGACGTTATGGTGTATTGCTTCCTAAACTAGTGACGGTCGACACTTTTCATTTCCCATATGGGCTGAGGATGTTTTGTTTGCAATTAATTCCACGCGTAGAAGCGTCCAAGCTCACATTTTGGGATACTTTAGTATAGACAGTCAAATCTTTTGAGTTATATTGCACTCATTGCATTTTTAGATATGCTATGGTCCTACGTCTGAGCGCTTTATTTTTCTCTGAAATACTTGGCGGAAGACACCAGCTGGTGGTGGAACCGTCCATGCTGATTTTATGTTTTTAATGGTTCTTTCCTTGTGGCTGATTAGTCGAGTTGTCATTAATAGCCTGATTCACATATCCCACTCAATATTTGCAGAACCTGGTTACTATGAGGATGGGAATTTCGGCATAAGACTAGAGAATGTTCTTGTCGTCAAGAATGCCGACACCAAATTCAATTTCGGAGAAAAAGGGTACTTGTCCTTCGAGCACATCACATGGGTAAGTTACCTTTATTTACTTATCAAACGGATACTAAGTGATTTGGGATCGGTCTATCATTTTGCTTCTGTCCGAACTGAGTGTCGAGAAAGACTGAAGAATTGCGGCCAAATTCTGTGTTTCCCCAGGCGCCTTACCAGAAGAAGCTCATCAACCCAACACTGTTGACTCCTGGCGAGATGGACTGGCTAAACAACTACCATGCCAAGTGCAGGGACATTCTCGCGCCCTACTTGGACAACCCCCAGATGGAATGGCTGAAGCTTGCCACTGAACCCATCACATGACACCCCCCCCCCCCCCCTGTCCCCCAGTTACCTAGAGTTCGTTTCATGAACTCTGCTCATCGTCCATGCCAAAACCCGATTCCATTGCTTATGTCATTTAGTTGAATAGATAAGCCGAGGGTAAGTGCATTCGTACATTTCTCGCGCCCCTCATTGTTGTACTTGATCCTTACTGTGATAAGACCGCTCCGGTCATGATTAGCCAGGGGAATCAGGATAATATAATGCATGGAACAATGCATAATATAACTCGTATACTGAACATAAAAGCAGGGGTTGGCTAGGTGCTTTAAGGTAAAGCATTTAGCAGGACATGATTATTTTTCACTAAGGTAGCCGCAATACAGGGATGGATGGAGGCTGCAATCGTCAGAAGTTCCGCGGAATGGCCTAAGCACCACGAGCCCTTTCCTTCGCTTCCTGCACCTTGATCTCACACTGCTTCACGACCTTTGACAGCGCATCGTAGGAAGACCCTCCCTCTTCCAAAGCTGCATTGGCCATCCGCTGTATCTCCCTGGCAGTCGACCTCAGCCTCTTTCCCTCCGCTCTGCCCCTTCCCATCACCTCCCTTACCATTGTCTCAATCACTTTCCTCGGAAGCACGTGGTCTGTCCCAGCCTTCTTTGACCGGAGGGCCATCCCGAGGTGCTCGGACAGCATGGTGGCATTCATCTTCTGCTCAGCATACAACGGCCAGCATATCATGGGAACCCCGTTGACTATGCTTTCGAGGGTCGAGTTCCAGCCGCAGTGTGAGAAAAACCCGCCAGTCGCCTTGTGGGCCAGTATCTGGGTCTGTGGGGCCCACAGTGGTACCACCAGCCCCTGTTCCTTGGTCCTAGTTATGAACCCCTCGGGGAGGTACTCGGGTGTTCCATCGTCCAAACGAGTTAGACCGTTCTTCTTGAGCTTGAAGAGCGATCCCCACTTCTGATCGACAGTGGGCGGCCTCACTACCCATATGAACCTCTGCCCACTCATCTCCAATCCCCATGCCAGCTCGGTCATCTGTTCGATGCAAAGGGTCCCGCCGCTCCCAAACGAAACATAGAGCACCGACTCATGAGGCTGCTTGTCCAGCCAGCTCAATATGATCTCACCACAGTCAAAACTTGACCCTCCTATCGGTTCTACGGAACGAACTATCGGTCCAATAGGATAAACAGACGGCAAGCTAAACTTGGCCAAAAGCTTAGGGTCCCGCAAGGCCTTCAGTGTTGCAGGCTCCAGCTCCTCCCATGAGTTGATCAAAATCCCGTCGGCCTTGGCCATATCACGCCCCATTTCGGCATAATCCTCGTGCAGTATGCGGTTCTCCGGGTTCATGTACACGTCTACCGTGTCATCGTACACCAGCGATGGGCACCCAGGGATATCAAGCTGCTCATGGTCAACGACATGCCTATTCTCCTCGGACTCAGGCAGGTGCGGGTGGTAAACCGTCAGGGCGAGGAACCACGCATTGCTCGTGTCGAACACATACTTGAGCATCCCGAACTCCTCCGCGATGTCAAATGCTCCAGTCGCGAAGAGATCAACGATGAGCGCAGAGGGACGGGGCGACCTCATCCCGTCGATGGAGGACCGAACGAGGGGCATCGAGTGTCGCATCATGAGGACGAGCACTGAGAGGATAGCAGTGGAAGGGCCAACATAGGGCGATATATCAACGGGCGGGAGAAAGACCACCTCGAGGAGGTCCCGGACATCCTCGGGTTGGTTGTGGAGATGGGATCGGACGGTGGAGGGGTCGGTGGCCACGACGAGGACGGTGATGCGGAGGGAGTGAAGGGTGATGAGGCGGTGGCCGAGCTCGAGGATGGGAATAAGGTGGCCCATCCCAGGGCTGGACAGGAGGACTACGTGGGGTTTTTCGGAATCCATAGATAGCTTTTTTGAGCTGAAGTCGAAGTCCACGCATGCATGAACCAACCCAAAACTCTCTATTTATATTATAATTTGGGTGGGGGAAAAATGAGTACTTTTTTTCGCTTTCAAAGTCCACCCCGTCAGAAACAAGTTGCTCCCCCGTCGTTATTCTTTCGTTCTAGCACCCAAATAATCTAGTAAAAATTGATATATTGTCTAGTTTTCTGATTGTTGTACTTAGTATTTCCATGCATGTGCTTTCCTTTTGGTTTGCATTCTGTTGCTAGTCGGACAGAAAAGTGTATTCTAAACAAAAGTCGGTCAGACGACTCGGACCTTTCCCTCCCTTGACCGACTCTCTTAAAATTCTAAATTTTTTTGGTCTGTCGGAAACCATAGTGGAGGCTTTTGGAACGTAAGTTATGGGGCGGATCACTAGGAAAAATTCATTTTTCGGACAAAGGGATGTTGAAACTAAACATGTGGAAAATTTGATAGACAGTGTCCATAACATGTCCGGACCGCGCCCCGACTCTTTCAACGTAAGCGTCAAGTTGGGGATCGACCCACAAAATTGTTGTTGCAAATTGACTGGTCGGGCCAAAGGGTCGACATGGGGTCGTCAAGTCGTATTTTTTTACGCATAGCATAGTGGGTGGTTTGATTGGGGCAGGCCGGGTCGACTAAACTTAAATACAAGAAGGCATCAGTCGGGGACCGTAAAATTTAATGGAGTTAGGCTATTGTCCAGGCTAGAGATGTGATATAAAGAATCGACCATTCAACCTTTTTTTTTAATTTCATACATATAATGAGATAATGTTTTCTGGCACATTTTGTTTGTTTATCAGGGCAACGAGAGTTTTCGCAAGATTAACTATTTAATTCATGGAATTCCGGGACAGGGGTGATTGGTATTCGGGCGTAAGACATGTCTCGGGTTGTAACGAGTCCGAAGATAACATATGATAAAGGCATTCATGGCATGATGAGCTGTCCATTTTATTGCAAAAGTCAGATGAGGGGAAACAATGAATGCATGGACATTGGACAGCTCTCCGTCTGGAAAGGCCAAATTTAAAATTGACGGCAAAACCCCCCTGCAAGGCCGCCCAACAAAACACCTTTTCCCTAGTTGAAGTAAGGAAAGTCGCCTCTGTAACTTAAGTAGGGGTTTATTACAGTTGACTTTTTCCTTAAAGCTACGCAACTAACTAACTATGATCGTCATGGGGAGGGGACACAAAGGCCGCCCCCCGGTGGTCGACTTATCTTTCCCCTAGCCAATATCCTTCAACCAACACAGAGCGCCCACAATAGATCACGGCGGTGGCCACTCCTCCTCCGCTTACGTCTTCAGACAGACGACCCCGATGCCCATCCAATCAAAATGGTCGAGCTCTCAAGGCGTGAACACTGTTAAACCCAGGCCGGTGACATCAGGAAACCGGATTTTTATCTTATTATCAATGCTGTAATGAAGCAGCCGTATGATGTGTAATGAAGGCAAAGGTTTATTCTCACACCGGGTAGTTCATTTCTTTATTTTATCATCAATTCACGATTACTTATGCTCGCGTGCTCTCTGCGTCCGCAGCCGCAGAAATCGTCATCGTGGTGTCGTCCGCTGAAGGATCCACCCAAGGAAAAATGCTTGCCATTATCGAAAACGTCCTGATCGAAATATGGCTTTCAAATTAAGTTACGAACTAGTGGACGCCGTCAAATGTTTTATTTTTTTTAAAACTTAATTACATAATGGTCAATTCGGGAATTGGACAGCGCGATTTCGTTTTGCCCGTGGCCTAGCAGCCCCTTTTTACATTAATTTGCTTGAGGAGGTGGGCTTTGTGATTTATGGGCCGAAAAGAAAAGCCCGATAGGCCCAAAATCATGTCCACAAACCCAACCAACCGACGAGACAAGAGGACTTTGTGGCGATCACGTGGGGGGGGGGGGGTGGGGGGTGTTGGCAAGTGGCAGAAGATTTCTCCAAACTGATTTTCTGGTAAGGGGATTTTGATTTGAAACAACCAAAAGCTTGCACCAATATATATTGTAGTTTTATATAATTTTTCCTTTTTATCAACCCTTTAAAATGAGTTTGAGATTCGATACTAAATCAGATTTTATTTTATTTACTGGCATTTAAAGAAAATACATTAAATGTATGAGCAGTAAAATCATTAAATTGGGGGGGGCGGGCTCTGTTCTTCTTCTGCAATAATTAATGCTTCCAACACGTCTTTGCTAATAAATACTATGAACAGATACAAATTCATTAAGTTCTTTGATTTGTGTGTCTTCCCACGGTGAAAAACTTTTTATTACAACCAACGAAAAGAACCCTTTCCTCGGTTGAAATACCCACAAAACAAAATGCCCAACCAATTCCTTCTCCTCCTCCTCCTCCTCCTCCTCCTGCCGTCCCTCCAGCTCCGCTCCGCCTCCGCTCAACCCTCGCCGACCACTCTCCCCACCCCTGCTCAGGACTTCCTCGACGCCCACAACCGGGCGAGATCCGCCGTCAACGTCCCCCCGCTTCAATGGAGCTCCTACCTCGCCAACCTCACAAGCCTCCTGGTACGCCGCCAGCGTGACACTGCGGGCTGCCAATTCGCCAACCTCACCTCCTCCAAATATGGCGGGAACCAGCTGCTTGCCGGGGGATCCGTCGAGGCCCTCCCGAAGCCTCGCGCTGCAGTCGAGGAGTGGGTGAAGGAGAAGGACTACTACGACTACGGGAACAACACGTGCGTCCCGGGGCACGAAACTTGTGGGGTGTACACGCAGGTGGTGTGGGGGAAGTCGAGGGCGTTGGGTTGCGGGCAGGCGGTGTGTGGGAAGGAGGCGCTGGGGCTGACCGTCCGCTTCTACGACCCGCCGGGGAACGTGGTCGGGGAGAGGCCGTACTGAGAACATCGGGGGGAGGATATCGTGAATGTGTATCAATCAGATGGCGTTATCAGTATTCTCGTTTTTTTGTCTCTGTTTCAGTAGAGTATTGAGTACAAGTTAAGCTCTTTCCTTTGGGTGCCTAATCCAATTTGATGGGTGGGGCAATCACTTTGCCAAGATCAAATAAGTCAGACAACCTAACCTCACCAGCCGACCACCACTCCTACAACTGAAAATCGAACGCGCACTAAACGTGGGCTATGTATGTCACTGAGTATTTATCACTAACCTCACACTAAACAAATCTTGGTGTTGCGTGAGGGTCACATCGGTGACTCGTCGGTGCAAAAACACGTGGGTTCACTAGGATGGCTTAGTAATCTGGGTTGTTTTTTGCCGTATCATTTTTTAAATTATAGACATGGAAAATAAAAGTGTTTCAGATTCATTGCCTTTTAGAAATCAAATAGAGATTGACCCGACAATTATTTTTTAATCATTATACAATTGTGAGAAGATAGATTAATGGGACAAAGGGAAGAGATGGTCATCCCCATTGTCGGAAACCTCCAAAAGAATTTCTAGAAATCACCCAATCCCCTGTTTCCTCCTCATCGTCCACTTCTTTTTGGGCGTTCCGACCACTCCCACCCCACCATCTTCGTCATCCTCCCCCCCCCCCTCCCTCCTCTCAACCAAACCCCTTTTACACTGAAGCGATTGCACTTCCTTCCTCCTCCTAACACACCCATTTCCAGTTTCCGTCCCCAGAGCCAGTTCCCACCTCAAAAATTCCATCTTTAATCCTTTTCCGGGCCAAAGCTTCGACCTTGGTCTCCGGCGAGATGAGTCTCGTCACTCTGAACTCCTGGGTACGGACGAATTCGATATCGATCCCCGGATCTCGCCCTGGTTACCTCCTCGTCCCTCTGAGGAACCTGCCCTTCGGGGTCGTCCCCACGAGGAGGAACCCCAGGTTTTCGTCAAGTTCTTTCTGCGTGTCGGCAGTCCTAACGAAGGAGGAGACGGTGAAGGAAGGGGAGGAGGAGAACCCGGCCTTCGATTTTAAGGGTTATATGGTCCAGAAGGCGAATTCTGTCAACGCGGCGTTGGATGCATCCGTGTCACTGAGATCGCCCCTGAAGATTCACGAGGCGATGAGGTACTCGTTGCTTGCTGGCGGGAAGAGGGTGAGGCCGGTGCTTTGCATTGCTGCTTGTGAGTTGGTTGGAGGGGGGGAGTCGTGCGCCATGCCCGCCGCATGTGCTGTGGAGATGATTCATACCATGTCTTTGATCCACGATGATCTCCCTTGTATGGATAATGATGATCTGCGCCGCGGGAAGCCAACCAATCATAAGGTATATGCTCATTTTAGGTTAGATTTCTTATGGTTTGGTTTTGTGTTTTCGACCGAGTGTGTGGACACCACAAATAGGTAATGGAACTTTTGGCATGTGGGAAATATGGTCAAGTTACTCGATTCTTATGTAGCTTTGTTTAATATCCCCGTCTTGAGACCTGGCTTAGGCCAGCATTTGTTTAAAAAGTTTAGAATCTGACTCAATCGGGAGATGCTGGATGTGCCCGTGTTTACCACTTCATAGTAATCTGTGACAGCACATGATCTGTTTGGCCACAGGTGTTTGGGGAAGATGTCGCAGTTCTAGCAGGCGATGCCCTCCTGGCATATGCATTCGAGCACATTGCTGTAGAAACCAAAGGTGTATCGCCGGCGAGGATAGTCAGGGCGATCGGGGAGCTGGCCCGTGCTATTGGGGCAGAAGGGCTGGTGGCAGGGCAAGTAGTCGACATAAGCTCTGAAGGAATGACGGATGTCGGATTGGAGCAGCTCGAATTCATCCACCTGCACAAGACTGCTGCATTGCTCGAGGGTTCTGTAGTTCTCGGTGCAATCCTGGGAGGGGGAACCGACGATGAGGTGGAAAAATTGAGGAAGTTTGCGAGGTGCATTGGTCTTTTGTTTCAGGTGGTGGATGATATATTGGACGTCACAAAGTCCTCCCAGGAACTAGGAAAGACTGCAGGGAAGGATTTAGTGGCCGACAAGGTCACGTACCCAAAATTGATGGGGATCGAGCAGTCGAGGGAGTTTGCTGCGAAACTGAACCAGGACGCCCAGGATCAACTGTCCGGGTTTGACCCAAAGAAGGCAGCACCACTGGTCGCATTGGCGAATTACATATCCTATAGGCAGAACTAGATTATCTGCTTACCCATTGTCATCTTTGTTGTTTGTTAATCAGGACGGAGGAATAGTTATGCACGCAAAACTCGAATATTCTGATGGGATATGAACCGCAGAAAGCGGTAGATTGTTCTTCCGGTGGGGAAGAAAAGAAGCACAACATGGAGAACAACAGGAGTTTCGTTCAAACACTTGGGTTTCTGCTTGTAAGACCCTTTTGGGGCAATTTGGAAAGACAAGATGCCTTATTTACAACTGGGGTTCATGCATCTCTCAAAAAACCTGAACCCATGTCCGAACTCCGATTACGGCTTGACCCGACAGTTTTCTCGAATCCCGCGAGTCCATATCACTAAACAATTGGATTCTTACTTTGGCTGTCATTTTTATTTTTGGGATTGACATGATCTAGTCAGATTAGTTTCGGCTCCTTAACTTGCCAGACAAGGTAAAGTAAAACGCGTCTGTTACTACGCGGAATCTGCTGGCAGTTCAAAAGAAACGTCGGACAAGACTCCAATCTACCGTTTTGACCGACGGCTTCACCCAAGACTTCCGTCGTCTGTCTCGTACCTACCAAACCAGAATCGATCTATTTAAATCGGCAACTTTCGTTGGGGGGCCGTTCTTCCTTGTCTACCTCGTAATTAATATTATCCTGGTTGATCGTCGGGTTTTTGCGGATATTTGCTTCTCTTGTTTCCATTCCCGGTTTGGGGACGAACGATCAAGTCAGCCGCCATTTGGGTTCTCCCTCCCTTGCGGATTCTTCAGCTCAGAAGTTCTTAAAGGTCAGCTCTTAGCTTCTGGGAACTTCCCTTTTGGATTCCTGTCGTAGCATGTTATTCTGTTTTGGGAGTCAAACGTTGTACTCGATCCGTCTGAACAAGCTTTTCGGTGGTGGGCGGGGTAGGGGAGGATTATTCAGATTCCATTCCGCCTGAATCTTTGTCGCTAGATAGTTTTCGTAATCTTTCAGAACAAGCCTTGCCTGTTTGGGTAATGTAGCCGAAATGCCAATTTTCCTTTGGGGTTTGTTGAGATCTTGCTGCAAACTATCTGATCTGTCCATGAAGAACGTGTTCCTTCTGTTCGATTAATGACGATTGCATCTTACTGTACTCTATGAAGGTTAGGAAACGTGCAAGCAAAGATTTCTCCTGATCACCCCATTTTTTGGTGGCGAGTTCCTAAAGGAGAGTCCCTTTTTGGTTTCCACCAGGGTTTGTTATTGTTTCGGTTCTTCTTGGTGGGCGTTTCGATCCCTGTCCTGAGATGGCCGGCCGCCAATCCAGCCAGAAGGTTGAAGACGACACAACTCCTCTTCCCTTGAATGCCGATGCCGAGTACTTTCCCGATCTCACCTCCTATGAGGAGGCGTGTAAGACTGACCCGGAGTTACAGGCCTTTGACTACACCCTCCATGAGCGAACGAGCCGGGTCATCAATAGCCTGGCTGTTGGTGTCGAGGTCCGGTCCTTATCCTTGGACTCCCTCCGGGAGGTGACCACCAGTTTGTTAGAGATGAACCAGGAAGTCGTGAAGGTCATCCTCGAATGCAAGAAGGATATATGGAACAATCAGGATCTGTTCGTGCTCGTGGAGGATTACTTTGAGAACAGTCTCCAGACGCTGGATTTCTGTACCTCTCTAGAGAAATGCCTGAAGCGAGCCATTGACAGTCAGTTGATCATACAGTTCGCAGTCCGACAGTTTGAGGAGGAAGACGAGGGTGGTGCAGAGGGTAGGAAGTATGCGAGGACATTGGAGGAATTACGGAAGTTTAAGGCAGCAGGGGACCCTTCCATCGAGGAGTTCTCCGTTATATTCCAATCCGTGTATAAGCATCAGATGGCGATGCTGGAGAGGCTGCAAGTTCGACGTAGGAAGCTCAACAAGAAACTCAAATCCGCCAAAACTTGGATGAGGGTGACCAACCTGATATTTGTTGCCGCAGTTGTTTCTGCTCTCATCATTTCGGTTGTTGCAGCCGCTATCACATTGCCACCCATCGTAACAGCATTGGCAGGTGCACTGACAGCTCCAATTGGGTCAGTCGGGAAATGGTGTGATTCCCTCTGGAAGAACTATCAAAATGAACTGAAAGGACAGAGGGAACTGATCACTTTGATGCAGGTCGGAACGTATGTGACCATAAAGGAGATGGACAGCATTCGGGTACTCGTCAGCAGGTTGGAGATTGAGATTGAGTCGGTCATGAGGAAGGTCGATTTTGCCTTGCACGACGATGAAGCGGTGAAATTAGCAATGGGAGAGATCAAGAAGGAGCTCAAAGTGTTTGCGGAGGTCGTCGACGGTCTCGGGGAATACGCCGATAAATGCAGCTGGGAGATTCGGAAGGCAAGGACGGTTGTGTTGCAGAGGATCCTCCGGAGTCCCACTCCCACTCCCTAAAGATAGATCTGCCGCAGCTGCAAAGTCTTCGATTACTCATCTTCAACTGTCTAACTTCATATCTTTAATGTCAATGTACATTACATCAGATTCATTCGGCTTCAGAACTGTCAAATTATGAAATGCTCAGTTAATCGATTTGGATTCAACTAATGTTCTTTTGCCATAGCTTCTCTAGCCTCATGACATGATGATAATCTCTATAACGACAACAAAATGATCAAGCAGCCAGCCCTACTCAAGTACTGCCCGGTTCTTGTGTCCACTGGTATATCGTAATAACTGTCGGGACATTCACCACAGTGCCCGTGTCGAGAGTCTCAGGTTTTGATCCTCCTATTTTACCAACAGGGACGATTAGCCATCCAGCAGGTCTATTACTAAACAAACCGAATCTGATTATACCAATATTAATCTCCTGGATTCAATTTTAATCTTGAAGAGAAGTTAAGACATTATTACCTTGAACAGTATGTCTTCAAGGCCAGGATCCCGCATCTGCCACTCACAATTTTACTGTTATAGGTTGCTTAGTTCATAACCTGCTAAAAACTGAAGGCATCAGGCGATGATCTAGACAGATTGGTGGTTAGAAACCGGATGAGAGGCAAGGATAGATTTTTGCGTTGAGATAATCCCATTCACATATTATGATCTAATTTGCCAATGGTTCAGTACATTGTCGGCCTCCCCTAAGAACCCCCATAACAGTTAACTGACAGAGTTTCTAAGAACATTCCACCTCAAATCTAAAATCTGAACGACTCCTACAAGCTCAAGTTCAAAGTACCTTTTCATTTCAAAAGATCAGATTACACTCTTTCAGCCATTTTTTCTTGTCCCCGACCTCTTTTTCTCCTAGACAGGCTTCCTCGTATGTAACCTGTTGTATTGGATAAAAAAAGAAGAGAGAATGCTTGTTGGTCAATTTTGAAACAGAGTAAGATAAGGGTTAGACAAAGAAGAAAGATGGCAATGACTGCTTTGTAAAGTATCTATCAATCAGCTGGCAGAGTAGCCATGCTTACAGAAGAGAGTCAAATAATTGATCCTAATGGCAACCATCAGGAAGTGGTCGATACTTACCAAATCCATAGAAATATACCGGGCAACGTCCTTCGTCAATCTGAAGAAAGAAGCAGATGTTTCAGAATGGTATTTCCCCTGGATGAGCATAACCTTATAAAATAAAGACACACCAATGTTGAGAATCTTGGAAGACTTTGCCTGTCGATGAATTATATGTAGGCCTTCTTAAATTTATACAAGCTGACATTGACTGCCATTAGCTATTTTTGGTGATGATATCCACCCATCCCCCCGACAGAGCTAACGAAACCAGAGTATCCGGGCTGAAGACACCCTCGATCCAGGCCAATGCATTGGGATTTCATTTACTATATGGGCTAGACCATTAGAAATGACAAATCACCAGACTCCACAGTTCAAGAACAAAGCTAAATAATATACCTTAATGAATAATCATCTGAATTTTTTTGTGAAAGAATATCAAGTGATGTTGGAGGCTATCCAAAACCCTCATTGTTCTTGATTTCCACTTGATCACTTTCTCACCAATCAACTATGTCCCAACCCAACTTAAGGGCTGCGGTCTCTGCCAAATGAAGATCCTACAGCCTAGAACCACCGGATATAATTTATCCTCTCCATCAATCACTAAAGGGACACAACCAAAGCATTGCCGAACTTCCAGCTCCGAAGGTTTTCTCCACGGTGTTGCCGGTGATATAGCTGCGGCATCTTAGTCCTCACAAACGCAGCCCCTTTTCCGGGTTCGACATGCAAAAATTCTGCGAAATAAAAATAATAAAAAAAGACGGCACAAGGCCGGAAACAACTCCCGGGATGATAACATCAAACAACGAGCAACAGAAACAAGCACCTCACAATCCACGTAACTAAAACAAGCAACAGGGGATGCACACACGGCTGTGATTTAGACACAATTTCATGAACCAAGTCCCCCAGACAAGACGACAGCCACCAAATGCTCATAAATTAATCAGCAGAATTGAACTAAAGTGTTAGACACAATGAAACGGGAATTAACAAGTACCTGGGACTTTCCAAAGGCCCGCGAGGGGGCAACCAACGAGAACCAATGAGACATTGGATGCCTCCGTTCGAGCAGGACAGATAGCAAAGCGAGACCCAATTCAGAGCTTTGGGAAAAGATTCGAGCTTCACTCCTGGTTGGTCACGATTGGCTTCAGGACATAACTGGGTCATGAGTTTCGCTCTTTTTCTTACATCTTTTACTTGACTTCACTAGTTGGGCTCAGACACTTTTGTCCTGCCGAGGTTATATATGGTCCAATCCAAATACTACATCTTCATCCCAATGGACCGAATTCTTCCCAAATGTCATTTATTTTCCCCAGTATGTGGAGTTAATGTTATCTTACAAAATGTTAATGCTTAGTCCAACGTAGTATTTAATATCGTCACACCTTTTTAGAGGAAAGTTTGGTGGTTAGGTCTGGCTACTAACTGACAACACACAAAATAAACCAATTTCGGGCAAGGCAACAAACGACAGGATGATAAAGTTAGGCTGCAACCCACGTTGAGAAGCATGGCATTCCCACTCGATTCCATCTTCTTTATTTTAAATTTTTAAAAATTCAAACACAGCACGATCAATGGCGGAATTTATTACATGGGGATAAGAACGCCTTCATGGCTAATTGGATGTCTCATCCTCATGTAATGTAATTTTGGTAATTCTTCACCGAGGACTCGCCAATAAGGAACTTGGCCGAATTGGGTTACAAAAAATTTGTAGTATAACCGCAGATTGCATATGCTTTTGTTATTGGGTCCATCATCTCCAGGGACCCTTTAAGAAGCAAAGTTTCTTACCCACCTCACCCAAAATCTTCATTTACAGAAAGAATCGATCTTGACGTCAGAACCACTTGTCGCAAACGGCAGACGGGGAAGAGGCGCTGCCGATGAACCAGGCCCGAACACCTTCCGCAACTCCTCATACCTTTCTAGATTGAACCCCCGGGCTTCCATCAGCCGCTTCCTCTTTGTGGCTAACCGGCTCTGGAAGAACCCCTCGAACGAGGGCTCCCTAGCTGTCCTGAGGAAGAACGCGTATCCGGCCATGAAGTAGACGGATGTTAAGTAGAAGCATATGGGTTCCATGACGTCCCACGTGAGCTCCCAGAACGTCAGCCGTACGGAGGCTGCAGTCTGTGCAACGAGGAAGCCTAGCCCGCACCAGAGCTCCCTCTTCACCCGAGCCTCTGCTATCGCGTCTATCGTCAGCCTTTCCACCTCCATTGCCTCGAACTCCTCCCTCCTGGGGTCGTCCCGGCGGATCGCTTCGTGGGTCGGCATTAGGCCCTCGATTGCCTTCCTTACCTGTATAAGAGTTTATACAATTCCTGGTAAAACGATCCGCCTAATCGGACCAAGACACACAGACACGTCACCAGAACCTAGGACGAAAGTCAAAAAGTTTTCCATCGTCTCCGGAGAACTCGGAGGCAATCCAGACGCAAAACGACGCTGTTGAGTTTGTCGGCCCAGGGCCACGAATGAAGGTGCTTTCCGACACGTCACACGACAATCCCCCCCGGACATTTCACGACTCCTTAAAGCATGCCCAAAACGTGAAATTTTACGAACCCATTAACCATCCTACGTCTACATGCATCCGATTAGAGGACCAAAATCATTTTCTCTTGTAGGATAAGGACGACAAACACGCGTGCAAGAAAAGCGTGACGCAGAGAACCATTTGACCGACATCGTTAACTAAAAGTGTTTTCTCCGTGGGGGTTGGGAGCAGGTGAAGAAGGCCCTTCGTCGTCCTAAGAAATATTTTCTTACCATCTTAAACGGGGGTATGCGTTTAAGATCTTGTCCTGTTCAGCCATAGAGATGGAAAGGAGGAGGAAAAGAAAAAGAAAATCATAGAAAGAAAATATCAGTATTTGGTCATACAAAAGAAGGAAACCAAAAAAAAAATCAGGGAAGGAAAATCCAATTTGGAAAACTGGACTGAACCGAACACGTTGCCGGCCAACCCCCCACGAAATTCCGTCTCGGAACACCAATAATTAACAAGAAGAAGGGGAGAAAGAGATTAGATAATATTACCAGTTCCGGCCGGAGGAGAACGTGATCTCCGAGGACCACCACGTGACCGGACTCATCCAGCATCCGGGCCACCCGGACGCCCTGACCCGGATCCGTAGACCCGGACCCGCAAACCCTGACGAATTCCTCGTATCCTATCCAGGCCTCCCGCCTCTCCCTAAGCCTGCTCTTTGCCATCTCCATCTGGGCAACCCTGAGGAGCTTCCTCGCATCGTCCGCCGTCGTGTCGGCCACAGGAGCAGTCGACCAGAGCTGGAAGCTCCTCCTGGGATCCCGGTCTAGCCCCGGGAGCCCGAGCTGCTTCAGGAGGCCGTCCTGCATCGGCCTCTGCTCGGGCTGGAAAGCGGCGGCCCTCCTCTGGATGAACCGACGGGCGAGGGAGTCGTCTCCCGGGTCGTGGTCCATGGCGGAATGACTCGGGCCTCGGTTCACGCGGTTCATGGAGTAGTGCCGTTGCCGGGAGGCCGGTCTCGACAGGGAAAGGAGGCGGTGGGCGAGAATTCTTTGTAGGGACATTGTTGTTTGGAGAGGGTTGACAAGGGTACGATCGGAAGGGGACTGCGACTTCCAGGCAAAGGTGGAATCTGGGGAGGAGAGGAAGGCGTTCGGACCATGGAATTTATATATAGATTGTCCGAAAGTGGTGGAGGAGGAGGATAAATGGAACAGTTGAGAAAATCATAACAAATTACTAGAGGACAAAAGTAATTATTGTTAATTCTTTTATTATGGGGGCGAATTTGTTGGGACGACCTTTTCTAATTAACCCTAAATAAATAACAATAATAATAAAAATCTAAAAAAATAAATAATCTAAATTTAATTTAAAAGTTGACTGAGATAATCTAATTGTCATAAATATTTTTAATTCCCATATATTTATGTACCCAACTTTGGATCCTTCAGTCTGCTTAAAAATTCTCTCACAAGTCTTTCTCGTATTTATCTCTATTACCACTTATAATCCTACCTTTATAGATTTTACTTGACAGCATTATCAATTATTAAAATTTTATCTCTTGATTTTAATATTGAAATTCTATTAATATCTTAACTTTTGTCTATGACTTTTAAAATGTGTTAAAATTAATATAAAAATAAAAATTATTAACAAAATCAAAACGGAAAGTGGACAGTAGAGTACATGTATTTTGCTTTTTAATTTGGGATATATAGATAAATTTGAAAATCTCGAGATATATTCCCCGCGATGATGGGTTTTTTTTTAAGTTCTCCAATCTTTTATACGTCAATGATTATTTAACTAACGATGGTCGGATTACTTCCCTGTCGGTATCTTTTATTCTATGAAATTCTAAGAATATGCTGCTCCGAAGCGTTACCGAGGCGTCCACGTGTATGTAGTAGGTCCCTACATTATAAAATTCATATTCCGATTATATAATTACTTACGTGATTCTCTTTAATTGGAACATGATTTGTGATATACACTATATTTTATGATGTGGATGGCACCGGCGGTGTTGTGACTCCCATCCACGTCATATTCACTTGTAAGGAAAAGGGAAAAAATGTGTTTTAAAAGGACTGTTTAAAATCTCGTGTACGTCCCTGGTGAGAGGAGGGGGCGTTAATCATACCTTCAACACGTGTAATGTGACAATTAAAGGGGATGGATGGTTCCGAGTTCAAACCGGGGAAGGAGGAGGAGGAGGAGGGAGGGTCAGAACCGGGGGAGGTTCTTTTTGTAGCAGTTAATGTTTGATGGGTTGGTGAGCTTTCCCTGGCTGTTGAAACGTGGACGTGTCGCCACATATTCCTTTTCATTTTTCCCTTTTCCAAGTTTTTGGGTTGTTCTTTCTTGGGAGTAGAGGAAACTCAATTGCTTGCCATCAAACAGGGTGGGTTTTGGGGGTGGTTTGGGGGGGGGGGGGGGGGAATAGAAAGAAAGTATGACTTGGACGACACCCTCAGAAGCTTGTGGTGGCTTATTACATAAGGTCTTTTAAATTGTCATTTCGTACAAAATGCCACGACAACACCCCCCCTCCCCCCGGAATATTACATCCGAGACCAAGGCGTCGGCCCCATAAATGTTTTAACGCTCCCCATCTTCGCCAGCTAGGCGATGAACCAACACCCGTCGTGAATATAATAACAGTGGCATTAGTTGTTTCGAGGAGAACAAATGTAACATGCTGTAGCTCAACAGCAGCACAAGCAACAATTGATACATGCATGCATGAGGAATGGCCATCGACTGCATGTTAGAAATAATAATTTCATTAGGTGGTTCGACCTTTATGTTCAGTCATGCATAAACTATCCGGATATTGGGCCTGATTAAGTGATATAATTTATATCAATATTAGGAGGGTCCAATTGACGTCTCGTTAAGTATAGGGGTATATTGTGCAGATACCGCAATAATCTCTTATTATGTGATGGGTGGAATTAAAGAGATTATTAACCTCAATGACTTAATTGTCAATGAGGGGTTATGGTCCCCAGGCCATGCAAATATAAGACAACTGTAGGGCATCCCATTACCCTAATCAGTTTTACATTCGTCAAAATCGTAAAGGCCTGGAAGACCAAAACCTAGGCGTTCAGGCTCTCCAGGTTTCCAATGGATTCATCAGGTACGCTTCCGCATCTAGACTTTGACCTCGGTAATTCAACATGTGTGTTCCCAGTTTTTTGTGGATTAAATCTGACAAGTGGTATCGGAGCCGATCATATGTTGAATTATTGGGAATTCAGAATTAGGGTTTGAGATTTTTTTTATTAATCAGGAAAATGAGGAATTTTCTGTTGTGCTTTAATTTTTTTTTTTAAAGGGGAGAAATCTCTGTTCACCCTCCTCTGTTCTTGCGTTCCTTTTTTCCTGATTTTTTGATTATTATGTTTGAATCCATTGTGTTTTGTATTTAATCCTCGTGTTTCATCGAGGGATTGAGTTTATGATTTCGGATTACAGCGGCCGAGCGTTCGACGTGGTCTCCGGCGGCAGTTACGGCACCGGATTCCACAACCGAGGTCCGTGGATTCGGCCTCGGGGCACGGTTCCGTCCGTCCGGTTCAATTTTAACCGGTTTAAACCCATAAAGTGACTTTCGGGTATAATTAAGTTAAGTTTTATGCTGAATTTGGGGTTTCCAGTCCCGATTTCGAGCATTTCAGATTAAATTTTACCGGTTATTTGGATCTGAAAAGTAATGGCATATTCTGGAAGTCTGTATTTTAAAGTGGGTGGACTGAAGCGACATCTCCCCTCGGAGCTCTCTCGTGTAGGGAAACCCATTTAGAATATAAGATGGCATGTTTGGTTTTCTTGGGGACAGTGATCAGCCCCTCGGAAGGCACTGTTTGGTCGAATTCCATACATGCACCCGTAGTATTAGATACGAGACTATCATTTGGATATCCATGTGAACATTGAGTCGGCCCCTCGGAAATCTTATTTGTTTGACAAGATTAACGGTCTGTATCTGATTGCTGCAATGGAATACTGCTTGCAAGTTGACATCGCGGTCCTTCGATAGGGTGTTAATGTTGCATTGGTGTCTTAATGGGACTTGCCATTATTTATATTTCCCTTTATTCGATTATTGATTGAGTGAGCTGATACATTTACTCTGTTTGTTCTCTGTTCAGCTGTTACTCCTACTACCAACGTCAGTGCTGCACTGAACTCCATCCATGTGCTTAACGGCACAAACTTTAGACCCTGGAAAGAGCACATTGAGATCAATCTCGCTGTCTTGGATTTGGACATGGCACTTCGGGTTGATCGCCCCGCCGCTCCTTCAGATGATAGTTCGGTTGTTGTTAAACAGAACTATGAGTGGTGGGAGAGATCTAATCGCCTATGTCTGATGATCATGAAGAGTGCTATTCCAGACAGTTTTCGGGGCGCTATGTCCGATGCGACAGACGCCAAACAGTTCCTAGCCGATATAGAGAAATGTTTTGAGAAAAACGAAAAGGCTGAGACGAGTGCGCTTCTAGCGTCTCTTTGCTCAAAAAGATACAGCGGCAAGGGGAACATACGTGAGTACATCATGGAGATGTCTAACATCGCTTCCAAGTTTAAGGCACTCAAGCTAGATCTCTTGGATGATCTGTTGGTGCATCTGGTTTTGCTATCCCTTCCTGCACACTTCAGTCATTTTAAGGTCAGTTATAACTGTCAAAAGGAGAAATGGAGCCTCAATGAGCTCATTTCTCACCTAGTGCAGGAAGAGGACAGAATGAAGCGAGATAAGACTGAGAGTGCTCACTTGGCGTCCGCACGTAAGGACAATGCTAAGAAGAGGAAGAGCAGTCAGGCTGCTGCGGTTGCCCCGCAACAGAAGAAGCAGATGAAGGAGGTCGCTCCTTTGGATTCTGATACCTGCTTCTTCTGCAAGAACAAGGGGCATAAGAAGATTCAGTGTGCCGGATACCGTGACTGGCGCAAGAAGAAGGGTAATCTTCTCACTTTGGTTTGTTCTGAAGTTAATTTAGCTTTGGTACCTGAGAGCACTTGGTGGGTAGATTCTGGTGCTACTACTCACATTAGTGTCTCTATGCAGGGTTGCCTGAACTGGCGAGCTCCAGTTGATGCTGAAAGATTCATCTACGTGGGAGACGGGCAAGTCAGTGAAGGTAGAGGCCATTGGGACTTTTAGGCTGTTATTGAGGACTGGTTCCTATCTGGACCTTAAGGTGACTTTTGTAGTACCGTCTTTTAGACGGAATTTGATTTCTGTTTCTGCGTTGGACAAATTTGGTTATTCTTGTTCCTTCAGAAACTGTCAGTTTAGTCTCTTTTATGGTTCCCGTACTATTGTACCGGTTCATTATCAACATATGACAGACTTTATTTATTGGATACAGTGGCCTCATTTAATGAAACCTTGTGCTTCAATTCTCGTGGTACAAAGCATAAATTGACTGATAAGAATTCTGCCATTTTGTGGCACAAGCGTTTGGGTCGCATTTCCAAATAGCGCATTCAGCGGCTTGTGTCGGACGGAATTCTGGATATCCCTGATATGGCGGACCTACAGGTCTGCATTGAGTGCATTAAGGGGAAACAGACAAACATTAGGAACCTTGATGCCAACCGGAGTACGAATGTCTTAGAACTTGTGCATACAGATATTTGTGGGCCTTTCCCTACGGCATCCTGGAATGGCCAACAGTATTTCATTTCGTTCATAGACGATTACTCTCGATTTGGCTATCTATTTCTGATCAGTGAGAAGTCTCAGGCTCTGGACATGTTCAAGGCGTATAAGGCTAAAGTTGAGAACCAACTAGGCAAAAGGATTAAGGCTGTCATGTCTGACCGTGGTGGTGAATACTACGGCAGATATGACGGATCAGGTGAACAACGTCCAGGTCCTTTCGCTAAGTTCCTAGAGGAATGCGGTATCGTCCCTCAGTACACTATGCCGGGTAGTCCTACGATGAACGGTGTGGCTGAAAGACGAAACAAAACACTTAAGGACATGGTGAGAGTATGATTAGTCATTCTACCTTACCAGATTCCCTATAGGGCGAAGCACTTAAGACCGCAGTATATTTGCTCAACAGAGTATCAACTAAGGCCGTTCAGAAAACCTCTTATGAACTATGGTATGGCAAGAAGCCAAATTTAAAGCATTTACAATTTGGGGTTGTCCAGCTGAGGCAAGGCCTTATAGGCCACATGAGAAGAAACTGGACTCTAGAACGGTTAGTTGTTATTTTGTTGGTTACTCTGAGAAGTCTAGGGGTTTCAAGTTTTTTTATCCCATTGCTAGATCGTTCTTTGAGACGAGAAATGCCCGATTTTTTGAGGATGTTGAGTTTGAAGGGGGAGATAAGGTTAAGGATGTCGTCTTTGAAGAGGAAACAATTTCTCTTCCTTCTGTTATTATTCCAGATCTTGATCTGGTGCAACAAGACGACAATGAGGTACTCCCCCTTCAGCCTGAAGAGGCTATTCCAGATGAACAAATTCAACAACCTCAAGAGATAGTGCCACTTAGGAGATCTACTCGAGAGAGGAGAAGCGCGATTTCGGACGATTTCGTCGTATATCTCCAGGAGCATGAGGAAGGCATTGGAATGACAGAGGATGACCCGATCAACCTTTGTGAGGCCATGCGGAGCTCCGAATCTCAGAAGTGGATTGATGCCATGAAGGATGAGATGAAGTCAATGACTGACAATGACGTTTGGGATCTCATTCCACTGCCTACTTGTGTGAAACCCATTGGTTGCAAATGGATTTTTAAGACCAAGAGGGATTCTAAGGGCAATGTGGAGAGATATAAGGCTCGTTTAGTCGCCAAAGGCTTTACTCAAAAGGAAGGCATTGATTATACAAAGATTTTCTCTCCGGTTTCTTCGAAAGACTCTTTTAGGATTATTATGGCACTTGTGGCTCATTTTGATCTCGAGCTACATCAGATGGATGTAAAGACAACGTTTCTCAATGGCGACATTGATGAGACGATTTATATGGTGCAGCCAGAATACTTTACTTCGCAAGATGCAGAGAAGATGGTGTGCAAACTGAAGAAATCCATCTACGGGCTTAAGCAGGCTTCTCGTTAGTGGTATTACAAATTTCATCAGGTCATAGTCTCATTTGGTTTCGAGGCTAATATCGTTGATGAATGCATGTACCACAAGTTCAGTGGGAGTAAGTTCATGTTTCTGGTTCTGTATGTCAATGATATGTTGATTGCAAGTAACGATGTAGGCTTATTGCACGGAACTAAGAAATTTCTCTAGGAGAAATTCGAGATGAAGGATCTTGGTGATGCCTCTTTTGTATTAGGGATCCAGATTCACCGAGATCGCTCTCGGGGTATTCTTGGATTATCACAGAAGAGCTACATCGAAAAAGTGCTGATGAGGTACGGGTTAAAGGACTGCAGACCAGGAGATACCCCTGTAGCTAAAGGAGACAAATTCAGTCTCAATCAGTGCCCCAAGAATAATTTTGAGATTCAGGAGATGTAGAAGATTCCTTATGCGTCGGCAGTTGGGAGTCTGATGTACGCTCAAGTCTGTACGCGTCCGGATTTTGCGTACATAGTAGGGATGTTGGGGAGGTACTTGAGTAACCCGGGTGTAGATCATTGGACAGTAGCCAAACGGGTATTGAGATATCTACAGAGAACAAAGCATTTCATGCTCACTTACCGGAGATCAGATCAGTTGGAGATCATCGGGTATTTTGACTCCGATTTCGGTGGACGCCAAGACAGTCGTCGATCCACGTCAGGTTATATTTATCTGCTAGCTGGAGGAGCTATTTCCTGGAAGAGTGCTAAGCAGAAGCTCACAGCGTCTTCAACCATGAAAGCAGAACATATAGCTTGTTTTGAGGCGTCCAATCATGGGGTATGGCTGCGGAATTTTGTCACAGGGCTGCGCATCATTGACAGCATTGAGAGACCGCTTAAGTTATTCTGTGACAATAACTCGGCAGTGATGTACTCCAACAGCAACAGGAGCTCTTCGAGGTCTAAGCACATTGACATCAAGTTCCTGGCTGTAAAAGACAGGATTTAGAGTGGCTCTTTATCTATAGAGCACATCGGTACGTCTTTTGCGGATCCGTTTACTAAGCCGTTACCACCCAGGATCTTTCACCAGCATGTTGCTCGTATGGGTGTTATGTCACTAGATGATGTAATGGTTTAGTGGGAGATGTTACTTCGATTAATTTAAGTTGTACGTACATTTTTGAACTTCAGTTTCAGTTTTGGTTTCGTTTTCAGTTTCGGTTACACTCTGGATCGAGAATTTATGGATCTCACCTTAGGAGGACCAGTTGGAAATAGGCATGTACAGATCACATCTTATGTAATTTCCATGTTGCGCACCTATACTTGGTCTATGTCGTCAAGTGCGTTGGTATTTGTGATTATTGAAGGTTTAGCTGCGATTAATGACAGCGAAAGCCGCTTTAGTACTGATACTGATATGCTTGATGGACCAGACTGTTGAGATGGTTGATAGGGATATGTTTTATGGAGATCTCATTTAGTGTGTTATGACTGTTCGGTTTTATCAGTCGGTCCAAGTGGGAGATTGTTAGAAATAATAATTTCATTAGGTGGCCCGACCTTTATGTTCAGTCATACACAAACTATCCGGATATTGGGCCTGATTAAGTGATCTAATTTATATCAATATTATGAGAGTCCAATTGACGTCTCGTTAAGTATATGGGTATATTGTGCAGATACCGCAATAATCTCTTATTCTGTGATGGGTGGAATTAAAGAGATTATTAACCTCAGGGACTTAATTGTCAATGAGGGGTTATGGTCCCCAGGCCATGCGAATATAAGACAACTGTAGGGCATCCCATTACCCTAATTAGTTTTACATTCGTCAAAATCGTAAAGGCCTGGAAGAACAAAACGTAGGCGTTCAGGCTCTCCAGGTTTCCAATGGATTCATCAGGTACGCTTCCGCATCTAGACTTTGATCTCGGTAATTCGACATGTGTGTTCCCAGTTTTTTTAGATTAAATCTGACACTGCAGACTCTTGTCTCAATCATCAAAAAAGACTTGTTCCAATTCTAATGTCTCCAGCATCAGCCCAAGCAATAATTGATCATGCGAGTAATCTCCTTCCTCCCCCCTACCCAATATTGGATTTGAATGTAAAATAAATCTCGACTTTGGAAAACGAGATTGCGTATTATCCGGATACAAAGTAAAGTTCCCCAACAGGATTTACTCTGATTCTGCCATCAAGATCAGAATATAAGTAGATGGGATTAGACCACGTTTTCCATCAGCGTTCATATTGTGGCTGACTTCCATTGACAGAATGAACCTACCGTTAAATACTTACACATCTATCATAAGACTTATGGCTAGGTCAACATACTTGGCATATACAAATGATATTATGTTTACAATTATAAGGTGGACCACGCCATGCAACAGCAAATGTTTCTTTTTGGGTAATAATGCATAGGAAATGTTCCATTATTTTATTTTATTTGCGGGCAATAATGCGCGAGGAAACTTGCGAGTAGGATAAGACATGGCTTTGTATTGTTTTGTTTTTGCTTCAATGATTAGAGAGTTGGTATTTGATGATCCACCCGGTTTGGCAGCAATGAATTCCTTTTTTCTTTTTCTTTTTGGTTATCCACTTATTTTATCAGGAACACAGTAGTTATCCGTTCGGACCACATCAATAGTTCCCCCATGCCGTGCTGCTCGCTACAACTCTCTGAGCAGTTCCCAACAATTATATCTTCGTCACGTTGGTCTATCACCGAAATATCGATATGCCGATATGCATTAACCAACAGGGAATGCCGATGTGGTCTCGGATGCACGTTACCACTCGTCTGGAACAAAAGAAAAGGCACATGGGAGATAACACTTTTACATCTAGCTCAAATGATTGACATATCCGCCATTCAATTCGGGAGGAGGGGGAGGAGGACCTGTTCGGCACATTATTCTTGGGACCGCATCGATCTCAATCCCCCTATATCTTTCACGCAAACCGAATGGACAAAATTCTGTGTACGTAGCCTTGCAGATGAAAGAAACTGAAAGTAATTAAATTAGATGAGTGCGTCGCTAGTATGAATGGGAAGAATTAATGTATCACTCCGGACAATGGGGGCCCAAAAGGCCCCGTAATGAATGTATTATTGGGCTTAGGCCCATGTTCGGATTCCTCGGGGGAACGGGGGAATCCCGACCGTCCGATGCGTTGACTTCGGACAAATGAATTCAACGAAGTCCAACAACCTCGAGAACCTCGTGGAACCTTCTCTCCGTTTCCTAAGCCTCGTCAAATCGCGTTTCGGAGGTACTTCGCGTCTGCCGCCTAATTCCTGACGCGATTCCCGTTGCAGCCCTCGTGATCTGCCTTTCTATTTTGATCTCTCTTGCTTCCGGCCGAAGGAACCCCGGCGAGGTTGGTTTCCCTTGTCTCCGTTGCGTCCCTTTTTGCGTACTTTGCGGGTGATCCGATTTCCCAGAAATCGAATTCCCTGTTAGCATTAGGTTTTGGTTGATCAGATAATCTATTTTTGGCTGTTTCTTTTCTTCTTTGTTGATTGAATAATTGTATTATCAGTCCTGTGGAAGAGGTAGGAAAATGATCTGCTGACATGTTTTGATGCTATATGATTGATCACGGCGGCCAGATCAATTTTGGAATGAATCGATGTCCTCGTTGTTGTTGTTGTAGGAATTGATCATGGACAGCGGTCTCGAGGAAACTACTGGTAAAACAGCCTCGAGCTCATCTTCTTTGGGGGATGGCGGTAATGAGGCGGCGGATTTCGAGTGTAACATCTGCTTCGAGTTAGCTCAAGACCCGGTTGTGACGCTCTGCGGTCACCTCTATTGTTGGCCGTGTCTATACAGATGGCTACGCCACCACTCAAACTGCCATGAATGCCCCGTTTGCAAGGCTCTTATTCAGGAGGACAAACTGGTGCCACTTTATGGGAGGGGGAAGAAGCAGACAGACCCTCGATCCAAGTCCTACCCCGGGATGGAAATCCCTCACCGCCCTGCAGGGCCGAGACCCGAGACGGCCAGTATACCACCCCAGGGTTCGAACCAGTTTCCGAATTTCGGGTTTGGATTGCTGGGAGGGTTCATGCCAATGGCATATGTGGGGACGGAGAACTTTGCTATCTCTACTGCATTGGGCGGCCTCATCCCTGCTTTGTTCAGTGTACAACTCCATGGATTCCAGAATGCAACCATGCATGGGACAGCACCTGCTTATCCCTTTGGGTTCGATGGGTTACAGAATGACGGAATTACTCGGGGCATCCAGCAGCCGGTTACAGGAGGTCAGGAAGCAGATAATGTTTTGAAGAATCTCTTTTTATTGATCGGCGTTTTTGTAATACTGGGATTGATCTGTTGGTAAACTGAGTACTCTTCTTGTGTTGATTCTGGTCATTTAACTCTTGTGATTATGTGATTCTGATAATCTCTCATGGAATGAAACTATTGTGATTATGTGATTCTGGCAAAGTTACTTATATCATTCCGGCGAAATTCAGCAACCGAAGTACAGAGGCATAGTAGTGCGCAAACATCGGTACATGGTGCTTAGGATACATATTCCTTACTTGGTTGCTTGTAGTATCCGTGGCCTGAGTCATCTTTGTCTTCATTGTTCTTCCTTATGAAGTATCTGTAATATATGTACTGCAGTATGATCTGTTTTTGGGCTTGGTTAAGGAATTGTTCGTGAGGTTCAGCACAAGCAGATCGAAAGATAAATGGATGCAGAAGAAGGATACGAATAGGTCGAGCGCGACACAAACAACTGCGTCCAACAACCACGGCATGTTGGCCTTGATGCTTTCCCATTCAGTCGTCCTCACTAAAATGCTGCATAAAACCATTGAATCCAGTCAATGAGATATCCGAAATGTTTCTGTGATGTCCCCCAGAATGAGGTCATTACCTTCCTACGTAAGTCACGTTTGCAACGAGCGCAAAGACAAACATCAGAGGATTCAAACCCTGCTCAAGGAAAATGTTAAGCCAATGTTCCAAGATGAATATGTTATAAAGCCGAGACAATCGAGGGTTCTTCACACTACCTCCACGCTCCCTCGTTTGATCTGTCCATAGAAGAACTCAGAGATTAGACTGATATTACCTGAGAGGATAATAGAGGTATTAGTAAGAAAGACAAGAGGTTTCATTACATTTAGCCAGATTTGTGGTAGCCGGCCGCCCATGTATATTGCGGCCATCAGCCATCCTAGCCATTGTCCAAAAGCACTGTGCTCCATTCCGCCGCCACCTCCCTGCAACCATAAGTAATACGAGGCGTGTGTCACCAGAAAGGTTCTTACATAACGACCTTCCTCTTGCAATTAGAAGAACAGTAGGAGCCTTACACTCAACAGTTTCCTTGTGGTAAAAGCATCGGTTCGTAAGGGCAGTGTGAGAGATGATGCCAAGAACGTGCTATACCCTGCCTGAACAAATATTCATAACCTGTTATTATACCTGCCTTCTCCACAGTGATGAGATGCGCTTGTAATGAAACTCACCGATCTTGGAATAGGTTTCGGCTGAGTGACTGTTTTGTTCGCAGTCATGAGAATCGCCTCGTCCTCGGAGGAGGAGTCGCTATCTAGCACCATGGCTGAGGGTCCGCTCTTGGCCACCCTCATGTACGTCCGAAATGGCGGGGTCCCGCTTCCCGCTAAAGATCTTGCCGAACTGGATAAAAAACACAAACACATTGCCTCGTAACTTCCTCTAATGGAAAACAAAATCTCAACACAAACTCATCATCGAAAAGAACTAAGACAACCCCTTACGTGTAATAGAACTCCCGGCGTGGGGTGGATTTGACGGACGACGAGATGTTCGAGTCCGTGGAAGGTGTGGTCGGGATGGGAATCCCCGAACGGGATCGCCCGGGCTTCAACGGCTCCTTCTGGTCTTCCACCTACGAGATCCAAACATCACTTGACCGATCCATCATCAAATATATGATATAACACAAGATCAAGCGAATCAAATGTGTATGTGTATGACCTTGTGATCTGGTTTGGTCTGCCTGGTCTTGCGCCAATTGTGAATGTAATCGTAGTACACGCTCTGTAACACCAACACCACCGTGCTCGTTGTATACAACTGTTTTTAAGAAAATGCATTAGTCCTAAACTTTATCGTCGTATCCAGTGTCAAAGCCAATTAGACTAATACATAACATGCAAGTATGGGGCATTCCGAATCTTACCAAGGCAGTGTAGTACTGTGTGGGCAGCTGCAAAGATAAAGACAAGAACAGCCATTAATGATTTTTAAATTAGAACCATAGGAGTGCAGGTGTGGTGATGGGTGATGATGAAACGAGAGGATCACCAATGAGGGCCACCCCTTGTCAGTATGGTGGATAAGCACCAACACCAACACCGGTTCAAAAAATTTTTCCCAATTGAAATTTGAGATGGCTGATTTTGATATGAATCGAACCAGAAATAAAAGGAAAAGAAAATTGTTGGTCATGATGAGAGGTGATGACAGCATCCCTCCAGAAAAAACAGCCAATCCTTTGCAAAATGGGACCATCATCATTTCGGACCACCACACCACCGATCGATCGCACAAATTCCCAAAAAGTTTCTTAAAAAACATTAAATTTTGGGATGTGTAACATTTTCTTTCTCTGAAGGTTTGAAAGTTTGAACGTATTGGGTGGGGAGGAGAGTGCTCACCGTCGCCGGCTCCAGCAGACATCCCACTAGGTTGAACACGTCCCTGGCGTCCCCATAAACAACAACATGTAATTAGTCCAAGTTAATCATACATTTACGCATGAACATGTCTAGGTTTGCAATAATTATGACGTAATTCACTATCACTAGACTCGGGTTGTGAAAGACATAAAGGTGGCGAGGCGAGAGCGATGGTCCGAAGTACGGTACCCAGCTACCCAAGTGAGGAGGAAGGCGAGGGAGACGCCGTGGCTGGACTTGGTCCTGAAGTTGGTGACGATCTGCGGGACCTCGGCGACTCCCCAGCAGACTAGACTAATCAGGCCGAAGCCGAACGAGATCTCGTCGTTGATGTTGCAGAGGCAGTCCTTGAAGTACTTCTCCACCCAATACACGCAGGGCTTCTTCTCCTTCGGACAGTACCCTCGTAGAGACATCTCTCTTCTACACTCTCTCGTCTTATCCTCTCCTTATGTATGTAAAGTTTATGCAGAAGGCGTGTTTGGAGCGTTGGGGTATGCGTGTCTATATATAACATATAAAGTGCAAAAGCTCAAAGGAGATGATGATAATTTTTTGGAAAAATGTTAGGAGATGATGATAATTTTTGGAAAAATGTTATCTTCCATACGTGAAATATTACTTTCCAAACGACAGTTCAATCAGACTATGTATTAGTTTTAGATGTGGGTTTATGGAAAGAATTAAATTATTGCCAAAGAGATCCTTACATCTCGATCTGGATCTGAAAGAAAAATGTGTAAGAATTTGACCAGAATATTTGGCGAGGACCACGGGTATAGAAAATACTTATACGTGTCGTACGTCGAGGGCATCGTGTGATAATAAATAATGTGGAGTAGTAGGTGGTCACTGATTCGGATCAGGGTGACCGAGAGACAATAAATGAGGGATATGGTACGTGCTGTGGTACGCTTTCTGTTGCCCGGCATATTCTATCTCCCGATGCTCCCGGAGATTTCTATTAAAAATGAGAATTATCGGGAGTCTGAACGTGTGGATTGATTGCTTTTGTGATGGGAAAATGACTTCGTTATAGGTGATGAATCGACCCCAAACGAGCTAGACTCGGACGGAATTGCGAGCTACGAATGGAAGGCTTCGCCCGCACGGCACGAACTCCGCGGCATCACTTTAGCGATGCTGTTAATCGACAGATGAAACAGCACTCCATCTCGTCTACCATTCATTGGTATTCGGAACAAATTATTAGCTCTTCCCACATTGTCATTTGCCTTCCGAACTCAGCTTCATCAACAACTTTAACATCACGATCTGTTACTAGTTCCCATGGGCATATTCTCCGTCCAGATGCTTTGCGATCCCGAACTTTTGTCTAGAGATCCATTATTTGTACATTGAAACAACATCATCGACATTCAAATATTTCGATGGTCTGTCAAATTCCTTAGAATAGCAAGGTGATGACTCCAACTCCATGTCACGGCATTCAATCACATGGGCCCCATTTTTTTTTGTTTTTAAATCTGTATCACGAGAATGACAACATAGAGGGTGTTTGTCCTTTGGTGATGAATACTTCTCATAATCTCTGGTACGATGTCGGAGTTCCCATTTCCTTATTAAGAATGTAATAATAGCTGTTGCGAGCTGTGATCTTTCTTTTCTGTGAGCATATTCTATGTGAAGATGCTTTGCGGTTGTTTCATGTTTTAGTTCTTGTTGTGCCTTCATCTTTATTAATGCTATTGAAGGGAGTATAACAAGCACGTCTTGATGATTTCAACTTTTACAAATATGCTACGGAGGTATGGCATATCAATAACAAGGTGATCATATGGAGCAATGCCATCCAATGCTCGCGAATAACCTGAATGCCAGAAACTAGAGAGGTGAATGTCACGAATGTTTCTGTAGATTAAGATGCAGTGAAGCATGTTAGAATTTTATTTTAACCTTTATTATTTTATAAAATTCTTATTTCGCTATAATCAATTACAGATTTCAGTTTTTATAAAATAGGCTGTATTACGATATACGAGACAATGCATGATAGCCCATTTTGGTTTTGGGTGATCCATGGGCTTTTGCGACATCTCGTTTTTTTTGTTATTGACGTGGGTTGGACAGCATTCGGTGTAAACCCAGTGTGTTGACGTAAGCCAGTGATGGAATGTCTCGTCACACTTTATATTAACAAGTGCTAGGTCCCCTCTCCCACTTGTCCTAACCCTAATAGAGGTGCTCCATCGGCCGTCGGCAAGTCAGGGAGAGGAAGACCTAGATCACCGACTTCACCTTGTATTTTGCAGATCTCGTTGGGCAATGATTCTGGCATATGGATTGTGCTAAAGGATTGATAATCGGATTATTATAAAGGTACATTAGCGCCAGGTATGTGACTCTGTTTTCCGCACTTTATTGTGTCCTAAATTCGATTACGGTGATCCTGGATTGGATTGATTATTCTCACAAAGCAGTCGTTTTCGACGACAAATCATACCCTGGGAAGTTTATATTATCCCTCGCATCCAGTACATTCACGTTCGCTCGCGGCTCCGTCTGTCAATTGGCGCGGAATATGTTATCCACACAAACGAGGTTGCAGAAGAAGGCAGAGGCCTGGCATCAAATTTTTTACAAGGTCATCTGTTGTAGACATTTCTGTTGCATTGTCGGATAAAACACTTCTTGTCAGTCAATGGGAAATAATCGTGTTAATTTATTGTCCCATCGAACTCAAGAGAACAAGTCCCCCATTAAAATAATTGTTCTAATTGAAAACTAAGAACTTTGTCGCATGTGATGCTCATTAACCTCTCCCATACACACTTTCTTATGTACAAACATTTCTTCCCAAGGAACATTATTTGCATCTCCTATCAATGCAAACCGAATATCCATTCCTAAGGAGCGAGCATATCCCCCACCTGGAAAAGGTTTAATAAAATGAATTAGAATATTAAAACTTAATCAGAAGACGAAGTAAATGACGGACCAAATGAAGTAAAAATATGTGTGTGCGTATACATTTAACGAGTAACTATTTTGGTTTCTTCCTCATTGTCCGGACATTGCTTGAATAACATGGTACAGCAAAGGGTCTGAACTGATCCCACAAAAGCGACCACGTTCATTCTGAGAAGATGATCGACACAAAGTGCCTCCGGGTTCATTCGATCTCTTTTGATTCCCGGCAAGGATGTAATTTGTTTTCTGTTCTTCGGTATGAACCTGTCTGTGGGAAAGAGTTAGGTTCATCCACATGGCAATCATTCGCACGAATTTGATGGTAACGTGAAGGTACGATGATTCACCCCACGAATTGATTAAGCCGAAGAAAATCGTTTGACGGGATCGATGACATCTATGTTTATTGAGTTTAGTTCGACCTTGTTTTTTCTTTTTCTGTCATGTGAAGATTTGGAATGCTGTCTCGTGCATATTATCAAACGCTAGGACGAAATTATTGAATGACAACATGAGATAATTAATGATCTTATTTTCGAAATGGTTTTGATTGATACTATACAGTGATTTTATGCCTCTATTAAGATGATTTACAACCACAGTATTGCAAAAATTGATGTTTTAGGAAATCCCACAGCGTTGGTAAATACGACGTTTTACGATATTAAAAAATCTGTTAGTGCTTAAAAATGTTGTTACACTTAATGAGATTTAACGTCGTCTAAGCTTATAAATCTTCTCTCGAAGTGAAATACATGTCGGATTCATTAAGATTAACATTTTTTTTTCCTGAGCGAAATAAATTTCGTCGAACGGGCAGGAAGTGGATAACACCGGCAGCTGTGGCCATCGTTTAGTTACGTTCCGCCACGACACACAAATAAAATCGACCGACCCGAAAGCGAGTTCAGACCATTTTGGGATCGACACGTTTTGGGTCATGAAAAACTCAACCAGTAAAATACTAAAAACATGTTAACATCCTTGTTTGACGGCAACTTAAGCATATGAAGTCGATCCGGGCGGGCGGGAGATGCCGACCCCCGTTTTCGATTGGGTTTCGAGGATAAAAAAAACCCTTGTTATATAAGAGTTTTGTTCTTTAATGATGTCATTTAGTAAATTATTTCGCCAAATAACTTCGTAACTTTTAAAATTTGTCGACTAATACAGTGAAATCGGCCTTACAAAGGCGGACTTCAGTCTATGAGGAAGTCGGCCTTTAAATTTTTTTTTGTCTAATTGTAGAAGGCCGACTTCCTCGTGTGAATGACCTTTAAATTTTAAAAATTACGAGATTATTTGATGAAATAATTTATCAAATGACGTCGTTAAAGAATAAAACTATGTTATATAATATATATTACGAAGTAACATGTGGGAAGGTTTTAAGAGAGCAGAGAACAGGCAAAATGCAACATGAGTCTGGTGTTTACATGAAGAGGAAACAGACAAGGACGGGGAGGAGGGAACTCGGCGACGGTGCGCTGCAAAAGGAGGATCAGTATGACACGTGTCGTGACGCATGGGCCTCTGTTTGTCTGTCTTGTCCCTCCACAACTTCCCCGGTCCTCTCCTTCTATCAATCTTACTT
Organism: Melastoma dodecandrum; assembly: GCA_029817715.1. NCBI lineage: Eukaryota > Viridiplantae > Streptophyta > Magnoliopsida > Myrtales > Melastomataceae > Melastoma > Melastoma dodecandrum. The sequence continues at coordinate 1,586,339 of JARUPY010000271.1, forward strand.
TACTAACATCTCTTTTTTGCATATTTTACTACCAATAATTTCCTATCGATTTGATCCTTTCGGGGGGGCCTTCGTCCTTATCTGTGTAATTATTGCTCTTATCCTCCTGCTCATCACCACCACCACCACCTTCTGATACGATGGGTCAGTCGTCTTTTTCTTCCTTCCTCTTTTTGTACATTAGTTTATTTGACGATGGTTATTCGTTCGAGGGCATAAAATATCGGAAACCCTAAACAAGCCAAAATTCCCCCCCAAAAAAAAAGAGAAAATGAAAGTCCAATCTTATTGCAGCTCTCATGCATGAGTCATCAAAACCCTGGATTCCAGTTCCCTCCCATCCCATTTCAACCATCAGAAGTCATCGGAGTGGTGAGTTCAAAGCCGCCAATAGGAGGATGGGAGGTTGGGGTGGGGGGGACCTTTTGCCTCTCCCCACATGTCCGCAGTTCTCTTTGTAATCGTATTGTCCTAAGCGGACATGATTTGTCATGTGGGTGCGTAGCTGTTATATCCGGGGTAGAGCTTATACAAATTGATTTCTTCCTTGTTGTGAATGTGGGGGAATTTTCCGTCTATTGGACCTGTCCAGGTGGGCTTATTCGGCCCAAATGTAGCCCAAAAATATGGGCCCATAAAGGCGACGGGACTACCTACCCTCTTCCGTCGATGGCGAGATTGATACGTCATCGGGTTTTTCCGACTATCCCACGTGATTGATGAAACGTGGAATGTTCCAGCTCGAGATTTCCTCCAACTTTGATTTCGGAATATTCTTGGATCCCCCCCCCCCCCCGGCCCACAACATGCCACCGCTTCTTCCCGTTTCGGGGATCTGGATTTAGAGTTCCACCGGGGGGTTCAGTTCGTGCATGGAAGGGTCAACGAGCTTCCAGTGGTGCGCATCGATTTCCGCCATGTGAGTCCCTCAACACTCCTTTTCATGTTTTCGGCTGGTTATCGCGGTCTAGCTTTTTGATGTTTTCACTCAGTGATTCGACTTGTTTGTTCGGATGGGTTTAGAGATGTGGATGTTGTTGGCTGTAAGGTGAGCTGAGTGAGAGGGATTTTCGGATTCAGACTGTTGGTGATTTCCTGGATTAGTTGGTGTTTAGAACATAGGTTTTGATTGTGGGGGGTGACTGATTTGCCCGAATCTCACTCCAGGGACATTGAAAAACGATCTGGAGAAGATGAAGGGCGTGGTCTTTTTTCGGCATCTGCATTTCCACCTTACGATTTCAAAATGAGTGTTCATGTTGGGCATTGCTCGTGGATTTGGAATGTAGAACTCGTGTAGAGCATAGCATTGATTGCCAGGATTGCGTATTCCACGCTTCGATGGCTTGTCTGGACTTGTTCTACTGCGTTTGTTTTCCTTTTCTTTCCCAAGATGTAAGTTTGGCTTTTTTCCACAGATATTTGCTGATCCTCAACAGAATTGGAAGAAGATCAGCGACACAAACCACGCTTCTCGTGTTTTATCTTTTCATCGCATTTCCAAGTGCTCTTTTCAAAATCTTGAGGTTATTGCGCTGTCACGCTCGTCATCTCTTAACTTGAGCTCATGAGGACATTCGTTCGTAATTCCTCTAATTACGACTCATGAATGGTCCAGGGGTCAGTTCGGCTGCTGGATCGCTTTTCTGGCCATCTTGGCTAATCTATTCCTCCCCCGAACTTTTCCATGTCAGTCTCTTTCAACTGCCCAAACTCTTCTTCTCGGTTTACTTTCCCGTGTTGCCTGAGTCAAATACCCGTTGTCACTAAGGAACACCCTTTTTCTGCAGTTTCTCGTTTCACCCTGTTCGTAATCGCCCCCAATACAGTAGCTAATGGTCTCCGGGATGACATTGTCGGTGGCATCTTCTGTCTCATCTTCGGCATCATTCTACTCGCGACTGAAATCTGGGAAACAGGAGGAATTGCTAACTATCGCTGCACGGGGCATTGCTTCGGCTATTACTTTGGCATAGCTCTTCTTCTGTTGTCTGCGATACTGTATGTTTGCCTAGGAAACTGGTAAATACATGGTATGTGTACATCTTTCACTTTGTTTGCTCCTTTCTCCTTCATTTGACATTTCCTGTCACATGAATGAATTACACTCATCTTCCTGTTACTCGAACTGGAAAATGTCAATGCATCAGATCTCATTAGAGATGTCAAGGCTCGACCGTTTCTTTGGCCCAACTTTTCTGAGGTTGTACTTGCTTTTTTAGATTTGCCATTATACCGACTAAACTATAGGGGAAGTATTTCTATCTATACAGCAGCCACCGGGATCTCCATCTTTACCCATCTTTCTCGGAAACTAGGAAAAGCGAAAAGCACATCAAACTAAATAGTAACATTACTAAGATGGAGTTTTGTTTCAATTTAATGTTTGTCTGCGCCTCTGACTCCCCGAGATCAGACCTGCGATTTCTCTGTCTCACCTTTCCTTCTGGGTTTCAGGCATCAGCCGAAACATTGTCTTTCTTCCCGGCGATCATCCTCCCTTTCGGTTGCCCTGACGTTGTCATCGTCTTCTTGGGTGGTCCTTGCTCTGCAGCCTTATGTTGGTCTGGTGACAAGCAATTGTACCAATATGGCCCAACAACTACTACATACTGGGATACGACTGCAATGGCGCAACGACATCCTGCCAATCCTACCTCATGTTCAGGTCGCTCTTTACAACACCTCTGCCACAATTGCGGTCCTCCTTGTGGGGGGACTCAGCCAATATCAACTCCATGACCGTCGACACCACCCACCTTTGTCTCTCCTCCATCGAGTAAAGGCTCAAACAAGACAAGGATTTATGTCATGGTAGGGGTGATCGGTGGGCGTTCGCTCATAGTTGGAGCACGTGCCTTTTTCTTCTTAAGATGCATTCGGTGGAGTAAAGAAAGCACCGATCAAGCAGTGATCTCGAAGAGCTTTCGAGGCAGTTTGAGAAACCCGACGACAAGAATTTGGATGAAGAATCTCATGATTTCTTGGAAAGCATATCGAGTGTGGCACAGTCCATTAAGGTGTACAGTTTTGTAGAATTGCAGCAAGCTGACTGTTTGATCAAGGGATCGGTCTATTGCGGAAAGATAAAGGGAGACTTAGCCGTGATTAAGAAGATGAACAGAGACGTGTCGTGGGAAATTGAGGATACTAAACACCTTGAATCACTTCAATGTCCTGAAACTGTCCGCGATTTGCTTCAACATCGGTACTTCGTGTATGAATATGCTGTTAATCCAGCTGCTTGCAAGCTGCCATTTGGTACTTGAGGAGCTCTACGAAACTCGGTGCCATCCGCGGACAGTGGATGAGTTGATGTCAGCTGTTACCTACAGGGTAGACATGACTTGGGCCAGTCCCTCATCGACTTATTTTCTGTTAAATGAAGTAGAAAAGAAGTGATAGATGGGTCGACACCTTCCCGTTTGAACCGCTCCTGTCCGCAAACTGCAATCTTAAGAAAAGGAGGATTTGGACAGGACCATCGCCATCCAAGTCATGTGTCCTCCTTATGACCTCTTCGTTCTCGGCTACTCTTATTATCGGGTAAGAATGTCAGGAAAATCAAATTTCATGCAATCAATTTTATCGGGATATGAGGGCGAAGATAGCATGCCTTGGCTTTGCGAGATCCACGGAGATGGAGGAAGGAGCTGAAATCACCATATTCTTCATCAACTATTAATGCCGTAAATCCTCAAAAATTTGCAGAACGGAAACAGAACAATGTAATTCATCGGAAAGTATTGACATAAACATTGTAAACATGCTTGAGGTTGGCCGAGCTTATGGTCCACACGTGACCACTGATAGCCAGGGGAAGGGAACCTTTTATCTCCTCACATATGTCTTGGACGATGGCGGCTTCCCTCCTCTTCCCTTCCTTCCAAAGAGACTTCACCAGAAGCTCTCTGGTCACGCCATCCGGCACAACATTTGAGCTCCTCATATCGTCAAATATTCGTAGTGCGAGAGCCGCCCGTTCGCACTTGCAGTAACCCTGTATCAGGACTTTGTACATGTAGGCATCCGGTATGATTCCGCTCTGTCTAACCATTCCGAATAGCTTCTGAACTGTCTTTATATCCCCATCTATCGAGAAATATTCCATCAAACCAGAAAATGTCTGCACATCCGGGAAAGTGCCGCCCAAGATCATCTCATCGAGAATATCCAGGGCATCAGTGCTCCTATCGGATTTGATCAATGTACGGAGAAGAGAGGAATACAGAATCATCAGCTTGAAGTTGGAGATTGGGCCACAGAGACCTCTGTCCTGACGAAAGACTTTCAATGCAGCATCCGGATTCTTGGAGATTCCATAGAAGTCGATGATCAGCTTGATGGTACTAAATGGGAGCTTTAATCCTTCTCGTTTGATTTTCCCTATGAGCTCATCAACCAACCTGATGTGCCCATGTCGAGCCAGTAATGTCATCATCCTCTGAACCGTATAAATGTCGTGAGTAAATCCCGGTTGGCAGGCGACCCAACAGAAGAACTCCCAAGCGGCTTCCGGTGATCTGAAATTCCTCAGGATCTTGCAAACCAATCGAGTGGTCCAAACAAAGCCTGCTTTCTCCAGTTCCGCAGCCTCTGTTTCACTCCAATGGTCGAGCGCATTTGCCAAAGCTCTAGGGTCTATCCATGGCTTCAACTTCACCTTCTTCACACAATTCCCATTGCAAGTATCATTGCAATTCTGCATATCCCCTTCCTCCTCATCATTCGCATAATCATTGCTGTCATCAGTATCTTCATCACTATCATCTGCAAAAGGTTCAAGATGCTTAATCCTATCATCCGGTAACATTTTCTGCAATGCTTCATCCATCTCATCAATATAACCGGCATCTTTCATCATTTGCAGGGATTGCAGCATATCACACCCGCACAACATTCCTTCGCTCTGCATCTCCCTGAGCAAGCTCCTCCCCTCATCAAACCTCCTTGTTTTTGCCAACCCATCAACCAACTCAACAAACTGTTTAGACGTGCGCTTGATCCTCATTGATGGCAAAATTCCGAAAATTTCCAAGGCAGAATCCAACTTCCCGGTGCTAACCAAATGCTCGATCATAATTGTAAAAGTCCTAGCATTTGGAAGCACTCCCTCGTCCATCATTTTGCAGAACACTTGCACGGCCTTCACATCCTCGCCAAGCTGCGCATAAATACGCATCATGATATTATAACACTCGGCGCTCAAGCACTTCCCCGAGTCCTTATACTTATCCCACACCTCAATCGCTCCATCTATGTCGCCGCTCTCGGTGCTCCACCGCAACATGTCCATGTAACTGACTCTTACCTTCTTATAACTCCTCGCATTGATCTCGGTGATCAAGGATCTAAGCTCATCCCTCCTGAAAAACTTCGCCAGAACAGTCGCGAGAGCGCATATAGAACTCTGGTTATGAGCAAAGTTTTGGTTTGTCTTGAGCATTTCAAAGATGGAAACAGCAGCCTCTGCAGACGGACAGGACCGAAAGGCGTGAGTGACAATGAAAGGGTCCATCAGGCGATTACCGAGCAAGCTCTCCAAGGATGTTTGGTCATTCGACCGGGTAGCGACCCTGATCAAGTCAATGATCTTGGCGCGGTGGAGGTAGTGGGACACCTTGCTCGGAAACGGGTTGCGAGTATGAGACCGGAATTGCCGGCACGGCGGGGTGATGAGCAGGAACACAGCAGGAGCAGCAGCAAGGGATCGGTTGACGAGCATTTTGTTCGGAGTGAAAATGCGTCGAACAGTTGGCGAGCATTCTACCGGAAAGACTTGACGGCTGAAAAGGGGAATAAATCAAATCACGAATAATTTAGTGATGATAATTGAAATATACAATGCGGAATTAAAGTTTCATGATTATTATTATTACTGAAAACTGAAATATTATTTGAACGATTTTATTATTCTAACAAGGAATTTCAATTGTTCGAAGAAGTTAAAAAAATGCGATTTTTTTTAAATTATTTTTTTCTATTATTTTTTCGCGTTCGAAAAACAAAAAGATATCTTCCTGTAAATGTTCGACTAATACTTGGAGTTTTGTTTGTTAATATTGCTAGTTAACAGAAAATTTTACGAAATAGAATTTTTAGTTTCAAAATTTGTTGATTATGTACTGAAATGGGCTTTTGTAAGGCCGATTTCATTATAGAATCAAGTCGGTCTTACAAAGACAGATTTCCAAATTTAAAAATAGAAAAATTGATATTTGAAAGACCGACTTTCCTATTTTATAAGATTCAAACTTTCCTAGTTTAAATTTGGAAGTCGGTCTTTCAACTGCCCATAAAATCGGCCTTGTAAAGGCCGATTTCAGGGCATTAGTCAATAAATTTTGAAACTAAGGAACTTTTTTGGCAAATTTTTTTGCTGACCAACGTTGTTAAGGAACAAAACTCCTGATGCTTGTGCTCATGGGGGTTGGAATAGTCCATTCCAATAATCTGAATTCCATTTCATTCGTCGTACTGATTAATAAGAGGTGTACATGTCCCCTTAGGGCTTGCTTATAAATAGAGCCCGACATATTGATTTGTACTAGAGAACGCTATGGTAGAAAGCGTTATATAATCTTGCTATAGAGTGAGTTACAGAGGTTCCCAAATACCGTTAATTTGGAAAATATTTCCGGATTTACAATCAAAACTTTCAAAATTCCTAGTTTACAGTCTCGAACTCGAAATCTTAGAGTTCGAGTTCGGGCTACGTAAGACGAACTCAAACTCTACGAGTTCGACTTCATGCGGATTAGACGATTCCACATGAAGTCAAACACTTTTCTTAAGAAAGTCGAACTCATTACATTAAAAAATTGCCTGCCCCCTTTATGTCTTCCCCTTCTGCCCCCCTTTCCGCAACTTATTTTCCAAGCGTGCCTTTTCTCAGCTTACTTGTTTTGGTTCCGATAATAACCCAGAGGGGGCGGGGGGGAAGAGAGGGGGACAGAGGGGGGAAGACGGAAGGGAGCAATCAATTTTTTTTAATATAATAGGACATGACTTTCTTAAGGAAATGAAGAAAAATGTCTAAGTGTTAGAAAGTCGAACTCATAGTAGAATCATCCCATCGGCATAGTTCGACTTTCTTGTATATCAAAGTCGAACAAGTTCGAGTTCGGGACTATAAACTAGGAATTTTGAAAGTTTCGACCATAAATTCGGAACTTCTTTTTAGACTAATGGTATTTGGAAACAAAGCTCGTGAGTCACGATGCTCACATGACCAATCACAAAGAGAGTGCATTGTGAATATGTGACATGAGATGGTGGTATTCGGGTGCGGAAGTCTACTCGCCAAGAAAAGTATTAAAAATTAGCAAGTACTTAAAAGAAAATTAAAGGCTAAAATTCCTTTTATTCGATTGACCAAAGTATTTTCATCAATAGTTCTTTATTGAAAAGATGTACACAACCATGGTCTAATTCTACCGAAATTTGATATCCACACAGATGCAGGCTATATTAAGTTCACGGAGTAATTTCATTGCGGGAAGTTTCCACTCATCCGAATGTAGTCCAACGTCCAACTGAGACCGCAGTTCATCACCGACTTGTACCCTTTCCGGAATGCGCTCCCGTAGTATGGCAGCTGACTAGTCTCGATTTTGTACATGAAGAACTCTCCGAGTCTCATCTCCCCCTGACGTTGCGAAGGCAGTGACTTGATCTCTGAACTAAGCCACATGTGAGCCATGACCTCGCATATGCCTTCCTCCACTTCTAAGTCTACGGTCGGTTACCATGCAAATATATCCAATGAAATGTCTCACGGACTATATTTGTCTATTTTCGCCATGGTTATGACGAGTAGCGCCTGTTTTGAATCATAGATAAGATGAGGGTAGAACCTCCGAACGTCCACCATGCGTGCATCATCTCGTGGACAATGGTGGATTTCGTGAATATCCCGACTACCCCAAATGTGGATTCATTGTAGGATGACCGCATAGTATTGAAGATACATGAAAAAACAACACCATAGTGCTTTTACCTTGGAAAGCCATAAAGACGAGCATTTCTGCGGCTTTCACATGACTCACCAACTTATATTCCTCTTCTATTATCTCATATGGCTTACCATCATCTCCGTTTATTCTTATCTTCTCTATCATCTGCTTTAAGACATGGAGATGAAGCTTTAAATCGAGTTACTGCAGGAAAGCTACTATTGTTCAAAGCGTCATAACCCAAAATCCAGCGGAATAATCCAACTCACGGTGCATATAGCTGGCTCTTTCCAACGGAAGAATCCAACCATCAACGAGCATCGGTGTTCCTATAAGAAATTATAATCAACCAAGTTACACACTTGGAAAATGCCTTAGATATTGCGATTAACCGGTAACAGGAAATATTGTTGCTCATACTGGGTGTGCCCACTTATGAGCCTTATCCATCTCGGCTTTATTGACCAAGCGGATCGGAATTGTCTCCTCGACCTCCATGTCGAGGCTCTTATAGTATTCTTTGACCTCATGGTAAATTCGATTACAATCCTTCGCATCCATGACTACGGTCTCTAGGCAATCTGAGCATATCTTCCTCTTGTCGTCGAGCACTACGCGCCTCATGCCTCTCACCTGATACAATTGGACAAGAGGTAAAGGTTAAACAAGAGGAATATATCCAATCCTAGTTTAACGTCATCTTGATATTTTTTTTAGGAAAACTAAAATAGCTATGTGGCCCGGTAATTCAAATTGAGATAATCCTCTGTTTCGGAAAATGACTAGGGACAAAGCTCATGTCCGTATCCAAAATGTGAGAATGAACACGCATCGGCATCTGCACTTAGTAATCAGATGATACCCTTCTTCCCCATGTTGTTCTTCAGGAAATTCATTCTCCTCCTTCAAATGGATCTCGTATAACATTATTGGCATCTCAAATGCCCGCTTAGAATTGTCGCACCAAGTTTAGCCTTGGGAATTTTATATCCCGATTGATGAATTGTAATCGATGGTTGGTTAGTCATGACACAAGCATGTCGTGCTAATCCAGTTAGTTTGAATGTCAATGCATGATGACAATTTTTATCTTAATCAAAGCCTCGCCGGACCAAGCTCTGAGGTTCATTTTTTGCTTTCAACTTGGGTAGCTCGATAGATCTCCAAGCATGTTTTTCAGCACGAGACGTCAGTGTCGAGTATAGTTCGAGGGGTTAAATGCTTTGGCTTGGATGGAATTCAGTCGGGTACTCTGTTTTCTTCCATTGGACATCATAGTTGGACACTAACCATGAGAGTGAACATGAACTTATGCAGGCAGACAATGACCTGTCGACTTCCAGACAAAACCACGTCTCTATCAACCGGCTGTCCTCGGCAGAATGGCTCTCCCATGGAGGTCCATACTGGACTTATCACGGATGCTGAGCTTCAGGTAGCCCATTTGAACACTCGACGTAGAATCCTTCTCTATCTTGCTCAACAGCGTGGGATGCCTTTCGATGAGTCTCAAATACCCGAGCTGAAGGACTTCATCAGACTCTTTCAAGGGCACTGTTTAGTGTGCCACGTCCAAGGACGAGTATTTTGACCTGGCCGCCTTCGAGTTGCGACTGGAAAGCTTGATCGACGGGGTACTTCGATCACATTCTTCACCTGCTATGAGAAAGTAACCGACTCCCAGGTGCGTGCATTCTCGGGGTGGCGAAAGTAATCAGAGATTCGCACAAGACGTTTCATTGTACGAGCAAATGTGGACGCTTAAATTAATGAATGGGCATCAAGTGTTGGGCCAGGCCCATTAAGAATGTATCCGAGATGGAAAACTCTCCTTCGGCTGAGTCATTGTTACAATCCAATCTGCAGCTACGTGGGAATCGAATTTCGATGTATTTCTCTTCCTGAGACCAGGCTGTCACGTAATCCTTTTTAAGATGGAAACGTGGTCGAATCACAACAAGAGTTAGGGGGGGGGGGGGGACCGCGATTCCCACGGGGCCCTCCGGACCATCCTTGTCGGAGATGCCACGTGGACCACCACCCTAGGGACCACTTCATGGATAAATATGAGAGCAAACCAAACCCCTTCTCCCCACAACCTTTTTACTTCCCCCCCTCCTTATCTGCTAGTTGAAGGAATTTTCCATGAATTTCCAGAAAACCTCAAAACTCATCACCATCATCTTCGGAACCCAGAAAACAATTTTGGAGAGGATAAGAATCTGCCCAATAAAACCAACAAAGCACGCATACATATTGCCCCTCTCTAACTAATCGTAATTGTTCTTTTACGACTTTGCCCTTTTATTTGGGCTTTACATTGACTAAATTATTAACTAAACGGACTGCTATCCCAGCCAGAGAATTGGCCCTCTTATGCAAATCCTTTCGCTGATCACTAGCCCAGATTCTTCTACTTCTCCATCTTGGCGACTTCCTCATCTCCTTTCCTTCCTTTCTGCACTGATATCTGACATTATCTCCCAGTGTTTCTTTCTTTTCTTATCCTTTGCATTTGTTTCCGAAAATTACCATTAACATTAATTAAAAGTTTTGGTTTTCTTTCATTGGTTCGGTTAGGGCACATGGTACGAAATTGTAGACAGTAACAACTTACCCAGGTTGATACCATATATTTCCCCCAAGGTAACAGTTCATAATTTAATAAGCAGCAAAGGGATCACTGTCTCTTGAAACACTTTTCTTTTGGGGGTGGTGGTGGATTGACTTTCTCTTGTTCATTCCTGTGTTGTTTCTTTACCTGGGGTTGTGTCCGTTTCTATCCACATGGCTCACATTTTTTTATGTATATTGGAATGGACAGAGTGAAAAAAGTAGTAAAAATCGATCGTCGAACTGGGGGAAAAGGGTTTGGATTAATCTTTGGAGGCATTATTGGTCGGGCATGGGAGAATTCGTTGGTCCCTCTCTAACAAAGTTGAGAATGTGACCCACCTCCACCCTCCACCAATTAAGACAGCAATATCGCCATGGATGGATCACATCCCCAACCCCTTACAACAAATTCCTTCTTTGTCTCTTTTGCCTTCTTTCTTTGTTTCGAATGTTTTGTTCCCCTTTTCTGCTTTTGAAAATTCTTCAAAGGAAAATTCACCCCTTATGGAAAGATTAAGGATAATTAAATAGACAGATTAAAAAATCTTTTTAGGATTAGGGTTTAGGTTATTTGTGGTCCGAATATGTTAAATAACGAAATTTCCGTTGCGGAAGGAACGAGTAGAAAGGGAACGAGTTGGGGCCTCTTCTCTGGACCACATTCAAACACGACATCAATCGGGAATATGTATGTATGGACCAAAATTTTGTAAATGAACAAAACTTGTTGTCGGACCAAAGACACGTCCGGCCGTAATGTTGTTTAGGGAACTCAAAAATATATTTCCAAAGGGTAGACGAAGGCGTGTGTTGGGGTGTGGTCCCTAATTCCTAATCATTTAACACCACCCCCGATTAGATCAAATGAATAATAATGAAATAACAAGGGGTTCGTTGGTCGGCACTCCAATGCCACACACTCTACTATCATTAGGATATGCCAACTACAGCATACGACATGTAACACACACACACAAATGCACCCTCGAATATGGTATTTGAAACTTTCAAAAGAACAGTCGAAAATGACCGGTAATATCCCGCGAAATTGGCAACCCCACTTATTGCCACCTATTTAGGTAGCGTACAAGAGTTGTTTACTATTACTCGGTTTCTTTCATCTTACCCGATTCAACCAGGAGGGCGTTCCAGTGGTGTCCCCCTTTCGATGTGGACGACAGTTTCGTGGTTAGAATGAGTAAGTATCCCCCAACATTTATTTTAACCCTTCCCCCCTTTTTTTCCTTAACCAATGGAACAAGTGAACTGATCCTTTGAGAACAGGTAAGAGGTCTGTTGGGTCAAGAATGTTATCCACGGAGTCTTAGGTTTGAAGTAATTTTAGAAGAAAAAAGGCTGGATTGGGGGTCGCTTCGAGACTGAGATTGGGGTCTTTGGTCGGTTTATTTGTCTACATCATTAGGCGGTCTCAATTTTCAAAATGCGCTTTTAAGACAATGTAGGAATGACGTTAAAATCAAATCAGCATGTTGGGATATTTTATGTCATAATAGAGAAAAAAAAGAGAAGAATTCTTGAGAAAAATTGGTCGGGTTTGATGGTGAAACCATTTTATTACCACTGGCATTGTTTTTGACACTTCCTATACGTCAATCATCAACTCCACCTCGGACTTGACTATAACCCCCCAAACCCCTATTTTAGTCATTCTGACGTCACAACTCACGGACCCATTTGAGTCAATCACCTTTCTTATTATTATAATCGGGGCGGAAGTAAAGATATAACATAATTCGAAGGTGTAAGTAAATTGTAAATGCATGGGAGACATTTTTGGGAGGGGGAACTTTGTCTTCTGTGACTGCTAGAATCGTACCTGTCCATCAATTTGTGATACCGAAAAACAACCCCCCCAATCCCCTCAAAGAAAACAATCAATTGAACCGCGGTCACATCCAATTATTTGCCTCAACAAGTTTAGTTATAAATGAAATCGATACAATGAATGCCCACAAAGCAGTGCTTAGTGATAGGCGGCTTGTTGGGTCGATTCCCTCTAGTTGTGTCTTCATGTTTAATCATATCGGCTCGATAATCGTGTCACGTACACGTGATGTTAATCAGCCGTCCACGAAAAAAGGCACACGTGCACGGCCGACTTCGGCACGGGCGAGCAATTAGGAAAAGTTGGGGGAGATCTTTATTTACGTGTGCGTGTGATTATTAGATGAATGGATGGATGGATAGGTTTAATGAAATGGTCCTGTTTGTGTTGCTTTGTTGGAGCCGGGTAAGGGAGAGGATGGTGGGTTTCACGTGAGGATTGATCCACCTGAACAACGACGACTGTGTTGTTTTCCATGTAAGAAAAAAGGTGGTTTGGGAGTTGGCCCGTCGACTTTCTCATTACCAGTAATAAACGGATTGCGGTTGGAAAAAAAAGGAGTTGCCAACTCCCCCTTCTCTAGGCTGTATGCAAAGAAGGGTGGAGAAATGGCCATGGCTCCTATGTATGAAACTCGGGTCCTCCCTGTAAAAGAGCGAGACATCGTTCGTCGAGTCGATTCGAGACGAAGGAAGACTTTGGAACATCCCCCAGAGAAATTAAACATCATGCCAGTTACGCGCTGTGAGTGTGATCCCTCACCCATTTAACAAACTCTTTTAGGGTAAGAAAGGCATAATATCACTGTGACGTAGCAGCGGAAGAGCGGAGACGGCAAAAATGCGCTGCCTGTGCCTAATACCCAACTTAAGCTCGCAATGAGAATTGGCATCGCTTGGATTCTCTTTTTTTCTCCTTTTGGCTTAGCTTTATGAAACCATTCTCATATCTGTCATGCTTTTAGAAAGACTAAGGAAGCGATTGTCCTAATTTAATACGAGGGCTTTTCTAGAACCCGATCGACCAATAAGAGTACAAATATTAGGAATCAACAATTGGAAAAATTACGAAAAGTAAAGAATAAAATAAAAGACACGGCACGGCCGCTAGCAACCAAAAGAAAAGTGCTCGTTTGTCGAAAGTTCATTGGCTTTCCCTTCTTCATAATACAACAACATCAATTCCAGAACCCATGTCTTGATGATTTATTTCACTAAAAGCTTTTTGTGCGTTTAAGAGCTTTGCCCAACTTAAACTCTCGTATCTTCAAAAAGTGTTGTTGATTTAGTGGAAAAAAAACGTCGTTTTCATTGTCCGACCAAATAAAATCCTCCGACATCTTTTAGATCTTATCACTTAATCCCTTCGCTTATGTCGATCAAGATCCGAAAAAGAACAAAAAAGAAAAACTCCATTCTTGTCTCGAAAGCAATACTGATATCATATAAACTCAACATCATTCTAGGCAGACACATCTCCGTCGATCTAACGTTTTTGCATTTATTTCGACGGCCGTTTTACTACCCGAGAGGCAGGTAACACAAGTGATCCTCACGCGGCGTGATTTCGTAAAGGGTATCATACTAATGCTGGTAGGAAAAGATCGAGGATCAAACTTATCTCCTTCTACTAGGAGGAATTAGTGGTTGCTAAGAGATATGATACAAAGAAAGGAGAGGCAAAAGCGGGTTGGCCATTTTTACGAAATGTAAACATAGGGAGGCAAAGGCAAGTGAGAAAGAGAAGATCCCAACATACCCAATCTTGGCATCTGCCCGATCCTCTATTAAATCGGTTAAGTGTTCCTTTCAAACGAAACCTTCTCCTTCTCCTTCCTCTTAGTAATCTCTTTCTCCTCCTATCTAATACTTGCGTACATACCCAACAACCCTCTTCATCGCACGTGTCTCCTCCCCTCGCATGTAGGGCTTCCCTCATCACCACCACCCTCATGAACAATATCATCACATTCCTACATGTTCGACGAAGGAAATTCAGTATCACAAGAATAGTAACAAAACCCCAAAAGGGGCGGTACTTCCCCCTTGTCGTGGTGGCTGCCTCCTTCGTGTTGCAAAGGCATGATCATTGATCGATTGCCCCCCCTCCCCCCTTCCGGGTCATGTCATTAATGATTATTTTGGGTGTATTATTGGGGGGAGGGTTTAATGATTAAATTAAGGAATATGGTTTTTTTTTTCTCTGGAGAGGGGGAATGACAATAGCTACGCCACCAACCGAATATATATTTTATTTTCCTTTTGCTACCATGACAAATTATATTTCGAAAATCAAGCTGTACGGTACAACGGTGGTGGTTGATTTGATTTTTTTAACTTATTATTCATATTATTTATTTTGAGGTGGACTTTCTACTGACCACGATCCAAAAAAAAAATAACCAAAATATTTAATTTACATTTCCGTAGCTTGCGTAGGTTGCCAAGGTATCAAATTTTGTTGGGGCTTTATTGTTTACATGGGGGGGGGAAGGGGACAAGACTATCAACCTTAATTATGGAATAATAAATAATCCTTCTATTAATTTCATGCAAAAATGAATTTCAGAAATCCAATGGGTCCGATATCCACCCGACTCCTTCCCTTAATTACTTATTCTGTCTCTCTACCTCTATATTGTCATCATCATCATCTTCTTCTTCTTCTCCGCATTTAATATTCCATCCAACCTCCCCTCTTCTCCTTCTCCTCTCACTTTTCCCAGATAAACACCCCCCCCCCCCCCCCCCCCCCCCCCCCCACCCCCCCACCCCCCCAAATAAAATTTATAAGAAGAAGAAGAAGAAGAGAGGCTTTAAAAAGAAAAAGGAGAGATGGAAGGAACAGGAAAGGGATAGATAGACAGAGAAAGACAAAGAGCGACACCTCGGGGCAACCAACAATTCACAGACAAGCGGTTATCATTCATCAGAAACAGAAGTTATATCACCAGAAGGAGTAGGAGAAGGAGGAGAGGTAGACAAAAGAAGAGTGTGATTTCAGAGCTGGGAAGAAGCCTTTTCCCCTCCCTCTCTCTCTCTCTCAATCATAAACCAATATCAAGGGTAAAACTATGTCATGGAAGGAACTTGGATCTATTTCATGTGCTGTTATTGTTGCTTAAACAGAATTCTCTCTTCTGGGTTCTTGTCAGAATTTGTTCCCATTTTTTAATTTATTTTACATATAGGATTGAAAAGAACACGAAGAGAAGAGGAAGAGGAAGAAGGAGAAAGAGGGAGAGAGCGGTGCATCTGAGAATTAGAGAGCAAGGAAAAAGAGAGAGATGATAGTAATATGGGAATAGCAGCGCCGCGGGCCGCCTCCCAATTCAAGACCCAGCACTACTTCACCATCCAGGCCTCAAAGTCTATGTCCCAGGATTACCACGACCCCGCCGCCTTATTCACCGGCTTCTCGTCTAATGGATTCGAGAGGTCATCCTCGTCCGCCACCATGTCTGCAGCTCCCGACGCAGATCAGCACCATGCACCCCACCAGATCCGAAGGGATAAGCTACGCGTTCCCGGTTTTGAGTTTGATCCAGTCATGGTTGGGATAGAGGAGGAGGAACCCGGAGGGATCCCGGGTTATGTTAATTCTGGGATGTTGTCCGAGAGGTTTAGTTTCGGCACGGGTACTGTGGCGGCGGCTCCTGCTTCCTCCACTGAGTTGTTTGAGCAGCAGTATATTTCAGCGGGCTTCCGAGCCCCCCGGACCCAGACAACTGAGTCCACATCGGATGAATGGTATGGCTTGAAGGATCATCCGAGTGGTGGTGCTGGTGTCAACATAAATGCGGCGGACTCGGCCGCCGCCATGCAGCTTTTCCTTATGAACCCGCAGCCGAGATCGCCGTCTCCATCGCCTCGGCCGCCGCCTCATCACCAAACGGCAAATTCGGCTTCCTCGACCCTCCACATGCTTCTTCCCAATTCATCAAACCCCCTCCAAGGGTTCAATGCATCCACATCATCATTCGGAAGCGGTGCCATCATGCCACCTCCACCGCCACCGCAATTCCCATGGGTGCCTGATGGTAGAGGACACGGTGTAAACCCCAACCCTAGCGTATTGCC
This sequence comes from Melastoma dodecandrum, assembly GCA_029817715.1. NCBI lineage: Eukaryota > Viridiplantae > Streptophyta > Magnoliopsida > Myrtales > Melastomataceae > Melastoma > Melastoma dodecandrum. The sequence continues at coordinate 1,602,835 of JARUPY010000271.1, forward strand.
CGGGGTAGCTGTCGAAGGCAAAGGCCTCTCGTTATCTCTTTCCACGTCATTGCAGCACCTGGAGGCCGCTAAAGCAGAAGAATACCATCTTGGCGGTGGCGATGGAGGTAACCTGCTTTTCTACAACAACCAGGTACTAGGTGGTGGAATAGTCGGGGGAGTCTCTGCACACCACAAATACCCCTACAAGAACTTCGCCACTCCACCTCTGCACTTACAGTCGGGGATGGCCAGCTACGGCGCCTCCTCCCTCGGGGTAGTCAACATTCTACGAAACTCAAAGTACCTAAGGGCAGCACTGGAGCTGCTGGAGGAGTTCTGCAGCGTAGGGAGGGGGCAGTTCCGAAAGAGCAAGCAGCTCAACAGGAGCAACTCCGCCCCCAGCAACAGCAGAAACCAGGGGAACGCAGCCGGGAACAATGGTGGGGGCAGCGGAGGAGGAGGAGGCACGGCGTCTTCATCGAAAGAAGCTGCCGCGCCCTTGTCTGCTTCGGATAGGATGGAGCATCAAAGGAGGAAAGTCAAACTACTGTCCATGCTAGACGAGGCATGTAACTCTATCACCCCTCTCACATGTCTTTTCTTCATTCATCTCAATTTCCTTTCCCGAAGCATAATCGTCATTAGCCAATCATTGCATTAGTAATACTTAATTAATCAAACCAATCATTGATAAAAAAATCCAACCCCCCGCCCCCATTATGAATTCATTAATAATCGACCAAACGGAAGAAACGCCGGCTGAGGCATGATCTCATAAATGCTACAACTTGGCTTTTAAAATTTGGTGTCTAATCACGGATTTTATATTAATAGAATTTTTAAGGCAGCTTGTGTGCTTTCATGTTTGGTGCTGTAGTTTCTATTTTACGGTTGATTTTGATTTGATCTTGATTTTAGTTGCATATTTTTATAGGTTGGTTTGTTATGATTGCTACATATTGGATGGATGATATATGACTTATGCCCCACCAATAAGCAATGTACACCCCAACTAGAAAACAATAAGAATAAATTTGATATAATTAATAATTAAAGGAGCCACCATGGAAGTGGCTGTATTTGTGGAATGATAGGAGAAATGAAAGCAGACGGATATTCCTCCTCCCGATCTAAAGACAATAATTTTGAGCATTAATTATATTCTTTCTTCTCTAGTTTTTCCATTTATAAGGTCATCACAACTCACATTGATGGTCAAAAGTAGTAGTAGTAGTAGTAGTAGTAATATTAATGATCAGAGATAATTTTACATTCATTACAACTATCAAGGTCATGCATGTTCATCGTCCAAATGCCATTAAATGTGACCTTATCCCTCACGGCAATGCATGATCGTTTCTTTTTGTTCTCCTTGGACCGTGTTATGAGACGTTTTCCTCTTCCAGCACTTAACTAGGTTTTTTCATTTATTACTGATTAGCCAACGTATGGTGTTTTAACAACTTCCCCGCAGGTGGATAGGAGATACAGTCACTACTGCGAGCAAATGCAGATGGTGGTGAACTCGTTCGATTTAGTGATGGGGTTCGGGTCGGCGGTCCCATACACGGCTCTCGCGCAGAAGGCCATGTCGAGTCATTTCCGCTGCCTGAAGGACGCGATAGCCGAACAACTCAAGCACAGTTGCGAGATCCTTGGAGAGAAGAACGGGGCCGGCAACGCGGGGCTGAGCAAGGGGGAGACGCCGCGGCTCAAGCTGCTCGACCAGAGCCTCCGCCAGCAGAGAGCTTACCATCAGATGGGGATGATGGAACAAGAAGCGTGGAGGCCCCAGCGCGGCCTGCCAGAGCGGTCCGTGAACATCCTACGCGCGTGGCTCTTCGAGCACTTCCTACACCCGTAAGTTCGCTCCAATCTCTCTTAACTCTTCAGTATCACGTTATGGCACCACAAAGTAAATGACGACAACGTCGTGCCTAGTAATTTCTAATAGTAAAAAATAGTACGAAAACGATATCATCGCCTTTTTATTGTCCATAACCCTTTTCCTTTTATTTTCGCGCCTTAAAGTTAAAAACTTTGCAAAAACATTCCCTTAGAAAAGATGCGGACAGAACCCCAAAACCGAGTGCTTTTAAATTAATTGATCGTCCTTGCGTTTTGGTTTCGTTCCCCCTTTTCTATCCTTTCTTTTTCTTTTTCTTTATTTTTTCTTCGTGTCTCGGGAGAACACAGTGCTGTAATAATGCAGAGCCTTCTCCTTGGGACATTGTCCCATCAAGTAGAGGGAAAAAGCTGCCGAAAGAACCACCCATTTTGGTGGTCCTCTTCTCTTCTCTCCTCCTCCTCTCGACCGACCCCCGACTTTTTATAATTTCATGATAATAATTAATGAGAAATCACAAACTGACTTTCCAGCTTTGTGTGAGTGTGTGCGTTTATTTTCTTTTTTAAAAAAAGTTTTTGGGGTTTATCTTGGAAAATATGACTTGGGTGAGGCCAATAATTGAAGGAGGAGGTAGGGGAAGGGCTTGAGTGAGTTGGTGGGGGGAGGGGGAGTTCTTTTCTCTTTTTGGGAAAGGCAGTGTTCGAAGGCCACGAGCAAGTGACCGTCGTGCAAAGTGATGGTGTTTTCGTTTTTGTTTTTTTTATGGCAAGGAGGTAGTGATGATGTTTGGGGGGGAATTGGGATGAATGGGGGAACGTTTTTTGGGCAGATGGGGATGCTTATGAGATGCCCTTCGAGAAACAAGACACTGTCATTTGCAGATGCAAGCAGACAGATGATCTTTCTCCCTTAGATTCGACTGAGAGAGACAGATCGATCCCGAGGAAATTTCCTTTTTCTTTTCTAAAGAAAAAGAACGGGAGAGGAAAAGAAAAGGGTTTCGTAATTTTATTTTTATTCTATTTAAGCGCACCATGATTGCTGATCGCTCTTGTTTGTGATTTCCTCGTAAAGTTCCCTAAGGGCAACATTGTTGGCTCGTGTAAGTACGTACTGAGGATGGATCAAGGAGGACGAATGACGTCATCTTATAATTTATAATACATACTATATATATGTCATATATATAATAGGGCTTACTGGGTCTCTTTCATTCAGGTATCCTAGCGATGCTGATAAGCATCTCTTAGCTCGACAGACTGGTCTCTCCAGGAATCAGGTTCGTGTCCTTTTTCACTTCCTCCCCCTCTTCCCAAAATTTATTACAGCCTCCTCTTCCCACCTGGATGTTTTACTTACCATTTACATTCAACAAAAGGAAATAGGGGAAGTAACTGGAACATGAAAGGGGTGGGGGGGAGGACAGTAACAAAGTTACAAATATTGGCTTCGACATGGCTGAGAAAGACTAGATGATGGGCATGACTCAATCACCGACTTGACTTGCAGCTTTGAGGGGTGGTGGGGTTTGGGGTGTCTCTTCTTTTCAACTTTTTGTTTTCTAGCTCTTTAGTAACTTAACGTGTCCAAGATAATGTTAAGGGGAAGAGGGGTGTGGAGAGGAGGGGGGGGGGTTGGGGTGGGGGGTTTGTTTACTGCGATGCTTTTCGGTAAGAAAATTTGTGTTCTTTCGCGATTTTTACGTAAGACAAAAGAAGAAAAGGGTTGTGATTGTAGTACGATTTCAAACCAGATAAATGGCTTTTTCAGATGTGTCGGTACCCTTCGTTTCGCGTATGTGATGATGACGTGGTGTCAATTATTGTTTGATTTATTTTTCTACCTTTTCTTTTTCATTATACGAGGGTCTTTTTTTCTTACATTATGTGTAATAAATATGTCACGACCATGCATGTGAACTGACTACGGTCCTCAAATGTCGTAAAGATTCGTGGTACATGGTTTAGTGAGTATTGTTTTTGAATCGCAGGTGTCCAACTGGTTCATTAATGCCAGGGTCCGGTTGTGGAAACCCATGGTTGAAGAAATGTACCGTCAAGAAGCCAAAGAGGAAGACGACCAGGACCTGCGCGAGGACGACGACCCCGGGATGAATACCCCCACGGCCGCAAGAGCCTCTGCTTCGAGCCAAGCCCTTGCTGCTCCGCCTCCTCATTCCTCCGCTGGTACTGCCAATGCTAAGGTCCCCATGGCAGCTGTGGTGTCGGACGGCGACCTATCGTCGATTAACAGGCAGTGCTACCCGGAGCACCAGATCAAGTTGCACCCCATCCCTTCCTTCGACTCATTGTCGCACGTCAATTACGGCGACGAGGCTTTTCAGCACGGCGGCACCTTAATGCTGGACTACGGGACCATGGGGAATAACACCGTCCCCGCTGCCCAGATCCCGACTTTTGGTAGTAGCAGCATCGGCAACGGGAACAGCAACCCCGATGATGTCGGATCGACATTAATAAGGTTCGGGACCACGGCGGGTGATGTCTCCCTCACCCTGGGGTTACGTCACGCGGGGAACATGCCGGAGAAGAGCTCGTTCTCGGTGACTGATTTCGGGAGCTGCTAAAAGACCATTTGTAAGCATAGTAAAATGTTGCTAGACTCCTATCATTTTTATTTATTGCTCGAAGAGATTTTGTTAATCATTCATATCCTCTTCCTCCCAAACCCCCATCTAAATTCAAACCCAAGAAGTGGGAAATAGACACGGATGGATTATGAGTATCTTGGGGACGTGCTTATCTTTTGTTGTATCAAATATATGTAAATAATGACATGATTTTATTTACACATGGCATCACCAAAACCGTGACCTAATTTTTTGGCTATGACCCCGAGCCGCGACACGAAGATGAACGAAATAATGGCGTGTATGTGTGTGTAATAAGCGAACAAGTAATAGTGAATGCTTTTTGGGAAAGAGAACAAAACAACCCTGTGAGGAAAGGCCTTCACAGTCTATCTTTATCAAAGGGTACAGTCGCAGGGGGGGCATCCTATGCGGAGGTCACTTTCTTCTCTTCTGTAATATTACTATCATCCCCTCCCCCCGCTTTCCTTACATTCTCCTTCACTGTAGATCATCTTCATTCCCTATTCCCATGTAAATAGTTGTAATAACAACAACAACTACTACTCGAGAAAAGCTCGTCCCTTTCAAAAGCATAATGTCAAATTACACGGACAGAGGATGGATGCATGTCCTAATCAACTGATGCAGATGCAATTAATGACATACGGACATTTTTATCCATAGATTTTAGAGCAGGATTCGTGTCTCTTGTTCGCTCCTAAGACATTGAACCCAAAGTGGAGAACGAAATTGAATTGCATGGTGTCGATGAGATCCCCATTCTCGAGAAGAGAACTTCAACCGCGCAAGGAGAAAGTAAGATGAAATAAAATAAGAACACAGAAGCCGTAACGTGGAATCGAGAAGACGATGGGGAGATGATGATGACATAGTTTAGAAAAGGAAAAGGACAGATGGGGACTCAGATGGACCACAATCACAGCAGGCAAACTAACAAAGATAATAAATATGATTTAGAAAAAGGAAAAGGACAGATGGGGAGATGATGATGATCTTCTCCCGGACCCAAAATAAATGTTTTCCACCCCCCCCCCCCCCCCCAAAAAAAAATTCAATTCGATGCGCTGATGAGGGAGACATAAATGTTTCTTCTCTTTCGTGGTGGGGTTGTGTTTCATGTGTGTCTGTGTCTGTGTCTTGTGCCTGTTCTCTTCCCCACTGTTCCACAGTGACTCGATTTCTTCTTCTTCTTCTTCTTCTTCTTTTATTAGATCATATATATGCTTTGGCCCCCAAGATCGTCTCTGCAACTCGATCGATATCATTCAATTTCTCAATGTGACTGTCGTCCCCACCTCCTCGAATTTTTTCTTTGTCTTATCTTTGGCACATAAATACCAACCATCCACTAAATGTGTACTATACGCTCGGGTTAGTCAGATCAGACCACCGCCATGTGATGGGAAGTCTTCTTCTCTTCTCTTTGTTTTGCCCCGCTACTCAACTATAACGGCAGGAATTTGATTGATTTGATGTAATGAATTCTTGCCATTTGGTCTGTTCTTTTTATTGGGACAAAGGGAGGGAGAGGGTGGGCAGGCATGTTAAGTGTTGTTGTTGTTCTTTCGTGTTGTAGTGGCTTGGGAAGGGAATCGAGAGTTTGGACCACAATTTTTTGTTGATTTGTTTTTTGGGGATCCAATCTCCAATCCAGACGACTGTCCTGTCCTAACATTGAGATGCTTTCAGATTGGGGCCCTCGATTTATTGCAGAAATGAAGAAAAAAAAAAGAAAGGAAATGGTTGTTGATTGCATGGGGCAGGCAATGAAATGTAGTTCTTGGGCTGTGGCCCATTTCTCTGTTTCAGTTCAGTCTCTTGGTTTAATGCCCTTGGACTTGGGTGTCTCAATACAACTTGGGACGAAATGTAGTTGTAAGGACCAAACTCATCCAAACATGTTATAAAACCCACATCACACAAATGACAAATGACAATGCAATGAAGTTGATGGTTCTGAGGATTTGGACTCACAAGACTCGTTACATAGCAAACTTCAGTCAATACAATGATTAGCTTCTCACACAAACAGCAGCCACTTCTGCGCTCAAACCTATGGTAGATTACACATACAAACCCAAACCCACTACCACGAAACCAAGCGCACAGCCAGGGCTGCCTGGATTTTTCGCTGGTGCCCTCAGACGGGGATGATGTCCAGGAAAGCTGATATCGCCATCCATGTATTCATCTTCATTAATTTCCTAGCTTACACACATTCGAGCTGTCAGAATGGAGAGACTGACCTTGTGGCTGGGTTTCGACGAATGGTCTCACGAAAGTCCTGCGCCACCAGACTTCGAAGGCTCTCTGGAGGTTCGGGCAACTGTCTCCGCTCTTCAGGAAGCTGCCCAGCCATGACAGGAGTATGCTCTGCTGGTCCTCCAAGGGCAAAGTCAATATTGTTCTCCCAATCCCTTCTTCAACGATCTTACGGTCAAACGACCTACACCCATGCTGTAACCACCGGTAATCGTTGATCAGTGGCTGTAACCATGTCTTCATCAACAACAACCGCGTCTCTTTGGATGGCAAAAGTTGCCCTTTCCCTATCCCTACGAATACCCGAGCCGTTATGCAGCTGACGTGGTAACGGGAGACTGTCGGAAGTAGCACGTGTAAACTCGCTAGTTCATCTTGGCTGGCCCACATCGCGGCGAAGTCATCTGCTGCATGCCGTTCAGCCAGTATCTCGAGCAGCCATGAGAGGTTATCTGCTTCTAAAGCAATCTGGCGCACGACCGGTTCTTTGCCATCGCTATTTCTGTCTCCAAATTCAGGGTCGGTACCTTGCTTGAAAGACGAAGACAGCGAATTCAAGCAGCTTCTACAACAATCATATATTGTCTGATTGCAGATATCAGAAGAACCGGCATAAGTGGGGAGACTACTGTTTTCCACAAGAAGTTTCAGGACTACTAACTTCATCTCCCGTCGGCCTCTATCCTCGCTGCTTTTAAGAACCAAATCCATAATGCGAGAAAGCGTATCCACAGCTGCTGATGAGGTCTCAGAAGATACTCTTTTAAGGACTGGTGTGGCGCCCACGCCTTCACTCTGGAGACGCAAAATCGAAGATATCACCTCCTCTTCCTCTTCCCCGACCCAAGGAACAGCTTCTAAGTACTGTAAGCATGTCCGAATGCATTGCCTGAACCCGAGGGTCTCTGCAACCTGCAACGAACCATATTCAATTACTAAATTGCTTACAGCATTATTCTTTTACGGTTTATACAATACTTAACATTCTAAGACATCAGAACTGACTAACAATATTACTCGTTACACAAACTTTACTATTAAAAAGGTCCTTCGGCGGTAATTTAATTACAACATTTGCCAAGACAGCTATCCGCCTCTCAAAACAGCAAGAGTCAAAGCAGAGGCATATCGCAGATAGAGCCCAGTGTCTTAAGTTACCACTACATTTAAGCAAACAATCACGGTGACAAACAATGAGAAACTATTCAGCTGAAAGAAAACTCGTTTTCGACCAAATAGAAATACAGGAGAAATGATGTGCGAGTTGGGAATCAAAATGCCTCAGCTGAATGTTTGAAGCTAATTAGCAACCTGGGCTCCCGGGATCATTTTCCATTGTTTTCAATCACACACAGAAGGGACTCTTTCCATTCAATTCATCTCCAATGGAAGTCACAACCAGGACGGCAAACACTTCTGATTCGACACATGTCTAGCAGAAATAAAGAAGAAGATGCAGAGAATGTTACTCAATTGGCTCCTTCCCCAGCCAAATGAAAATTATTAAAGCTGGCATTCCTGTACCTCCTCAATGCACGGGTAAATACATAGGAGTGAATCCTAAACGACTTGCTAATTTCACATCCGAGTCAAAGGAATATCAAAACATCAAGCAAATGAGACAAAAGGCAAAGAGGTTAGTCTGTCTTAGGGGGTTATCGTCATCAAAGCCAATTTTCAAGCAAAATGTGATGTGCAGAGCTTTGTAACAAAAGCCACCTCGATGAGTATCTATTCAAAGTCCAAATCTCGTCAACACAAATCTCTGTCTTTAAAGCACTGTGAATTGCATGCAACAGTGTGCAATTGTGTATATTCAGGGGACAGATCTAGCAGACTGCAACTGCATCCAGCACTGATTTACCAAAGACTGCCGATCTAAATAGTATTAACTCAAACGGCAAATTATCCTTCTACATATAAAAGAGATGTGCCGTTCAGATTAGGAGCGACTGCAGGCAACGATTATGCAGGGAAAAAAAAAAGATCCAGCGATATGAATTTTACAATTACCTTGAGTATGCGCAGCACACGTGAAACGCTTTTCTTGATCATTCTCTGCCTCATATCATTGCAATACATCAGCCCCACTACTTCCACATAAAGCTCGGCATCTTCACAATCATCAATCTGAAGACACGGTAGCTCACCATTTTCTTCTGCAATCTTACCAGCAAAGAAGCTGCTCTTCTCTGCCAGAACAGTTTTGTGAACACTTAGTTTCACACAAAATCCCTGCTTTCCTACCAAAATCACCTTCATGTCACTGGTCCGCCGTTCGCCAAACTCCACGGAGACTTTCCTCGGCAAGTGATCACTTCTTGGTCTCGGGGATCTCTCCTGAACCACAGGTGTGCTAGCAATAGGAGCATTGGCTTCAGGAGCCCCGGAATCATCGGACAGGATGCCCGACCTCGGCGGAGTATTCGCCGGCCTTTTCTCGCGGAAAGACGTTTGTTTCTTTTGCATAGCTGCCTTGTCTGGAGGTGAGGATGGTTTCGCCTTGTTCAGAGGGTTTGCAACTTTGGTGCCCTTTTGAAAGCCTACAGGTGAAGGACAACACCAGAAACCTTCCGGAGTCACTGCAATCGGGACGTTCTTAATCTTCACGTGGCCCTGTTCCACTCTCGATACCTTACCTTCCGCCATTCCAGCGGCGATTTCCAGCACAAGCAGAGAACTCGGCAAACTGTCACGCTCACCCCAAAATCAGCAGCTCTCCAGGGAAGATCCACAATGTTTTCAAACAATCTTTCAGCGGGTCACTAGCGCCCCTACTTGGAGCCGAAGACGCTGATCAAATCTCACACTCAAGCAAGAAAGACCTGCATTCCAACGACACGTTGTACAAGAACGTCAAATTACAACTCATCCAAAGCCATATTCTGACAAAGACAAGTAACTTCAAGCCGTCTCACCCAAGAAGGAAATGAAATTCGTTTTGACGGATTGGCCTTTGACAAGCAAGCAAATCGAACCCACATTCCACCTTTGACCTTCAAGGGAAACAACCGAACGAACACTCCCGGGATCACAAACAAGAGGGCAAACCCAGGAAACAGGATGAGGTCACCCCTAGAACATTGGCTTCCCCCATATGGGTTCCTTCCACTTCTCACAAAGTTCGCAACTTGAGGGTGCCCGAAATGATAGCTGTGGGAAACTAAAGGGAGTCAGAGGAGGAAGAAGGGGCGTGTCAGGGCATCCAGCGAACACAGAGAGAGAGAAACAAAAGTGATCCCATCCCAATGTCGGAATGATTTCCTGTTCAGGGTTGGGATGAAACCCATGTGATGTGCTGCCGCCTGCTTTCCTTATCACAAATCAATCATGAACCGGCGGAGTTCGAAGGAGGAAGAAGAAGAAAGAAGAAAGAAAACGATGGTGGGGGGTCAAAGCTGAAGGAAAACGAAAATCCAAAATCCCACTTCCCCACTTCGTCAATGGATTCCGATTAAAGAAAAGTGAAAAAGAGAGGAAAACTTGGAGAGATGGGGGGGGGGGGGGTAAGAATTTCAATGACGTGTCGTGCTCGTTGGTTGCTTTCTTTCTTACTTTGTTGCCGGGCTGTCGTCCCTGTCCTCTGCCTTCTAACAACGCCCTCCCATGATTTGCTGCCGGAGTTTGCTTTTCTTTGGGTGTCGTTGTCTTAGTTGTGTGTGTGACGGTGTGAGACCCTCACAACCTCGGCCCCACCCCATTTTAATAAAACAAATGTTGTCCGCCTGTTATTACAGCAAATGTTGTCTCGCTTGTATGATTTTGTATTTGCTTTAATATTTCCTCTTCTTCGAACTGCCCTATTCATCTCTCGTTTTACTCTCACTTTCTACTATTCACAATCATGTCTTGTTTTATACATCGCGTGATTCAAATTCACGACTACCAAATTATCCATCCCGCTTTTGGATGTTGTATCAACAAGTAACATTTCAAATTGTTTTTATCTTTTTGTATATAAAAGGAGGAATTGTCCCTTTCAATACTCAGCCGGCGGCTTTCATTTTCTTTTCTTTGCCTTTTGATTCCTCCCCTTTGGACCATGATATCCAACCATTTTGAAAGGGTTTGCCGATCTCCCTCTACCACTACACCAATACTTTTGGTCAAGTTGATGTCTTTCTTTATAGAATTCCCCCCCAGAAATCCCATGTCAGAGAGGGACTCCCTCTTTTGTTTTGCTTCTTCTTTTTGGAGGGCATCGCTTTCGTTTGTGTGGACAGCGACCAATGGGGAACATATTTAAAGCTACACGTATTCGGGCTGGTAGGTGTTGGGAAAATGAGGGGAATTCCTTTGTCAGGGCTGAGAGAGAGGGCCTTGATTTGTTGTTAACTTCGAGGAAGAAACGATGGAATTCCTGGTGTTTGGAATTTGATGAGTTGTTGTTCTGGGTCACGTAGGCAAAGGGCGGTGGTGAATGTATTCATGATCATGTCCTAATTTTGCATTTTAAGCGGCCCCAGAAAGATCGGCACGTTGCCCTCCCTGCTAATAATAATAATTCAGTGTGGGGTGGTGATCTTGGTGGGCATTTATTATTTTTAGACTAATTCATGATCTATTTTAGCGTAGGGTTCGGGGGGAGTTTTGTAGGCGAGGAAATATTTTCCTAACCATTTATAAAGAATTTCATGTTTCTTGACACCGAATTTCCTAAACAATAAATTTTCTGGGCTAAATTCGGTGATTAAAAAATAACGGATTCTTTATAAATAAAATTTGATATTTTTAATATTAAATTGAAAACATTATTTAATGATTTTTTAAAATTTTTATACCTATGCGTCAATTTGTAACCTATATCTCGTGGTTTGGGGAGGATTATTTACTGATCCCTGGTCTTATTATCCATCACATTTTACAAGGGCGGCAGGTCGATGATGACCATTTGACATATTGGCAAGTGTTTGACCACGTGTGGGTCCCCATAACTCAGGGAGCTCTCGAGCACAACCCCAAAGTAAAGATGTATCACTTCCCCCCTCTCGGTGTAATAATTGAGTCGAGTGAGATTTTCTTTACTTTTTGAACCACAAGGCAGAATGATTTCGTGCTATATCATCATCGCTATTCTCTTCTTTCGTTACTTCCGATGCCATTTCCATTACCCCGACCGAGAGGGTAAAAAAGGAACCAAGGAGAGCAAGGGGTTTGTCTCGTGTTCCTAGAAAATGATAATCTTCTTACACACCCGTCGTATAAAGACACGACGCGTGCTTTTCTTTTTTTTTAGTACCTTTGTGGATGTTCTTTTCTTTCTTTTGCACTTTGGAATTTTCCTCCTCCCTGCACGTCCCGAGTTTAGGTTCCCAACGAAAAGAGAGAAACAATTGTGATTTATATTACCATTGGATGTGACTCCATGTGGTACGGCTGCATCCTGGAAGAGGGCATCCCGGGGAAAGTCCTTATTTCGACAAAATTCCCCATGATGATATTCTTTTGTTGCTTCTGGTGGATTTGTATTATTTTGCTTTTTCCCGAGTCCCCAAAAGAAATTATTCCAAGACCATCCGTACAAAATGCCACCGGCTAACCCCACCATCCCCCAATTCCCGTGACTCTCTCTCTCGTCGGAAATTAATAGCAACGCCATCGGCCCACGGCATAGATAAAAGACAGTGTCACGGTCCTCGTGGGCTTCCGACAAGAACGATAATTGGGCCAACAGCTGACTAGCATGGGCTCCTTTCTCTCGAACAATAATTTCCGAGAGAAGAGGAAAAGGTCCAAAAACTATTGAAAGACAGCGTGGGGGGGTCAGTAAAAATCTGCTTTTTGACAGGCTGGGGGTGGGCGGCGTGGAGTAGGGGGGAATTGCCTTTTCTCTCACTCCAATTCCACCCCCCCCGAGCCACGCATTTGTTTGTACAAATTCAAGAGAGCTCACGGTGTTGTTTCACGGGTTTAGGATTCGACCAAAACTAAACATATAGACCCGACCACTGTCGTGACAAATTCAGGGAGCGACATTTCCTCCGGTTTGAATACAATTTCAGCATTTAGAGGAGACCCGGGACTATATTATATGTTTGTTTACTCAAATCCGTACCGATGAATCTGACCGCACGACATTCGTTCCGTGTTTCTTCCGTCTGATCATTCGTTTATGTTCTGCTATTACAATTGTAAGATTCTGATAACATTAAAAATCGAGGTTACTTTGTTGTTTTCCCTAGTAATCTGATTGCAGTTTGGAGCTTCCGAACAAAAGTTGGAAATTATAGACGATGACAGGAGCTTCTGACACATGGGGAAGTAGTAGATTTTTTCCCCTCAGTGAGAAGAGGGATTAGAAAAATGTCTGGACGTTGACCAGGAGGAGGGGCTAGATTGCAATTATTTTGTTGTATTCGATAATCATGACATCCCACCAGGGTCATGTGCTAAATACCAAACAATTTTGTCCAGTCATTTTTTTACTTTTCCATGATCCCCCCCTCCCCACCCTCCCACCGCCCAGATGCAAAATCTCTCCTAACAAGTATCTAACAAAGAGTCCTTCATTATGTAAGAATCTTCGTTTATGATATTAATCACCTTATCATGAACTCATTGACAGAACCAGATTTAGTTACAACCCAAGTAGTATTTCTTCTGTGTTTTTTTTTCCTTACATGGAAGTCCAAAGAGGGAAAGAGAGAGAGAGAGAGAGAGAAAAATCCCAAACTTTTGGACGCTCCCAGTTAATTAAATGAGAAGAAGGAGAAGAAGAAGAAGATAAAAAGGGTAAAAGTGTTATGACATGCCAATAGGGATTCCATGACAAAACGTAAGTATATTACACGCAGGAAGACAACCTAAGGGAAGGGCAGCATCTCTTCCTCCCCCACCTTTTTCTTTCCTCCCTTTTCACTTTTTTCTTTTCCCTTTTCCACCACAACTTTTTGCCCCTCCCCAAAACAACATCCCAATTAAAAAATCGATAAAATAAAACCAAAAGAGAAAAGGGACCCTTTTCAGTAGAGCATCCAATGGAGTGTGGATTAGGAATTTGGGATTATCCCCCAATCCCAATTCCCCCCTCTTCTCTAAAATCACAGTAATCAAACTCCCCTCCATTTACCTTTTCTAGAGCTTTCGTTCATCCCTTTCGAGAGGGGCGATGACATATTTGTCAGCCTTGCCTATAAACAAAGTCATCCTCTCCTCCGGATCGGTTAGTGGTGGGCAATCCGTTCAATTGGGGAGAGGGGGGGTGGGTGACCAAGAACGTGTAAAAAAACACTCGGTTTGGATGAGCCCCCTAGCCCTATCCGAATGACGAACTCATCTCACATCCATGGGGTTTGTCCGATCGATGGTGGCTGGTCCGAGAGTCTAATGGATCGCACACAAATCCCACATGCAGACAGAGACGGGAGGAAAATGGGAGGGAGGTCACCAACTCCCACTTATTCCACCCCCCCACAAAAACAAATAGAGAGAATGTTGTCGTCCATAAAATCCGATCCCCCTAACACTTTGTCTTCATCCTCACCTCCCTCAGATTCCCATCCTCAACTTAAATCTTTTCTCTCTTTGCTTTTCTAAGTCTTACTTTTAGTATCTGTCCACCTAAACTCAACCAGACGATAAACAAGCAAAAGTCTACTCCCCCGTCGGGGTCCGGGAGTCACCCCTGTAAAAAATAATAATAATAATTATATGTCTAAATCCCACTAATTAAACTAGGTTTTGTAAGAAGAAGGAAAACGGATAATTAATAATTTTTTTAGTCGCTCTAATTAAAACCTACTCTCTGTTTTTTGTTTGGCTTGTTTCTTTAAACTCTGTGTCTTTGCTTTTTTTTCTTTTGTCCTGTTGCAGTCCCACATTTAGTTGGGCAGAGCTCATGTCAACGTTCGGACCCGCTTGACGTTTCTTCCTGTCCGAAAACGCACCTTTCCTTTTTTTTCCCCTCTTCCACCCTCCTCGCCTCCTAAAAATAATGGAGGAAAAAGGGGTAGCTTAGCTATCTCACACACGAGGAAAGCCTCCCCACTCGCCCACCCCCTTTTGATGCAGGGCGGGTGTGATCTTTAGTCAAAAGGGAAAAGATAAAGGAGGGATTTTTTTTTAAGGGATTGGCGTTAGTCTAACCCCGCTGAATTAGCGGGCAAACATGGGACTAACAGTCGTGTCTCCCCTTGGATGCTCTGTTTCTCTGCAGTGAGTTTTTAGGAGGAACACGTGAGTGTTTTCCTGTGGAAGGTGGCGACGAACAAATCCCGGTATGAGAAAAAGTTGGGGCGGGGGGTGAATTTAATGCCGGTAGGATCTTCGTTCGGCTGCTTCTCCTGCTAATCTTTGATTTCGGAATTCAGTCCCCCTCGCCTCTCTCTGCACACGCCCTGTGTCGTTCTTGTTGGGTTTGTCCCTTCTTCTTACAACGACTAAAGGTCACCTGGGTTGGGGGGGTGTGGACTTGTTTGTAATGATGATCTCCTTTGTTTTCGTTCGTGTTTGATTTTTCAAAATGCATTAAATTGGATTGGTTATTTTACAGAGAGAGTAATGGGGATTGAAGCTATTATGGGGAGCAAGGTGTTGAGTTTTGGGATGGGTTCCAGGCACAGGCGTTCCAGGAGGTGAAGCTACCAAGAGTTTCGTTTTCTTGTTAAATTCAATTTAATGACAGTTTCTTTTGTTGTTCTTGTCATGATTTTGGTGTTAGTTGGCTTGAATTTGAAGCCTCCGCCTTTTCGTAATAAACTTGAGTGGAAACTGCGGAATTCTTCTTCTTCTTCTTCTGATGGAATGGGGAGATGGAATTCCAGCTGCTTACTTCGTGTTTTCTCCTACTCCTTTGCTTCGGATTGATTGTCTTCGTTTCCCCTCTTGCTCCAGCAGCTTCCCCGACAAGAACAAGGTTGCCGAGGACGGTTGGGATGCCTCGCCTGACAATTCCCGCCCGACGAAGCAGGTATTAGGCTCTTCACTTGTTAATTGAAGGGTTGCTTGGTTGGAAGAAAGCATTGAGCCTACAGCAACTGCGTGTAGAAATCTATCAGTCTTGTCGTGAACTTTTGTGATTTCATCCTCCACGCAGGTCGTGAGCTCTGTGAAAGATGGCGGCAAAAAGCTTAACAAGAAGCCTTCTCTATGTTCCGAGACCCATAATTCCTTGAAGCAAGAGGTTGGCATCTGGAGATGCCGCGTGACGTTTCCTCGAGACATCGATGCTTTTCTGACATTTGGATGCTGTTATACTCTGCGCAGATCATGCTCCTTGAGAAAAGGTTGCAGGACCAATTCAAGGTTCGGCACGCGCTAGAGAAAGCCTTAGGCTACAGAACTTGCCAAGGAAATGGGAATGATGACGTTTCGATCCCCAAGGCGAGTTCTCTTTGTTCATCTGTGTTGGTTAAGTGGGTGATTTTCTGAGATGAAATGGTAATGACTGCGAAACTTCTGTCTGAATACAGCCGGCCACCGAGCTCATCAAGGAAATCGCGACACTTGAATTAGAGGTGGCGTACTTAGAGCAGTATCTGCTCACCTTATATCGAAAGGCCTTCGATCAACAATCAGTGTCACCGCAGTCTGCAAAGAATTCATCTATAACCGATGAGAATCCTATAACCCCAGTTGATTCACCCAGAAGGAGGCTTCTGGAAGTTACGACAACCAACACTGCGACAGCTAAGAAAATGGAAGACTCGGCTATCCCTTCACGGCATGAGCTAGCTAGTGGTCTTAGCGAGGAAGAGAAATTGGTTGATTCTGGCGTGCAGCGTTGTCACTCCTCATTATCTCAGTGTTCGGCGGCATTCGCGGCGAGGAATTCTCCACCAGAAGATTCGTCGCTCAAGGCCGTGAGGGCCTGTCATTCACAACCAATGTCTATGCTCGAGGCAAGTGATGTTTGACCGGTGTGTTTCACGGTTGTGATCGAATTCAACTCATTATTGAACTTCTCATGACCGCAGTATGCACAAAAGTCTGTCACAAGCATTGTGAGCTTGGCAGAGTACCTCGGGACGAACATATCTGATCATGTCCCCGAGACTCCGAACAAGCTTTCCGAGGATATGATCAGATGCATGGCGGTCATTTACTGCAAACTGGCAGATTCATCTCCTGGGCATCAGGGATTGTCTTCTCCAGTTTCCTCTACCTCATCGAAGAGCGGGTTCTCTCCTCAGGATTGCCGGGATTCCGGGAGCCCCGGATTCAGGAACGGTTCATCATTCGAGACACGGCTGGAAAATCCATTCCATGTGGAGGGACTCAAGGAGTTCAGCGGACCGTACAGCACAATGATCGAAGTGCCGTGGATATATGGAGATAGCCAGAAATTGGTGGATATAGAGCCTTTGCTTCAGAAATACCGGTTAGATCCTCTAGCATTCAGTCTCTGTGCAATAGTAACATGGCGCATTTTATGTTTGACCCAAGTTATATTGTTTTGGTGTTCAATGCAGGTCGTATATCAGCCGATTAGAGGAAGTCGATCTAAGAAGGTTAAAACACGACCAGAAGTTGGCCTTTTGGATCAACATCCACAATGCATTAGTGATGCACGTAATGCCAATTTTACGTTCGATTGTATAAACTCGTTCTTGTCCATGAAACTGAACTAATCACACACTCGTCTTGCTTGTCATAACAGGCATTCCTGGCTTATGGAATTCCCCAAAACAACACGAGAAGAACGATTCAACTGCTGAAGGTTGTCGAACTTTCTGCACACTTTAGAACTCACGAATTGTGAAAACTTCCAACAACCACATAATCTTCTTTGTTTTCTTGTGTGTTTCTCTGATTTAGGCTGCTTACAACGTTGGAGGTCATACAATCAGTGCCGACACGATTCAAGGGACCATACTCGGGTGCCGGATGTCCCGCCCAGGCCAGGTAATAGCAAACCCGAACACCGCAAGCGATCTGCTCAACTACTTTCATCATTCTCAATAGTTTCCGTTTCCCCACAGTGGATTCGTCTAATACTTTCTCCAAGAAAGAAGTTCAAAAACAGTGATAAACGACAAGCATATGTGGTCGAGCGGCCAGAGGCCCTCCTACATTTCGCCCTCTGCTACGGAAGCCACTCGGATCCGGCGGTACTTCACCATTACCCCAATAATGACTAATTACACTGCCATGATATCCTTTCCTATTTTCATCGAATCCATCCTCAGGTTCGTGTATATACCCCGAGATACATTTCCCATGAGCTCAGAACTGCAAAGGAAGAGTACATCCGGGCTACTTTCGGCGTACGCAACGACAAGAAGATCCTGCTTCCCAAGGTCGTGGAGTCTTTCGCCAAGGACTCAGGGATGTGCCCAGCCGACATCATTGAGATGGTAAGGAAGTGCCTGCCGGAGACGGTTCGTAAGAGCCTGAGCAAATGGCCGGCCGGGAAGTCGACCTCCCACAAGTCCATTGAATGGATGCCTTATAACTTCAACTTCAGGTACTTGATTACCAAGGAATTGTCCAAGTGATTATAATCAAATTCTGAATCGTGTTTTTTTGTACATAATTTTTTTTTTGAGAGAGAGATCTAAGCAACAATGTTTGTGCATGTAGTTATATATATTTTTTTAATTAATCGAGAATGCCAAATTTTTGTTTGTGATGTGATCACGTTTCCAAAAAGTTAGTCTATTAATGAAAGAATAAGTTAAGTTCTTGCCCCAAGCACGATCGACTACGCCTTGGATCCATCTGAATAGGAGCTCCTCTCGAACTTGCCCCTCAAGTACTTGTGCTCGGTGAGCCCGACCCCGTGGTCACTGTGTTTACGCAGTAAAACGACATCTTGAGCATTGTTTGGAGAATTGGTCGAAGCAGCTTATGGCAACGACGACAGGGGGAATTGACAGCGTGAAGAATATGGATAAAAAAAGAGCGCCTACAATCGACAAGAAATACCTTTGACCATAACGTAGAAAAAACAGCTTGATCGGTCGGAGATGTATTAAATTAAACACGTGTTTTACATGATTGTCAGTTACTAAATGTTATATAGGTTTATAAATAGATATAAGACTCCGAAAAGGCTCCTGATTGTTGCTTAGTATATCTGCTTATACGGTTTGGCAAATAATAGATGCATGTTTTATTGTCTTCTAGTCAAGTTGTCCATATTTCACTTTACAATTGTTTTGGTGAACACATTTCTTAACAATGCTCTTAAATTCCGTTCATATCCAGATATGTTAAACGCGCAAACACATGGACCCTATCATCTCTAGCAACTCAACTCTGTGTCGTCTTCAGTCAGTTAATTCTTGATACGAGATCCACACCTTTTCCATTATAGGATTCGATCGGTCTCCCTAAATATGATCACGGCAAATTCGGTGGCGCTGGTTGGGCCGTGTAGTCTTCCAGGCCGTCGATCAACATCTTTACTTTCGTGCCGGAAGACAGTAGAAAATACCCTTCTATTCGATATATTTTTTCAAAATTTAATAATAAGTTTTAAGACACTCGACACAATTTTATAATAACATTTTTCTTATAAAATTTAGTTTACATCTCTCTAAATTTTTATTGTTATTCAAAGTAAAATGAACAAATAAATAAAATTTTATGAAGAAAATAATATTATATATCCAACAATCTTAGATTTTTCAAAATCTTTCTAATACGAATCTGATATAGCATCTCATATTAAATCTTATACTCTTCAAATACTTCATCCTCTTCTCCTATAAATAAAAGCCAACATAAATTTTGATTGTTGGCTTCGTTTGGCAGTATAACCCTTCTTGATAGATCCTTACCCTTCTCTTTCATGAATATTAGCTTTCACGGCAAAGAAAATGACGTTGAAGACGACCACCATTGTTCCGTCGAAGGAGTTACCCTCGTGGCTCCTCAGCCTTGTGCGACTCGGCCGTTTCTACAGGATCTGCGAGTTCCACGGCTCCAACTTCTGTAACATCTACTGCATGAACTGTATGGGTCTCGCATTCTGCCCGCGATGCAAGAACGATCACACTGGCAGCCATGATATTCTGACGGTATCCCAATATCTCTCTCACTTCCATTTGTTTTCTCATCAAGGAGTCATGCGGTTATTTCTTTTGCTTTGGCACAGGCTTACAAGGCTTCCGGAGCGGCCACCCTAAGGACAAGAGATTTGAAGTTGATTTGGGATATCTCTGATATATGTGTCTACGTCATCAATAGCCACCAGATCGTCTTCATTCAGAAGAAGGGCGGACCTGGTCACACCGGTCCCAGTAACAGCAACGACAGGTGCCAGAATTGCTCGTATCACATTAAGCCGCAGTGCAGCTATTGCTCAATTGAATGCAAGGTCCGCTTAAAACCCTATTTTTATCCAAAATGCGCATCAGCATTGATATACACAGACCTAGTTAAGAACTCGTGTTGAACGTACTTGGCAGGTGGAAGATATCATCGCGAAGAAGAAAAGAGAAGAAAATGCAAATCAGGGTGGCAAGAGGAAGCCCTGCGAAGAGGCCGATGCGGATTCAAAAGCAGATGTCGAGTGCAAAGAAGTATCCCCTGCGCCAAAGTCGTACAGGAAGAGGCCGAGGAAGGGGATACCGCACAGGGCTCCGTTCTTCTAAGTCCAGTGCAAGACGAGTACTGCTGAGATACTGGTCACTATTTTTTTGTGGGGCATTATTTCTAGGATTAGAATTAGAGAGAATTAGAGTTTGGTAAAAAAGAAGTGATGGATCTGAAATCATGGGTGGTAGGATTTTGGGACCGTGAGAATTTCTTGATGTGGATCCAGACTTTTTGGCCCATTTTTTGGTTTATGATGAACATGTTCGTCCCCAATCAAAGCCTTCCCTGGTCAATAACAGCCAAGGAAGAACGCAAGCTTAATCCCTTGTAAGAAGCAGGCATCACGAGTCATGTGCATGCCTTATCCTCCAAAATCATACGTACATTTATTTAAATGAAAATATATGTCATCCTGTTTGACTTCAATTCTCTATCAAGATGATGGGGTTGTTCATCAACGCCCAAAACTTTCAGATACTACTAACAACGACGGATGTTAAAGTGGGTATTGAAAAAAAAGTGAAGGAAGAGGAGGAGGAGGAGAATCTATTCAATTCTCATGAAAACATACAGTAATCAGAAAACAGAGCCCTCCTCTTCTGGTATCCTTCAATGGTTGCGGCCATCGTCACCGAGGGCTGCACGGGCCTTGATAGCGAGATCGCACAGGTCAGCGAGGGAGAGCGGGGTACGTGCTTGGGAGACTGGCAACAGAAAGTAAATGTGTCCCAGCTGGAGCTCCTCGTCATCCCGGACCGGGGTTGGGCAGGAGTCGACGGCCAAGTGCTCTGACGAGCAGAGGACGAGTTCTTGATTCCCGTCATGGGAGATGAAACTCCCAGCCAGGAAAGGCCGCTCATGCTCTTCGAACTTCCCGTCAACCCAGATGATGCTGATGCTGGTGGACCGATAGGGGTCATGGAACTGGGTGTCAGGTTGGATCTCTCTAGTGTTGGGAAAAGGAGAAGATGCGCATAAGCCCATGTCTCTGTTTTGTGCTGAAACAGGGGGAATGAATCCTTTTTCAAAGCTTCGGATGAGTCGACTGCACTCAAGTCAAGCCGTGTGCGACCATTTCTAAGGATGACATCTTTGAATATTATTTGGGTTTGGGCCGGGAGAATCCTGTTTAGCTCTTACTAATGATGATGGAAATATTTGAACATCCAGTTGGACCTACATCAAAGATGTGTGGTCATTTATTTATTTACCAAAGGCCCTTAAATCACTGTCTTGATTCCTTGAATGAAAAGGAATTCCGCAGAGATTTGAAAAAGTAATTGCCAAAAGGGCATGGCCATCCCTATACGGATCATTGGGACCGCCATCTTCTTACATAGTCAGGAGACAAAACTCCAGCAAGTATGAAAAATTTGCATCGGTCTCTACGGTACGCTGTTCTTACCAGTTCATACCCCGGGACGACGACAAGAACGAGCGATTAAATTTAGTGTATTTTACGCGTTAAAATTTGGAACCTACTGTTCGGCCATTTCGTTGACAGGGGGGGGTTTGATCCATTGGTAATAACAAGTTAAAAAGTAACGGGTCCAAAGAATTATTGGACGTGGACACATTAGTGAGTATTTCATTTGTTGCTTAATCGACCACGTCAAGGTTAGCTAAGCATTGATTATTATGGTGGGGGTCTTCGGCTGAACCAACTCCAGAGAATTGGATCATCGGGGAAATTTTATAAAGCCACCCCAGGTTTACCATGTTGAGTAGGTTAGAAGATTTTAGACCAGAATTAATGATTGTCCCCAGTTTAATAAAATGGTATGACAAGATCAGATCACTCCCAAGAGGGGAATCAAGATCAACGTCTGTCACGTAGATCACAAACTATGCATCTCAGTCATTAATCTTCATAGCTTTCTCATAGCTTTTCCCCCCTAAAAACCTACTTTTACATCATAAAATGGAGAAATACAATAAAAGAAACCATTTAGACACCGAGACTACCCCCATTTCACCTAATACACTACTCCGGTATGACACCCAGCCTGACCTCGAACTTCCGCCTCCGCCCCCTCCCTCCGACCCCGCCACCGGGGACTCCAACCATCTTCCTCCGCCCCACCTCCGCCGCCCTATCCCTTTCCGTGTCCCTGACGACCACCGGGAGGTTCGCCACCTTCTTCCAGCACCTGCACCTCCCGCCATCCCCTCCCCTGCACCGCTTTGTCAGGGCCAAGCTCGCCTTCACTGCGAGCGTGGCCATCTCCTCCGCCTGGAGCCTCCTCCTCATCTTGCTCACGGGCAGGGTGAAGTACAGGCCCCCAAGCTGGAGCTCCTCGACGGCTGAGACCACATCGTCAAACTCCATCTCATCGGAGTTGCAGATGAAGGAGGTGCGGTCGTCCGCGAGGACGTAGGAGGCCTTGACTGGGTATGGGAACTCCTGGAGCCTGCCGTCGAGGAGGATGAGCTTGGCCATCGCAACGTTGGACGCTTCGAAGGAGGAGCAAATGCCCATATATGAATTGGGGACCCGGAGACTGACTACGCGCCAAGGGTGACTAAATTTTTTTGAGGTTGTTAGAAATTGTTGGGAGATAAATGTGGGGGGGAAGCTTGCGACTCGTGTGTATAAATAGGAGGCCGAAAAAGATTTAAAAAAAAAAAAGAAGAAATATTTTGGATGTTGGGGATGATGGCATTGTCATTGCCACATAGGATTAGGGGGCGCCGTCTCTACGTGAAATCTCCGTGTAAAAAAACCTCCGGGCTAATGAGCGGATTACACTACAGTATTTATTCTTTAAATTAATTAGCTAATCAATTATAGACGAACAGGCTGTTGGAAATTGAATTTCTCCTTTTTCTTTCTCTAAAATAGGGGGGAAATTGCGTACGTTTTGGCATTGTGGTCCGGTCAATGCAGGCAATGTCTCACTAATACTTGTTTAGAGGAGGACAACCACACCGGTATTTCTGGGAGTTCCATTGTATATATACACATAATTGATTTTGTTAAATAAGTATTATTGATAAAAGAGAAAAAGTGCTCATGTTCAAAAGTGGTGTGATGTGTGTGTCGTGGTTGGTTAAAGTGGTATAACTTTTGGGCAAATTTATTTATTACAAAACCGATTCTACAAAAAAAAAAGCTTCCACTCACGTTTATGGGACGGGCCAAACATTATCCGTAATCAAAGCATGTAAGGAAAAAAAAATGGTGACTAGGCTCAACGTCTTACTGATATCACAAGTTGAAATTGGTAACTATGTGTTAACTCCTTCTCGTGATGGTGTAAATAAGAGTAAGAATACAGGGGAATCTATCGAAGGAGAGGGGGCATTATACGTGTTTCCCATACTTGGGAATCCGTCATTAAGGTGTTTCTCGAGGGGCCCTTTTGACCTAAAACCCTCCCGTAATTATTAACTTGTTTTCCCTGAATGATTTTGATGCTTTTTAAAGTGTACATCTTTTAACCACCACTCACGTGGTTCTGTTCTGTCCATAAGAGGAGGATTCCTAGTCTGAAATTAATATAAAGCTTGTGGGTGTCGTAAGTCCAGGGATGACGACGATGGTACGATCAGGCCATGGGTCAAATAGTCTGTCTTTGATCCACGTCGACCGTGGGCCGATACCCACACCTTAGATACCCCGACGATGAAAGCATGTAAGGAATAATTTACACGAAGAAGATAAAAAGCTCTCGGCCTTAGTTCTCCGGGAAATCTCATTACAACACCCGTTCGAGGATTTAGTCACATACATTCCCACATACGCCCTCTCTATGACTCCAGCTGGGCATACCAGATCCCCTGGATCTTGACTTCCTTGGGGGTCTTGGCGCCAAGGTCGGTGTCCGACGGCTGAAGGCTCTCGAACACGCCTATGACCTCCCCTGTCTCGGGCTTCGTCTTGGTCACGCTGAGCGTGATCTTCCCCTTCGACGAGGCGACGTTCTTGATGTTCTCCTTTGTCAGGTCCTCCTCGTCTCCCCTGCCTCCTGCTGGCAATGCCACAGCGTTGTCGTACCCGGTCGACCCTCCACGTCCCTTTGGGTCCAAGAAAGAGGAGCCGCGGTAGGACGGGACGAGGAACTCCCCACTGAAGCTGTTGGGCTTCCCGGAAGCCACCAGCTGCTTGATCGTGAACAGGAAGGGCACGCGCTCACCTCCCGGAAGCTGGACGGTGACGGCGGCATAGTCGATCCCGTCCTTCTCCTCGAACTTGACAGTCCCGTCCGCGGAGACCTCAAAGGGTCCCTCGATTTCATCCAGGGTGTAGGTCAGCCGGGTCATGAGCTTGGTGTTCTGGAACTCGGGGGGCGCGTTTTTGTTGACCCCCTCGGCCTTCACGGTGAACGAAGTGGGCTCGAGGCAGAACTTCTTCGCGCTGTACTTCCCCGGCTTGAATGCAAAGGACTCGACCCCGCCATCAATGGTTGGGCACTGGTTCGCGGTCCCGGTACCCTTCACTTCCATGTAGGTCTTGCTCTGGATCTCGTCATAGGTCAGCCTCTTCGGTACTCCTTCCGCACTGGCCCCCTGCCCCGAGACGAATCACATTACACCCCGCCCTGCCAACATCCTCCAGTAAAGGAGTAGTCACAACATAATTCAACTAAGAATTACCGAGACGACGAGAGCAGAGGTAGCGAGGGCGAAACCCGCAATCTTGGAAGCATCGACACATTTCTGGGCGAAATCCTTGAGATCGGCGTGGAGGGAGCAGGTGAGCCTGGAGGAGGGCTCGAGGCCGAAGGCCCTGGAGACATTTTGGGAGGATCTCAATGGGATGTTGGCCTTCAACTGGACTGGTTGCATGAGAGTAGTAGCTGCCTGTAGTGAAGCCGCCATTGCTAATCTTCTGGTGTTTGGTATTATTCCCTCTCCAGGGCAAATGGTGTTTTGCGAATGCAAATAAGGCAACGTTGATGGGAAAGGGAATAATCTCAAATCTGGTGGATGTGGTGGAGGGTGAGATAAGGGTGATTCGGATAAGGCGTCGTGTGGTTGTTCGATCGGAGGTTGTCTCTCTCCCTTCTCCTCGGTTGCCACGTGGCTGGCTCCAATCGATGGCCGATAGATTTCCCTACCCGGCATCATATCATAAGCATAACCCCCCCCCCCCCCCCCCTCTATTATTAGGCAATATCACTGTCGTTACAACTTACAAGTGATAAATTGGGCTGGGCCTTTGCTCATGCTGTTCTGTTCGGCCCACTAAGGCCCATATTGCAGTAATCAGAACCCACTGGGCCGGCGGGTTGACGGCCGTGTGGAGATATGCAATGTCATGGGCAGTTTCTGTCGCGATCACGAGCCTGATCGTCCCAGAGAGGCCTTCTCCTCTTTCCTTCTGGAGGTGCTGAGACAAAGTTCCATTTGACATGTACTTGAATACAAGTATCTGCTCCCCTTCCTCGATGCAACAATCGATGAGACAGACAAGATTAGGGTGGCTTACAGAAGATAATAGCTCGACTTTGTTCATGACATACTCGACGCTATCTGTGTCCCTGCACCATATTTTAATGGTGACCCGTTAGTCGTCGTTCAGTTTGCTTGCATACACAGCACCATATGCCCCAGTCCCCAACCTTTGCTTCTCTGGAAATCCATTCGTAGCCTTCTCAATGTACTAGGAGTAAAAAGGAACACCGTTTTCACCCACGGCTAGATAAAGCAGTCTCCTCACACTAATTTGGGCTTTCCTTAATGCTACCTGCCATAAAAGAAAATAGCAAGTTGCCGCCAACCCGGCCGTCAACAACACAGCGGCAATCACACCTGAGAACAAAATACTACACTACAATTAAATCCTTAGATGGAAGACACTCTCATCTTGGCATGATGCACACTGCAGTGGCAAATGAGAAAGCTCATAACAACCTGCGATTAGAACAGACTTTTCGACGTCTGCATTTCCCGGATAAGTACTCAGATGCGTTGCAGCCAGACCACATAAAATAAACAGAACAGACAACATTATTAGCCATACGACAAGATGCAGGCAGGTATAGACAGCCAACAAAGGTAAAAACTGTGCAATCGTCTATCTTCGCCTTTTGTTCTCGAGGGATCTCCACGCCCATCAAGGTATACAAACCTCAAGTCGGATTCCCAGAAGGTGCAGCTGAATGCTTATTGCATAAAAATGAGTAACCAACTAAACAATGTGTCCCAGTACCATAGGAGGCTTAACACACAGCTCCTACTTTGCCTCGCTCCAAGCACATTAGCCAAATGACGCCTATGGAATCTTATCGAGCTACTGCTTGCCCTCAAGCACCCCTGGTTTGCTTATAATGTTGCTATCCAAGAAGACTACATTGAATGGTAAATTCTAATCGATAACTAAAAATTGCGGGAAGGGCTAAATCTGACTTTTCCACTGAAAACTGACTTGGGCCGATAATTGGGCCTTTAATTATAAGCAAGAATGGGCCTCAGGTAATGGGCTGGCCCATTTTATACAAATTCGTAACTCAATCACGTTGAACACGGCTCTCTCTTCATTTGGGTTGCAACTTGCAACTTTCCTCCTTTCTTTTCTTCCTTTCCTTTTTTTTTGGGGGGATTAATTTCACGATTTATGTAATTTCATCAAACCGTGGTAATTGAAAAAAAATGCGAAATGGAAGGACCCTTTAAATGTCTTAGCAAAACCATGTGGTTGTTTCTTTCCTTTCGAGACTAATAGACGAAGTGATTACCTGAATTATTTTACACCGACGACTCACTCTTCTTCTTCACTAATAAAGAAGAAACAACGGAATGGGAATTCATGTTAGATCGTTCAGAACGCGTCGTCCCGAGCATACTCGGAGCTGCTCAACAGTCCCTCCAGGACGCTCTTGGCCTTGCTCAGACGCTTGTGCCTTCGGATACGCTGCACCACCTCTTCCCTCTCTAGAGAACAATGGGACTCCTCTTCTGGCGACGACTTCAAGTAGAGCTTGCTGGTCACCCCATGGGGGAGGCCGACGACGTCCGTGTCCTTACCGCAAACTTCTTTGGCATCTATTTTAATCTTAGCCTGCTCCTCCTTCAAGATCGATGCTGGCTGTCGGCTTTGGGAGACCAAGAACGCCATGAAAATAAAAAAGATGAGACGAAATCCTTCTCCTTCTCCTTCTTCGGAATGAACGTTTCTCTGGTAACAGGGGTTTGGAATTAATTATATAGAGGAGAAGTGAATGAACCCGAGTTTGCTGGTTTTGAGAGTTGGGTCGGGAGAAAAGAAAAACAATCTGTGGGTGTTTTTATTTTTCTCCTCCCCTAAAAGCATTCATTAGATTAGTGGCCACCCCACTCTTACAGCCCTTTTCTTTGCATTGATCTGATCTGATTGATGGTTAAGAGTAATAACAATAGCCGATTATTCCTGTTAAACGCGATGTCTACGTGTCCCAACACCGATGTCATAACACCCCCTCACCCC
Source organism: Melastoma dodecandrum (assembly GCA_029817715.1). Taxonomy (NCBI): domain Eukaryota; kingdom Viridiplantae; phylum Streptophyta; class Magnoliopsida; order Myrtales; family Melastomataceae; genus Melastoma; species Melastoma dodecandrum. The sequence continues at coordinate 1,630,432 of JARUPY010000271.1, forward strand.
CATCTTTCTCTTTCGTGAATATGATTTCGTAAGCTCGTGAAAGTGGGAGGCCGGCCGAATCGTTTTCCGGGACTGTTTACTGATAAAGAAAGGGGAGGAAAACAGTGGGCTTTTCTTTGGTTTCTTACAGGAAAGTAGTTTGTGTTGTTTTGAAACGCCAAACTGATGGGCGGGGGTTGCATGGATTGTGGGTAGGGTGGGTGGTGGAGGTGGTCGAGAATCTCCCACGTGCGATATCTATCCGTCGCCTTGAAACGATTTTCGAGGAGGCTCCGACAATACGACCACCATTTTCAACTTTTATTTTTGCTCACTTCATTCGTATGTTTATTTTTGTCCTATTTACTCCTCCACATGACATGCTTGGGTTGATTATGCGTTTCACGCAACTCATGCATAATATTTAGAAGCCCAGTTCACGGCGGAATAAAGGCCGGTTGGGCCCAGATCTTTTGAACCCATGCGAATCGTGTGATTACCGAACACGAACCTCTCTCGCTCTCTCTCTCGCTCAAGGGAATTATTGTCCAAATACAATTTTCAAACAAAATATTAAAGAGTTTTGTTCTTAATCGGTCGCCAAAATATTCCGGACACTTATTTTCGAGCTAGAACTCGATCAAAAATTTTATGGATTTATTTTTGACGAATTTTTAAAGTTGTTTCTCAATTATTTTTTTCGACGAACTTACCGGATCAAAGCTCCAAGAGCATGGTCCGTTGAGACATTCCATCGAATACCTGGACGGCATCAACGAACGGCGAGAGTAGTTGTTGTTGAGTTACGCATGATTGGTAGGGGCGGTTCAGGTAATGATGATGTGAACGTGGATTTTGCGTGCTTCTGGGAGGGAAGTGATCGAAGTTAAAAGCTGGCGGCATTTGGAAGTGTCGGGACTTCCGAGCTTCACGGCCGACTGATCGCCCGTTCTCGCCGCTGTATTCACTCAACCGATCAACCCATCACGGTGGTCGGAGAAAAGATAACGTCTTTCTTTATAATATTATCAACCTAAAGAAACGAAATTTGTGAAGAAACTACGGAGAGAATCAGCGGATCTGTTGAGCCGTTGCACGCGGAAGATGAAAGGAGATTCCGACCTTCCGCGCCTCCGCCGCCTGATCGACCACCACCTACCGTGTTTAACAGTGAGTCCTATTCCCTTGGTAGCAGCGGCTTCGACTAGTTCAAGGTCTCCCCCGCCGCCACTGATGCGAACGGGTTCGGGCTTGTCCAACAGGTGAACGGAGGGGAGATAGCTGCTCTGACCAAGGAAGAAGAGAAGAACATCCTCGTTTCCCTCTCGAAGGTCTTGCTGCTGTATAAATTCGAATTCCTGCTCATTGTTGTGGCTTTTGACGGCCTTTCGTTCTTTTAGGTTTTGAGAGAAGTCCAGGAATGGAGGGATGAGCTTGACTCGTGCTCAGACGACGGAGTAGGTCTAAATTTCATTTTTCTCTCTTTTAATGTTTTTTGCCACGAATATGCCAATGCTAAAGTCGTGTTTGTGTTTATGTGCTCAGGATTCACTGTCAGCTGCTGATTCAGTGAGCGTGGACAAGGTTTCGGAGGTGAAGTTGCTACTTTGTGCAATCGTTGGTGATTTGGTAAGCTAAGCTCCTTGATTGTCATACTCAATTTGTGCATAACATAGTAGTTTGTGGCATTCTATGCACTGCTCTGAAACATGGACCGTTCTGTTGCGAGCCTTCAGCTCTTGTTATGATTTGTCTTAGAATTGCCAGTTATTTGTTGACATGGGCATTGTATGATTGCCGTGTTGAGTCTGTTAAGATATTTATGTGCAAGGCGTGGTGATTTTTTACAGTTGATTCTGCACATGGACTCTGACTGTTAGAATGAAATTTACCTTGAATGTCCTTCTGCAGATACAGCTTTTGACAATTGACAGTCAGCATGTTCATCATTTGCTAGGCCATGTACTACTGGCAATTTCAGGATTGCTCATTTCCTCTGTACGTCTTGCCAGTCTCTCATGATTTGACAAGATTCTTAAAGTATTTTGTCTAATAAGATATTCTTTTGCAGATGAAAGATTGGACCTCGTATATCCATGTGATATTTGTCTGTGTTGAGTTATCGATAAAGAGCTTTCTTGCTTGTTCGGCAGCAACCTCAGGACCACTGGGAAAAAACCGTAACTTTATTGTAGAAGAGTGCTATCCGTTATTGAAGCCAAAGCTACCTAAAGCTCATTGGTCAATTGTGTCTGAACTCTTCCGAGTGGTGCGATGCATTTGGAAGTATTTGAAGAAGAATGACAGTGAAAAACGTGCTATAGTGTTCCTAAATTATTTAAACTCCTTTCTGTCTAATATAGCTTGGAACTCACTCAATGATATAATTTCTCATGAAAGTATTGCCGATAAAAGAAGTGTCTGGGTCAAGAATTTCAGTAGCAAAATTGCCGTGCAAAGGCCAGAGCTCACATTTTTAGGATATTTTGTCCAACTGCTGGGTTCAGTGGTCGAGAAGTTCCCCACCGAGCTTTATTGTTCGTCCCTTGATGCCAAATTGCTCCATTTCCAAGTCACAAATTTAATTCCTCAGATTTTTCATTTGTGTCTGGAAAAGCAAGGAGGAGGTGGCAATGGATGCATCTCTACATACTTCAGACATAAATTGCTGGTACAAAAGCATCAGTTGTCTTTTTACTGTTGTGCTTTATGCAGTGGGACTGTCATTTTTCTTGTCATATTACCAAAAAGTACAGTTAGCTATAAAGGATGCTTGATTTTGTTTATGATTGGATGAGTTCGGCCAAGTGACTCGCATTTGCTTTGGGCTTTTCACGGCGTGTCAGTAGCATCAGCTTTTGTGTCTGGGGATATTCACGTCTAGGGTTAGATTACAATAAACTAGAGAAGGAAAATCAGTTCTGTTATCAAGAGGCTTTCTGTGGATTTGGGAAAATTATAACAAGTAGATTAATTAAATTATATAGCTTTTTAGATAAGATGCCCCAGTTTAACAGCATTCTGCTTGTGCATTATTTAGTCTGTCTAACTGGAAACAGTTATGATTGCAGATGCTTATGATCAGGCTCAGTTCTCACCAGATGGAAGCCTCCATTCTGGTTTTATGGTTGAAGCTTCTTCACGAGTACTTTGAGGGATTTCTTAAGGAACCAATATATATGTTTACATTTTCTCAAGATGAAAGCCTAGAAGGCTCTCCCTTTGTAGTACAGATATTTGACGAAGAAAGCCATTTTCCATTGGCCCACCATCTAAGAAGACAGGCCATTTTCCTTTTCTTGAGGTGCTCCTTCAGCTTGATTAAGCAGGAAAAAGAAAAACAAGACGAATGTGAATGTGATGCAAAAATATCACCACGAAATTTACATAATGACTGCTGTAGTCGCAGAAAAGGTTTCTTGGAGCTTCAGAAATGGCTTCAAGACAATCTTCCTGATAACAACTATTTAGATAATCAGTTGAAAATGGAAGAGGGCATAAATTTTACCTCATCATTACTTCATCTATATGTGAATGAGGTATGTACCCAACCCACTTTGGCAGTGGCTGTTTTATTTCTCTCTGCAATTGTATTATCCATTTGTCACAGTTTCTGGACCGATATGATAAGTTATCATTGGCTTGAATTCCTGGTAGTGGGTTTTAGATGAGATTATGGCAGTGCAGTGGATAATTTGTATGTAGAGAGAGTTTGAAGGAAAAATATACAAGCCTGGTGAACAAGGTCCTTATCACGGATTAATATTTCTTTGATAAATGATTATTCCCCATCTATCTTAATACAGAGACGCTGCAACTTTCTTTCTCATGGCACTTATATTTTTCAACCTAGTGGAATTTCTTGTGACTTGGCGGTATCGTAAGACCTGGCTTTTCATAATTACAGGATGATCTACTGTTCACCGTGCTGTTGCTACTTCTAAGCATACCTTCTCAAGGAGTCCAAAGGTGACCTGATAAGTACCACATCTGTGTTATTTTCTCTCTCTCTCAGCTAAGAAAATCCATGTTCTTAATTGACAATGCCTGTGATAATTAGGTCAAATGGATTGAATCGGGCGACATCCCATTCAAATGAAGAGATTATGTGTCATCTTTCAAATATATTTGACCCCATTATCTTATTCCACTTATTTCTAGAACAAGTAAGTTCCTTGATTTTCGATTAGTAAACTGAATAATCTCATTTTTGTTATCTTACCAGTCCTTGTTCTTGTCTTGTGTTTCAACTCTCATGATACTGAATCGTTGTTCCGACTCTACAGATACATTATGACCATGATGTGCTTCTTGATTACCTTATTTCCAGAGATATAGGCGTTAGTTGTGCTGAATATCTATTAAGGTAGGCAGATGGTTTTATTCATTTTTTGTGATTTACCTGACTAGCTTTTTCGTGAAATCCCGAGATCTCTTCTTCTGGGTTTATACAACTTATTTTGCCCATTGTTTTCATTTGCTCTTATGAAGGAGTCTCCGCCACACCTATGATTCCTTGCAAGCATTTATAGAATTTCCCTGGAGATCAGAGATTAAAGATTCACCTAAAGTTAAGAGAAGAAAGTTTGCTGTAAAATGTTCAGAATCTCACAGAGAAGAACCTTTATCTTCTATGGGTAATAATGTTTTGCTTATGAGAGGTGGTGAAAAGCGCCAAGATCAGAGGCACAAGTTCCATAGAACGGGGGAACATTTCAATAAAGCTAAAAAGTGTCTGCTCTCATTACAATATGCTGTGCAACGTCTCCAGCAAAAGAATTTGTTTCCATATAATCCTAGAGTACTTCTGAAACGGTTCGTATCCATTCCTAATCATCCATTTCAATCCCAAAGTGCATACCTATTGATGCCAAGCTATAAATATATTCCTTTTTTTTATTTTAGAGGATAGCAACCAAAAGACTAAAATATACAAACTTACGTAAAATATTTGAAGCTTACATTCAGAAAGTGGTTTATCTACCGTGAAAAGATACGTCGGTTGGCACTCCTACCTACTTAACATTCTTTTGTTTTCTTCCTATTGCTTATTACATGACTTCTTGAGAGTACGTACTTGTGGATCTCCTACAACATAAAAGCAGTGTCCAACTCAATTGTTGTGTGGATATTGCAGTTTAGTTGAGTTTCAGGAGCTATGCTCCAAACCAGACTCTAAGAACCATGATGGCTAGCTAAGCAAGAAGAATCCATGTCTGCTCAGAATTATACATTTACGCGACGAGTGATAGTTGGGTGGAAGTCAGATGATCTGTGATTTTGGTATGGCAGTCTGGTGTGCAGTGTGGACCATTAAGTTGATTGTTGGATCTTACAATCATGCAATCTAGGATCCTACTACGGTGTGGCCGACTTATTTTCGGATCAGAGTTGGCAGGGCTACATTGAGGAAGAGGAATTGTGGATTCACCGTCACAGGATGGCATTCTTTCATAGGCTGCGCGAGCTTTTGCCGGTTACTTCTTATCCATCGCAAAGTATCCGGATTGGGTTGGCTGGCCGTTATGTGCTGATGGACTTTTCACTACCGCTTCTGCTTGGAGACATATTCGTAGGGAGTCTTAGGTTGTTCTGCACCTTGGAAAGCATTGCCATATGGTCTGCATCTGGAATCTCCACCAACTCCACCCCAGTGTTCTCTTTCATCCACCGCTGGTAAGCTTCCCCTATTGCCTGATCCTTGTTGCACACTATGTAGGCTTTCTTCTCTAATGCCACACAAGTCCTCCCTAAACAGTTGAGCTTTGTCTCGCTAGGATCTTCGCTATTTCAAGATCCTCAACATGTTTACGGTTCAAAATTAGCAGGCATATGAAGGGACATGTGAAAAGAAAAAGGTTTTCTTGATTATGATGAACAGGAAGGCGATTAGGCAACTAGTGGAAGTACTTCTGGGAAGATAATTGATAGAGCTTCAAGGACAGGAACTTGGGCCCGAAGAACATGGATCTTAGCATCTTTTCTGGTTTGTCAGTGACCTCCCCGTACAGAGCGAATTCAGTATCTAACCATGCTTCTTTGGGTGCCATAGCACAGTACTTCCAGAAAAAGGACACTAAGCCAAATAAAGAAAGCCTTGAATTTTCATCAAATCATTTCTCAGAGCAACATGAACTTTACCTGGTCCAGCACGAATGACTGCGGGCGAACAGTGTCCGGCAAGAGAGCCGCCAAGAACACAGCCACCGTCACCTTCTCAGGGACCGTGGATGTTTATGAGATGCGAAATGCGATGGGGAGCAAGAGCAACAGAGGGGGGTGTTCTAGAAGATGTTACCCGTGCTTTCGTGGGAATTGATGAGTAGTGTTAAAAAGTGATTTGAAACCCGCCACACAAGTTTTGGGACGGAATCCTCTTGCTTGTCGGATTGATTTCGTTCGTTTTGTATTGGCTGTGCTGAACGATTCGGGACCAACTTTAGGACCGGGAATGAACAACCTGTATATAAATTATTTTTTTCGGGCCCTTCACTTTTTAGTGTTAATGAGATACATGGCCATACGTTTCAACGGTAATGCCCGGCGATTTCAAGCAGGCAGCTGCTGAGCTTGTTCGGCTTCGAAAGCATGGCCATATGGTCCCCACCAGCGATGGTCTTCACTTCCTTGGGTGGATTCGTCTCTACCATCCACCTCTGGAACTTCACTTCAAAGGTCTTGTCGTCTCCGCATATCACGAACACCCTGTTCACTGAGAAGTACCCATCCCCTATCAGGGACTCGTTCGCCAGATCTTCCATGAACATCCTGCTCGGCCTCCCCAACAGCCTTGCCAGCTCCAAAACCTGCACCCGATCACAGTAATATAATGCCACGGTCTTACGAAACAGGGACTGACTGCGAATGACTTCTGAGGAGCATCAATGAACGATGTTACTTTACCTCGGCAGGACAGTTCTGATACAACTTGCTGGCCATGAAATCATCCTTCTTCCTGGTTGCAACACCGTCGTCCTTCGATTTGTGGCTTTCGTCCATTTTCCATTCCAAATCATTCCCCTTGTAGAACTGACCCCGATTCATAAACCAAAAGGAATGACCAAATCAAAATAACAAAATCCCAGTAACAAAATCTCCTGCATGCATTGATAAGTCCTTCGTTCGAATCGAATTGGACCAATTTGAAGAAAAGTATGTAGCTCTTACTTCCTTGAGGACTTCCACAGGTGGGGTCCCAGCAGGCGGCATGAATGCAGAGACAAACACGGCCACAGCGATCTTCTTCGGGTACTGCCCCATCACCAGGGATATCGAGAAACCCCCGAAACTGTGTCCAACCAGCACCACCCTATCGTCCTCCGCCAAGGAGTCCATGAAGTCTGTCAATGGCTGCACATAGTCGTGGATGCTGCCTAGCTCCTCCGTCCTCGTTGGACTGACCCCGCACCCGCCCATGTCCAGCGCGGTCACCTTGTGGCCAGCCAACTTCAGCAGGGTAGACACCTTGTACCAGCACCACGCCCCGCTGCTGGCTCCGTGGACCAGGACAAAATGCCTAGCGGCCATCTCCATCGGGACTCTTGTCTCTAGTCTCAAACAAAATGGTCGAGATCAATGGCCTGTTACATGTGGACGGTTAGGTATCAGGATGTCATAACGAGTCCAAAACACTAGGCCGGCGCAAGTCAAATCGGCAGATCAAAGTTAAGATCTTATCATTCCACAATGTCGAGGGGGACGAATCCAAACATCGGAACGCTCGAAGTGAGTTGTCATGAGCTAACAATGCTTCGGACAGTCCCATGAATCCATCGAGAAGCGCACGGGCCGCCACCTCGTTTGTTCCCATGGGCCTTATCGACGGGCCCTTTACCCAAATTGTAGTGGCCCATCCTGATCGAACTGAAGCACATAGAATGGAATGGAATAGATAAAGATGGAGTAATTAGAGGGATTATTGTCGTTATACCAATAAGGGTCTAAATCAGATCCCTTGTACGTCCAGTGAGGATGATTGATGTCTAGGCTTGTTCTGGTGGGAGATGGGCCAAAACTCATGATGTCGTAAGCAAAATCAAGATTTCAGAATTCAGATCTGTCAATTGCTCACGGCGCACTCCATGGGAACTAATGTTGAAGATTAGTTTATGTGGCGATGAAGTCAGAGCAATCTTTCTCCTTTGACTTAAAAGATCATTGGAGTCAGGCATCATTCCATAGGCAGCGAACGCCGCTTCTCCGGTCGAATTCGACAACACTTCATTGCTCATGTTTGCAACTGGGTCTCACCGTAAGCTGTGATTTCGAAATTCGAACTTCACAGATCAGAGGGTGGAGTCAAATTGTATTAAGTAGCTGGATCCCTTGCATGGATGTCCCATTGGGATGATCCACGGGTAATAACTTCACATTCTTGCTTAGGACCGAACAGGGACAGGAGAAACAATGGTTCTACTACAACTGGAGGATTTTATTTCCGGGTCATGTGCAATTGTTCATGATCAACTTGTCCTAAGCCCTTCCTGAGTAACATGTGTTGAAAATAAAATTAATTCAAGAAAATTTACGTCGGGGATTTTAATCTTGAATTTGAGATGTATTTTAATGAGGTAGATTAAGTTATTGTTATTATATTGTTTGGTAATTGTAGATTTGTTTTAATAGGGGTAGACGAATAGTATGGTGATTTGCCCTTTAAATTCTTTTGAAATCTTGATTTGAAGATAAGAGTTGCAGTGAGCCTTCCTCCAGAAATTATCAGATTGTTTTCCGTTGAGTTCGCCGATTTTTCCGGCGAATTGCAGCAAGCACCCGCCAACATTTCCAACATCATGTCGTTGACCTATATGGTTTGGAGTTGATCGAAAGCAAACATGCTGTCCTGCTTAAATCATGTTTCAATCTTTGTTTCTGACGATAGTAGTAATAATAATGCACTCTTACGGTCACACCTTCATGACCGACTGATTAGGACCGACACTGGTCGATTTTTGTCCATGCCTATGGACGATGACCGACAGCCTTACCACAGAGTAAGACATTCGAAGGGATGTCGTATTCGTTGGACAGAGACTTAACTGCGTTCCACACCCTGAGGTAGAACTGCTGCCCGAGGTGCTGCCTATCCCATGCTGCCGATCGCAGGTTCCACATCCCTTGGTTGTCCAGCGACACAAGGATGCTTGTCCACGACCTTGGGTATGCCTGGAACCATTGATCATGATCCGTTACCAATTGGGATAGAGTTGGAATTCTGTTGAGGAGACGAAGAGTCAAAGGCATTTGAGGAATACCTGAACGGTGTGGCGCGTTGGCGCATCGACGAGGTTGTACTTCCTCCTGCTTGCCTCCGTCCATTGCCCGAACCCGTAACTGTAAGGCAGAGAGAGTCATTTATGGAGCGATGTGTACATATTCAGATTTGAATTTACGTTGAAGGATTACATACCCAACGACCCAGAAGTCATAGCCATCGAGGTGCCAGGACTGGAGGGCATTCTCGTTGTTCTGGAAGATGATCTCCACAAACTCGTGCAGTGAGGTCGGCACGACTGAGGTGGCAATATATGTGGGGCCATCAGAAGGGAGGCCCTGGATGGAGTTGGTGCTGAAGACTCCAGGGATGTTGAAGTAATCTGCGAGCTTCAAGGGGGTGTCTGCATTGACGTACGAGACACGGTTGATCGCATAACGTGGCTTCCCATTGATGAGGGCTGCAGAGTTCGACAGGACAAGTGTCCGTGAGGTCGGAATCTTTCCATAATGGAACGAGCCCTGTGGGTTTGGTCTAGCTGCGCTCGCGGTGAGATTCCACCTAAAAGTCCGTGCTTGTTTCATGGACCAGTGGATTTGGTATGTCGGGCCATCAGGAATCGTCCCCGAGACGGGCGAATGGGAGTTCTCATAATGCAGAACAGCAGTCGCAGTGAGAACTTTCCTGGTGAACCTTGTGGATGCAACGATGTAGTAGTCCTTGGGGAGCTGGTTCAATGTCACTAACACGGCAATCGACTGACCGACATGGACATCGATTGAGTCATAGACATTCTGTATCGTGTGTGAGCCTTCGACCTCAACTAGCTTCAGCGTATGTCCTTGAATCCTGAAGTTGAAGGATTTTGACAGGCCCATGTTCGAGACTCGGAATAAGTAAGTCTTACCTGAATGAAAGACCAAAATTAAAGGAGATTATATCTAACATAAACTGCTACATTTGCAGGAACCCTTCCAATCTTGCTATCTGTACCTTGTTGACCAGTGAAGCTCGTGGTTGCCTGGCCGTTGATGAGGAGTCCGTCTGGGAACGGTAGAGATTTCCCAGAATCCAGCGTCTGTTGCAGAGTCTACGTTGATAAACATTCATTAGTTACTGGTGGCCAAACATAACATTTAGCGAGATTCACTCAATCGTATGTGCACTCACCTTGTGGCCGGTCTTGAACCAGTCTCCAATAAGCAACGAGAAATCCCCATCCGGGTTAGCGAAAGGGATAGGGATATAAGGCCTCTCGTAGACATTGAGCGTGCCATAACCCCCGGCGGCCTTCTGCATTCCCAGGGAGGGAAAGTAGGTGAATGTCCCGATCTGGTCCTTGGGCTGGAACATGTAGGTGAAGTTGGAGTTCGGAGGGATAGGACAGTTTGTGCCCAGAACCCCATCCTGCCAAGAGTTCTTCCTCTGCTTGATCCCGTTCCTGTTTACACACCACAACAAACAAAGCAATCAAACAATTCGGTCCAAACCAAAAGACAAAGACAATGCTGTTGTCAAGCTAACCATGTGAGGAGGAAAGGCTGGTCGAGCTTGTTGATGAGGTTGAGCACAATGTTGTCGTTGGTGACCACCTCGAGCTTCGGCCCCGGGAACTGCCTGTTGATCAGGATCACCTTCCCAACAAAACCCATAATCTCATAACCTTCCCCACCTCACCACATCACGCAAATACACAGAAGGAGAGCAAACCAGTCGACTCCACATTGCATTTACCTGCTGGAGGACGCCAAGGGGGGACATCGTGCCGTAAGTAACGGTCCAAGTGTAATACCTGTAAGGATCATCCGCATTCACCATTGAAACGCAGAAGATGAGCATGAAGAGACATGACTTGGTGGTCCTCATGCCCGTCATCGTCTGCAAAAACACGAGGCCTCCCCTTATTACAACCTTAGTGAGGTTCTGCTTTTGTCTAGGTTGTTTGGTCGGAACAGAGGAGTGGGCCTTAAATAGGAACACAGCAAAAGGGTAATTTCCACCGCAGCTCTCTCCTCGATGACTTTTGTTCCTGGGGGAAGGGCCTCCAACATGTTAATTCTACACAAATTTATCTAAAAAAGAAAAAAAAATGGTGATACTTTAGTAGTGGGGCGTCGGATGATATGGTAGGCGGGACGAGAGCTAGAAGTGGGACGCGTTTTCTCTCGTGAAGAAAGCATAAATTGGCTTCGGATTCCATTCAAAGTTTTCACAATTTGCGCCACATCTGGATGGATAAAATATTTTACTTTGGGGAGGGCGTTGGAAAAGAAAAGATGTTGGACTCGAATATTGTTTTAATAGCGTGGTTGGGGATGGAACAACATGATGGTTAATCGGCCATCAATCTCGGCATTGATCACTGACCATCACCACCACCACCACCACCCACAAGAAGGAAAGAAAGAGCTCTTGTCTCCATCTCAAACTTCACTTTTCTTTTACCACCACCCCAATTTATTCTTTTAGAACGTTCGTCGAAAACCCTTTAATGATCAAAGAGGCCGGGTGTCGAGTAGGGTGGGTTAGTCAAAGCTTTCAGGCAAAAACATGGGAGCCTCCCCCTTGGTTCCAGCTAAGGGGGCACGGGCTTTAAACCGGAAAGACGAACCACTCTGGGCTGGAAAAGGGAGGGGCAGAGAGGGGACCTTCATACGTTGCCTCTGAAGTTGAACAAACAATTCAAGATGGTCACATGTCATGATGCATCATTTCCAGTTCCAGTTGCACCTGCATCATTAATGGATGCAATACGAGTGCAGATGCCAGTTGGGTCACCTTAGACATTCAGCCTTGGGGGAATCGTTCTTAGTCAAGATGAGTAGTCGGCGCCCATTTCTGGCTCTGCGGCGGCACAGGCGACAGGAGCGTCAGACTAATTCGATGTCGCTTAGTTCCCAAGTTTGAGGTAGAAGCCTAATTATGTCAAACCCAAAAATGGGGTGTTGGTTGGGACCAACCAATTCACATGGCAGGTTGATTAACAAATGCGCGTGGTCTTTTTTAAACCTTGTGATTCAACACCACCTTCACCATCCCCACAATTCAACACAATCAGGCGCAGCTAACGAAAGAATAAAATAAGATGAAGAAAAAGTCCTCTGGAAAATCCTAAGAAAGGTCCCAATTAGGAACAGGCCCCTTTTCCCAAAATATGGACTCAACCCTTCGATCCAAGCAATCTCATTTTAGTGGCCCAGTTTTTTTTTTTGGCAGACACGGGTTTGATTGACCTACACGACAACATCCTCGTTCGTACCTGGCCGAAACTGGAAGTCTCGGGACGGGCAGGGGATCGACGTTGTCTAACACCGTCCAATCCGGAGACAGACGGGTGGGAGAAAGCGTCAGGTGAAACGTTCGACGTTGGGGCCGAGGGGGATCGCCCGCTCTGTGGTCGATGTTGAGGATTGACCTCCAACCTTTGATGAAGCTTTAATTCAGAACAACGCACGAATAGTTCGAAATAATTTGGCTAAGACAAAGATTTAAGGATATGACTTGCACTGTTCTTAATTCTATAAGAACGATAAGGAAAAGTGGACGAACGTGTACTCTCACCGGTTGAAGTTAAAGATAGGAAATGAGTAAAAATTTCAAGAAGATGATAATAGAAGATTTCGATAGTAGTTATAAAAATCTATATTCAGAAGATCGGGTTGAAAATTACTCGATAAAAATTTATATTCCTCACTTCCATACTAAGGATGTCGTAGCTCGTTGTTAACTACGATAAGTCTATGTACAATGGAAGCTCACGAAGTATTTCGGGTGAATATCACCACTTTTGTATTTTGGGTGTAATTGTTCACTAATACATTACAAGAATTCCTAGGGTTGTGTATGTTTCCATGGAACACCACTTGTAGCCGCTGTGAAGGGGCGCCCCTTCCAAGAGTAGTGACCATAAAAAAACCGCCCAAGGAACATCCCCTTTCAGAAGCACCCCTTTAAGGGTCATGTCTATTCGGATGCGCCCCTTCGTGAAGTGACGCGTCTAATGCCCTCTACTATGCCCCTTCCATCTCACGGACATGCCCTTTTACGAACCATGCGCTTCGTATCTGCGTGTCGTAACCTCATCAAGAACGTTACCCATGGAGCCTTCTATGAGTCATGTCTCCGTAGCCCACGCTTCCAAGCATGTAAAACTTAGGACCGTAGTTCACGGTAGGCCCAAGGCCTATACCATGGCCCAGCCCAAAATAACATCTCTGGAGCAGAGCAAGAAACCTCACCTCGGGTTGCCTCGACCTAACGTTTCCACTGACAGAAGAGGTTTTAAGTCTTTTTTTTTTTTTGTGTGGTATGGTTATAGTAGGAGCCCTTTTATGTGTTTCGATTCGCAAGTCAAAATGATCCCTCAGTGACTCGTTTCATCTAGGATGTGTTTGTAAATAAAGATCAAAAGTGCATAATTCTAATTCCTTGACTTTGAATATGTTCAGAATGAAAGAAGCAGATTATGTTCTTATATCAAATGCAAGAAACGTGTTTTGGCACAATTTTACCACTGCTTCTTAATCAGGGTTTACCCGGGCAACAGGTCCCTGGCTACCTTTTTTCCTAGCAAACAGAAGTCAGGAAGATATTTTTAAGCAGTTCCACGCATTGGAGTGGTCATACTGTCTAAAACAATCTCATTCTCTGTGTTTATCAACTTGTAAACTCCTCTCGATCGCCGCCCTTGTGATTCAGTGAAGACCTCTGTTCATTAAGAAGGAGGAGCAGACGACAAATAAGAAAGAGAGAAACCGTGAATGTAAAACAGCTGTGGATGGATGGTCGTCTTCCCTGTAACCTGAAACAACCCCCAACTTTCCCTGATGTTGATTAGTCAAATGTTGGAAACAGACGGGGGGATTCCGAATTGGACTGTTTCTCCGAGCACATAACATCTCGGGTCCCTGAATTGTTCGACATCATTCATCGATCAGCAATCTGCGAAATCCTTATGCCGAAAACCCATTGCAAGTCCTTCCTTCCCGAGCAACAACGCATCATCGGTAGCAAGGAAAAGCAGCAACATCCTCCTTTCCTTTGCATGTTTTGTGTTGACAGATAAAAAAAAGAGCTCTCTAGAAACACTGGACTCGGCCCTCCTCCCTTCGTCTTTGCCCTCTCCTGCGGGGTTCGTTGACTTTCCTCCTCAAGAAATTTTCTATCAACTCCTTCGCGCGCCGGTCTTTGTTTACCTTGAATTATTTAAGTTACGCTGTTCTCTTTCTTTGGCTGGGCCATTTGTCAAATCTTAGATTTAAATACTAACCAAAAAAAATAAAAAAGAACGGTCGACCCGTGAATTGACGGGAGCCCCTCCCCTCCTTTCAGGCCCGAAATGTTTATTATTGCGTGTTTCTAGAAGACCAAAACTCATAATAATTAAGCCTTTTTAAAACAAAATAAACTACAATTGCAGTAGAAAAAAAACGAAACTTACTAAATTATCCACAAATAAAGGAAAAAAAAAACAGACGAAAAATTCTTTTAATAAATAATAATAATAGTTAAGAAAAGGTAAAAAGATTAACTGTGGTTGGGGTTAGGCTAAAAGGCTCGAGCCGGTAGACAAAGCATTTTAACTTTTAACCGGCTAAATTCCGTTAGTTAAGCAAGCAGGATTTAACTAATTTAATGAAACCGACTAATTATCCACCTCCTCCCCACTTAACCAAACTTCCCCTCCCCCATTTTTTTTTTTTTTTTTATCACACATCACACAAACCCGAGGGGGGAGGAGGAGGGTGTCGAAATCGAGGACAATCCGTTCCAAACGGCCGGCCCCGCGTTTTTTCTCTTCCCCCCCGCCTCCCTCCGACTACCACCCGCGACAGCCCCTCCCCCCCTCTTGATGATGCGAAGGGACCCTCCGGACTCATCGCATTGCATCGTCGTCCATCGGTTAGGGATCACGAGTCGGGGAAATTGGAGGCGATCGTCGCTGCTGTATGTTACCAGGCGCGGTGTCGCTGGAAGGGTTGTTTGCCTTCGTCTTCTCTGAGGATTTTTTTGCCGTAAGATGATAATCGCGCGATGCATTGGCTCCAAAACATCACCAACACCACGGCCTCAGCCTCGGCGTCGACGTCGACATGCGTCTCGGCTGCTACTCCTTGTTCTTCTTCTAAGACCGCAAAGATGGACTTTGGTGTCAACGGTTCGAGTCCTTCATCCGGATGTCCCAAGCTCACGCGCCAGATGAACCTCAGGTACCTCTCGGAGCAGGAGATCTCTGGTGCGCTTCAGCTGCTGCCTCCTGTTGCGGAGGAGGGAGTGGCCATGGCCACGGCAATCGCTGGGATGTCTGTGCCGCTTCCTTTGCCTCTGCCGCCTCCTTCCCTGGAGGATGCAGTTTCTACAAGGTGAGAATAATTTTCTTTTGTCTTTTCATATTTTTGTTTTGCGGGGTTTCAAAATGACATTTTCTATCTCAAGGTCATGAATAGTTAATCTTTGGCGCAGTTTGGAAAAGTTTGTCTAGGTAGGTTTGGTTTTGATGAAACCTTGATTCTTAAGGCGGAGTAAAATGCTCTGCCCCCTATCATGTTAGTAGTCATGAAGTCATTGAGCCATGTGATTTTGCATTCGATGTCTATTTTGCATGACATGTGCATATGGTTGTTGAGGAAGTCAAATTTATGTTAGGGGATAATGACTTGTAGCTTATCTCTGCTTTGGGAATTAGTTACTTGCATATTTGGATATAAGCTAGCTTCTGAAGGGCTGTAATTACATCTAACTTCTCCTAGTTGGGATTTGGGCTATAAGAATCATACAAATGAATTTTTTTTTTTGTTTTGTCCAGAAAATGAAAGAAATAGGAAAGCCTCATACAGAATTGTTTCTTTGATTCATATTCTTGGAGCTGGATGAATTGGGCGATCTGCTCTTCAGTGTCCATATCCTTTGGGATCTTGTGTAGAGGATGTAGGACAGTGCTTGTTGTCTGATTTGGCATGGGAAATGATATGCATAGCCATTCAATTTTAGTGGAGTCTCATCGCCAAACTACTGCTCTACGAATCATTGGTGTATAACATTATCACAATGTAACTTGCCCCATTAACTTTTGGAATCCAACAACTATTTACCTTTACATGCTATTACTCTTAACAGCGCTATTGAAGATGGGCAAGAGTCTCCGGAGCAGAAGGATGGGAGATCTTCCCGGACAAGTTCAAATAATGTGAAGGAGAGTAGAAGCTCCCGGAAAAATTCTAGGAATAGTGTTGCTGCTAGGAGTGCACCAACCAGTCCTTTGTCGATTAGTGCACGAAGAAGAAACTTTAGTAGGGAATTCCTCCAGTACTATCACATTACTCCAAAACCAATTAATTTTTGGTCTGCGCCTGAGATGCCCACTGGCCATTCTTTTCCAAGTGCTCACGAACCTTCTGCCTATAGTTTTGAAGCCCCACTTCCTAGCCCTCCAGTAAAAAGTCCAGTCAAATCTTCAAAAAACATTATTGGATCAGTATCATCACTACGTCCCAAGTCCTTGTCCGCAGCTCGGCAGGACAGCAATGCCAATGCTAGTGTTCATCCTCTACCCCTGCCACCTTCTGCAGCTTTGCATTCCCCATCTTCTAGACCTCAAGCCTCCATTATGACAGAACATATGCCACTAAAAGGGCAATGGAAGAAGGGAAAGCTTATCGGACGCGGAACATTCGGCAGTGTTTATGTTGGTAGCAACAGGTATATAGGTTTAGTTTTGGGGTACTTATAGTCTTTTCTTTTCAAATTAGTGTTTCCTCTGATATGGCATTACTTAATTGACAGAGAAACCGGAGCTCTTTGTGCTATGAAGGAAGTTGAATTGTGTGCAGATGACCCAAAGTCTCAAGAGAGCATGAAGCAGCTGGAACAGGTTAAAGATTTTATATCATGTTGCATTCTTTCAATCCGTAATTACGTCAACTTTTAGACGAAGAGGATGGCATGAATCATTTTCGTTTTTAAGCTTTCTGGGAAGAGGCCAACGGCTCTTCCTGGTTTGATTTAAGTACTTGAGGCAGCATTACTAGTTCAGTGCATGGTGATTCATATTGATTTTTCATGTCTTCTTGTGCGTTTTGTCTGATATTGTTAGCACATCGCAGGAAATCAACATGCTTAGCCGGCTGAAACATCCTAATATTGTACAGTACTATGGTAGTGAAATAGTGAGTACCCGGCTTCCCCAGTCTTAGCGACATTATTTCAACCTACTTTATTGCATAATACTTTTGAGGATTTCATTAATCAATGTTCAAATTACTTATATGCAGGTTGATGATCGGTTTTACATATACCTGGAGTATGTCCATCCCGGATCCATTAACAAGTATGTGCGCGACCATTGTGGGGCCATAACAGAATCTGTTGTCCGCAATTTTACTCGGCATATTCTGTCTGGGCTTGCTTACTTGCATCGTAAGAAGACCGTCCATAGGTATGTCTAAGTGACTTTTTAAAAATGTTTTTGGCATCGGAGTATATAACCTACTAATAAAAAATAATTTTATTTGGATAAGGTGTAATATCACTGTTTTCAGTATGTTTATGCACTTACTCTGCTTAGCGAATATAGGGATATCAAGGGGGCTAATTTGCTTGTTGATGCATCTGGAGTTGTCAAACTTGCTGACTTTGGGATGGCTAAACACGTAAGTTTTCTTTTTTGGTAATTACTAAACGTGTGTGTTTCTGTCTTCGACTTGAGAAGATAGCCATACCTCAACATTCTATATAATTTATCAGCATTTTTAACTGGTTATGAATTTCTTTTGGCATGCTCTGGTGCGATAGCTAAAATTTGGTGTTGTTTCTGCTTTTAGCTAACCGGACCGGCAGCTGATCTCTCTTTAAAAGGAAGCCCCTACTGGATGGCTCCAGAGGTAATTGTTGTAACCTTTTCAGTGCTAGTATGCACAATCAATAGCCTTTGGCTTCTTACATCCTGTGTTATGCAGCTCATACACTCTGTGATGAAGAAAGACAACTCAGATAATGCTTTTGCTGTTGATATTTGGAGTTTGGGGTGCACTATCATTGAAATGCTTACCGGGAAGCCTCCTTGGAGCGACTTTGAGGGAGTAAGAGCCTTCTCTCATCTTTAGGCTATTTTTTCATTGCCTTTTGTTGGGTTGGGTCTTTTATGTTCCTCATATACTGACGAATGAATAGGCATGCCCCGAATATGAATTCCCATTTATCACAAATGTGGATTTGGTCATTGACTTTTAGCACGAGTTGAAGTTTCCTTGTGGTGTTTCTGATGCTATTACGGATTTTTGCATATCTAAGCCTTCATTTTGCCACAGGCTGCAGCAATGTTCCGGGTGCTGAGTGACACACCGCCTATACCCGATACGTTGTCGGCAGAGGGAAAAGATTTCTTGAGATGTTGCTTTCGGAGAAACCCAGCTGAGAGGCCTTCAGCTGCGAAGTTACTTGATCACCGGTTCCTCAAGTCTTCGTCTCAGATGGATTTTTCACTACATGGTCAGCCATCATTCGCTAGGAGATCCGTGGTAGGTAATAAGAAGGTCTCTGCATCTTGCTGTTATTATCAAAATGCAAAGAAAAATGGAAGATTAATGTAGATCTTGTTATTCCTGAATTAAGGATATGCCGCTGAGCATGCACGAGCATGCTAGGCCGATCTTTCCGTCTGGGACACAGGATACAAAACCAAATACAGACAATAACAGGTAACATTACTCATTTTCTGTATAAGGTGTCTGATTGCCTATTATTCGAAGAAGTAGTGAGATCAGACTTTTGGTTTGACCGGTGCTTGATGGTTGCTCTTTTTCTCCAGTGACAATAGATGGCCACCTCCCGCGGAGAACAGCGACTTCACGTCAGTGATCCGTTTCTCTCCTAGGTCCATTCTTGATGTGCCCCCAGTTCTGTCCCCTAGTTCAGAACAAACAACAAGCAGTTACCTCCGCCCTTCAGTTAGTGCTTCTTCCAATGCCGAACCGATCGTAAGGAGAAATCCCACGTTCAGATAACGGATTCCTTCAAGGGCTAACAAAACTAGCATTGTTAGCGGCTGCCTGAGCAGGAGGCGATGGATAGCGAGTTGCTATGGTAGGCCTGTTGTCACCCTCCAAAATCAAAGTAGCAGCTTTAGAGGCTTCTATGGTGCCTTCAAAGTTAATTGCAGATTTAGTAGATTTTATTTTGTACTAAATTATATTCCATTAGAGAATCGTAGCCGTTAGGATAAACTCCCCCGTTGTATAATAATATCTACTGCTCCACATGAATGTGTATACGTGAAGTTTTCAAGTTTTCGGCTATTTATTTAGTCTTTCGAAAAGAATTATGAATTTTTTGGGCTTACTTTGGATTATGATATTGGGCTTACTTTTGTTTTGGCCCAGTGGACCCATCCATGGGCTAATGCAATGCCCGGGGAGAACAGAAAGCCGCGAGCGCACTGCGCATTGTTCACCGTAGATTCGGTTCCCCCGTCTGTCATCAGTTCCTGTCCTCGCCCGTATGTTCATTCTTCTGTGATGCTATGATGGCGATTAGAATCTCTATATTCGCCTGTATGATGATCGGTGTTGTATAGCGCCCATGCAATGGCGATGGTCGTCGTTCAGCATGGTGAGTGGAATGCCGGTGAGAGGATTCGGGCTTTTAGATGGTTACTGTGGGATCAGGTCATTTCATCGGCATGCTTGGACTTGTCGAAACAGTACCTCCAGCAGCTGAGCTGGTGTCAGGGGGTCCTGGTGAGAGTTTCCCATATCAATCTTTTTCTTAAATAGCATCAGCAACCATGAACATACTGGCACCGGACTAGAATCTAATCGTTGATGTGACCCATGGAGTGGAGGGGGTCTTTTTTCTTTATCATTTCACATGGACCTAAAAGTGCTTTGATAATGTGGGGCTGGGCGGCTAACTCACTTTCGTGGATAAAGCAGGGATCACGTGTGTATTTATTGAGACTAGCTACTTACCCAAGATGTGGGACGTCCGTAGTTCGCCGAAACGCCTTTCTTTTTAAGCATTTCGTAGATTGGGTTGCCAAAGTGCACGCATGTCGGCCTGAAATTCATGTTACCTTCATGTTACTACCCTTTCTTTTTAGGTTTTTCCTTAGTCCCCCGGCCACTTAAAGTATCCCGCGGCATCCACTCCCTCGATTCCCTAATCTTGCATTAAAAGTTTATACGTCCAATTTTTTTATTTTTTATTTTTTTAAAAGGAGAAGGTATCGTCTTAGGACTAAAAGTCGGCTGCATGTTGCATTCGGTGAAGAGCAGTTCGAAACCAAACCTTTGGCAACTGAGACCATCCGCATTATAATTTTTCTTTCTTCTTTTTTTCTGGCCGGCCGTCATCTCAATCGTATTTATATTATATTAGCGAAGTAACTCGATGCCTTATTTAAAAAGGATTGGATGATTTCTTTGTTCTTTCCCCGTTCAAAGTTTGACTTTCATCACATGTCCTTTATCTGCTTCCACGAGATATCGTAGGATTAAAATCTATAAATTTTTGTACATTAAATGGGAAGTAAGGAAGAGATTTTTCCTATCTTCTCGTAGTCCTTCTAATCTAATGTCCTTTTTCTAGGCAGTATTTAAAGCCTCCGTCATCCCCGTTCTCAATCGATTGGTGTGTGATTTAATTAATTCCGTGGAAAAACTATCACACGTCCCAGGGCCAACCTACTTGGTCAATTTTGCCTTGGCACCAAAGTAAAATTAAAAAACAAAAATATGATACATCAGGGATGAATATTTTGCGTCACGCGTGACGTCATTGTGACACCCCCCAACCACCAAAAAAATAAAAAAAAAATAATAATAATTAAATCGAATTTGTCGAATTATTTTGATCTTGAGAACTGTCGGAAGAAGAAATAAACAAAAATCGATTCCAAAGGTTATTTCATTTGGATTCTACAATAAAAATATTCTACACCCATATTTTTGAATTATAAAAAATGTAATTCAAGAGAAGAGGTTGACCTTCATGAAAGAAGACTGGCCAAAATTGGGTAAATAGATAAAATCTACGGTGCATGTCAGAATTGGGGAAATAAAAAATACAAGTTGTAAGAATGGTTTTGTTCTGATCCTATGTTTCCTTATTCTCGTATTGCAAACGTGTTACAGTTTATTATAGTCACGTGGATTCAAATATTGGTTCGTGTTGATTATATAACTTTCACGAGTTCGCGCCATCGACCTTACCCCGTGAAGACAATTTCGAATTCAAGTTGAAACCATGCCTAAACAAGCCAACTTATTGAAGAAAATTGTTATAATCTTATGTAAAATATTTGCACGTTTTCTTTGTCTTCAAAACATATGTTATATATCGAACAAAATCACGTTTTGATGTGGATCGCTTGCTCTAGTAACTTAGCAACTTGGATTTTTGTTCGGACAAGTTCCGGAGTTCATGCAGAGGACAAACTTGTAAAGTTGTTGTTTCGCGTGGCCCGTTGTCGAAATTTGATTTTCACATGAATGTTTCTTTCTTTCTGTCTGTCACGAATTAGGTTTTTATAGAATACGATCATCGTCAAAATTTCCTTTTATTTATAATTTGAGACGTCTTATAAGTAGGAATTCGTGATTTCACTTTTGCCCGGCCACTCAAGTCGTGATGATTCAAACGTGTTTTGGTCGACCCAAAACCTCTCAAAAATCACCCCATAACTTTTGTTTTTTTGGCATTTCATGAGGGGAATCACATCGGGTGCGCTTTCTATCGTGTCTTTGCATTTATAAGCTTCGCATTCGCACGCAAAGGCATGCATTCGTTTTCCCATTGCTAATGTTCTCCCCAAACGCACAAGAAAAGAATAATACAGTAAAAGCGAGAAACATGGGGAGGAGAATCTCTCATATGTAAAATAATTATCATGTCCTCCGCCTTCTTCCTCGTGGTTTCACTTGAGTGATGATGATTCGTTAGATTGTTGTTATGATACGAGGGGCACGGGGTCCAATCACAATCAGGGGGGGGTGGGGGGCACCTACCAATATTTAATATCGAACCAAATATCTTATTTACGAGGATTTGTAAATCCTGTTAAATGGATACGTGATCGAAGTTGTAAAAAAAAAAAAAAACACACGCACACATTGCGTGTGGACCAATTCATCATGTGACATAGATGCTTGGTTGGGAAGGACAAAAGCATTCACACCTTTCGACACGCTTTGGTTTTTCGAAATTTCGAATATTTTGTGGTCATGCTCCTTGTTTTGTTTCTTCCCCCTTTTCTCAAAAAAAAAAAAAAGGAATTATTCGGAAACATTTCAAAAATCAAAATTAAAAAAAAATGAAAAGTATTATTTTTGAGGGGGAGGAATATTTCCAATTTCGCATTATGGACAGGACTCGTTAAATTAATTATTTTTTTTAGCAAAATAATATAATAAAGAAATAACGGTCAATGGTCTCAAGTGCTCATTTTTGATCGAGTATATATTTAAATTAATTCTTCCGCTGACAACCTATGAAATGTACAAACTGCCTGCCGCCTAGGTAAGTTCACATTAACAAGTGTCGGGATCAATCAAAATCGTATGGTCTCCGGGAGGGAAATTTCGCAGCCACCCCCATTATCATCACCAAATTCCTCATCGCGTTACCTTCTTGTCTTACCGTTTCCAAATGAGAAAATTCCCTTCGTTAGAATTTAGTAAGAGTTTTAAGAATGCGAATTCCAAGTCGTTCTTTTAAAAAAAAAAAAGAAATTTAACCGAAAAAATGAAATAATTTACCAAAACAATTTTATCTTATCCCTCCCTCTCAGACAAAAACGAACAAACAGACAACCAACGAAAAAAACCAACCGAATCTCACAGCCATTCTCCCTCTCCCTCATCATCCTCGTCCTCGTCCTCTCCCTCTCCCTCTTCTCCTTCCCCCCTTTTTCCCTCCTTTTCAAATCCTCAGCTCCAATACACCCGACTCGGATTCACTACCCCCCCCCCCACCCCACCAACGAAAGCCTCCCCCTTTTTTCGTCTCTCTCTTTTTTTTTTTTTTTTACATTCGCAACGTCGTCGGTGCCATTCTTTGGTTCGGACCGGAACCTTAAAAGGAAATCTAGCTCCACGTTTAATAGCATAAATACCCAAATTCGTCAGGGAAGAAGACCCAGGAGCCAAAATGGGCGCTTGTACCTCCAAGCCCTCGAATCTTCCATCTCCGAACCGATCACCGCCGCAGCCCGACGTGCAAAACCCTAATCTGACGGCCCGGAAGAACGAGGAAACCGGGAATCCCACCAGGAATGGCGAGGAGATGGATTCCTGGGATGGGCAAGAGGACGTTGGGATCCAGAAAGGGAAAAAGTCGCCGTTTTTCGCGCTGTACACGCCCAGCCCCGCCAACTACCTTTTCTCGAAGAAGTCGCCAGCGAACTCGGCGACGCCGAAGAGGTTCTTCCGGCCCCCGCCCTCCCCCGCGAAACACATAAGGGCGGCGCTGGCCAGGAGGAGGGGTAGGATTGGTGGGTCTGCGGTCTCTGGAGAGGGT
This sequence comes from Melastoma dodecandrum, assembly GCA_029817715.1. NCBI lineage: Eukaryota > Viridiplantae > Streptophyta > Magnoliopsida > Myrtales > Melastomataceae > Melastoma > Melastoma dodecandrum. Next base: position 1,654,136 of record JARUPY010000271.1, read on the forward strand.
GGCGGGGAGGAGGGCGGGGGTGAAGGAGGGGCCGGGCTGGATAAGAGCTTCGGTTTCTCGAAGGACTTCGCTGGCAAGTATGAGATCGGGAAGGAAGTCGGGAGGGGGCATTTTGGGTATACTTGCTGTGCCATGTCTAAGAAGGGCGAGATGAAGGGGCAGCGAGTTGCTGTTAAGGTTATTCCCAAGGCAAAGGTTTGTTTCTTTTTTAACAATTATTAATATTTGTGGTTTTAATTAACGGATAAGTTACAGTTTATGATGTTAAGTGGGGGCTGGATTCGTAAGTTGTTTAGCTTAGTGGTGATATGCTGAGGTGGTATGATGGAGGATTTTGAGTGTCTGAATGCTCGATCTGGGGATATTTGAGTTGGTTTGAGTCATCGTTGTGGACTGCTCTGTTTAACGCTTATTCAAGGTCTGGTGCTCAGAAGGGTTTGTCCGTCTGAAACTGTGATTTCTGGCATTTAGTGGTTTAATTTTTTTTTTCCTTTTCTTGTCCATGTGTTTTTGTTGTTGTAGCCTTCTGGGTGAGTGGAATTGGTGGTGATAGAGTTCAGTTGTTTTTAGCCGACAATGAATTGGGCATATGATGTCGAAGATCCGTGACAATCATGATAATTTAGCTTTGTATAAAATAGAGTAATACACTAGCTAAAGGACACAAACTTGTCGTCAAGTAATTGTTTTAATGACCACATGTGTTGATGTTTAGCTACCGGGAGGTCGTTTTCTTGTCTTGGAAGTTTAGCAGCTCTTACATTTTAAATTCCTTAACTTCTAGGTTAAGGAGACTGGTGATGCAGATACTGTCAAAATTATTAAGATTCTAATAATCTTGATAGAAACAAGATTGCATAGTGGTTGGGATTAATCGACCTCCTTCTTACTTTGTCGTGTATAATTTATAATCTTGTTCGATTTTCATATCTTCAAGTACACCCTCTGAATGAGCACTCGGTGCAGAATAGAATGCTGGGGCCCAGGTGAAATGAATAGTGGATCAGGTCTTTCAAAATTCAATCGTAGTATCCAATGAACTCTTTCCTTGTCTCTTTCAGGTGAACTGCTGACAGGTAAATCTGGGATTATGTCGACAGAGTCTCATTAAGTTAAAGGAGTTGTCTTATTCTGGTCTTACATGTTTGATACAAACCGGGAGCTTTTCCGGTTCTTTGTTCCAGGATTCCTCTTATTGTATTGCTCTTCGGCTTAATCTTCTTCTTTCGCTTTTGTGAATGGTGTTTAAATCGGTTTTAAAGTTTCATTCATCGCGATGCATCTCATGGGACTGACAAGTGGTCTGGTAGCAAATATTTAAATACAGTCTCAATTTCCTTAATTTCTCATGTAGATGACGACTGCCATTGCCATTGAGGATGTCAGAAGGGAGGTGAAGATAATCAGAGCTCTGACAGGACATAACAATCTCGTACAGTTCTACGATGCGCATGAAGACAATGATAATGTATATATTGTGATGGAGTAAGTATTTCATCTTCGCATTTACTTATACTGCAAACTAGAGACAGAAACTTGCAATCTTTTGTTCAAAGATAGAGGAATATGAATGGCCAGCATATGGTCCCAATGTCGCTAATAATTATGATGTTTGTCTTTTGCATTGACAAGATAATGTTTATTGTCATTTTGGACCCCTCTTTACTTATTGATCGACAAAACTTGTGGCCGTAGGATGTTATTACGACTGAACCAATGATTCCTTAGCATAGAGATGTCATACTAGTCAATCAACAATCTCATTTAGACTTCGAGTATTTGTGAGATTTTTGTCAGGAATGATAAATCAGCTAAAGGCTCAATGTTAACATTAGTTACATTGACTGATTTTCCTGGCAGGTTATGTGAAGGAGGAGAACTCTTGGATAGAATACTCGCGAGGTAATCATTTAGTCTATTAATTGTCTTCCGATCGAGGATATGAAGATGATTACCCGGCAAGTAAGATTTTTCTGTGGTCACACGTAGGGGAGGGAAGTACACGGAGGATGACGCCAAAACTGTCCTGATTCAGATATTAAACATTGTTGCATTTTGCCACCTTCAGGGTGTGGTACATCGGGATTTAAAACCCGAGGTTTGCCCATTCCCTTCTCGTTGTGATCAGTGAGATTTACTTTGTCCATTTTTAACCAAAAGCTAGGTAATTGGATATTCGTATTAGGTAATCAATCCTTATACAATTAGAACAGATGTATTTTCAAGTGCTTTAATATTCCGATGCTTTATCATAGATATTAATATATCTGATTGCGTGATATTGTTCTTGGCTCAGAATTTTCTCTTCTCATCAAGAGATGAGAACTCATCATTAAAGGCAATTGATTTCGGCTTGTCCGACTATGTAAAACCAGGTCTGATTGTGCTCGCCACGTCATAGCTTCTTCTAGTCGAGTTCTCGATCTTTTCAAGGATCGGCTAATGTTTTTTTCTGTTTCGTAATCAAATTCTGCAGACGAAAGGCTCAACGACATTGTTGGCAGTGCGTATTATGTTGCCCCTGAAGTCCTTCGTAGAGCTTACACCAGTGAGGCAGATGTGTGGAGTGTAGGTGTAATATCATACATCCTGCTATGTGGTAGCCGTCCCTTTTGGGCTCGGACTGAGTCTGGAATTTTTCGAGCTGTTCTAAAAGCCGATCCAAGTTTCGATGAACAGCCTTGGGCTTCTTTGTCTGCCGAGGCTAAAGACTTTGTAAAGCGGTTGCTGATTAAGGATCCTAGGAAACGGATGACTGCTGTACAAGCGCTCAGTAAGCTTTCAACGCCATTGAGAATTTATTGTGCCGTCTTTATCGGGTGCAATCTTACAACCATTCCTCGCAGGCCATCCTTGGATTAGGAATTACAAAGAGGTCAAGGTGCCACTTGACATTCTAGTTTTCAAACTCATGAAGGCATACATGCGCTCTTCAACGTTACGAAGAGCTGCCCTCAGGGTATGCTTGTAACTGTAATTTATTTTCATGTCAATTTGAGCTTTGCCAGATGGTTTCATATTAAGTCTGGCTGATTTAGGAATTGTGGTTACCTGAATTTTCTTTTTCTTGCCATTATTACTCACACGTGGATGCTGTCTGACTACTGGATTAAATGTTACATTGCAGGCTCTGTCGAAGACGTTAACGGTGGACGAGTTATTTTACATGAAAGAGCAATTTGCGCTGTTTGAACCAAACAATAATGGCACTATTAGCTTGGAGAACATTAAGGCGGTTGGTGTCTGGTCACATTGAGCTTGCCTCGGTAGGTTTTGTTTATATTGAAAGTGTAACCCTTCTTTTCTCTAGGCTTTGATGAAGTGTTCAACGGAGGCAATGAAAGATTCAAGAGTTCCCGACTTTTTGACATCTGTATGAAATTTCACCATCAGATATTTTTGAAATGCTGCAATCTGTTGTTTCCGGGTTTATATCCGCAACTTACTTTGCCTGCCATGTGAACAGCTTAGCGCACTTCAATACAGGAGAATGGATTTTGAAGAGTTTTGTGCGGCTACTCTCAGTGTCCACCAACTTGAAGCCCTGGATAGATGGGAACAACATGCTCGTTGTGCCTACGAAATTTTCGAGAAAGAAGGAAACCGGGCTATTGTGATTGACGAGTTGGCTTCGGTATGCCATGTCAAATACAGATTTGCTGCCGGGTGTTCCCGTGTCCATTGTTCTTGTGTTTGTTCCTGATAAATTATGGTTCTAAAAACTGCTGCAGGAACTCGGCGTCAGCAGTTCCGTGCCCGTCTACGCTGTCCTCCACGACTGGATAAGGCATACCGATGGAAACCTGAGCTTCCTTGGTTTCCTAAAACTCTTACATGGCGTGTCAAGCCGAACGATAGCCAAGACATGATTCTGATGCGGAGGAAGACTCCCATCCCAGTTTAGGATCATCAGACCATGATACGAGGAATACCGAGTTTGGAGGATCGGAGAAAACCACAGGCAGTTCCACCGGATTATTCGGGATACGTATTTGGTGGAACGCTGTTGACCGAGTTAGTCATTCGTCTCCGAGGATCAATCCAACGAACACGGTGGGTGGGTGGGGGGGTAGCCTGTGCCTGTTGTGTGTAATGTTCATGTTTGTAAAAAGCTTTGTTAGCTTTATTTTATTTAGCTTTTAGTTATTGCCACAAGGTTTTTTTTTGGGGGGGGGGGGGTTAAATTTTTCTCCAGAGCTGGTTGGAACTCAGCACTGGAATTCAGTCATCCGACACTTCCTGATCAGTAAGATTAATCCGAAGTTTTCTTATTTAAAAAAAAAAATTACGAGAATAATTTCTAGGAGAAAATTTATGTTATAATTGAGACTAACTATAAAATTAAAACCCTTAACTAACGCCCGTAACTGAATCAAGTGATCGGATGCTCGAGCTGCGCCTGTGGCTACTCCTTTCGGGGTGAGTAGTAATCCTGGATTTCTATCCTACTCGCAACTACTTAGCTGAATCTGATCCGCGGATCAATCCATTTCTTTATGCCTCTGGTCGCTTGGCCCGTGTACATACATGGTATATGATTCTTTGGCGTTGTATCTGTAGCTTAAGCTCAATTTTCGTGTTCCTTCTCCTCCCGTCGTTATACGTAGATAGGTTGGTTTCCTCGGAGACAATGTTGTCTGCCCACAACTGTTTTTGCGGGGGACTGTCTTCGAGACTTTTCCTTTTCGCAAAGATAGATCATATCACATATCCCTCCTTACAAGGGAAAGTGGCATCTCTGTTGGTGGCTTCTCGTCTGGATTCACTGTTAGCAATGCATTATTACAACCTCTTGTTATTATGCCTTTATATCGTCTAACAATAAATGGTGGGAGCCGGACAAATTCAGTAGCCAAAGTTACTAGGGCCCCTCCAACCAAGTAATGTACGGGATCCCCTCGAATGATCTTTATACAAGTCCTGTTCTAATGACCCTTAGACTTTAGAAAGGGATGGGATTGAATTAGTCTTTGTAGTTAACTGCCAACCCAAATTAGCCTTTTGAACCAGAAAGTTGATGGTTTCGGCCATTATTAATTTACCTACCTCTGTTCTGTTCTGCCCCTTATTTATGATTAGCCCGTCACCACTTCCTCATGCTAATATCATGAATTAGTCTTTTTCTTTGTCTCTGACCCAACTCAAGTGATGATTAAAGGTCATTAGTAATATTTACATTTGAGTTAGGGTATTTTTTAGTATGTTGTTTTTTTTTTTTTTTTACAATTAAAAGGTTCTGATGGTTCAAAGGATGGCTCATCAAGCCCTTTTCACTGGGGTGTTCAGAGTACTGGAATGTTATATAATCCTAGGTTAGCTTATATAAAAGGGACCTATTGCTATAAAAGTGCACAAAGATTCCAGGGGCACTCCGGATGAAGTTAGTTTATGAACGAGGCCGCCCAATCAAAGGCATTTGTCCCGACAGCAAACGACGAATGTGGGCGAGGAGATTTTGCTACGATTCGATGCCATTACTTCTTTTTTACCACTGACAGAAATATATTCAAATATTGAGGAGACCCACTTCTTACATCCTTTCAAAACCGCCAAGGGTTGCTTCAAAATAATAATAAAAAAAACATGAGAGAACTCCAAGTACATACAGAAAGCATCCAAATTCCCAGGGGTAAAAAAGTATTTCCAAGGACAAAGTTCCAGATTCTGCCGACTTAAAAAATATATATATATATATATATATTAAATTGGGGCCAACTTCCCCTCAACTTGAGGAGGTTGCCTTGATTTTGTATTCATTACAATTGCTAAGCAACAATGAAGGACAAACCAATTACATCGTTGGCCCCATTTGTGTTATTGATGTTCGTTTCTTTCTTCTCTCTATAAATTTTAACTATATAATTTTATTAGTTAGTTTTGTACGATTCGTAAAAAAGAGTAACATGTTTTACGGCTAATTTTCTTCATTGCACAACTTTCTCAATCAACTAATCGATTGATTTAGAATACTACGGGAGTAGTTTAACTTGGCAGGTCCACCCACCACTCTCCATTTTTTGTACTACTTGATCAAAAGATATTAAGAGATTCTCACACTCACTTTGGGTTCCATCAAGAGAATTGAATTATCTTATTAATGGAGAAGTTGTTGAATGTCGCACTGATCTTCCTAATCAACAACTTGCACTCTTAACATCGCAACTTTTGGAACTCATAGATCTGTTCCCGAGTCTTCTGCTTTATTTGCAATGAATACTTTCTTCATGGCCAGCCAAGAAAGAAAAAGGGCAATAATGCTCGATGAGAAATACTTAATTTGTCCATGATTAGTAGGATGAAGTAACTTAAGGTTACTTCTATTAGTTATAAGTTTTTTGGCGGCTGGAAATTATTCTATGTTTTGGTGAAGAGATGGGACCACATTTTGCTTCCGATTTTGTCGTAATAAGTGAGGCCCTCGATGTTCAAATAAATTAGTTGATCAATACTTAGGCCATATGTTCTCAGGACATATAAAGCGGTCCATCACATTACAAAGGAAAAAAAAAGTCATGTAATTAATAACCAGCCGCAATTATAACTAATCAGCTGTACTTTTAGCACAATAACCAAAGCCAGATTCCCCTGGTGGCCAAGATTTAAACACTCCTCCAAAGTTGTCAGTGTGGAATCAACATAACCATGTGCAGACAAAAGAAGATCGTACTTTGTCCTAAAGGCTGAATGTATTCCTATGATTTTTTAAAACAAACAAGTGGGTATCGACCTCTCAACTCGTAGGTCTTCCAGGGAATCCCATAGCCCACAATTTACTTGGTATGCGGATCACGTGCTGAGGGGAAATGGAAGGACCAAGATCTGTCAAATTTCTATTTTCTACATGTCTCACTTTCTATTTTCTGACAATCATCGACTTGAACTCCACATGTATATGCATACAGCTAATTTGGTTTGATGAACATCCCGAGAGGGAATGACTCGGCCAAATTCCACCACTATAAATGAATCACACTCTGCTACTGACTCTATATTTGGGCAACAAACATTGACGATAATTGCGTCCACGGCATTGTTGGGGGGATCCATTTGTTTTCCAAAAATAAAGCTTACCTAACCTGAATGAACGATGATAATTTACAGTATGGAATTGAAGGCATCTTCCAAACAATAAATGATGATGATAATGTTGAGCTCAAAGCACTCCAACCTTAGGGTTTCAATCGATATTTGAGCTTATGAATCAACGTTTTCTTTTCAAAAAATTCCTAGCTATATCCTCTATTGACATTATGAATGTTAACGTTTGGATTAGGTTGACGTTTTGGATTCACCAAAGGATTAGATGAGTCTGCATATCGTTTTCAGACTTGAATGTCCTGAACCATGATGCATACTTGCGTGGCACGTTATTGATTTCCCATAAATCGTCAATATGGACGGGCTTAATTAACCTAGCCATGGTTGGTAGCTCCCGGAGGAATATCACTAGCTAGCGTGATGAGGATAACCTTGGAAACCCCTAACCTTCGGTGATGGGATCATTTCCATAGCTTCGCTAAGGACAACAGAGACTAATGAATGGAAGAAAACAAAGACGACAGAGGAGTCAAAGGCGGTAATGAGAATATGAGAGGGGAAAGAATCCTCCAGAAGGTTTGTGCTTGGTGTGTGGTCAGAATCCCAGTTCCATTGGATGTATTTATAGCTGAGGGGAGAGTCGTGGCATGGCATCATGGGGATGTGCTTTTACGGGAAGTTCCTGTCAAAGGCTCTAATTTTTGTCTAGGTATTGATTAGTATCCGATCCCGTTGCGCAAAATATTCCCCGATTAACACAAATAGAAGTGGACCGTCATTACCTTCAAACTCGTACTTGCGATATGGATCTTTATGAATATGAACGAACAAGGGCAGCTCAAAATGTAACGACCCGATTTCAAGTAATATTTATAATACGTGTACCCACGTCAAAGGATCAACTATAAAAGACATCGTCATATAATACACAAAGTCAACATAACATGAAGCATATTCCAAATGATTGTTCGAAAATTTCACGGGTTTCCTCTTGCTCTCACTCCTACTCTAAAGACTCCGTATCCTCAAATCTATTTCATTGCGGAAGTAATTTCAAAAAATCAAAACACATCGTAATGTTGTGAGGTTTAACGAGTTGAAACGCATGAGAACGTGTCAAGCACTAAGTGAAAGGGGAGGGGGTTAATATTAGAAATGGTTTTATCATGGGCCATAATCCTGAGTGGCAGGGGAGTGAAATTCAAGTCAGACTTGAAGTTAATTAGATCCCTAAATTCCTTCGATTTATTTCTTAATCCCAACCAAATAAAATAGTCACAACCTCCACTCTTACACGTGCTAGCCATCATCGACGAATTCGCTTCATTAAGTTAGTGTGAGGTGTTTTTTTTTAAATGATATTTTCTTTGAACAAAAGAATCAGGTTTTGACTTTTCATCTGGTGTTTGAAATAGATTGGGGTTTTATATTCATATTTTTTTAATTAGAAGTGGGGGAAAAAGACATTTGTTTGCTGCATTGTAGTTGTCGAGCCCTCAGAACCAAAAGTTCCGATAAAATTAAGAAAGATTGTCGAGTGGAGCGCCTACGAAAATAACTATGATCACGCACGGACAACAAAGAATTATGTCACCAAAGATAAAAAGTCAACCATACCCTACGAGCGGTTCCTCCTTTTAGTCAGGTGCCATTTTTGAAAATGCCTACTAAGCTTCAACTGAACTCTATCGGGTTCAAGTTCCAGTTTAAAAAGCCAAGTTCTCAGGTAGCAAAAATGAGTTTCTTCATGGCCGCCAACAGCCGCCCCGCCACTCATTTGGCCGATTAGCGATTCCGAGGGAGGTTCCCCCACGTGACAGTTTTTCTTTTTTTGTAGTAAAATATTAGTTAGTCGAAAAAAAACCTTTAGACATGTCAGAAAAAGTCATGCCATCGGTAATAAACTTGTTGCCGAGAGGAAGGAAGCTGGCGGGAGCTCTTTCTGCACCTCCCGGACTGAGAAAGGAGATGGGGTTCCCCTAGTCTTTGTTACAATATTTATATTGTCAAGGCAGAAAGGGAGGACACGACTATCAAAGAGGCCGAGATGAGTTCTTCCTACTTAAAGTGAAATGTCGGCCGGGGACATATATTTAAATCATCTGCCTATGAGTTAGCTGTCCTTTTTAGAGTGATGGGGGTGAAAGTGTTTTAAAGATCAGTTGTTGGTTGGCTCCACGGTCAAGGGAGTGTCCCTCCCCTCCTCTCTAACCTAACTTTTTGACGATAAACTTACTATAATATAAAAGTTAAAGGTTGGCTCCAAGTAAGGAAAAGAAAGAATACAGATATTCGAGCTAATTGCATGCTCAATCCACTGAATATAACATGACATCCTCCTGACGTAACATGAAATTTTGTGATAGTTTATATCTCGAAATTTTATGCTTTTGTTTTCTTCTCATCGGTGTGCTGAGCTCGTGTCGTTTCTAAGGGCAATGGGCGCACAACATTTGATTCTCTTTGATGCCCGAGTACATTACTTTTAATGTTAGTGCCCAGCTGTATGGCACGAGAGAGTTGTCCTTTTTAGGATTGTCCAATAGAAATTATAATATTATTCTCATGTGCCAAACGAGCAGACCTTTTGACCGCAAAAGGACATGGGGAATCTAAAAGATACCTCCTTTTTTTTAGAATTTTTCAATTGAAGATTCCGACTGTTAGAATATTGGCGGGAGGTGGGTGGGTGGGTTGGTTGGTTGTACTAAAAATATTCCCATTTTTTTGTTGGCTGTCTGTTATTTTATTTTTTTATTACAAGGAAGAAAGCATGGGAATCGTACGTTTGTCGTCCGTTCATCCTTTGGCCTGTGGTAAGGACACGCTCGGGCGCGCTTCACGTTAAGCCGCCATCTCAATGGAAAGATGTCCCACATGTCTTAGCATTTGCCAGGGAGGTCTTCCCCGTGGAAAGTTACGCTTTCTGAATCCGACCTGAAAAACCTATTTGCTTCCATTCCCTTATAGTTTAGGTTTCGGCCACGTTTGTTTTTGCTGATATGATACGATTCTTAGGGTAACCTTGATTCATCACATGAAGCCTTTTCCGTTTTAGTAGTCATTATAGTTGAAGAAGAGATCGAGGTCACCTCAGTTTATTGTTAAGGCGACAGATCAATCTGTCGATACCGATTTAAGACGTGGTTGGCACAGTTTAACCCCATTTGTTTGCAATATAAAGTATTATCAACGTAGCAGATTTTATCAAGTAAAAGGAAAGTTCATTGATTGAAAACATGTCGAATAGAAAGAACGTATGTACATCAAATCATAATTGCAATGCAAGACTAAATCGAAAATAAGTGCCCGACGTCACTTCTAACAAGAACAAATACAACTAAATGCCACCACAACAGGGTTAGTCGTGAATAGAGTGGCCGACGCCTGGACTGTGACCTGGAGCAGTCGGCCGAAAGTCATTCACACCATGGGATGGTGCCAGAGGAGTGGTAGAGAGCGGGGGAGTTGGCAGTGGCAGCGTTGTAGGAGAAGGCGGCGGAGGAGGAGACACATTGGTTGCATCTATCTCGTTAGACATATTTGCATCCAAGTTGTGGTTGTCAGCCTGAAACTTAGCATACACTTGCACTTCCCTGGATAACTTCAACCGCCTTGCATGAATGGCCTCCGGGGATATTAGAAGAAGCACAAAAGCGAAAACGATTCTGGACGAGACCATTATACTGAGGCTAGTGGAAAACAAGGAAATGAGAGATGGATGTGTATTCAAGGCTAGTAACTTATGGTGCCATATATAGAGCTCGAATGGTTGGGTTAGGTAGAGTTGGGGCGTTTTGCTCGATTAATTTAGCAATACTTTCAGATGATGATGGCTGTAATTAAAAAAAAAATATTAGGAGTAAGAATATTGGGCCATCTCCTCCTCCATATACAAAAGTACTATCATGTGCAAATGAGCCTCTCCATATGTGTTACCTAACTTTTCGACCAGCGAGGCATGCAATCGAAGTGTTTTTCATTGGATAACTCAAGTTAATATAAATCAAAATTTATCTAATAACTTAAGTTTTTGGTCAAACGATAAAAGTATTTATGCGCAATGTCCATGGAGTTGGACAATCGAACTAGCATTCTCATGTCCTATGTAATATATCTAGGGCTTTTTAATTAATCAATATTCTTTTTTAACCAACAAATGAATGCATCAACGGGCTCCTCCAAATGTATTAATTTTTTTTTTCTCTTGGTAAGATAAACTCATTTGGTAAACACTGCAAAAAGTTTTATGAATCCCACCATGTGCATGGGAAAATGACCCCAATGAAATTGGAAAAGGCACTCCCTTTCATTTTAATATTTCCCTTCGCCCACCATCTCTCTCTTCTTCTCTACACAAATTATATAATTTTGCTTTTCGTCCTCTTGCGTTTTGTACGACGCTTAACCTTTTCTTTAATGGAAAAAGGTAATAAATATAATATCTAAGGAGGGTACAGTTAGAATGTAATCTAAGAACTTTTACGACCAGATACCATCTCAGACTGAATATGCTCCATTTATGCCTCTTGAGTCATTGTATTTGGTCGAGGTCCGCCGCCAACTACAGCCACCCGGACGGATGCCTTGTGGCCGTGAGAATATTCCTTCGCGATGTTATATATTGTATGATTTGAACTTGGGGTTTGCACGCCGTAGGATGTGGCACATGCCCTCAAAACAAGGGCAAGGACAAGAATAAAAACAAACAGAAAAGGTTGATTTGTAAGAAAAGCTCATTTAGCTAGAGCTATGGAATTAGCAGAATGAACTGATGTGTAAATAAATAAAACATACGATGAGACAAAGAATGAAGATATCTTCAATGTCCTGCTTATATTAAATTTATTTGAGACTTAAAATATAATTATTCAAACAAGAATACTGAAGAATAAAATTTTTATAATGTATTATAGAAAAATGCGGGCAATGACCGGTCGTTAACCCTCAAACTATAGAGTTATCTTTCCAAGTAATGTAATCGAGGAAAAAATTTTGCAAAATAGAGTGGATAGTTTCGAAATTATGAAAATAAGGTCTCAAAATCGGATTTATAAAATTCGATTTTGATCGAGAAGGAAGTTTGACATCCGAATTCCGAAAAACACCGTTGAAAAGTCGAACTTTAAAAGTTCGGTTACACTAAGAGGGGGGTGAATTAATGTTAATCTCCAAATTCGGATTTTAACGCTTTTTCGTTTTAACCCGCAGCGGAAGAAAGCTTATGTTATACAGAACCATAGATATGTTTCTGTACAACAGAACGTTCAAGTGTGTTCGCAATTTGTCTGATTGGACACAAGTATTTTTATAGTGGTTCAGCAAATTACTTACATCCACTCTTCACCCAGATATTTGGATGGTTTCCACTCAAATATATCTCTGTACAAATTACACAAATGATTGTAACTGAAATCAGATCCAAAGGCTATGTACAATAGAGGCTTGAGTGGTAGAACACAGACCAAAGAGGTTATGTACCGTAGAAGCTCGTTATGTAGCACAAACCCGAAGGTTCTGTACTATAGTAACTTAGGCTCAATACAGACCAGAAGGTTCTGTATCGTAGTAAGTTCGGCACAACACAGATCAGAGGGTTCTGTGTCGAAGAGACTTAGGCACAACACAGACCGAAGGTTCTGTGTCGAAGAAGGTAAGGCACAATACTGACCAGAAAGTTCTGTGTCAGACGTGTTAACCTTCTATAGCACAGATCAAGAGATTCTGTACTATAAGCGTCAACCTTTTATAGAATAGATCCAAGGATTTTGTATCACAGAAGGTATAGCACAGACCGTAAGGTTCTGTACTAAGAATGTGTCAATCTTTAACAAACCAAAATGGTTCGTATTAGAAGTGACTTGAGATGTGTACAGACCGTAAGGTTCTGCACTAGAGTAGATTCAGACCTTAAGGTTCTGCTCTACAGGAGATTGTACAGATCCGAAGATTCTGCACTACAGGAGGTTGCACGCGTTAACGTGACTAACAAGGTAGCAAATGCGCAATCCCTCAAGGATAACGACTTCGTGGCGTACCCCACGCGAGTACGTAACGAACCCTATGCAAGCAGACAACGTTCCCTTTGTCTTAGGGTGGACAACGTATCCTTTGTCCTAGGATGAACAGCGTGCCCTCTGTCCTAGGGTGACAGCCTTCCTTCTGTCCTAAGGTGACAACCTTCCTTTTGTCCTGAGGTTCCTGCACACAGAGCTCTACACAACAGAAGCTGGTTAGTCCCTCACCTTCTGTGCTCCCGAGGTTCAGCCCTTCTCTCCGACCCGCTGCACGTTGATCACACGACCTCCAGCCGTGCCTCCAGCCAACGTATCCTGCAGCTTCCAGTCGAGTCCCTCGAACCCCCGAGCCACTCTCCCAAAAGGTTTCACCAACGATGCAGCTTCCGCTGGTAGTACTCCTCGTGTGACTAACTCGAACGAATGAAAGAACTAAAGCTCAAGCACACGCTCTCTCTGGACAGAATGGGATAAGGGAAAATGAATGTTCTGTATATTTTTTGATTGAGAGAGCGTGGCCTATTTATATACGCAAAAGGATAAAATACAAAAGGTAAAAATATAAATCAATAATCTGCAAAATAAGAGATAAGAATTAGTTTACAAAATAACTGAATGATATACACGTGCATTCATTTAGCAAGGAAGATAATCATATCAAAATAGAATAAGAATATGATAGTTTCCCTAAATGATGCAGCACAGAAGGTATCGCAGAAGGTTCTGATCGATAACCTTCTACTGATGGAAATAATCGAAGATTTATTTCTATTGGGGTAAAGGTTTGTTCCATCCTGACAAAGACACACATGAGGATGTATCTGGACAGGTGGTAGTGATAGGTATCCAAATAATGGTCATGTAGAGGTCGAGTAAGCTTACAGAAACCTGTAGACCATCTAGTAGAACATTTCCATATATAGATAGATACATTTCCTTCTATAAGAAATATTATCTCTAATATAATTATTTGGAAACCAAATCGATATATTTCGACCAGATAATCATCTAGATCGATAGGATTATATTTCATAATTAAATAATCATCAACTAATCATTTAATTACAAAAATGATTCTTACACAAGGTCCTCAACATGAGAAGCTTCTGTAGAATAGAATGTTCGACCTTCTGTAGAACAGAGGGTCCGGTTCATCATCAAAATCGTCCCAACAGTCTCCCCCTTTTTGATGATGACAAAACATTCATCGTTGAGGGAAATGTTTCCGCAAGAATTCCCCCTAACTCCCCCTAAATAGACGAGAGTAAGAGACTCGCGTTTGTACAGAACCATAAGGTTTCTGTGAAACAGAGCATAGAAGTTTCTGTTATAAAGAAGATTATTTACAGAGCACAAAGGCTTCTGTGATTTATACAGAGCGACGAGCTTCTGTATTTAGCCCGACAAAAATGATGGTATTTCATTTCTGCACTCCCAGCAATAGTGACTTTAAAAAGATCACGAATCGCATTCCCTGCAGAAGGTGTGATTATGAGCTGTATCAGTCTCATAAGCTTCTACACCGTAGACGGTATAGCCTTCTATGACCCAGTGAGTTATAGAAAATCAAGGATTTTTCTATAACCAATACAGAGCTAGGTACTCCTCCTCAACACAATTTTCTCCCCCTTTTTGTCACATCAAAAAGAAGTTGAATGAAGGTTGAAAAAGAAGAGTAAGTTTCTTGCAGAAGGTATGCCATAGCATTCATAACCAACGTGCAGAAGGTAGTTTTAATTCTTGCAGAGGGTAGAACAGAAAGTTCAAAACCATCATGCAGAATATAGCGCAGAAGGTGTGACAGAAAGTTCAATACCATACTGTAAAAGAAATATGTCCACAAGTGGCACTTATTTCATCAAAACCTTTAGACCATGAAGATCAGTTCTTGGTCTAAGGAAACAGAAAAATCAGGCAACACATGAGATCACTCTGCTTCATCAGAAGAGACCTCTTTTATGTATTCTCCAAGAACCTTTTCCTAGCATTCCATCAAGCGAGTAAGGTCCATGACCAATCGCTGGAGGACGTGAATGTCTTCCTCATTGACTACAGCTTGTTGCTGAATATCTTTGAGGAGAACGGTTCATGTTTGAGTGGAGAGACCTTTTATTAGGTGATTTTGGTCGTCTCTATACTGCAGATGCTTTTGCTGCAGAGGTCGAGCAGAAGGTGCATTAGCATCCTTTCTGGTGTAAGCTTCTCCTAAATAGAGGAGAACGACAATGAAGTTGTAGAAGGTTCATTCATAACCTTCTGTTACAAGCTTCTTCTATAGCCGTTTTCTTTGCTTCCCATGATTTGGGTAGAGTGCGCAGAACCTTTCGAACTAGTTCAGAGTTTTGATAGGTTTTTCCCAAATGCGTTAGGGCATCAACAAGAAGATTGAGTCTCTGGAACATCTGTTCTACCGATTCATCAGCCTTCATAGTGAAGTTTTCGTATTGGTGAATTAAAAAATTCACCTTAGTTTCTCTTATCTGGTCTGTCCTAATGTACATGGTGACAAGTTTATCCCAGATTTCCCTACTTGAAGTGCAAGTTGAAACTTTGACGAATTCACCTTCTGACATAGCATTGAACATCAAATACTTTGCCGTTTTAGTGAGTCGTCTGATCCTAAGGTATTCCCGTGTAGGATGACCTTCTCGATCAAATCGTTGGTTCTCTAGTATAGAAGGTCGACCATCTTCTATATAGGACCATAAGTCTTCGTCAATAGCATCAACGAATGCGCTCATTCGAATTTTCCAATAGGCAAAATTCTAACCATCGAAAATGGGAGGATTCCCAACATGTGGTTTAGGCACATTATAGTTTTCAGCCATGTTTTCGATTCGTATAGAGTATTGCACTTCTATAGAACAGAACGTTGACGAATAGAACCTCAACAAAGAAGCAAGCTTCTGTTGGGTAGAAATCAGTCGTCAAGTCAACAATCAGGCCTCTGTTAAACAGAGCACGAGTGTCAATATGACAGAACTGAGAATTTGCTTTCAGGTGGCAGTTGTTGAATTCTCGCAGAGCAGCAAGCTTCTGCAGAACAGAAACAAAATGCCAAATGTGATATTCACAGAGCGTACGCTTCTGTTGAATAGATTCTGATAGAATGCAGAGTTCTACAGAATATTACAATTTAATACTCACGGAGTTTGAAGCTTCTAAAGGATGGAAAAGTTTAGTTCAGTCTCTGTAGAGTAGAACACTAATTCCAGACGTTGTTTTCAAATAGAGCGCAAGCTTCTGTTGAATAGAAAGTAGCTTCTGATAGAGCGTAAGCTTCTACAGAAAAGATACAAATAGTTTCTCACAGAACAAGGTGCTTCTGTGGAACAGGAGTTAAATTCGGATAGAGCGTAAGCTTCTACAGAATAGAACTATGTAGATATTCACAGAGCTTAAAGCTTTTGTGGAGTAGCGGGTTGATTCTGATAGAGCGTAGACTTCTACAGAATAGCAACAATCACAGAGCTAAGAGCTTCTGTGGAGAAGAATGTGTAGCTGGTAAGAGCCTTTCAAGGATCTACAACAAGCTGTTAAGCCTCTGTTGACACCCGCTCTGATACCAATTGTTACACTAAGAGGGGGGTGAATTAGTGTTAATCTCCAAATTCGGATTTTAACGCTTTTTCGTTTTACCCCGCAGCGGAAGAAAGCTTCTGTTAAACAGAACCGTAGATAGGTTTCTGTACAACAGAACGTTCAAGTGTGTTCGCAATTTGTCTGATTGGACACAAGTATTTTTATAGTGGTTCAGCAAATTGCTTACATCCACTCTTCACCCAGATATTTGGATGGTTTCCACTCAAATATATCTCTGTACAAATTACACAAATGATTGTAACTGAAATCAGATCCAAAGGCTATGTACAATAGAGGCTTGAGTGGCAGAGCACAGACCAGAAAGGTTCTGTACCGTAGAGGCTCGTTATGTAGCACAAACCCGAAGGTTCTGTACTATAGTAACTTAGGCTCAATACAGACCAGAAGGTTCTGTATCGTAGTAAGTTCGGCACAACACAGATCAGAGGGTTCTGTGTCGAAGAGACTTAGGCACAACACAGACCGAAGGTTCTGTGTCGAAGAAGGTAAGGCACAATACTGACCAGAAGGTTCTGTGTCAGACGTGTTAACCTTCTATAGCACAGATCAAGAGATTCTGTACTGTAAGCGTCAACCTTCTATAGAATAGATCCAAGGATTCTGTATCACAGAAGGTATAGCACAGACCGTAAGGTTCTGTACTAAGAATGTGTCAATCTTTAACAAACCAAAATGGTTCGTATTAGAAGTGACTTGAGATGTGTACAGACCGTAAGGTTCTGCACTAGAGTAGATTCAGACCTTAAGGTTCTGCTCTACAGGAGGTTGTACAGATCCGAAGATTCTGCACTACAGGAGGTTGCACGCGTTAACGTGACTAACAATGTAGCAAATGCGCAATCCCTCAAGGATAACGACTTCGTGGCGTACCCCACGCGAGTACGTAGCGATCCCTATGCAAGCAGACAACGTTCCCTTTGTCTTAGGGTGGACAATGTATACTTTGTCCTAGGATGAACAGCGTGCCCTCTGTTCTGGGGTGACAGCCTTCCCCCTGTCCTGAGGTGACAGCCTTCCTCCTGTCCTGAGGTGACAACCTTCCTCCTGTCCTGAGGTTCCTGCACACAGAGCTCTACACAACAGAAGCTGGTTAGTCCCTCACTTCTGTGCTCCCGAGGTTCAGCCCTTCTCTCCGACCCGCTGCACGTTGATCACACGACCTCCAGCCGTGCCTTCAGCCAACGTATCCTGCAGCTTCCAGTCGAGTCCCTCGAGCCCCCGAGTCACTCTCCCAAAAGGTTTCACCAACGATGCAGCTTCCGCCGGTAGTACTCCTCGTGTGACTAGCTCGAACGAATAAAAGAACTAAAGCTCAGGCACACGCTCTCTCTGGACAGAATGGGATAAGGGAAAATGAATGTTCTGTATATTTTTTGATTGAGAGAGCGTGGCCTATTTATATACGCAAAAGGATAAAATACAAAAGGTAAAAATATAAATCAATAATCTGCAAAATAAGAAATAAGAATTAGTTTACAAAATAAACAGAATGATATACACGTGCATTCATTTAGCAAGGAAGATAATCATATCAAAATAGAATAAGAATATGATAGTTTCCCTAAATGATGCAGCACAGAAGGTATCGCAGAAGGTTCTGATCGATAACCTTCTACTGATGGAAATAATCGAAGATTTATTTCCATTGGGGTAAAGGTTTGTTCCATCCTGACAAAGACACACATAAGGATGTATCTGGACAGGTGGTGGTATTTTGCAACCAAATTAACGGTCATGTAGAGGTCGAGTAAGCTTACAGAAGCCTGTAGACCATCTAGTATAACCTTTCCATATATAGAGAGATACATTTCCTTCTATAAGAAATATTATCTCTAATATAATTATTTGGAAACTAAATCGATATATTTCGACCAGATAATCATCTAGATCGATAGGATTGTATTTCATAATTAAATAATCATCAACTAATCATTTAATTACAAAAATGATTCTTACACAAGGTCCTCAACATGAGAAGCTTCTGTAGAATAGAATGTTCGACCTTCTGTAGAACGAAGGGTCCGGTTCATCATCAAAACTGTCCCAACAAGTTCGATTTTCAAAAATAAAAAATAAAAATGTATAAAGCGGGTGTTTTTTGGAATTATGATTTTCTAAGTCCGACTTTCTTCTAAAATCGGATTTTGCAAGCCCGTAACCTTATTTTCAGAATTTTGAAAATATTTACCATATTTCACGAATTTCTTTTCCCACTTACTTAAAAATGAAACAAAGCCCTAAAACTATAACCGTGCGGTTGTAAAATTAGGAGGTCCGAGATTATTGGGCCCCCAGAGGATGTGTTGTGGAAGCCCAATCAGTCGCTCAAGGGAAGTGGGCCAAATGGGCTCAGAGTGAAGGCCCATTTGGGACCATTCAAGATTCAAAACAATAATGTAAGCTCACTTAGCGAGAGCATCTAGTTTTAAACCCTATATTTCCAAAAATTCCCAATCACCTATTCCATCTTCACTTCCAACGGAAAGCCTGCGAAAAAGATGTCCCAAACTCAAACAAAGAGGAACTCTCTGTGGCATTTATTATTTTAAAGGGAACAGAACAGTTACACGCTCTCTCCCACCAATTTTTTTAAAATTGGAATTTCAAAAAAAAAAGAAAAGAAAAGAAAACGGAGCCGCCGTTTCCACTTCTACCCTACATTTCCCCCTTATCATTCTCATTATTAGTAATTATTACGCCCCAGGGGGGTTACAAATCCCAAAAGAAGCCCGTTTTTCTTTGTTCTCTTTCTGAAAGAGCATCCACGACTGGCTGGTGTCTCCCGATGGGGGGCCGCTGCAAGGAAGGGACCACGACTCCTGCCACGGCCACGGCAGCACCGCGCACCTCCACGTCCACCAATCAGCGCAAGGGGATCGCAGCCGAGGGGAGGACGCCGAGTGGGACCGAGATCGAGGAGTTCTTTGCCACGTTGGAACGCAGCCGCGCCCAGCTTCTCATGGACAAGTTGGTTTTCACTGTGGTTTTCCCTTTCTTTGTCTCTCTCGGGGTGGCATTTGAGCCACGGCAATGACGTCGGTCGTGAAATTTTTCGGGATGACAGGTATAACTACGACTTCAAGAGGGACTTGCCGATGGAAGGGAGGTACGAATGGGTTGAAATCGGGGCAGACGTCTGAGGCAACTGAAGGTGAAGGAGGAGGGGCGCGGGTGGGCGTCATTCTTTCCTTTGTTCTTGCTTTTACGTTGTAATAATCTGGGGGAATCTCAACTTCTGTGAATAGTTTTCTTCTCCTTCATCGTCGTCGTCTTGTTCCGTCCGTCATTCTCTTTGGGATCTGATTTTTTTTTTCTATTAAACTCGGGACGTCAGTACATCACTCTCTTGGGTTTGAGCAGTACGAGGTTAGATGGAGAGATATGACGATGACGCATGTTTTTCCTGCTTTTCTTTTAAAAGTTAAAAAAAAGGAAGGTATTTTGATCATGAGATCTTGGAGATAAACGTGGCTTTTTGACTGCGGTAATATTTATTAAAGTGATAAATAAATGAAGGGGGGGACACGTCACGGAGAGATTCATATTTTCCGCCCGAATATGACAAAATCGATGTCATCGTAGACTTGTCCTTTCTATTGAAATCTAACCGGTGAACAAAGCACATCTAAGTTGGAAGCGGACAAACATCGAAGTTCACCACCACAGGCAACAAACAGGAGACCGCATGTCTCAAAATGCAAGTCATGCTAATCTAACCGGGCTTGTCCTAAAGTTTTCATTCACCATCTATCTCCGAATATTCCTATCTACGCTAAGTCAAAGGAGGCTTCTGATTGTCCGGAAGTGGACTGACTTGAATCCTGCTTGTCCACGGAATAACTCACCAATGCCTTCACCAGATGCCGGTACCTCCTCCTGTACGTCGGCAGCTTCGACACGCCTCTTATCATTCCGATCATCCTGCCATCATTAGCCCATGTGTTGGCTCGGTGACGGAGAAAAAGGCAACGTACTTATAGGAAATCAATGGCAGATTGCCTACCTTCGGCTAATTCCACGAATCTGGGCAGCTCTGAGAGCATCCAGGGGTTCGAACCCGCCGTTGTCCCATGCGAGGATGCGTTCGGCGTTGCTCCCGAAAAGGACCACTTTCTGCAGGAATTTCACCTCGCCTTCTCCAAGTTTTATACCCCTGATCTGCTCTTTCAAGACCATGACGGGTCCAAAGAACAAGTCCAGCAGCTTGTCCTTGGGCCTGTTCAGGTAGTTTAACTCAATGTTGTCGAGCATGAGCAGACCGTCGGAACCGTACTTGATGGAGTGGAGGATGGTATGCAGGAGCGAATAACAGGGCAGACCAATGCCTACTACTGTTGCATCGCCCTCGCTCTTCGAGTTCAGCCATTCGTAGAGATCCGCTGCTGTGATTACATTGCCGTCCAGTAGATCTTTGCCTCTCATTTCGCAGTTCCTGATCAAGTTCGCCCCAATCTGTCGACCCCAAAGAGGATCATCGAGCAGCCACACGCAACAACAGAATGGTGGGCAATTTTCATTGACTTCTGAATCCACAATAAACCGGAACGAACAGTACCTGAACCATTTTGACCTCTTGGAGAGTTTCCCGAACTGATCTAGACCGAGCTAAGCTGGGAACAAGCATCGCCGGTGCTTCTCCAGAAACGATACTCATCTTGGTTGCGGGAGATTGGTCTCCACCAGTGTATTCAGACGAAGGAGAAGACTTTCTCTTTCTGTACATGGGCCTGGCTGTGGAGAAACGACATTTCTCATCACTTGTATGAAAAAAGAAGTTCGCACAAATAAATGCATCCGAGAATAAAAAGTGGCAATCACGATAATTACCTTGGAAGTATGGTTCCCTCACGAAGATAGAGCCAATCGTTTGTGTACTCGTCAAATTCGGCAACCATGGCAACGACATATGCTAAACCTCTCCAGAATGATCTTTCCTGCCAAAAGGTTTTAAACTCAATGAGCTTATCCGAACCAAAAGGCAGACGCAAACAGCAGCATTCCGATATGAGGGACAGAAGAAACACCTGATATACTACGACCGATCCGTACAGTGCGATGAAAAAACTCGAGAAGACGGCCGACAATATGCTTCCGATGACAATCAGAGGCCACATTAGGATCACCAGTCCAGCAATGGGAATACAGGCAGTCTCGAGAAACGGTCCCTCTCGGCTAATTAGATCGTGTATTAGGCGGAACCAGCCCTTAACTAACATGTATGGACTCTTTGCAATGGCAATAGCAGTGTAAAGTGGTATGTCGACCACTAGCCCCATTACACCAACCAGTATACAGGCTGGAATGTGCACCAATCTACAAATACGAAACAGGTCAATCGCTATGTAACCTGAGGTTGCTTAGACTGAAGGCTCGACAAAATAACACAACATAACAAACATTACAAGGAGCCAATACCTAAGAGGCTGAACATCAGACAGAGCAGGGGATTCTCGCGACTCCTTTAAGTAAAGTGGGTAAGAGTGGTAACACAAATCACCAAAATCCCTCACCACAGTGCAGCTCCCTTTAATCGTCCCCCAAGTCCCATCCTATCCAGCCAAAGTAACATTTGCTCGAAACGAAAAATAGCAAAAAAATCTCCAGGACAAATAGAGCAGCTTCCCGTATTTTACCACGAGGAAGTGATGGAACTTGTTTGCCTTGTTATCATGTCTGAAGGCTTCAAAAGAGGAGACCCACGGGATGAAAAATCCATAGCCAACTCCTACAAGAACACTCCCGGCCAAGCTCAAACCCAGCCATATAGTGAACAACACCGGCAGACCCAACAAGACAGCCACTTTTAGAGGAATATCAATTCTATCTATCCTGCGATACCATCAGATCACCCAAAAACGCATAATAAACCGGAGCCGCGACCAAAAACATATGCCAGTTTACAGAACAACCAAAGGCCTACTTGATGATGGTGTAGATTGTCCACCAGGCGTGTGCAGGGAACATGCCCAGAATCACCCCGACATTCCCCAGTATCAGAATCATGCTGGCAACCGGACCCACAAGGACGCCTGCATAACGTGTTCGATTCAAGACAGGAAAAAAAAAGGTAGGTCGACGTTTTCCGTCAGCTAAACAGTGAAAACACAGACCAAGAATCAACAAATTGGAAACACCTCGACCCCAGTAATAGTAAAGGGTGACCGTGAACAGAGACAGGGCAAACCTTTCAGAGCGCCCAGGAATAGAGCAGAGCAGAATGCGAACACCAGATACAAAATCTCCAGAAGGTAATCAACGTATGGCGACATATCCACACAACCCTCGCATAAGCCTCTCTCTCTCTCTCTCCAACTGAAACGATCACAAACAACAAATGGAAGTATCAGCAAAGAACAATTTCCGAACCAAACCAACTATCTTTATGCTGTGAAAAGGGAGGTGTAAACATCGAGAAACAACAGAGATTGACGACTTACACGAGAATGGACCAACGGGGGAGTACTCTTTCTGTCTGCTGCTTCTTTGCCCCGCCCCCCCCCCCCCCCAGGACACAAAGTAAAGGCGACAAAAGGAAAAAAAGAAGAAGCGGGGACTATAATATTACATACAGAGAGCAGAACAAAAGAAAAAACGCAATTGGATCACCCCGGTCGGGTTACTTCCCATGAGGAGGAACTCGCATCAACCCAAAACAAAAGACGAGGGTCGATTAAACGTCACCCTAAAAATGACTTCATGACACGTCACCATCCAGTAATCTCGAACTGGGTCCCGATTGTTCTACTCGTTTCTTTGCAGCCAGGTGGGCATCACATCATCCCGGCGAAAGAAGTGAAGAAAATGTTGGATGGGATGTGCTGCAACTTCTATGCTCTCCTTTTTGTCCCCTGTTCCCCACAGGAAATGTTCTCTAGCCTTTCGCCTTCTCGATCTCGTCGTATTCAATGTCAAAGACGTCCATTGATCCTTAGGTTAAGTTCAAGGAGTGACGTGGGGCAGATGTTTTGTTACTTTCCGATCGGTGGTCGGAAAAAGATAATCGACGTTAATCAATAAGAAAAAAAAATGACCATTGTTGCACAAAACAAACACAACTTCACAAATTTGAATATAAACTGGGGAAGAAGTTTTTGGTTAAAGCATAAACTCATTATTTAAGAGGATCAAATGTCAAAAGCTATTAACAAAAAAATGTTAGTGTCATGACTTGTTCACATAGATCCTTGAGTCGTTCGCAGTGTAACATAAATCGAAAACTCTTCTTTCGATTTCATTCCCTTTTTTGAATAGAATTCAATGTTCCAATTCAGATTAGGAAATGAGTAGAAGGGAGCTGGGCCGTGTTTTTCCCTGTTGGATTGGGAAAACGTGCACGTTTTATTTTTAATCTTCTTCCGTAACCTTCTTCTTCCCACCTGAAAATGACACGATGGAACGAACTGTTTTCCCTGCATACGTATTAGTAAGGCAGTCAATGAATAATTTAACTCTCATCATGTTTTCAATCGCCGTCATCTGGAATAAAATATGGGCCTGGCCCATTTAATTGGGCCAATTGCAATAATTAGAAAAACAGGGACCTAAATCAACAACACAAGAAAATGCGAGCCCCTCGTACCTTGTCCTACTTATAGCTCACAAAAATTCTGTTTTTTTTTTTTTTTTTTAAATTTCCCGTCCGAACTCCAATTCCTTCTGATTTCGTCTCCTCTTCTGCTTCTTCTTCTTTTCGCCCGGCCCTCCTCCGGGGCGGCGCATTAGCCACCTTGTCACTCCCCCCCATCTGGTCCGCTATAGGGGCAGCCTTCACTCTCCTTGCTTATCCTGGTCGCCCCGCTTCTCATCCTTTCCTCTTGGTTGTATTTGCACTGAATCAGAAACCTAATCAGTCGATCGGGCATAAAAGGTCTTGCATTTCCAAATTATAGTTCCCGTTTATTCGTTCCCTCCATGCCGCGGAGTAGTCTTGGGTCGATGTTCTGGGGAGTCGAGGCTTGTTTCTCTTTGGGTTGTTTTGATCAGGTTTTGGAAAGTCCCCTAGGGAGCTGATTATCGTAGGTGATCGGAGCTGGCTAACATATGCTATATCCTCTCCAATTGATCGTTACTCTTGACGCCTTTCTTGGTGCTAATTGGTGGAATGTTTTTTTTTCTTTTAATAAAATAGGTGTGTTTCCAGTTTGATGCCCTTAGACGGGGACAGATCCGATTCATGGCCAATCCCGGTGTCGGGACCAAATTTGTGTCTGTTAATCTGAACAAGTCGTATGGTCAGCAGCATGGGCAGGGTAATCACAATCACCATTACATTGGAGGTAGTAGCTTCTACGGCGTTAATGCTGGAAGCAGGACCCGCGGGGGGAGTGGAGGGATGGCCGTGTTGTCACGGCCACGGAGCTCTCAGAAAGCTGGGCCCAAGCTTTCTGTACCACCCCCCTTGAACTTGCCGTCACTGAGGAAAGAGCATGAGAAATTCGATGTGTTGGGGTCCGTCGGTGGGGCAGGGGCTAGTGGAGTATCGGGTAGCGGGATGAGGCCCGGGTCATCAGGTATGGGATGGACAAAGCCTGCTTCTGCTGGTGGGCCACAGGATAATAACGCGGTTCAAGGTTTTAGCGAGAAGGGTTTAGTTGATGGAGGTTTATCACACACCGTTGTCGGCCAGATGGATTTCGGAGTCAAGGCTGGTACCGCGCATGTGCCGCCTTCTGCTAGGTCAAGTGGTGGACTGGTTTTTCCAGACTATTCCCCGGTGGTGGAGAAAGCTACTGTGTTGAGGGGCGAGGATTTTCCATCACTGCGAGCTGCGATTCCTGTTCCTGCTAATACTCCACAGAAGCCTAAGGATAGTTTGAGTAGGAAGCAGGAACAAGCTGTGGGTGAAGAAATTGGTAAGAATGAGCAGAAAATGTGTATTCCCTCTGGTGCACTTGTGGATATGCGTCCTCAGGTGCATTCATCTCACAATGGTTTTGCCAATGGTGGTGACTCACGAGTTTCTGATCAGAATAATAAGAGGGACGAGTACTTCTCAGGGCTCCTCCCTATTGTCCGTTTGAATCCCAGGTCTGATTGGGCTGATGATGAGCGGGATACTGGACATGGATTGATGGATAGAGGAAGAGATCATGGTCATTCAAAAAATGAAACCTATTGGGATGGGGTTTTTGACATGCCCAGGGCAAGTTATTTGCCTCATATGCCAGCTTCTAGTTCTCTTTCCAGGTGGGGTCCGCGGAGTGAAGATGCTGTGAAATTAAGTACCAGTGAAATCCATAGGTCAGACGCGTATCACCATCATGAAAGAGATGGAAGAGCAGCCAGTAGAGAAGGAAGGGAAGGGAACTCCTGGCGATCCTCCTCTCTTTTTCTGAAAGGTATTGATTCTCAAGAACTCAGAGGTGACAGAATTAGTCTTGTGGGAAGGTCATCCCTATCTAGTCCAGTGGTGAAAAGGGATAATAAATCTGTTGCATCCGGGTTTCAAAATGGGGCAGTGGGTGATACCTGGAGGAAGGATTTTCCTAATGGTCATGGCAATCTTAGGAACCACAACTCTGATTCACTCGGTGGCCAAGCAGTAGACTGCAGCTACCGAGATCGTAATGTGGGTGAAAATTCCAGGTATAATGGTAATATTTTGACGAATAATTCAGCTCGTATCAGTTCGTTTGGAAGTAGGGGTCCTCCTTTGAATGATCCTGTGCTCAACAGTATGCGAAATAATGATAAACATAACCTCATCAAAAGTGAGAAATCCTATATGGATGACTCTTTTCTGAATGAATTTGGCCATGGAACCGATCCTCTCACTGGAAATCTGGTTGGAGTGGTTAAAAGGAGAAAGGATGTGGTGAAATCAGTAGAGGTCTATGACCCTGTCAGGGAGTCTTTTGAGGCTGAGCTTGAGAGAGTCCAGAAAATGCAAGAGCAAGAGCGGCAGCGAGTGATTGAGGAACAAGAGAGAGCTGTGGAGCTTGCTCGTAGAGAGGAGGCAGAGAGAGCTCGGCAAGCTAGAGAGCTGGAGGAGCAACAAAGAAGGATGGAAGAAGAAGCCAGAGAAGCTGAGTTAAGAGCAGAGCAGGAAAGACAGGAAGTCTTGTGCCAAGCAGAAGAACAAAGGATAGCCAGAGAAGAGGAGAAGCAGCGGATTCTCATGGAAGAAGAAAGGAGGAGGCAGGCTGCAAAGCAAAAGCTTTTAGAACTAGAAGAAAAGATTGCGAGAAGGCAGGCTGGCGCCACTGCTGCTAGTAATACTCCATCTGATGCCACAAATGGTAGAGTGGCGGGGTTGCTCAATGAGAAAGATAGTATGGAAATCACGGAGGTGGGTGATTGGGAAGATAGTGAGAAAATGGTGGAGAGGATTACAAATTCAGCGTCATCTGATTCTTCTAATCGGAGTAGACCATTTGACATTGACTCTCAGCCAAACTTTAGTGAGAGCAAGAGGGAAAGGGGAATGTCTGATGCATGGAGAAGGGATCCATTTTCTGCAGTAAACAGCTCAAATTTTTGTCCATCTCAACAAGAGAATGGATACTATGGTAGTAATAGGCGAGATGCATCATTCAGGGATAGAGCCTTGCCGAGGACAGATTTTTATGGCACATCTGGGTATTCCTCTTCCAGAAATTGCTCCAAAGGAGTCTTGCCTGAGCACTATATGGAGCAGCCAAGAGCTCCGAGGTGGAATATTAGCAATGGGGATCATCTTAATCGGGGCGCTGAGGTTGACTCAGAATATCATGAGAACTTTGTTGAGAGGCCAGGCAGTGACGTTGATTGGGTGCAAGGACGATCTGGTTCAAACATGTATTCTGCTTACCAAGAAAAATTTCCACAATCTTCTGAACCAGATGGTTCTTATTCATTTGGAAGGTTAAGATATTCCTTGCGGCAACCTCGTGTTCTGCCCCCTCCGACATTGGCTTCCATGCACAAGAACTCATACAGAGGTGAGATTGAGCGTCCCAGGCCTTCAACCTCACAAGGTGACAAGATAGAATCAACAATGAACATGGGCTATGATAACCATCATCGAGAATATTCGGAAGAAGATTCTGTTGAAACAGAGCCAGAAAATTCCATGGAGCCTAATTTAAATCAGAAAGCAGCTCCAGTCTGTGACTCTCCGTCCTCTCTTTCTGTTTCAAGCCCCCCTGACTCTCCCATTCATCTCTCACAGGATGACTTGGATGACTCTGACGATTATACTAGGAAATCAACTGTTGGAGATAGAGAGTTGCTTGTGTCCAAAATTAGGGCGTGGCCCATGCCAACCTCTGCTTCTCAGGAGAATGCGGATGTTTCTGGTTCCGCTTACAGTGGTGAGGGAGGGGAATGGAGTTTGGAAAACAAAGAACTGGTGCGGGAGCCAGAAGAGTATGATGAAGAGGAAGAGTGCTATCAAGAAGATGAACCACTGGATGTAGATGAGAATAATATGGATCACAGTCAGGAGATTGATGATATTTGCATGGAAAACAGAGGTTCACCTGACAATTTAGTGATGGGTTTTGATGAGGGTATTGAAGTTCTGATGCCAAATGATGAACTTGAAATAAGTTCAGGGGCTGAACTAGTGGATTATCCTGTTCCATTAAGTTCCATGACTAGTGTTGAATTACCTCATGCATTAGGCGGAATTGGTAGTCTTGCAAGGACTGAACAACGGAACGATGACTCTGGTAAACCAAGCGTTGTCCTTTCACCAAGGATGCTGCAGGAAACTGAAAAGGCCATGGGAAATTTGGTTTTTGATGCGGATGGCAGGGATATTAAATCTTCTGTCTCTGGGTCTTTGGGTGATTCTGAAGCAGCTGGCAGCTCTTTCTCTGTTGGGCTTTCTTCCAGTAACAGTTTAGTACCACATTCTTCTGGCAATGCCATTTTACCTACTGCACCTCCTGTCTCTGCTCAGGCTGAAATGCCGGTAAATCTGCAGTTAGGGTTGTTTTCTGGTCCTTCTTTGATTCCTTCTCCTGTACCGGCTATACAGATTGGTTCCATAAAGATGCCCCTTCATCTGTATCTGCAAGTAGTTCCTTCTCCTGGTACCGTGCAACATTCACATGGTCCGATTTTCCAATTTGGACAGCTGAGATATCCATCTGCAGTTTCTCCTGGAATTATTCCCTTGCCATCTCATTCGTTGTCTTCTATTCATTCTCATGCTCCGGTAAATTTTACTAATTATCAGAATCAACAAGGACTTTCTGTGGTTCCGGGAGGTCAGGAATCTGTTCAGAATTCTGTTAGAACGAATGTTGGATCACAAGATGTTGAAAGCCATCCTCCTGGCCATGTACACAGAGATTTGAGTATATATGAAACTAGTGCTGTCACAAAGTCAAGTGCAGCACCTGCAAGGGAGAATTTGGAGGATACTGTTAAGGTGGAAGAGGGTGGGGTGGAGTGTTCTCAGATAGTTGGTAGCTATACTCTGCCCTCTTGCCCTAGGCTGGAACAGGGACGGCAAAGTGAGGCCTCTAGAAATGACAGACTTACTTCAACTTCAAGAAAACGTGAGGGGCAAGCTTTCTCGGGATCGGCATCCACCAATATGATAAGAAAAGAAAAGGAAATACAAGGGTTGAGAGTTAATGGATCCAATAGTGGTGGCAGAGTAAGAAACTATGTTTTTAAGGTTAAAAATACTTCCTCGAGGCCATCTCATCTGGAGACTGACCCATCTGGTCTTGATTCTTCTGGGAATCAGAGAAAACCTAGACGATATGCTAAGCGGACACAGTTTAGGGTGAGGGAGAATGGGGAAAAAAGACCACTAGGTGTCCATGGCTCTGTTGCTTTTACTGAAGCTGACAACCAACCTAATGCTACCACTAGAGTTACATCTATTTTGGCAAGAAGTTGGTCTGGGAAGGCTTTAATATCAAACAAATTGTCCAAGGAGATGTCTGAACGCGACGCCATAAGATTGAGTGCAGATCCTTCTCTTCCCAGTGATTTAACAGGAGGGAATTTGATGAGATCTTCTAAGGAGCTGTCTGGAAAGGGTCAGATGCATTATCAAGTACACTCACTTGAGCGGCAAACTAGAAGGAACAATCATGAAGACGATATTGGTGCTACTATGCAAAGTGGTGTGGTGCATGTATTTGAACAACCAGGGATTGGAGTTCCTAGTAATGAAGATGACTTCATTGAGGTGAGGCCGAAGAGGCAAATCCTCAATGATAAGCGGGAGAAGAGAGAAAAAGAATTCAGGGCTAATTCCCAGATCATAAAGGTCATCAACCTGTAGTCATTGCTTTATGAACATTCTTATATCCTTATATTTATGTTACTGATTTATGTTTTCCATTATTTTAGGTTCCTAGGAAGCCTCGTTCTTTGCAGAATGTTGCATTGTCATCAGGTTCGAAAAGAAACTCTTCCTCCAGGAGTAAAGAATTGAAAAACATCAACACTGATGATATTACTGAAGATGGACGAGGGTCGACCTCTGCCGAAATGTCTGCAGTCTTAAGAAAGCCCTTGGTAGCTCAATCACTCCCTCCGATTGGCACTTCTACAATAAAAATTGATTCTCAGGCAGATTCATCTTCCCAGAAAATCAAGTTCGTGCTTGAGCTGATTAATTTTTTGTTAACTTTGTGGATTGTGACATGAATTTTGATGATGTTAACTTTGTTTTATTTTATTATATCTGTTAGAACGGGATCGCATCCTATGACATCTAAGGATATTCAATCAGAATTTATGTTCGATCACAGTAACAAGGCCATCAATTGTGTTGAATCACTGCACTCTTGGAGAAATTCGGGGATCAATCACCAGGTGGGTTGGTACTGAAAAAGCTCACAAGGAGATTTTACTCGTTGGTGTCAATTGGGCGGTCTTGGAATATGTGGTGCATGTTGATGTGCTCGTTGTTCTTTATTTGCATGCCCTATTTGAAACTTGTTGTAAAGCTATACATATGCATGCTGGTCTTTTTTATTGTCTGTGTGGTGTTAAATTTGCATCTTGGAGATTTTATCAATTTTAGATCAGAATATTTTGGGCAAGATTAATTTGAAATTCTTGCTTTGGTTTAAGCTTAGAAATTCTTGCTTTGCTTTCCTTGTTCAGGTTATGCAACTCACACAATCACAGCTTGACGAGGCCATGAAGCCTGGAGAATTTGATCCACTTGCTTCAGATGGAGATTGTAACATTGTTGTAACTCAGCCAAGTGTGTCATCATCATCGGTCTTGCCCGAGGATAAATCCTTCTCTTCTGCAGCAAGCCCGATCAACTCCCTTCTTGCTGGGGAGAAAATTCAGTTTGGTGAGCATTAGCCTTGAATGGCCCTGGTTTTTCCCCCTAGAAGAGATTACTTTCAATTCGCTTGATTCTTTCTCATCAACTTGTAATGCTCAGGTGCAGTTACATCTCCAACAGTACTTCCGTTGAGCAGGCATTCTGCCTCCCAGGGAATTGGTCGTCCTGGTCCATTACCTGATGTGCAGATGACTCAGAAGCTTTCAGCAGCTGATGACGATTGTTCCATTTTCTTTGACAAAGAGAAGAGCTTGAGTGATCCCTGTCCTGAGCTCGAAGATTGTGAGGCGGAAGCGGAGGCAGCTGCTTCAGCTGTTGCCGTTGCTGCTATTAGCAGTGATGAGATCATCGGGAATGGTCTGAGAGGTGGCACAATTGCTGTTTCTGATACCAAGACGATCAGAGCTGATGAAATTAGCAGAACCTCAACTGGTAAAATAAGTTTTTGTAATCATTGTTTAACAAGGATTACATTTAAAAATTGGTTTTCATG
This sequence comes from Melastoma dodecandrum, assembly GCA_029817715.1. NCBI lineage: Eukaryota > Viridiplantae > Streptophyta > Magnoliopsida > Myrtales > Melastomataceae > Melastoma > Melastoma dodecandrum. Next base: position 1,685,538 of record JARUPY010000271.1, read on the forward strand.
GTATCCTTTGGCAGATGTGGCTCATGATCAGAGATCAGCTGCTCAGTTGACGGCAGAAGAGCCGTTGAGTGTTTCTCTTCCCGCGGATCTCTCTATTGACACTCCTATCTCTTTGTGGCAACCTTTGGCTGGTCAAACTACATCCAGCCAGGTGCCATCGCATTTCCCAGGGGGGCCACCTTCTAATTATCCCTTCTACGAGATGAACCCTATATTAGGGAGTCCAATCCTCGCCTTCAGGCCAAGTGAGGATTTGGTAGCTTTCCAACCACCGAATAGTGCTCCCAGTTCAGGGCCGCGTGGTAGCTTGCAGCCAGCCCATTCTGGTCTAGATTCATTTTATGGCCCCCCAGCTGGATTTACTGGCCCGTTCATTAATCCCAGTGGAATTCATCAGGGTCCTCCACATATGGTTGTCTACAACCATTTCGCCCCAGTTGGGCAGTTTGGACAAGTTGGCTTAAGTTTCATGGGCACTACATTTATGCCTTCTGGTCGACAACCAGATAGGAAGCATAATCCTGTCCCTGCCTCTTCTCCCATGGTGATTGATGGAGATATGAATGTGGCCTCTACTCAACGCAACGCTGCCGATATACCTCTGGCCCGTCCTCTAGCATCTGGATCCCCTTTACTGCCTATAGGTCCTGCTGCTATGTTTGATGTTCCTCCTTTCCAGGTAATCATCTAAGCCTATAAGGTGTTACGTTTTATAGTCATTGTACCTAATGTATGAGACTGTTGACTGCATTCTTATGGAAGCTGTGATAGATGCTTTATTAGGAACTTATTGTTGGTTGAAATATGTTTCAGTCTTCTGTGGAGATGTCTGTTCGTACTCGGTGGCCTCATATTCCACCTACCCAACTGCAGGGTGCTTCATTGGGTATGCCTATCCCACCACAAGCTGGAGTTCCTCAATTCAATAGTGGGCATTCAATTGACCAATCTGTGAATGGTAGCCGATTTACTGAGACTCCAATATCCACCCCAAACGCCAGTCGGAACTTTTTGTCTGCAGTGGACACAACTGCCCGCCGATTGCCTGATGAGTTGGCATTGCGAGAACCCTCAAGCACCAGTTCATCTGTTTCCATTCAGAACATGGCTGCCCAGAGTTCATCTGCAATCAGTACTTCCAGCGCTGGCAACGGCGACTTTCAAAACAGTGATAATAACGTCTCCAGCACTGATGCAGCTGATTTTAAGATCCATCCCTTCCCGCATAATAAGGGTGTCTTTTCACAGAATAGCATTAGTTCCTCTGGATATAACAATCAGAGAGGTGGTATTTCTCAGAAAGGGGGCGAGTGGACCCATAGGAGAGGCGGATTCCAAGGGAGGAATCAACATCTCGGTCCTGAAAAGGGCTTCTCCTCTTCAAAGGTGAAACGGATTTATGTGGCTAAGCAGACCCTAGTTGCAAAATCAGCAGCATCATTAATATCGTTCACTTAAGCCTTTGATTGCTGAGAGACGAAATGATATCCTGGTCCTCTGAGACTATCCTTATAAGGATAGATAGTATACCGTGATGTGAATTAGGGATCTCTACGTTTTCTGTTGTGAATGTAGTCACAGGTATTATGATGGAATTACTTTATATCTGGAGTGGAGTTGCAGATCCTGCAGGCGTAATTCCAGATTCTTGTTGATTCTTGGTCTTACAAGAGTGCTTGGAGTTTGGTCAGGACGAAGATTCAGCAAGGAAACGACATAATTGCTGCTGGTTGGTTTGGGAGAGTCATTATTAGCTACTTCTTGTGCTGACTATACCCTTTTCTGGATATGGAAAAAAAATTTTGAACACAAGGGAATATGATTCCCTATTTCTGTACCTCCTTAGTTATCTGTACTGTTGTAAGATACTCCCTAAATAATGCATGTAGTGTTTGTGCCGCCTTGACGTCTTGTCTATCTGTTCATGGTGATCATAAATTCTCACAGAGAAAGCTGTAGGGTGTTTTTCTCAAGTTCGTCCTGTCCAATTCAGACCTCACTCTACCTACATCAATCCATCTTCCGAAAGCTGCTTAAGTATTATGGAGCATCACAGGGAGTAATTCTGACTTGTCCATGTAGGTTTCATGCAACATTTTACCAACTTCTTCGGCGAGTTGGGCATTACTCTGAGCATAACAGGCGCCCACCAATGATTTCAAGGAGGAAGGTGAAACTGCAAGAGGTGAGTCTTTGACCATGGATGACGCATCCGAAAGACCCCCGGCTCTTCCGAAAAGGTCCACCGAGCCACCGAGCAATCCAAGTGTTCCTCCTTCGGAGCTATTCCTTTTCCTAATCGTGAAACGAAAAACATTACTTGCATCATCTATGGGCTAAACAAATTCCAAGCACTCTTGAGCAATGCAATAGGCAAAAGTTTTATCTGAGGAAGATCGGAGTCTTTTCTCAGTAGGCTTGATCTCTACGGAGTCCGATTATACTGTTCTACTCAAATCAGATCGTCGACGCCGGTGACCAATACAGGCAGCTTATGATCAAAATAGTGGACACCTCGACATGGTTTCCTTATTGTAGGCATTGCAAGTGTATGTCTTAATGAACTTAGAATAACAAGAACTAACTCCTGGACCACTACACTTCTCGAGCTCATACGCCAAAAACCTTTCGTAATATGCCAACCACTCTTTCTGCTATCTCAGGGCCGAACAACCTTGGGAAGTTAGATGCCAGATCGATCTCTATGGTCTTTCTCCTGGTTATTGCATCCCTCTTCTCTAGAGCGGCCCTCTCCGTTTCACTCAGCACCCTCTCCCCAGACACGCACTGTTCCAACCATAACCCCAGCACTCCTTTCGTGACAGGAGACACGTGGTCCCGTACTATTTCCTCCATACGTTCAATCAGTCCTGGTTCGGTTTCTATCCTAAGCATTATAGCAGTTGGAGAGACTACGCATCGAATGTATAATGCCGATGAGAAATATGGCCTGGCCTCGGGGACCTTCTCGAGTGCCTGCCTCCACGAGTCCAACTCGGTATCCTCATAGAATGTGGATAGGTACTCGGGTTGAGTGACGAGTTCTACCCGAGGAGGCAGATCGAGGATGAGGACTAGGGAAGTCGGCGAACTCTGGATTAGCTCAAGCAGGAAGTTCGGAGCATCGGTCGAACTACTGAGGTAACCCGAGAGGCTGGTTATGTTGAGGGCGGCTCCATTCGGCAATTGACAGTGCAACCAGCTACCCAATATGAAATCAACCTGGTAACATCAACCACAACAGATTTCGTGGGACGTGCCATGGGATCCGATCTGCCGATAATTGGGCGAACAACAACAATTAGCACAGTTTATCCTATATACCTTGGAGGAGTCCTTGCCGCACCTTATGTGCAGCGAACCGCTGGCGGCGCCGGAGTCGTTCCTGTAAGACCGGACATCTGGAGGGAGAGTGCAGGCTTGAAGCTGATCCCCGAGGCGTTGCTCCAGCTCTGAGACGAGGTCGGACATCAGGGACCGGACGGGGGGCGACGCATGGGGGAAGCTCGTGAACTCGGATTGAGCTTCCATGGGAGTGTGGGCTGATCTGGGTTTCAGGGAAGGCCGCCTTCGCGATGTGGGGGGAGAAGAGGGAGCGGAGAGCCTGGGCAGAAACTTGGGGCGGAGGAGGGACGAGCTCGGTGAAAGCAGGACGACCGCCATGTTTGAAAGTTAAAAAGAGGTTGTAAGGAAGCGAAAGGTTCGTGGGTATTTTCTTTGCCTTTGTCGCTATCTGCCAATTGTCTTTTTCTTTCAATGACAATTAATTCATGACTTCGGACTGGCTTTGTCAGTTTTTTCGTTTTTGGTTGTGCAACTAAGTCCACTTTCTTTCGTTGGCAACTATGTTGTTATAATGAAGGAGAAATTGCCTGATCTGATCTGACTTCTGGGTATTTGGTATTCTCCTGCCTTTGGAGTGAATATAAGTGCTCTTTTGGTACAGATTTTCTCGTGCTGCACTCTGCTTGTCCAAAGCATGACAATCGGTTTGTTCAGAGCTGGGAAGAATGACTAGCATGAAATGTCTGTTCAGCAGGAGACTCGTTATTCTGGACAATTGATAGAACTATGGATGATCGGTGGGACTTTGACGAGTAGTTGCAGACTGTGTTTATCTAGGATTCCTTCCTCTTCACTTTGATGCAATGATTCTGCCTGTTAAACGCGGTTTCAGTTCCCCACTTTTTCCTGGTGGTGGCCTGCGGTGCTAGTAAATGATGTCTGGTCCCCTCTATCTCATTGCCTTCTTTCTGCAGGAGAAGAAGCCATACACATCTCAGTGAATGCTCCATGCGACAACATCACCTCTAAGGCATCAGAATCAGGCAACGAGTTCAAGGATGGGAGGAAATCGTTGAACTGGGGTGACCTGCTTCTGGGTTTTCGCTGGTTTCCAGTGCAATAAAAAAATGATAACCGGGGAAGCAAAAACCATGATTAAGGATGGTGGTATGATGCATCATCATCATCCATCCAAGTCGCCAACACCTCAAACCCTCCGAGAATTCAAAAGAAATGAATCACAGGCACAATTGCATTTTCACATTGAAGTCCAGATGCCCACCAGACCAACTTGTTATGGCAGATTGAATCAATTCCCAAGCAGCTAGCTGTCTCCAACCATCAGCAGAAAACCCATAACAATGTAAAAGGACTGCAGAAGTCATTCACTCCCATTTGGACTTTCATTCAATTTCATTTTGAATTCAATCCATCCATCCTTCTCCACTACTTGTACAACAATAGTTTCCTTGCCAAACCCAATTAAAGGATTGTCAGATCAGTAGTCATTGATCCCATCCATATGATCTGATGATGATGCACATTTTTCTTCTTCTTTTTTTTTTGCTTTTCAATGAGATTTTGATTAAACAAACACCCTAAATGATTAATAAACAATGATCAGCGGATGAGATTTTTTCCAAATTTATGGTCACGAACATGGCGATTGTCGCACGGAACAAGCCACCACCTGTGCCCACTGCCGCAACCTTGTCTTCATCACCTGCGGACTATCACCTGCAATGCAACCCAGTTGAGAAATCCATCAATCTCGCGCCAAAAAAAGGGGATGATTCGGGTTGGGATCCGCAATGAAAGGGAAGGATAGCTAATTACTTGGGCCGAACAGGGTGCTGGGGCTGTCAACAGGGGAGGAGGACGCGTCGCAGTCGGTCGATCCAGCCGATGGCGAGCGCGCAAGCTTCGAGACGCTGTTGTGGTACTGCTTGGTGACCGCATAGTAGAACCCTAAGGCGGGGAGGGTATCCGACAATCGCCTCTCGGCTGCCTCAGGGGAATCGAACCCGAACCCCAGCTCGATGCAAGCCTTGAGCTCGTCGACGTCCTCGTCGGTCACACTCTTGCTCCTCCTGTTACGACAATTCCCCTTGCGCCTCAACCAGGCCTCCTCGCGGAACGTGTCGGGGGACCACGACCTCTGCTTGTAGAGAGACGAGTTCCCATGGAGCTGGATCGCCCCGGGGTTCGGCGGCCTTTGCGGGGGGAGGTAAGGGAATTCCAAATCATCCGCATCCTCGTCGTCGTCCCGACGCAACGCGCTCAGATCCTGGCGAGGCAGGGACGGGTCCTTCCTGTTCTTCCGGAGGCGAGTCGGTGGAGGCGGCGGCGGTTGGGGAATGGAACGAGGCATGGCGGCGAAAGGAGGTGATGTTGGGAGGAATTTTCGGACGATGGGGGGCGGGGAGGGAAAGACGATGATGTTGTTGTCGGAAAGGCAGAGAGATCTTTACAAATAAGTTTTTTATTTTTTTTATTTTGAAGTTTCAATTTTTGATCGTCGGGTGTGTTTGTTCGTGTTGATATTGGGAATAACTTTTAATTAAAATTACAAACCAAGTAAAGTAATACAATACAGCCTAGCTAATTAACTAAATATTTATTTACGTTAAAATAAATAAAAGGAATTCACTCTTTTAATTTTGGCAAAATATACGTTTATGGCATCAACTTTAAGCCAACTTTTTGTTTTGTCATCAACTTAGTTTGTTATATAATTTTGTCACCAACTTTTGTTTTTATTTTGATTTTGACCAATCATGAATTTTTTCTAGCGAAAGCCAAACAAGGCCTTAATATAGTCTAACATGTGTCCTATAATAGTGGAGTTTCGACATCTAATTTATTCGTCTCGTAATCCACTTTATCCGTAATAGTCGCCCCCTAATAGAACATCTGACATTCATCGATTTTTCATATTTTTTGACAACATCAGCAACTATCGTTAACTTCGTCTTCCAATTCACTTGATTTGTTCATCAAAATTTTATAATAAAAAAACAAATGAAAGGTCTCAGTATTATTTTATATTTTTAAATTTTTTTTTTCTTTTTAGTCGATAAATGAAAATTTTCTATTAAGGTCTTGTTTGGCTTTCGCTAGAAGAAATTCATGATTGGCCAAAATCGAAATAAAAACAAAAGTTGGTGACAAAATTATGTAACAAACTAAGTTAATGACAAAACAGAAGGTTAGCTCAAATTTGGGGCTATAAATTGATATTTTGCGTTTAATTTTTAATCTATTAATAACAGGCAACACAACTTTAGAGGAAAAGAGTAAACCAATAAATGAAGGGGCAGAGGAAAAAGTATAGTAGAAGCAGCAGCTTTGCTTAAAAAATGAATACCCTTTTTTAACCCAATCCAATCCCAAATATCTTAATCTAATAACCAACGGATGATTTGTTGCAATCAACAACAGCAGTTGAACAAACTCCTGGGTCAGCAACTCTCGTACGGTAATTAATTAAGAAACAAAGAATCAACCCCCCCCCCCCACCCCTTTTGATTTGTGTCTAAGAACACAATGATAAAACATCTTTTTTTTTGGGGGGTGGGGGTTGATTATTGAATACGTGATTTGACGGACGTGATCATGAATCCCCCACGCTATTTTCCATCTTATTTTATTGCTTTCTACATAATGAAGTTCGTTGACTTTTTGTTTTATAAAAATCATAATCGTGGGGTTATTAAGGAGGAGTGTCGTGAGAAATGTGTTTCATGTTTCATGTTGTTGGAGAGGAGATGGGGGATGATATGAATCATGGCTGTAGTTGGAATTTCAACTACCACCTAACTAAACTAAACCCCATGTTCTATCTTTTTAATGGGCCTGGACCGGCCCAATGGCCCATTCAGACTGTTAAGGACTGGCTTTCCTGCTCTCATCTGCTCCACAACCCACCCCTCTTTTCGAATTTCGTATTGCGCGCCCTTCGCTTCGCTCCCTCTACGCCGCTCCGGTTCGGTCTCTCGCCGGCCATCCTCTCCGACTCCCCCGCCGCCGCCGAGTACTTTATCCACAACGCGCAACGCCATCCTCTCTCATTTCGGCTGCGTAGAGTTTCGGGTCCCCCCCCCATCCCCCGGAACCCTTTTTTTCTTTCGCCATTATCGATTTGATTAGTTCCGGGATCACAGGGATCTATCCATCGCACTGAATAGACTTACTTAGGTGTAGGATTGGGCGGTTTTAACGTTGATTCCCTGGTGTACTGATATTGTTGCAGTAGGGAGGGAGGCTGCTTGTAGCGATCGAGCCTTTGCCGTGGGATCTCTTTTGAGGAGTTGTTAGGGAGGAGGCTAGCAGGTCATATTTTTTGTTTTCGTGCTCTTGAAAGTGAAGACTGTAATCTTTTGTCTCATGCTTTTCAAAAATTTAGGCTGTCTCTGGAGGCACCTGCTATTAGCAAATGGCCACAAACATAGGTATGATGGACTCGGCATATTTTGTGGGAAGATCAGAGATCCTTTCCTGGATCAACTCCATTCTCCACCTCAACCTCTCCAAAGTTGAAGAGGTATTTTCTTTTTCTGGAATAAGATTGTATAATGTGATTTATTGATATCGTAAGCGTTGAAGTTTTGGACCTGATATCTTGAGTGTTTTCTATCAGGCATGTTCAGGTGCGGTTCATTGTCAGCTCATGGATGCAATACATCCCAGGCTGGTACCGATGCACAAGGTCAATTTCGACGCGAAGAGCGAGTATGAGATGATTCAGAACTATAAGGTTCTTCAGGATGTTTTCAATAAGCTGAAGATCACAAAGGTTAATTCTAGTTTGTTTCCAATTGGCTTTTGAGTTTTTCAAGAGGAATGTCCAGTGATTACTTTCATTCCATGAGAATGTTGCAAGGTCTTTTGATTTTCATGTTAGTCCAATGAGTGGCGTCACTGGAAAGTTGGGCTGGTTTGATGATATAGTGATAAGTGCAACCTTATTCATGTCATATGGATTTTTTAAAATAAGTGTGATGTGGAAATTTTTGGCTGTGGAAGAGGGGAAATTCATGTGAAACTTGGATTTAGACTGTAAGATTTCCTGACTTGTTACGATTCAGAAAATTTTTACTCTTTCCTAGGAGGTGAAGCTTACTGGACTTGGTGTTTGTTGGCTTATTTAGCATATAGAAGTGAGCAAGCTTGTTAAAGGAAGGCCATTGGATAACTTGGAATTCATGCAGTGGATGAAGCGTTACTGTGATTCTGTCAATGGAGGCATTCCTCATGGGTAAGTGTTTCTTCTCTGTTTTTTCACACCAGATTAATGTGATCTGTCCCTCTTTAAAACACTGAACAGTATTACGTTCAATATCTGTTGCAAAGTCGAATCAGATAGCTGTTCAGAATACATGTCTAGCTCTCAAAAGTTGAGTGCACTTCCTTTGTTGGAATTTGGTTAGAAATGTCAAACTTTTGTGGTCAGCAGTTACCAGAATTTAGTTTTGAACATAAGTTATTATGTTCAGAAATATCTTGGTTTTTAACAATCTCTGGGAAGTCTACTGTTTTAAATTTAACATTCTAAAGGATTATACAGTTTAAGCCATTGCCTAAAAATTCTCCAAACTTTGTTGCTGCTTAACTCTCAAGTCTTCTACTAACGCAGCATCCTGTTTCTGCATGGACATAATGAACGGGATGATGCAGCTTGAAGAAATTATGTTTTTTATATGATTGGCATTTGGTATTGATTGGGTTTTTGGAGGAAATTATTGATGTCAGGAGCGTGCTTATAACTGTCTTCACGTTAAATGTCTCATTTGTCTGATACTTTCACAGCTATAATCCTTTGGAAAGGAGAGAATCTTGCAAAGGGGGAAAAGATGCAAGCAAAAAATCCTCACAGATACAGACTTCCGTGAAGGGTGCTCAGAGAGTGCAATCGAATCAAAGTGCTCGAAGGCAGACTGAGCCTTCTGAAAAAATGCCCGCGCATTCATCTGGGGCTTGTAGACCTTCTTCTAATGCAAATAAAAGCCCAGCTTATGATGAGGAGGTCTGTTACTCTTGCTAGTGTCGAGATAGTTTGGATATGTATCAGGGGTTGCTAATTTCTGTCATGCCACAGATCACAGAGCTGAAGCTGTTGGTTGACAGCCTCGAGAAAGAGAGGGATTTCTACTTTGTAAAGCTCAGGGACATTGAGATATTTTGCCAGTCTCCTGGAGTTGAAGATCTTACTGTACTTTTCTCTCTCGGCTTTTAGCTGTGCGTCTTTTTTCTCATCTTGACACGATGAATCTTATTCGTCATGGTTATTCACTCACTGGCAGGTCATCAAGGCGATCCAGAAGATTCTCTATGCAGCAGATGATGATGCATCGGTGGTGGCCGAAGCTCAAGAGATGGTTTCTCTACACCAGAAGGATGCAGACCTGCTAAGTCCAATCGTTGAGGTGTCAGAAGAGAGACCAAGCCCCGAGTCTCATAAGAGGAAGAGCGTGACAAATCTGGAACTGGACGCTCTAGCCAATACAACATCCTCTCCTAGGCAAAGGGTGTCCGACGCCTCCGATGTCCGCTGCAGCGTGTCATCCCTGGCATCCTCTTGATTTGATTCCAGGTGCTGTACTTGAAGATCAAGGAATTTCTGCTTTGTCGTAACTCGGTCTAGAAAAGTATAGGATCCTCAAATGCAGGAAATGAACAGCAGGAGATTTATGTTCGGGGTCTTTTTGCAATCTCAGGCTGTGGGAGTAGTCATTTTTAGTGACTAGATTGATTAATGATGCTGTCTCTATATCGCGAGACCTCTCCGAGCCTTTCACAACATTTTAGTTCTCTTCAATTATATCCAACGTTGATGATTTGACGACTTCATTTTCGGTTAGGCAATGATCAAACATACAAGGCAGGGATGATCGTGCTGAATTGCTAAGTTTTGATAACATGGATTACCAGAAAGATGATCTCTGTTGAATAAACAATCCTCAGGGAACGACTATAGCAAGTTCCAAAAAACTAAGGAATGAAAATCGAGAAAAATACAAAAATGTATCCCCTAATCTAATCGCTAGGCTATCACCAAGTTATATCTCCTAACTCCTGGCACTGACACTCAAGAAAATTGCTGACATCGAAGCTAGGAATCCGACTGCATTATCGTCCTCGTGCAACCTTCACAATAAAGCAGCATCTTCCTTGGACCTTTGTCTATTAGTACACTTACTTCCATCAGAAATTGAGTTACCACCACAAAATAATTACCAACTTCCGCTTTCTTTTTCTTTTTCTTTTTTCGTTTTGGAATAGCACCGGCTATTTATAAATTTAATTCCAGAATTTCCTGTATCATCAAACATAATAATGTTTGAATTTTGTTTAACGACACAATTTTTCAAGCAGGCAAAATTTCTGAAAAGCCAATCATTTATCCATCCTTTTATATCAACTAAAACGATTGTCATTGTGAGTAGAATGAGATGGACCACGGCCCCCGAGCAGTCCTGACCGTGCCTTCTTCTTGACAGGTGTTGTCTGCTATTGGGTTACCACAGGTTGTTTGGAAACGGTAGGAGTGTTGACGTTGTAGTTTGTGTGGTGGTTCTGGACCAACACGCGACGCCCTGTTCCTTGTTTGGAATGATTTGGACTGGAATGTATGCTCAGAGAAGTGTTCTTGGTGTTGAGGTGAGTGTGTCTGATGGCCATTGCAGCTTGAGCATTTGATGGTTGTCGGTAATTGTGGTTATCCCGTGGGCTTTGTATGTTTTCATCTCATATTGTGACACGGTCTCCGGTTTCATTTGGTATGGGGTTTGGCTTCTTTACCATCATTTCCTGATGATGATGCCTTCCTTTTCCCTCCAAAGCTCTTAAGCCATTCGTGACAGAGAGAGAGAGAGAGAGAGCTGTGACCAGCTCCAAAGTTTTTTTTAAAAAAAAGGCAAAGCAAGTGGAACAAAATCCTCCTCTTCCTTCTCCTCTAACCTCCACTTTTTGTTGTATCCGTGGACAACACGGGATCCTTTTTCTCTACCCCTTCTATTCCATCATGCTTTTCCTTAGTCACACGCACACTCAACATCATCGTCTCATGCCCCCACCCACTTCTTTTTGTTTCATCGCGAAAGAAGAGCTTTTCCTAGGATTACAAGGAGCGCACGGATTGCTTGGCCTTTTTTTTCCTTTTCACCCCGACCTCCTGTACCGCCAATATCTTAATTATATTGAAAATTTCCCCCTCGTTAGATCACACATGGGCCACAATCGACCTTTATAAAAAAAAAAATGAAAAATAATCCTTCAGCTCTCTTGGTAACGTGGGTGGTGGGACACACAACGTGGAAGAAGATCTTTTCGTGATTGATTTATCTTTTATTTTGGGGGGGGTGGGGGGGAGCCTCAAAGTTTTTGAATGGTCTCAAATCTCAACCGTCCACATTTTTTTTTTAAAAAAAAGAAGTATAGTCGTTTTTACATTACCATCGATGTTACTAATTCCATATACATAACGTCTCACGACCAGGATAACATCCAACCATGAAATGTACTAAAAAAGACACTGTTTAGTAAAATTTTATTAAAAAATTTGGAAATTTACTAAATTGCAAGTAAGTTTAGCCTACCGTTTTGGTTGAAGTTCACCGGAGACATAAGTGACTCATCAGGAGACATATGTCGAATTTGTGGTAGACAAGGAAACAATTATGACTCCAAATACAAATTCCACCCATCTCTGCATGTATTTTCACTTGGAAATAATATCGCATGACAAGTCTGAATCTTTTTTCTAAAAATATTGGTCATCTATTTGGTGGGAGTGGGAGGGGGGGGGGGGGGGGGGGTCACATTTCGTTATTACGACGACATGGGAGCCGTTTGACGAGGAGGGGGAGGGGAGAAACCGACCATCATCGACTCTCTGACGAACTGCCATGAGGAAAAATATTTAGCAAAAAGGAATCCCCAAGTTCATGTCCTCCTCTCCTGTGGCTGTAAACAACCTCGGGTCACGTGCCATGTCCTACAAGTAGAACCCACTTGTCCAAAACTTAGACGTTAACTGTGTCCTTTGTTTATTAAGTTGATTACATTATGAGTGTCAATTCCATGCATCTAACCCACCTGATCACTTGGCACGAGCGGGTGGTACTTTTAAAATGATTATTTTAGTGATGTAATATAATAAACAAATAGAATTAAATTAACTGTGTACAACTGTCTCGAACTGTGTTCAGTTTTTCACGTTGGACCTGGGGAGAACAACCTGGGAGACACACTTCTCCAAGATAATATTACTCCGAAACTCAGACGCGAGATTAGCTGGAATATGGGTGTTTGAATCATTCCACCTAAAAGTAAACGGACGGACGTCGGACTATTGTTTCGTGTTAATCGGTAAAAATGAGTATTTTCATAATTCAAAAGGATTCTCTCTTTCTTTTTTCAAAGTATTTTAAAAAATCGAACTCAAATTTCTAATTTTAAAAATTATTACTAGCTTCGTATTTATTTGTTCTCCCCATGTCGTCGCCCACAGCTCCCAAGTCCCAATGTTTAGTACAATTTTATTCATATATAAATCATGAAGCAATGCAATCATTTTTAATTTCACTAGAGCCGTTGCTTAAAAGGAATCAACCTCCCCACCCACTTGTTGTTGATATTTATTTTACAAGTATGTAAGAAAGAAGAAATCCGACATACTTTAAAAACACAACTTAAAACCCACTCGATTTTTTAGCCTTTTGCTTTAATTAACACTAATAACAATGAGGTAGGGCTTTAACCTCATGATGTTTGCTACACTAACACCTTTTAAGAGTTTCAATAAATGAATATTTATTAATATAATCTAATATAAATACGTTGCATGCCTTTTTCCGCTTCCATTCATGCGATCGCCGGTTTAGAAGCCATAGAGCCGAGCTTGCTTATAAAGGAAGTTCAGAAAAAAAAAAAAAAAGAAAGTGAAAACGTTCTCACTTTCACTTCTCGGCCAAACAACCACTCAACTCCACTCCCCTCCCTCCCTCTCAACCTCGTACACTGTCCGTGCTCCCCTACCAACGATGGTCGACGTCGACCGCCGCAACACCCCCACCGGCCTAACCCCTTCCCACCTCGCCGGCCTCCGCCGCCTCTCTGCTCGCGCCTCTTCCACTCCTACCCCTGCCGCCCCGGCAGCCCCCCTCCTCCCCGACACCGTCCTCTCCCACCTTCGCTGTCTCGGCGTCCCCGTCCACCGGGGCCTCTCTGACTCTGAGTTTGCTGTTCTAGAGGCTGAGTTCGCCTTCACCTTTCCACCTGACCTCCGTTCCCTCCTCGCCTCCGGGATCCCATCCTCCCCAGGCTTCCCTGACTGGCGCCGCCCCTCGTCCATCCGTTCCGCGCTCCGGCTCCCTGTCTCCGCCGTCGTCCTCCTCGTCTCCCGACACCCCTCGCTCTGGCCACGATCATGGGGGCCACGACCCTCAGACCCTGATCGCGCCATCCAGACTGCCCGATCCGCTCTCATGAAGTCCCCTCCTCTCATCCCGATCTTTGACCGCTGCTACATTCCATCCGTCCCTGCCCTCTCGGGCAATCCTGTGTTCTACGTTGACGAGGATCGCGTCTCCTGCTGCTCCTCTGACCTTGCGGAGTTTTTCCACCATGTCGGTAGACTCGGCATACACAGCTCGGGATCAGACCCCGACCTCACCCTGCAGAGACAGGCGTCCGCCGGCGGGAAGAGAGCGGGAGGTCCCGGCCACATCCGTCGGAGCACGGATGGGGGAGGCGCACGGGCACCGAGATGGGTTGAGTTCTGGACAGACATCGCGGGGTCGGTCGATCGGATGCAGAGGAACTCCTCCTCGTCCTCATCATTGTCCTCGATGTCGACGTCGTCGATGTCCTCATCATCCCCGGACAGGTACTCGGAGGCACAGAGGAGGCGGGGGACCCCAAAGTGGGTGGAGGAGTACATGTCAGGGATAGGCACGGTGCTACGCGAAGGGGGGTGGAGCGACGCCGAGGTTTCAGAGATGGTGGAGGTGTCAGCTGCGGGTTTGCTAGAGACGGGGGAGATGGGACTGCCGGACAACGAGGCGGTGATGGATGCGCTGCTGCTGAAGGCGGACAGGTTCTCGGATTCACTGAGGAAGGCCGGGTGGAGCTCCGATGACGTGTCGGAGGCCTTCTGTCCGGATCTCTTCCGGGTACCGGGTAAGGACAGGAGACCGGCTAGGGAGCTCCCCCCGGAGGTCGTCGAGAGGATCGCGAGACTGGCCGAGACGGTTTGCCGGTCGTAGCCCCCCGTCTTTGGTGTTTGTTGACCTCTGGGGCCAAAAAATTTGACACTTTTTCTTCTCATTCACGTCTGTGTTTTTGTCTTTAAAGTTGTTAATTTTAGACGGTAAAGATGGGAATGTAACTATTGATAGTATCCAAAGATATTGTTGGTTTTGTGGGGGTGGGGCGGGGGGATGGGATTGGAAATCATAGTAATATTTGTGGAAATAATATTTGGAAAAGGGTGGGGCATTTGTCATTTGGACCATCCAAGGAAATGAAATAGAATAGAATCTGGGAAAACTGTTACGGACTTACTCCGATTGAGGAGGAACCAAATGCCGTAGGGACCCAGATAGAGAACATGTCGCCTCATCTAACCCATATTTAGTATACTTGCGGGGACAGGATCAATTGAATTTCGAGATGTTGTGACTAAAAAAACAAAGGCATCCAATTTCTGGGAAACATCAGGGGCGGATTGGATTCTTTTTGTCTTATCATAAGGGTATTTGCTTTTGCTATACTTGCAAGAATCGAATATAATCTTTGTTGTTGGGGGTTTGCTTTTCTTGAGATCAGGGCGATGGGGATGGAGAAGGAAAAAAAGGAAGGGAAGAAACGGGCGTTTAGAAAAGCTGAGAGGTGTGTGTGTGGGGGGGGATTCCAAGGAGACGAAGACAATGCCCTTTTCTTTTCTGTAAGATTTTGTAGACGTGTGTTGGGGGAGACCCAACTACGAGGCGGTCAGGCACGCTCCATCGCCCCTTTCTTCCTTTTCCAAGATTGCAACTTCATCTCGATTGAAGCACCCCACCCGCGCTTCCGATGAGTCCCGGATCTCTGTCAGGCTTCAATGACTAGACAACTATTCATCAAACGAATGTAAAAAGTCAGGAGCTCCAAACTAAGGAGCATCAGTTGGTGCAGCGGCCGTGCTCCCTCTTGCAGCAACACCGACGATGATTCGGGTAGCGTCGCGTTGATGATGGTTAATGTGGTCCGCCAACGATACAGTTGATGGCTGAGGAAACGACCAAGTCTTTTCTGTTTTTTTTTTCCAAGTCTTCCAAACCAAACGGCATCGGCATCGGCATCCCCATCCCCATCCCAAATGCCTTTTTCTGTCTTCATATCTTGCGAATCAACCTGGACAGCAGTGGATCAAACTGTGGATGATAAGGTGAACACGACGCACCCCCACCCATCTTCTTTTTCGGTGGTGATGGGAGGGAGCTCTTCTTTACTGTCGTACACCCAATAATTCCAACACACAGCACACACACAAAAGAAAAGAAAGACCCAGCAGTGGATGGAGTAAACACAAATTATATCATATGGGTCCACATTTTTTGCAGGCAGAGATCTGATCTCCCCCACCCACCCGGTTACATTTATAGTTTTTCTTTTCCTTTTTCTTGTAGATCGAGATGGTCTCTGTTTTTCCCTTGTTGTGGTTGGGGGAATGCATGTGATTTCTTATTACTTGAGGGTGGCTTTCTTTGCAACTCCTTGTCTTAAAAATGTTGATACTTAATGGCGCAGAACCCTTTTGTAAATATGGTTAGCATTGAATCAGTTCATGATCGAGATTTATAATAAAGAGGGAGGGGGAGAGGGGATTCGCTTCATGGGTTGATGGGATGGGGGCTTTTATCCATTCAGTGGTCGTTTTCTGTCCCAGAGAAATAACATGCAAAAATTCCCATCTTCAGACTTCTGCCAATCGCTTTGCCATAGCCGTAGGCTGAGGCATATTCATAAAGAAAAGAAAAAAGAAGAAAGAAATGAAATTGGGGGGTCACCACATTTGGCCCCTCATGTCCTCCATCTGCAACACAATCTGAGGAAAAGGAAAAAGGGGGATGAACAAGTAATGTAGCGCTGCCTTCAAGATCGCTTGCATATAATTTGGTGTGAGGTGGGACAGGACAGTGGTAAGTAGTGATGGGTGGACCGCAGACATTCAATCAAATGAGTCTTGTATGTCTTCTCTCTCTCTCTCTCTCTCTCTGATTGGCTATCTGGGTTTGGATCAATGGGCTTTTTCCATTGATTTAAGGCTGTCATGGATTGGGTATTAGAACCAGAATGCGGTACAAAACCTTGGCATGCTATTTATTGTATTTTGATTACTTCCCTTTGGTGCAGCTCCCTAAATTGTCACTCTTTACAAAATCCTTCCGTGTCTTCCTCATGCTTGCCTGCAGAATTCCTCTCCTGTTGTCTTCCGTGTCTCCGGGTCCGATCAGAGGATCACTTTAACGCGAGCCTGCCCCATTGAGATGATACCCATAAGACTACGGAAGCACCCGCCTCAGCAGGATTGATGACTGCATTTTATATTATCTGTGTGTTCAACACTTACCCAGTTGTTCGAACTGAACTCAGATGATGTCCGACGGGCGGAACAGGGCTGCACGATACCTCCATCCCTCTTCTGTGATGTTAATAAGGATGATGGACAAGTCGATGTAGGGGGGGCCTACTCAGTGATACAAGTTCCGTGTTCACTTCGCAGATCCGTCATGAATAAAAGAGCCGTCCTTCTGGCTGATAAGAGCTATCCGGAGTATGCCTGTTTCCTTCAGTCCAAATAATCTAGTCCTCACCTATTTTCCGATGAATTCGAGGTGAGGCTAACCTCGGCGCATCAATGACATACAACGCCACGACTAAATTGACAACGAGTGGCCATGTCGTACCTTCGACGTATACCATCAGCTCTGACAAGGATGTTGCCTTTGAAGCGCTGGCCGTTCTCAAGAACCACGGCGACCTTCGTCAGGAAGTAAACATAACGATCAAAAGGCTTTGACATCAGTAAAGACAGATGCTGAACGAATTACCTTATCACCGTCATCCTCGAAATCGACCACATTGCTATCATTCAGGACCCGACTGCCCGAGCGAGAAATTGCTGCAGAGTCATCCGACCGATGACCCTTGTCGCGGGAAGCCCTCGTTCTGCTGTGGGAGTGAATCTATCGAACTTGATGTACCCGTGGTGCAACTGCATTTAACCACAACACTCTTCTTGACATCACAGAATCAAGCTCCACAGAGAACGTAGGAAACAAACAATCTCACCATGTACCTGACGCCCCATCTATGAGGCCGTTGATCCGGTCGCCTGTAAGACACCCGGCTCGCATCACCTCCTCGTCGACCTCCATGTCGATTGCTTCCAGTGCAGCCAGAGCATTACTCTGCATCCGAATCGGCCCCCTGTAGTGGCCGTCCCCTCGGATGGCGCTCAACCCTTCCTCCTTCCGCCGCCAAAGCAAACAACATACCTCCAATTCCGCCTCCGGCGACCAGTATCCTCAACTGAAAAGGAGCCAATCTAAGAACGAACACACGATTAAGCATTACCAATCACGTTGAAATTTTCCCAAAAAAAAAAAAAACGGAGAGCTTTTACCAATATCGGTGACAGTGGTCAGTGTGTACATTACATCATCACGAGCCAGACAGAGCCCCCCAAAAAAAGAAAAGAAAGAATCAGATGGGAGGGAGGCCCAGAAAATACAACAACAGGTTCATTTGTTCCACTGCATGTGACGTGAGGCTCAGACAAACAATTACAATATCAAAAGAAAGTCAGGAACAAGAAGCAAATAATATTTTGAATTTGGTCTAATATTCGGAAAAAGGACAACAATCTTAAATTATCTCCTCCCCTCCTCATCCCGATGGTCAAATAAAGACAGTCGTCATCTTTGGGTGCCTTCTGATGCAATGTGAACAGCTTAGCTGCCGGGAATGATCGACGAAACCCCACAGAGGGGACACCAATCAGTCAGACGAAACACCAATTAAAACAATGTCTGACACCTCCTCCAAAAGTCTTCCCCCATCCATAAATTCATAATATAACTATTATTTTTCTGCCTTTCAATCCCAATCCCCTCCTCCCTTTTCATTCCGATTTACTCAATTCTTTTTTAAGAGTGACGAATTCTTACTAAACCCAATTACGATTTATATAATCTGTGGATGAGTAATCCACATTTCTCTAATCGGGAAATGAATCCCTTTTTAATTGATTAATTTGATTTTTGGTTCCATTGACCAAACCGAAGATGATCGGAAGCCAATCATTTCAAACAAAAACCTCGGAAAAGATTTCCTCATTGGATTTCTGGCTTGCTTCTTGGTTCTTGGCTCTGAGCTCTTGGCTCCTTCTCATCCTCATCCTCCACACAATGCACAGGAAAGACAAGGGTTGGACTCCCGACAGGACGGTTCCGTTACCTCGCGTCGTCGGCGCTAAGAATATCAACACCCACAGCAGCAGCATTGTCCGAAACCCAGTCAACACCTCCCCTTTGTCCCCCTTGGCCAGCGGCAGAACCCTCCCTTCCAAATGGGACGACGCCGACCGCTGGATTTGCAGCCCCAGCCCCGTTTCCTCCCACCTCCACTACGACAAGGACGGCGGCGGCACCCCTCCTCCACCTAGACCCAAGTCCAAGAGCGGACCCCTTGGCCAGCCCTCCACTTCTTTGGATGCCTCCGCCGTTGCCCGGCACATCAACTCTTCCTCCTCCTCGGTTAATTACTGCTTCTCTCCTTCCAACGCTGGGGTGATGGCGGCCGACGAGGTCTTGTTGGGTCTCGTCAGGAGGAATGCTGGAGTCCTGGGTAACTAACTGACTGTTTCCTTGTTCGTTTGTCGTAGAATGTATGGATTTGTTTGTTCCCTGATTCAATCGTTATTTCATGTCGACCCGAGGAAATTGATTCACTATGAAGGTGCTGTTTTGTGCTGACTGTTGAAGCGTTTGTGAGAAATCGGGTTCCGAAACTTGTGGCGCCACAGAAGGATTTAGGAAGTTTCATCTCATTAGAATGTGGGTTTTTGTTTGAAGTTCTATCCTTGGTTTCATAGATGAGAGATTTGATGGCATTGGCCTTGAAGACTGCGGTGGAGTCGACGATCCTAATACCGTATCGAGGAGGGATATGGCGACCCAGATGAGCCCCAGGAGTAGCACCTGCTCCTCACCTAAAGCCAGGGCCTCCTTCTCTGTTTGCCATTCGCCACCTTCCCGGGGTGAGTTCCCTGCAAGGACAGAGGTGAGGGATGTGGGCGTAGACAAAAGAGCAACCATAATTAGCTGGTCGAAGCGGCACGCCTCCCGAATTTCTGGGAAGCCGTGGTGGACGGATCCTAGTGACCGATCGGATGGTTTTAGCCGAGAAGTAGTGGAAGCTTCGTCTTGGCAGTTTGGAGACAGGGGAAAGAACACTCCGTGGTACGACTGCAAGACAATGCAGCCTAATCGTACTTCTGGTCATATTTTTATTGTTTGTATGTATGTACGCGATGCAGGGTTCAAAGGGAAGAGGCGAGGATTACAGCTTGGGAGAACCTACAGAAGGCGAAAGCCGAGGCTGCCATCCGAAAGCTAGAGGTGTTTGCTTGCCTATACGCCCTTTAGCTTTCTCCTAATTAGTGTTTGTATTTTAGAATGAATCAGACAGAACATACTTTATTTGGAGTCCAGATGAAACTGGAGAAGAAGAGGTCATCTTCAATGGGAAGAATACTGGGAAAGCTGAAAGCGGCGGAGGCGAAGGCCCAGGAAATGAGGGGGTCTCTGTCACAGGACCACAACAATCCGAGGAGGACGAAGCCTATACGGAGATGGTTTCGCTGCGATGCCTTCTGATTGATACTCAGCCTCTTTTTTTGGGTTCACTTTTAAGTGTCTCCTGGGGAGATAATCTTCTCCGAGAGTTCAGAAAGTGTGGGACGATGGATCAGTCTCTATCTCGTGGCTTGTCTGTCTGTCTGTCCGAGCGGTTTTGTGATGAGCCCTCGTAGGTTACGTCCGAACTCCGATATCTGTTTGACGAGGAGGGAATCGGATTCGAATGCAATTAGAAACCGGAATATGATCAGGCCAACCGAAACTGTACTAATAATAAAACACGGAACAGGGGTAGCGCCTGTGGCCTAATGGATAAGGCGTCTGACTTCTACTCAGACGATTGTGGGTTCGAGTCCCACCAGGCGTGCACTGCCTGCCTCATTGCATTTACAAGGCCCAACTATGAAGCCCGCTTTATACGTATGTCCTTTCACTTCATTTTAGTTGGTGTGAGTAGAATGAAAGTCTGTCTCACGTCGATGGACAAGAATAGAATCGTCGCCGGTCAACGAGGAAAGTTTATCACGACAGCGGAGGAACAGTGGGACGTGAGTTCATGTGTGAGTGGTGGGTGGGATCTTATCTTTTCATGGTTCGTTGATGAGCGAATATGCTGTCTCTTGTTTCGGACATGAAACATTGGGGATTATCTCCCCACCCCCACCCACCTGATCACGTCCCCGGGTCGGCCGATACTAAAACACCGAGTCGACACCAACTCATGGGGGGCCAATCATAATCTAAAACATAAAATCTTCACACGACCATCCATCCATGTTTAAGGAAACCATCAACCCCTCCCGAGACAGATCACTAGGACACGTTGGAAGACCAACGAAAGGGCTAGGCTTTTGTGTGATCCGGATATTTTCTTGGCCGTCTCTTTCCCATTTCCCGTTTCTTCCTTCCGGGGTCTGCAGATTTTTTTGTTATTTCCTTAACTTTCTCATTTTTTTAGGGTCCGTTGGAGGATTTACGCCCCCCCTTGACTTGTATGGAAATGAAATATCTACTTCCCTTCAGTCCCTTCCAATTATTTGTTTCGAACCCCAGACGTGCAGTGGTTACGTGCTTTACTTGAAAGAGTTATTCAATCATGTTGTCCGGATGTAAAGATTGGGGGTTTTGAAAAGGCTATGAGAAATAAAATAAGGTACGATCCCCCCATAACTCTTATTGAATGCGAGGAGGGCCATCAGAGAGAGCAGACACGAACATGCTGGCATCGAACGGCGCACGTTTTCCCAGCAGAACTTTGCAAATGAAGTCGCCTTTTGTTTACGAGGCGATACTCATGCTTGTGTGTCACAAATTAAAGGACCTGATGCTCCTAAAAATCTGTAATCCTTTCCTTTTTTTTGGGTAACCCCCCAACACACACATAAATAGAGATAGAGATAGAGAGCAAGTTGGTAAAAATCTTTTCAGAAGCACAGCAGGTGGAGCCGAATATTCCACGAATAGGGTTGCCCCTAAAGATATACACCCAACTTGGACACATTTAAAACTCTCCCTCGGGAACTCATCAAATTTGGCCGCCAAACCCCCCCTTCCCACTGAATCTCTTATCTCTTCCTACAATCCTCTCCTGTTCATCAACTACTACCTAGCCTTACCCAATGCAATGATTTTACCACTAAAAAACACCCATGTTTTGAACACATCACATGTTCTTCGGGTTTCGTCGGCTCGGGCAACGGGGATCTAAAAAAAAAAAAAATCATTGTCTGAAATATCCGGCCCTGGTCTTGTTCTCATTCAACCTAAAATTGCGTAATCAGAAAATCGTGTAGGCAACGGTTGCTGTTTCTCTACGGTTGGGGTGTGAACTCAGCAATCGACCTCGCGGGACCCGATGGCCCCCCGTCCAAAAGTGGGGGCTGCTCGGTGGAGACGGACGGTCGACGGCTGCACGAGCATATTGACCGTGATTTGGTGCGCTAAATTTGACGAGTGGGACCTCCCTCCCCTTGTCTCTTTTCTGGGTCAACAATTTTGAATCTCCGCCGTCCGAACCCTCCTCCTGGTTTCTTTCATTACCCCATGTAAGAACGAGGAATGTTTAACAATTTACAATTCATAAGGTGCTGCGTTAACACGCCCATTCAGCCAAGATCGTGAATAAAGGTCATCCCTTGCTCACTGTATCGAGTAATTTACATTATCCCGATACGTGAGTAAGATATATTAGTATTAGGTCACGTGGAGTGTTTCGCAGCGGCGGATTGAGGAGGAGCAGACAAACCTCCGCTGTTTCGTGGGTTATTTCCCACGACTGACTCAAAAGACGACGTAGAAGAAAAAAAGTTAAACAAATTCTAAAGATAAAATAAAAGAAAACCCTCTCAAACCCGTGGTCCAAGAACCGACCACTGTTTCGGACAGCGGCCGCCTTTGCTTCTAAAAAAATATTAAAGCTGCCATCGTCCCAATACCAGGAGGAACGACTGACTGCTTCCACTCCATCCCCAAAACTTCGTAACGTTTTCTTTTCGTGAAATTGAGATTTTATTACTCCGGAAAAGTTTTTCACATGCGCGCCCATGTGACAAAGGCCATGATGGGGGCGTTTGTTCAAATCTAAGGACGAGGCCAAAATAAAAATAAAAAAAAAACGAAAAATATCGATGCTTGCATGAAAAATATTGTACGTGTTGTGTGAACCACATGGGAAACGGACAAAGTAAACCCTCAGCTTCTTTTCTATACAGCGATAGGCACCCCGCACAAGAAAACTTCAACATCTAAATACATATCTGATTTAAAATTCGGAAGATATTTAGATGTTGTTGAATTTCCACTGATTGTCGGAAGTAGTTCGCGTAGTTTTTTTATAGCGGATTAAATACATTTTTAACTATAGAAACCATCTTTGGGGAGGTGTTTGTGTCTGGTGGTAACGTGCGCTTCACTTGGGCTTGCCCCTAAAATGCATACAACAAGACGATCACGATCGGGACAATTATAGCTGGAAATAATAATAATAATAATAATAAACTAACGAAAGTGAAAATAAGATTTATGGAACAACTGATAGAAATCAGCCTGCTCTGCTCTGCTCTCATGCCACACTCCACTCCACTTCCCAATGAAAACTCCAAGACAGAGTCGATTATTGACTTCACGAGAAAGATTTAATGGGATGATGTGAAAACCGCGGGCAATTCTCGACTGTACCGACCACATAACAACCATCAACACGTGAGTCCCTCGTAATTCCAATAATCCCATGTACATATAATTATATATATCGTCGTCATTTATGCATGATTCACGACATAAAACACAAAACACGTGTGAATCCTCTATGTTATAATTTCCACTCCTCCCTGATTCTTTTGACATACCAAGAAGATCGGCCAAGAATTTATGATACTCATTTGATTAGGACGTTAACCGTGAGAATCATGACGATAATGCCGTGTAAGTCGTCGTCGGCACACGAATATAATGTAAACACCCCAAAATCTCTTCTTCTTTTCGTGTGTGCGTGTGTGTGTATTATGGAGCACAATAATGCCTTTATAATTTATTTGTCCGGAATAAATGGGGTTGGCATTCAACCCCACCTACCTATTACGTAAAAACGATGAAATCGAAAGGGACGTCTTTCTTAGTATCGTACGAAACAATTCGCAAGGGCAACGTAGGAAATGATTGGAGGGGAGGTTAGGAAACGTGACATTAAACTGAACCTCGGAGTTAGCTTGTCTGAAAACCATAGAAAAAGATACGATGAAACCATCATATTATTTAACAGTTTAAAGGTTGCGTGGAGGGTGGAGGGCGGGCCTTCCTTCCACGGTTTCTTGCACTAATCACGTGCAAACGAAAGGGCTTGGATGAAGATGAGGTTATCACGTAAGTTGGGGAGATCGGGTCGTGTGTCGATGTGTAATTGGGGGGGAGGACTGTGCGTTTGAAAAGTTGGGGAAGTGTTGACATGGCAGATAATTTTGGGCCTGGGCTTAGAACAGAGACCCAGTAATCCCTCAAGTCACACTCCTAGTCGGCCCAAGATACAGCCGTCTAGGCCGATCCATGACGAAGTCGACTAGGTCGATTTACGACGAAGTCGACTAGGTCGATTTACGACGAAGTCGACTAGGTCGACTTATGAACGGGGTCGACTAGGTCGACTCACAACAAAGGAGTATGGCGATCAAAGTCAACCAAGATGACTCAACAGTAGCTAGGCCTACTAGTAGGGTCAAAGTCGACGGAATTCTGGATAAGTCGACCAAGTCGATCGTAGTCCGTACAGACCAGTCAAGTCGACGAGGTTAAAATAAATTTATTCATTTTCAATCACGTTTGTTAAAGATCGTAACTGATCTTAAATATCCAGGAACGTGATCCCATATATCAAGGGGGTTGTTGAGACACTCCCACGATATTAGGGATCACGATCTATAACACGATCTATCTGTTACGTGTTAATCACGTACAAGTCCTCTATAAATAGCAGATGAATTCTTCAAGATAAAGACACGACCACACGCAGCCAAAACACTGAAGTTTGTTCGTCAACCTTAGGAAATTAGACACCTCGACCCGGTTCATCGGTCAACTCCCTTTCCACCAGCAGAGTGAGCTCGTAGGGCCTTTGCCGTCAACCCCCGCCAGCGACACCACCGACGGAGTGAGCTCGTAGGGCCTTCGTCACAACTCTCAGCCAGCGACCACCACCGACGGAGCGAGCTTCCAAGGCCTTCGTCACGCGTTCTCCGCCGCTACAAGATCCTACGTCGTCACCGTCGTGTCCCTTTTTCCTTTTAATGGCTGTAAGCCCTTTTCTTTTAATGTTCTGAAGATTGTAAGACTTGCATTATTTTTTGTATAAAGTTAGTGCATCTTCTTACTGGCGACCACAATACTACTACTGTGAGTCCTTTGCCAAATGTTTCCGACGTGTTTCGTTCTGTGCGCGAACAGGAAGTAGGATTATTTAGATGTGGACGGACACACACGGCGGCCGGTCAATCCCACCCCCAAAAGCCTAATTTTCAGAAGAGGAGGGGGAGGGGTGTTTACTTTCTCCTGAAATCGAGTTCACATTAACTTCTTCGGGTGTTTGTAATGGGGACGAAATCCTCTTGGGTCATGGATTACGTATGCTTCATAGGATTTCCTCTGTTCACACCCTTCACATCCCTTCTAAATTTGGGAAAAGCATAGGGGATTTAGTAATATCCTTGACATTGAACCATATGTTAAGATAAGGATTGACCCCTCAATAAGCACGGGGGGGGGGGAACCTTTCTCCTCCTCCTTCTCCTTGTTCGGTGGCTAAACACAGAGAAAGTCGAGAAGTGTCAAACTTGATTTTACTCGGCCTAAGCCCTAAAGACATCCTTAATTCTAATGGGATGTTCATACCTAGTCTCCCCACAAAGGGAAATACGACCGATCGATCAGGTTTCAAAGCATGGTGGGACTAAACTCTTACCGTAAATCCTAGAAGGATTATAAATTACTAATATTTTTAGTATAATATTATAATTTATTAAAAATTTTAGTAAATTGTATAATATAATATTATAATTTACTAAAATTTTTATTAAATGGTATTTATTAAGCCCGTTACGGTGCTTCTATCTCGCGTTTTACTAAGTTAATTGAACTCTTTACTAAAGTCTTACTAGTCCAACACTATTTAGTAAATTACTAATATTATTAGTAAAAGTTATTAATAAAAATGTACTAACAAAAAAATACTGTATAATAAAATTTTACTAAAAACACGGAAAAATTTAGTAAAAGGAAAGATACTTACAAGTAAGTTTAGCCTTGACCGTTTCAAGTAACATATAATATTTGCTTTTGGTTTTGGGTATGAACGTGAACAAAATATATTAAAGTTTAGGGAACATTTCAGTTCACACACAACCACCCCAAACCTCATCGAATTAATGTTTTACTCGTTGTTTGGGGGGTGTTTTCGAACACGTTTTCCATCAGACACAGATGCACGCGGGCGTAGCTGTCGTGTCCTTTCCTTCAGTTCAGTTCAGTTCAAACTGTGTTGGGGGGTTGAACTTTCTTCTCGCGAACATGGGAATGGTAATAAAAAAAAATCACCAAAGAATCGCTGCTGATACATTTTAATAAAATAAATATCTGAAAATACCATTCCCATTTTTATTTTATTAATAGCCACAATAATATTATTATCATTATAAAAAAAATCTATAAAGTCCCCCCACCCCACAAGTCCATTGATATATATAGTGGACAGAGGGATGGATGCACATACAAGCAGAGATTGACCATCATTTTTTTCCCTCCATCAAAAGCAAGAATCATCAGGAGGAGGAGAAGAAAAGGAATATCAACAAAGAGATATATTCGGAACTGCAACGAGCGGTATCCTGTGATTTCTTCAAACAAGGGCAGCGGCGGCTGTCATGGGCATGGAGTGGGTCAGAGGCAGGGTAATCGGCTCCGGCGCCTTCTCCACCGTCTACCTCGCCACCCGCTCCTCCAAACACGACCGTGAAGATCGGTGCTTCCTTCCACGTACTTTGGCAGTCAAATCCTGCGATGGCTGCTCAGACGACGCCTCGATGAAGCTGCTGAAGGATGAGCATGTCGTCCTGACCCGGCTCGGGCGGCATCCCAATATCGTGAATTGTTACGGGCGGTCGGAGGGTAATCTCCTGCTCGAGTACGCCCAGCTCGGGAGCCTTGACCGGGCTGGGCCGATAGTTCCCGAGGGAGTACTACGGAGGTATGCGCGTCACCTTCTCCGTGCGCTCGGTTATGTTCATTCGAGGGGCTTCGTGCACTGCGACGTCAAGCCCCAGAATATCTTGCTGTTCCCCGGGAGGGGCGGGGGAATGGTGGCGAAGCTAGCGGATTTCGGGCTGGCGAAGAGGGTTGGTTCGAAGAAGGGCGGGTTCAGGGGTACACCCTACTACGTGTCGCCGGAGACGGTGAACGACGGGAAGTGTGGGCCCTCGTGGGACGTTTGGGCGGTCGGGTGTGTGGTTGCCGAGATGGTGAGCGGGAAGAGGGCTTTGAGGATGAGGGACGGCGAGAACAGCTGGAGTTTCATGGTAAGGATCGGGGCCGGCAAGGTCGTCCCGGAGGCTCCAGAGGAGTTGTCAGAGGAAGGCAAGGATTTCTTGAGTAGGTGTTGGGAAAGGGATCCCGAGAACCGATGGACAGCTGAGATGCTCTTGAGGCATCCTTTTGTTGCGGACTGTGACGGCGATGACGACTGCCAGGCCATAGATGATGATGATGAGAGACCAGGTGCATCCCCACGGTGCCACTTCGAGTCCGCAGAACTCGACTCATTCGACTGCTGGGGGAGCGAATCGGGTGCCAGCACGGTCGAGTCGGGTTCAAGTTCGGAATCAGAGACTACATCAATTTCGTCAGATTCAGCTCTTTCCTTCGGCTACCGGGATCGGATCCAGAGGTTGGCGGCCGATCAGATGCCCGATTGGGGCAAAGAAACGTGTTCATGGATCGAAGTGAGGTGATCCAAAGCAGAGCAGCACCAGGAGGAATACTAGAAAGATGAGGATTCTTTTCATTGTTTCATTACATCCAGATAGTTTGATAGGGAAATTCAATCCTCTATCGGGGAATCATCCTTTCAGCCTACTGGGGAATTACAGAGGTTGTAAGAATGAAGCGATGTACATATGAGAGTAGTGAATGAATGAATGACTTGACCCAATTTTTTCTTTCTTTTGGGTGGGTTTTGATGATCAAGTTGGTCTGATTTCGTGGGCAAGTTGTTGGGGGTTATTGGGTTTTCCTGACAAACTCCTCCCGATGCGGGTGTCTTGTGTTCAGAGCAGTTTCGTTATTGCAGAAAGATGGACGGTTACCCTTTTCTATCCATAAGATTTTGACAGACCTTTTTTGGACTTATCAGGCCGCTGTAGGAGTAGGGAGGATGGTTAAATAAGATTGTCTGGGAATCATAAGAATCTCGCCTTCTCTGATTGGTATTCAGGCAAGTTGGGTTTGGGACATAGGGAGAGGGGTGGTTCCTCTATCTAAGTCTAACATAACAAGTTGAAGGCTGGTCTGTGTTCTATCTGTCAATTCTTTTCTGCATAATTCCTGGGATTTATGAAGTTCCTGCCTTTATCATCCTGGCAACATCCTAAGCTTCTGCCGAGGTAAGTAGGGAGAGGGGGCTGGAGGTGGTTGTCATTCCATAGCTAGGAAGAACAAACTGTTGGTCCTGGCTAAGCCAGCGAAAAGACCTCCGCACCAGCTGGGAAGCTCCATGTGAGTAAATCTGGAAGGATGTCGCATAACTAACTATTACCCGCGAGGACGACGCGGTGTCGTGTTCGCGTTCAATTCCACAAGAAGAGAAGAGATGGGGATGGGATTGATCATATGGGACGCATGCATTAGGAAGAGACTAGGGACGTCAACCTAGTGGATGCCCTTGCCCTCCTCCAGTTGGACCTACTTCGGCCTTTTGTTCTGGTATGATTGATTCCTTCCTTACTAAAGAAGAGAAAGCAAGAACTCCATCTGGATCACGTGTTAGGCCCATCATCCCAGAGTGGGGGAATTGGTCAGAGATTTCGAGCAAGACGAAGAGTTCAAATGATGAGCAAAAAACCCAGATGAGAGTGTCTGTTGGACTTTTCAGAAAGCCACTTTTTTCCTTCAGGAAAGAAGAGGGATAGGGATTTTGGATCCAGGCTGTGTGGGTGGGGGTTGACCACCCAGAAGAGGCTTCGCCGCATTCACATGTTCCATCTTTTAATTATCCTCATCTAATATTTGTGTTTTTTTTGGTGCCCCTAACCACTCCCATTAACAGCAAACAACATTCGGACATTCATGTCTTTGACCTGTTCTTTCTTTCTGTTTCTGTATATCCCTTCAAAGCCCACCACAGCAACAGCAACAACAACAACAACAACAACAACAAAATCCACCAAATCTCCTTACTTTTTTCTTCTTCTCTCTTTCTTCCGAAAATCGAACAGAGAACAACAACGGATCCCGCAATGAAGGCAAAAACAAAACACCCACCAAATCATCATCTCCCCCTTTCTCCTTCCTTCCCATTGACAGACTTCCCTTTCTAAAGATTCAATCTTTTTACTGGTCTATCTGCAGGGGTCAAGATTCCGCTTTGGTGCTTTCGTCCTCGTGGCCGTCGTTGTCGCTGCCTCTCTCTTCTTCTCGGGCGTATCTTCCCTCCAGGTACTCAGTTATTTCCTCTGGCTGCTGCTCCTTCGCCTACCTAGCTAACACCGGGTTGACCCTTTATCGTTCGACAACGTGAATCGAAACTGATCAAGATCGGGGAGACATGCGCGTCCGACAGCCAATGTGACACGGGTCTCCGGTGCGAGACCTGCTCCGCCAACGGTAATACCCGGCCCAGATGCACCCGGATCCAACCTACACCTTCCACTTCCAAGGTTAGTTCGCCTGTCATCATCCTCGCATATTTACCTTGTATGACTAATTTTTCTTTATATATATATCCAATGAATTCGTAGGTAAAGGGGTTGCCGTTCAATAAGTACTCGTGGCTGACGACGCACAACTCATACGCCCTCTCCGGCGCGACTTCGGCCACGGGGTCTGTTCTCCTGTCTCCAACCAACCAGGAGGACTCCGTCTCCTCCCAACTCAATGTATGGACAGAGTCGTTCATTTTGACTTCCTTGCCATGTCTAGAACGTCCGTAAATTTTGACCTCCTCCTCCCTTTTTCAAGAATGGAGTCCGTGGGCTCATGCTCGACATGTACGATTTCGAGAACGACATTTGGTTGTGCCACTCCATCCGTGGCGTCTGCTACAACTTCACAGCCTTTGTAAGTAACCTTCCGATCACTAGAGACCTGGTTTACTCAGAGGTGTTTTCTTTCTTCCTTACTAGTCGGAGTTACTATGACAGCAACCAGCAATCAATGTGCTCAAGGAGATACAGTCATTCCTGGAGGCGAATCCAACCGAGATCATCACCATCTTCATTGAGGATTACGTAACGTCCCCACAGGGCCTCACCAAGGTGTTCAATGCTTCCGGACTCAGTAAGTATTGGTTCCCCGTAGCTAGTATGCCCAAGAATGGCAGTGATTGGCCTACGGTGGATGACATGGCGAAACAGAACCAACGGCTGGTTGTCTTCACCTCGAAGTCATCCAAGGAGGCCTCTGAAGGGATCGCATATCAGTGGAGATACGTCGTTGAGAACCAATGTAAGGATTTTGATCTGTAGCATCGGCCATTTCTGTCATCACAATGGATCAAGCTTCTTATGTCGATACACAGATGGAGATGCCGGAATGGTCTCAGGGACGTGCCCAAACAGAGCAGAATCTCCGGCACTAAACACGGCGACCATATCTCTCTTCCTGGAGAATTACTTCCCCGATAATCCCAACATACTGGAAGCTTGTGTCAACAACTCAGAGCCTCTAACCACCATGATGCAGACCTGCTACCAAGCAGCTGGTAAACGGTGGCCGAACTTCATCGCAGTTGACTTCTACCAGGTTCTCAATGCTTTAATCCCTACCGAGATTTACAAATCCATGATCCTGATCTTTGACTTGCTCTTCAGAGAAGTGACGGAGGCGGCGCGCCGGAAGCAGTGGACGAAGCGAACGGCCATCTAACCTGCGGCTGTGATAACATCGCCTATTGCAAGGTACCAGCCAATCTCAACCAGTTCCAAAAGTCAACAGTCTTGGCAGATAATGAGATGCATGAGTACTCATTTTAGAAAACCTTCGATCAGGCAAATGCTACGTTCGGAACATGCGATATTCCGCAGCTAGC
Organism: Melastoma dodecandrum; assembly: GCA_029817715.1. Taxonomy (NCBI): domain Eukaryota; kingdom Viridiplantae; phylum Streptophyta; class Magnoliopsida; order Myrtales; family Melastomataceae; genus Melastoma; species Melastoma dodecandrum. Next base: position 1,716,513 of record JARUPY010000271.1, read on the forward strand.
ACCTCCGCCGCCAGCAGCGCTAGCCCCTGTTACCAACCAAGGCTCGAGTTTTGCCCTCCTGGATGCAAGACCGATGAAGCTGTTTTGGCTCCTCGGACTAATTCCTGCTCTGATTCTTTAAATATTCATCTCTCAAACTACATACTAATCACGGGATTATGCAATAAATATCGTTCATGAGGATTTATTAGGGAAGATTGCTTCCTGTTTGATAGAGAACTAAGCAAATAATGATCCCAGCAATTTAAAAGCATTGGCCGACTGATACTGAGATCGTCTGTAAAGTTGTTTTCCAATACAATTCACATACAAGAGATGTATCGATCTAGCAGATAAAAGTTAACTCGAGAGGCCAACTAATCAGCTAAGTTTTGTAATTAGGCATTGCATCCCGATGCTAAAACAAAAATGGATTTATTGAAAACTAAACAAAAAGTCCATCAATGATGACGCCCACAAGCAGGTTCCTACATTTTCTGGCTTATTTGTGTATGATATACCTTTGAGATGTAGTAACAATCAATATTCACAATTTTGCAAGTCCACGATCACTGCAACTCTCCGACCGGAGCTTCATTGAGCCACAGAAAATGAATGAAATCGTAGAGCTTCGCGCTGACGCTCACCTGTTTTGGAAATGATCTAGTTAAGTATGGTAAAGGGGGACCATTAAGGGGAAGAAAATAGGGGAGAATCAGCCGAACTTTGTATGGAGTGGGGTTTAATCTCCTCATGTGATCGGACCACATGTGATCGAACTGGCTGATGCACCGAGCCCTGACTTCCTTGAGCGGAGGCAGTTCTTCCCGTTCTTTACCTTCATTGACGAATTACATTTATAAATCAGTGAATGGGCATTGATAGATAGCCCAGTGACGTGCAGCTGGGAGTGGGAGTTTTCACCTGATATTCCAGGCCAATAGCACTTGAGCAATTCTTCGACACGCTAGGGCACCACGTATTCTCTCTTTGATTCGTTGAAAGGATGCCGGCAAAGAATCCTTTCTCCAACGTACCAGTAAACTAGAGTCCGAGAGAACGGACGATCGTTTAATGCTAACGTCCCATCACCAGTTATGAAAGCTGTTGGATAAGGTGCATTGATGTTTATCACTTTTTCGCCATTTCTCAATGTAAGCGGAAGCATACTGTATTTCCGCAGAGTGTTTCTCATAATGAGATCTGCTTCGCTGTAACCGTCACGATTTGATCGAGTAGGTTTTCGTATGAGTGTTGCGTAATCGTAATGGACACAGTAATTTATGATGGTTCGGCCTTAATCGACCTACGTCCACTTTCCACCGAAGAGGTGATTCCACTATATAAATATAATGGGTGTAAAGAGCTCTTACACTAGGCGTTAGGTTTCTCAACAAGTGAGATTTAGAATTCTTTACAAAAGAAGATAACTCCTGGGCAACGATCAACTCCTCACACAGTAGAGGTCTTCTCGTTTCCAGCAGAATGATGCTTACACTCAGCAGTTGATTGCTTAAAGGATTTCCACACGGCACGTTGTCGCTTAGTCGTAAGCCAGTCTATCAAAGCACAAAGACAACGTTGTGTTAAAAAATAAATCCTCACAAATGATTCCTTACAGTGAAGAACAACTTCTCTAAGAATAGTTCGTTTCTGATTCACAGCAGATGAATGCTTCAACGCTTAATAGCTCAGCAGAGGATTTCCACACAACTTAGTCTCTTCTCAAGACGACCATGTAAGCACTCAAGAGACAACCACAAAGATAACCACTTAGTTCACAAAGAAAAAAGAAAAAGGTTTGGTTCCTCACTCAGCAGAACCTAACTTCTCACTCAGCGAAGTCGCGGTATCCGTCCTACACTTAGTTCAGACGTGCATGGTTACTACATCCGTGACTCACTGCACTGCACACCCAGTGCGTAGAGTGGAATTTTCTACTCCAGCGGCTTCCACGCAACCTGTTTTACTGTCCGTCAGCTGGAAGTCGAGACTTCTGCACAGTACCCCTGTGCTCGGGAGGACCTCTTTCCACTCTGGCGGCACTCCAAACTCCTGCTCTACCCTGCAAGTGCGTGTCTAACTACTCAAACTACGTAGGTTCGAGACTTCCCTGCTGTTAGAAATCGTGGTTGGGTTACCCTTCACCTAAAAGCTAGCAATTAGGTGAAGGGTCCCAACCCATTATATGCAATGACCCAGGCTTGTTTCTATTCGGTGTGAGACTATTCCCAACACCTGCGAAGAGACACGACAAGAACAGCTTCTTGCCGATGGGATAGACTGGTTACTGAATTCAGAACAGGTATTCACTTAGCTTCCCTCAGACCATTCGCCAGCCGCTCGTTGAACGCACCGAGGACACCTAGTCCCTCTCACGGCGATTAAGTCACACTCAGCCCTTGACACTCTCACACGCAGCTTGCAAGAGATAATAACCAAGCAATCACTTAGCACCTTCCACTCTCCGCCGATCCCCAAAGCTTCACTCAGATCACACAGGCTTTGGACAACCACTAAGACCACACAGACGCACAAAGACACCAGATTTGTCGTCCTAGTCTGGTATTAAAGAAAGATGTTGAGACAATCTTCACAATTTGTTTCCAAAACTCACGGACAGGCTCTAAGCAACGGTCTGCTCAAAAGGTCGCTGTGCTATAGAAGGTAAGTTCCCAACGGTAGCTTCCCTAACTCTTCCTAATCAGATAATTTGTTTCTAAACTTTATGAGCCAATCATAATCTTATCTGATAGATTCTAATAAACAAAAATATTTGATTTAATATTTTATCCTATTACAGTGTAGCACTAGCACTGCTGCAGGATATCAGAAAAATATTTTGTTTCCAAATATAAACTTGGAAAGTTAATCCCATAATATTGAGTTGCCTAAATATATGAATTAGGGATATTTAAATCATATTCAACGTATTTAGACAATCAGACGTATATTCTGAATAAAATCAAAATATAATGTAATTAGAAAATTTTTATTTCCATGTATTCATTAAGTAAGCGTATCATTACAGTAACAGCGTACTGTCAGATAACAGCATATTGCTCACGCTAGTTGTGGCACAGCAACACTTTGCTCAATCAAAATACTAAAGATAAGCTTTCCTCTTATGAATGAAATTGATCAAAATGATTTTGATTAACTTCCATAATTAGAGACTTTATAACCATAATTATGGTAAAATATATTCTAATTTAAATTTTTAGGACATCCAGATAATGACTGAAACGTTAAATTAATCTGGATAATTCAAAATATGAATTAATTTCAATAAATTATTTTGGAAAAATAATTATTTCCACTTTTACAAAAGAACAGACGCAGTATTATAGCGACACCTTACTATAACGCAGCATCTCGTTCCTCAAGCTCATCATCAATGACAAGCGAAGTGTTACAATAACACAGTACTATAACATAGCTTCTCAAGCTCATCATTAAAACCAAGGTTAACATTCTCCCCTTTTTTGATGATGAGAAAACACGAAGCTTGTTGGAAATAAAGAATACAGCATAGAGCTTGAAATACAAACTCAACTCCCCCTGAGAGTAAGCACCAACTTGCTTACTTTGTTCAAAGAGCTAAAGCTCCCCCTCAAATTATTCTTCTCCCCCTTTTTGTCATATCAAAAAGAAGTGAAAGACATAATAAGAGATAGTTGTATTAATTGTGCAGCAAAAGTATGCTAACACCTAAAGTGCATAAGTAGGATATCTCAACTCAATCCTTAAAAACAGGTTTGAAAAAGAGGATAGCACATCTCAATCCTCAGCGACACATCGCTGTCAATCAAAGTTTGGATCATCATCTCCAACTTTCCAAGCTTTTCATCAAAGTTGTCCATCATTTCTAGAATGGAACGCCTGGTAAAGATAAGTTCCTCAATGAGAACTTTTGTAGTTTTGAAGGAGACGAAGCCACATGTGCAGAAGCATCCTCCTTGCGTTTAATACGCTTGGATTCCTTAACATAAGTTGCTTTGTTGCGCTAGTAATTGGGATTACATATCCCCAATTCGTTTCCCAAATATTCAAACATTTCCTTGTCAAGTGGTTTAGTTAGAATATCAGTAAGCTGTTGCTCAATATTTACATACTGAATATCAACGTTGCCGCTTTGCACGTTATCACGCAAGAAATGATGTCTCAATTCGATATGCTTAGATCTCGAGTGATATACAAGATTTCGAGACAAATTGATTGCACTTGTATTATCACACATTATTGGATTGTTGTTGAAGTGAAGATCAATCTTCAAGATGTTGTCACATCCATAGTAACTGCGCACAGCAACTGGCTACTGAGACGTATTCAACCTCAGTTGTGGATAAAGCGACTGTTACACTAAGAGGGGGGTGAATTAGTGTTAATCTCCAAATTCGAATTTTAACGCTTTTTCGTTTTACCCCGCAGCGAAAGGAAGTTTCTGTAACACAGAACCTTAGATAGGTTTCTGTATAACAGAACGTTTGATTGTATTCGCAAAATATTTGATTGGACATAAGGCTTTTTATAGTGGTTCGGCAAATTGCCTACTCCACTTTTCACCCAAAATACTGGATGGTTATCACTCAAACTCAATGTAGTAACGAATACAATACTTGTAACGAAAACAACTTTCTGTAGTATAGACCAATAGGTTCTATGCAACAGAAGACTGAGTGATAAAGCACAGACCATAAGGTTCTGTACAATAGAATGTTACGTAGCACAAACCCGAAGGTTCTGTACTATAGTAACTTAGGCTCAATACAGACCAGAAGGTTCTGTATCGTAGAAAGTTTGGCACAACACAGACAAGAGGGTTCTGTGTCGAAGAGATTTAGGCACAACACAGACCGAAGGTTCTGTGTCGAAGAAGGTAAGGCACAATACTGACCAGAAGGTTCTGTGTCAGACGTGTTAACCTTCTATATCACAGATCAAGAAATTCTGTATTGTAAGCGTCAACCTTCTATAGAATAGATCCAAGGATTCTGTATCACAGAAGATATAGCACAGACCGTAAGGTTCTGTACTAAGAATGTGTCAATCTTTAACAAACCAAAATGGTTCGTATTAGAAGTGACTTGAGATGTGTACAGACCGTAAGGTTCTGCACTGAAGTGGATTCAGACTCGAAGGTTCTGCTCTACAGGAAGTTATACAGATCCGAAGATTCTGCACAACAGTAGATTGCACGCGTTAACGTGACTAACAAGGTAGCAAATGCGCAATCCTCTCAAGGACAACGACTTCGTGGCGTACCCCACGCGAACACGTAGCGAACCCTACGCAAGCAAACAGTGACCTCTGTTCAAGGATGGATTTTCCCTCCGGCGGCTCCACACGACCTGCACGATCTCCTCGAGATAGCGACTATGTAGCGTACCCCACACAAGCACGTAGCATACCCTACGCAAGCATGCAGCGGACCCTGCGCAAGCATGCGGCAAACCCCACGCAAGCAGACGGCAGCCTCCGTCCTAGGTTCCTGCACACAGAGCTCTACACAACAGAAGCTGGTCAGTCCCTCACCTTCTTTGCTCCCGGGGTTCAGCGCTTCTCTCCGGCCCACTGCACGATGCCCACGTCGACACGCTTCCAACAACGTCTCCTGCAGCTTCCAACCGAGTCCCTCGAGCCCCCGAGTCACTCTTCCAGAAGGCTTCACTAACGATGCAGCTGTCCGTCGCTAGTGCTCCTCGTGTGACTAACTCAAATGAACGAAAGAATGAAAGAACTAATGCTCAAGCACACGCTCTCTCTGGACAGAATGGGATGGATGGATTAATGTTTTCGTTATTTTTGTAATGGGAGAGGGCGTGGCTATTTATACACAAAATTCTAACAAGAAAATGCAAAAGGAAAAAGATAAAAACGTAATCTGCAAAATAAGAAATTAAAGGTTAGTTGACAAAATAATTAATCTGCGATAATATCATACAAGTGCAAGCATTCAGATAGAAAATAAATCAGAATAAGATTATGATATATTTTCCATGAATAGTGCACCACAGAAGGTATCGCAGAAGGTTCTGCTCGATAACCTTCTCCAGATGGAAACAATCATTGATTTGCTGTCAAATGAATTAAAATCAATTCCATCCTGATAAAGAGACACGTGAGAGTGTATCTGGACAGGTGGTAGTGATAGGTATCCAAATAATGGTCATGTAGAGATCGTATGGCTTACAGAAGCCTGCAGATCAGTTAACAGAACCTTTCCATATATAGAAGATACATTTCCTTCTATGAGAAATAATATCTTCAATATGATTATTTAGAAACTAAATCATTGTAATCTGATCAGATAATTATCATAATCAGAGAATGTGTATTTCGTAAATAAATAATTGATAACTAATCATTTAATTACAAAAATAATTCTTACAAAAAGTCCTTAACAAGAGAAGCTTCTGTAGAATAGAATGTTCGACCTTCTATAGTACAGAGGGTCCGGTTCATCATCAAAACCGTCCTAACAACGACAGATGTCTGCTTCTTAGAGAACCAGGAAATTAACATATTTTCTAATAATTGATAAGTACCTGATGTACTTTTTCTATCAATACGATACCGAACCTAATCTGCGGTGTTGATATAATCTGGTCTTGATGATGACAAAGGTTATGTATTGCTAATGTGTTATTTAAGTGTACAGAAGAACAGGTATTTGGGTGTAGAAGCTGGTCTCTGTCATTCGTGCAATACGTAAAAGAGTTATGTGGAGTACTTCAACAGGGGAAACGATCTAGCCATCAGAAATGGAGTTCTGATGATAAGATCTACTATCGAATCCACTATCTCTGTACAGAGATGAGCATCTGTGTCACAGTTGCTATAACTCTCCTTGCTGGAGTACTTGCTATGGTTTACAGAATGGTATTTCTGTGAGTGACGATTTCCTTCTTGGAGATTGTCCTATATGCGAGCACGTGAGATATTTATCTCACACAGGATCACGTCTAGGTTCATCTTTGGACCTTAAGTTATTTGGAAATATTTATTTCCTTAACTAACGTGATCATATGTTTACGTAATTTGGCAATGACCTTATCAGGTTATGATCTCCCTATATGGTGAGAATAATTCTACGAAGGGAATGTTTTCATATTATGGAAACTTATAATCCCAATGCCAAATTCGTATGAGAAAGAGTGCTGGTTCTGCTGTCGCAGCAAACAGCTTCTGAGCAGAAGTCGTTATCTCTTATTGAGCGATCACTTTGTTTAATTATTATCTAACGTAACTAAGGGTAATGCTTTATGCTTTTGGAAGTTTTCCCACAGGATTAAATCATGGAGAATATGGCAAGTGAATCAACTAGCCGTTGGGATTGATTGGGAAACTTCGTTCTACGGACAAGCTTAAGTGCAAGTGTGAAGCAACGATTCCAAGTCGCCGTTCTACCAAAAGCTTACTAGAATCCTTGTGCCTTCACCGTTGCAAAAGCTGAGAGCGTCCGTCGTGCATTCACCGAGCCGATCACCGCTGACAGAGAGCGTCTTCTGTAACTGCAGAGAGTTTGTGCTGTAGTTGCTAATCTTGTCTCGTGCAGGTTGTTAGTCACACAGGTTGTGTGCAAGGGCAGGTGGTAGCCGTCAAGCCACGTTTGGGCAGGTGGTAGCCGTTAAGCCACGTTGGGCAGGAGGTAGCCGTTAAGCCTCGTTGGGCAGGAGGTAGCCGTTAAGCCTCGTTGGGCAGGTGGTAGCCGTCAAGCCACGTTGGGCTCAGTGAGGAGCCGGAGTCAGACACGTTGCGTGCGGGTTGTGTTAGACACGTGATAACGTGCAATTTGTTAGTCACATTTCTGGCAGAAGTGTGCATCTGTAAAATCCCACATTCCAATCATAGTGAATACGCCCTGCTTGGGTGAGAGCTGGGAGAGTGGACGTAGGCATTGTTTGCCGAACCACTATAAATCTTTGTGTCTTACACAAAAGATAACTTGTCTCAGAACTGGGAATCTGTTTATCAGATCCAGCCTCTGTGACCTAACAGAACCACGCTTCTGTGAGCGAAAAAGTGTCATAACTCTTACGGCACTAATTCAACCCCCCCTTCTTAGTGCAATCCTATACCAACAATTGGTATCAGAGCAGGCTCAACGATAAAAGCTTAACCGCTTGTTGAGAGATCCGATAGGATGCAAATGGGATATATGCACGCTGTTGGTTCCAACAGTAATAGTCCACCATTATTTGATGGACAAAACTTCTCCAGCTGGCGCAGCAGGATGGAGTTCTGGATTGCATCCCGAGAACCGAGGTGTTTAGGGATCATCCGAAATGGTCCTCTGCTTCTCAGAGGACAAGATCTGAAAGTTGAGCATGGCAGCACGACTTCACTTTCTGATCAGGAAGTTGAAATCATCAAGCTGAATGCTATGGCTGTCAACTTTCTTCACTGTGCTCTATCTCCTATGGAGTACAACCGGATCTCTGCCTGTACCACAGCAAAAGAGATCTGGGATCGACTTGTTCTAACCCATGAAGGGACGGATCAAGTCAAGGAGACACGAATAAATCTGTTGGTCCAGCAGTATGAGGCCTTCAAAATGAAGCCTGATGAGTCTATCTCTGAAATGTATGATAGACTCAATACAATCATCAACAGCTTAGCCCTTCTTGGGAAAAATTATTCTAATGCTGAAATGGTGAGAAAGGTCCTCAGGTCTTTACCCATGAATTGGGAAGCTAAAAAGACCGCTATTGAGGAAGCCAAAGATTTAACAACTCTTAGGCTGGATCAGCTTATGGGTTCTCTTCTCTCCTACGAGGAAGAGAAACGGTCATCTGTGCCTCAGACGACCAAATCTATTGCCTTTAAGGCATCAGCTTCTACTGATGATGAATCAGATGATATAGAAGCAGAAACTGATGAGGAGCTTTCCTTGTTAGTAAAGGGTTTGAACAAACTTCTTTACAAGAAACGCTTCAAACGAAGTGTTAAACCCAAGTCTTCTAACTTAGAGGACAAAAAGGGACCAGTATGTTACGAATGTAAGAAACTGGGACACATGAGGAATGAATGTCCTCTGTTGGCTGATAGGTCAAAATCTTCTCGAAACAGAAGAAGAGCCTTATTGGCTTGGAGCGATGAGGAGGACAATGAATCTGAGTCTGAGGAAGAGCAGAAGGCAAACCTTTGCTACATGGCTCGTTCCAAATCAGAATCTGATTCAGATGAAGAGGTAATCTCGACATCTATGTCTAATTTATCTTCTAATGATCTTAAAGGTTTTCTGACAGAAATCCTTGAGAGAGTTAAAGAGCTATCCTCAAAATATCGCTCGGTGAAAAAGCAGAACAAGGTTCTGCAATCACAACTCACTTCTCTGCACAGAGAAAAGATTGCCTTGAAAAAGGATGCTGAGATCTTCTGCACAGAAGCATCTCCTCTGATCAGAGAACCTCTTCCTGAGGTATGGGACGAGCTACTCGTTCGTAACAAAGTGGTTTTTTCCACTAGATGAGTCTAACAGAGGTTCATTACCTGAATGTCAGTCTCACAATTGTCACAGAAACAAATTTGAATGTTCAGATGATGTATGCTATGTGACACAGAACGCATGTTCTGTGATAAGTCCCAAAGTTGCACAGAAACAGAAGTCTGTGGTGCCACAGAAATCTGAATCTGTGAAATGTTATACTTCTGAGCAGAAGCATAACAAATCTAGGATTAAAAACCTTGTCGGACCGACAGAAAAGGTTAAATCCTGTCACTATTGTGGCATGCTTGGACATATGATCGGACAATGTCAGATCAAGAAGTCTATAAGCATAACCAACGCGATTCTCTCACGGAACAAATCACAATCCTATGGAACCGGCTTAAGGTGGGTTCCTGTTGTAACCTAACTTGTTCTTAATCGCAGGTACACTTGAAAACTAAAGCCAGGAAGGATGAGTGGTACCTGGACAGTGGGTGCTCACGCCACATGACCGGGGATCCTTCTAAGTTTTCAAGTTTGAAGTTACAGAACGGTGGTTCTGTGACATTTGGCGATGATAGCAAAGGCTACATCAAAGGCATTGGAACTATCGGTAGTTCACAAACAATGCAAATAGACGATGTTCTGCTTGTTGCAGGATTAAAACATAGTCTATTAAGTGTGAGCCAACTCTGTGATAAGGATTATGAAATAGCCTTTAATGCAGAAAGATGTTCTAGTTCCACAGACGGATCCGTCTGTTTCGTTGCTGAACGAAGAAAGAACGTCTACATCGTTTCTCAAGACAACCTCTTGTCTTCTGAGAAATGCCTTGTTTCTTACAAGGATGAAACAAATCTTTGGCATAGGAAATTGGGACACATCAATTTCCAATTATTGTCTAAGATTGCCAAAAGGAAGCTGGTACGAGGTTTACCGAAGCTCTCTTTTGAAGAGAACAGCTTCTGTGAAGCTTGTTCTTTGGGAAAACAAACCAAAGCTTCTTTTAAAAGCAAAGGTTATATTTCCACCTCAAAACCACTTGAACTTCTCCACATGGACCTGTTTGGTCCCACCAGAACACAGAGTCTGGGCCTCAGACGCTATGCTATGGTGGTTGTGGACGATTACTCAAGATATTATTGGGTAAGGTTCTTGGCTCATAAGAGTGAGGCATTCGGTGCGTTCAAAAGCCTTGTCACAAAGCTGCAAAATGAGAGAGGAGCCTCTCTCAAAAGCTTAAGAACTGACCATGGTACAGAATTTGTAAACCATGAGTTCAAGTCCTTCTGTGACATGAATGGCATAGAACACACATTCTCTGCTCCTTATACTCCACAACAGAATGGAGTTGCTGAGAGAATGAATCGAACTCTTCTTGATATGGCCAGAACGATGATGTGTGAAAGCAAGGTTCCACAGAATTTGTGGGCTGAGGCGATTAACACAGCATGTTATGTGTCTAACCGTGTACTTGCACGAAAGACACTTGACAAAACTCCTTATGAGTTGTACAAGGGCAAAGTCCCTAACATCTCATATTTCCATCCCTTTGGAAGTCCTTGTTACATACTAAGGCTTCCTAAGGAGAATGTTGGTAAATTCGATGCTAGATCAGATGAAGGAGTTTTCCTTGGCTATTCTGAATCAAGCAAAGCTTATCGAGTTTTCAACAAAAGAACTCTTGTTGTTGAGGAATCTATTAATGTCATCATTAATGACTCTCAATACACAGAGGAATCTGTCTTATCTGACAGGCCAAGTATGCAGCTGCCTGCTGCTGAAGTACAGAAAGAGAGCGCTGTCCCTCTTAAGACTAATTCTGTACAAATCCAGTCCGTCATTGGACAGGATGCAAACTCTGAGGGCCCCTCAGAGGATAATGATTCTGAAAAGAATCTCTTGGACAGAGTGCCCACTCTGTACAAGAAAAGACACCCCATGGAGCAAATCATTGAGGATGTACAGAAAGGAATACAGACAAGACGTTCTGTGAATCTCTTCTGTGAACACTCTGCGTTCCTCTCCCAAAAGGAACCAACAAGCATTGATGAAGCTCTTGCAGATCCTAATTGGATCATTGCCATGCAAGAAGAGCTCAATCAATTCGAACGAAACAAGGTCTGGACGCTTGTTCAGAGACCGAAGGATCGTTCTGTTGTTGGAACCAAGTGGGTCTTCCGCAATAAGCTTGATGAATCAGGCTCTGTGGTCAGGAACAAGGCCAGACTCGTGGCCAAAGGGTACTCTCAATCAGAAGGGATTGACTATGATGAGACTTACGCTCCTGTGGCGCGCCTAGAAGCTATCAGACTTCTGTTAGCTTATGCGTGTTTTAATGATTTCAAACTATTTCAGATGGACGTGAAAAGCGCCTTCCTGAATGGTGAGATCAAGGAGGAAGTCTACGTAGACCAACCTCCGGGATTTGAGGATCCTAAGAAACATGATCATGTTTATAAGCTTGATAAAGCTTTATATGGCTTGAAACAAGCTCCCAGAGCTTGGTATGAAAGGCTGAGCCAATTTCTTATTGAAAAGGGCTATAGAAAGGGAAAGGTTGACACAACTCTTTTCTTAAAGAAGCACGGAACCGAGCTTCTGATTGTTCAGATCTACGTAGATGACATCATCTTCGGATCTACGAACAATACCTTATGTAATGAGTTCGCAGAACTCATGAAGGCTTTCTGGCCTTACAGATTCGCCAAACTTCAGAAGGTACTTTCATCCATCAGGAAAAGTACACTAAACAACTTCTGAAGAAATATGAGTTGACCAACTCAAAACACTTGTCTACTCCCATGAGCACAAACGCTATTGTGGAGAAAGACGAATCAGGAAAGGATGCAGATCCTAGCCTCTACAGAAGTATGATAGGGTCCTTATTGTACCTTACTGCTTCCAGGCCTGACATTCTGTTCAGCGTCTGCCTTTGTGCTAGATACCAATCAGCACCAAAGGAGTCCCATTTAACACATGTTAAAAGGATATTTCGATATCTTTCTGGGACTACAAATCTAGGGCTTTGGTATTCCAAGAGATCATTATTTGATCTTATAGGGTACTCCGACGCAGACTTTGCTGGCTGCAAAATCGATCGGAAGAGTACTTTTGGAACTTGCCAACTGCTTGGAGATATGCTCATATCTCGGCACTCAAAGAAGCAAGCTTCTTTTGCATTATCAACAGCAGAGGCAGAATATGTTGCAGCAGCGAGCTGCTGTGGATGCGTCAACAACTTGAAGACTATGGTTTCAAGTTTGACAATATTCCAATACGGTGTGATAACACTAGTGCCATAAATCTGACCAAGAATCATGTTCAGCATTCAAGGTCTAAACATATAGAACTAAGACATCATTTCATTCGAGATCATGTCCAAAATGGTTCTACTGCTGTGGAATATGTGAGCACAGAAACACAGCTCTGTGATATCTTCACAAAACCATTAAATTTTGAGAAGTTCTCAAAATTGCGAATGGAATTAGGAATTTGTTATCCCCTCTAAATGGATCTGATTGATCCTTATTGTGTGCATATTTGATTTAGTGAAAGATATGATTTTCAAAAATTATTTCCAATTTTATTATTTCCTGTTTTAAAAATTTTCTTAAGACTTCCCTGCCAAAATCTTTTCTTATTTATTTTCTCCCTTTCAAAGCATCTTTGCACACACACACACACGTCTTCCCTCCATCTCAGAAAGCCATTTTTCTCTCCCCACGTTTTTCCTCCAATCCTTCTTCGTCATCTCTTCCAAACCCTAACTTCTCTTCTTTGCTTCCTTCTGTCCTCATGGCACTAAGAATCAAGAGAATGCGCGCTGCCAAAGCCAAAGCAAGGCGCTCTGCTAGACTCAGCACTGAGTCTCTGTCCGATCGGGACTCTCAGGAAACCCAGTCTTCATTACAGGGGAGCGACTCTGAGAACGCAAGTATCTCGTCGAAGGATACGAAATCCGTGTCCCAGCACTCTCCCCCCGAGAGTTCCAAAGCTCTGAATGCAGAGCAAGAAGTCATCCAGCCATCCACAAAGGAGGACCCTCCTGTACCTGCTAAGGAGGACCCTCCTACAGCAAAAAATTTCTGAGCCAGAAATTGAGGAAATGGTGATTTCTTCACAAGGACAAGCTGAGAAAGAGGTCCCTATACCTCAGTGCGTAAGCCCTCCTCTAGAGTCTCCATCTCTGGCTATCTTGCCATATATTGAGACTCTGCCACCTCCTCCTCCTCTTCCAAAGCAGAAGTTGGCCCCAACTTCATCTAATGCTAAGGAACAGGCTGTGAACCCTCCTGCGGTCGCGGCACAGGAGAAAGGAAAGGCACAGAAACGCCCATCTGCGGAACCGCAGAAGGAGAACAAAAAGCGCAGAGGTACTCCTCTGACCTTTACTCCTGAAATTGGGGAGATCGTTTCTGCTGAGGAAATTCAGGCTGTGTTAGATTCTTCTGAGTCTCCTGCTAGAGATCTTGAGGATAGGAAAATCGTACCCTGCCGATTCATCAGATTCAGCTTCTTCTCTGAGCACTCTCTTGGGCGATTAGAAACTCTTTTCCGTGAGCTCTCTCTGGTTAACTTCTGTGAGCACAGAAGCCCTGTCTCTGCCTCCTTGGTTAGAGAATTCTACAGCCACATCACCTTTCACAGGGTGAACAAGATGATCAAGTACATAAAGGTGGTAATAGAGGAGAACATCTATGTTTTCTCTCTACTTGATGTATGCAGGGCGTTCAGTGCAAGATACCACTCTCAGCTCCAGCCCATGGAGATATCCAAATCATCGGCGTATCGCAGGATAACAGGGGCCGAAAGGCCAACAAAGTCCAGCGTATACCTGGAGAGCACGAAGCTGCCTCTAGAACTGCGCATCCTCCACCGTGCTGTTATGTACTGCCTCTACCCCCGGACAGGGAGCACAGACAGTATCATCACGAAGGACGCCACCATGATGGTGCATCTGCTGGAGGGACTTCCTGTCGATCTTGGATCGATCGTCTTTGAGCACATGGAGAGATGTGCAACTCTGCCTGATAGAGGACTACCCTATGGCCATATCATCATGAAGCTCATGCAGACTTACTCTTGTGATATAACTCCCAAGAGTAATCAGGACACCATCCATGTCGAGCCTTTTGACGGTACGACACTTGATCATATGGGGTTTGTTTTTACAGGGTCAGAATGGGTTCCAAAGAGGAGCAAGGAGGAGCCATCCTCCAAAGAGAAAAGAGTTGCTGCACCTTCCAAGCGTAAGACTCGGGCTGACACCAGCAAGCAGAAGAAGATTGATACCAAACAGAAGCATACTTCTGAGGCGTCCACTTCTGCTAATCCGAAAGAGTCACGCAAATTGGATAAGTGCATTGCTCAGTAAAAGGAGATTAAGACCCTGATTACGAAGCTGCTTGTAGATCTTGCTGATCTCGCGGCATATATCAAGGGCAAGGATGATGCATCCTCCTCTCCTTCTGCAGAAGAAAGTGACTGACCAGTCCTTTCAGAATCCGGCTTCTGAAAACTGATAAACTCTGGATCTGTTGTTTTAAAACTCACTCTTTTGAATTTCCTGCATGTTTGTGATTTGAAACTTGTTCATGACATATCTTTTTGATATATGACTTCTTTGATGATGCAAAAAGGGGGAGAAGTAGCTAGCTCCCTGGAGAATTTTTAGTTTTTAGGACAGGTGTTGTGTTCTGTGAGACTTAGGAACAGTCTCTGCATTTTTCTTTGTGTTCTGTGTTTCTCTGTTTGCAGGTCATGAAGACGCTGAGGAGATTTCCTCAGTGTAATGCAGGTCTCAGCAGAATTATTTTCTGCTTTGAGAAATTCCTCGCCAGAACGATGCTTCTGGTTGAGATCAACTTGGGTTTGAGCAGAACTGCTTAAACTGAGGGGAAGTCAGAGAACTTTCTCTACTTATACTCTGGTCAGAGTATCACTTCTGTGTGACGTTCTGAGCTCTGATTAAAAAGGGTCATCTTAGAACTACTCACCTGTTCAGGGGGAGCTATGACAGAATATTACTTCTGTCCATAATGCATGATATTGCAATTACGAGCGCTGATTTGATCAAATCATATAAATGCTCTAATCGATTTGGTTAATGAACATTAACTAATCTCGATCACTGATCTGAGCAAGCAACAATTTCGATCGAAATTAGTCCGCTTAGATTCAGGGGGAGTTACTACAGAAAGTAGCTCTGTATCAACCATCTCGCAATAAGGAAATCTGTAAGACCATTAAAACTCTTTAATCATTACTCTCCAGATGAGCATGGTTTTGACATTATCAAAAAGGGAAAGGGGGGGTTGTTGATATTATCTGGTTTTGATTATGACAAATGTTATGTATTGCTAATGTGATATTTAAATGTACAGAAGAATAGGTCTTGCGGTATAGAAGCTGGTCTCTGTTATCCGTGCAATACGTAAAAGAGTTATGTGGAGTACTTCAACAGGGGAAACGATCTAGCCATCAGAAATGGAGTTCTGAGATAAGATCTACTATCGAATCCACTATCTCTGTTACAGAGATGAGCATCTGTGTCACAGTTGCTATAACTCTCCTTGCTGGAGTACTTGCTATGATTTACAGAATGATATTTCTGTGAGTGACGATTTCCTTCTTGGAGATTGTCCTATATGCGAGCACGTGAGATATTTATCTCACACAGGATCACGTCTAGGTTCATCTTTGGACCTTAAGTTATTTGGAAATATTTATTTCCTTAACTAACGTGATCTTATGTTTACGTAATTTGGCAATGACCTTATCAGGTTAAGATCTCCCTATATGGTGAGAATAATTCTACGAATGGAATGTTTTCATATTATGGAAACTTATAATCCCAATGCCAAATTCGTATGAGAAAGAGTGCTGGTTCTGCTGTCGCAGCAAACAGCTTCTGAGCAGAAGTCGTTATCTCTTATTGAGCGATCACTTTGTTTTATTATTATCTAACGTAACTAAGGGTAATGCTTTATGCTTTTGGAAGTTTTCCCACAGGATTAAATCATGGAGAATATGGCAAGTGAATCAACTAGCCGTTGGGATTGTTTGGGAAACTTCGTTCTACGGACAAGCTTAAGTGCAAGTGTGAAGCAACGATTCCAAGTCGCCGTTCTACCAAAAGCTTACTAGAATCCTTGTGCCTTCACCGTTGCAAAAGCTGAGAGCGTCCGTCGTGCATTCACCGAGCCGATCACCGCTGACAGAGAGCGTCTTCTGTAACTGCAGAGAGTTTGTGCTGTAGTTGCTAATCTTGTCTCGTGCAGGTTGTTAGTCACACAGGTTGTGTGCAAGGGCAGGTGGTAGCCGTCAAGCCACGTTTGGGCAGGTGGTAGCCGTTAAGCCACGTTTGGGCGGGTGGTAGCCGTTAAGCCACGTTGGGCAGGAGGTAGCCGTTAAGCCTCGTTGGGCAGGTGGTAGACGTCAAGCCACGTTGGGCTCAGTGAGGAGCCAGAGTCAGACACGTTGCGTGCGGGTTGTGTTAGACACGTGATAACGTGCAATTTGTTAGTCACATTTCTGGCAGAAGTGTGCATCTGTAAAATCCCACATTCCAATCATAGTGAATACGCCCTGCTTGGGGGAGAGCTGGGAGAGTGGACGTAGGCATTGATTGTCGAACCACTATAAATCTTTGTGTCTTACACAAAAGATAACTTGTCTCAGAACTGGGAATCTATTTATCAGATCCAGCCTCTGTGACCTAACAGAACCACGCTTCTGTGAGCGAAAACGTGTCATAACTCTTACGGCACTAATTCAACCCCCCCTTCTTAGAGCAATCCTATACCAACATGCGGCCGCAAAACACGACGGAAATGTGCATTTCCAAAGTTTCGTAAACCGGTTTCATTCATCACGTGCGGAACTTACATTTATGTGTATGATGAAGTTAAGATGGTAAAATCCAAATATACTTCAAAATGGTGGTTGCGCTTTTTGGCGTTATATTATTATCATTAATGATGCAGTAATGAGATTTTCTGATTCTTCGTTACCAAACCCCCCCTTTGTCTTGTCGATGTAGTCCTCCTCCTCCTCCAGCTCCGATTTAAAGAGCGGAGAATACCTTCAATACATCTTCCAGAGGCAGCATAACCATTCCTTCGTCGCGAGCGTATATTGTACAAGTATCGTATTTGCGTTGCGATAAGTATGATTCAATAATTCGACATCTAATCCTTTCTAGCGCGGTTTCAAAGGGCAGGCTTTTGGCGCAAACTATGCCAATTGGCTTCAAATAGTTTCGTTCTAGGCATGACCAACCAACTGATGTCATTTCCCAACAATCTAAAGGAAAGCAATAATTATTATGGCGGTCGTCCTCCTCGCCCATGCCCATCTCTTTATTTATTTCGCTTTCCAAATGACATATTCCATTCCATCAAAACACACCATCTGATGAGATGGGATAGATGTTTGGTTTCCGAAATGAAGCACCAACCAGCTGAACTGAATTCAACCTGCTTCAATCTAGAATGAAATTGAATTTGACTCGGTCGCATTTTCGCACCACCAAACGCCGTAAGTGTTCAAAAACCAAACGCACCAAAGTATGTATCCCACGTATAATTTTGAAACTACTTCGTATATACCAGAGATTGAAACGATACCATTAATATCAACACAAAGTCTGGATTGAACTTACACAGATTTTGAGACGTCAGTGAAAAGCAGCAAGCAAAGCCAAGGGATACAACACTCATTTTTTTCCAGTTTCAGATTATTTCTATTGACGGTCAAAAGGTAAGAAGAGATAGGATTGATTTGGCTTTAGCTTGAAATGCCTGTTAAATTGTGATAAAAAGTAAAGGGATCAATCAGCTCCTGTTCTTGTTTCCCTGTTATCAACCTCTCTTTTCTCTTCACATTCCCACTCTGATCATGTCTTCCCGCCAGCTCTTTTAGGCTGCTTCGTGAACAGGAAGATGCGCTCGCTAAATTAGGGAGTAATCTGTGAGGCTGCATTATGGTAACGATTTTTAAGAGAATTAGCGAGATTACCTTTGGAAGGACCGCTTCCCTCTGGCAATGAATCCATCGAGCCCCCAGCAGCTGACCCGATATCCAGTCCTAATTCAAAGACGGATTGGTGGTGGGGTCAGCGGCAGAACAGATAAGCTCATCCTAACGAGGCCACGGCAAAAGAATGTGGATTGCGTACCAGATTTCCGCAGAGGATACGAAGCCCCCCCTAGAATTGGAGGATCTCCAATGGATCGGTTCATGACTTCCTGAAGAAGCAACATTTTAATAGGTCGAACGAAATTATTATTCGATGGGACTTTTTCTATCAGGGACGAGGCAAAGGATAAGTACCTGGGATCCCGATGGCAGCTTAAGCTGGAATGATCTACCGTGAGCCTGAATCGAGGTCGAGGAGTAGTCTAATCCAAAGGGGAGCTCTGAATTGATAATGTTCGAAATGGATCTGTCCTGGAGAATGCCTGACGGGGTTGTCTGTCTTGCATTGGGTTCGTCGATATTATGATGAGCCCCAGAGTTGATGTCCAGAGAGGTGCTTTCTTCGCCGAACCCCATTTTAAGATGATCGCCAAGCTGAATGGGGGCGGCAACGCCAGGTAGAGACAGTGGATGCAAACTGAGCCCATTTCTCATTGACAGCATCTGAAGAGCCAAAAGTGGTAAATCAGAGTAATTACATCAAATCTAGAAAAAATGTCAGGATTAGTTCAACAAACAGCGTGCTGAGGCTAAGACAATAGCCCTCGGATTCAGATACATGTCGAATAGCAATAGACTAGCAGCATTGCCACTTGAAAGTTCAATGCACAAATGATTCCTTATCGTCAACCACTAGATCATCGACCCATGGACAAACTAAAGAGATGGAAATGGCACGACGCCTGAGCCTGATTATTGGTCAGATCAACACTCCAACAGGCCCGGATAACATTAAGACCATGAGCACGTCAATGGCTAAAAAGAACACAAAACACTTAAGAGAGCTACATGACATTCTGTTTGAAATTCAAAATCAAGTCGAGATCAGAGGAAAAAACCAGAATTTAATGACAAACATTTGGTGCATATTCAGATGGGGAAGAAAGCAAGAACCTGAACTTGGAGCTGGAGCTGCTTGAGGTACTCGATGGCTTCATCCAGCATCGATGCCTTGTCCGTCTGTCAACAAAAGGAAAAACAACCTTAGAAATCCATTCTTAAGGAACCAAACATACGAGATCCATGCAAACCCACAGTAAAATTCATAAACACGACGGCCCCTACCTTGTTAGAATTGGGAATTAAGCTCTGGAGAGCTTTCATCTTCTCATTAATCCTGCTCCTCCTCCTCTGCAACACCCATGTCATAAACACATCAAACCTCCCACACGAATCAACTACGGCGAGCCAATTTATCGGAAAAATCCACATTTTTAAGAACTAGCCAGAGGAATGCCCGGACCTTTTCGGACAAATTATGAACCTCGGCCGTCCTGCTCCTCTTGGAAGAACTGCGCGTGGGGTTCGGCTTCGCCGGAACTTCTTCGAGAAATGCCTCCAGTCCCTTTCAGCACACAGACAAACCAAACCCATGAGCAACAGCTTTCGCCTTTCAACCAAACACGATCCAAATCGCAGAAACACAGACCCAAAACTTTCTTTAAAAAAAAAAAAATTTTAAGCTCCCAACTTCATCGTCGCATCTCCAGAGTGGATCGAACCTCAGGCATTAACCGACAAAAAGAAAATCTATTTTTGACGAGAAGTAACCCCAAAAAGCAGCAAGAGGACTACCTCGCTCTCACAGTCGTACTCGTCGCCCTCATTCTCGCTAACGCCTCCGCCACCCACGACGGAGGACGGGCAGGCATTAGCTGCTACACTTCCCAAGAAGTAGCCGGCGACGGCAGCGGAGGAGGAAGCGGGGGTGCAGGAGGAGGAGGAGGAGGAGGAGAAGGCGGGGTGGTGGGCGTCGGGGCGGCGAGGATGGCTGGAAGAGGAGCGGAGGAGGACCTGGTGAAGGAAGAGGGAGATTTCGTCCTGGGGGTGGTGACGCTGCTGAGGAGGAATAGGCGTGGCGGCCTGGGAGGAGGAGCAGGTCGGTCTTTCCTCCATGAGCAGCAGCAGCAGCGGGGGGGAGGGGGGAGTGGTCACTCTTTTGCTTTGCCTTTCCCGGGGGATGGTCGGAGCTTCGTAACCGCCTCCGAGGTTGTCCGACGGCGGTGATTTCCAACTAGTAATAAAACTAGAAATATTTCTTCATTCAGTATCCCGTTGTTCTAACCAAACAAGTCCCACCACCTCGTTGTACTTCTTTGACGTCGTGTCTGATATGCCCTTTTCCCCGATATAGTTTTATGGAAGAAGATACTACAGCCATGTTTTAAATTAGCCGTATCAAGTGAGTTAGACGGTAATGGGGGGGAGGGTTATTGGACCGTGAAATCGAAGAGGGAGTCGAATCATGAACAATTCATTCTATTTCCAAACAGACCCGCCAACAAATGGAATGGGTTGGGGGTGGGGGATTGGATGGTGTCTCTCACTCTCTCCCTTGTGCTCATCTTCATTATTATATAATACCTCGGATTTAGTCACAATTGATGTGATTAAACGTTAGACAGAAATGCTTCCGTACAAGCATCCAACTTAAAAAGAAAAGGCCATCCGTCCCACCCAATCGAATTGCCTTTTTGTTGTTTGTTTGGGTGGTGGGGAGTTTGTTTAGGCTCTACTCCGATGCCTTTTCCGATTAAATGACGATGATTCATTCGATCATCGTTAAGGCTTTTTCATCAATTACACCAACTCAACACACTGGACGGGACGTCGACGTGTCGGGAGGATAAAGAAGGGGGATGAGCATCTCGAGGCGACTGATCGGACGGCTAGGCGTCATGGGATGCACGTGTCGTGTCCGTGTCACTCCAGGAAAATGTTAGAAAGTCCTCCCCTTCTCCTCTTTTTGGTACTTCCCCCCCTATTACTTTGTGATCTTGTTACGTACAGCGGAGCGGCCCATCTTTTCTTAAAAAAGAAAAAAAAAAAAAGGTTCGAATTCATTTTCATATCCATGATTTTCCTTCCCCCACCCTTTCTTTTATTAATCTCAACGTAGCCATTAGCTTAACCTTAATCTTTCTTCTTGTAAGTTACATCGTCATTTTTTTTTTATCTTAAGAAGCCAATTTTTTCTCAAAATTCTTCCTATCATTTTGTTTTTATGATACTAAATTAAGCATTCATTTAATAACTTAAATTTTTAGATTTTTTCAACATAATATAAAAGCGATCGTATATTCAAGTTCCAAGTTTAAACGAGTAAAAAAAAAAAAACCTCTCTAAAATAGAGATAAGGAGCGAAAGCTAATTTGATTCGACTCGTGCTATAATATATGAGGAATTTATTAACGGGTGACTAAGAGCAGTGAGTTAAGAAGCATTAAATATGCATGTCGTTTGTTAGTTAAACATTAAAAACATAAAATTTATTATATTTAGGGTCCTAAACCTTTAACAAAACCCATAATATAAATCAAAGAAAAACAGTTGTAACTTTAATTAATATAGGGTTGATAGCTTGTGATATGACCATTTTAAGCCCCGACTTATGATTTCTCATTTAATCAGCTTTTTAAGGGAAACTAAAGCTTGGTGGCGAGTGTGAGTGAGAGATCCTCCCATCATAAAATAACGTGTCAGAAGGTGGAAGAGGTAAGCGTTCAATGCGCGTGACCAAGATAACATATTCTATTTACTATGTCCAGAAATTTTGGATTTCCTCTCTGACAACATATAATTGCATCAATCCCCTCATTCTCCTTATTCATCTCACCACCGGCCCCAACCATAGAGATTATTAAGTTCATTTGAGCCAAGACAACGAACGTGTCCCCCTGAAATTCGAAAACATCCAAACCTAATGAAGTGAAAGGCCTCTTAATTGTAAAAAAGGCCCAGGTCCACCCCACGGTACGAGGTTGTCCATCCGATCATGCTATTGGGTCGGGCCCATTATGAGAACCACCCGGCGTTTCCCAACGACACAGTCGTTCATCTAAAACACGTCATCGATTCCGGTAGTAGAACGAATCGATTCCGTGTTACAAGATCTCACATCGGCTTCCCGGTGAATTATTATCGATCGGTCGGATGCCAAAATGCCCGTCCTCTCTAGCAAAGCAAATGCTCCGAATTCACCCTCTTCGATCTTGTGTTCGTATTGGCGATAAGACGCACGTGGCTCTTTCTTCCTTACTAATCAGACCTAAAATAGGAAAAGAAGGAAGGCCGATTTTTTACTCTTCTTGCCACAACTGCAAAATCGTGGACTTGTCTCTCCAATGCACATTTACGGGGATCATCTTCCACTTTTTACGATGGCTTGGACAAACAGTCACTTCTCTTTGTCCCATCCGACACGAATTGGTTGTTGTCCGAAACCCATAATTAACCTTTATTTATTTCTTAGTTGTCGTGTCAAATCATTGTACTTTACCTCTTCCTCCATTCGTAATTTCTCCTTCGCCGGTCCCTCACAATCATGTGTCCAACGAATAACACGACCACGTTCATATCCCCCCATTCATTCCCCTCGTTGAGTAATTTGAACAAACGCAATTATAGCAGCGAATGGACCACCCACCTAAAACTGTCCCACAATTTTGTTTCATACGTTAAAAGACATGGAGCACGTGTTTGTCCTAGCCAAAACTGCCTCCTTCCTACCCCTTCGCGTATTCGTCGTGTCGCCCGAACAGCACGGTGGGTTCCTAAGTACAATGTAATGCAGCAAAGAACCGTCTCAATATACAACGATGCATTTAGAATTAGGGTTTAGTTTCAATTTTTTTTTATATTTTTGGTAAGAAAATAAGGTTGGAGAGGGAAGGGCTTCGAACATTAAATTATTGGCCCATCGCATCGCAGCCATTAGCTATTTGCTGCTTTCAATGTTGCTTAAAACATAGACTTGTGCTGCTTTTGTTTTTCCTTCGTTTCTTTTTCCATTTCCCAACCCTACCTACGGAAACAAAATAATGTCTCGTGCTAGCTTACATCGTTTCCAACAACGTGCCACACGTTGTTTAATTGGTTCCCCATTTACTCAAAGCCGGCCTAAACTTACATCTTTTCCAATCGTGTGCTAGCTGGCCCTTCTTCCTGTGACCCTAATTCCATCATCATTCTGTAACCCCAGAAAATGAATGGATAGCTCATATACTTGTTAGACCCCGAGACGACAGCAAAGAAATCCTCGTCGGTAAAGGCCATGATCGCGTCTCTGAATCTCGGGGAAGAAGTAGGGTGGTTTCAAGACGAGGCTAGAAAAGCAATAATTTCTTTTCTCATGCCATTGAATGAGGACAACAAAAGTAGGAATCAATCATGGCCCCTCAAGTGCTCTCCTTGCATGTTAAATTTCGGGCAAGGGTTGTGTGTTTTTTGGTTTTACTTTTACTCAATGAGCCCTCGATTTCAGTCTCTCTAAAAAAGGGAGTCGCAATAATTAAGCCCCTCCTTGCCCTGCCCCCGTTTCAGCTACAAAACCCTAACTACACAAAACTAGAAAGTTAATTCCATCAATACGACGATGCTCCAGACAATCATCGGTCACGAAACGGGACCAACCATGGTTCGAAAGCTAGGCTGGAATATATTAACTCATTCAATTTGTCTTCTTATCGAAAAGATGAACGAATGAGCGCGCAAGACTATTGTTAAAATTTTCATTCAACAAGAAAAAGAACCGAAAGAAAACTCCGCCACTACTTTCACGGGGTTGTTAAAAAGTATTTCCTGTACATTCAATGTATGTCGACCGTAAAAATAAAAAGGTCCTATTGATTTTGTTTTTCGGTTAAGTAGCACAAAATAATAGACATTCACACCGGAAGTATACGAGACATGGGAGCAATTCTGGTTAGAAATGATTTCTCATCGCATTATCACGACTGGCTCTTTGGGAAAAGGAAATGTGGGAGAGACAGAGTTTACTTTTCATAGGTGTAATACTTTGAGAAACCCGGGAATTTATTCTCTTTCAGGAGGTTGTCATCGGGAAGGAAACCGAGTGGACAAGAAATGGTTTCGTCTTGAGTTTTTAGGAACGACGAAAGCGACGTGACGACAAAAGGTATGGGGAAAGAACAGGGGGGGAGGGGCAGGTCCCATGGTAATTTCAGACCATCCAGTTTCGGATGCTGCAAGAAAAGCAACACCATCCCCCTACACCCACAAACCCACTGTAAAAACAAACGATCGTTATTAGTCCATGTATATATATATTTTTTTAACTTTGCTGGTTTCTTTGTTCCGACATTTCGTCACGGAGAACTATCGCTCATCAAACCCTTATTACAACAACCTTGGAAAGAGCTGTCTCAAAATGACAACTCTTTGAGGTTCAGGCAGCAAAACCCGACGACCCTACTAGGCTAGAAAGAAGACCGGGGGGGGGGGGGGGAGATGATGGTTCGTCCTTTTAAACACTTCTGAGACGATCGAAGACTTGGCCAGCTAACAGTGAACAGTTCAACAAAAGAAGAAGATCAGCTGTTCGATCTGATCCCGACCCCAGTGACACATCTGGCGCAGAGGAAGGCGCTACAAAAATCATCCTACAGTGAAACAAAACGTGATCCGTGAGATAGTTAATGACCCTTCTTCAGTCAACCCTCCTCTCTCGATGATTATATTCCCCCAAAGCAAATTGAATCGGAGGACACGAAACACGCCAAGAAAACGACGCGGGCACGATAAGACGTGGCCCATTAGATATTAAAAATAAGATGCGGCATCAACGCCCGGATGCGACCAAAGCTTTCCCTGTCGACTGCTTTTTGACAGCAAGTTGCGACACGAGATTATTCTTTCGATCTTACGAGAAAAGCAAACCCACATATTACGATTTTTTTAATTTATATATTATAAGAAAAAGATGGAACAAACGAACGAACGAAAACCTCCCCACCCCCCATCATGATGGCAGTGCATACACCTTCGCAAACCTGTCGAGCTAGAACTCGATGGGATGAACGTGGAACAATTTCATATTCTTTAATCCAATGAAACACTCCCATCCCCACCTTTCGACATTTTTATAATCACGCGTGACGTCCCAAGTGACGTAATCACCTACCTACTTGAACATCCCCCAAGAAATATCTTCTCCAACTTTGATTAGGTCCTCCCCCAAATAATTTAATTGTCCTAATGGCGGGATTAGTGATTAATTTAATCACCCCCTTCACCACCCCTCCCCATATTCGTTAATTAAAGCCGAAGGGTTCGTAGTGTGGGGGTGGGTCACTTTTTGTTGTCTCCATCGGACCCTTTCTAACTCCGTCAAAAGGTTTTTTCGTGGGCTCTTGATCTTGAAGCCGCAAAATCAATATTTAACATGTCCCAAACATAATAAACAAGACTCTCAGGAAAGAGTTGGAAAATTTTAAAACTTTTTTACTAGCAAATTTGCATCCCCCCCCGGACGACCCGCGTGATATTCTCAATAAATAAATAATCGCATATTTTTGTTCTGTTCGGACACAACCCATCAACCGGGCCATGTTCATCGTTCGCCAACTTTATTATCTGACTTCTCCTTTCATCTTTTGAAAGACTACTTTGGAAAGACATTACACCGAAGGGTTGTGACGTAACAAAAGTTACCCCCTCCATTGTAATATTCTAAGATTAGATACATAAGAGAGTGTTAGAGACATAGATACGTTTATAATCAGTTGGGGGAAGAGATAAAACTGATTCCCAGGAACACCCCATCCCCATGATTGTGACCATTCATGGCCACCCTCCCCCCCTCCTCATCCCAAATAGAATCTAACCTTAGATTTCCTTTCCGCCTCCCCCCAGGCAATCAGACGTGTCGTTGGTACTTGTGGAAAGTTGATGTTTCTGGATCGGGGTAACGAGCAAGATAGTTTCTCCAATTGGGTTGGGGAGGGACTAAACTCGTTTTCTTCTATCGGGTTTCATGTTACGGACAGGAATCGGTTAGATGGGGTATTGAGATAAAAACACGAACAGGGAAAAATTGTAATAATACTACTACGGACCAGTGTTGTAAAAGGCGAGAAAAGGCAACGCCTATGGCGAGGGGCGAGGCAGGCGAGGCGATTTCGCCTTTCCTCCCCTCCGGACGAGGCGTGATCCAAAGGCGACGCCTTTCCTCACCTTTCATCGCCTTTTTCTCAGGCGAAAGCCGACAAAAAGGCTCGCCTTTGGATATCGGCCGAATTGTGTAATTTTGGACTAAGTTGTAATAATTATAATAATTTGGGGATTAAATTGAATAAATAAAAACTTTGAAAACATATTGTCTTCAGCCAAGACACGAACAATTCCCCACACGAACGATCCCTTCCGTCTCCTCCTCCTGCCTCCCCTCCTCCGTCTGCCTCCCCTCCGTCGGCTTCCCCTCCTCCGTCGGCCTCCCCTCCTCCCTCTCAAGCAGGATCCTTTCTCCATCGCCCAACTCACCAGTGTTAGGTATATCAGATTTCTTTAATTGTGTTTAGCTCTTAAGAATCGGCGTTCCTTCTGTTGCTGAATTTGTAGCTCTCAAGAACTAAATTCGTAGTGTAGCTCGTCTGAATTTGTTGAGTCCGAACGTGTACTCGTGGTGTTATTTTTAGGCCAAAATTTAACTAGAGACTTGGACAAGTCGTGGTCAGGACTTGGAAATTGTGATTTTCAATTGTATTGGACGTAATATTTGAAGTTAAGACTGCCTTTGCCTTTTAACTAATTCTATTTCGGTGATAAGTTGACTGACTTTTCTTCTACGAAAGAAAAAAAAAGGAAGAGAGCAATGCTGGTTCTTTTTGTTGATTTGTTTGCGATTAGATTTGTCTTTCTCATTAGTTTATTCAATAAACTAACTCAAATTTTAATCTGCTTGAAGTTATAAACTAATTATGCTAGCATTTTTTGATTTTACGCAGAAATTAGACGATATCTTCTTCAAATCAAAACCAAAAGGATCCTGCATAGTGTCATGGAACTCTACCAAATCCCAATGACACGAATAAAATGAAGTGCAATTATTGCAGAAAAGTAACAAATGGTGGAATTAGTCGATTCAAGAAACATCTTGTTGGAGGTTATAAAGAAGTGAAGGCTTGTCGTGATTGCCCTCCTCCTGTTATGGAAGAATTGAAGCAGTACATGGGCAATAAGAAGGAATCTAAGCGCAAAATGGATGCAATTCCTCATTTGGATAAATTAGATGATGAAGGAATGTTTAATGCTTCGAGTCACGCATCATCAAATCGCACTATTGAATCTGGCTCAAGTGCAAAAATAGCCTTACACAAATCGCCTTTTGAGCGCATTTCGCCTCGCCTCTCATCTCTGACGGGCGATGGCTTGTCACCTCGCCCCGCCTATCGCCATTGACAACTATGCTAGGGACAATGACAGTGATGAAGGGTAGTCATTCATAAGTAAGAAAGCACCGAGGGGAAGAGGAGAGGAGAGGAAAGACAATAATTAAATCTACACGATCTAAACAAGATCTTTTGCATCGATCCTGGTCTCTTGTCATCCTTTGATCAACAGGACACAGAAACAAAAACAAAAGACAAGAAAAAACCAAAAAGTTATAACACCTCTATCCATGGCCAGGCCAGTGTTGGATTCCGAACGCGAGGAAGATTAAACTGTGTGTTTGGCTGAGGCTGAAATTTTTGAAATTTTATTGTTACGGGGGTGTATTTCATTTTCTCTTTTTTCTCCTTTTCGGGAGGGAGGGCTTAAGGTCTCATGATGGGGTGGAATCCATTTTTCTGCAGCCAAGATTTCGAATTCGGTGGCCTAATTATCTGCTGTGGGAATCCTGATGATGCTGCAGCAGCCGCAAACATTTGAGGAGGACCTCCTTGCCACGCCTGCTGTCGTCGTTGTTGTTGTGGGGGATGTCGGTGGTGGTTTTGATCGTGGAATGGGATCGACCCCGTCGGCGGTGCGGTGGCCGTTGAAAGCGAGAGGTCCACTCCCGGCACTTGCCCTCTGTAGCTGCTGCCCGGAAACTGAACCTGAGTCCCCAGAGGGAAAAAAAATAAAAAAATCGTGACATTATTAGAACAAGTAAAATGAAAATTGGGGAGAGACTAGTTAATTTATTTACAACTTACGTGGTGGTGACTCTGAGGGAGGGGGTTGAACATGTTATGGGGCTCAAGAGGTCTGTTCGTGACTTCGATGTCGACCCGTGCGTGCCTCGTAGCCCCATACATTCGACCATCGCGGCAGTTGCTATTGTTATTACAGGATCTCAAAGGGTCACCGGAGCTAGGAGAGTTGAGCTGGGTTTCGCTCAAAAGCCGAGTCGTTTCTGCCTCCTGGCCATATCCATTCCTTCTCCCCCCTCGTTCATCCTGTCAGCACAATAATTTAAGATTTTACTTAGTTACATACGGTTCCCCCTCCCCTTCCCCCCAGGGCGAACAAGACTCAAACCTTGGTCATGTATCCACCACCCCTCAAATCCAACTCGAGCGCCGACGACGGTCCACAAGTTGTGCCCTCCTGTCTCAAGAATTGTGGGTTGTCGGCGATTTCGAGGATGGGGAGTTGCTTGGAGGCAGAACAGCTCCCTAAGCTCAGGTCAAGGTTGTGATCGGAAGGGTTGCCTTGGGGTGACGATTCTGGAGGGTAAAATTAAAAAAAAAAAAAAAATTGGGAACTTTTCAAACAATAATATAAATTAAAAACTGTACGTAGTTCAGATGGGGGGGGGGGGGAGGGGGGGCTAACCACAGGGGAGGTTGGATTCATTGTCGTAGATGGTGGGATCGAAATTGGTGACAGCATCCTTGCCATTACACTTGATTGCAGCCTTATCATAAGCTCTTTTGGTAATAAATCCAGACCAAACAGAATAAGGAATCGACAACGTAAGGGGAGGGGAACTCAGAGAGAAAAAGGGAGGAAATTTTCTTGAAAATTGTGGGTACACTTTTGGGGGGTCATGTAAGAAAGGAATCTTTTAAAGCCCACCATACCTTGCGGCTTCGATCTCGGTATCAAATAGTCCGAGGTAAACATACCTGCAAGGCACAAGGATTCAAATCCCCAATCCAATTCAATTCAATTCACCCCCACCCCCACCTTCACTTGAATTCAATTCCACCCACAACCGCACACCATCCTCCCAATTATGAGGCAACATAAAAGAAAAGAAACTTACTTCTTGCCCAGGAATTGGCCTATCCTTGCCTCCCACCGGCCGCACTTATGCAACGTTACGCCTCGGTACTTGGAGCTCCCGCGTGGTAACCCGGTGCTTTGCCGGCGGAGCAAGTGGACAAACTCCTCCTTGGTCAGATTCTTCATCTGAGACCATTAAATGGGGAACCCAAATCAGCACCTACCGAAAAGGAGGGGAGGAAGTTATTGAGCCTTCGTTTTGTCGAAACGACCTGCTTGAGGTCGTCCTCGTAGTCCTCGATTCGGAAATTGATGTCCGCCTCGACTCCCCGGAACTTGATCGCTGCCTTATCATAAGCCCTGCAAGACACAGACTCACCCCTCCTAACATTGCATGCCATCGATGGAAATGGACAAGGAAGGGGAAGAAGAAGAAGAAGGCGTTATTACCGGGCGGCCGCATGTGCAGTGTCAAATCCACCTAAACGCACAAACAAAGGGATTATAGTCAGTACCATTCGTTAGGACGAGGAAACAAAATTTGGCAATAAGTTTTATTGTTTTACCCAGATAGACTTGCTTCCCACAATCCCTGCACAATTCCACAGACACACAAACCCCAAAAAAACAAATTATATATACATAATTAATCAAAAATGAAAAAATATCAGGATATAACAAAGTTTTGTGTTTTTATTACCAAATGTGGGATTCCCATCTCCCTGTCCGCCGGTAGAACGTGACCCCCCGGTACTGCGAGCTCCTCGACCTCGGCCCCCGCCTGCTCTTCTTCATCGGCATCGGCGGCAGCTGCTTCGGGAATGAGGACCCTCCAGCCCCACCCCCCGCGCACGCTTCTGGTCCTGCCCCCTCTCCCGGATCCGACTGGAAGGGCCTCACCAGGAGCCATTGCGCTCGTCGGAACTCCACTCCCCCACCATACCCCGATCCCATGCCCTCCCCGTCCCTCTCCTCCATCGGGAAAAACTGCCGCGTCACCGCGGGAGGCTGCTGATCCCAGTCCACAGCGAACCCCAGGCTCCCTCGCCGCTTGGCAGTCGGCATACCGTCCCCGTCCCCGGCCTCTTCCTCTTCGTCGTCTTCGTCTTCATCCGATGCGTCCTCGAGGACCAACGCGGAGGAGCTAGAGTTTGAAGCGGAAGGCCCGAGAACCCACCCCTTCCCCTTGTCATCCTCCCTGCAACCCCCCTCCGACTCATCCCCCGCCCTCCGATCGGGCTCGTCGTTGAGCTCCCACATACCTCCTCCCCCCCTCGCCCTTCTCTCAAACTCCTCCCCCCCCCAACTCCAACGAAGACGCACCCGGAAAATCTTCCCACGAAAACCCCAACAACCAAGAAAGAAAAGAAGAAGAAAGAAAAATCAGAGAAGGGGGAGGGGAGTTTATCAAATGGCTTTTCTGGTGGGGCTAACTATTTGGTGCTTGCTGCCCGGGGGGGTGGGTGGGCTGCTTCTTAACACCATGAGGGAAATTCCCGGAGCGTCTCGTTTACAAGAGACGAGGGGAAGAAACCCCGAAGGAAAAAAAATTAAGTATGCAAATGCAAGTAAACGGCTGACAAGCTGAGGTGTATGTGTATGCCTCCTTTTTCTTGTTTATGTATTTGTGGGAGAGAGTAGAACTAGTAGTAGTAGTACAACTTCAACTAGTTCTGGATGAGTTTAGGGAGGGTGAGGAAGAGATTTGATTGGCTGGCTAGTAATAATAACAGGCAAAGATAGGGTTGGACAAAGAGAAAGAGAAAGAGGGGAGGAGAACAGACGGGGATTTCTTTTTCTTTTTAATTGTGTGTTTGGTTTCGATCGAGGTTTTAATTTCTTTATTTGACGTTCGTAGGTTTTGGTCGGTATTTGTTTTTTGGGTTGTCTCTTTTTTTTTTTCGTTTGGGCGCGGTAAGAAGAAACCCCAAACACCCCCCGGGGTGTGAGTGTGAGAGAGCACTCAGAAGAAGGGTAAAGGTAAACTTAACTAAAGTCTTCGCTCTCAAACTACCTCTACTTGCGGCTACGCGGGCTTGCGTTGCCTCCCTCGTTTTTCTAACCTCGCCGCGGGGCATAGTTTCAATGGTCGGTGGACGTAATTTCCACCCCCGGTTTAAGTATAATAAACCCTAGTCCATCCTCGTTCCCAACATGCAAACAAATCGGCGCACCCCAAAAACACCACGACTCATTTATATATCATCATCATCATCATCCACAGTCTACCATTGAAATTACCGTGAGATACTGTTTCTTTTAGGAAAAAAATTTGGGGGGAGGGTGGGGGGGAGATGCAAATAAATGAACCATCCCTATCTTCAAAGTCAGCTTTCCCACGTTAACCAAATCGAAAAGCATCCATCCATCCTCTCCCATCACATGTCTTTATCTTCCTACTCGATTTAGATATCGCAGCGGCAAGTAGTTAAACCCGAATTTAATATTAAGAAACACTTAATTATCTCGACTACGGTGACGTGTCCACTTTTGCCACCACTCGTTTCCCTCTCTCTCCTTTCCAATTATCTGAGTTCTCCTAACCCAACTAGAACAAAAACAGAAGAAACTAAAGAAGACTGGAACGTTTTGAAGCGGACTAGAGAAATTAGATTCCAGGGATCTAAACTCCTGACCCTCTTACTCCACGCGATTATAGGGGGAGAGGGTAATGAGTAAGGAACAGGAGGAAAGCGGGGTTAAAACTGAGGATTTGGGATTTGGATTGGGTATCGGGAAGAACAGAAGGAAACTCTCCTGTAAAAAGTTCAATCCAAAAGAGATTAAGCGGAGACAAGAGAAGAAGGGGGGGGGGGGGGGGGGTGCTCCACCCCACTGCACAACGAGAATGCGTTCGACCCCTTCTTCCCTTCACTTCGTTTGGTAAGAGCATGTTAATGAAGGCCTTACACTTTCCATGAGCCGTGGTTTTTTTCACGGTCGTCGTGCCCAACGCACGCGCTCGCGCATGCAAAGTGTCTACCAATAATTCCTTCCTCCCCGTATACACACCCCATGACAAGTAAATGTACATACTTGCCTAATGTTATTTACTAAGTTTGGAGTTCGGAATCCCTTTTTATATCTCACACAGAAATGGAGAGCTCCAAAGTGTTTACAAATTTCGGACTATCGAGAATATGGTAGGAACTCGATTGAAAAAAGTATTGGGGAGAGTTTCTCACTAATTTTGACGGTTTTTCCCACTGTCTTACAAGTTACGAGTGTGTTGTCTTTTTGTGAAAAGGGCACGGACAAATAAATTCAAAAGAACTTTTATGCTTGCTTTTCTTTTATGTACTTCGTCTCTTAAATAATTACTTTTTTTCTCATGTAAATTTTTTCTAATTAGAGAATATATATCTTTTTTTTTGTTGATAATCACGTTCATTTTCTCACGTTACATTGAATGCTACGTCGACATGTGTTTAACACAATTTGCATCCGTTTTTTTTTTTTTTGCTTACTTCAATAAGTACAGTTTATAAAGATTGGGGGTGGATGATTGGATTCTCCGATGAAGCTTCCTGCTTACATCCAAATTTGCCATACCTAAATAAATTAAAAAGAGCTATCCCAAAGTGTTTGAGTTTGCCGAGTTTCATGGGAGGCATAAATCGGCTTTGTTCCAAAACAAAAAAATTGCCGTCTTTCCCAAATCTCAGAGACAGAGCCACGACTCCCTCCCACTCTTCTTCTTCTGCATCATTTTCATAGTTTCGATCTTAATGAAATTTCGAGTACTACGTAATTTCGTCCTTGCAGTGACTCTCTATGTAAGGCTACATAAATGAAATCGTCGAACGCGTTCTGATTAATCGAACGAAGCTGTATCCACAAATACCATAGGGTTGTAATTCTTTTTCCTATTACTAGTTTATAATAATCCTGTTTAAATTTATGAAAATGCTTGTAAGTCCGGCGCCAATTTAATCATCCGGGACATGTTCACTCGTTTTTTGTTTGTTTTTTTTTTTAAGAAAAAGAAAGTAATTCTGGAGGGAGGTCTTCATTATAGATGAATTACTACGGGCTACATAAACCGACGATACGATGCACAAAAAATATGACATACTGTAGATTGGGAGGGAGGAGCCGAGTTTCATTTCACAGCCTTGAAAGGGAAGGTTTTCGGCCGGATCCAACTCATCTGGGACTGCGACTGGTTGGCCAGTGTGTAGTGTGGAAATGACCTCAAAAAAAGGAATTTTGTTGGTACTTCCTTCCAACCCGAACCAACTCCTCCACATTGTTCCAAAATTAAACACTAATGATGTGCCCGCTTATGATGCTACTTAATTTCATCCATTGACGACTGTCCATTTAAACAAAGTATATGTTTAGGAAATTGTTAATAGCTTTTTCATTTTTTTTTTAGAAAATGCATGCTCTCTCTCTCTTTCTCTTTCTATTGAGATTTATTGGCAATTATATCAATAAATAGAAAATAAAGACAGCGTCAATTAATGGAAGTTGAGGGAGAGTAAGTTAGGCAGAAATTGGACAATCAAAGGGATGAAGTTGGGTTGAGGGGGGGGGTGGAGGGAGTAATTAATGTTATTTGGTTAACTTGTATTTTAATTACGAGTCCGAATTAAGAACATGTGAAAGATAGGGATGAGAGGGGGAGGGGACCCCACGTTACCAGGCAAAAGTACCCCCAATGACAACGAGGCCAGGAAAATTATTATTTTGTGTAAGGAAAATTATGTCAAACAAAAAGATTGACGGAACCAGATGGGATGGAAAAGTTGAAGACGACGCAGGAAAAAAAAAAAAAGGAATTTCCCAATGATGGAAGTGAGACGAGGGTTGTAGTTGGAGTAGCCCCTTTTTCTTACCGATGGAAAAACCGCACACCTCCGTCCCAACTCCGGAATGTGTTTTTGTCCGCGACGACGACAGCGCGAGTGAGCTTCGCCTTCTGTTTTCCTCCGGTGGCATCATATTTGCCTGTGATGTCAATAGCCATAAACTTTTATAACACATCTCGGCGTGTATACGGTATAAACTCGATGATACGAGTGATTCGGACTGTGCGCGTAATTGCTGACCCGGGCGAACCATTCTTTTGGGCGATCGAGGACGCGAGAGGTGACCTGCCACTTTCACTAGTCGTCGTATGTAAGATTTCCCCCATGATTTTTCAACACCGCATTGTGGATGCCGATGGGGTGTAGTGCGAAGTACATTGTGATCGCAGAACATCTCCCTGCCAATTGTGCGGTCCACTCAACATCCCCCTCTCGCAAGTCCTTTCGCTCTCCCTCTTAAGTGGAATAATTACAGGGAATTGTTGATCATATGAACGCGTTGAGAATATTTGGTCCGAATAGAGAGTTCGGATTTCAAGTTGAAATTGTGATCGCCGTACTAAAAGAAAAGAAAAACGAAAAAGGGTTGACGAAAATCAAAGAGATGCCACTGAAATAAGTTAAAAACCAGATATGTTCTGTTGTTGAATGTTGACGGTTATTGTCCTATTTATAATCGTAATCTAATTCTTAAAATTTCAGACACCGTAGACATGTGCTCCAAAACATGTCGTGTGCACTTTAAGAATCTTCAAAAAATAGAGATTTTGGGATACCTTCTCCAGTTAGGCGACTCAGCTAATATCATTGCTCATAAGATGTTGCCGCTTGGTTGATACTGTCATTCGGTCAGGGTCGCTTGATCACGTCACTTAGATCCTACTGCTCGATTGTTGTTTTTGCTCATCGCAATGATACCGATCGAATAACAGCACTTAGAACTCATCTTGTCGCTCAATCAACTGTCGGCCTTAGACTGGGCGCCCGGAATTTTATGTTATAAATAGGAACGAGAGCTTCTATTTGTATGAAGGAGTAAACCTTTTTTTTACGAAAAGAGTTATTGTTACTTACAATATGAAATGGTTTTGTAAATGGATAAATGGGCATAGTACAAACGGGCCTATATAAATGCATGAGATCGGTACGAAGCTCATCAGCCCATTTACGAAAAAATAGGGTTATTGTGAGAATAGTCGCTTCCTGCTAGAGTCCCGTGGAGCACATTTTTTATATCTCCGATGTTGGAATCTCGCACATTGTTTTTATTCACAGCCGTTTGTAGTAAACCAAATGGTTCGCATACCCATACACGATATACCAAACTTCCGAAGATATTCTAACAAAACAATCTTCCTTTTTGGGTGTGTGGGGAGGAGTATTCCTCAAGCAAAGGAAGCTTGAAAGCGAACGTCCCGTAATTCTACAAAAGGGCATGGTCATCGGGAGTACCTTACTCCGTGCAACGAAGTCATGTTTCGTCATTTGCCCTTTTCTATTTTTGGCCAACAGGAGCCCCCCACCCCCTTCTACCTACGAAAGCGAAAGAAGTAAAAGCCCATCTTCAGACACACCCCTATGTCTCCGTTCTTTGTTTTCGCCCAACTTCGTACCACCTTTTATACGGTTTTTGACCGGGCCATCATCAAAATAAGTGACAAAAAAAAAACGTGGTCATTATGTTACCCTTCAATATCATATGCATATTAACACAACACGCACACAACGACTATAGATATTACTTATTATCCTCCTTTTGTTCTCAAAGATGTAACTTTAACATTCGAAATCGGGAATAATTGATTAAGCAACAAAAGAACGAATAAAAGACGAGGAAATGGGATTCAGGGTTCCTTACGAATGGTAAAAA
This sequence comes from Melastoma dodecandrum, assembly GCA_029817715.1. Taxonomy (NCBI): domain Eukaryota; kingdom Viridiplantae; phylum Streptophyta; class Magnoliopsida; order Myrtales; family Melastomataceae; genus Melastoma; species Melastoma dodecandrum. The sequence goes on from JARUPY010000271.1 coordinate 1,752,760, forward strand.
GCGGGGAGGAACACCGAAAGCGAAGCACACTAAATGGTCCTTGAGGCTTTTAGGTCATCATCCCCCCCCCCTCCCCTCCCCTTTTTTTTTGTCTCCATCCATCTTATTTTATTACACACATATATTTCATTGCCTCTCCCAATTTGTTGTCCTCCCCCTCCTATTAAAATTCAGAATCAATGAAATTAAGTGTTTTGGAGCATGCATCGAGTTTTGTCCAATTCTCTTTTTCATATATGACTGGAGTATGATATGAAAAGAGGGTTGGTGCTTCGTTTAACTAGAATCATTTTGTATCATTGCTTTTCTGTTAAGCAGCGTGTGGGGGATGTAACGTCCCCAATTTTATTAAATTCCTTATGCTGAGTGACCTGCGGGTATAATTAAGTAAGGAGAGGATGGGTAATAAGGTTACGGGCGTGTTATAATTCAAGACATTATGGTACAAAGGATGGAATGAGAGGAGAATATAGAGCATAACGATTCTGCTAAGAAATTAAAGAAACGCCTAAGGCTAACTCATTTACGCCAAGGAAAGACTTACCCAAATTCTTTCACAATCTCATCGGGCTCAGGAGAAGGAAGCCCAGCCCGCTAGAGTAACATGGCCCAAACTAATATTTACAAAAATGCCATTGGAGCCAATGGACAGGAGGTATTTTTGGGGATAAGGCTCATTCCCCCACAACACGTTCCTCCCTCTAATATCTGGAGGAAAAGAAAGAAGGAGAAGAATGGAGAAGAATCGATAAGGGAGGGATGAAGAGGAGGCGAGGGTTTACCAAAAGTAGAGGATTCCATCCACGACGCTCGACCTTGAGGAGAAATTCATGCTGGAAGCAAGTGAACTTGCTCGGAAGTGAGCTCGTGAGGAAGAAGAGGGAGAATTCACGGGACATGGTGGCGGATTGGAGGAAATGTATGATCTTTATCCTTAATCTACACTTGTCTTCTCTAAAAAAGGTAATATCATGGTTAACTTGGGTTATTGGTGTGCATGGCTCGTGGATTTTGATTGTGAGCGAGTGTAAGAAAGAGGAAGAGTTGAGGGTTTACCAAGGCAAAGCATCTCATGTACGACGCTCTGCTTAAGTGAAAGACCCGTGAAGAAAGGACGCGGGAGAGGGTGTTTCGGAGTGAATAAGGTCAGGGGAAGAAGGGAGCTCACTTTGCCTTGTGGCGGATCCTAGGAAAGGTACATACTTTCCTATTCCCCGTACTTCTTTGTGCTAGAAATGACTATATCTAAGTGATTTGTGTGCCTTGATGCTCGGATCATATGAATGTGTTGTGTGTGCGTGCGTAAGAATGGTGGAGGGAGGGTCGGATCCATGTGGAGTTGGACGACCTTCCTCCGAATCTTATGTGCGAAGTGTATTTGTGCATGATCGGCATGGAATGGTAAGGATGGTTTGGGAAAAGCATGGCTAAGTGTGAATGACGTATGGTAAACAAGGAAATGTGACACCTTTATGGGGTCTTACATGTTTAGCATGGCCTCTTTGTGTGCGAAGGGGACCGGTGACACTTCCCGCCCTCGGGTCAAGGTGTTTTTGGGAGGATTGATGACAATCCCACTCCCGGTATGGGTCAAGGTGTTTTTGGTAGGGGGGACCCGTGACATAATTCCGCCCTCGGAATGCGAGTGGTGAGAGGATCGGTTGAGCATACCTCCCGCTCCCGGTTTAAAAGAAAGGAGGGGTCCGGATGATCTACCCCGCCCTCGATATGTAAGGCCTAAAGAGGACCGGTCGACTTAGCCCCGTGCTTGGTTTGAGAGTGGTTGAAGAGGTTTGGTTGACTACGTCCCACTCTTGGTAAGTTAATGTTGAGAAGGGGACCAGTGAGTGCACTCCCGCCCTTGGTGCGCAAATGCTGAAGGGATTGGTCGAGTGTCATCCCACCTTCGGCGTATAAATGATGATGGATTGGTAAAAGGACATCTCACCTCGGAAGATGCGGAACGGAGGGGACCGACACAGGTTTTTGAATATGAAACTTCATACTGGTTTAAATTTATTGGGCTGGCTCGCGATGCTCAGTGGACCGATGAAGTTATAAAAAATATGGGCTATTTGAGCCCAATATAGTTTGATGGGCCACACACGGTTACTTTCATCACGATACTTGAACTTGAGGCAGAAACGGAAATATATGTCCGGAAAATGGATAGTTGCAGTTCCATCAAGGTTAGACAATGGTAGGCATGAAGTGGGTTGGGGAGGTGAGGGGGGTTGTTGTACTTGGCCTGTCCGAATTGCTAAGATCCGGGTTGTTAAACTCCGTTGAGCTAAAAACACAGGAGAAGTAGGTCACTGTTTGGTCGAACCAACTCTGCTGTTTTTGGCACTTTGGACAGCCTTCCCACGTCACACCACTTCCCTCTGTTTGTCTGCCTCCATGCAGAAAGGTTTATCAGGCCCCCCCTTCTTTCTCCCCCATAGTGAAAGCTTAAAAGATGCCGAATTCTTTTTTTTATCAATATGTCTATTAAAATTCAATTTTCTGGATCTTTAATAATACACCAGGGATCCACAGAGTGTACTGCAACTGCTGCTGCAAACAAGTTGTTGGAGTGCATTTTCTGCTGTCTCTGTGAAAGCTGGACCCCTACCTAAACTTTCCTACTTTGAATTCCAATCCAAGCCCCCCAAAAAGATCATATCGACATTCTCCTCCTCCTCCCCAGACACCCTTTGTTTCTATGATCCATTCGGTTTTGAGAACATAAACGGAATAACCCACCTCAAAGAAAACAAAAATACTAAGGACAAAATACCCCCGGATTTTCCCTACTGGTTGTTCTTTGTTCCCAGCAGAAGAGAGGAGGAAAATGGTAGGGACCCATATTGGGGGGATTCGAAATTTTTAATGAAGGTGAGGATAAAAGACAAGGAGATGAATAAAAATGATAAGAACAGAACAAATAGTACCGTGCGAACTGCAGCCGAGTCCGAGTGCGTGTGCGTGTGTGAAAGAAGAAAAAAGAAGTTCCCACTGTAAAACTATTCATAGTATCCCCACAAACAGAACAGAACAAAGCAAAACGAGGCAAACCAAAATGTCCCCCTCGTTCATGCCGCCCACCCACTTCATCACACCACCTAAAACCATCACCCCAAAAACCCATGACAATCATGTCTTTATAGAATAATCCCATGATTCCTCCCTAAACCCCCCCCCCCCCCCCCACCCCAGTTATTTGGGCACTAATCTTTGTCCTCCCAACACCCCAACTCCAACCTTTGAATGGACATTGAGATTGTGAAACTTGGAGTTGAGAAGTGTGCTCCCCCAAATAAAAACAAGAAAGTTTCTTGGAAGGGAAGCTCATTGGATCTAATGCCGGATAAAAGTAATTAATCCTGTCTTTCTTTCTTATCTTTCAGTTTTTTCTTTTCTTATTTCCTGTTTTGGTTTTATGGGGAGGGTGGTGGTGGTGGTGGTGGATTGCTTCGCTAGCAGCTATCCCAGTGATTTGACTGCAAAAGGGTATCTCAGGGAACAAAGAACTGATCAACTTGCAGACAACACCACAACCCCACCATATCATAATCCTCCATGATTCATTATTCACACAGGCACACAGACATTCACACCTCCCCTCTTGGGATCTATCTGATCTGATCCTCTTTCGTTCACTTGTGTGGGAATGGCCTACGTGCGGCTGGGCTGCCCACAAATCATGATCATGAGCAAACAACAGTACAGTACTCAAACGGAATGACCAATAAAAAAAGGAAATATACCTAATCACATCTTATCACACACCTTTAGCAGTTAGAACCAGAAGAATGGCTGTTTCCTCGTGGGTAGGCCATTCTTTGTTGTTCCTCCCCCCCACCACCCAACAAATCTCTCACTCTCACCATCTTCACCTCCATCTTCATATTCCCCTCACCAAGTATTCTCCCTCCATCAGATTGTTCCAGTCACCCAGTACCATGAACTAAAGAGAAGAAGATGAACAACGACAACTACTACTACTACAACAACATCGTCCAAATACAGTTGCTTTCTTATTTGAATTATTACTTGTTATCAAAGATGGTAAGAAGAAAAAGCTTTTAAGATTTAACTAACTACAGACCTCCCCCCCCCCCTCCTCCCAAACATTTTGTACATCATCAAAATTTCTTGATCTATTTTTCTTGACCCAGAATGAAACCAACAACACAAAAGAAAGAAAGAAAGAAGTACTAACCCTTGACAAATTAATCCCTTTTCCTCCTCATCCTCATCCTCAACCATGAAATTCCCCAACACACCAGACATCAATTCCTAAGATATTCTTTTTTTGTTTTTTGGGGACGGGGAATTTTCTTGGTCCTGTCATGTCCTAAGCTTTCTCACTACTATAACCGTCGGATTCCTCGGGGAGAGGCATCTCGTTCAGATCGACTCTCAGCAACAGCGTCCCTTGGCAGCACGAGTCCTTGTTATCGCTCTCGATCCCCATCGCCATCCCTCTGGCTTCCAACACCGAGACTCCATGCCCGAGAGCCGCGTCCACGCTCGCGCCCACCTCGGTGGCCTTCTTCCGAATGAAAGCAGCCGATAGATCTCTCCCTGAGCCAAGAACACAATCCTCCGCCGCGACGAACTCCGGGAAGTTGAGCCTTGCGGAAGGTCCCCGTAGGTAGAACACGGCGGTGTCGTAGGCCCGGGCGGCCGCGACCGGGGTAGAGTAGGACCCTAACCAAATCCTCGACCGCTTATTGGGCTCCCTAACCTCAGCCACCCACTTCCCCCACTTCCTCATCCTTATACCCTTGTAAGGCCTGTCCCTCCCGACAAGCCCACGCTTCCTCGCCGCGTCGCCTCCTCCGCCGCCGCCGCCCACGCCAGCCACCTCGTCGCCCATGATCGCGCGTAAAAGGGAAAACCCCGGGGGGGGGGGGAATCAACACCTGGGAAGTGGGAAGGGGAGTATTGGGTTGTTCATGTGGGGAGTGAAGGAAGAAAAAGGCGACTCCTTTTGGGAAGGAGGGGTTTGTTTGACGTTAAAGATTGGGAATTTATATTTGGGTTGGGGGGGTTAAAAAGGAGAATGCAAGGGACAGAGGCGTGGTGTGTTTTCTTTTTCGAGTCTTGGGAAATAAATTTATGGGGGGCTCGCCGACAAATCTGTCGTGATGTATTTTTCTCCGCTGAGGGAGGGCGGTGATAAGAGAGAAGAGGGAGGGTGGGGGGGAGTTCGGACAGGGAGGACAGAACTGTCGGATAATTGGATTGGGTTTGGCTGAAGTGGTCTAACTCTTTCTGGGAGGGAGTTTGGTCCGTGCGCTCTGAGAGGTCTGGTGTTCCCTTAATTTCTTTTTTAACAAATGACTATATTTATTCCATGAGAAATTAATGGATTTACTTTACACTGGACCTTTTATAATATTTTTCAAAAAGCACTTTTTGGTAGCAACTTCGAGGAAGCTACAGACAATCGTTTTTGCAATTCCCCACCGGATTATTTTTGGTTCAACCCCCGTATAAGACCAGTGTGCGTGTTATGTGTATGTAGATGATATATGAAGAAATAAATAATAATGAATTGGTGATGGCGATCCGCAAAAATCTCCCCACATTTGGCGTGAGGAATCAAATAAACAATTATTACGTTTGGGATTGGGAGGACCCCTTCTGCTTTCTTTTTTTTTTGGGTTATTTTATATCAAATGGGACAGATATGCATGAGTTTGAGATGTTGCTTAATCACACAGGGATTCCTGTTAGTTTGATCACCTCATCGTTGGTTTTTTGCCATCTTTTTCTTGAAGTAAAATTTATTATTTAGAGGGGATGTGATTAATTAAATGGACTAAGGTAAGTGTTGATGAGGGCGATGTGGGGTCAATGTCCACGATGGTCGGTGGATAAATAATACACCACTACGAGAGGGTATTTAACCTTTTCCCCTTTATCTCCCCCGTCTTTTAATCTCGATTCTTTTTTACCCCTCGATAAAACTTTTGTTAACCCTTGGGTAAATTCATGGGAAAGACCTAAAAACTCATATCTCCAACCCACCTAACAACGATGGACATTTTCAACGAGTCAATTTCTAAATATTTGTGGTCATAAGACTCTCTCTCTCTATATATTTATAATTTGCAATCATTATTCATTCCGTAATTGAAATCCATCGAAATCGAACCGGTCTTAGTGGGAAAGAGAGTCCTGATGTTATAACTTTCTAAAAATAATAAACATGGGCGAACCCCAACCCACTTTTAAGAAAATGACAAAGAGGCGGTGGTGTTCATGGGTAAGAAGATGTCTATCATATTTAAGGGCGGTCGAATAATTTAAATATCATCGAGACAAAAGTCCCAATGTTTTGTCATTCGTCCGCTTCTTCCTTGGTTTGAAAATTCAGGGGGGGTGTTCCGATATCTCCTAGGATGATGTTTCTGGTGTACGCACACACCCATCTACAATTATATTGTTTAGGTATATATCTCTTGATTTTATTAAGCGGCCGAGTCGTGGCCAAATGTCACGACGCAATTGTTTCACAGGACTCCAATCTGATCGATTTAACGAGTAATCGGCTGATGGGACGGTCATTACCCTATTTGATTCAATTTTCTTTTTCTTTTGGCTTCTCTCCTTGTCAAAAAGCATAGGAGATATAACCCCAAGTTTGTCCGGAAATCATTCATTCTTGATCTTGGGGAAAATTTATTTTATTTTATCTTAACTTTGAAAAAGAAGAAAACATCGTCAGAAGCTGCGGATTCAAACCGAGAAGCTTTGCTCGACTATTTGATTAGTTTTAATTATCTTCTCGTTGTTGATTTCCTTGTAAAATTTGGAGATATATTGAAATCACATGCCACATTAGATTAATTTCAAAGAAAAATTTTTACTACTTTAAAAATCTGAACGGGTGGCTGGCACCCGATAAGACAACCCTATAATTAATTATATTTTAACAAGATGGGCTGCATTTATGGTGTCGTGGATTCTATTCAATTTATTAGCAACTTTGCGGGATGTGCAATGATTCACGTTGTAATTTTTTAATAAACAAACCAACTACAAAAAGACAAGACAAAAAACAGAAAAAAAAAACTGGCGATTTTCCCGAAGGTTTCTTGTCGTCGGGGGGTTTGGAGCTCCGAGGTTTGTGTGATTAAACTAGAATGCAAAAATGGAGATCTAATGCTTCCGCAAGTTGGGCAACTCGATAAGTGTCCAAAAGATGTCATTATCCGTTAATTAACGCTTATTAAACCCTTACATGTACAGTCATAACCATGCGTTCCATTCAAACGGAGGTCCTTACGAGGTTTAGGAGTGTCTGAAATGACGACGGTCTTTTGGGTAGCTGCGGCTTGGCATCACGAAGATAGCAACTCACGTCGCCATGTCGTGGAGGTTAAGATGGACTTGTCTTTGGGTCGGCTTAATCGACGATGGAGCTTCTGTCAAATGGGGTTTGGTGGGTGCAAAGGATGTGCGAATGCTATCGATACTGAAAAATCATCCTCCCCCAATAGAAGGGCAAAATAAAATAAATGAAAAGAGTCAGCGGATATGTGATCGCATGTGGAGATATTCTACGTTCGATGATTAGATATTAAGGTGGAATTCATAGACTCATGGGAGGGAGGGGGGTTGTTTGTAAGAATCATATGCACGGAAGGAGGGAATCCCAGAACTCCCGGGGGGAGGGGGTGGAGGAGATAAAAGAATAAGACGTGCACATGTTAATGTTGTGAGGTGACGAGGTGGTCGGTTCGCTTCCCCAACCCCCCTTCTGTCTCTTCCTATGCTCTCCCCGAGTTAATATCTCGATCTAACACGGGACTATAAACGTGCAGAAGATAAATGTAGTTTTAACGAAAAAAAAATTAAATTTATTCTCAAATAAAATATTAAAAATAAATAAAAAAATATTATAATAACGATTTCAAGTCCAAATACTAAAATTACACTCATTTCGACTTTACCGTCCAACGCCCTTCAAATCATGACAGTCCAATACTCGTCCTCCGAGTGATCCACGTCACGATCCCAGTCCATTCTTAAATATGGTAATGGATTTGACCCAATCCCACTTCAAACCCCCCCCCCCCTCCAGTCAGAAAAATTGGCATATGGAAAAAAAAAGTCCCCTGTGAATGATTGATATGCGCACATGGGGCCAATACCCCAACACCCACACCCTAAGACTAAGAACAACTTCATTCAATTTATCATGTCATGAAAAATCAATAGCTTAACATAGGGATGCAGGTAAGTAGTTCTTTCTTCTTCTTCTTCTTTTGTTATTTGTGCATGCAGGGGGGAGAAGTGGGAGAGAATAGCCGCCCAAATTAAATGGGACTCGCCTACTTCTGGATCCTCGCTGTTCCTTCTCTCAAATAATTAGTCCGTACGACATTTTCTTCTCTCGTGAGGCCCCTTCCCTCCTTAGACATTGAATTGCTTGTAGATGTGATAGTGTGGACTTCTGATCTCTCTCGTCTTTGTGGAGGAGGGGAGTTTGATTATGATGAGAGAGCCGACCAACCCACACTGACACACTTCCCCCGTCGCATCCAGCCATTTCTTTCCTTTCTTCGTCACCTGACGTCGTCCCCATACACGTGGATTATAAAATTACGTAAAGCGAGACCAATTGGCTCCGGCAAGCTAACAAAGTTTACCGCTTGGATTTACAAAAGAAAGGGGGGGGGGGAGTCAAAATTAAGACAATATCGATAATTTTATTAAGATTAATTTCGGACACATCTTTCGTGTAGTCGGGTTCATGTTTTTATAAGTTTTGTTTATAGTCTGTTTTTTCTTACGGCACGTCACTTGGATCACGTCCAAGTTCAATTGGGTGTTGTTGGATAAAGTAAAAAAAAAAAAAAGAGGAACCGCCATTGGTTGGAGGTTTGACTTAAAATCACACGCAAAAGAAAAAAAGAGAAAAGAAATCTTACCATTAATTTCATTACCCATCATCACGTGAACCCGTGTCAGCACGTCCCTCGTTCATGGACCATCTGAACGGGCCGGTAAAGGTCTCGCCATCTGTCCCTGGCCCGAGACCGTTCGAATACTAAACCCGTCCCGCCCTTGGTCTTAGTGCTCATCGTCCAAAAGGAGGCTTTTTGAGTTTGTCTTCGTGGATGTACGGAGGGCCGCTGATTCGGTTAACCTCGTTGCATGTTGTTTCCCCGTCTATGATGTCTCCTCTTAAGGGGAGTGTCCATGTCGTTGGCCAGATGTCGACTCTGTTTCTTTATCAGTGTGTAACCTGTCCAGTTAGTTTTCCGAATCCGTGTAACGGTTTGATCAAGACTTGGTCTAGCTGCTATGATCAAGATTTTCTTCTTACTCTAATCTGTTGTTGGATTTGCAGGAAGTGTCCGAGGTGGTTAGCAATGGAACCTGCAAATGAGATGAGGAGAAAGCTAACGTATATATGTACATGCAGACTCCAGGAGTCCGGGGGCAGTCTTCCTGTGTTCTGCTCTTTAAGCTTCCTGGCTCCGATTTGAAGCTGTTCCATGTGATTAGGATCTTAGCATACTGACAGTAGAAACTACATAGATAACCCCCTAAAGTACAGAAAAGATATGATGTATGCGGTAACTAACGAAACCTCGTAAGATACATCACTTTCTTGCAGAATTATGGAAACATCTGCAAGTTCACCGTCTTCCTGGGAGACATTAATGAACCCGACCCCTGTAATGCATTCACGTGCTTCATCTAGAAAAAGCTCCTCAAACAATTCAAAAGAGTTTGCATCTCTGTAGATGTCTATCTCCGACAGTGGCCAGGCATGCTTCAGGGTACTTGAGCTGCAGTTTTTATGAAAATCGTGGGGGGTTTAAGCTGGGAAAATAACCATTGTCGGATTGCCTCATTGATGGACTCCCTTGCTCACTCCGCCGGGACGAGCCGAGGACAACCATGGTGGGTTGACCGGGACCAGCCGACCACATGGGGGGTGGAGAAGAAGGAATTAGAATGTTAAGGCGTCCCGTCGCCTTCAGGGTGTCCTTGGAGCTGTCTGGTAATAATAATAAACGAATTCCATGTGGCAGAGGGTGTCGGAAAGGGATGGATCTTCTACTTTCTGTCTTAGAAAAGGGAAAAAGAGATGAACATGTTTTGTGAATTGGAGGGGGTGGTGATTCTTGACCCGCCGGTTGCAGGGTAACACGTCGATCGGGTTGGACATTGGAACCATATAAGAGAAGTCAAATGAAAGGAAATTAGAGGGACACGTTAGCCAATAGTCTTTTGCAGAGATTAAGATGAAGAAAGGGGGGGTTTCGTCTTAAGTAAACAAAGTAGGAGGAACAAGTAAGGTAAAGCGACCTTTCGCCTATAATTAGTTATTGGGTCGCTTCCATTTGTATTTGTATATCTCTCTCTCTGTCTGTGCCAGCCTCTACTCTTTTCCTCATGTCTAAACAAAAATATAACATGTATTTGAAGCAGTAGAGAGAACAAAGAAATTGGGAAAACAAAAAGATGTGTAGTGTATGTAGGTCAAGGGGATGTCTTGTCACTTTTTACTTGAATAAACGTTTGTTTTCCGAAGCTGTCCCCTGACCCCCTTTTATACCCACTGAATCAGAATCAAGGAGAGGAGGGAGCTGAAGAAAATTAAGAGGATGAAGAACAACAACAACACGAAGCTCATCCTCCTCCACCCTTACATCCAGAAGCAAGGAGGCCCCAACCGCCTCTGGCTCCTCGCCTTCGTCTCCTTCCTCACCCTCGCCTTCCTCGCCACCCTCATCTACTCCCGCGACTCCATCCTCTCCCCCTCCCGCCCCCCTGTCTCCTCCCCTTCCTACAACTCCCCTGCTGACCACCACGCCGACCACCTCCCCCTCCCTGCCTCCGTGGTCAACACCCTCATCCACTACGTGATCCGTTCTAACTACACCTACCACATGCTACAGCCCGACATCGAGATCATCGCCGATGCCCTCAGGAAGTGCCCCGCTCCTTGCAACTTCCTCGTCTTTGGCCTCACCCACGAGACCCTCCTCTGGAAGGCCTTGAATCACAACGGGAGGACCGTCTTCGTCGACGAGAACCGCTACTACGCTGCATACTTTGAGGAGCAGCACCCGGAGGTTGACGCCTACGATGTCCAGTACACGACCAAGGCGAGTGAGATGAAGGAGCTCATCGCTTCTGTGAAGGAGCAGTCCCGGAACGAGTGCCGCCCTGTCCAGAACCTGCTCTTCTCTGAATGTAAGCTCGGGATCAATGACCTCCCGAACCATGTCTACGATGTCGACTGGGATGTGATCCTGGTGGATGGGCCAAGCGGGGAGTGGCCCGACGCCCCGGGGAGGATGTCGTCCATATTCACGGCGGGAGTGCTCGCAAGGAGCAAGAAAGGGGGCAGCCCGAGGACACACGTGATCGTCCACGACTACTACCGAGACGTGGAGAGGGTCTGCGGGGATGAGTTCTTATGCAGGGAGAACCGGGTGTCCTCGACCAACATGATGGGGCACTTTGTACTAGAGCGAGCGGATCCCAACACGTTCGAATTCTGCAGCAAACACAACCGGACAGCTTCCACAGATGCGTCGCCGGCAATGACCACGTCCACGGCATCGTGAATCCCTCTAGTTTTTTCCGGTTTGATCATGCTTCTTGATCCATTAAAGGTACAGAAACCAGAGAATCTATTTATCGGAAAAAAAAATGAAGAGAAAGAAAATATACATTGAAATACCATTTAGATAAAGACTCAAATACATGTTTTTCATCCATCTCATTGTCTTTCGAGTTATGAAATTAGGAAATAACAATTTTTTCTGCCGAATCACAGAAATTAAATTCTATTTTCCAGCTTCCGATTGGTTGAGTGGGTCGGGAGTGGCGTGTAATGAATTGAAAAGGTCAACCGCATTCTTTATTGTCCAAATACCATGTAGTCATGAAGTAACAGCTGGGTTCCCTCGTATCAGTTTCAATCTCCTATCTTCCCAACAACATGAATTAACCCAAAACACATGCGGGTCGATGATGATCCTATTGGATCTGGAGCCGGCGCTTGTTACGCGACGGGGAGGAGGGAAGTTTCGATGAATTTGATTTTATGGGAAGCTGGCATTATCGAGGACACGGTTGTGTATTGACATATACAAAAACAACCAGGACAAACAAGATAAAGCTGGACTCGACGCGTATGTTTTAATACCACTTCTGGTGCTGAAATTAGGACATGCAACACGACAAACCTCGGACCGACTCGGTATAAAAGACCATCTAATCTGTTCGGCTAAGAAATCCCAGGAGTGTCGGAGAGACCTACAAATGGCATCCAATCTTATCAAATCCTTTTTGTGCATTTTTCAAAGTTTGAATCGATGCTAGAGACCAGTTAAAGTACTAATCAATAAGGAAGCAGTAAGTACATCATCAGTTAGCCCAACAACTACGGAACAATAACAACAACCACCCACCTCTTTCTTTTCGTTAAATTTGCTTGTTCTGGGTCGAGGAAGTATCCCAACTCACCCCCCCCCCCCTCCCCCCCGAAACTCTCGTAGCAACCCCAATTATATTAAATGGACGGAAGTGGGGAGTTAGTGACGGGGGTTGTTGCCAAGTATTAAGTCAAATGTGTGGTAAAGTCGTTGGAGGGTCAGACTAGACGGAGTTCTAGAATCTTGATGGCATTTCGTTTCCTTTCCATTATTCATTTGTCGCAATTGGGTCTTCTGTGTTGTTATCGAATCCGACTCCTGGAGATGGGCTTCGAGCCCAGAACGTGTCGGAAGCCCTCCCGCAGATGACGAACAACGAAGACAACCTGCGACCGGAGGAATGAGGGAGTGTGAGAAGTGCCATTCTATTCCATTTGTGGCAGACCCAGATGGGGACCGACTTCAAATCCCATCCCCACCATCGGTAAGATTCCTGCCCGACTTCTCAGGATCTTAGTATCAGCTTTCAACCGAGTGAAGGAACCAACTTTTTATGTTTCGTTCATGTTGTTTGTTGTTGCTGGATGATTGGAATGAGTTGGGATTTTCGGGTGTTTACTGAGGAGAGATTGGGGATTGCCTGAATTTTGAAGGTAGACGTCAGCCAACTGTTGGCCAAGTGCGATGACCTGAAGATGGGGGAGGACCCTGCGGTGGCTCAGGTGGTCAGGTCGGTGGATCAGGCTTGCTGGGAGGCTGGATTCTTCTACGTGGTTCGTATGGCATTTTGCATGCCCGACTTTTATTTCTGTTGTTTTACAGAATTGATGGACCTTTGCTGGGTTCTGGAATTAGTTTCAGGCTTTAGTTCTGATCATAATTCATATTTTTGTGTGTCAGGCTCCCCTAGTTTGTCTATGGTCATTTTTGCTTGTGTTCCTGTAAGGGGAAGCACTTCTTTGATATGATATCTTTAACTGTCTCATGCTTGTTGCTACAACAGTTTAAAGAGAAAAATTCTAAAATGCCCCCCCCTATTCAAAGAAATGATTAAAATACCGGGGCGCTTAAAATATTTTGCAAAATGCCCGAGCTGGGTCGTCTTTTTAAAAGATGACGTTGCCCGTCTTAAGCCAAAGTCGTCTTTTGAAAAGACGACTAAGCCTCGTTGGCTAAAGTCGTCTTTGTCCCGGTGTTTTACGAAATTTTTTTGCCGCCCCGATGTTTTAATCATTTTTTTGTTAAAGAGGGGGAATTTTAGAATTTTTCTCACAGTTTAAACCATCTTTAGGTCTTTCCATCTAATGAACTTTTTAGCTTCAGTAGCATGAGTCAAACTTTTCGAAATTGCTGTGCTGCTATATAAGTAGTACACAAGTATTATTTTGTGTATTGGCTTAAGGAACTTACCTGTCCCAGCTATTTTTTGTTCTAGTTTAGTAGTGGTAGTTGGTTAATCCTGTCGTACAAAAAACGTAGGTAAATCCTGTCTCTCATTGCATTGTTATGACATTGACTTTGTGGTATTACTGGAACAATGCTGTAGAGAAGTAAAGCGCCAACCAATGGAAGGATGTAATCAACGGTAAAGTAAGATTGACAACCTGTTTGTTTTTAAGTCATTGCCTTCAGCGTTTGCATAGTTTGAATGTTTGGCCGTGTTTACATTCTCCGAGGAACAAATCCGTACATTGTCTCCAGGCCAGATACTCCAGCAGATTTGAAACCAGTGATGGAGGAATATGTCAGCCTTTGCGCAGGTATGAGCATCAGTTTTATGTTTTCTTGATTCAATAAATGCAGGATACCCAGATCTCAAAAATGCTTATTTGAACACTATATACGATTCATTTAGATCTTTCAAAAAAGATTGAGGGGAATTGCATTAGCACTTGGAGGATCACTGTATGAGTTTGAAGGCGAAAGAGCTGGATATCAGTGGAGCTCACACGGACTATGTTATTTTCTCTAACTGGAGACGATTCTTGTGGCTGCTGGATGACTTACGCTTTAATTGGAAGCTCTTCTTATTTTTGGTTGTGTACACAGGTTTACTGACTCTGGTTAATCCAGACGATTCGATCACTGCACTTCAGGTACGACCATGAGGGACATCGTCAATTCAGCCGCTGGAAACGGTTCCAGCTTGACCACTTAAGACAATTCTAATAGGTTTATCACGCGATGAAAGGTCTTATGCGGTGTTAGGAGAGAAACCTCCCCGGAGAGTGGATCTCTGCCGTTGCTGTCCCGGGGACATTTGTTTGCAACATCGGCGACATGCTGAAGGTATGCGTGTAATTGTAGGGACTATCTTTAACTTAGACGATCACGCCTGAGGTACTGATTCGGATAATGGTGTCTGGAGCGATGCGGATCTGGTCAAACGGGTTGTACGACGGATCCACTACACCTTGCACCGTGTCATCAACAAATCGCCAGCGTATTGACTTTGTGTAGCATAATTATACGAGGTTGGGTGGCTGGCATATCCTCCTGATTACTTCTGTTTTGTTCCTCTCTCCGTCCGGTAGGTGAGTCACATGGGATTTTTTTTTATTTTTTTAATGTTTGGAGCAGCAGAACTTTGACATTGGCGTGGAGCCATTGGAGTTGTGTGGGAAGAGGACGGGTGGGACCAAGAAGTTGGGGGGGGCAGTCTACGGGGAGCATATAGTGGGAAGGTACAGACTAACGTTGCGAGTGACGTAGGAGGCCAGGGTCGACGATTGTCGGCCCCGTTTTCTGTAGAGTTATCCTGCCATGGGCCAGTGCAGTGGCCTAAAAAGAAGACGACTTTCAGTGTTCATGAATAATGACGGTCGGGCTTTCTGGTGGGGCCCTTGGATGCAATGAATCATCTTTGTTTGTTGAAGAATTAAATAAGAGTGTTGAGTCTCTTCGAAAACGCTTATCGTAAATAAAAATGACGAATCCCATTTCCCATCCGCCGATGTTGACTTTGATGATATCCTTCCAAGGGTTGGGTGGCTGGTTTGTGTGAGAGGGAAATAAATACATTTCAAGCTCACATTGAAGCAAGGGCATGCATGCATTGTCTCTCTACTCTACTTGCCGACGACGACGACTCCCCTCCCTCCCTCCCTCTTAAATTATTTATTATTATTATTTTGGGGGTTAGGGGAGTCAAACAGTCCCCAACACGACAACATCGTTTTTCCTTGTCCCTTTTTCTCTCTCTTGTTTTTTTGTTTTTCTTTCCCCCCCCCCCCCCCCCCCCCCTCTTTTTCCTTTCTTTTCTTGTCGTAAACTTTTCCTTGGTCTTTTTCTCTACGCAACCAAATTTAATGTATTTTTTTTTAAAAGAAAAAATGAATGTGACCTCCAAGTGTTCGATCAACCACACCGTTTAAGTCATTTGGTAGGGTGTGGAGGACATTTTCTATTACAACTACAAAAGCTAAACCAAACAAAAGATTAAAAAAAAGGGGGGAAGTGGGGGAAACGTAGAACCCGAGGCATGGCAGCCCGAGGATGACGTCCACCACAAAAAACAAGCATATAAAATTAATACCATTATGATATATTATAATGTGGTCTTGTGCTTACCGAATCCCAGGTGACTATCAATCAATCAGTGACTTCATTAGAGGGAAACACACACACCCCCACCCCTCTCCAAAAAGTACCATCATCAATGACAAATTGTACATTACATAAACCCCAAATGAAACTGGAGATATCAATAACTTGGGGTGGGTCACTAATTTTTTAGCACGCACGTCCCTCAAGTTTTTTTTACATCCACATTCTTCTTTTGTGTTGTCTATCTCTACTTAGACTTGGTTCGGGGTTGGGTCTCCATAGAATCCATCCTACCGTTTAGGTTTTACGGGTTAGAAGGGCCGACGATCAGGACGACTCGAGGATGAGGCTCGTGGAATCGGCCGCCGATAGAGAGTGGTTGTGGTCTCCCTCGTACGTCACCACCAGCATCGACGGGTCATCCAGCGCCCTCTCCACGTGCTTCCTCGCCGGGCATCCTCGGACGCTGCTACACTTGTAGTACCCTCTGTTTCGTCGACCACAAACACCATCAGAGGGTATAACATCCGAGAGATGGTTCTTAAGCGGAAGGGGGGTTCGGAGCCGGCTCGATGCGTAAATGGCTAGCGAAATTTCAAGATACGAGACGATACCTTGGGTGAGGCGATCCCTTGATGGGTTTCTGGCCGTATTTCCTCCATGAGTACTCGTCCGGCGGGATGTCGGCCATCTTAAGGCTGATCGCGGGGACTCTCACCACCCTCTTCGATTTCATCTTCCTGGCACACAATTTTTGTAGCCTCCCCCAGATTAGAAACATGTTTTGTAGGGATAGATACGAAATTTCTTAAATTTCAGATTAAGCACATATTGGGTAAGTACTACATTAATTACGGACATGGTCAAATGTTTCGGTACTATGCTCTAATTATGAGTTGGCGTTGGAGGAAATTACAAGGTAAAAAAATGTTAATTTAATTGCCATAAAACAAAAATTTCCCTAACCTCTTCTTCGTGCAGTGGCATTTGCTGGTGGAGCTGCCGCACTTGCCGGCCGACCCCACCGTGTCGGAGCTGCACTTCCTCTTGAACGAGGAGGATGACAAGAGAGGCGGCTTCCCCGCCGACACCGACATGTTCGTGATCTGGAACCCCGAACCCGAGGACATCGACATCACCTGCTTTGTCTTCTCCTCGTTCTCCCCTGTCAGGGAAGAGACGAACGACCCCGTGTGGGTGTTGTTTACGTTGTTGCCGTAGCCCGACCCGTACGAGAAACTGATGGTCGTGGCCGGAGATGGACCAGCAGTCCTGTGCATGCCCATGGGAATCTGTAACTGAACCGGCACGGCGGCAGCGGTGGCCGGCGGCTGCGGCAGGGGAGGAAGAATCTGCTGGATCGGGGTCGCGTGGTAGACCTTCGCGACCGGCTCTTGGCTCTGAACAGGGGTCAGGGCCGCGGCAGGATTCGCGACCGGGCCCCGCCGGAACCGGGCGTGGCCGGTTCTTTCCTTGCCGAGAAGCGAAATGACCTTCTTGAATTTGGAGACGGCAGCGTCCGCCGCAGCCTGGCAGGCCATGTCGACGTCGGCGGTGGAGAAGGGTTGAGGATGGGGAAGGGAGAGGAGGCGGATGAGCTTCTGGACGTTCTCGAGTCCGGAGGCAGCTTCCTCGACGGCAGTTTCCTCCATGAGGGAGGCGAAGGCAGAGGTGGAGTTGGTCCGGTGGGCGAACATGAGGTCGACGGCCATGTGGTGGTGGGGCGGGGGGAAAAAGGGGGATTGGTTGAAGTCGGGAGGTCGGTTTTATAGATAGATAAAAATTGCTTATTCCAAGCGGTCAAACTCCTTCCTTCTCCTCATTACATATTAATTAATTAGTAATCGTACTGTTCTTTGTTGGGGGGAGTTAAAAGGAGAGAGGTCAAAAGCTTAGTAAATCTTTAAATACAAAGAGATTTTTAATTTTTAAAATTTAAAAAAAGGGAAAAAATAGACAAAGGAGAGAGAGGGACAAATTAGGTTGGGACGGATACAGAGAGGGAAGGAACAGAGTTGACTTTCTTTCGGTCATTGAAATTTCCCCACAACTTGTTGCCAGTTCCAACACGTCTCTTCTGCCCCCCCCCCCCCCCGGTGGGGCCCCACTCATTTAATTTATTTACTTTATTAAAAAGAAAATTTGATGTTCTGTTTGTTTATTCTTCTATTTTAGAAGCAATAAATAAATTTAATATCATTGTTATAGAATTTCTGCAAAGGAGTGTGGTTTGACCGAGGGCGACTCATCACCAGTTCATCATTTGTCTTCTTGCAAGTGGTAGTAGCGAAGCCCTCCGCCCACCACCACGAATCGATCATTTTTCTTCTTTCTTTCTTCTATTTTCTCACCTGTTTTGGTTCATCCAACACTGAACAGGGGTAAAAACGAAAAGTAACCCCCATTTATTTTTTAAACAGATGAGTAAAAACAGTCAAGATTTCTTGAAAGAACCACCACGGATCGTAGATAGAACTTTGAACAAGGCCAACTGCTATGATTGTGGGGGAGGGCTTGAAACCAATGCTGGATTAGGAAACCATCTAATTTACTTATATCATTCCTAAGTTTCCTTCCTCTTTATCAAATATTTTCTTGAAATAGCTTCTTTAGTACTCACAATGATATCTATTTGATCCCGTATTAATTCAGCCCAAAATTTTTTCCATGTAGATATTTTATGGTTTGTTTGTGTCCAATACCGCGCTGGCTGGGGGAGATTTGAATTCCTCGGCACCATTCGAGCAGACTTCGGTCGGCAAGCCCCCGGTCAAATAACAAAGGCCCTTCCGAATTGTTTGAATGTTTTGATTTTAGTTTATCATGTTATTACCTTCTCGTTCTTCATTCGTTTGTGCATAATTGTCGTACATCCCGTTCATATGGAAGAAGACTTTTGTTGTCCTAACCTTGAAGTAAAAAAGCACGAGGGTTTATTCATCCGTGGTTTACATTGGCGCACCCGTGAATGGGAGAACACTCTTTTCGATTCTTACTTCTTTGTCCGTTTCCTGAATCTGTCACGTGTATGTAATTACAAAAAGTAGAAAAATAAGTCAAAAGACGCAAACCCGCGTGGGAAGGAGAAGAAAATGGGGAGGGGGTGGACATAATAAACAAAAATTGAGAATAAATTATTTTTGGTCTTGGCTGGCTACCTGCTATGTTGACCCAACCCCCCTTTCTTTATTAATCTAATACGAGAATACGGTAATAAGTGTTACAAAAGTATACGATGTTGTTTTCGTGTAGTATTAGTAGTAGTCGTACCAATCGATATTACTCCTGATGCCCCCCGGGATCATAGTAATTCCTGTCACATTCATTTTCCTCTTGCCCCCACGTTTACTGATGGCTTTTTTTTCAAACCGACAAGGTTTCTGAGATCATACGCCATCGTTGGAAGTTCCCCTCCCCCACAGAGCTACCGGACATTTTGACATATCAGCATCAGGGGCGGGGTGTGTCCAGAGCTCGACCAATAGCAGCGACTTTTCCTCATTTGGGCTTAAAAAGGGGTGTACTCATCCAGGGCCATCACCATCCCTAGGAAATGGATCTTACTGCCTGGTCTAATCCAGAATGACAGGCTAACCCAACCGATGCAACACAATTTGCTTAATCATATCACTTAATGGTATAACCTGTGACTACTAGGCTAACCCAACCGACACAACCGACGCCACCACTACCAAGTCCTATGCTACGAGGACTCGTCGAAGGCTTGTGAGAGAACGCGTATATAATCAGCGGACAAGCTCAAAAGTTTACGATTTGACGCAGCATAATGCTTTGATGTATCCCATGTCACCACAACTCATCTAGATTCCACCTTACAAGTTCATGCTCCGGTCTCGCATTTCCCAACCAATGAACTCTTCTGTGAGCACGAAGAGGTGAATCTGATCATGCCTGATTAGTGCTGTGCCCATTGTATGCTCTTAATATCCATACCTTCACCATAAGAAAGACGAGAGAGAGCCTTGTGTATTGAGCCCCAGTAACCCTTCGGCCCATAAATCTTGTGCGCACTTTGGTGGAATATCGGCCCACGTACCGAGCCAAGCATAAAAGTCCAGCGAGGTTCTTCTCTAAAACTAATTGATTATAGAGGGAGTAGTCCGTTTAGGCTTATATACAAGGCCGAAGTCTCTTAACTATCCGACGTGGGACTTTGGGTTTGCACATTTGATGCAGCCCCTTTTCACACGCTCCCTCAAATCCAAGCCCACGTATGTGCCCACGAGCCGGTACGCTTTTTGGGTTGAACTGGTCCACACACGGGACCCCTTTTTTGAGTTGCACCATAAACGAGCGAGGGGGCCTATCATCGGTTTTTACTAGGCTTAACTGGGCTCTGATACCATAGTAAAATATTGGATCGGCCCACATGCCGAGCCCAGTATATAAGTCCAACGAAATTCTTCTTTAAAATCAATTAACTATAAAGGGAATAGCCCACTTAAACTTATATACAAGACCGGAATCTTAACTATTCGACATGAGACTTTGAGTTTGCACATTGAATGCGACCCTTTTTCACACACTTAAGCGACATCAAGCTAACATTCCACTTCTCTACGTCAATGGGTTATGTTTCCAAATGCCTGCACAACATCCGAATGGAACGTGACATTCCTTTCCTCACAAAAATCATTCCAATTTCTTCCATGGAATGAATCACGCCGATCTCATTGTTCACGGTCATTACCACACGGACCCAGTGAACAGGCCTGATGTCATCCCGGAGCTCGTCCAAATGCACAAGGCCATCCGACTGCACCGGGAGGAAAGTAACGTGGAAGCCCTCCTGCTGAAGGTGGCGGTACGAGTCGCTCACGCACTTGTGTTCAGGTTCACCAACTTTTTTATTTAATTTTCGGCGATGATTTTCACATAAATGCCTCCATGAGGGTGTGGTCTTTGCATTTGCTATTTATTTTTGAGGGACACGCTGCCGTAGCTTTTCTAGTCCTGGGTTGTCCAATGGGAGTCGCCCACGTATACGGTGAAGGAGGGGACAGCCAACCGCCCGTTCGTTGGGCCAATTGCCCCGGTTGACTTTCAAACAATCTATCTGACCACCTCAAACCTCCTTGCAAATAATAATTATAATTAGCGTAACATCATTCATTTGTTGGATGGGGGGGGGGGATTCAACAAACCAATAATTTTAAAAATCTGACAGAATAAGCTGGATAGAGTTATATTCTTTATTTTATTACCAAAATATAAGCTGAGGTGAGTTTTACTATGGAAAGTGTTCTAACAGGGGTGTTAACTGTCTGTCACCCAGGGATGACAACGGTGTGTGTACGTGTTCCCTTTTTTCATTTCTCCAACTTTATTGCATTTAACCCCTACCTTTGTCCGAAAACAAACAGTTTAGTTTGATTTGAAGAGTAGTAGGACTAGAGATAGACCTCTCTATCTCCCAACAGCAGAAGAAAAAGAAAGAACCAAAAGACCACTTCTTGAATCCGAAGCAAAACCAAGTCCCCCCCAACCCCTCCCGATCCCGATCCCGATCACCCACCAAACTCCTTCCTCCTTCCCACCCCCATCAATCACCCAGCTCTCCGATTCAAATCCCCATTTCAAAAGCGACGTCCTCTCTTCTTCCCTGAATGAAGAACCTCTTCTTCCTCAGTCACCACCACCACCAGCACAATCGCCGCTCCCCCGCCGGCGGAGGTAACAGCCCCCTCCCTTTCCGCCTTCAGTCATCTCCCGCCTCCTCAGATCCTTCCTCCGACATGTCGAAGCCTCCTTCCTCCCTCTTTTGGCTCACCCTCCACGCCCTCTCCTGCCTCATCTCCCTCCTCCTCGGCTTCCGCTTCTCCCGCCTCCTCTTCTTCTTACTCTTCTCCTCCTCCCCTCCCACCTCCTCCTCCCCCCGCTTCCACCCCCTTTCCGAATCCGTCTCCGTATCCGTCTCCCCCTCCCTCCCCGTCCTCCCTGCTCCCTCCGCGGTCAACCACACCGTCCCCAGGGTCGTCGTCGGCCGCCACGGCATCCGGATCCGGCCTTGGCCTCACCCCGATCCCACCGAGGTCATGAAAGCCCATGCCATTATCGAACGGGTTCAGAGGGAGCAGAGGGAGAGGTTCGGCCCCAGGGAGCCGAGGGCCGTTATTGCCGTCACCCCGACCTATGTGAGGACTTTCCAGGCAATGCACCTCACCGGGGTGATGCACGCACTGATGGGAGCTCCGTACGAGGTGGTGTGGGTAGTGGTTGAGGCTGGTGGGAAGACCAATGAGACGGCCGGGTTGTTGGAGAGGTCGGGACTCAAGCGGGTGCTGCACGTCGGCTTCAACGAGAAGATGCCCGACACGTGGGAGGAAAGGGGAAGGGTCGAGGCTCGGATGCGATTCCGAGCTCTTCGGTGAGTGCCATTAGTTTTTATGACTTTGTGCTCTTATTCTAGCTGTGCTTGACTGCGGCGACCAAAAGTCCTTGCCTTCTCAATACGAGTCTCAGATCCTTTGATTTTCTACCTTGTAGATGGGCCTGATGTGGCTTGATGAACTGGTATCTGATAAAATTTATTCTCTGTTTGATTTCGAAGATAATACTTTCTAATTATACTAAAGTAATAGTTTCTTGCGACGTCTGAAGTGGGACATCCCCAAGAACCAAATTAGATAGCATTGATTAAAAACTGGGTCTGATTTGGTGGTTTGGGAGGAAAGGGTGCTGCGTTTTCTAATTCCCTGGTGATGGAGGGTAACATTGTTAGGCTTTTGATGTGGCAGCGTCATAAGGGATCAGAAGCTTGACGGGGTCGTGATGTTTCTAGACGATAGCAATATCAATAGCTTGGAGCTATTCGAGGAAGTCCAGAATGTGAAATGGATCGGGGCCATCTCTGTGGGTATTTTAACGCTGTCGAACAAGGAGGAATCAGGATTGTCAGTGGTCCAGAAAGAGGAGGAAGAGGAGAAGAACCAACCGATGCCCGTCCAGGGTCCGGCATGTAACTCATCCAATAAGTTGGTGGGCTGGCACACCTTTAATACGTTGCCTTATGAGGAAAAAAAAGCAGTTCACATCGACGATAAGGGTGTAGTGTTGCCAAGAAAATTGGAATGGGCTGGATTTGTTCTCAACTCTCGACTTTTATGGAAGGATGAGGAAAATAGGCCTATCTGGATGAAGGATCTGGATTCCCTTGTTGAAGGTGATGTGGAGAGTCCTCTATCTCTGCTGGAAGATCAATTTATGGTGGAGCCTCTAGGTGGATGCGGGCGCAAAGTGATGCTGTGGTGGCTTCGTGTCGAGGCTCGTTCCGACAGCAAATTTCCTCCCGGGTAAGGCCATTATCCTGAACTGCGCCTGGAAATTTTTCTTGGACCTGCTATTTGAGAAAAGAATGCCTGGAGCTTAGATAGTCCTCATATTGAGAATGCCGTAATTGTTGTTTGACTGCCAAGCATAGACTTTAGAGGTTTCAATCCATGATTGAATTATTAACTATGGCTTCAGGGTTGGAAAAATGATTAATTTTCTTATCTTATGCACGCACACAAAAGGGGCCTCATAGAAGTGATGTCGATGATTTTAATACCCACGCAAACTGTAGTTGTCTGTTCTGTTGTATAGGCAGGAGATTGATATTGATTTGTTTTATCATTAAGGTTTTGGTTTTCATTGATCACTTAGCTAGAAAGTTTTCCCATACGGTGAAGCATGATCAATTTGTAGGCCTCTAAAATAGAAGCTGTCAAGCTTGAAATATGGGATTTTGGAAAACTTATACTTCTTTTCTTTTTCTGCAATTGATATCCCTAGTAGAATCTGTTTGGACAAATGATATGTGGCTATTCATTTTGGGTTGATAGATTTGATATCTTGGATACCCTTTTTCTTTCGGATCTTGCCACTTAAATATGTCTACCAATAATATGTTTTCATTCCTACTGAGGTTAAGCATTAGAGTTCAACCATGTAAAAGGTTTCTAAAGTTAAATATGGAAAGGTCCTCGGTCATTTCTTCTAACTGTTGAATGTGCAATGTGACAGCGAATTGGCCTCTTATGTCTCTAATAATGTGGAAAGGAATTGGGTCATATAGTGCTGAGCATAATTCTTGTCACCGGCCCTCTGCAGGTGGGTAATAGATCCTCCTCTGGATATCACTGTTCCAGCAAAAAGGACTCCATGGCCAGACGCTCCACCAGAGCTTCCCTCGGTTGAGAAAGTTGAGGTTGCTGAAGAGAACCCGGTCAAGCCCCGGACAAAGAAGTCGAGGAGAGGTTCTCGGAAGAGGAGGCAGAGAGCTGTAGAAACAGGTAACTCTGTGAAGCAGGCTGAACAAAACTGACCCAAGCCTGGGGAGAGCCGAAACATTCTTCGCGTAAAAAATCACGCATCATGCATTGAATTGGCGGCAGTGGAGTGAAGAAACAAATGTGATATTGATCGGCGCTTTTGTAGTCTGGTTTGCTGCCAGGGTTTGATCCGACAGACAGGATGTAAGAAATTTTATATACACGGAGGGAGGGGGGAATTAGATGTTAGGTAATCATCCAGTTGATTTTTGTTTCAAAATTTTATAGAGGGAGGCGACATTGTTGTAACCCCTTCTGCATTTGTCTCATTTTCATTCCATTGTGTCTAAGGATTTGTACCTTAAAAATTGCAGATGTCGTATTGTCGTATACTCGATGCACGTCATAAGTTTACTCTAAATAATATTTGCAGTGCTATTCATGACATTTACACTTAAATATATAAGCTAAGATACAAAACATTAAGAAAATCTTGATTGGGCTAATCCTTGGTGCTTAATAACATACGTTATCAACTACAGACGTCCTTTTTCCGGATTATACTAGATCAATACAAACGGGTAGCATCCCTCGGTTTCGAAGTGCTACATAGGTTTTATGGGATTTACCAAGTGTGCGATCACCCCCTGGGTTCGGAATTGGGCGGATGGTACCTTTATGGAGCCTGTCTCGAGACAGGGCTTGCCGGTCGAAACCCTTCCTTTCCCAATCTTTGGACTTCAAGCGGAGAAAGGATCTTTATGCAGGACACATTATTGACAAATTCCCTGTAGAACAAATCACGGATTGTATGACTAGCAACGAAATGATGTTAATATTAGGAGGCGCATGTTTTTGTGCCTATTCTTAATATCACAAATCCAGCATCTCAGAATGATTTCGACTATGTTATTAAGGCAGATCACAGTTCCACCATGGGTACCTATTCTTTAAAGCCGACAATCAACTTAAAGTTCAATATCGAAGGTATTTCTGCTTCAGCAGACAGAAACTACTTGAGGCATCAAAATTTGACTTGACAGAAAGTATTAAGCATATGCAAACAATTTCTCATGATGGGAATAACATATAACCCTAAAGCTGATCCAACTATTCCATAGATGCATCCGGTGTTTGATAAAACGTAATATGCCAGCAGGATAAAGGATAACACTTACTGCCAAGGGTCGTCACCCAAAAGAAGGATGTCATTCTCCCGGTCTACAAATACAAGCTGCCAGCCTGATCTCTTGGGATCCTCCAGTTGGCCTTCAAGGCCAAACATGTGTGCGAGCTCACCACGCAGCTCATCATAGCTGCTGAACTTCGAAATGTCAAGTGACCTCCCGAAGGACCCCGATTTTTGAACCTGCCAATGTTGTTCCATTTCAGGCAAGGAGTTAATACTTGCTCACGTAAACCTTTTAAGAGTGACAGGGAGCACTATGACAATAGCCAGAAAGTCCAGTATGTACTCAAAGATTCAGACAATGTAATTCACAATTTAATGGAGTAAAAGTGCTTACCTTTACAAAGGTTCGCATTGGTGGATTTACTTGGTCCACATTGGCAGAAGACGGCAAGAAACCCAAATCATCCATGCAACTTGATGCTGTGATGTCAGAATTGTGAGGAAAGTCTGTACTGGACACGTTGGGGAAGTTGGAAGCACCGTATGGCATAGTAAGAGGATCCTGTTCACCCCCAATTCCTCTGAGATGATGCATCCCATTATTCAAAACATGAGATGTAGAATCGATGTTGATTCCGAACAGAACACCATTTTGTGAATCCGTGGCACTCTGGTAGGTGGAAAAGCCCCTCTCGTCCCTCTCAGGAAATGGAGGCAACATATTTGCTAATTCAGACACACTGGGATGTAAGGTCATCAATTGGTCATCCCGAGGCAGAACAGACTGCACAGTTTCGGAAATAATGGGGTCAACTGCAAGATGCTTCCTTGACAGGGATTGACTAATCGCCGGCTCAGATCCATTACTACCATGCATATGTGGCGGACCATCACGAGACAAAGAACCCAAAATACCATGCAAAGATGATGCATTGGTTGCCCCAGTGAGAGTTTCAGCATCTTCAGAAAATGAATGATTTGGGGACTGTGATATAGCTTGAAGAGATGGGGACTGGCCCAGGCCGATGTGACTGTACTGCGGAAGGGTTGAGACTGTGCCTGTTATCGGCACAGAATAATGGTTGAGGTGTGGCGATTGCTGAAACTGCCGCTGTTGTTGTTGCTGCTGCTGTTGTTGTTGCTGCAGCTGCTGCCGCTGTTGTTGTTGTTGCTGCTGCTGTTGCTGCTTCTGCCGGTGCTGTTGCAGCCGTTTCTCTCTCTTGTCATTATGGAGTTCATGATTACCACCCTGACTTTGAGGTGACGCCAGATTCTCTTGGAAGCTAGAAGGAAGGGTGTTCTGTGCTTGTGAATGATGTAGCATCTGCCTCTGGGGGACAGAGGCAGGCCCTGCCTGAACACTCTGTGATTGTTGCAGGGGCGAAAGAGATTGAGGAACACATTTTGAAGGGTCCACTGTCCTCATATCATGCAATGCTGCAGTTGCCATAGCTTGGTATACATCGGAGTGTAAACCATTCATTGCAGCTTCATATCTTTGCTGCATCCAAGGATTCAACCCATATCCCCGGAAGTTCAAAGATTGAACACCCTGATCACCACCACCTCCTTGAAGCCACATCAATGGAGATGTGATGCTCATATTATTGTCAGCGAGACCTGCCAAAGAAAAACAAAAAAAAAAAGAGAAGGAATTAGTATCCTTACTGTAATGGGATCTAAAATAATAGAAAAATGTAAACTGTCCCTTCCAAGGTTATGACAAGAACTTAATATCCTCAGATGGGTGAACATCTTGCAAGTTTATCAAATGTACCAGGAAAAGATGGAAATCCAGATGGCCATGGTCGTTTGAGCGGAAAGGGCGATGAATACATCGGGAAAGTCGTCAATGGCTCAATTTCCCACAAGGACACTCTTGGTTGTTTCTCTCCGGCAGTTGACTCATCCCAGCCCACCTGTTTTCATGAATATAACTTCATTTTTTTTGGTGAAGCATTAATTCTCCTTGGAGAGAAAATTAGGGATCCACAGAAAATGCAGTTAGCACACAAATCACACCTTTACCGAGCGCCAGTGGGAGTTTGGCCAACGGGTTTGATCCAAATCACTGATGCCTGTTATCGTCCCCATGTACCTAAATATGTAAAACAGCAACACAGAGTTAGCAGAGGATGTAATTATAAACGTTTAGCGTCTTTTTTTGGAACAGGACAAACTTCAACCTGCTTTGGTTCATGGATAAGTTGCCAATTTAAGCGACCAAGCACACCAGCTCAGTCAAGCACAGATTGGAGCTCAATTAGTAAATTAATTCGAATTGAGCATATATCAATGGAGAAACATCAAACCGCATCTTTTATCTTACCTACGCACACTTGACTCCTCCGTTTCAAATAGCATTCTGAACCTCATTCCTACAGAAACCCGTGTGTGGTAGACAGCTTTAACATATTTTGCTAGTGGTATGACGAATTCACATGGACTAGCCCTGCAACAAAGTAACATAGCCATGAAATAAGCAGAACTGTTTCTTTGACAAAAAAGCCACCAAAAAACGTACCTTGGATTATAAAAGATAGTAAAACGGCAGTTCGTAGCTGCAGCATGAGCAGCTGCTGCAAGCAGACCAATATGCATGCTATCACTAGTTAAAACCGACGAAGGCATAACTGTCTGTGGACGATTTGCTCGTCTAATACCTAAAAGCAGTTGATTTTTATCATTCCTGATGAAAGAAGCACCATGGAAATACTCAGTCAGATAGAATATAGAAGGATGTTGTTACAAGGAATAGTCTCACATATTCTGGTCACAGTTGCCTAAAGTAAGGTGCTAAGGATTCGGTCAAGAGACACCTATGCAAGTTTCAACATTAGTGCCTTCACACAATTTGCTGCATGTCCTAGGACTGTGTTATCCGAAAAAAGTTATAAGACAGAAATTGAAGAAAAATCCCTACCAAATGAAAAGGACAGAATCCCCTGCAACAAGTCTCTTTGCACTCACGAACACACTCCAGCCTGTTGTAAGAAGATGTCTCTTAGGCTGACCTGATACCACCAATAATGCATAAGACTTTGAAAGATTAATGATGAGGAGACCACGGCCTCTAGCAAGTTAATGAATCTTGTATGACCCATTCATTCAATCTAAAAGTCTGGAAGAAGATATATCATGCAACCTATCAGCCACAATGTTTGCATCACTTTATAAATTGAAAAAATGACAAGCCACTGGGAAGTCTTAAAAAGTTATCAGTGTCTTTTCATCCCATTGAAGTTCATTTACAATCGCACAGAAATGTGGATCTGAAAAAACATGATACAGCTGGACAGAAGTGATGAGAAATGGGAATCAACCAACAGATATATCTGACATCAAAAGATTCAAATGCATAATCCAATTAAAATATATTTCATTTACCTCGGAATATATGCCGGAACTTCCACTCATTCTCATGAAGATCCCTTGCAATTAATTCTTGAGCTGGAGGCTGCAGCGAGTAATCCTATAAACCAACAACAACCAAAATGGTAAGAGACTAAAATACTTCTAGTAAGTTGCATGAGATCAGAATCTCAGAACTAACTCAAGATCTTCTTAGGGAAATGAGATCGAGATTAACATACAAGTGGAGGAAAGACTTTTTCTGCTGCTCGGCGAGGCACTGAGAATCCACCATGAGTGCTAGTATCACTAGCAGTCAACGTCTTACAAAAATAATTGGTTGGCTGTTTACTTGGTGTCCCCAGCTCACCCGGCAGTAAATAAATGTTCTTTTGCTCTTGCTGAAGGAAAATCCTCATCAGATACTATTTTTAGGCAATAATTTATAGTACTTTTCATCACATTGAAAGAGCCATATTACCGGACTCAACGGCTGCAGGGTCATTTGAGCATAAACTTCATCTGTCTCTACATCTGCCTGTTTACTCAGCAACTCAGCCACCACAAGACAAAGGGTGACCAAAAGAAATTCCAAACAGAAAACTCACATGCATAGTGACATTGTGAAGATGACAGATAAGCTGCGGAGATAAGCTGGGATAGCTCGGCATATGAGCGTTGACTTCTTTATTGGTAGAAGCAGCTACCTGTAGAAGGACATGGTATTTTTCTCTTGATTTTAGCCAGTAGAAATTAAGAAACTGCTGTCGTACACAAATTCGGAATGGCAGAAGCAGAAAGTGAATAGGTTACTCGAAACTCCATTGCTGCATGGGACTTCACCCTAGTTTACAAAATGAGGAAAAAAAAGCAATGAACCCATGCATCAGACATCAACTAGTCAGGTTACCCCTGTGACGACAACAAACAATAATACGGGACAGAAACGATAGTCATATCACTATATTCGGAACAGCAAATCTCCATTATAAATGCAAATATTTTCTCTTTCCTCTCAAGATATTTGAAGTTCGCGCCTTTCCTAAAGTATAAGCTTACCTGTTCACTATGCCCTTGAGGAAAGTATACAACACGACTTCCAATAGTAGGCAATGACACCAGAGGGCCAGCACATGCATGCCAAAGCTCAGAGTTCAGACATTTCTTCTCCCCTGCCATTAGCATACATTCAAGACTACAAGCAACAGTAGCAGCAAATGAATTGCAAAATAAATGAATTTAGTCGAGTAAAATGCAGTGAAGTGAACAAGAGGGGCTCTAGGCAAAGGCAGAGAAAGAGAAATGATCACCATCGCGCTGCATCCTCTCCTTAAACAGGAACTTATGCAATGAACAACAGGGTCTCTTCATTAAAAGAGAACTTAAAATTTTCAACATAACGTATACTCACAGACAGAGGGAAGAGGCTCAATATTCTAATCCTTTAAAGGCCTGGAAGGTCCGACTTTTCACTCATAATTGCTATACATTAGTCTCGTGATATAACGTATAATGCCAGTAGGATTCCATAATCTTTTTACTCCAATGTCATAACAATGTAATGACAGTTTAGCAACACAAGAGAATCAGAAAACAGTAAACCATGCTGCTTTCACATAAACACCTCTCCAGGCAGAGAAAGGAACAGAGGATTTCTTCTGAAATGCATAACACTACCTTCAGGGGACTGCTGGTTGTATGCCGGAGAAGACGATGAAGACGAGGACGGCCTCATTCCTAAACCCCCAAGACAAATCGCTATTCTTTTTCTTACTGGAACCCAACCTTCACTTTCACCCGCAAAAGCCCAAGAAACTAATCCAATATACCTAATCTTTCTCGAACTTCTCCTGCCAAAAACCCATCTTTTCCCAAACCAATCATCGGAAACCCCCAAACAAAATCCCTCATCCAAAACCAACACAGTCCACACAACCCAAAATCCCCAACCCTAAAACGCATAAGATCTTCTCAGCAAAACCATCACCTAACCCCACATCAAAACCAGCACATTATTCCATGCAAAACCCAGTAACCCACAAAACTCCCCCTTTAAAACCCAGGAATCTCATACATCAATATTAGCCCTAGACAATACCCAGATCTCAAAGAAAAGAAAAATGAAACACATTAGAAACCCATAAGGAATAGGTAAGAGCAACATATAGAAAGATTTGAAGCCGACATTCCGAGGGAGAACAGCAGTTCCAGTTCAATTCAGTATTTCCTTTATAGGGATTGAGAGGAAGAGCTGGAGCTGAGGAGGCATCATGGAGTTCTTTTTACATGACCTCTCTCTCTCTCTCTCCATCTCATCGCTGTGAACAGCATCGATCAATAAAAATCGTATTGTTTAAGGAGGAAAGGTGGGGCCTATGGTCCAAACCCGTGGACTTGGAGTTGAAAATCGGAAAATGTGGGATTTTTGTGCAATGGGGTTTGGCCGAATCGCGTATGTCATTCCAAAGGCGACGGGCATAATAAGCACATTCTTACTCGTAGGATTGAATACTAGCGTTTTGGGTCCAAATACTCGCGGGTAATGAGGCCTACCGTATCCTCTAAGAGCAAGTCAACATTCCGAGTTTTGGATCTTCAATCAGGAGGCTACGGGTCCCCCCCCCCCACCGTCTTCCCTCCCTCTCGTTAGATTTTTCAGACCCCCTTGCCCTTTCGTAGGCTTAAAAATCTGTATTTGATAAAAAAAAAAATATTTAAAGAAACATTGGTTCATTCCTTACGAACCTATCACCTCACACCACAAAATTAACAACAACACCTAATCCAACGCCTGCAACAGAGGACACGCAGCAAACACACAACAGACAACCAGAAAAAAACAGAGCAACGCCCCACCAACTTCTATTACCACTCCAACTCCGATTCTCATACAAGCAGGGCTCCTTCACCCCCCGACAACCCAATCCTCCAAACCCGACCTCAGACGCACCACTCCAACACCACCACCACTACCATGCTGACCACCGGAGATCTAACCATATTCTCCGACGTCAACACCTCTCCCTCTTATAATCCCCCACTCGTGGGCTTGGACCTCGCCCCGGCCCCAACAGTCTACTGACTCCTGGGCTTGGACTAGCCCTTTTTCTAATGACAGTCCAACAGCCCGACACAACAAAACAAGACCCAATCCTTATTTAAATGTTTGGATTGTCGTAAGGCTAACAGCCATATCCGCTGCCGCCAATCTCCAGGTGCCTCCCCTGCTTCTTCCTTTCCCAGACTTCTCATCCCCTTTAGCTGCTACACGTCCTTCCCTTCATCCTTCCAGCAGCTCATCCTTTCCACCTTCGTCCTGCATCAAGCGCCCCCCCTTAAACCACACTTATCCTCAAGTGTGCGGCCGGGAAAGCGATTTTCCAACTCAAATAAAAACTCCCATGTGGCGTCCTCCTCCAATTCACCATTCCACTGTACCAGAACCTTCGTGGCAGCTCGATTGCCCCTTTTTTACCAGTTGCCTTGCTAGAATCGCAACTGGATACTTCTCCTGAATAGGACAGAATGAAGGGGGCTTATAAGGACCGTAGAACAAGGGAGAAAGCTTGTGACAGTCTTGTCGAGCAACCGAGTGCTGTCGATACGGTTGTAACTTCACAAAGACCCAATCCCCAACTGAAAATTCCCTGTCCGAACGTCGCTTATCCGCGAGTTGCTTCATCCGATGCTGAGCTCGATCCAAATGAAACCGAAGTAACTTAATCGCATCCTCCTTACTTCGCAACTCACTGTCAACCTGCAGATTCACCGAGGTATGCGGAATATATGGCAGGTGAACAGGAGGGAAATACCCATATAAGGCTTCAAACGGGCTGACTCGGATTGACGAATGATATGTGGTGTTATACCACCATTCCGCCAAAGTGAGCCACTTCATCCAATCCTTTGGACAATCCCCCACCATACATCGGAGATATGTCTCAAGACAACGATTGACGACCTCCGTTTGCCCATCGCTTTGTGGGTGATATGCCGTAGACATATGCAACTCGACTCCCTGCAATGTCATTAGCTCCCTCCAAAATTGGCTTAAAAAAATGGAATCACGATCACTCACCACCGTCGTAGGCAGACCATGCAACTTAAATACATGGTCTGTGAACGCTCGCGCTACTTCTTTGGCCGAATAGGGGTGTCGCAAAGCCATAAAATGAGCATATTTACTCAAACGATCGACCACCACAAAAATGGAATCTTTGCCTTGAGAGAGAGGTAACCCGTCTATAAAATCCATCGAAACATCTTGCCAAAGGCCTTCCGGAATGGGTAATGGTTGGAGCAAGCCAGGAGAGGCGGCATTGTCTGGCTTACATCGTATACACACCGCACATTGGCTGATAACCTTGCGGACATCTCTGGCCATTCCTTTCCAAACAAAAATTCGTCGAATTCTCATATAGGTGGCCAGATTACCTGAGTGTCCCCCCACGGCACTAGCATGAAAGAGCTTGATAATCTTTTCCTTCAATTCAGTCACATTGCCAACCACCAACCGGGCTCCCTTTTTTAATAACCCCTGGTGCCACCTATATTTAGAGTTAGGAAGTGTTCCCCTCTGTAAATTATCTATAATCTGCATCAACCGATCTTCTACCTTCCAACTTTCTTTAATTTCTGTGAGCAACGTCGGGGAATACTCTTGAACCGAAAGAGCTAATAACTCCGACCCCTGCACCCGAGAGAGAGCGTCCGCAGCTGAGTTCTCTTTCCCTTGCTTATAAATAATCTCGTAGTCGTAACCCATCAACTTGGTCAACCACCGAAATTGATTCTCCGTGTGTAACCGTTGTTCCAACAAGAACTTCAAGCTTCGATGATCCGTCCGAATAACGAAATGACGGCCAATCAAATAGTGGTGCCACTTCCGCACCGCATATACAATAGAAAACATCTCTTTCTCATATATGGACAAGCTCTGATGTTGCTTCGCGAGTTGTTTACTGATATACGCTAACGGATGCTCCCTTTGCATCAAAACAACCCCGATGCCTGAATCACACGCATCCGTCTCCACCACGAACACCTCAGAGAAGTCCGGTAAGGCCAATACCGGGGCAGAACCAAGGAGCTTCTTAAGCTCGTCAAAGGCAGTTTGAGCTATATCAGTCCACTTGAACGAGTCCTTCCTCAGCAGATCCGTCAGTGGCCTACTCACGATCCCATACCCCTTGATGAATCGCCGGTAATATCCACTTAATCCCAAGAATCCACGAAGCTGTTTCACCGTCTTAGGAGTTGGCCATTCACGGACAGCCGCTATCTTGGCTGGATCCGTCATTACTCCCCTTGCATCAATGAAATGCCCAAGATACTCCACCCTCGGACTCCCAAAAACGCATTTCGATTTCTTCACGAAGAGAGATTGCTGCCGTAATATGGACAATGTAGTCTGCAAGTGCTGCTCATGTTCCATCCGCGACCTACTATAAACCAGTATATCATCGAAAAAGACGAGAATGAACTTACGGAGGAAAGGGCGAAATATTGAATTCATGAGCCCTTGGAATGTGGACGGAGCATTGGTAAGCCCGAAGGGCATGACCAAGAATTCATAATGGCCGTCATGCGTTCGAAAGGCGGTCTTGTGGATGTCCTCGGGTACCATCCGAATTTGGTGATAACCGGCTCTAAGATCGATCTTCGAGAATATCGTTGCCCCAAATAACTCGTCCAAAAGCTCCTCTATGATGGGAATGGGATACTTATCCTTAATAGTGTGGTTATTTAGTTCTCGATAGTCCACACACATCCTCCATGTACCATCTTTTTTCTTTACGAGCACAACGGGTGAGGAAAATGAGCTTCTACTCGGTCGGATAACTCCGGTGGTAAGCAACTCCTGGATCATCCTTTCAATGATGTCTTTCTGTTGTGCGGAATGCCGGTAAGGCCTCATGCTCACCCCGTGCACCCCTGGCTTCAATTGGATGGCATGGTCGTGCCCCCGGAAAGGCGGAAGGCCCTGAGGTTCTTGGAACAAATCAGAGTATGAAGTCAACACCCCTTGCAGATCCGCATCTTCCCCCTGCCCATCCAACACCTGACAACCAAGCATGGGACCAGACCTATCTCCTGCTCCCATCTCCACCCAATAGCACACATGCGGTCCTCCATAGCCATTCTTGCCCCCAACAACCGATAACTGCAACAACTGGTCCCTTTTGTTGTTTTGGTTGCCAACTAAGCAAATAGGCATATGTCTCCAATTGAATCTCATGGTAGAATCTTGGAAATTCCAAGTGATATCTCCTAACTCCATAAGCCATTTAACCCCCAATACCATCTCACATCCTCCCAAATTAATGAGGTAAAAATCCGCTGTGAACCCGTTCCCCTGCATTTCCCATTCAAATGCTTTGAGCATCGAAGTGCAAGAAATACTCCTCCCATCCGCCATCGTCACCTTAATAGGAGATATTGGTAATGTCGCTATATTCATCCCTTTCATTACCCCTAGATCAAGGAAGTTGTGCGTACTTCCCGAATCGATCAATATGTGAAGCGTTTTCTTCTTAAACTTCCCTTCTATCTTCATAGTCTGAACTTGGGATCCCCCTTCCTCTCCCCGCATGGCATACATGGTCACTGTGACATCGTTGGTCTCCCCCTCCAATTGCTTCTCTGGTTGTGTCATAATAGCGTCACCCCCTTCTTCTTCTCCCGAAGCTTCCTCCACCACTAGCGAATAGAGCTGCCTCCTGGCACAACGATGGAACTTAGCATAGGGTTCGTTGCAACCGAAACAGAGCCCTTTCTGCCGTCTCTCCTCAATCTCCTCCTGACTTAAGCGTCTCCGATTATTGCCGACTCCCTTAGCTTCCCCCATGGGTACGAGTCCCTTGTTCTCTCCCCCTCTGCCATGCTGCCCCAGAATAGTGATAGGTCCCCTCGTGCTTCTGCCATTAGTTATCGTAATCGGCTCCTCCTTCCAATCGGTCTCACGAACACCCTGTCGGTTCCAAAACCTCGGGGGTCTTCCCCCACCTCCCTCGTCATACACTGGCGAATCTTGGCTTAACATTCGTGCATTGGCCTGAGCGCTTATCAAATCCACTGGTCTCGTCATCCACAAGGCACCCCGATACTCCTCCTTCAGCCCATTGATGAAGAAGCTGATTTGATGCTGCATTGGAAGGTCAATTTGCTCGAGCACCCGCCTCAAACACGAGTCGAACTCCGTCATATACGCATATAGATTGTCTAGTCTTCCTTCCTGCTTGAGGTGCTTCATCTTTCCCATGGGATCCTCGAACACGTCCACTCCGAACCTCCTGTTGAGTGCAGCAACGTATTCACCCCAACCCAGAGGAATCGCCGGGTTCCGATTCTTGAT
Source organism: Melastoma dodecandrum (assembly GCA_029817715.1). NCBI lineage: Eukaryota > Viridiplantae > Streptophyta > Magnoliopsida > Myrtales > Melastomataceae > Melastoma > Melastoma dodecandrum. Next base: position 1,788,817 of record JARUPY010000271.1, read on the forward strand.
AAATGTATAATGCCACTGCAAAGCTCCTCCGTAAACGTAAAGGGAAGCAAGCTTCACCTTTTGGTCTTCGGGTACACCCTCCAACTCGAAGTATCGCTGGCATTTATAAAGCCAGTCTTCTAAGTTAGCCCCACCGAAATCAGGAAACTCTATTTTGGGCATTATGAACTGAGCAGCCCCCCTGCTGTTAACCTCGGACTCTCTTACTCCTGTACATTCAACCGTCCCTCGATCACCCCCAGACATCTCCGATTCCCTACTCCTTCCCAACCCTGAGAGTTGAGCCTGGATTTCCTTCAATTGGGTCGTGGTAGTGCTGGTGTTGGCTTGCAACTCCCTCAGTTGCGACATCACCAACTCCATACGTTGAGTCATGTCATTCATCACCGTGTTCATCACTTCCTGGTCCCTCTTCAACTCTCCATACCGCGTCTCCATTATCCTCCCAGACCGAGAGCTCTGATACCCTTGGTTCGTTCCTTACGAACCTATCACCTCACACCACAAAATTAACAACAACACCCAATCCAACGCCTGCAACAGAGGACACGCAGCAAACACACAACAGACAACCAGAAAAAACAGAGCAACGCCCCACCAACTTCTATTACCACTCCAACTCCGATTCTCATACAAGCAGGGCTCCTTCACCCCCCGACAACCCAATCCTCCAAACCCGACCTCAGACGCACCACTCCAACACCACCACCACTACCATGCTGACCACCGGAGATCTAACCATATTCTCCGACCTCAACACCTCTCCCTCTTATAATCCCCCACTCGTGGGCTTGGACCTCGCCCGCCCCAACAATCTACTGACTCCTGGGCTTGGACTAGCCCTTTTTCTAATGACAGTCCAACAGCCCGACACAACAAAACAAGACCCAATCCTTATTTAAATGTTTGGATTGTCGTAAGGCTAACAGCCATATCCGCTGCCGCCAATCTCCAGGTGCCTCCCCTGCTTCTTCCTTTCCCAGACTTCTCATCCCCTTTAGCTGCTACACGTCCTTCCCTTCATCCTTCCAGCAGCTCATCCTTTCCACCTTCGTCCTGCATCAAACATGAATACGCATTTTTTTAAACTTCAACTTTATGATTAAAAAAAAAAACAATTGTATTTTCGGAAATTTCTCCTTTAATTACCATATGATATATTTTGATTGATTTAGTTCAAAACCGAACCCAAAGACCCATTGTTAATAATATGTCTGAATCACTTTTAACCTTTTACTTATCGCACCCATTCTAAATAAGGGAAAAATCATCTGTCGTTGGATAATTGTCATTCACCATACACATCCAACAAATCAAACTGCCCCCACCCTACGATTAGAGAAGTCGTGACGTGATCTCCATCCTCTCTTCACGAATTAATGCATTCTCAATCGTGTTCTTATCCCTAACCGCACAGATCTTCAGACAACCTCGTACTGACCCAAATCTTAGCTGCAGCCCCCTCCCCCAAACACGCCAGAGAAAAGCAGCTGATCAGTGCTCGTGATCGAGGCTTTTGTGGGCAATCATAAAAGTGGGGAAAGGAGCGATCTTTCCATCGTAATCGTTTCCCCCCCACCCCCCACCTTTTTGGGTATCTTTCCAATCCCAATTCATTCGATTTTTCCCCTATACGATGGGAGCGATAAAGTTGGCCGTCGCCGACGCGGCGCTGACGTCCCTGTGGGTCTTCTTCTCGTCGACCCTCGGCGCCGCCACAGCGGTCGTCGCCTCCCGACTCGGCCTCGACGACGATGTCTTCCCCTTCGCCTCGCTCCTTGTCACCACGGTCTTGCTGTTCGCTCTCCTCTTCGTCTTTGATTTGCTCGGCGCAGCTCTCGGCGGCGCCAGCTTCAACCCGACCGGCAACGCCGCCCTCTACGCAGCCGGGGTCGGGTCCGACGACCTTGTCTCGATGGCTCTCCGGTTCCCCGCTCAGGTGATTTGGGCTTTGCTTTCTCTTCTTCTGGCTCGATGATTGTCGCGGTAGGAAGCTCTTATTTTGACCGCAGAGGTGGTTTCTTTTCACTAATTGTCGCTAGGTCTGCCGTGACGGCACAGGTTCATGTTAATTGCTCGGATTCTCCTCCCGGATAATGAATCACGTACGACTGAGTATTGACATGCATTCACAATGTTCAAAGTTGCATAAGTTTTTTGATTATATTGACACGCTTGTTAAATATAGCATAGGGCTAGGGCGATCTTTATTATTGAACGAATCCCGTTATTGCAGGTAGCGGGAGCAGTGGGTGGCGCACTGGCGATCGTAGAAGTGATGCCGAAACAATACAAGCATATGTTGGCTGGACCTTCAGTGAAGGTGGACTTGCAAACTGGAGCGATCGCCGAGGGTGTTCTGACATTCACCATCACTGTATTAGTACTTTATATCATACTGAAGGGGCCAAAGAATACAATTGCTAGGAATTTCTTGCTAGCCTTAGTAACAGTGCCGTTGGTTATTGCTGGCTCCTCATACACCGGGCCTTCCATGAATCCAGCCAATGTGAGCTCTCTTTTCTTCGCTGAATTCAAAGTTCATTCTATTATTTAATCCACAACTTGTCGCAGCGAGATAGGTATGATTCTGGGGTTTGTTGTTTGATCTGTCCTGGCTACTGCCTCGAAATGTTTCTTATCTGTTTTTTCCAAGTAGCTGCGTTCATGTTCTCCATCCACTGTTTCATATGGGAATTTAATATGCTAAATTCTGGCAAAATGGGCCCTGATAATTTCTTCAAACTCTCTGTTTCAAGATCTGAAAAATCAGAGGGGTATATGTTCCTCCACTTGCCTATCTGGTTCTGTTAACTCTTAATAAAATTGAATGAGATGAAAAGGAGAACGGTCCTTGTTCAACAATTAGATTTATGTGAGTTTTACTGTTGACGTTACACTGCTAGAATGTAGTTTAGATTTGTCAATGTTACGCTCTGGTTGATTTGAACAGATCTTAATGCCATGATACCTCATGCTTTCAAGTGCTTTCTTTGTCTGTATGAAAGTCGATGCCTTTCATTTAGTAAGAGCAGTGTCTGGATGTTGTAATTTTGCAGACAAAAAAAACCTTTTCCATTGCTTGAGAGTACAATTCTGCGTCACTTAATTCTCTTCATCTTCTCTCTTGTCTGGCACAAGAGGCGAACTCATCCTCATTAACTGCTCTCGCAGGCGTTCGGGTGGGCTTACATAAAGAAACAACACGACACATGGGAGCAGCTGTACGTGTACTGGATCGCACCCTTTGTCGGCGCGATACTGGCAGCTTGGGTCTTCCGGGTCATCTTCCCTCCTCCGGCAGCGAAGAAGAGACATCAGAATAAGAAGAAGAGGGCTTAAAGGCATCCTGTCCCTCATCCCCTCGTAGACTGGGTTAGAAAAGATCTGGTTCAGGCTATCATGGATGAAGAGAAAGCACAGAGCAAGGTGGGGGAAGGAGAGTTCTTTTTGTCCATTTGCTTTAGTTTTTGGCGAACAATAACTTCAAAAGAACAACATTGAAAAATAAAAAGGTTTTGAACTCCTCCACTCCCGGAGATCATGTGATTTATTCAATTTTCCTTGGATACTACGATTAAGATTACGGCCTTTATTTGGATGACATCCATTTCTTCCTTTATATCTCTCCTTTGCTTGCCTCGTCCAATCGCGTTATATACTTTCCACGGCGGGAAGGGGAAAGGAATACAAGAGTCCGGACCCAAACCCCTCCGACTAATTCCCCCAACTAACCGCCCTTACCTCCCCTCCGCCGCCGATCGGATCCATCGGCCGGAGAGCTGGAGGCTGGTTCCGCCACCACCGCTGCCGGTAGCGGCCAGATCCGATACCGTTCCCCTTCCTCAGCAGAACTCCTCGACGCCTCCCTTCCCGTCCCTTCCTCGGCTTCTTCCTCCTCGCTGGAGCATCAGATGACGAAGCGGCCAGGGTACAGGTTCCATGATGACAAGTTCCAGAGGTACCGCGGGGTTATCCTCGTCATATCCATTCCCTTGCTTCTCATCGCCTTCGTGCTTTTTGTCATGCCGTCCGGGGAAGAGTCCGTGGAGAGCTACGCGATCACGCATAGGAAGGTGCCGCCTAATTTGAGTTCCGGGAAGAGTTATGCTGTCATTTTCGACGCGGGCAGTTCAGGGAGCAGAGTTCACGTTTATTGCTTTGATCGGAATCTGGATCTGGTTCACATCGGGAAGGAGCTCGAGCTTTTCGAGCAGGTTTGGTTGTTAAGATTTTTTTTCTTGGCTATTTGATTGACTTGCGAAATGTGGGCAATGCTTGATCCCTTCATCTACCTGGAGTGGTGTGCTTCGTGATGTAGTGGGATTATGTCTGCTGAATTAATTCGTTAGAATGATTGTTTTGATGATACTCCACTGCCCTATCTGCAAATGAAGTGAGGTTAGATGAAGAGGCTGGGAATAATTTTCCATAATTATAGGTTTGGTTGAGGAAACCGAGTAAATGAGAATGGTCAGCTCCATCTTGAGGAGAGTGTGAACATGTCATGTCTTTGTTCTTCTTTTTGTTAATTGTGGCTGCACTGGTACTGCAGATCAAGCCGGGATTGAGTGCATATGCAGCTAATCCAAGGGAAGCGGCAGAATCACTGCTTACTCTCCTTGACAAGGCTGAGAGTGTTGTCCCAAAGGAGTTGAGGAGCAGTACACCCGTTAGAGTCGGTGTAGGTGTTTTGGTCAAGTACTTGTTCTCATGAACTTCATGAACATTGGATCGGCAGGTCTGGTTCTGATTACTGTTTTGTTGCTTGTCAAAGGCCACTGCAGGGCTAAGGGCTTTGGAAGGTGATACTTCTGATAGGATTCTCAACGAGGTGAGTGTAGCATCCTGATTGTTTCAATAATCTGAGGATAATTACTATCCAATTTAGATTGGGAAAGAGGGTTCTCTTTGAGTTACAATTCTACAATTATATAGGCCTATATGGCTGTTACAGGTAAAGGAGCTTTTGAAACATAGAAGCAGCCTTAGATCTGATCCTCAAGGGGTTACTGTCTTGGATGGGATGCAAGAAGGTGCTTATCAGTGGGTATGTACAATGCTTGCTGTTGTTTGCTATATGGTTGGAATATTTCTTTGATCAATCAAGCATACACCAACACCAATGCTTCTTTACCTGTCATCACTGGACCGAAAATGTGGGATTTAGCTTTAGTCAGTTGTGCAATGTGTCATTCTTTTATTGACATCAGTTGTGGATGTGAGGTGCTTCTTGAACTTCCATTCACTGTAAAAGAGGCTCCTTTGCTTGTTAAGAAGTATAAAACAAATGAAGATCTAGAGCGTCAGTGCTTCTTTGCATTATAAAAATTTGTTGTCAAAGTTTACTCCTAAATTTTATTAAGCTTGAAACAGATAATTTAGCTCACCGAGGTTGCAGGTGACAATTAACTATTTGTTGGGAAACCTGGGACAAGAATATTCAGAGACAGTCGGAGTTGTTGATCTTGGAGGTGGTTCAGTCCAGATGGCTTACGCTATATCAGATGAAGCTGCTGCCAAGGCACCTAGTGCCTCCCCTGGAGAGGATGCATATGTCAGTAAAATGTATCTCAGAGGAAGAACATACAATCTCTATGTTCACAGGTCTTATTCTATTTGCGGATCTCTCATAACAGTTTTATTTGTTTCTCATCTCATGCATTTGCATCTCTGTTTTGACCTTTTTCTCCCCTTTCCCATTAACATTCCTGATGTACTAAAATAAGATAGGAAACATCCCTACAATTGATAATTATGGATTTTTCTTGTTAACTGTCCTTACAGTTATTTGCATTATGGACTGTTAGCAGCTCGAGCTGAGATTCTTAAGGTTTCTGGCAAGTCCGGTAGCCCTTGCATCTTGTCTGGTTATGAAGGTATGTTTGTTGGTTAGTTAACCTCTGAGATTAGCACTATTTTCGGGTTAGGCTTATTGCATCATTATTATTAATTCAGGGTCTTATAAGTATGGAGGTGTTGCATATGATGCTTCTTCTGCGGGCTCAAACATGAATGATTGCAGAAGGCAAGCTCAGCAAGCTCTAAAAGTTAATGAATCAACATGCACACATATGAAATGTACGTTTGGTGGAGTGTGGAATGGTGGAGGCGGTGATGGGCAGAAGAATCTATTTGTGGCGTCATTCTTCTTTGACAGAGCTGCTGAGGTTTAAATTGCATTATTCATCTCTTTTATAGCCGTTTATACTTTTACATACATTTTTTTTTTACGTCTTTCTGAAGTATCTTGTAATGTAGGCTGGTTTCATTGATCCCAACCAACCCGTCGCTCAAGTCAGTGCATCAGATTTTGAAGATGCAGCTAAACGTGCTTGCCAGACAAGTTTGAAAGACGCAAAATCTACTTACCCTCACATCGATGAGGCCAATCTTCCGTACTTGTGCATGGATCTGGTGTATCAGTACAAGTTGCTCGTTGATGGATTTGGTAAGTTTGGAGAGATTACTCTTTCTTGTTGTTTCTGAAACTCGAATATATAGTTAACTATTACTGGGTGAACTGGCTCAGCCGTCGACCCGTGGCAGAAGATTACGTTGGTGAAAAAAGTCAAGTACCAGAATGCCTATGTGGAGGCAGCATGGCCTTTGGGCAGTGCGATAGAGGCAGTATCGTCGTGAAGGTAAATGCTGGAAGGAAGGCTGAAATTTTTCCTTGTTGGAATTTATTTTAGTTTTGGAGGCGCTGGGAGCCATCCGAGGTACCTATTGGTAAAAAGTCATTTCCAGTTAAGTGTTGGGAGGTTGACATAGTATGAGGGTTTTTTGGACTGGAAATAACAAGGGGATAATTTTGATTTATCTTTTACATGTTTTTGTTGTAACTATCAGTTATTCTTTGGCGATCACTATGTTTGGTGGCGCAAAATTACTTTTTTACAATTACTTCATTCCTTTTGCATCATGGTTGGAAATCTTTGAAATGGTAACCTGAGGGCACCAGGGGCTTGTCATTCATCGGCCATTCTCATGCCGTCGCTCTGCTCTCCAGTTCGTTTTGGAACTGCGTTACCCGAGTTTTCCTTCTTGTTCTTTGGTCCCTCCTAAACAAGAATATGAGAAGAAAGGACCAGGACTTGGAAAGAATACGGATCGTTCCTTGAAAATTTAGGAAATAGGAAAAGCAATGGACCCAGTTCATACAGGAACTGGTGTAATAGCCCGAGTTTGGCAAGAAGCAGAGAATATACTGTGGCTAAGCCCCCCGTTGACTGGAAATTAGATGGTGCGTGTCTGCTCCTAAATTCTTTCTTTGACTAATGAAGATAACACTGTGCCTCATATTTTCCCACTTCAATTACTGTGCAGAGATAAATGGGAGTGGGTAGCATCCTGGGTTTCCTTAGCAGATGAGAATTCCATCATCTGGTGGAGAGCCTTTGACACATGTTCGGAGGGTTAGTCCAGATGAACTGTTTGAATTCCTGGAATAGAATCCATTTTGCTTTTCGATATTTGGATAGTGAGTTTGGTGAACCACACGGGGAAACTCCAGTAAGTCGTATTCTGGGGCTTTTTCTTCAGATGCCGAAGTTCATGGGAAAGAAATGCACACGTGCCATGCAAAACCAAACCGTGTTGACTGGTCTCAGGCTTATTCTTCCTCCGTGGTTGCGTGTGATGATCTGTTGTTGGCCCCATGATTGCCTCAATTATACAAACCAAAAGCTCTCCCCTTCTGTAACTATCAGCTGCCAATGGTTGGTAACTACTTTTTTTTTTCTTTTTAAAAAATCTTTTATACCTTTTAGAAGAGTTTGATCTCACCCTCTAGCTTGCATTGCACATGCTTGCATTTGCAACATGAAGCTAAAAGAAAAAAAAAAGTTTAACGTGACTGCCTAGCCCTGGTAATTGGGCTATCCATACGTAGTCCTTTCCATAGGAAGAGGAGCACGGGTTCATCATATAGACATCCTTGGCATTGCTGCTGCTGGTGTTACTGACTCTGACTTGCAGTTTTTTTTTAACCCTTTTGCTAAATTGTTCATTTCCATTGAATGCGGCAGCTGTTTATCAGATGAAATGTTTGTTTGGTCAAGACCAAGACGAGGGAAACAGCCTTGTATGATTGCGAGACTCCTTTTGTTGTTTATCCTTTCCTTTTCATTAATGCCTGTTAGGTGTCCCAAGAGCATCCCACTTCTTTTTTTTATCTCCATCCTTGTCTTTGTCTAGTTTTGGTTTTCCTTTCAGTCGTCGTTCTCTCCTCTTTGGCGGAAAAGGAGACGAAGGAAACGACAAGATGATAGAGAAAACAAACAAAGAACTGAGAAGGTTTGAATAGTTTTTTTTATTTGTTATTTTTTTTTGTTTTTCAATCAACGTGATCTTATTTTTAACCTTTGTTTTTAGAATAAATCTTTGATAGACACACAGAATTATCCGGTGGTCGTGGGGTTGGTTGGTTCTTGTTTTGGAGCGCCCCCTTTCTAATATTCCCTTTCCTTGCACAGGTAGCCAAACATGTTTTGAACTTTGAAGACTCCAAGTCTCCTCCTATCGTGGCTACATGGTGGACACATCTCCCCCGCACATTCCCCCACAAACACTTGAAAAGAAAATGCTTCTTCTCTTCACCATCATTACAACACGTGTCTAGACTTGTCCTTTTATTACAAAAGCCAAAGGTCTGGGGGGTGACCGGAAAGGAGAGTAGACAAGAAAGACGAGGCGAAATTTTGGACAAATAGCATCCATCACACGGGACAACCAAGTGAAGAACACCTCTGGACCATTGGACTACTGACTTTTGGACCACTATTTTTTACAAAGCATAACTACAACCTGAGGGATTTTGACGTATGAAAGGATTAATATCCAACTTTCCATGGTTCGGATCCCATTTTAGAGGTTAATACGTTTTCACCGGTGATTCGCACAAATATTTACGAAATATGATTCCATTTTCAAAGATACCTAGAATACTATTCTTATGTCATTATTTTAATTTAGTGAAAAAATCGAAATGAGTGAGGTATTATGGTGTCTAACTAAAATCGAATTCAAACCTCGACTTTCGTTGAAAGCTGCTACGACTTCCATAGACATCAAGAACACTTCTCTCACATTAATTTTTTACTAAGTGTACCTAAGTCGAAATTATTAATTAATCGCATTTTATATTTTTTGAAATAAACCGTATAACCGTATAATTTTCGTTGTTCATGTAATGCCACGGGATTAGAAACGTGGTAGTTTTAATTAAGTCCTATGAACAGATAATCCCATGACAAAGTTGCCCCCAAGGCAAAAGATTTTTTTCTGGATAAACATCAAGACTTTTTTGAACCCTTCTTTTTCAAGTTAAAAGCTTAGCTTTCACATACACACCCACTCTCTCTCAAATGCTCGGCTTTTGTTTTAAGATGGATTAGGTTTTTAAAGTGTAAACACTATCACTTTCTTCCCTCCACCAGCCCATTTGTCTTGTTTTGTCTTCTTCCTCCTATTCTTTTGGCATCGTCATCTTTACGTTCCTCCATTTGCTTTATAACATTGATTTGATGTCAAGAACACCCCCCCCCCCCCAAAAAAACCCCCGGAAATGCGAGTTTTCGTGATACAAAAACCAACTCCCCGTACATCCCTGAAACTAGGTCGAATCTCATCTTTCGCATCCGGGGAATGTATGCTCGTGTGGCATGTTTTTTATGAGTCTGTTCTATAGTTGCGAAACCGGTTGGAGGGCTTGGTCATATGTTGTTGGAAAAGACGAGCCAAGCAGGAGCTTATGATCGCGTTCCAGTTCCAGCTACGAGGAAAAAGATGTCCCATTGTTTTTTCTCTTCTTTGGCTTAACTTTTTATCGTGGATTGAGACTTTCGAGGGGATATTCCATCGAGTTATTGCTTGCAAATCCCAGTTCGTTTGCTTTGTTTTTTGTTTTTTTTTGGGGGGGAGGGGGGTCCAAATTGGCGGCAGCTGTTTAGAGAAAGTAAAGGGTCAGACATGCCATCACTTGGTAAGATTCTCGGTCATTCATTAGCTTGGTGTTATTGGGTGAATGGATAGCATATATTCCAAATTTAGGATAAGTGTCTGCACGAACATTTGAATCCGAAAGTCCTCGAAAAACAACTAAAATGTGTATCAAACAAATACTTGAAGATATTGTGTTTGTCCAGCTTCCATCAAATACTACTACATAAGCTCACAAGGCAAGGTCTCCCACATAAATGTCATATCTCGTCTCTCTCTCTTTCTCTGCTTAATCTCGTTTGTTTCTTTTCTCCCGCCAACCGAATAAGCTTTCTTGTTGCTAAGAAACTTGTTGAAATTTTTAGGCTTTCTTTGTCATTTTCACTAAACACCATTCATAAGAACGGGTACTTTCGATCAACAATCCCAGGGCTCCTTCGCACGAGTCAGCGATGGCGCGCGTGCCCGTGGGACCAAAGAGATTAACATGAAATGTGATAATATGGCCAACAACGTGGGAAAAAACTAATTCTCCTCAAGACAGTCTTGGTGTGGGATCTGCTTTCGTGGTTAATGACGATGATATGCAAATAGCTTTGAAAATTCTCAAAGGGTTCATCCAATAAGGTTGCGGGTGGGCTAAAAGAAGACTATGACTTAGAAGAAGATATATATATATAATATCCTTTTGTTATGCTTTCGTTTTGTCCGGTTACGGTCAAGTCCAACGCCTTTGACACTACGACCAGAAACCTTAAAATACTCAAACCATTAACACCAGATGAGTTTAGTTCAGTTAGTGTTTGCATGTCACCGCACGCCACGCACGCGCACGACGTCGGGGGGAGTATATATTTGAACGGGTTTAAGAAAATAAACAAAAACGACAGTTTGAAGATGTCGTCGTTTTGATTTCTGAAACAAAGGGTTTACATTCATGGACTTAAAAAAATAACGACACGAGTCTTAAGACAATCTTAAAAAACATCTAAAACATAAATTTGACTGTATTGTAGTTTAGTATAATATAACAGCCTGGTTGTGGACACATTTTGACGTCCCTCTTTTGGGTGACGTCTGTGAAAAAAGTTTTACCAAGCCCTCGATTCCCATCCTAATCCTTTAAAAAGCCTCACACGTTTATTTCATTTCAATATATATATTTCTTCACTATATTACCCTGGACAACTTGGTAAAAAAAAAATATGTACATCAACGACATCTATGGAGTTGGGATAGGTTTTTTACCAGTTGGCCTAACTAAGTTTCATCAATGTGTGGCGGTCCACGTTCTGACAGGGATGGGATGTTCATATCGTCCTCTCCCATTGGATTGGATCTCGAGATTCATCTCCCCTCGACTATCTTCTCACTTTCGAAGGAGAGGCGGTGGGGTGGCCCCCCTTATCCCATTCATCGAACTCATCGCTCCCCCATTTTCATTTCCTTTTTACCACCCATCCAGAATTTTTTCTCCGACGGGTCCACTTCCTAAAACTTATTAGGCAGGCTGCTGCTTCCACGTTCATGACAACCAGCCCCTCCTCCTCCTCCTCCTCCTCCTCCTCCCTTTGTACCCCCAGAATGACGATGTTCAAAACTCCCCAAATATGGCAAAAATTTCATCACGCGGCTTCATTATTGTCCTCCCCTCTCATGTTTTTATGTTAAACAGTCTTCCACGTAATGTTAAAAGTTAATTGTAATTAACGCACGTGTTGATTATCTTTATGCAAATGTCATCAGGTAAATAAAATAAATAAACAAGAGATCGTCGAATCGAATGGTAGAAAAATGCGAAACCATTCAAGGATACGACTGAACAGGATGAAGGGTTTAATAATATAAAACGTTGATTCGGCAGGAGGGCACGTGTCGGGAGCTTATCTCCAGTTAAGGACGAGGATGATGTCAAGTCGTTTAATAATGAATGAAGGGATTTGATTGATGGATGGATGGAACCTCATCCTCTTTATATCTCTCGGCCGCCATCTTTTCTTCAAAAGCATTTGATTCTTCTTCTTTTTTTTTCCTTTTTTAATTCTCGAGTCAGGACAAACTTCTCTAAACCCAAACAAATCACTGCTTCCAATTTGGTTTTGACAGAAGCAAAGTCGGAATTTCTTCAGCGTCGTTAAAGGTGTTCCTGCATGCTTAAATAGAAAGACGAACACACATACAGAGTGGTTTAACAAAACCAAAAAAAAAATGAATTTAACCAAAACTAAAAGGGAGATGCCTTTTTTATTCTTACATAAAATAAAGGCTTTTTGTGTGAAAATTTTACCATCTTCTTTTCCTTCAGGTGGGGGGGAGGGGTGTTTGGCATGCACTTTTCTAAAGACATCAAAACACGCCCAAAGCCTCAAACCACTTGACAAAACCTTAAACTATCCGATGATCATCGTCATCCGTTTGAACACACACGCCCCACAAAAAATAAAATAAAATTATATCTAAAGTATGATGTTATACACGAGGTCTTATCGCAACAATAATAAATTGAGATCCGATTTCCAATAATATTTTTAATAAGGTCGTAAACATCGACCACCAGTTAACACCACCACATTGAAGAAATATACTTGTTTGGGGGGAGGAGGCTTTCTTCCAAATGCTTCCAACCTCATTTCTTTACTAAAGTTTGGGGGATCCCAATCCCCCTCGGCCTAATCCCTTTTGCCCACCTTCTCATTTTTTTTTCTTCCTCCACATCAGACAAATCCCTCGACACCCTCCCCCCTATAAATGGACTCCCCCAATCCAAAACTCTAAGTCCTGTCCTTTCCCTCTCTTCCCCTCCTCCCCCTTTCTGCCCTCCTATAATAAAACGTAAGAACCTTTTTGAAAGAATAGGTTTAGGACTACTAGCATGAGCATCACCAAGAGCCAACAGCCGTCCTTGCCCCCGGGCTTCCGCTTCCACCCCACCGACGAGGAGCTCGTCCTCCACTACCTCCAGCGGAAAGTCGCGTCTGCCCCCCTCCCCGTCTCCATCATCGCCGAGGTCGACATCTACAAGTTCGATCCCTGGGACCTCCCCCGTAAGCTGCCAATTAAATCTCTCGACGTATCTTATATCGAGGCTGACGTTTAAAACTCACCTTTTGACTATCTGGGTATCGGTGGTTGCCACAGCTATGGCCGCGTTCGGGGAGAAGGAATGGTACTTCTTCAGCCCGAGGGATAGGAAGTACCCGAACGGGGCCCGTCCCAACAGGGCGGCTGCCTCGGGGTACTGGAAAGCCACCGGGACCGACAAGGTCATCGTGTCCTCCTCGCGTTCGTCGACGTGGATGCAGCACGTCAACGTCGGTGTCAAGAAGGCTCTCGTGTTCTACAAGGGGAGGCCCCCGAGGGGAGTAAAGACGAACTGGATCATGCACGAGTACCGTCTCGCAGAGTCCCCGGCTTATCGCCCGGTCAGGGTCAAGGACTCGTCCATGCGGGTACGTCCGTTCACGAACTCATCACCATCATACAAACAAACAAAAACAATCTTTGTCAAAAAACATTGGCTTCTCAAATTCCATTCTCTAATGCCTTAATGTTAGTCAATTATTTGCCTTTCTGGTTGATAACTGGCTAAGTCATGCAATTTGCTAAACGTGACGTGTAACATTAATATATATTTGGACCGACTTATTCCATATGACTTTACAATTACTTTTTCTTCTTTATTGGGCACCCAATATCGGTAATGGTAATCTAGAATCGATTAGAAAGCACACTTTATTTGTTACCTACTTTGGGTGTGTTATATTTAAAAGTATGTCATGCAATGAATATGATCGTGATGTGGACTAAATTCGAATTCCGCCCAATTTGATGAATTATTGATGCCCTTTTTGGTTAAAGGCTTAGTCGTTTTAGCATAAAAAGATTTTGAACGTAATATGATTTTGGTCATTGACATGTGATTATGAGTTACGACTCAATCTTTATTAACACGATTAAGTTAAGACATGGTCTTATGTGAATGCAAGCTGCCAAATGGTTTGAAAAGTAAGCACCGCTTCTAACAAACTCATGCCATTTCTTGACATCTTCTCCGTAGTTGTTGTCTGAAAACAAAATATGGAATCGTTAATGTCGTCTTAGTCAGTCCTTGGTTTCTCATTTGTTTGTTAATGTGAACCCGTTTCGTTTCAGCTGGACGACTGGGTTCTGTGCCGGATTTACGAGAAGTCAAACACAGCGAGTCCCGCGGTTTTATCCATGGCCACGCCTGCATCCATCGAACAAGACCAAGGCGAGGAATATGATCATCGGTATAACCGTCAAGTGACGATGTCGAAAGGGTTGTTAAAGAACGACAAGGTACCGGGACGCAATGACTCTCTGTCAAACCTGCTGGATGCCGTGGACTTTGCGACGCTCACCAACATCCTGGCCGATACCAACCAGATGCCTTTGCCGACAGGGGCTCCAACTATTCCGTCGTCCTTGTATGACAACAACAACAACAACAACAACGGCTACACAAACGTCAATTACCAGCCGCAGCTGATCCAAGAGGACAACGAGAATGTCGGCAGGGTGATCTTCTCGGCAGGGAATAATGGCAATCTGAAACGCCAACAACCGTACCAAGAAGCCGGGACATCGATGCCATCATCCACATGGCCGAGGAAGAGACTGATGGGTCACATGGACGCGGTACCTCAGCCGACCAACTCATTGAGTTTCAACCATTCTTTGCTCAATCAGCAACTACTGCTAAGTTCGAACTATGGTGGGAATTTCTTGCATTAATTAAGGACAATCATGGGATATAATCAGGAACTCGGTTAGAATCCGGTAGATACTATAGTACGTGCACAATTAAGAATGTTTGGTTTGGGACTGTGCAGGTGACTGGCTAAATGATCATATTTGTTACATGCCAAACCCATCTAAACTTCATGATCGGAAGTCACACGACGCCCAATCATGCTCGCTCGATTGTAGGCTGGTCTGAAACATTAGGCGACACGCAAAATCCGAAACAGGCAACTTCGAACACGGAAACACATGCTAAAAAACATTTAAATGTCTCTGATCGTCACAAAGGTCGGCACTAAGCTTATCCCCATGGGGCTCACTTACGAAACAGTTGAACACTGTATATATTTTTCGGTGGCATCGGGGATTTCATCAAATATTCTATTAGATTAGGTAAGAAGATTTGGCTTTTTCCCTTTCTCTTGAAATCAAAAGAGAATGCAACACACGTGCGTTCATCGACTTCAAGAGTCTTTGTATTTATTTCTTTGTTCAGACGGACGTCTATCGTCATTCGTGCCAAAGCCATAATTTTACTCTTCCCTTTCTGAAAATTAAAGAGGGGGAGATGCGACCGAGTGGGCCTAGGGCCCATGTAATTGGGCTGGAACAAGTAATGTCGGGAAAGCAACGTATCGGGGATTTAACTAGGCCGAATTGCAAAGCCCAAAATGTAAGGAAGTCTTCGATTGGTCAGACAGAAGAGATACGAAACAAAGACCACGACGGACTTTATTACGTTGTTGCCCTCTCTGGACCAAACGGAGTTTCGGTCGAATTGGCACGTAAAATATTTTCAAATTTAAGGTATGTTAGGATTTGGTCCGAAGTTGAGTTCTTTTGAGATTACGTAATATTACGGAAGATATTGCAGGCATATATTTATTTTTTAATATTGTGATATATTAGATTATATATGGGTAATATTGTAGTATCCTATTTGGCTAAGATTTTCTGTTAGTGGAGATCTATAAATAGGGAATTTGTCTAGTTTATTAGGCATGGTGGTGTGACACTTTGAGTGTGTGGTATTCGAGAGAAAAAATCATCGGGTCAGGGTAGAGGTTATTCTACGGGATTTGAGGTTAGGATTTTCTTGTATCTCGGGTGGGTGAGCGACACACTTAGTGCTTTTGTAATCTCGGTTGTCTAGTAGAATCTCCGGAGGACCTCCCCATAGACGTAGGCCAGTTTTGGTTGAACCACGTAAATCTTGCGTGTGCTGTTTTTCGTCAAAGTTTCACCATCAAGGCTCAACGCGGAAAACCCGCCCTTCCAACACTTGGCGAAAACTCGCCCGTGTTGGAACATGTTTGGTAGCCTATGAGGGGGGCGGGTTTTGAAAACCCGCTCCTTGAGGAAATACACAAGGGGCGGGTTTTTAAAATATTTCCTCCTACAAAAACGAATTACAAACCCCTGTTTTTGTAAAATAAAAAAACTCAAACAATGCAAACGACATAACCAAACAATCGAAACGACAAAACAATCCTTGTTTCAAAACATAAAAGTCGAACAATATCATACATAAAAGTCATATATACGTTTATGACATCACTAATTCCCCCTACGCCTAGTCGATTTCCTCCTGACATAATGCATGATGACGGGATATGGAATGTGAGGCTCCTCCAATGAATCCTCCGGCAACAGTTGCGTTATTAGAGAAGGTCATTCTCCTTGATATGAACAGTCGTACCTGAAAAACTTATATTAGTTGAGTTACGGGAGTTTTAACTCAAACGAACTCAAAGTTATAGTGGACTTACGCAAATTCTCTTGCCCCTCTAATCGGAGCATCCGGGGTCGAACTGGACCCAACCTCGAAGTAAGGTGTGTTGTAATCGGTATCAATGTGTGTAACTTGCGAGAATGTGTGTAATCGGCATCAATGTGTGTAACCTCCCGGGTTTTGAAAACCCGCCCCCTAGTAGGCCACCAAGCACTCCAACACTGGCGAATTTTTGCTAAGTGCTGGAGGGGCGAGTTTTGAAAACCCGCCCTTGCCTCTTTAGTTGGAGGGCAGGTTTTCAAAAACCGCCCTCATGTCCATTATCACCCTTCTTATTTTAATGGAGGGTGGGTTTTCAAAACTCGCCTTCCTTGTAACTTGAGGGAAGCGTTTTGGTAAATATTTTACGAAATTCAGACCGTATTTCATAATTTTTTTTTAAAATTAACCGTATTTCCCTAGTTGTCCGACGGGCTAGGACCCGAGTTGAGGCTATCAATGATTGAGGAAGAAAAAACACTGTTTCTCCTTCCACAATAGGGACCATTCAAAAAAGGGACCATCTATTTTATGCAAGTATTCTTTTTTAGTCTCATCATTACATAATTTACTCTTTTTTTCCAGTACATCTAGAGTAATGGATCTTTTTTTAGAACTTTAATTCGATTTTGAAATTCTTTACTGAGATTCTTCTTTTTTGTTCATTAGTAGAAGATCATACAATTCATCGATGGGCCATTTTTACTCTGTGAACAAATCCATTTTTTTTATCAGTTACCAGAAGGTTGACAAACTAGGTGAATACGTAAAAGATATTTTTTCTTTTCCATCGTTTTGACATGTATAAAAAAATATTGTGACATTTCATTTCTTACTGCATTTTCAAATCGATTGTTTTTTATATATCGCAATGGATGATTCCACCGTTTATAGTCGAAAACAAGACTGACTCACAAGAGGTTTGCGTATAAAGAAAATCCCTAATAGTAAATTCTAAAATATTTTCCGAACTAAAAATAAAACTTCTGAGCAAACGATCTGTCGCCATGTAATTCCCCTACGGCCACCATCACCGCACCTCCGACGACGGCGACGGCGACGAGGACGGGCCCAGTCGATACCCGCCACCAGGGGTAGCCATTTCCCGCCGCCTCCCCCCTCCTATGGCGAGGCCTTCTACCAGCCTCCTCCCCCTCCCATGACGGCTTCCCCTCTCAGCAGCCCGGGCATTACCGCCCTACCCGACCCATCAGCACATGCCGTCCAGCACGTCGCTCCCGAGACGTCCACACCAATGCCCCGGACCCACCACTCCTATTACCCTCACTTTCCCTCCTTCCCCCACCCCCACACGCAACATCAGTCCGGCGTGGGGGATGTTGTCCCAGCCGAGCTTGCCAATTAGGCGACTTTCAAGGTTTACTGCAAGGCCGATCCGGACTTTGCGGTCACGATCCGGGACGAGAAGGTGAATCCTCACCTCGGCTATCCCTAGTGATCCTTATCAAGTATGCGATTGAAACAAAAAATTTAGTCTTTCTGGGAGTCGACCGTTTGTGGTTTTGGGGTCTGCTCTGCCCACCGACAAGACAAGCGGCTTTTCCTTTGTTCTGCTGTAGACTCGTCCTTGAATGCCTGGTTTTTGTGGGGCGGGATATTTGTGGCAGCACTGGTACAAAGATGAGAAGTACAGCACGAGGGTGAAGGATGAGGAAGGGTTCCCCCTGTTTTGCTCTGGTGAACAAGGCGACCGGTCTGGCTATGAAGCACGCCAATGGAGCAAGTCACCCGGTAAGAAGAATCTAATCTTATAGCTGATTGTATTACTTATGGGGATTTTGATATCTGTTGTTGCAGGGAGACGGCATGTGACAGCTTGCTTGTTATGGGTGGCAACAATCTGTGCAACTTTGCGTCTGTATCGCTTAACCTCTGATATCGTGAATATGAATTATGAGACTATCAGAAGAATTAAACTGACTTGACTAAAAGCCTCTAGTGTTAGTTGAAGGCATGGTTATTCCTCGGACAACAAGCCGACAACTGTTGGCTAAAGTCCAAAACATGAACGAACAAATGGGTGTATCGGAAGATGTCTCTGTTCTACTAAAATCATTTGTCGGACATGGAGTTTACGATTTCCAGCATCTACTTTAGTTCTTGTTGGTGAATGAGAGAGCTTGATGAACAAGGGATCTGTTGGCGCACGCGGAAGCCCTCGGTAGCGTGTTGAACCGGATCCGGTCATCGATCGGAAGTTAACAAAAAATAAGGAGACAAAGAATTTACATAGTTCGGTCAATCGACTTACATCTACGGGCAGAGAAGAAGATTTCACTATTCAATGGAGTACAAACTTTAGGTTGAGACCCTCTCTACCCCCCTCGACCTACCCGAGTACAAGATCCCGCTTTCTTGGTAAGAAATAACCCCAAGTGTTTCTCGTGTTTTCCCAACACACACCCTTTCTTTACCGATGCACTCTTTATACTTGTGTATCCCTCTTCTATGCTCTCAAGATTTGCTCTCTCTCTGCTTTTATTCGCTTCGTATACCGACACCTATTTATAGAATAGATGGCCCCAAAGATATCGGAAATCTAGCAGGTAAATATATTATCTGATATAATCAAATATCACCCAATATATTTCCCCAAGAGATATCGTCTCTCACCTTCCGTATATAACGAGCGAATATAATATTCTTCAAATCGTAATATAACCGACTTGGGGCCAAAAAATCCTAACAAACTCCACCTTGGGCCGAAGTCCATAAAATGTCTGAGGAATTGTCACTCCATGTACCAGTTTCCCCCTGAAACTAACTGTGAATATCTCCCTTCTTCTCCTCCAGGCTCCGACGAGCCTAGTCAACGGAGCATTCAAGCCCATCCACGATGGACTTGACTACCCACATCTTCTTGCTACTCCGCGCTCGCGACCTATTACCCCGTTTCTCCGATGACTGATTACTCCTCTTGAAAGGTTCATGACGCCTTCCAGAAGACCCAACAGTGGTAATAGCAACGGCACGTCTCATAACATACAAGCCCTTCAATCGAATCCCAGTCATCCACAACCGTCTTCCTCGGCGAACATTGAGGGCTCCACCTGAAGCAGAAAATTCGTGATGTCAGGCACATGTGATGTCAGGCACATGTCGGACACCTGCCAACTATCTCACAGCTCCATCCTTCATTCTGAGCCGAACCGTTCCCACACCTGCAACCTTACACTTGTGACCATTGCCCAAGCGTACCTCTCCACCTACAATGTAACAATATGCGTTGAACATCGCCCTATGAGGACTCATGTGGAAAGTACTC
Organism: Melastoma dodecandrum; assembly: GCA_029817715.1. Taxonomy (NCBI): domain Eukaryota; kingdom Viridiplantae; phylum Streptophyta; class Magnoliopsida; order Myrtales; family Melastomataceae; genus Melastoma; species Melastoma dodecandrum. The sequence continues at coordinate 1,808,580 of JARUPY010000271.1, forward strand.
CCTGAGTCGAGAATCCAATCCTCGTCCGATGGTCTCATCGACTCAGTTTCAACAGTCTGCTCCTCACTAGCAATGAGTACATCTCCGTCTCTGGCATCACTGTCGCTGCTATACACAGCAACCGTCATTGACTCTTGCAATCCTCCATCCTTCCCTGTCAGCTTCCTGTTGTTTTTCTTTATGTGTCCCTTCTTACCACAATTGAAGCATCTTACCCGCTGCTACCTTTGGATCTTGTCCTACTTACTGTTAATGCCTCCATCATCGGTCGCCCTATTCACCCGTCAACTCTTTATCAATCAAATCTTTTGATAAAAGGGCAGACCGTACCTCATCAACCGTGAGAACACTTCTCCTATACAAGAACGTCTCCCTAAAGCTCTGGTATGAAGCCATAACAGCAACATCGCCTGGATCTCCTCATCGATCTTGTCGCCGATCCTCTCCAAATCCAAAGATACAGACAACCAATTATCTAGGTAGGATTTAACGGACATACCTTCCGTCATTCTGAGCATGAAAAATCTTTGTCTGAGAAGAAGTTTGTTGCTTAGAGTTCTCGTCATGTACAGACTCTCCAGCTTACTCCAAAGCCAGGTCGTTGTCGTCTCCTTGAGCACGTTCATCATAACCTCATTGGATAGACACAGCTGAATCGCCGATAACGCTCTAGCTTCTATCTCCTCCCACTGGTCAGAAGTCAACTTCGAAGTGCTCTTCGACTGATCTGTAAGAGTCTTCTCCAAACCACCCTGTACCAATAGCGCCCTCATCTTGACTTGCCACAAGCCGAAATTCACGCTCCCATCCAACTTCTCGATCTCTAACTTGCCACTAGCCATGGATCTCGAATTTGCACAACTGAGCTCTGATACCAATTGTTGGCACAAGCGGAAGCCCTCGGTAGCGTGTTGAATCGGATCCGGTCGTCGATCGGAAATTAATGAAAAATAAGGAGACAAAGAATTTACGTAGTTCGGTCAATCGACCTACGTCCACGGGCGGAGAAGAAGATTTCACTATATTCAATGGAGTACAAACTTTAGGTTGAGACCCTCTCTAACCCCCTCGACCTATCCGGTAAAAAATAACCCCGAAGTGTTTACCGTGTTTCCCCAACACACACCATTTCTTTACCGCTGCACTCTTTGCACTCGTGTATTCCTCTTCTATGCTCTCAGGATTTGCTCTCTCTGCTTTCATTCGCTTCGTATACCGATACCTATTTATAGAATAGATGGCCCCAAAGATATTAGAAATCTGGTAGAAAAATATATTATGTGATATAATCAGATATCACCCAATATATTTCCCCAAGAGATATATTCTCTCACCTTCCGTATATAACGAAAAAATCTAATATTCTCCAAATCGTAATATAACCGACTTCGGGCCAAAAATCCTAACATAATCTAACCAAGGCTAATGACCGAGAAGAGAAGGCTGATTTCGTTGAAATGACCCTTGACTTATAGGTTGTTGGTGTAACTATAGTAACTGCTAATGAAGGAGACGTACCTGGATTAAATAAAACTTTTGATTTTAGTTATCGGGCAGTCGTAAATAGCTTTGTTCTATCATCTGTGTGTAGGTTCAGTTGATACCGTACAGTTCTGACCGGCTGGACGCGTCCATCCAGTGGACCATGAGCAAGGGACTCGGTGGCAGGTACAGGACCATACGGATGGTACACAACATTCGCCTCAACGTGGATGCGTTTCATGGTGACAATAAGTCCGGAGGCATCCATGATGTCACTTCCGTCGTGCTCAGGCAATGGAATAAAGGGGAGAACCAGCTCTGGAAGGTCACCCCATTTTGTAAGTAATACTCCACACGCATCCTGCTCGAACCATGACACTCGATTGTCCATACTGTTCTTATGATGCATTTTGTTTTATAATCAACGCAGAGATAACATGGTGTGATGCATGCCCCCGACTTTGGAGGACATTCCTCTACAAGTGATCTACCGACATCACATTGACTGTTTGTTTGCCAAGGATCCCACGTCTCATCTGCTTCTATTCATGTGGTATGTGTATACTTGGATCGAAACTAGAACGTCTGCAATTGCTATGTCAGTGCTGAAGGAGATGCAGGGGTAATTCGGGCATTGTGTGTGTTAATTACATGCACAAGATATGACCTCTGTTGCTCGTGGTGTTAATTACATGGCCGGTGGGTGACTTTGTAACCCATTCGTTTATCTCTTATCAAGATGGTCGGTGTGTTTAGAAAACTGTTCCAAGTCTCTGGGTTTGGTGATCGCATTATTACATCCTTAACTTACCTTTCCATGGATGTCAGAATCCAAGAATTGGACCATACTACAAAAGGCCGAAACATATTAAATGAATGCCCCAGGCCTTCAAGTGGGTCGTGTACTTCTGCCGCCACTTCAACATCAAAAGAAAGCAAAACTTCAACATACTTTTAAGCGAGTAATTATTCAAAAATCCTCTCGAACATAACCTAAAATCCCTTTTGACTTGCAAAACGAGCGGAGGGCCAACACAACAAATTTAGCTAGCCAGTTCCTTTCTTTGTAATACAAATTCTGGGTTTTGAGTCAGACCAATGATTATAAGGTGAAACCAGAGATGTCCTTAGCATCCCCACCCCCCATGTGGCCTGAATTGCCGGTAAAGAAAACCCCAAATCCCGAACTCGCAATGCAATTGGTGGGTGTGGCAGACACGCAGACATTATGTACAGCACACATTCTATCCTATTGAGTTGATCAAGATGAATGAAGCCCCCCCCCCCCCCCCCCCCAAAAAAAAAAAAAAAATTCTCCCGAGTCTTTATCCCATTCCTTCGACCCGCAATCAATTGAGTGTACAAATCGATTTCTGAAATCAATCATTGAAGAGAATCGGCTTTTGCCTTCCACATAATTCACGGCCATGCACTGTCGTGAACGTACTCTCACTCTTCCAACAATCATTTCAATAAGCCTTCCTCTGCAAGTACACCGTTGGTAAAGATACAATTATTTGGTCATGACATACTCAGTTTATACTCAACGAAATTAAAAAAAAAATTAATATGATCTAAAAATATGTGACGGGTTCATGTTTATACCAGCTACTCACCTTTTTTTTAATTAGGAAGATTCTCTCGGATCATGTGAAATAGGAATAATGTTGGGAAAATACTTCAAAGGGTATTTTATTTATCCACTATCCAGGCTAGACCACCCATTTTGAAGCAATCTTACTGTACCAAATTATATTTTCTTTCAACATGCCATCAAATATAAGTGAGGAACAATCCCTACTTGCACCCCTCCCCCCCTACACAGTTGTTTTTAACTGGTCTTTTAGGATCATTAGAATAGTCGCTAGCGATTGTTTAGCTATACGTTCGGCGAAAATCGCTTCGAAAGCAAGCCTATAAGCTGGCGTTATCGCGGATTACGATATTTCCGCCGTTACAACGATTGCAGGAGCTACCCAGTTCATATCCTAAAACCATGAAAAGAACAAGACAAAAAAAATCAGCTCCTCTCCTAAACCTCCAAGTATTTCTCCGGCCATGATCGCCGCCGTTGACGGGAACAGACCTTACGCATATCTGCGCTTATGTCATCCGAATGAAGCCCCGAATGAAGCTGCGAAGTGGTTGACGGAACCATTAGACAGGTTGGGAAGTTGATGCTATGCAATAGTCGATGCGGTTAGGAAAAGGGATGGAATTAGCGCCAAAAAGAAAAGAAAAATGAAACCTTTCGTGGAAAGTAATGGGGGTTGACTTCATACTGATAAAACAAACCTCAGCATAAGAACCCAACTTAGTTACTGCGCCGATGATGGATATTAATAGCAACCAACCCGTCATTCTCTAAACTCATTCCACCATACAAGATATGCTCCCTTAATTTATGACGTCATTTTGACGCCATCATTTTCATTTCGCCCCTCTCGTAAAGCTTTTCTCCTTGGATTTTTTTTTTTTTTTGAAAGAACAGAGAGTCGGTTTTTCACGCGCAATTGTAATATTCTCATTCCAGGATAAAATAATAACTTTTCAACGTGTTAAAGAGTTTTGAGGAACGACAGTGATAGTAAATAATAAGTTTGGTGACGTGAGTTTCCCTGTTCTTGCTTGCGGGAATCAATTACGTCCGCGTCGATCGGAGATGGCAACTTAAAAATAAAATTATTCACTCCCCTGACATCGTATCTAATACGATCCAATGATACGTACGACGTAATCATTTATACGGTCGAGCAAATAAGTAAAAATAGAGAGAGTGTGACTGATGTGTCGGAATTCGAGTCCAATTAACAATCGAACAAAACATAAGCTCGTGACTTAAACAAATGGGATTATCTTAACGGTGTCCCATTAATAAAATATCTCGACAGGCTTATCTTAGTATAAATCACATAAAGTCCATGCTAATTTGTTTTCCAATGACATAATCCCATGATACGAGGCTGGGATCAAGCAATTCCAGCTCAGAATAGTTGGACTTCGTCCAAGGCTTGCTTGATTTGTTTGTTATGTTAGTTTCATTGGATAATATTATATCGTTTGTTTTTTATCGACACTTGGACCGACCGGTAATTTAGGTTTAGTTACGGGAACTATTAAATTAGTAATCACGCGGCCTTTTGGACAAGCCCCAATTTTAGTTATTTACTCTTCGCTCCGGTCTTGATGTTTTAGCCTGGTCGTTTCGGCACTGTTGGGAACCGAACGGAACCGAACCGGACGCGCACGATATTATCAGGCTAAGGAACCAATATTTGCGACCAGATCACTTCGCGAATAATTAGAGGAGAATCACACCGCAAACTGAAAATTCCACGCGTTTGATCGTTGAATTTAGTTATCTGGCCGGAACTTTCCGACCCAAAGGAAAAAGATGCGACCATTTTGCTTTCTGATTAAGGTTCTGTCCAGGGGAGGGGGTGGGGGGTGGACAAAAGAAAAAAAAAGAGCAGACGAGCTATTGTCATTATTAATAAACTGAACTTAACAAATATCAACCATATAGTTGTACTAACAATAAGCTAGGCCTTACATGGGACGTTCAATTTGTAGACATGCTGGTGATGGACAGAACGTCTCCAAGTAAAGCAGTCACATTAACATTGTCGAATTACCATGGTCTTTCTCTTTGTTTATAATAATCTAATAAGGTTGTCTTGACCGAGTTTGACAAAAATTCAGACAAAAATTATTTCAGACAAAAATTCAATGTTTAATTGGAATAGTGATAAACTAACAAACATATAAGACCTATAGATTCCTCGATCCGAGTGGTGTGTGTTGCAATGGTAAGAATATAAGGTTTTTGAAGAACGAATGGACGGCCATGTCCCCAAAGGGAGGGAGGCCATTAAATTCTTGTGACTTTCCTGAGACCAAGCAGGATAAATAAATAAACCAGAATGTCCAAAATGTTCACTTTTAAAGTAGTTGTTTCCTTTTATTTTCACATTCACCTCCACAAAACAATTCCCCCATGGACAATCACCATCACGAATCTAACAAAACGATCCCCACCCCCACCTTCCCCGTCGCATAAAAGTACGAAACAAAAACACCTTCACATGGTTGAACTGAATAAGAACTTTTAACCATGTAATTCATTTTTTTGTTTAACCACATATTAACTTTTTAATTAACAACAAAGAGAGATCGAGTTAGCCTTCATTATTAATTATAAAGAAATCATCAACAGAATTAATTCATCCGCCCCAGAAGCAGATCTTATTATGGAAATGAAATTAATGACCTCAGTCGGTAATAAAAATTTCTATTAAAAAAAACACGTGACAAGTGAGGTGAAAATAAGAAGATAGAAGAGAAGATGGAATATTATTAATTATGAGTTATTAGCGTATTTGGAGGTGAGCTTGTGTTACAAGTGTCTTACTCCCTACGGTTCGTCTCCATCCTCCTCAATTCCTTTTGTTCATTTTCACTGCAAGGAAAGGAAAAAACAATCATAAATATTTAGGATTAGAATATATAAATGATAACAAGTAATAAATAATAATAATTATTATTATAAAAGTAGGTGTTGCTTAAACCATCGTCATCTCTCTCTCGTCCCTCCCTATTTAACCAATCTACTCCCTTCAATCCCACTCCCCTTAATTTTCCCCATTTCCTCCCGTGCCCATCCCAGCAGGTGATATCTATACACACAGCACGAACAGACGGGGGTTGCTTCTCCTTCTTGGCATCCTCCTCCCCCTTTTCGGTTTTTTCTTTTTCGGCAGGCCGTAGCCATGGAAGGACAACTCGGAGGTGTTAGCGGCGCGGTCGAGCATGGTCACAAGCAGACGACCCCGGACGATGTCCTGGATCTTCCACCCGGGTTCCGATTCCACCCCACTGACGAGGAGGTGATCACCCACTACCTCACCCCTAAGGTGCTCAACCCTCGTTTCGTGGCCGCGGCAATCGCGGAGGTCGACCTCAACAAGTGCGAACCTTGGGACATGCCCTGTAAGTAACGAGAAAAAACATTAAAAAGCTTGTGATGTTGGGGAATTGTTTGTGTTGTGAGGGTTGTTTTGGCTTACTGGGCAGGTCGCGCAAAGATTGGGGAGAAAGATTGGTACTTCTTCTGCCAGAAGGATAGGAAGTACCCGACCGGCACGAGGACGAACCGGGCGACCTACGCCGGTTACTGGAAGGCAACGGGGAAGGACAAGGAGATTTACAAGGGGAGCGGACGGAATTTGGTCGGGATGAAGAAGACCCTCGTGTTCTACATGGGGAGGGCACCCAAGGGCTCCAAGACTAACTGGGTGATGCACGAGTTTCGTCTCGAGGGGCTTTTCCCTTATCGCCATATCAACAAGGTTAGCTGGAGTTATGTCCTAAAGATTCCTCTTTTCCTCTCTTGATATATTTTTTAATTTTAGGGAAAATTTTACAAGAAAAAAAAAAAGCGAAGCTAGAGATTATTTCATTGTCATGAATTCTCTCAGATCATTCCTTTCCACCTTTTCTATTAATCGATGAGCCAGGATTATTCTTATTTGTTATCTATTTTTAACTATTATAATTTTGGGTTGCTTTCTGCTTTTGCTTTGGATGTAAGATTGCAGAATCTTAAGATTTTTATGTTTTTCTTTTCCAGTGAATGATGTTGTTGGTTTCCTCATCCTGTTTTTAATGTTTTGTGTTTCTCTCTTTTTTTTTCTGTGATCTATTTGGGGGCAGGATGAATGGGTTGTGTGTAGGGTTTTCAACAAGACCGTAGGAGGGATCATCACCACCAAAGCGGCACCTCCGGGCAGTTCTCCGCCGGAAGCAGCGGACTCGGCCGCGTCCTTCATTGACGAGCTCTTGGAGAATTCCTCCCCTCCTCCCCCTCCCCTTGTTGAACCTTCCAACATCGCAAGCTGCAGCTACTTGAAGAGTGAGAGTGAGGATCTCACGGAGAATAACCATCCAGATCGCATTGGCCATTCCCTGATCGCGACCAGCCAGCCCCGGTATGGATCCATGGTACCCGGGGGTGCTGCAAGCCGGGGAACCCAGTACTGCACCCCCAACCCTACTTTATCTGAAACTTTCGGCAGTTTGGAACACTCGCTTCCTGGAAAGATGTGCAGCAACTTCTCAGAAGGATTCAAATTTCAGGCCCTTCCAGGCTTGTCGCCTGGATACCCTTCCCTTGCCACAGTATCGAGGAAGGAGCCAGGGATGTGCAGTGAAGGCGGGGCCGGTGCCAGCCTGAACAAGGAGACGTCGTCCGCCGTGACGGCCATGAACGAGTCTGACGATTTAAGGTGCGGTGGTGAGGGAGGCTATTATGGGTACCTCGAGGGTTCTCTGATGGACGCGATCTCCGACTACGACGTGCTTTGGAATTTCGAATCGATCAGGAAGTCCTAGTTAAAGGGGTAGGAGTTGTGGGGGAGATTAATGGATCTAAAGCTTCTTCATTTTAGTCTTGTGTTTTTCACAATGAGAGGAAGCATATAGTTATGTTCTTTAGCTACTACATTCACCAGACAGTATAGTTAACATTGTGAATACCCCCCCCCCCTTTATATGCATTAGTGTCGTTCGGACAAACATCATGCTACAATGTAGTAGGAACAACTTGGTGTACTCAGCATCCCATGTGTGCCTCTAGGATACAATTACAGTAATTTAGTCCTCCTCGTTGTATCTCTATCAATTTATCTTTTCTGCTGATTTTATTGGGGAGGAAGATGGAGGAAGAGAGGGAAGGGGAATTGTCGGGTGAGTCGACCCTTTTCAGCTTCAAAGTGTGTGGGAGGTTTCAAGGGTGTGTCCGGGAGGTCCATGTTGCACGTGAGATGAGATGTCTGGATTCACTTAGAAGCCACTGACAAATGAGGCAAACGAGCAGAAAAAGGCGATTGATTGGTAATAATAATAAATAAAAAAAAGAACAGAGAATCTTTCTTAATGAATTATTGCTTTTTCATGTCTATTCGTCCCCCCTTTTTAATGAAATTGAGGTCTTTATTTTTCTTCTTCGTTCCTCCTTTTTCAAAAAGATGACTTTATATATGTTCGAATTATCCCCTTTTTTATCTCTCTATACGTGTTGGTGATATTTAAATCAAGATTATGACGTAAGTTGATACAGGACACAGATCATGATTGATTTAGTCGTATCAGGGGTGGATGGAATTTTGCCAATTTTATCCTTATAGCATTAATTAGTTCACAGACAAAGGACAACAACGAGATGATCAGATGAGATGAGAAAAAAATTAGGTGGGGGATGTTGATGAGGGGTGGAATCCGTCGTCCGAAAGGTAAAACGAGAAGAAGTGTCGTGAAATTCCTCTCCTCGCATTTGGACCGAAATTTTATCAAATCAATCAAATCCCCTCTTATTTTCATCGTTCCATTCAAAGCAAAGGGTCGTTCGATTGCTTCACGTACTTTCGGGGGCGCCATTCATTCTTACTATTATTTTTTATTCTTCCCTTCTCTACTGACCCATGTTTTACCATTTTTGTCCACTAGGTTATTATTAGGAATGTGGAGGGGGGGAGGGAATGGTTTCTATGGGGAGGGTCGAGCAAATCATCATGAAGAAGCAAACAAAAATTCGACCACCACCACAACCCACGCGCAACACATCTCTTTCCCAGTTCGATTTCATTGCATTCTGGTTCGTAAATGTTGTCCTGTCCTTGTTAAAACTACATGACATATGAAGGTACGTTTTTAGACCATTAGATAGCCATTCTCTCCTCCTCATTCGTTGCATGAAAACATGGTGGGCACCAACCACAAGGCCTGCCTTGATTCAAACGTCTTTTGTTATCACGCGTTTAATGTCCCCCCCCCCCCAAACCTCTCCCTGTTTTGAAAATGACGTCTCCTCCTCATCTTTTCCCTCTGCCCTTTGGTCTCTCGGTATGGAATTGTCCGGTGATACTAAGACACGGTAATAACTTTTATGGTAATAACTACTAGCTAGTAATAATGACTACATTAACTGCAAGCAACAGTAATGATGTAATGACCATGTGAGGAACTTACCATCAGCTCAGAGTAACAACCAACCATTTTAGTTGGGTATTAGGACTGATTGCCCTTACGGATATCACGGGTTAAAGACCACGTACGAGGATATTAAAAAAGGACATGGTGTTGTTAATTTACACGGGGAAAAAGATGAGGAAGAAGGGAGGGGGACACAAATTTAAAAAGCCAGCATTTAGAACGTGATTGATGATGGTGGTTATGTGTCGTCTTGCTTAACTTCACATTTGAGATAAGGTTTTTGTACGTTACGAACCGAAGGACCGAGGTAAGAATGTGACGCAAGCGATTTTTGCATGCAATGAATCCGCACATACACACGCCCCCACACTTGTCTATGTGTGCATGGATGGCTAGGAGGTTTCTTTGGGGGTGGCAGTAAATATTAACACCTGTCAACCTGGCAAACTGTAATAACAACGTGACTTTGGCCATCAGGCCACGTGTTAAGCAAAACATAGCGAGATTAATGTTGTTTGATTTTATTTTATTTTTTAATATAGAAGGGAATTAATTAGTTGACATGATCGTTTAAGCCCTACAAAATTCAAATGTCATCTCGGATATAAAGTTCCAAAAGTGAGAGAAATTTCATGGAAATTTCTTAGGCGGATGAGGCCAAGAGGAAAAACGGGGCATTATCTTTTATGATTTCGGATCTTTATGCTAACAACGACATCGTACGCTGGTCCGGCTTCAACTCACGACGTATTTTACCCGATTAAGGACATCTCCCCTTTCCTGTTTGAATGTCGAGAAGTTCCTTATGAAATAAGTTAAAAAGTAAAAGATATAAAATATATATATATATTGTATGTTCAATCATTCCTCAAAGACTTTCCGACCATCTTTATTATGACAACGTGAGAGTAAATAATATTTTTTTTCTTACTATTAATATTTGTAATGGACTGCTGTCTGTCCATTAAGGGCCATATTAAGGAAACCAATAATGATCAGTTCGTACGGGTATATATTATTTGTTACATAAACACATCAGTATGTTTGTCCAACACTTAACGAAAAACAAAAAAATTTGGGCAGGAAACAATGTTTTGGTTCGGTTACGGCTCAATTCAGTGGATGTGCTCGCTCCACGTGACAGGGCCTCTTGCATCCTGTCTCAGGCCTTTTGCAAGCTGACAGGGCTCTTACTGGCCGAAGCCCAATCGACCGGCCCTAACAAATTACACAAATTGAGCCCGGTTCCGAGGTTCTCTAGCTTGTTCTCCGACATCAACTCCGGCTCGAATTTGCCATTTGGGTTCTCGTCAAGCTGCTGTAAGAAAAACGATGTAATCTTACTTTGTTTTTTTTTTTTTTTTTTTTAGTTTGGTTTTATGGCTTCCGAGTCTTTTTTTACGAGGAACTTGAATGAATGCGATTGAAGAAGAAGAAGAAGAAGAATGAGATGTTACGATGAAGAATTCATGAAGTTTTTTTATAGACTCCAAGAGAGATAAGTGAATACGATGGATGTCATCTCCTGTTGTGTATGCAAATACGTTTCGTGAGGATCAAGATGAAACAGTTGTGTTAGGTGACGCATTAATGCAGAGATTGAGATCCACTAACATGCCCCCAATCTCATGCGTAGTCTTAAGATTGTGACGTTGGCCATCAAAGTGTGTTCCAGAGATATTCTTGGTGAAAATGACTGTTCTTTACTGCTTGGTAGATAAATACTTAACAATAATTACCTTTCATGGGATTACCTTTTCTAAACAAAATGGTAATCGATATGAGATTGGATTTTCTACGATATAGATGTAAAAAATTGTGTCACCCAAAGAGGGACATAAAAAAATTATGTGGTGAGGCTGGTAAAAGAAGGGGGTGTAGTGATGAGGTCAGATGTATCATGATTGAGATGAGTGCAAGAGGAAGTGAGGGGGGAGGTGTAAGGGAAGATTATCTCGTGAAACTGAATGTGACGCTGTCCACTAGTTGGATCAAGACAACGGTATCATTTATGGTTAACAGAGTAACCAATGAAGACACAAGCATTAGATTAATTACATATCGATCTCCCCAACCGAAGTCATTCATATTTTCTTCCCCAGAGATAATTAATATGCACACTTGCATCATATCTCCCCAGCATAATCCTCAACATGCTTCTATCTCCCCAACAAGAGTCGAATTACATTAACTCAATTGATTCTTATGTGTTTGTCGTATGTAAGTACATATGCATTAATATGGACAAAGAGAATGCCTCCAAAGTGGGCATGAAATCTCCCCAAAAGGAGTTGATGTTCCGGGAGACATTTAAACAAAACCATTTGCCAAAGGATGTACATAAACATCATTCCCGATGTGAGTATACATATTCCCTTTTATTTTAAAAACATTACAACATAATCATTTTCCCCACAGAGTTCACAAACGCTTCTGGATTAGAGAAAGGAAGGAAAACTATTCCTAAACACATATCCTAGATAGTTGAATGCATGAGTATGAAAATGTGAACATCGAGGTAAATTTAGAATCATTTGACAAACAATACTCAAAATAATGATGAAGAGGAGAATGCTTTTTCTATCCCAGACATTATACATCGACTGTTGCAAACACCTCAAAGCTAAATTGAAGTTTCATAGACACTACTACCTTCAAGTCCAAAAGTTGCCTCACATCAAGGTTAAATGAGTCAGAAACTTGGAAACTATGAGTTGTAGCTGTAACACTTACTCAATCGACAAGCGAACCAATTGAGCTTACAGAGTCCACAGAGCAGCTTCGATTTCATGTTCAAACGGTTCTAATAGGCTCACGCACAATCTCTACATTGCAAGAATTCAGTGCAGTGCAGAAAGGCGGAGATGGTTTCCGCTCTCTCTTTGTGTAGCTATGGTGCAAGCTTTCTTGCCATGTAAGAATAGCAGTCTATGTAATAACTCTTTGTCCTCGAGGTTCCACGGCTTTAGTCATTACCCTTTTCGCTTGATCCCACGTGTGTGCGTCTGCATCGCGAGTGGATCATTATCTTTTGTGTCGTCATTACAAATGGCTCGACATGAGTTCGGTTGTTGGAAATGCCGGCATTGTAGAAAGGAGACTTTCTAAGTTGGTGCGTCCGGCGGTAATAATCTATCCTTAGAGATCGGAATTAGAAAGCCACCAACCATTTCTTGCAAAACAATAAGCATAAAAGATAAAATTCTCTCGGTATTTCTTTTCTTTTTAAAATCATTCACGACAGGCCTAGGACCAGAATGGGAAAAGAAACTCCCGAAAACCCAACCACCCCAACTTTCTCAAACCCAGAAAAAGCTAATCACTTTCTTACAAAAATCCAACCCAAGATACGGTTTAATCATTATTTTAAACGTCCCCTTCCTCCTCATTGATTGCAGTGACGATGAATCGCATAAGATCGTCGTTAGGAGGTGGGCTTTCTATTCTTGGGATGGATGGAGGGATTGATGGGGGGCCATTGCGTTTAGCGAAAGGTCGTCCTTTTCCTTCTCCCCTGCATTTTTTGTCTCGTTCTCCGGTCACAAACACAAATGGAGTTCAGAAAGGGAATCGCTTTTTAATCGGTGAAGGGGGAATGATGATGATAATGTGATGTTAACGTTAACGTTGTCAAGTTGATAGATACCGGCCGCCGGATCGTTTGAACCTTTTGTGGGGGCTTCTTCCCTTGTTCCTATCCTTTTTTTTTTGGGGGGGGGGGGGGCTACTGTTCATCTTCCTTGGTGGGGTGAGAGTTAGGGATACGGTTTCTACTGCGCCCTCGCTTGAGATTTTTGAGGAACACCCAGATGGGATTTTGGTCTGATTTGTGGGGGTGAAAGTTTGTGGCTTTGTGATTTGGGTGGCTTTCTTTGCTTTACCTTAGCTGAATCCCCCTCCTTTGATTTTGGGCTGTTTTTTCCTTTTCTCACTTGACCTAATTTGTGGGTAGGCCGTGATTGTTATTGAGGAGCTTGTGGGTGTGACTTTCTGTGGGGGTCTTTTTTGAGAATCATGGAGATGGGGATGGTTGGGCTGATTGTTGATTTAGTCGTATGACTTGTATATTGAGCTCGATTAGACTTGCAATATTCATGTTGGTGGCTAGCAACACGGGTCCGCGCCTCATGGGAGTACTGCCCTTAGAGATCTTCCCATGGATGGTTTGACCGTTATGTCATGTTGTTCATCCGGGCGATTACGTGAGCTTTCTTTGTTTTCTTTCTGTTTAGGATTATTAGCATGTATGATTCTGTTTAGAGGAGACTTACTCGGCTAGTTTGAGGACTCATTGAGACTCTCTTTCTGTTTAGAGGATACTTACTTGACTAGTGGCTTTAAAATTCATACTCATTAACTGGGAACTTCGGTTGTTTGTATCTTCGTAGTGCTATGTTTTAGCTATATCTTGGATGATGGGTTTCACTAGCCTTTTGTGAAACGGCTTCTGGAAACAACACCAGTGTAGCTCACTCATTTTGCTTCGCTTTTTAAGTATTGAAAGCCGGTGCTTTCCTTGAACCCGCCAATACATGCAATTCTAGTTTCTGCAGATAATGGATAGATTGTCCCTAACTGTCCATTAATTTTCATCTGCAACTAGAGGTTTTTTAGCTTCTATATTATTTTGCCAAGGGAATTCTGAGATCCTGAGATGTGTGTGTTGAACAGCTGCAAGGGGAAATGCATCTGACAACAAATCTTGTGAGGAGCATGGACATCTGCTAAATCTTCCATGATGGTGCACCTGGTTGAATAGGCATTTCAATAATTTCATGATACCCAGCGAGTCTGTTCCTCTCCAATTTAAGTGACTTCTAGACATTAACGCCTTTGGGACAAAAAATATAGCGAAAACGGGGGCCCTTTGTTGTGTGGCCGCTCGGCCACCTGTAGCGAAAGATGGAAGAGAGGCTAGAGACAACTCCGCTAATAGTGATGAACCCTATTGGAGGACAAATTCTAGCTTCTCGCCTCCTCCATCAAGATTATGGGATTGTAGGCTGAACTCGGATGGCCTATCTCGCCATTTCCATGGAACAGGAGATACATCACATAGTAAGGGCCGCCGCAGCAGACTGGGCAGTGACCGCTTCTCGAGCCATCACCATTCGGTATCCGATGGTGCATTTTCCTTTGAGGATAGCCCACCAGATATTCAAGGATCTCAAAGGTGGACCTCCCCGCTCCAAAAGTTCAAGGATGATGAGGTTGCAGGATCCTCGTTGAGAGGTAAATAGTTTCAAAATATTGCGGTCACCCAATGGTTAATTGTAGTTGAATAAGTATGTGGCGAGTTCCATATTTTGACAGTATTGTATGTGCATATCATCAAGTATTTGCTAATTTGCATTTGTTTCTCATTTCTTACTTAGGTTCAAGGTCAGTGGCATCGCCTTACTCACGTCCCCATAAGGTAACAGATACATGTCATTTATGAGCATTGCCGTGTAAAACAAATATATTCCCTGTTGAAAATATATCTTCCATTGGAGCAGAGGTTCTCTGTTGCGAAAGCAGCAGTAAGGTCACCCAGCTTCAGCTCTCCGTCACCTCTCTCTGAATTCGCAACTTTGAGAGCAAGTCGACATTCATTTCGAGGTCGACATTTCTCAGGCCGTCGTTCTTACACATCCAAAGCAGTTTACCCCATGGTTTTCGACAATCCTGTTTCGGACCGTGAGGTCTTAGGTGACCCTGATGCTGCCAGTATTGGCAGGCTAGCTCCTGAGATTTCACCATCTTACTGGCATGAGAGCCGACCAAAGTTTAGACCTGGCCTTTCAGAATCTCAGAAGCTATTGGCATCCCCTGAGGTCGAAGCAAGTTTGAGAAGAGAAGGGTTCCGATGGAGCAGTGCGAGCAGTTACGATCTAGTTGGTTACAATGGGGAACAACATAGTGATTCGGGGGATCAGTTTGATGTTTTGAACACAATATTGTCGCCTTGTGACCGCTCTTGCCAGGCTCAGAAGTGTGGCATATGTGGGAAGTTTCTTTGGCAGAAGTCGCCCTGGAGTTCAAACCGAATCCTTCGTGGCAATGACATGCCGATTGCCGGAGTCCTCCCCTGCAGTCACGTGTTCCATGCGGATTGCTTGGAGCATTTGACCCCCAAAACTCAGATCTGCGAACCTCCTTGTCCTTCATGCCTGCAATTCGTGGGACAGCCACCAGAATCCTCAACGATCAGGGAGTCTTTGCAGAGGGCCCTAAAGTCTCTCCGTAGGAA
The DNA here is from genome assembly GCA_029817715.1 of Melastoma dodecandrum. Lineage (NCBI taxonomy): Eukaryota > Viridiplantae > Streptophyta > Magnoliopsida > Myrtales > Melastomataceae > Melastoma > Melastoma dodecandrum. The sequence goes on from JARUPY010000271.1 coordinate 1,824,283, forward strand.
TAGGGGAGACATGTTAACGGATGCCCTGCAAGCTCGAGATGACGAGGGAACATCTCAAAATGAGCATAGGTCAGAACGGAAGTGGGGGCGGGTGATTGCTCCATGGAAGATTGGCGGTTCTTCTCTGAAAAGCCCTTTTAGAAGGCGCTCATTTAAGGGAACAACGGTGAACCTGTAATGGAGGACGGTCTCCTCTAGCTTGGAGCCAGTCCCTGGCCATGTACTTTAAAGTTAGGTTTTCGTTTTATCGTCTTAGTAGGCAGTCGGTCTTTTGTACTTATTAATCTCGCCTGATGCTTTCGTTGGAGTTGTGTGCTATGCTACTCCTCTGGAAATACCAATAGATGCATTGCGTTCAAAAGCTGGGGTTTGACTTGTTGATCAGAAACTCTGGATAGTTCTATCTGTCCGGATTATACCGTGGGTGTAATAACAAGACTCGGAAGTTATACAGAACCATAAAAACGAACATTGAAACCGATTACTTCACCCCAATAATAAAAAGTTGCGCTATTTATTTCTCTTTCCAGAAAAAACACCCTGAGCTTGAGCTCATGTCCAGCACAAATTCTACAGCTCCACCAAGCAGATGGTTCCTCTCCTTGCATCAAGTAGAGCAGTTGTGCTTGACTCCAGCTTATGGTGGAACCTCCGGAATGTCAAAACCCATCAGCAAGTTCATCCACAAACCGATAGAATACTCCCCCCCTCGCCACTCTCTCGTGAGCCACGGAAGTTTCCAGAATAGTCCTCTCCACAAACTCCAACTCCTAGGATTCTGAACCTTTGTTGACTATGCCATCGAGCAATTCTGACTCCTCCAGAAACTCCTCTCTCTGGGGCTTTGCAACGCAAACGCATCCTGCAAAAATTGAACTTTCCAAAACAATTGAAACTAAGCAAGAGCATTCGTCCATACCGGATACCCAGCAAAGCACACGCTTCTATTTCTGCTGCTATGCTTTGCCATCCTCCTGGTTAATCTCCAAAGAAACCACCCAACCAGAAACCTATTACTACTCTATGCATAGCGTCATGTTTAGTTCACCAAACAACACAATAAACCAGTTTACTAGAACTTAGTGAATATGTGAAAATTAGCAGAAAACAAATCAAGGGGACTAGTAGAAATCAAAGGAGACTTGCAATCGAAGAAAATCATGATTGCTTGAACAGACTACTCCTGCAAATCGAACACATAACTAAGCCCAGCCAACTCCAACCAGAATATATTCATGCCGAAATACTTCTTTACGAAAACCAGAAACAGCGACTCGGACACTAGAATGACGCCCATGGACGACCCGGCAATGGCAACAGTAATCAGCGGTTGCAATCAAAATATTCAATGAACACGCGACAAAGAACCAATTCCCCTTGAATCCCACGTAAAAACGAGCAAAAGGCAAAACAAACAAAAGGAAAAAGGAAAACGGAAAAAATCGCCAGAAATCGACTGATTAGGGTTTTCTTATTTTTGGTGAGGGTTAAGCCCGCGAGGCCGTCATCGCCAGTTGCGGCTCCGACCGCGGACAGTCGTCATGGCGGGGAAATCGGCAGGACGGAGAGCCTCCGGCGGCCCGGAACATCAGCCGTCCCGGGAAGGGTGGCTTCAACCGCCGCCGGCATCCGCTCGGATAAGATCAAGTAGTTTATGGGAATTCCCCAGGGTTTAGGGTTTTTGGTCCTTTTATATTGGTTTAGGCGTTTAAATAAACAAAAAACGCATATTTCTTTTCTAAAAACAATTGTGTTTGATATTTATTTAATTTAATCAAAATCTACTTTGTGGGTGACGACTAGGGCGAAAACGAATCGGCTCGATAAAAATTCAGTTCAAGTTCGACTTTGATCAAACTCGAGCCGAAACACTTACGGCTTGCTCGCGACCCTAATATTATATAATAAATATTATAACCTACAGTCGAGTATTTCGAGCCGAGCTCGAACTTTCTATAATTAGACCGAACCGAGCTCGAGCTCCAATTATTTGAGCTTGATCGAGTTCGAGCTCGGCTCGGACTGTTCCTAATCGAGCCAAGCTCGAGCCTAGGGTATTCGGTCTCGACTTGGCTCGTTTTCACCCATAGTGACCACTTACCACTTGGTTTGAGTAAATCAGGAAGTTTCGGGTTCGAAACTAGTGAACCAACACCAGCCACCGGAGAAAGGCAACAAGGTTCGGCATTCGAGAGCACATCGAAGATCAGGAAAATCCATGAGATTCTCAGGAAGTACCGAGCGATGGAAACTCCAGCTCTGCTCCAAAATCGAGCAAATTCAATAGACAAAAAGGGACAACTCCCCTGAGATTTATGTATGAGAAAACTTCGATGCCCTGATATCACCGCCACTTCCTGATGAAAAGGTGTTCGGCATATGGCTTAATCTTATCTACATGGATCTAACATTTATGCAGTGGAGTGGCTGAAGGGAGATAATTTACAGAGAAGACGAAGCTGTTGATTTATGCATCTTGTCATCTTGTGTACTGGAAGGAGGAGGAGAAGAGTTTGATGAGATGGCGGCATGATACGATGAAGAGGCAAGCTGAGCCAATGCCGGAATTGCACCCCCTGCATCATTTGAGCGGAACTTATTACTTCACCCAGAACATGAAATATTGCGACTAGCAAGTGAATCAAGTCCCCAGATAGAAACTACAAGCGGTCGCAATCCCGAATCCTTGGTGTCTATGCTACGAAAAAATTGGGCCTCTGTTCTGAAGAAACTTGACAAAAGAGCTTCCTGACTACCGTATCCGAGTTTAATACTAAACACAATCAATAGGTTTATACATCCTTAATGTACTAAAACAAACAAAAAGTTTCATGCCCAATGATATTGACCATTGACCTGTAGACCATGGCATCTTATGAGGGTAAAGCCAGGAGAACCCTACCTGTCAATCCTGCGCAAGTCGACGAGAATACTATCACTGGAGGCGCCTGCAATGGAAGAACCATTCAGCTTCTAATAGACTAAGCATGACAATCATTACAATAAAGATAATCAAGCTGTAAAGCTGCAGAGCAGAAATTAAACGAATTGCTGGATTGATGTTAATAAGCTACACAACAAGTGATTAAATGATTTGATACAACGCATAATGCATGAATTTCCTCGTAAGAGGTACCATTTGCATATGTTATAAATAATATCTGCCTGGTGATTACAATAAGAACAATAAAAAGCAGGAAGCAGTCCCAGCATAAACAATCCCAACAACGACACGTCCTGAGAAAAAGGCATAAATTAACAGAAGACATTATAAATAAGTAAACCATCCAAAGTTGATATCGACATAAGAATTTGAGTACTCGAAAGAGAAAAGCATCATCATTAGTGCACGTATAACCAACAAACAGGAATATATATGTCTGTGTGTGAGTGTGCGCAAGATGACAACAACAACATCAGACAGACATGGAGATTCTTAAATCACAACAAATATAGCTTACACAAAGATAATACCGAGAGCAGATGAGATGAACCGAGGTCAGCTAAACACAGTGGAGTTGCCAAAAGCAAAAGGCAAGTGGACACTTACGCCAATGAGAAAGTGCAGCCACATAGGCCCTTTAACCCATTTACGAACAACCGGCATCACTGCAACAAGAAGAGCACATGAAAGAACACCATTATAGCGTACGCTCTCACTGAGACATGCCTACATGCAGCAAGACATCAATTCCTCAACGAATTCCAGTTAGCCCTTTTACATAGTTCAATGTGGTTTTCCAAGCTGGCCCAACAAGAGCAGAAGCCATCCCCGAATAGGAAAGATCCACTAAACAATACAGTAACAAAATGATCAGATTACCACCACTGCACGCGATCCTCTAGATTCTGCAATGGTCAAATCCAAACTAACCGCCACAATAACAAATCCAGTACCATAAAACGCACAATCTCATAAATCAGAACAACAAGAAACACACTAAAGAGCCGGAAATTGGAGGAAATTTACTCTACCATGGTTAAACCCATAGAATGCACTGGCAGTGCCACCCAAACCCGACCCAATCTGAACAAAAGACCAAAACCCGATCATTAACAAAAAGAACAACCGAATCCCGTACGAATTGCCCGAAAACAAAGTAGAAAGGGGGGGGGGGGGACCATGGAGAAGCTATCTCTCATCAGCGGCGGCAAATTCCACCCGCTCGTTTCCTGCGTTTACCATCCAAAAGGTAAATTCCACGTCGAGGCCCATGCGGCGATTCATCGAAAAGCAGACAAGTCGGAAAGAAATCGAGGAAGAGGAAGAGGAGGCGACCATGTGCTTGGAGAGAGGAGCGGCGCAGTGATGGCATCGTAGATGGTGGTGGTTGTTACGGCTGCCTTCCGCCGCCATGAATCTCAAAGCCCTGGCTTCCCCCCTTGGGTCGCCGATAAAAAGGTGATTTTAGATTATTTTTCTTTTAATCACTAAACTGAACTCCCTCAAAATTAAGGGGCTTTTGGAGTGCTGAATATAATAAATAAATAACCGAGGGTAAAATAGGATTTTGCCTCCTCTGATGGGATTAAGGGGATAGCAGGGTTGAGGGGCGTTTTCGTCACTAGATAAAAAAAATTATTGGACTACCACCGGTCCCCTCTCCAATCCGGACGCACATACGAAATCCAACGTCGGATCTGGGTTGATGCCAGAAAACAATCTGCTAAGTATGAATGATCAAATTACAAAACCTCTCTCACATCATAAATAACAATGGCAATTAAAAAAGAGGGATATTAATGATAGTGAGTAAAAGAACTGAACAATGCACGTGAGATTCACGTGAAGATCGTCATCAATATTCCAAAAACTTTTCCTTTAGGTGGGTGTGTGACTTTTTCTTTTTTTGTTTTTTTTTTAAAGTTACATTTTAGGGAAAAAGGTCGCCACGGATGGATGGACCGCCCCCCGACCGACCTCAAAAAAATTTTTTTTTTTTTAAAAGAGTCTTATCCTTCCCGTACAAACACCAGATCGCATTTATCCACATGTCCACACCTTATCGACTCTTCATGTCCCCCCCGCCCCCCCTTCAGTGGATACTTTGACAAGTGAAAAACCTAAAACTCACTTCGGCTTGAGACTTACGAGCACACTTGTGAGGTTGTTAGTTTATCTTCGTGATGGGCAGATGCCTGAAAATTGGAACCCAACCCACCCCACAAAAAATAAAAACAAAACTCAAGTTCATGGGTTATAACCTAACTCCTTTTCTGATGGGGGGAGCGTCGGTTACTTCTTCACCCCCGATAATAATTGGACCTTGAATAATTTAGTAAAAAATTTAAATGATGAAAGGGAAGTACGATATTATTACATTAAATAAGTTTTTTTAAGAAAAAAGAAAACATGGGGGCGGTGGGTGGTGGTGGTGGGTGCGCCCTCTCTCCCTCCCTTCCCTGTCCCTACGTGCAGCAGCGCACACACACACCCCCAACACAGACAGACACTGCACACAAACGAAGTCCCTCCCCCCTCACTTTCCCCATCTCTTTCTCCTCCTCCTTTTTTTGTTCTCTCTCTCTCTCTCTCTCTCTCTCTCTTCCTTTCGCCAAAGCGAGAGAAAAGAAAAAACACAACCCCATGGAGGGGATTATTGTTATTACCGGGAGGTTGACATGGTCGGGATTGGTGGTCTTATTAATGGTGGCCACCGTGGCGGAGGGGTTAGGGGTTAACTGGGGGACTCAGGCCACCCACCAGCTTCCCCCTAAGACGGTTGTGCAGATGCTCAAGGACAACGGCATCTCCAAGGTCAAGCTCTTCGACGCCGCCTCCTCCACCATGACAGCCCTCTCCGGATCCGGCATCGAGGTCATGGTCGCCATCCCGAACGACCAGCTCGTCTCCCTCACCGATTACTCCGCCGCCCAGAAGTGGGTCCAGCGCAACGTCTCCCGCTACAACTTCAACGGCGGCGTCTCCATCAAGTCTGTCCTTCCAATCCCCTTCTCTATCATTTTTTTCCCTGTTTTTATTATTATTTTATCTTTTGGGTCTTGATTTGGGTCTAGTTGTTTATTTGTTCTGCAGATCAATCCAAACCTCTGCCAATAATAATATTAAATAAATTGAATCTTTTGAAATCGGATCAGCATAAGTCATTCGTTCATTCCTTCGACTAGTACTTTTTCTTTCTTCAACGCGTTTCTGATGCAATGTTTGACTTGCTGGAGATGATTAGATCCTCCTCATAAATCGGCTGCCTTTATTGGGTTAGGGGAATAGTGTGAATGACTAGGTTCAGCTGAGGTGTGTTCCGCTGAAATTAAGACGGAGACTCTGTTTGCTTTTGCACGATGGATGACTATGTTTGTGGTCCCAGGATCAAGTCGCTTGTTAATGGTTCTCATTTAAGAATAAAAAGAATCAATAGATTAGATGAGTTTTGTGTGTTTATTGCATCGTGACTGGACTACAGGTCTTAATAGCACAGAATTGGTGTAGCTTACAATCGATTGCAATGCGTGGATTTGCATGACTTTCTCTGATCATGGAACGGCGCGGTTCGTCTTACATACTAAAGTTCTTGTATAAGTATTCTTGGACCTAGCTGTTGTCTCTGATCATGTGCAAAAACTTGTTTGTCCGGCTTCTAGGATCGTCAATTTCATTTTCCGGTGAGATAAAACAGGCCTGACTTCTGGTTTCTGGGATTCTTCTTTTTTTTTTCATTTGTTGCAGGTATGTTGCGGTTGGCAACGAGCCCTTCCTATCATCCTACAATGGCTCGTTCCTCAACGTTACTCTCCCTGCGCTTCAGAACATCCAGAACGCCCTTAACGAGGCCAAGCTAGGTGACACCATCAAAGCCACCGTCCCCCTGAATGCCGACGTCTACAATTCCCCTGAATCCAACCCGGTCCCCTCTGCCGGGAGATTCCGCAGCGACATCAGCACGCTTATGACTCAGATTGTTGAGTTCTTGGCCCAGAACGGTTGCCCGTTCACCATCAACATATACCCCTTCCTCAGCCTTTACGGCAACGACAACTTCCCCTTCAATTATGCGTTCTTCGATGGGGCGACGCCAGTCCTCGACAATGGGATACAGTACACAAATGTGTTCGATGCCAATTTCGATACCCTGGTTTCGGCTCTCAAGGCCGCTGGGCATGGCGACATGACTATCATAGTCGGTGAGGTCGGATGGCCGACCGACGGTGACAAGAATGCAAACGTCGGTAATGCCTACAGGTTCTACAATGGCCTCTTGCCGAGGCTTGGGGCAAACATGGGCACCCCTCTTCGGCCGGGCTACATTGAGGTCTACCTTTTTGGGCTCATCGACGAGGATATAAAGAGTGTCGCACCCGGGAACTTTGAGCGGCACTGGGGGGTATTCCGCTACGACGGGCAGCCCAAGTTTGCACTGGATCTCTCGGGCAAGGGCCAGAACAAGCTCCTCATAGGGGCACAGAACGTGCAGTACCTCCCCACACAGTGGTGTGTCTTCAACCCGAACGCCAAGGACCTCAGCAAGCTTGGGGAAAACATAAACTATGCGTGCACATTCTCAGACTGCACCGCGCTCGGGTACGGCTCCTCATGCAATGGTCTGAGTGCGAACGATAACGTGTCCTACGCATTCAACATGTACTACCAGGTGCAGAACCACAATCCCCTGAGCTGCAACTTCCAGGGTCTGGCCATGTTGTCCATGCAGAATCTGTCACAGGGCATGTGTAGTTTCATAATCCAGATCGCGTCATCGCCATTGCCGCTGCCTTTGCCGTCATTGATCGGGTTCGCCATCTTGACCTCACTCGGGCTTTTGCTGCTCTAGCTGCTTGCTTTTGTGTACATAACATTAATCTTGGGGTGGAATTTCATTTTTTTTTTGTGGCCATTTCATTGGTTTTGGCGATTCAAAAGCAAACAATAAGCAAAAGTTTCAGCCAATGTTTGATCTCGTCCTCATTTCCATGGTTTTCTAGTGAGCGCAGATGGCTCACTAATGTCGAGCTCTTTGCTGGCCAACGCGATTCCCATTCTTTAGTTATGTCTGTGTTACACTAAGAGGGGGGTGAATTAGTGTTAATCTCCAAAATTGGATTTTAACCCTTTTTCGTTTTACCCCGCAGCGGAATGAAAAGCTTCTGTTAAACAGAGCCTGTAAGTTTCTGTAAGACAGAACGTTTGATTGTGTACGCAAATTTGTTTGATGGACACAAGGATTTTTATAGTGGTTCAGCAAATTGCTTACGTCCACTCTTCACCCAGATATTTGGATGGTTTCCACTCAAATGTATCTCAGTACAAATTACACAAGTGATAGCAACCAAAAGCAAACCCGTAGGGTTCTGTACAATAGAGGCTTGAGTGGCAGAACACAGACCAGAAGGTTCTGTGCCGTAGAGGCTCGTTATGTAGCACAAACCCGAAGGTTCTGTACTATAGTAACTTAGGCTCAATACAGACCAGGAGGTTCTGTATCGTAGAGAGTAAGGCACAACACAGACCAGAGGGTTCTGTGTCGAAGAGACTTAGGCACAACACAGACCAGAGGGTTCTGTGTCGAAGAGACTTAGGCACAACACAGACCAGAGGGTTCTGTGTCGAAGAGACTTAGGCACAACACAGAGGGTTCTGTGTCGAAGAAGGTAGGCACAACACAGAGGGTTCTGTGTCGAAGAAGGTAGGCACAACACAGAGGGTTCTGTGTCGAAGAAGGTAGGCACAAACCGTAAGGTTCTGTACCGAGTATGCCAATCCACAACAGAAGGTTCTGTATAGGAAAATGACTTAGTTGAGAAGCACAGATCTGAAAGATTCTGTACCAAGGGTAGTCGACCTTCTACTGAACAGACCGTGAGGTTCTGTAGCAAAAGTGACCAGGAAAATGTATGCACAGACCCGTAGGGTTCTGTACTACAGAGGGTTGTACAGACCGTAAGGTTCTGCACTAAAGTAGATTCAGACCTGAAGGTTCTGCTCTACAGAGGGTTATACAGATCCGAAGATTCTGTACAACAGAAGGTTGCACGCGTTAACGTGACTAACTAGGTAACCAAATGCGCAATCCTCTTAAGGAAAACGACTTCGTGGCGTACCCCACGCGAGCACGTAGCGGACCCTACGCAAGCGAACAGCAACCCCTGTTCAAGGATGGATTTTCCCTCCGGCGGCTCCACACGACCTGCACGATCTCCTCGAGATAGCGACTATGTGGCGTACCCCACACAAGCACGTAGCATACCCTACGCAAGCACGCAGCAGACCCTGCGCAAGCACGTGGCAAACCCCACGCAAGCACGTGGCAAACCCCACGCAAGCAGACGGCAGCCTCCGTCCTAGGTTCCTGCACACAGAGTTCTACACAACAGAAGCTGGTCAGTCCCTCACCTTCTGTGCTCCCGAGGTTCAGCCCTTCTCTCCGGCCCGCTGCACGTTGCCCACGTACACACGCTTCCAACAACGTATCCTGCAGCTTCCAGCCGAGTCCCTCGAGCCCCCGAGTCACTCTCCCAGAAGGCTTCACCAACGATGCAACTTCCGCCGGTAGTACTCCTCGTGTGACTAACTCGAACGAATGAAAGAACTAAAGCAAGCTCAAGCACACGCTCTCTCTGGACAGAATGGGATGGGAGAAAAGAATTGTCGGATATATTTTACATGGGAGAGAGGGCGTGGCTATTTATACATAAAGGCTAAGAAGAAAACTTAAATGGGAAAAGATAAAAACGAAATCTGCAAAACAAGAAATTAAAAGTTAGTTTACAAAATAAACAGAATGATATACACGTGCAAGCATTCAGAAAATAAATCAGAATAAGATCATGATATATTTTCCATGAATAGTGCACCACAGAAGGTATCGCAGAAGGTTCTGCTCGATAACCTTCTACAGGTGGAAACAATCGTTGATTTGTTTCCAAATGACTTGAAGTCAATTCCATCCTGATAAAAACACACGTGAGAGTGTATCTGGACAGGTGGTGGTGATTTGCAATCAAATAATGTTCGTATATTGATCAAGTAAGCTCACAGAAGCCTGTAGACCAAATAATAGAACCTTTCCATATATAGAAGATATATTTCCTTCTACAAGAAACATTATCTCCAATATGATTATTTGAAAATCAAATCATGGTAATCTGATTAGACGAATATCTTAATCAGATAATATATATTTCGTAATTAAATAATTGATAACTAATCATTTAATTACAAGAATAATTCTTACATAAAGCCCTTAACATAAGAAGCTTCTGTAGAATAGAATGTTCGACCTTCTGTAGTACAGAGGGTCCGGTTCATCATCAAAACCAAGAATGTTCGACCTTCTGTGGCACAGAGGTCTGGCTCATCATCAAAACCTTTTCCAACAATTTCCCCCTTTTTGATGATGACAAAACATTCATCGTTGAGGGAAATATGTTTGCAAGAACTCCCCCTAAATAGATGAGAGTAAGAGTCTCGCGTTTTTACAGTACCATAAGGTTCTGTATAACAGAGCATAGAAGCTTCTGTTATGAAGAAGGTTGTACAGAGCACAAAGGCTTCTGTGATTAATACAGAGCGTGGAGCTTCTGTATATAGCCCGACAAAAATGATGGTATTTCATTTCTGCACTCCCAGCAATAGTGACTTTAAAAAGATCACGAATCGCATTCCCTGCAGAAGGTTGCGATTATGAGCTGTATCAGTCTCATAGGCTTCTACACCGTAGACGGTATAGCCTTCTACGACCCATTGAGTTATAGAAAATCAAGGATTTTTCTATAACCAATACAGAGCTAGGTACTCCCCCTCAACACAATTTTCTCCCCCTTTTTGTCACATCAAAAAGAAGATGAATGTAGGTTGAAAAAGAAGAGTAAGCTTCTTGCAGAAGGTATGACATAATGTTCATGACCAACGTGCAGAGGGTAGTTTTAATTCTTGCAGAGGGTAGAACAGAGGGTTCAAAAACCATCATGCAGAATGTGGTGCAGAAGGTATGACAGAAACTTCAAATACCATTCATGCAAAGGAGTTGTGTCCAACAAATTGGCACTTATTACAATCTAGAAGACCACAGAAATCAGTTTTTGGTCTAGCTAGAAATGCATAAAAGAGAGAACATCAAGAGAGTTCATTTTTCCTCTTCCTCCTCAGAAGGGACTGCATCAAGATTATCACGGATAACCTTTGCTTGGCGTTCCAGCTCGCGAGTCAGGTTCTCTACCATTTTGCGTAGGACGCGCATATCTTCCTCATTGGCTACAGCCTTCTGCTGGAGGTCCTTGAGGAGAGCAGTTTGTTCCAGGAGGATGGTCATCTCAGCAGAGGACTTGGGTTGGCTGAAAGAGCCTTAGCTGCAGAGGCAGAAGCAGAAGGTGCAGTAGCAGCCTTTCTGGACATTCTGGCAGACAGGGGCTTATCCTCATCATCCTCAGTGGTGTCCTGTGACTTCAATTTGAGAGTCCAGGAGGAGCCCTTCCTTACATAATGCATGCTAGCTATGATCTGGTGCCCAAAGGTACCAACCTTCCATTTCTCTTGGAAAGTAGATGCATCAGTAGAAACACGGGCAAGCTTAAGAAGGCCGGCAATTACCTGGCCATAAGGCAGAGCCTTTCCTGTTGTATTGCAGCAACGTTTCATGTGCGAGAACACCAGCAAGCCAAGGTTGAAAGGGATTCCCTTCATGATGTGAGCCATCAGTGACGCATCAATTGAGGTGATGGTGTCGATGCTCCCGGTCCTTGGTAAGAGGCAGAATAGCACAACTCGATGCAATACACGAGTCTTGAGTTCCAGCTTTGTGGACTCCAGGTATTTGTCCGACTGGACTCTTTCCCCCATGATGATGCTGTAGGATTCCTCCTTTCCAAGATCTGACAGTGGGTCATATTCCTCACAGCCAAACAATTGGTTAACATCATGTGCAGAGAAGACAAGCGGAACCCCTTCAATCACTGTTTTGATGAACTTGACATGAGGTCCTTGTTCATGGAACGTAATGTTACCATAGAACTCTCTCAGGCGAGAAACGGCCACCTCTGCATATGTCTCACAGAAGTTTTTCAGACCAACTTTCTCAAGCAATGGAGCAATGTCAAGATCATTTGCCTTAAACCAATTAAAATCAATGCGCTTGAAGGCAGCGAACTGTCGACCAGCAGCATCACATTTGGGCAATTTGGTATCGGCAAGCACAGTTTCTATCTCCTTTCTAGAGACTAGAGGGTTTACCGGAAATATGAAGGTATCCAGCCCCTCAGTGAAGGTGTCCACAGATTTCTCCGGGGACTTGGTTTTCTTTGCAGCCGCTTTGACAAGAGAGGTGCTGACAGTCTCGGGCTCTTTCCGTTTCAGCCTAGTCCGTGAGGATACACCTCCTGACTTGATGGCATCATGGAGAAGCTTTGTTCCAGAGGGTGCTGCAGGCTTCTGGGTAGCCTTCTGTGCAGCAGAGGCAACGCCTTTCTGCTTGAGGTCAGGGGAGACAGAGATGACAGGAGCAGGAGCTTCCTCATCTGGTTCCTCTGGTGCGTCATCGACAAGGGGCACTTCCACCTCCTTATCAGACTCAGCATTCTCCTCAGGGGTGGCGACCTTTGATGCATCAATGTCATCAGCCGCAGTAGAACCCTTGGCAGAGGGTTCAGGGTCAGGGAGTTCCTTTGTCGCAGCGACCAGGGATCCCTCATGTGCTTTCTCTTCCACTTGGATTTGGGCTTTTTCAAGTCCCTTGTCCTTGGAGAGTGGTTGCATGTCATCGTGGGTCTCGACAACAGCAGGAATGGTCTATTCCTTCGCAGGAGAGATGGGTTTCTCCGGCGAGGAAGGGGATGGAGTCCTGCTCGCAGATGATGCAGGCTTCTCCGATCCAGAGGCGCGAGCCTTCTTTCTTCCGGCCTTAGCCTTTTTCCTCAAGGATTTTGCCTTGGGTCCCATGGGTGATGAAGAACGAAGGTCTGGGAGTTTTAGGGCAAAATGGGAGAGAAGGAGAAAGGGGATACGATGATCTGAGGGTGGTGTGAAGAAGGATGACGGTTGTGGGTTTTAAAGGCGGTTTATGGGAATAAAATATTTTTCCCGCTCAAGTGATCTATTTGAGATGTCATGTCAAACTGACATGCATCAGAAACACGGGGGAAAGGAAATTTTATTTCCTTGATTCAATTGTGTGAGGCGAATGGCTTTTCAAGGCAAGAAAGACATCGTCACGACATCGTCACCTTCTGTTACAGCTTCTTCCACACCGAAGAGCTAAATATAATGGATATTTGTATCCAAGTATAGTTTATTAGGATTTTAATATTCCTAACAAAGAAAATTTCGATCAGAATAAATATTTTATTCATCAAAATCTTTTATTGGATGATATATTATATCTCCAGATTTAGTTTGAAAGTTACCTAAATTAAAGTTTAGGTAAGCATTTCGTAAGACCTTCTATAAGGTAGAAAGTGTAATCAACTCTCTGTAATGAAGTGTACAAACAATTGTACCTTCTGTTTAATAGAGGGTGGATAATTCTACCTTCTATAAAGATGAAACGAAGGATTATACCTTCGGTTGTTTGAAGTGTACAAAGGTGTACCTTCTATATGATAGATGGTGAAATTTAACCTTCTATTGTGTAGAAAGCTAAATATACGACCTTCTATAGTGAATTGTACGACGTTGTACCTTCTATAAAACAGAGGATTATTCCTTCTGTATGAAGTGTACAAGTATGTACCTTCTGTTTGATAGAGGATGAAATTCAACCTTCTATTATATAGAAAGTTTAATATTCTTCCTTCTATAGTGAGGTGTACGAATGTGTACCCTCTGTAGTGTAGAAACAGAGGTTTGCACCTTCTGTAATAGAGTGTACACTTATGTACCTTCTGTAGTAAGTTTCTGAAGTACTTACTTAACTTTTCGTTGTCTTATGAAAGACATTATATAGGATGGCATATTCCTAATTCGCTTCTAAAAAAGAAAAATTTTTCTTTATCCAGAGGTTTGGTAAAGATATCAGCCAATTGGTGTTCAGTGTTAATGTATTCTACATTAATAGAACCCTGTTGTACATTATCTCTCAGAAAGTGATGTCTGAGTTCGATATGCTTCGATCTCGAGTGATATACTGGATTCTTAGCTAGGCTAATAGCACTAGTATTATCACATTTGATCGGTATCTTTGTAAATGAGTGACCATAGTCCTCAAGTTGTTGTTTCATCCACAGGAGTTGTGCACAGCAGCTTGCGGCTGCTATATACTCAGCTTCTGCAGTGGAGAGGGCAACAGAAGTCTGCTTCTTGGAAAACCATGAAATCAACATGTTTCCCATGAGCTGACAAGTACCACTTGTACTCTTTCTGTCCACCTTACTTCCTGCGAAGTCTGCATCGGAGTATCCAGTGAGATCAAAGTTTGATTTCTTAGAATACCAGATGCCAAGGTTTACAGAACCCTGTAGATATCTAAAGATCCTCTTGACCGCAGTCATGTGAGATTCTTTAGGTGCTGATTGAAATCTAGCACAGAGACATACACTAAACAGTATGTCAGGTCTAGAAGCTGTAAGGTACAGAAGAGAACCTATCATGCTTCTGTAGAGCTTACTATCCACTTCTTTACCATTTTCGTCTTTGTCCAATTGAGTATTTGTACCCATTGGAGTAGACAAAGGTTTCGTGCCTTCTAGGCCGAATTTCTTCAGAAGCTGCTTAGTGTACTTTTCTTGATGTAAGAATGTACCTTCTGCAGATTGCTGAATTTGTAAACCAAGGAAGAACGTGAGTTCTCCCATCATACTCATCTCAAACTCGCTTGTCATGAGTTTAGAGAATTCTGCACAGAGCGTTTCATCAGTTGATCCAAAGATAATGTCATCGACATAGATCTGGACAACAATGAGATGATTGCTTCTGTGTTTGAGAAAGAGAGTAGTATCTACTCTTCCTCTATTGTAGCCCTTTTCGACAAGGAAGGAGCTAAGTTTCTCATACCATGCTCTAGGAGCCTGTTTAAGGCCATATAGAGCTTTGGAGAGTTTATAGACGTAGTCTCTGTGTTGCAGATCCTCGAAACCAGGAGGTTGACTTACGTAGACCTCTTCCTTGATTTCTCCATTGAGGAATGCACTTTTTACGTCCATTTGATACAACTTAAAGTTGTTAAAGCAAGCATAGGCTAATAACATTCGTATTGCCTCTAGACGAGCTACAGGAGCAAACGTCTCATCAAAGTCGATACCCTCTTGTTGAGAGTACCCTTTTGCAACGAGCCGAGCCTTGTTCCTCACAACAATGCCTGACTCATTTAGTTTGTTCCTGAAAACCCATTTAGTCCCAATGATGGAACGGTTACCAGGTTTAGGAACAAGTGACCACACTTTGCTCCGTTCAAATTGTTCAAGCTCCTCTTGCATAGCAAGTATCCAATCTGGATCGTTGAGAGCTTCATCAATATTCTCTGGCTCTTTCTGTGATAGAAAAGCCGAGTGTTCATAGAAGGCATTTACAGAACTTCTAGTCTGTATGCCTCTGTTAAGATCTCCTATAACTTGGTCTATAGGATGACGTCTTTGATAAAGAGCAGGTGCTCTAATATCACTTTGTTGATCATTATGAGAATGTTCTTCATAATTATCATTTGTTTGTTCAAGATCATTTTTAGATTCATGAACAGAAGGTTCACCCTTCTCTTTCGTAGAGGGTAGAGGTTCTACAGCATCTTCTGTAGGTTCTTGAGATATAACATCTCTTGTAATAATAGTAGGAAGGTCATTAATTTTTACATTAATAGACTCCTCTATAGTAGAAGTTCTTTTGTTTAGAACTCTATAAGCTTTGCTAGACATAGAGTATCCGAGAAAGATGCCCTCATCTGTCTTAGCTTCGAACTTTCCTAAATTGTCCTTAGAAGGTCTCAAGATAAAACAAGGACTTCCAAAGGAGTAGAAATAGGAGATGTTCGGTTTTCTCCCCCTATATAGTTGATAGGGAGTTTTCTCAAGTATGGGTCTAAGTAGAACCCTGTTTGATATGTAGCAGGCTGTATTAACAGCTTCTGCCCATAGGTTCTGTGGAGCAGAGCTCTCACACATCATGGTTCTAGCCATGTCTATTAGAGTTCTATTTTTCCGTTCTGCTACTCCATTTTGTTGAGGAGTATAAGGAGCAGAAAAATTGTGATCGATACCTTGTTCGTCACAGAAAGTAGCGAAGTCATGGTTTTCAAACTCAGTACCATGATCCGTTCTTATAGCCTTTACAGAAGATCCAGTTTCATTCTGTAATTTCTTAACTAGTTTAATGAAAGTTTCAAAAGCATCGCTTTTGTGAGTTAGAAATCTAACCCACGTGTATCTAGAGTAGTCATCGACCACAACTAGACAGTACCTTCTACCGCCGACACTCTGAACTCTAGTAGGTCCGAATAGATCCATATGTAGAAGTTCAAGAGGTTGAGAAGTAGAGACTTCATTCTTAGATTTGAATGAAGACTTAGTTTGTTTTCCAAGAGAACATGCTTCACAGAAGCTGTCATGCTCAAAACGGATATTGGGTAATCCCTTAACCAAATCCTTTTTCACAAGCTTGGATAACAATTTGAAGTTGGAGTGTCCCAACCTTCTATGCCATAGTAGGCTTTCATCTTTGACTGTCAGAAGGCAACTTTCTGTTGTACAGAAGCTATTCTGAGTCAAGGTATAGATATTCCTCTTACGAGTCCCAATGAAGCGAACTTCATTGTTCAGGATTCCGGAACACTTGTCTTGATCAAAAGTTATTTTATAACCTTTGTCACAAAGCTGGCTAATGCTCAGCAAATTATGTTTGAGTTCTGTAACCAACAGAACCTCATCGATGACCATGGAGTCAGAACTTCCAATGGTACCTTTGCCGATGACAGAGCCTTTGCTATTGTCACCGAATTTAACCGACCCTCCACATTGTAGAGTCAGTTGGGAAAATTTGGATGGGTCTCCGGTCATGTGCCTGGAGCATCCACTATCAAGATACCATTCGCTTTCAACAGTTTCTGTTTGAAAGCAGGTATGAAGTTCATTTTGCGTTTCTGTGTGAGTTGTGAGGCACACTTGTGCTTCCTCATCCTCAGAATCATCAAGTTCTGCCCAAGAAGCTATTGCTTTCTTGAACTTGCATTTAGGAGAAGGTTTCTCCTTTTCTTTAAGTAAAGGACATTCTGTTTTGTAGTGTCCTTTCTTTTTGCATTCAAAGCATGTGACCAACTTTGGATCCATGTGTGTTTTTGGCTTCTCTTATTGAAGCGTTTCTTGGAGGCGAACCACAAAATGTGTTTAGCTATCATTGCGAGTTCATCATCTGTATCAGCTTCTGCTTCATCATCCGAACCTTCTGTAGGTTCTTCTGATGCTCTGAAAGCAACAGGTGCTCTCTTTATATCTGGTTGAGAGGATCTTTCCATCTCATACGAGATTAAGGAGCTCATCAACTGATCTAGTCGAAGAATAGAGAGGTCTTTAGCTTCCTCTATAGCCGTTTTCTTGGCTTCCCATGATTTGGGTAGAGTACGCAAAACCTTTCGAACTAGTTCAGAATTTTGATAGGTTTTGCCCAAATGAGTTAGGGCATCGACTAGGAGGTTGAGTCTCTGGAACATTTGTTCTACAGATTCATCAGCCTTCATAGTAAAGTTTTCATATTGGTGAATTAAGAAATTCACCTTAGTTTCTCTTATCTGGTCTGTTCCAATATACATGGTGACAAGTTTGTCCCAGATTTCCTTGCCCGAAGTGCAAGTTGAAACTTTGACGAATTCACCTTCTGACATAGCATTGAACATCAAATACTTTGCCGTTTTAGTGAGTCGTCTGATCTTAAGGTATTCCCGTGTAGGATGACCTTCTCGATCAAATTGTTGGTTCTCTGGTATAGAAGGAGGACCATCTTCTATATAAGACCATAAGTCTTCGTCAATTGCATCAACAAATGCGCTCATACGAATTTTCCAGTAGGAAAAATTCTTACCATCGAAAATGGGAGGATTCCCAACATGTGGTTTAGGCACATTATAGTTTTCAGCCATATGTTCGATTCGTATAGAGTATTACGCTTCTATAGAACAGAACGTTGACGAATAGAACCTCAACAAAGAAGCAAGCTTCTGTTGGGTAGAAGTCAGTCATCAAGTCAACAATCAGACCTCTGTTAAATAGAGCACGAGTGTCAATATGACAGAACTGAGAATTTCTTTCAGGTGCAGTTGTTGAATTCTCGCAGAGCAGCAAGCTTCTGCAGAACAGAAACAAAATGCCAAATGTGATATTCACAGAGCGTATGCTTCTGTTGAATAGATTCTGATAGAATGCAGAGTTCTACAGAATGTTACAATTTAATACTCACAGAGCTTGAAGCTTCTGGAGGATGGAAAAGTTTAGTTCAGTCTCTGTTGAGTAGAACACTTATTCCAGACGTTGTTTTCAAACAGAGCGCAAGCTTCTGTTGAATAGAAGGTAGCTTCTGATAGAGCGAAAGCTTCTACAGAATAGAACTAAGTTGATTTTCACAGAGCTTAAAGCTTCTGTGCAGTAGCGGGTTAATTCTGATAGAGCGTAGGCTTCTACAGAATAGAACCAGTCACAGAGCTAAGAGCTTCTGTGGAGATGAGTGTGTAGCTGGAAAGAGCTTTTCAAGGATCTACAACAAGCTGTTAAGCCTCTGTTGAACCTGCTCTGATACCAATTGTTACACTAAGAGGGGGGGTGAATTAGTGTTAATCTCCAAAATTGGATTTTAACCCTTTTTCGTTTTACCCCGCAGCGGAATGAAAAGCTTCTGTTAAACAGAGCATGTAAGTTTCTGTAAGACAGAATGTTTGATTGTGTACGCAAATTTGTTTGATGGACACAAGGATTTTTATAGTGGTTCAGCAAATTGCTTACGTCCACTCTTCACCCAGATATTTGGATGGTTTCCACTCAAATGTATCTCAGTACAAATTACACAAGTGATAGCAACCAAAAGCAAACCCGTAGGGTTCTGTACAATAGAGGCTTGAGTGGCAGAACACAGACCAGAAGGTTCTGTGCCGTAGAGGCTCGTTATGTAGCACAAACCCGAAGGTTCTGTACTATAGTAACTTAGGCTCAATACAGACCAGGAGGTTCTGTATCGTAGAGAGTAAGGCACAACACAGACCAGAGGGTTCTGTGTCGAAGAGACTTAGGCACAACACAGACCAGAGGGTTCTGTGTCGAAGAGACTTAGGCACAACACAGAGGGTTCTGTGTCGAAGAAGGTAGGCACAACACAGAGGGTTCTGTGTCGAAGAAGGTAGGCACAACACAGACCAGAAGGTTCTGTGTCGAAGAAGGTAGGCACAAACCGTAAGGTTCTGTACCGAGTATGTCAATCCACAACAGAAGGTTCTGTATAGGAAAATGACTTAGTTGAGAAGCACAGATCTGAAAGATTCTGTACCAAGGGTAGTCGACCTTCTACTGAACAGACCGTGAGGTTCTGTAGCAAAAGTGACCAGGAAAATGTATGCACAGACCCGTAGGGTTCTGTACTACAGAGGGTTGTACAGACCGTAAGGTTCTGCACTAAAGTAGATTCAGACCTTAAGGTTCTGCTCTACAGAGGGTTATACAGATCCGAAGATTCTGTACAACAGAAGGTTGCACGCGTTAACGTGACTAACAAGGTAACCAAATGCGCAATCCTCTTAAGGAAAACGACTTCGTGGCGTACCCCACGCGAGCACGTAGCGGACCCTACGCAAGCGAACAGCAACCCCTGTTCAAGAATGGATTTTCCCTCCGGCGGCTCCACACGACCTGCACGATCTCCTCGAGATAGCGACTATGTGGCGTACCCCACACAAGCACGTAGCATACCCTACGCAAGCACGCAGCAGACCCTGCGCAAGCACGTGGCAAACCCCACGCAAGCAGACGGCAGCCTCCGTCCTAGGTTCCTGCACACAGAGTTCTACACAACAGAAGCTGGTCAGTCCCTCACCTTCTGTGCTCCCGAGGTTCAGCCCTTCTCTCCGGCCCGCTGCACGTTGCCCACGTACACACGCTTCCAACAACGTATCCTGCAGCTTCCAGCCGAGTCCCTCGAGCCCCCGAGTCACTCTCCCAGAAGGCTTCACCAACGATGCAACTTCCGCCGGTAGTACTCCTCGTGTGACTAACTCGAACGAATGAAAGAACTAAAGCAAGCTCAAGCACACGCTCTCTCTGGACAGAATGGGATGGGAGAAAAGAATTGTCGGATATATTTTACATGGGAGAGAGGGCGTGGCTATTTATACATAAAGGCTAAGAAGAAAACTTAAATGGGAAAAGATAAAAACGAAATCTGCAAAACAAGAAATTAAAAGTTAGTTTACAAAATAAACAGAATGATATACACGTGCAAGCATTCAGAAAATAAATCAGAATAAGATCATGATATATTTTCCATGAATAGTGCACCACAGAAGGTATCGCAGAAGGTTCTGCTTGATAACCTTCTACAGGTGGAAACAATCGTTGATTTGTTTCCAAATGACTTGAAGTCAATTCCATCCTGATAAAAACACACGTGAGAGTGTATCTGGACAGGTGGTGGTGATTTGCAATCAAATAATGTTCGCATATTGATCAAGTAAGCTCACAGAAGCCTGTAGACCAAATAATAGAACATTTCCATATATAGAAGATACATTTCCTTCTACAAGAAATATTATCTCCAATATGATTATTTGAAAATCAAATCATGGTAATCTGATTAGACGAATATCTTAATCAGATAATATATATTTCGTAATTAAATAATTGATAACTAATCATTTAATTACAAGAATAATTCTTACATAAAGCCCTTAACATAAGAAGCTTCTGTAGAATAGAATGTTCGACCTTCTGTAGTACAGAGGGTCCGGTTCATCATCAAAACCAAGAATGTTCGACCTTCTGTGGCACAGAGGTCTGGCTCATCATCAAAACCTTTTCCAACAGTCTGGTTTTTTCATTTTGAACGTGTTTATTAGATTCGTATAGACAGTTGCCTGGGTGAACCACGAGAATTCGAGCAATGAACTTTTACATCGTCATGGTTCGGAGAGACTATTTGGTCATCACCAACAGTCTCGGTGCCGAGGGCGATCTGCCGAGGTATTGATTCCATTCCTTTGGGGTTCCTTTCCTCCTCTAGAGGGACATCACGGCTGCATTTGTTAAAGATATGGCCAGTATGTCGTAGTCTTTGGGAGCCTGTAACACTCGTCGCAGGGATATTATCTTTCATGGTTTACAAGTAGGCAAAGGATGATCCTGGAGTGCTTTACCTTGGGCACCTTGAGCAACTTCATGTTCACTTCCTCGATTGTCTTCTGACCTTCCTTCGAAACAGTTAAAGTCCCGAGAGCCGAGAAAAAATCTCGCCTGCCCATCCAACCAAACTGTCATGCCACCAAGGAAAGTTAACAGATTTTCCCAAGTCCATTCTCCTCCCCATGATATCGGCATGACATGATCGATCGTCAAGTTCTCCCGAGAAAAACAATACCTACAGGCAACACGCCATGAGACCGACTATTCCTGTATGATACCATTCCTCAGCTGAGGTAAGAACCACATCTCACTCACTGGCAGGTATAGTTATCTCTGTACAGAATGTTCTCCCGACTGAAATTGTCCTAGAGTCTCCTCTTGGTCACTTGTAACAACTGCGGAACCTGGAACTTTCAGCCCTGCTCTGCTAGAGAGTTTGCCAATCTGGACAAGGACACTGCCAGCCGTAAATCGGCGATGAATGCTTTAAAGTTGTACGTGAAGAAGCTGGACTCAAAGGACGGAGTTTCTGGTCATTCCGAAGATCCGGTTTTGCCTGTACCATTTGATCTGGACAGCGTAGGACCACAAGGAGACCTTTGCAATAAGAGGTCGAGGAAGAAGACCAATTTCATCAAGCTATCTGCAGCATGCTCTTTGTTTTTGTAGCCATATTAACCTCCATGCTGTTGATCAACGAAGGCGTTACAGAGACTACCTTATGCCAATATGATTAATCTCCTGTCGTAGTTATAAGGATCTCAATGTCTTTAACGTCATTGTTTAGTCCCATAACAAACAAGTCCTTTGGCTCAGGTTTTGCTACTTGTACTGATAATTCTAGCAGTTACAACAAGAATGTTTGAATTCGGCGGATTTCGATTTCTGCAGTGACATAGCTAGCTAGCTGATCTCTAGACAAGTTTTCCCAGGTCCTTATTATAGAGGAATCGATCCTCTTCCAAAACTCGTAGTCATCCAAACTCAACAATGAACAAAAAAGGAAATCACAGCAAAACAAAAAACCAGCATTTTCGGCAAAAACAAGAAAACAAGAGTAGGAAATTATTCCTGGGAGATTATGAATAGCCTTGAGACTGTTTAGGCCTCCCAGCCCCTGAGTACAGTTGCCCGAGCGACCCGGTTGACGCCAAGTGTGAAGGCCCCCATGCGTAGATCGCATTCGTGGGTCTTGCACATCCCTTTCATTGCCTGGAATCCCTTGGTCATGTATGTCTTCAGTTCCTTGTTCACCTTCTCCTCGTCCCACATGAATCCCTGTATGTTCTGCAGAAAAGAGATGCGGCCGCCATGTTTGTACCTGGATAGCGCAAGCGAAGGACAACTACCCGGGAGCACTTAAAAAGTGATCTCACCTGAACCCATTCAAAGTAGCTTACGGTGACACCGCCTGAGTTTGCGTATATATCGGGGAGGATTGTCACACCTTTCTTTGACAGTATCTGTGATGAAAAAGTCATCACTGTTTCTAACAATGTGGTGAGTAGTTTTGATTTGATTGACCGCTTTGAACTGAACTGACCTCGTCGGCCTCAGGGTCAGTCGGGTGGTTAGCCGCTTCGATGATGAACTTGGCCTTGATCTCGTTTGCATTTTCCCTTCAGGGTAAAGATATTTCAGCCTCAGAGCGGCCCACGAGAAGAAACAGGGACATGCTTAGCGACCATACCTGTTTATGACACCACCGAGGGCCGCCGGTACAAGGACATCACAGTCCTCGACCAGGATTGAATTGGAATCAATTGGCTCAGCACCGTGGAAGCCTTTGACTCCCTTCTGTTCCTGGACATGATTGAGAAGTGCTGGGATGTCAATCCCTTTGCTGTTCTTTATGGCTCCGGTGATGTCGCTCACTGCAACTACTTTACCGCCACTCTCACTAATCAGTTGGGCCGCCCACGAGCCGACATTACCGAATCCCTGTATGACGAACCTCTGCCCGGATATGCTCTTGCCGTGCTCGTTGAGCAAGGCCTCGGTTGCGAAAAGGACTCCACGGCCGGTGGCCGCATCTCGTCCTAAAGAGCCGCCGAGATCCTGCATAGCAATGCCATTAACCAGGGCACTCAAAACCACAGAAACGGGTACTAGACTAAAGTTCGAGCTCTGCATAAGCAGAAGACTTACAATTGGTTTTCCAGTCACGACTGCAGGCGAGTAGCCATGGAATTTCGAGTACTCATCCAGAATCCACGCCATTGTCTGAAGAATGCGACGCAATTACGGCAACATGGGCGGAGCATTTTACCTGATTTAAGACATGATAAGATTTTGCTTGCCGGGATTTTAATTACCTGCGGCCCTGTTCCCATGTCTGGTGCCGGAACATCAGTGTGGACGCCGATGAGATCATGGATCTTCTGGGTGAATACCCTGGTAAGCCGTTCGAGCTCCGAGATGCTTAGCCTGGCTGGATCGCATCCTATCCCTCCCTTGGCTCCTCCATACGGGATGTTCGCAACCGCCGTCTTCCATGTCATAAGTTGTGCCAGCGCATTCACCTCATCTGGATCAACCTATACAATCACGACCCAACATCAGAACAAACCCAATTACCCAGGATCACAAGTCAGTGCGAAATCCAGCAAACATCCACCGAACCTCAGGGTGGTATCTTATCCCTCCCTTCATGGGGCCCCTGGCATTGTCATGCTGGACACGGAAGCCGACATAGGAAGCCAAGGTGCCGTCGTCCTTGGGGATGGTACACTCGACCTTGATCTCCCTGAAGGGGATGAGGAGGCTCTTCTCGAGCTTAGAGTCGAGGCCGAGGAGCCTCGACGCGAGCCTAAAGTTACGGTTGGTGGCCACAAGTGCATTCATGTTTGCGGAGGATTAATCCGGGACGGGGCGACCTGGCCGAAACCAAGCGAACTGGGGAACTGAATGTTGTGATCCTAGTGATCAAATCAGGCAAGAACATGGACGATAAAACAACGAAGAAAAAGACAATCCATCTGCTAGTCAACCGTGTTTGAACTTTGAACTCCCCTAAAAAATAAAAAAGAAATCACCGTTTCTTACAACGTAGTAATAATAAAAAATGGCAACTGAATCTGTCCCCCCCCCCCTCCCTCAATCAAATCTTTCAAATTTGGGAACAAAACAGTTTCAACAAGGTGTTTCTGTAAATAAAAAAGGATTGAAGAATCGGAGCACCACTCATCTAATCTAACATCGCCGTCGTCGACATCAACCTCGTCATCCTCTCATAATTGTCTCCCCCCTACCCCCAGATGGCCATCAATTTCTGCATCCCATTTACGTACATATATACGTAGACGTTACTCTCATACAACAATAAATATTTCTACATTGAATTTACTGATAAGTTAATGCACTCTTCTTTGAGTTGCGACGTGGCCGGCGAGACCAACAAAGCTCGTTTTATCAACGAGTTGGATGAAATACTTTAAACTAAGTGGGTTTCATCGTCAACTATCATCATAATATAATAATGGTAAGAATTATCGACATACCTTTGGACACGAGAGAAACTTTATGTCCCCACACTGAGTGTTCAGGAGGGGGGGAGGGTTTATATGGAGCAAACGACAGGAAATAATGATCTGCAATTGGGGACGAGAAAGTGATGATGACAATGGCGATGACAATGGTGATAATGCTGATGATGGAATCGGATTCACATTCCAATTCCCATAAAATAAAGGAGAGGAAAAATAACAATAGAGAGTGTAAAAAGTGGATTAATTCGAAAGCTCGCTTTTTTATTCCCCGAGACACAACATGTAAAACGAGATGAGGGATCGCGGAATATGATTCGGATTCACCTTCCCAGGCTTTGTCTTGTGCGATGGCCGCTGTCGGCAAACAATTCCGGCTCGGTACCCGTCATCGCCTCCTCCCCCCTTCCTCTTCCTTGGGAACAGTCGCGTATTCGGACCGTCAACCGCGTGAATAGGTTACGTGATCTATATACGCTTGTGTGTGTGCTTGTCTGTTGGAAGCGCAGGAGGGATGATCCGGGACGATTGATGATAAAATGGAACAGGTCTTTCCTTGGGGAAGTTTCTTTTGGCGTGTCGAAACTCCCCAGCTCGTTATAATAATCAGAGCACCGGACGCGAACTCGGTTGTCGAGATAACAGGCACGCATGCAATGCGCGTCGAGACTCGCGAGAGGTCGTCTCACGATCACAGATGGCCGAGAGGGTTTTCCACATGTAAATGAGATGAACGTTTGCCTCCCCCCGAGAAAACATGGTCCCCCCGACGAGCTCCGGAGGATGCCCAAAGTCTTCAGCCATCTTCTCTCTCTCTCTCCCTGTTTGTTCACTAATAGTACTACTCCTCTTAATGTGGGAGTTGATTCACCAACGGCACGGCCTTCCGGCAGGGTATCAGCCTTAACATACGAGATTCCAGTAGTATATCCAAAACAAGCGAATCAGAAACATTCTTCGAAATCGATTAGACTCTCAACATGCTCATAAAAATATAAAACACTTGACGATCATGTTATCACATCCTGTAACACCTCGAGCATTAAATATTGAGTAGTGAGTAGTGCCTATCAAAGTTATCAACAAAGCTTACTAATTATTAATTTTAGAAAAATAGTCATACGCCACTCCCTTTGGTGGAGCAGTTCGCATCTACAACAAACAAACCTTACGTCACTCGAAAATAACATCACTAGTAGCTAAAGAAATCAATATCTTACCCAAAGGCGATTCAACATCGTGTAAAACGTTATCGTGTCGTTGATCGGCCAGATAGACGCACGTAACGGGAAAGTCGAGATGGGGCCCTGGGTTCTTGAGTGAAATCAAACATAGGAAGTCCACCGAGGTGTAGGAAGAATCTTTACTGGTTGACGGATCAATGGAATGGAATCCATATCAGAATGTTGTAACACACAATTGCATCAGCACAAGATTCCTCTTGACTTGTCAGAAGTCACTCCCGCTCACTCTCGCGTCGTGGACGTGACCACAAATCACGACACAGTAACCCCTGCGTATCAGCAAATTCGATCTTCTCCTGTCCCTCCTCCCTTTGAACTTCAACGAGAAATGTTGTGGGAATCGATTCTTCCCTGCCAGTGTTTGGTCCTCTCCCGCATTCGATACGCCTTGCCTTTGTAGTGGATGACAAGGAAGAATTCCCGATGGCTGATCCCGGGGACTGTCCCTAGTACTAGTAAATATTTTCCCCAACAGCAACAACAACAACCCTTCTTTTGCCTTCGATTGAGTGTGTTCATGTGTTTTTGGTAATGTCTTGAAAAAGAAGGGCGGGCCATCGTCAATTGGGTTTGTAGTTTCTTACAAATGGGCTTCAAACTATCGGGAGTCGGATCTTGAAATGAGTTGTGGATTTCCCAACCAACGGACTCGGCCTTAACATTGGGAGCGGACGACAGCTTCATTTCATGTCCCAAAGTCAAAAAGAAAACTCGGGATTGTCCTTTCAAACGTCGCGGCTGACGTTTTTTCCATAAAACTAAACCGAGATTAGAGGAATAGTCGTCGACCCAAAACCAACAACCCCCCCACCCCCCAAAAATAAAAAATTGACTCCGCCAAAGGGCGAAAAGAGGGGGTTACCAAACCGGGTCATAACATTTTGACTCGGACAGACATCGTTGTTTTAAGTATAAACTTCTTTAACTACTGACACAATCATGACTGTGATTAAGTCGCCAACTAAATGGCATTTAATGAGTTTTTTTTTTAACATGAGTTGACTCTCTCCGCGGTGTGTTTATGTATGATCTGGTTGGGAGGTGGTAAGAAGAAGGAAGGGATTGGGTAAAATATATGGTATTATTCTCTACGTAGTAGCTGAAACGTGAAAGAGACTGCTTACATTTTATATATACATATATTTATTTATTTTACAGCCGAGAGTGGAACGCGTATTTGAGACTGTCAAACTGAGTCTGTCCTTCACCAAACCCCCAATAAAAATTACGACCGACGCCCCTCCCCCTTCCCCCCATTCAACTTTCATTTCAACCCCTCTCTCTCTCCCCAACCCTCCTAAAACAAACGACTTTCTTTCCCCCACCCCACCCAATCCTAACCCCTTTTTTCCCCTCCATCGTCGATCGGAATTCGATCGCCCAGAGCAACAACCCAGAGAAGGATAACAAGGACGAAAATGTGTCCATTGAGGTTCATCCTTGTCTTCTTCTCCGCCGTCCTCGCCGGTTACTTCGCCTGGAGGACCGTCCGCTCCTCCCCCGACGACCAACCCTCTCCTGACTCTACCCCCGATGACCTACCTTCCCCCAAATCCCTCTCCTTCAAGAAGGTTATATTCCCTTCCCTTCCCTTCCTTTCAATTTGTTTTCTCCTCTTTTTCCGATTGATCCCTGATCCTGTTGTTTGCTTCTGTTAGATGGCGGGTGCTGGGTTCTGGGGATTCGTCGACATGGCCAGCGGAAGATACCTTTGGAGAGGGATCAAAGAGCTGAGGGGCGTCCCGCCTGAGGACACCCACCCCAAGACCAGCTAGGGTTTCTTGTCCCGATTTAGGGGTTGTTGTTGTTGCTGCTGCTTCTTTGGGGATAGGAGGTGCGGATCAGGGAGATGAAAAAATGTTCAAAATTTGTCAACGAAGTTTGGCCCTTTCTTTGATTGATTTGTATAGATTGGACTTGCACACGGATCTGCAGGGGGTGGTGCTTTTTCTGGGCATGTATCCATATGTATGATCGGTCTTCTAAACTTAATGAGTGATTCATGCTTCGAGCAATAATGATCTGGGGGTGGGCGATTGGCCGGCCACGGTGCCGTTGATCAGGTGATATTGGCCTCCTGTTGAGATGCTAGTTTAAGAAACTGAGTTTTGAAGTGGTGGTCTAATAGACAGATCGTGGTGATCTGAGCATATGCTATAACATTGCTCGATAAAAGAGTTCCAGAGTTAATCCAGAATGCATCAAACGATGTCCCAACCCTCCTTTGTGGGGGAGTTAGGGCACTTCCCTTTCTTCCGTGTGGTCAACTGGTTATATCAGCAGGGCATGCAGTTCTTCTGCTACCGCGTCGACTAAGTATTAGTCAGTATTGAGGTCCAGATGCGGGGGCGATCTTCTTGGATGACATGAAATTTGTAGGTGCTCCATGACACCAGGAAGGTATGAGAAGAGGGACTTGCCATTGCCGAGACTGCAGGACACACCCAACAAAAAGGGGGAGGCCTCTAAATCAACTCCCTCATTAACCACCAGATGTCGTTCACTTCATCTGGTTCATGCCAAAACAATCGATCAGTAGTCGAGTGCCAAAGTTATCCACGAGACTGAGAGGCTTCGGGCGGCCATCCTGTCTTCCCAGCCACAATCTGTGTATTGGGCTGGCCGGATAAGTCGTTCGAGGACCAATCCTCAAGTGTTAATTAATAAATGCTTCTTTTCTCTCTTTTAATATTCAAATCGAATATTCTCATGACGTACCGCACAACTCGACCAAATGTTAGATTGACAGCGACTTTGAAGAACATGCATAGCCGCACGTCAGTTATTTAATTTTTGTGTGAAAAAAAAAG
Organism: Melastoma dodecandrum; assembly: GCA_029817715.1. Taxonomy (NCBI): domain Eukaryota; kingdom Viridiplantae; phylum Streptophyta; class Magnoliopsida; order Myrtales; family Melastomataceae; genus Melastoma; species Melastoma dodecandrum. Next base: position 1,853,065 of record JARUPY010000271.1, read on the forward strand.
TACGGTTTACAATTCGATCATTTGCTGTCCATTCATATAAAATCACGAATAATCTAATACAATAAAATATAAAAAATGAAATAGACTTTGCTATCCTAAACTATTTTAAAATAATGCTTTATTCAGAGCGCTTTGCTATTATTCATAAACCAAAATATTTTCATGAAAAAATTATAAAAAATTTACTTTTGTGTTTGCAAGTAGAAAAATCATTTTAAAATTAAAAAAAAAATAGTCCCAAATTTAGTACCGGTCATACTTATTTAATGCAAAAAAAATAAACAATTTTTTATTTTTTTTTTAAAGTTACAAAATATATTTTTTGAATTTAAAAATTATATACTCTACCAACATATTCTGCTGGGCTAATTTTGGTAATAAATTAATTTCAAAATAACTTTAAAAAAGTTGGTGTTTATTAAAAATAATGTATTTATTAGTAAATAATAAAACTAAAAATTTTCAAAAAATGAAATTAAATCAGTCCATATTTTACCTTTTATTTAAAAAAAATTATTTCAAAATTATAAATTTGATCTATTCAAAAAATATTAATTAATATTTTTTTTATAGTTGTTTTGTAACTTTGGTCAACGTTTTCTAATTTTATTGTAAGTAAGTTATTGTTACATCAAGATTTTTATTAATAAAATTACTTTTGATTTTTTAGTTTTCAAAGTATTTCTAGTGTAATTTTGTGAATATATTAAAAAATTAATAAAATTATTCCATTCAGAATTTTTTCTCCATACTTTATATTTTTCGAAAAAATTATAGTTAAGTAATTTTATTGAAAGAATAAGTTAATTTATAAAATTGGAAAGTTGATCAGTTTCGGCAATTTGTGAATTTTTAAGAAGCTGGTAAAATATTTTTAAAAATAAGTCGATTAAATTCAAAATGGTTAATTAATGTTAAGAATTCGGTTTGTCAAATCAAATTTGCTTAAGAGAAAATTAGGAACTGTATGTCGAGAATTTTGGAAGAACTTACATTTTTTAATTTTTTCAAGACAAACTCGTTAACAATATCAACCTTTTTAAAAATTGAACTCGGTGTACCAAATTATTTTCGAGTTAAGAAATTTTGATTTTGTGAAATATTTCAGCAACAGAGCTTTGTATTTTTGGACCACGGCCATACGTCACGTTCTTTGTACGACCCCAAGTAGTCTCTTCGAGTTTTTGTTCCATTATCACGTTAGTTTCAAAATTATTTCGCGAAATGACCTTCTAAGTTTCGAAATTCGTCAACTAACCTTGTAAAATCGGCCTTATAAAGGCAGACTTCCGTCCTTAAGGAAGTCGGCCTTTTTCATGATAGGCAAAGTGAAGTTGGCTATACAAAGGACGACTTCATGGGATCCTTCACTCCCGCATGAAGTCGGCCTTTGTAAAGCCGACTTCATGACACTTAGCAAAAAAAACTAAGTTTCAATGAAGCCGACTTCAGTTTCTAAAAAAAAAAATTAATTTCCAACAAAGTCGGCCTTTGTAAGCTCGACTTCCTTCACTCCCCATGGAAGTCAGTCTTCTGAGAAGGCCGACTTCCATGGGGAGTCAAGGAAGTCGGCCAAAGACCGACTTCCTTAGGGTCCAAAAAAAAATCGATCGAGGAACAACATTCCCCGATCATTCCGACACCATGCCCCCAAGCACCCCGAGCCGCCCGAACCATCCCGAGCCTCCCCGAGCCATCCAGAGCCCCCCAGCCCCTCGAGCCCCGACGCCCCTGAGCACCGACGTCCCCGAGCACCGACTCCCCGACAGCTACGCTTCGTAGCCGACACCCGTTGTTGCCCTTCCCCCGTCCGCTTTACGGTAAAAGTGTAATTAACTTTTTATTTGTTTAATTAGTGTTTTGTTGAATCTTAGGACTAGTTAGGGTTTGTGTACTAATTAGGGTAAATTAGGGTTTAATTGATGAAGTAGTGTTTATTTGACTTGGTGAGGTTCCGGGAAGAGCTCACATGACGGCGGGAAGGGTTAAGATGAGTTAGTTGGCCTCTCGTTTAGACATGCTAGATCCCCAAGCACCGGATGAGCAGGTACGTATGCATACCAGGGCATACATACTACAGCTCATAGGGTTTATGGTTTTCCCCGACAAGTCCAACAACTTAGTGCATCTTATGTGGCTGCAATTATTGGAGGACTTCGACGTATGTGGTAGTTATAGTTGGAGATCAGCTTGTCTGGCATTTTTGTATAGACAACTATGTAGAGCCTCAAACAAGCATGCATCACAGGTGGCGGGCTGTTTAGTATTGTTACATACGTGGGCGTGTGATAGATTTCCTCATTTATCTCCCCTTAGACGCCGGAGCAGGCAAAGGCAGGGAATGCCTTTAGCTTATCGATGGGGTGCAGCTCTTGATACGACAACTATAGCCACGCATGTTTTATCGGTGATTAAAGAAGCATTCGACAGACAGAGTCCTCGACAGGTATTTTCCTTCGACTTTATGTTCTTTCAAGTTCTTGTGATTGTCGAAATTTCGTTGGTTGGTTATATTGTGTCGTTTTTCAGGTCGTTTGGCATCCATACACGGATAATATACGTGCTAGATTACCCGATTACTGCTTGGACGGTCAAGATAGCTGGCGAGCACGTGTGCCGCTGATCTGCTTCTCTATTGTTGACTGACACTATCCAGACAGAGTCATTCGACAATTTGAATACTAGCAACTCATAGCCGGTACCTGTGATTCTGAAGCACGCCTCCATCGGATTGACATGCGGGAAAGCAATTCGACAATTGGATGCACATCCAAGCCAAATACATGGAGTTGTGGCATCACCGAGGTAGCCAGATCGGTCCTTTACACTGGGGACAAGATGAGGACTACAATACGTGGTACATGCGTCACTTTCGTCCTCATCTATCACACACGGGCGTCATGCTGAGCATAGTGGTAAGTACAATAACTATTATCTTCATTAATGTATAAATCATTGTATTGATATATTTTCTTCGCAGACGCAACAAATGAGCGACATTTCTATTCGATCCGAGAGAGGTGACCCTTCGGAATTACAGCACATCGCCGGTATTTCTCGCAGGGGTCATAGCTTCTTGAGAGAGTTTACCCCGATGCGTTTGTATGGACGTGGTGAAGGGCCAGCAGATGAGGATGAGTTTGAAGCTGAGCCAGCAAATGAGGAGCAGGAAGAGGAGGAGGAGCAGGAGGAGGAGGATGAAGAAGAGGAGGAGGAAAACGAGAAGGAGGGGTAGCTGGAGGAGCAAGAGCAGGAGGAAGAGGAAGAGGATGAGCATGAAGACAATCATGTTGACATGTTTGACATTGATGAGTTTATTATACAGTCGCAGGAGAACGTTGATGTAATTGTCTCTTGTGATTGATCCGACTCCAGTGGATGCCTTTTGGACTCCAACAGCATTTGTCTCTACGTCATCCATTCCCGTGGCACCAAGGAAGAGCAGGAGGGATCGACCACCCGTAGATGATGCAAAGGACTCTTCTTCTCAACTAACGCAAATGGACTCCCAGCGGTGATTTGGAGCCTTCTTCTACTCGCGGTGCAAAGGAAAAAAATAGATTGATTACGTACTTTGTATCAACTTTGGTTTTTAGCTTGTCATATACTTCCTTTTGATTTAAACATTTTTTAAAGATTGGTTGCATTACTGTCATTGTGTCATGAGTATTTTGTGCATTACAGATGTGATCGGAATCAAAATTTATTTATTTTTTGTGTCTAAGAAAAGTCGGCCTTTGTAAGGCCGACTTTCATGGGGAGTGAAGGAAGTCGCCTTACAAAGGCAGACTTGGTTGAAAATTAATTTTTTTTTAGAAATTAGGCCGACTTCATTGAAACTTAGTTTTTTTGCTAAGTGCCATTGAAGGCCGACTTTATGCAAGAGTGAATGAACCTATAAGGCCGACTTCACTTTGCTTATCTTGAAGTCGGCTTTTGTAAGGCCGATTTCACGAAATTAGTTGACGAATTTAAAAAATATGGATATCGAAATAATTTGGAAACGGTGGTAATGGAACAAAACTCTCGTCTCTCCTGCTCTAATCGGACAAACTACTTAGGATACAGCAAAACCGACCACAAGTTAAGAAACTGAAGAGGACGACCGCGGCCACGGCCGAACATCCCTTCCTCAAAAAGCTTAAAGGAAGCACTCGGCTGAAGCTGTCCAATGCTCGCAAATGCTCTGAGCCAAGCCTTGAATGGGAACACGCGTCGTCCTCCGGACGCCAATCCCGTCCAGGTTCATTCCCCCCTCTTTTCCTCCTATTCGCCACCGTTAATAGTCCGCCCCCTCTTTCATTTGATCGGTCTCTCCTATTCTTCCGCTTTTTTTTTTCCTTTTTTTTAACCCCTTCTCCCCGTCGTTGATTCCTGACTCTGACCCGGATTTGCCCCTTTTGCTTATCGCGGCTTGATCGGTCGGTAACCGTGTTTGGTTGGTCGGTTGTTTATTTTTTATCTGGGTTTGGTTTGCATGGTTGCATTGTGGCCGGATCGACTGTAAAGGCCGTTCTTTTGTCGATTTTCGCTATGATTGGATGAATTTTGCTTCATTGATGCAATATTGGGTTGAGTAAAAGTTTCTCCTTCTGTGTTGTTGATGCTGTGATCGGCTTGCGACATTATTTGCCTGTCAAAGTATGATTGTTTGATATGACGTAGATCTGCATGCTTTATGTGGGAAAGACCGTACGAGCTTGTTGTGGCGATTTTAGATGTTAGGGACGGTGAGGAGGAATGTTGGGGATATTTGTCCTGCAGTGTGCGTTTTAGGATTGCTTTGCTGGGAGATCTTGGAGATACTTTGAAGTGGTCATGGATCTATTGCCCAGATGATGTCGTGTGTTTGTTGTGGTAGGCCAGAGGTTCCGTGGTCCAACATTGGTTATGTATTTGAGGTCTGTGGGATTCGTGACAATTTTCATTGTTCTTTCACCGTCAGTTAATATAGCATTAGGGAACCAGTAGGCCTTTTAAGGGGAGAAGTGGTTTTGTAGAAACAGAGGGACAACATGAAGAAATTAGTGGAAACAGTTTGTGGCTACAAAATCTGATTCTTCTGGGGCCTAACTTCCTATCATGTAAGAGTTGCCATCATTTGTTGCCTGTTGGGTGGTACAGAGTAGAGCAAACGAGTTGTAGTTCAACAAAATAGGCCCGGTTTCCTTTAGCCGCTTCAGGGGGCCTGTGAAAATGATGATAATTGCTTATTCTCTCTCTAGAATAAGATAAGGATCTCCAATAGCTTGCTTGCTATATGTCTTGTGAAAAGTGTGGTGCGGTGTTTTATTGTTGCTCTTTGATCTAGTTGATGCATCTCACTGCAGTTGGTGCATCTTGTATAGCCCCTTATTGCCCTGGCATGTAAATGCGGTGTTTAATGTACTGATGCATCTACTGTATTTGGTATGCCTTGGACACTTGACATCTCCTCACTTGGTTTTGATCTCCCATGAATAGCAGTTTATCGGGGTTTGCTGATGTCTACCGTGGGGAACTCCACTAACATATTTTGGCATGAATGTCCGGTTGGAAAGAGTGAAAGGCAGAAACTACTTAATCAAAAGGGATGTGTTGTGTGGATTACAGGTCTCAGCGGATCTGGTAAGTGAAGAATTTTATTTTATTCCTCTCCACAGTGAAAAAATCTTTCAACATCACTTTCTTCGGCATGTATGGGCTAACCCAATGAATACATCTATGTTTGAAGCCCCGTGAGATACATGCATTTCATGTAGTTGGATATCCCCACAGCTATATGATTTCACTGCCTCTTAAGAAGCAAGAAGTCCATGAGTTGCCGTAGTTCGTTGTTCAATTCATGAATTTCTGCAATAATGCTCCACAAATTATGACATCAATTGGATGTGTAAAATATTGTTATGACCTAATTATACAGGTGTTTAAGTGGCTAATAATTACAGCATGTTTAAGTGAGTGAAAGGCAAAAAAGGATTGCTTCCCTGAATCTTGAATGTTGCGAGCACGTTCCAGAGGCTTATTTGTAGACGGCAGATGTCAAACTTGAGCATTGTCTCTCCTATTTAATTGTTATATGCAAGTTTCCTTGATTATGTGATGCCTGGGCATATACTTATTTCAGTTTACGTATTCTATTTTTTTAATTAAGTGTGCATTCATTTTTTATTTTGGTGTGTTCAATTTTTTGCTCATATGTTTCAATGAATATTTGTATCGTATGGAATAGTTGCCAGTCTGGTGATTTTGTGATTACCAATCAGTTTTTTTAATACCTGGAACTTTTCTAGGAAAAAGCACCCTGGCATGCTCGATAAATCGAGAATTGTACTCCAAGGGAAAGCTATCTTATGTACTTGATGGAGATAATCTACGTCACGGGCTAAACAAGGATCTTGGTTTCAAATTTGAAGACCGGACAGAAAATATTCGCAGAGTTGGTAAGTGATTGTGCTCTGGTCATGGGTACTTGTCTTCTGTAGTGGGTCTTGGTGTCAGGTGTGTCTACGAGCGATCAAATCTTTGTGATCACTGTTACAGCCATAGTAATGTACTTCTTTGACTTTCTAATTCTTGAAAAAAGTTGGATTGCCTGGGGGAATGAGTGTTGTCATGTGATTTTATGGTTTAGATGGTTAAATTCCTGTAATGTTGGTTTAGCTGCATTAGAAACGACATGAATAAAATTCTCTGGGGTTATACCATGGTGGATAATAATTGCACCATTAAGGTAGATTTTTTGTCCTTTCACAATGTTGTTTGGTTTTGAAATTCTTTGTTTCCGTAGGCGAAGTCGCTAAACTCTTTGCCGATGCTGGACTAATATGCATTGCCAGTTTGATATCTCCATATAGAAAAGACAGAGATGCTTGCCGTGCACTGCTTCCGGAGAGCTTCATTGAGGCAAGCATTTGTGTTTAGTTGGGCTGATCGTAACTAGACATCCTTAATTCAGGGGGGGTAACAAATAAGCCGCTGAACCTGTAAGCATTTTTTAGGTTTTCATGAATATGCCCCTTGAAGTGTGTGAGGCAAGAGATGCGAAAGGATTGTACAAGCTAGCACGTGCCGGAAAAATCACGGGTAAGCTTTCTTTTTTTGCTGATAGTTTAGAGAAAGAGGTAACGAAAACTCCCTCAATGAAACCTTTCCAAAATGAATTAAAAAAGTTCCTCCCTGAGTTCATCCTGCCCCTTTTGGATTGTGTTCTTTTTTAGATGTTGCACTGACTTTTGAATTGTATCTGTTTCAAAATTCTGCTTCAGGATTTACCGGGATCGACGATCCTTATGAACCACCCCTGAAATGCGAGGTGTGCTCATTAAAAGACACAATCCACGGGACCTGTCGCATCGAGTGTGCCAGAAGCTTCAAAAATGTGACCTGACTTCAAATCCTTTCTGTGCAGATTGAACTCGGTCACAAAGACGGGGTTTGCCCGACACCAGTGGCAATGGCAGGGAAGGTGGTTTCTTATTTGGAGGAGAAGGGATTCTTGGAAGACGACAAAGAATGAAACTAACCGATTTGCGCCTTTTCCTTTTCAGCTCGGTGCTGCTATTTGCTAACTATACCTCCATTAGAAGAAAGATGGAGATCTGAAAAAAAATAGTAGTCTTGTTTTTATTTTAATTAAGATTGCTGTGATCTACAGGCTAAGAATTGTGGTGAGAAACTCTCTCTCTCTCTCGCTCACTCTCTTTGTTTGAACATTTATCAACTGGTGTCACCCCGAGGTTGAGAAAGTGTTGATAGAAATGGGAAGGTTTATACTTGTAAATCAAACAAGACAATGTAAACAAGTTCGTGGACCAAGGTATTTAGCAACAAAGCTCACAATCCGCGATTTAACAGGGTTGGTTGGAGAAATAAGACTAATAGTTTCAAGTTGCCAATTTCGAGTTTTACCTCATCACGTATCTTCTCGAAAATCGGGTTTGGGTTCCGGAGCTTTGACTAATTTCAAAATTAACTAACTTGGAAAATATTTTCGCGTATAACTCGTTTCAGCGTCACGAGGTGAAATTATACTTCGAAACCCCCCGTATCTGAAGAAAGTTCAATCATATACTCCTTATGGTTTCAGGAATCGTCGGCTCTTCATAAAATCTGGAGAAGGGTCGATCATCATCATCATCTCTCTTTGTCGCTAAGAAGGTTGTCTTTATATTGGTAGAGAGTATTGACAACCTCAGGGAGGAGTTTTCATGGTGTTGTCCGCTAGCCCACATGTCTTTACCCAGGAAAGGTATGGCCTTTTGACTCGTTTTGTTTCTTCTTTTTCTGGGTTTGGTTGGATTGCCCTGTTTGTTGAGAATGCATGGTGGATTTTTTGTCTTATTGAATGGCACGGGGTCGATGAGAATTGATGGATTTGGAGTCTGTCAGTGGATGAATGTCGTCCCCAAAAGATTGCCAGTAGTACTGTCGTGGAATATTGATTTGGAGATTATCATGAATTTATTTGGTCTGTATTTCGTTTTTGAGGAAAAAAGGAACTAAGGTGCATTGATCATAAAGGGAAGTTGAAGCATTGTTTAGGGCTTGCAGTTTCTCAGGGATCTCTAGGTGTTGGCTTACATGTGGCGCTAGAAAGTCTTGTTTTTGTTTGTCCTCGGAACGCATGGGCATTCATTTTGAAAATTGCATTGACTTAGTAATCATAAGTTAATTAGTTGGTGACGAGGATAATGATTGCCTCGGGGATGGACTGTTGCCTTGCTGGCTGTTCTTGGAGCGTGTGGTTGTATTTTATGATTAAACCTGTCTGTTACAAGGGTATACCTTATATATTACTCATTCTCTCTCATGTTCATGAGTACACAGTTTTAATGAAGAAGGCACAAAGATTTGAGTCGAGGGAGTTGCAGAAGAACCAGATTGCTCCTGAACATTTGTCTGACCTTGATGAGCTTCTCAATAATGTTTACGCCACTAACCGGCCAACATTGGGTGATTACACCAATCGAGTGGATATAATTCGTGTCTTTAATGTGATGGCCAAGGAAATATATGGTACTTCCTTTTGTGCTGGCCAGAACCCTCCTGACATTGGTTAAGCATGACAAATCAGTGGGTTTTGTTAATTGAATTCTGATTGTGACATGGGTTTAGATTTAGAGACTAGTGAGTAGATTTTTCAACACAGAAGGGAGAGAGTTGATGCTTCTAAAAGATCTTTGTTTACTTCATTGGGCTTTGAGCTTGTGTTGCTAGAGCTTGTCTTTGAATCTATTCATGTCAGCTTTTTTAAATAAACTCCAGTAGTTAGGAATATTTTTGGAACTAATCCTGTTTGGCTTAAGTCAACCCAGGAATAAAGCTTTCCACCATCACCAGACTTGGATTTGGAAACTTGGTAAAGAGAACCAGCTGGTTCCTAATATGTTTTCAACGCACTACATTATCACTTTGCGTATGCTATGTATAACTGGCTTTTATATTAACAATGTGAACTTCTCTTTAAAAGAAGACTTTATCTAAGGAAGAAGCTTATACAAGATGACATATTTCATGTTATGCTTATCGATTTCTTTACTTTATCTTTTTTCTGAATCGGCTCAAATCTTCGAGCTTAAATGTATCTCGTGTATATTTGCCTTTCAAGGTTTCTTATCTTCCATTGATTGTTATTCTGTACTTGGAATATTATTATCTATTTTTATGAGTATTATTATCTACTTAGGACCTTCTGTTTTCGACTATTCTGAATGCTTTTACCTCTTATTCAGGGAAAATGGACCCCCCTGTGGTGAAAGGTTTTGGCTCTTTCATAATGGACTTGTACAGTTCAGGAAGTGATCTTGACCTATCAATCAACTTTGAAATTTCCGAATCATTTCCTCGGGAGAAACAGATGGAAACTCTCAGAAAGTTTACCAGAAAATTATACTCCCTCAGAAGTAATCTTCTTTACTCTTTATTTTGGAGATATTGCATATAACTTGCACAAAAGATCTGCATCTGTTATTGCCTCAGTTTGGCAATGTGTCAATAGTCAATACAGTGACAAAAGAGTAGTTCTTATATCCCTCAGGAGGAACATTTTGCTAGTTTTTGTTATCACCCTGACTGTGTCTTTGACCTTTAGCATGAGGGCATCCCCCTCTGCGGACAAGTTTCAGGTATTATCTAAGAACTTTATTTTGCTATCTATCTAATGATTCCCAGCTGCCAAAAAGGAATACAGTGATAGAAGATTATTTCTGCAGTTATTATGATATTCCTGCTATGAAGTGACCATCCTTCCTTGCATAATTTTCTCAATTATATTGCTAGTGGTAGAAATCTTCAGTTCGTGTCCATTTGTGTCCCAACAGTTTTGTATGCTTCCTATCTTCACCTTTCACATGTGCTTGGAATTGTAGGGAAGGGTCATGTCTCTAACATTCAACCAATCATGCATGCAAGGGTGCCGATTGTGAAATTCGTGGATGCCGGGACAAAGATTGAGTGTGATCTTTCAGTTCAAAATCTGGATGGCATTTTGAAATCCCGGCTGATCCATGTGATTTCTGCTATCGATGAAAGGTTTCAGAAGCTAAGCTTTTTGGTAACTAATTCGCTAGTACACTTTCAACTTCTTTCAGAACCGCCTATTTTGCTGAATAACTGTTCACATTTGCTTTACCACTCAAGGAAGTAGAGGTATGCTGTTTTCCATCTGTTGATTTCGTATTGAGAATTTATTGAACCAAGAAAAATAAGCAACGGAATCGCAAACAATTTATTTGGATATATTTATTTCATTTTCCCATCTTCTCAGGGCTCTTCCCTTAGGTCTGGCAATCTTTATCTGCACGTCGTAGTTTAACATAAACAATTTGTTCGGAGTATTACACCATGTGTTTGAGGTTGTTCTAAATGGTCTATTCACTGTTCTGTCAAACTAATATAGGCAGCACTTGCTAAACCTCAGTCAAATCATATTCAGTTATGAATGAGGAGATCTTGATTATGTTATTGTAATTACTTTGACAATAAATAAAATTGGGTAGGAGATTCATGGGGTGGGCTTGTATTCATGTCCAGTATATCATTAGGCATCAGTGCCATGTTGTTATGTATTGCTGATTTGTCATATAGGCTGTGTTTTTTATAGGCCTCCATGAGATATTTCCTTTTCTACATGATTCTGAAAGGAGACGTTTCAGCTCGATATTATTCTTTTGAAAGCTTTAATTTTATTGATATTGAACAGCCTTTTTGAGGAATGTATGTCCTGGGTATGCAGATGAAGATTTGGGCAAAAGTGAATGGGATCAATAGCTCGAAAGACAAAACCCTGAACTCTTTGTCTTTGATCTCCTTGGTTGCCTTCCACTTACAGGTTTTGTTTACCCTTATGAAACTCAACAATCTGAGTGCATCTCTATGATTTTTATTATTACTTTCTACGCAATCACATGGCAGTTTTGCTTCTTGGTCTCAAGACTGTACTGACTGAGATCATATTGCTATGCAGACTCGAAATCCTCCAATTTTACCCCCATTCTCTTGCCTTTTTGAAGGTAATTTGATCTCTAGAAGCAACTGCTAAGTAATCTATCATACGAGGCCTTGTCAATTTGTTGAATTTTGATGATGTGCAACCATGAATCTTGACTTGAATTTTGCCTTTCACATCCTGGGATTCTCATAGATGGAACTGAATTGGCTGCCATAGAGAAGAAGGTGAATGGTTTTCTGAACTATGGGAAAGAGAATAAGGAATCTTTAGGCTTTCTCTTTGCCACTCTTCTGATAAAGGTATTTGTTTTGTTAGAATTTTTCAGAACGTCTGAGTTGTTTCGAATCTACTCTTGGCGAAGAATGACTGCCGTGGCTTCTTATTCTCAGCTGATCTCAGTAAAAAACCTCTGGGCGAAGGGCCTCTGTGCTAGCATTTACCAAGGATCATGGATCTCAAAAAAGCTTGATCCTCACTGTGGTTTCATAAATGTAATAATACTGTTTGTGCTTATTTTTCCTTGTGAGGTAGTGCATGTCTAATTGGAGCATGATTTTGTCTCTCTAGGTTGAAGATTTCACCGATAGATCTGAGAATGTTTCGAGGGCTGTGGGGAAAAGAGAGATTCAGCGAATCAACGACCTCCTATCTTGCTCTATATGTGCTCTTGTTTCTTTCTTGGGTGGCATGTTGCCCATGCCTCAGCTAAAACATTTACTTTTTGACCCCAAAAGCAGTCCACGGGCCATAAAGGATGAAGCAGAAAATCTCACTGGAACTCGTACAGTGGTTCCATATTCTTCACGGAATGTTTCTAGCTGTCAGGTGAAGAAGAGACTACGGAATGGCAATACCAGAGGAAAGCAAGCTACGAACCCAAGGGAGGCACGGGTAGAGCGGAAAAATCTGCAATCGAATCCCTGGGAAGAAAGGAAAAATCAAGTTGATCAGCACAGTCGAGATTCATGGAATGGTTGGGGAGCTAATAACAAGTTGAAGAAATATAAGCTGAGTTATTGTGCTGCTTCAGGTTCCTGCCAGGCTCAAAAACTTACATGGGAAGATAAGATAGTTCTGTCAAAATATGTTCCTTCTCCTGCCTGCCAGCCTGGTGTTACCAGGTCATTCAATCCCTCACCGCAGCAACGGCAGGGTCATCAGCCAATCCTTGGTTCTTCGTCCAATTTTGACTCCTCCCATGCAAATTCCAGCAGTGCTGGTTGGTCCAGTTGGCCGAGTTTAAGCTTGGCTAATTCCAGTGCTGCTGGTTGGCCCAGTTGGCCTAGTTTAAGCTCATTGCTGAACCGTAGATAACATTTTCAGCAAGTATCCTCATCTTTCATCTGTAAATGACCATGGAGAGTCAGCATTACCTTGCCTGGTTTAAGTCTTGAATGATTTTTGTTGGAGCCAGTAACAGTCCCTGTGGTTGATAGTCGCATGACCAGATATTTGTGACAGGATTTTAACGGTTGCGAGAGATAGTTAGCAAATGCTTGCAATCAGTAATGCGATTCACTGGTTCTGCCCGGACGGTGGGGGAAGTTTTGTGTTCCTGATGTGACGAACTGGAGAAAGCAGGAGTGACTATAGCCTCTTAAGTTTCCCGGTCTTGATAGTTGATGAAATCCTTGAATATTTATGTTAGTAAGTTTTAAGCTCTGTCCCGGAGTTGTGCACTGATCTTTGTCAATGGATGCCCTTGTTTAAAACAAGCCTCTGGTGCAACATTAGTTTCTGGCATTCCATACAACGTTGTAGTCTAACCTACCAGCCAGGAATTCTTATTAGTTGGCCTCTCTCTCAATTCTCAAGTGACAGCTGCAACAACATCAATGGTTGACAAAAAAGGAGGAAGAGGTTGGGATAAGGTCTCATTCAATTCATTTTGACAGGCACGATAATATCAAAATTAGGCCAACTCGTCCTCATCAGTGGGGCTTTGGCCAGGATCAATGAATCTTACTGGTGCTTGAACATCCCATCTGTCCATTCAGTCAGTCACTGTCCTATTCAGTGGTCCCCCAGCTCGAATTCTGGAAAAATCTTAGCAGAAGAAGCTGAGAATTACAACTCGGAGAGCAATGGAACGTTTTCGCAAGAAGTTCCAATACAAGTCCTGTACCAAGGGTCTCGAATCTGACATTCAATCATTTGAATTGTACACCATGTAATTTTGATTGTGATTTAAGTAAGCCACGATCGAATAGTTAAATTAATTAAGAAATATATAATTTGTCAAATTAGTCTATTACAAAAATCTCATCATAAAATCTCGACTATCGATTAGTTGATTATAGTATGGGAGAATTAGAGGAATTCTCAAGAAACTAGTATAGAGGATTCTCCTAAAGAGAATCTAATCAGTCGAGAGGATTCTTCTCGTCGGATTCTCCCACTCGGAGAATTTAATTTGGAGGATTCTCACCGTGTTTCCCAGTCATGGAGATAATCTAATATGAAGGAAATCTAACTCGATCCACACAAATCAATCAACTGGGATAATCTAATTCTATGGATAATCTTGAAGATCACAATTAAAACGTGCCAAAAGTAAAATTAACCGTCAAATGGAAGTAGAAGGATCAAGAATAACCGTCGAAGATTCTCTATAATAGAAGGCAAGACTAGAAGATCAACACACAAGTAAGACACTTTGACTTTATCTTAGTTTTACGGTAGAATCTCTAGGTAATCTTTAGGAAACATCTATAATAATCTCTTGTAAAAATACGACAATCATTCAAAGACCTCGAATGGTGGTTGTCTTTTTGTAACTTGTCCTCCAAAAATGGAAGTAAATATTCTTTCATGTGTTCTTGTTCTTGTGTTTTGCATTACTATTTGTCTAAAAGTCTTTGCAGCCACAATTCTTTAACTATGTGTTAGTACCCGTTATATCGCGACGTGTTTCGTCCACAAACACGTTTTTGGGACCACAATGGGAGTCGAAAACGAGCTTCGTGTGAAGATGCGAAATGTCAACATTTTTGGTGAGATGAGCTTGGATAAAATTGGGACAATGATTCCTTCTATGACGAATGGTTTGTTCGATCGCTCGACACGGATGAGGCTTGAAAAATTGTCATCCAAAAGTCGGATACGCGAATAACTGTGAAAATTGTCCTCCCTAGTATATCAGAGCGACTAGAAAATATGTATCGGGAATTTGAATCTTTCCGTTTGATGACTTTGCGTTTGGCAGTTCTTTGTCCTACGCATGTTCATATGGAAACTCGACAAGTAACGAAAGTGATCCAAAAATTTGTAATCCTCCGCACGTTCTTATTGAAACCCCGTGGAACAACCTATTGGAAAGTTAATTAGATTAACTAGGAGAATCTTCGATTGAAATTTTTTACAAGAAAAAAAGACCCATTAATTCAGAGAAAATCCCTCGACAAAAGAAAATCTAATTTAGTCAATTCTGAGCGGGAGAATCTAATTTTGTGGATAATCTTGAAGATAATATTAATTGAAGATAACTGTCAAATGGAAGTTAAAGGATATAACGGTCATCGAAGATTCTCTATAAATAGAAGCCAAGACCAAAAAAATCAACAAACAAGTCAGACACTAATGGAAGTAAGTGTTGTTGTTCGTGCGTTCTTATTCTTGTACTTTGCATTACTGTTTGTCTAAAATTCTTGGCGACCACATTTCTTTAACAATGTTACTATCCGTTATATCGCGACGTGTTTTGTCCGCAATCAGTATCCGCGGCTAATGTTTTGCAAATTGCTAACATCCAAACTAGGTAGGCATTGAATGCCGTGGAATTGGAATTCAAAATCCAGGACAGGAAGATATGTGGAATCTAGAGGGGGAATCGATGTACATTGTACTGATGAGAAAAGCCAAATACTACAGAAACCATGGATATACAGAGAGAAAGGAGAATCTTTAAGAAAAACCCACATCCAATCTTAGGCAGCAGGAGCCACATCTGGACCACAAACAGGAAGAAGATTTTCAAAGCCCTTCGTAGGATCCTCCGAAGGTAATGCGTGCATTTGTGACTGGGGAGCCTCTCATTGCTGCTGATACTGCGTCATTCAACCTGGTTACATGATGAACCACGCCTTTAATCCTCTGTGAGACAGATAACTCTCAATACTAATTTCTCAAATCTCGCATTCTCAACTCATTGCTGGTATTAACTCAATGATTACCGGCATAACATAAATACTGATATTATTACTTTTCTGCAGTTTTTGGTTTTCTCAACTTAGTATGCCAGTAATGTAGACATAAACCAATAATATCACTAATCAGAATGTCTTTGCCAGCCTCAGATTCAATTACCACACATGGCCTTGGTTCTGGTTAGAATCAGCCTTAGATATTATTACCTTGTCGTCAGCACAAATCTGGAGCCGAAGCTTCTGGTTCTGATGGCTGCTTCCAACGATGATGATACAGATAGTAGCAGCTGCAACGCCAAAAGAGCAGAGAGCTCCAACACCAGTCAAGCTCCATTTCCATATGTTAAACCCGCCTTTGCTTCCTTCCCAGGCTACTCCTTCATTTTCGGCTCCATCATGAGGATTAACCTCGTTTTGTTGCTTCCTCGGCTTCTTCCTCGGAGAGCAGGCGCTCACCAGTTCCTCACCCTCATCATCAAACTGGAAGCTCCCCACATCAACCTGTGGGATGATCCCTCTAGGTGTGGGGCTGCTTGCGGACCTTGGCGAGTCCATTTTCATGTCGACAAATTCGTTCTCCTTTATCTTCTTGAAGAAGACCTGAGACACCATATCCTGATCAGGATCCGTGGCTTTCTCGGTGATCAGAATCGGGTCTCCCTTATTTGCTGGTTCCGGTATCGTCTCTTTGTTTCGGGCATTCGAGATCGGTGGATCCAAGTGGATGGATACCGGGACAAGTTGGCTAGGCACCCTGGAGTAGGAACTGCCAGGAGGGTCAACCCTCTTCCTGGAATGGAAGTAGTCCATGTTGAACACACCTTTTGGATCATAGTATTCCCTGATGAGCTTCTCATGGAAGATCTTCTTGTCAAGCTTACCCTCACTCAACTCAATAAGGCCGCCATCTGTCGGCAGAAACTCCCAGTCTTCTATGTCCATAGCCCGGTTCCAAGGATTTGTGCTCTTTCCCTTTTCTCTTTTATCTCAGGGGAGGAAAGGTTCTGACTTCTGAGTGAGAATATATAGGATCAAGGAAGAAGAGAGGCCATCCCTGATGGTGTCATCTCTCAGCTTGAACCTGGTTTTGAGATTGAATTCTGGAGAGCTGCCATTACTGAGGAAGAGTAGGAAAATGATGTTGACATGGTGGCTTTTAAGACATAAGCTTATCCTCCAACACAAGGACAAAAGGAAAAACGCGGTCCTCCATTCGGACAACCCATGATGAGCATATTTCCTTTTGCTATGAAAAGAGAAGTTTCTGCGCTATATTAAATGTTTTTCACTGCCAGGTTTATTGTTAATTACAAAGTAGATGTATCCTTGAAGATAGGATTGTTGCTTTGCACCATCACAAGCAACCAGAACTTTAGTCAAAAGTAAAAGTTCCCCCTCACCCATTTATTTATTCAAGGAAATGGACTGAGATTCCAGTATAGTAGTGACCCGAAGAGACCAAACACAAGGAAAGAAGATCCCGTGCTTCAGACGCAAGCAGGTGTGCTTATTCCAATCAGAACTACTGACCATGACTCATCCCTCATTCCAACGAATTTGGTGGAGTAATAACTGGCGAGGGTCGAGGGATTGTGTCTGTTTTTTGTTTTTCCATGTCGACCATAGGATGGTACAAGAGGAAGAGTTCATCCCAAAAGATTCCCATTGTGTCCTGCTAGATGGAATAGTTGAAATTGAACACTCCAAGCAAAAGAATAGACGACAGGGAAAAGAATGGCAGGTCTGGCTCTTGTTTCGGAAGTATCTGCAATTTCCGGCATAATTGCTGTGGCTTTTGGCTTTGTGTACAGATAAGGCATAACACAGTTATGTGGCCTAGTTCGCGTACACTCCAGATGATTGGCGAGTAAACATACAAGTTACTACGACTTTTTGAAAGGAACACGAGTAGACTCTTCTATAATCAAAGTTACCAGCACTGGCAGAACCGAAGGAAGTCTTTAATCACAAACCTGTAAGGATACGCCGACTCTCTAAATAATTGCAAACTGAGCTACCACATAAGATCTGATGATCGCATATTTCGGAATGTTTACAGTGCAGGTGAACCAATGAAGGATTCCAGCCGCTTTAGTTGTTTGACCCAGACATGTTCACACATACACCATTCACATCCAGGTTAGCTACAGTGTGCATGATCACCGCTTACATACAGTTCCACTTCTCTCTGCAGCATGGTAATCAAGATGTATTTTGTTCTGTTTAAGATATCTTAACACGATCATTTCTTCCATACATCTGTAACGTCGCCCGAGCAATTTCACATTCATAAGCAGGCAACTGAAATTTACCAAGATCTACCTATATCAAGATGACAACAGCAGAAAATTGATCTCAATGGATTAATTAATTTACAAGGTGTTTGTAATATACACAAAGATAAACAAGCTATTTGCAATTTACACGCTTGTTTGGTCCTTTGCCAGAGATAACGAGTGGAAAAAATACAAACCGACAAAAAAATACAAAAAAGGGCTTCAGCTATCTATATTACCAACACTGAAGTCTCCAATTTCACAGGATGCTCAATTATGCGTGTCCAATGTTGGACTCCTTGCAACGGGAGTAGAGTTAATCTCAAGATGAAGATCTGGACGATGATGATTCCCCAAGTGAGACAGATGCCAGCGAGGATGCCCAAACTCGCGCACTTCTTGCCCTATCGTGAAAACTTCTCACTTTGCTCAACCTCATCTTCATCCAAATCCTCCTCACATCAACCACTTGAACTATACGTCCCCAGATTTGAGCGGTCTCCCCAAATATTTTCAACTTTAGACGAGGGACATAAGAAAGCCAAAGACCTCTGAGATGAGACAGAAGACCCGGAAGCACAAGTAAGACTGCCTTCAAGCAAATGAAGAGAACAGAGAACACCAGATAGGGTTCACTAGATGTCATCTCCTTCAAGGACATCAGGCTAGAAAGTTGCCTTATGGAATTTCCACTAGCATGCACGCTCTCTGGCAGGTCCAACACCAGGGATTGTACAGGCTGTAAACCTGAGTAGCAGGCAGAAATAGATTTTAGCAAGTAATCGTCAATATTTATTATTAACTTATTAAGTCAATGGTTAGTGAATTTTTCAAGCACCTGTATTTGCCTCATAAAACTGGATGAGAGATTGGAGGGTCTTGGGGCCATAGTATCGAGTCCTTGAAGTCTCATTCACCAGTACTATTGACGGGAAACTACGGATACCATACTTTGAAAACAAACTGCATCCACAATTTAAGGGTAAGTGACTCTACATGCAAGTGTTATTTGCGAACTCACCTTTCTTTTGGATAATCAAACTCGTCAAAGGGTTCATAAACAACAAAAAGCTAGCATAAGCCACAAGAAAAGTATGCAACAAACTAGCATGATATCAGGCAAGTAATAAGTGTTAGCTATTGCCACCATTGGCCATTTCTGAAATAATGGTCAATTTTCTTATTTGTTACTCACAATACAACACCTATCTTTGATACAACTTAATATTTGTGAATAACTTGTGCAATACAAAAAGGCATGATATTCCATTTCTGAACAAAAATATAATGCACACAAGCAATAATCAACAATAATAAACTAGTGCACCTTCAACCCGCACATTGTTTATCGACACAGCCGTCAATTGTTACCCATGGCATTCAACCGCTATATCCTCTAGAAAAAGATATGAGAAAATACTTTCCCAGCAACTAAAAGAAGAATGAATGATAGCCCTAAAAGAAACTCCGAAGCCTCAACCTCTTTCCAACACATATAGGAGGGCAAACAGATAAAGACGAAGCTGCACATTTGAACACGATATGCTTGTTTAAGACATGGTAGCGTAATGTTACATTACATCAGCATCATAGATTAATTAAGTTGGAATAACAAAACCACTTGATCCTTACCTGGGCAAAGCGGAATATTGCTCGACCGCTGCATGACTTATTTGAGGAAACATAGCGCTGAGTGCATAAAAAATGGGTAGGATGGAATTTGAAAATGGGCACCATGAACCGTAGAAAAGCACAGAGGTGAATCCTTGCTGATGCTTAGAAGTCAAAAGCCGATCAACAAAGTTTCCATCAACCTGCCAACCGAAGAGAAATCATATGCCTGATAAGTGAATTTCAAAGGAAACTCCTTCAGAAGATTCACATTGTGATTACAAGCCCGAGCTTCCTTCTGTTCTGTTATTTCAGTGGGGTTGACAACCCAGTAAATAAACAAGGGTTTTGTGACAAATAAATTACTACTAGAAAAAAAATTCCAGATTCTTATTCATGACATGTATACTGTACAATGACACCAATACAAGAATATCCGCCAGATTCACAACAATCCTTTGCAGTTAGTTAATAAGGTCACACCAATATCTATATGGAAAGAGCCATAAGAAAGAAGAGTACAGTAGCCTGTGCAACATGGCATCCTAAATCTCCATAAAATAGTAATTCTTTTGTGATATTAAACTGCAGATGAGAAAATTTATCCTTTAGGTCAAGAACCTCAAAGATGCCTTTCTTTCCAAACACCTCTTGGTGCCCTTTAAGACACAATTCGGACAATCTTGCCCATTACTTTGACAATGCAACCAGTTGAATCCCTTTTGCAACTCAGCACTCAAGTTTTTTAGCCGGACGAAACTATTCAAGGAAAATTCAATAACCTAACACAACCCCTGACGACAATTTTAAATAAACTAGTCGACAATTCCCTCTCCGGAAAATATCCAGCAAATCGCCCATCTTCCTGGAGTTCCTTGGCCTGTTGTTACTAACAGGCCATCGGTTAGCATTATCATGAACAGCTACTTATAGGGCCCCACATAGGCTACAACCAGATTATACTCCCCCTATCTATCTCAATTCAATAAAAAACCATCGAGCACCTCAGAAATCACACAAGCTGTCAGACAATCCCTAAAAACGATGCGTATGTACATCAGTAATCAGATCCCGGAAACCACATGACCTCCAAATAAACAACCCAATTCCCCGGAACAACCATGGCATCCCCTAAAACATCTCCCTACAGACCGACAGAAAAGGAGGAACCTCGAGAGGAGGGGAGGGCGAGATCGAAGAGGGACACCGGGATTCCAAGGCGTAAACGAAGGGAAACGCCACGAGGGAGCAAGCTCGAGCCGATTCCGAGGTCGCCAATCGCAACGACGACAGGAGCATCAAAAAGACGACGACGGGAGGGCGCTGATGACGAGGTGGGGAAGGCGACGTCATCGTTCCCGAGGTGCCCAGAAGACCCGAGGACGCCAATCCGATCCAAAGGTTGAACCTTTTCCGGGATTTTCAGATGACGATGACAGAGGAGAGATAGAAGGGGATGGAGAAAAAGGAAATGGGATTGGATATTTCTTTTTTACTTAATTATACGTTTTTTTAGGCCGGACGCTCTCTCTATACTCATAAAAAAAAAAAAAGGCAAAATATCGATTTTTGGCCCCAAGTATCGGCAAACTTTTCGATTTTGCAAATCGTTTAAAAATTTTTTAATTTGGCCTTAAATCGATGACACTTTTGTATGAGGCCTTATTTGTGACGGACGTTAGATTTTCGCGACGTGTCAATTAGCCTCCGTTACCTTAGCCTACATGGCGTCCGACGTGTGAATTACTTAATTTGTTGGCCTACGTGGCAAGCGCTGGGAAATAAAAAATTAGGAAAAAGAAAGGGGAAGAGATTGGGGATAGGGTTTAGGTTAGAAATCGGGGTTAGGTTTGATTTTGTCTTCCCTCGCTCGATTCAATCGTTAAACAATGTGAGGTTGGGGTTGCGCGTTCTGTTTGTGTGGTTGCGCTGTGTTAGTGGGGTTGGAGTTGCGCGCTGTGTTAGTGGACTGTATTCTTGAGGTCGGAGGGCTTAGGCTGTTCTTCGAAGTTCCCATTCGGCAGGAGCCCTGAAGCACAGGAAAAGCTCGAGGTTTAAAAGACGAGATACATTGACCTTTTGAGTGTCGAGTTAAGTCAGTCGAGTTTATTACCTTCAAGAGGTGGGGGAGGAGTGGTCGCAGGGGTGGCGGTGGAAGCGGCGGAGAGGAGCAATAGTAGGGCGAGGGGAGCTGAGTTTAAGGGTGACATTTTGCCCTTTGCCTGGTCTGGTGTGGAACTTTGTTTAATGGGGGGGGGGGGGGAAGGGGGGGTGAGGCGGGGTACGAGGCCACCCTCTATTTGTCTTTTTAATACGTAATTCCTCCCACCAGGTAACTCCACGACAAAAAATATTAATGTCAATGCCACGTAAATAATTCACCAACATTTCCGTCAAAAATTTAACGTCCGTCACAAATAAGGCCTCTTACAAAAGTGTCATCGATTTAAGGCCAAATTGAAAAATTTTTAAACGATTTGCAAAATCGAAAAGTTTGCCAATACTTCAGGCCAAAAATCGATATTTTGCCAAAAAAAAAGACACCTTCAATTTTTAATTTACCTTTTTACCCTTCAAAAAGATTATATATATTTAATAGATTTTTAAACAAAATTAATCTAGAAAAACAAAAGGTAAATGCGAAACTATAATTTAAAAGGTAACATCTTCACAAAAATTCACTGATTAAAAATAAAATTTTTTATTCGTAATAAATAATTTCTCTTTCAATCTAAAAAATATAAAATATAATATGAACAATGGGCAATTAAATACTTTGGACAAAAGATGCACTAGAAGTTGCATGAGCACCTTGAAAGAAATGTGTTGAAAAAAAATTATATTACATTACAAATCCTGTTGAAAAGTTTTTACTTAATACACTATAAGTTTTTACTCACCAAGTTTCTACGCGACGACGACATGAGCATCAAATCAATTTTCGATCTCAGTTGTTTTTTTTTTTTTGACAATATTACTTGTAGAATCCACGAATGCTATAACGTACAATAATAGTAAAACATTAGAGTGTTATCCGAAAATTACGAAAGAAGATTAAAAAAATTATATGACCAAACAAATAAACTTAAAGTAATTTTACCTTTGTGAGCATCCGTGGAAAAGAAAAGGTGAGAAGGAAAATTATTAGGGTTTTTTTAGTATGCTAATATTGTAAATATTCGCTCGTTTTTCTTATTAGCGTGGGATTGGATTGGATGTTTAATAATGAAAGACATAACATCTATTATATTATTTAGTAAGGGTAATTTGGCCATTTTAGTTTTTAAAGGCTTAAGGGCGTCTCAATAACGTGAGCTTTTTTTAGACAAAATATATATTCATGATTTTAACTTTGAGTTAACTTTCTGTTTTATCATTATTTTAGTTTGTTATATAATTTTATCAACAACTTTCGCTTTTATATTAATTTTGGTCAATCTTGAATTTCTACTAGCGAAAGCCAATCAAGGCCTTAATATAGTCTGACATGTGTCTTATAATAATGGAGTTCCAAACTCTCGTTCATTCGCCTCATAATTCATTTTACTCGTAGCAATGACCTCCTAATAGAGCAATCAGCCGACCTTCATTAATTTTTGTGTATTTTTTATTGCATCAGTAACTATCGTCCAACTCCGGCTTCCAACTTACTTGATTTAGCCATCGAAATTTTAAAATAAAATAGCATATGAGAGGTTTTAATATTATTTATCATTTTTAATTTTTTTTAGTCAATAAATGAAAATTTTATCTTAAGGCATGTTTGGCTTTCGCGCGATAAAATTAAAGATTAGAAAAAATCAAAATTGAAATAAAAGTTGATGACAAAACTATATAACAAACTAAATTAATAATAAAATAGAAAATTAGCTCCGCCATAAATTAATATTTTACCTTTTTTTTATTACATTTTTGTCGTCGATGCTGTTATTCTTTCCTCTTCATTTTTTGTTTGTTTAGTTTGTTGGTAGGGGATTTTTGTCTTATCAAAATCATTATTTAACATCATGAAGTCGTGGAGAAAGTAAAAAGGGAGAAGGATTCAACGAGAAGAGGCCTTGTCTTTTTTTTTTGTTTTATGGACTACCGAAATTCCAACTGCGATTAAGTTAAAATGGACAAGGAAGGCCACTTGGTGTTTCCTACTGACTTTCTTCTCATAATCTTTTCTTAGGTTCGTTGATATCGAAATGTGTACTTGTTTGATTTTCAAAAAGTGTCTAGAAGGTGGTTAAAATCATGGATGGAAGCGACTAGTTGTTGATAACCTGCCTGTTCATGACTATGAACGAAATAATTTCTTAAGTTCAGAAGCCAATTTTCCTTATGGAGGAAACTCATCCGATTTTAACATATTATCTGAATTTTAAAATTACGTGCTCAAAATATTTTTGGAATAAAAATAAGTTTCCATAAATAACAACGGTCATTACAAGCGGAAACGGAGGATGTAGGAGGCAGTAGGGACAAAGATGGGACCGTCGTCCTCGGCGTCGCTCCTCCTCTACTACTCCCGCCGCCGTACTGGAGCCTCCGGCGGTGTCGGGACCTCCTCCCTGTTCTTCCTCCCCACCTCCTTGGCACTCCTCACCTCCCTGATGTTCGTCCTCTACCTCTTCTCGACCTCCACCATCTCACCGCCTCACCACCTTCCCCTTCCCGACAACCTCCGTCGCTCCCAAAGTCCACGGCTTGACCCCGTGGGCGAATACCCAGTTGGCCGCGTCGGTGAGGGTTTTGCTGGTGGCGGGGGTGGTGGGGGAATTGGAGTCGCCGATGTCTCGGTGGATTCCGAGGGTGATGGATTTGAATTGATTGATTCTGTTCGCCTAGTAAGGGAGTATATTTCTGCTGATGAATTACTCGGATCATTTGGAGTTTGTGCTGATTGTTGTTTTTGGGGATGTCGAAATTTAGACACTGGGGAAATTAGGAACTGTTGTCTGTTATCACTTCTGCTTCTCGTTTGTCAAGCGAGAAGGGAATTCATTTGCTCTTGGATGTTCGTTAACAAGAAACTGAAATTGTTGAAAAGCTTCGTTGATTTGCGTATTACTTGCTGCAGCTAGTATGAGAAATGCCGGAGTTCATGTACTAATTGTTGATTCACATTTCGTAAAATGGAAATAGGAAGAATGAAGAATCTGGAGATCTGTCCAAGTTTGTGATGCTTCTTGATTGAGTTGTCGTAGTTTAGTTCTGAGAAGATGTATTTATCCTCACAGGAGTAAAAAGAGAGACTCCCGAAATCAATTTGTACCATGACATAGATATCTTCCTGAAAGATTATAAGGATATGAAAAGGAGTTTTAAGATATACATTTACCCTCACAGGAGTGATGACCCTTTCAAGAATGTACTTGCCGCCGTTGACTTTGATCCGGAGGGAAATTTCGCGAGTGAGAGTTTCTTCAAGAACCTGGTGGGAAGCCACTTCGTCACTGATGACCCTTCCTCTGCCAATCTTTTCTTCATGCCTTTCTCTATTGCGAGATTGCGGCATGATAAGAGGGTTGGTGTTGCAGGCATTACAGATTTTATCAGGGATTATGTTGCTTATATTAGTCAGGAATACCCATACTGGAACCGGACTGGCGGTGAAGATCACTTCTATGTCTCTTGTTACTCCGTTGGTCGGTCTGCGATGAGAAAAGTGAACACAGTGAGGCTGATTGCAATCCAAGTTGTTTGCTCATCGAATCACCATCTTTCTGGGTATGTAAGTCACAAAGATGTTTCACTGCCTCAGATTTGGCCAAGGCTTGGGGATCTACCCGACCTTATGTCCTCCAGAAGGTACCCTCTTTGAGATCGTGAGCCAGAAGTGTGGAATGTGCTTTAACTGTTCTTGATATTCTATCATAATTCTCGCCTAAACGTGATGTTCACAATTTTGCAGGGCTAGACTCGCTTTCTTTGCAGGAGTGAACTCCCCTGTACGCGAGAAGGTGTTTCAATTCTGGACAAATGACCGAAAAATTTTTGTCCACCAGGGTCGACTCCCTACGCCTTACTCCAACGAGCTCCTCGGAAGCAAATTCTGTCTACATGTCAAAGGCTTCAAAGTAGACGCGGCTCGAGAAGCAGATTCTCTGTACTACGGATGTGTTCCCGTCATAATCGCAAACCATTATGATCTCCCGTTCTCAAACATACTAAACTGGAGAAGCTTCTCAGTTGTGGTTGCCACTTTAGACATTCCCTTGCTCAAGAAAATTCTCAAGGGAATTGACCATGATCAATACACGGTTTTACAGAGCAATGTAATGGAAGTTAGGAAACATTTCCAGTGGCACTTGACTCCATTGGACTATGATGCTTTTCACATGGTCGTGTACGAGTTATGGCTAAGGAGGAGTTCTGTCAGAGTTCCACTAAATGGGTTTTAGTTCCTTTCCATTTAGAAAATCATATCAGTTCATACCTTTGGAAGACGGGTATAAAGACAATCTATGTTTTGTCTGTAACTAAGACAATTAACCAATGAGCTGCCAAAGATGCAACCGACATGAATTGAAATAAGCATTTCAAATGTTACCTCGTACAATTTCTGAATCTTCTGGGTACAAAGAATAGAAAAATATATGCAGGAGAAAAATAAGTAAATAATACACATATAAATCGCCTTCCAGGGGAGACAAACTCAGGGACACCGCTACCACGTTGTCTAATAAACACGATAAGCCACAAACCAACAGCCAAAAGTCGTTTTGGAATCTTGAAAATGCTTTTTCCTCTCACCTCAATATCTGCATATACATACCACAAAACTCAGGAAAGCAACTTCAAGCACCATTCTTGCTCCATGGTTTGAGAACCGTAACAACAATGATGACCACTATCATAAGCAGGATTAATATCGCGATGCACATCCATTTCCTTGAGCTCTTCTGCAGGCTCTTTGCCCTCTGGAGGGCCGTGTTTCCTGTTTGGACATGATCCACAGCAGTTGAGACCTGAACGAAGGATGCATGCTTGTTTAGTATGCAGTTGCAGTTAGAATCACAGAACTGACATGAAACACAGTTCAAAGAAAGCTGCATTACATGCGATTCGATGTTGTCGAGCAGGTCTCCCTGAGCATCAACTAATACGGCCATGTCTAGGAAAATCTGCATCACATATTGCACAGGTTATATCTTCCTTGCTAGTAAGAGGATGGGATTACACAGATACCTCCAAAAGCTTATGCCTCACGATAAAGGGTCAATAATCACTTTTTTTATAGTAATCAATAATCACTTTTGCTCTAAAATTCAGGGTAGTTAAACACATAATGATGGGCCTTAGCAACCAGAACTGTTGCCAAATACAGACTGCTAAAGTAACCATTTGTCTAGATATTGAGAAGCAGATCTTGACAAAGCTCATTGAGAGGAAAGCCGAGCACTAAAGAAAAGCACATGCATTCTCACCATTAATTGCCCATTTTCCTTAAAAATAAGAGCTCAATATTTGAAAGTGCAGCAGCTAGATAAGCATTTAGAAACATCATACGCACCTGTTGTAAATCCAGAAGCTTCCTCTCCAATTCCCTGACAGCATCATGTCGCTCTTGGATTTCAGCAACTGTGTCCATAATCTATAAAACAACAGATTAAGATCAAGAACAAGCCACTCTGATTTTATGAGATAATTTCAGCGCACCTTCCTTCACTATAACAACACTAAATAAAGGCAGTAAATTGCATCAGAACTATGTATTCTTCATATCTAAATCAAAGATATATGATGTGAAGTTAAACATTCAGAGGATCAGATTTGCAACAATAGATGATGCCGATGCGAAAAACTATAGGAGTATGTGAAATTACCTGACCACGCCCCTGTTCCTGAATGGCTTTCTGGAAAATCTGTTCACTGTCACCAGTCTCGATCAGCCTGTCGATTGTCTGCACAAAATTATAGTGTTAGAAGGAAAGCCACATCTTGGGACCTAATATTCCGAAGGATTTCTGGGCATTCACCTCTTCATCAGCCCTGGTGCCCGTCACTGTTAATAATTTACAAAATATACAAAAACAGTTACTATTCTCTGGTCATGGAATGCCGATACTGAAAAAAAATTGAAGCAACACAGAGGATTACCGGTGAAGACACGCCTCTCAACAACCTCTCTATTCTCTTGGTGGATGTTTTCCCGGAGAACCTACAGTTTCGAAGCTACTAAGCTGTAGGATAAAGTGGTGGTGGAAAGAAAGCGATAATGGAAATCTCCATATCACATTCACCTGAAATTCGCCCATCTTATCCTTGAATTTCTTCTTCAAGGAACTGAAATGAAAAATCGAGGAAAACAGAAAAACATCAATCACGGATGAATAGAGGTAACTGAAAGGAAGGTAGTGGAAAAGGTAGGGAACACGAAGATACCTGGTGGTAGCCGTCCGCGATCTGTCAACACCAGTGCCCTTCCCACAGCCAGGCTTCTGTCTGTTTGCCAAATTCTACATCAAGGAACTCTATTAATACCTACTTAGTTCAGGAATCTAGACTGATACTACCAAATTAAGATCTTACTTCTCTGTCAAGTTCTTCAATTTTGGCCTTTATAGAGTGAGCAACTTTTTTAACCTCATCAACTTCCTTCTCCATTCTCTGCTTGATAGCTGGGGAAAGGAAGCAAATGATGTATTAACCATCTATACTGTCTCCCAAACACCAGACAATGCAACGGCTACAAAACAAAAATGCTGACAGGAGATATATTTCTGATATCTAAACAATGCCAGAACACCATTAAAAACGGCAAAAATATACTTCTAAGAGACGGCAAGCTGTATCTAAAAAATTAATTACCCTTCATTGCAGCTGCTTTAGTCACAGATTTTGATTCCTCATGTGCATCCTGCACAATAAACAAAAGGGTAAATTCGATGCTCTTTCAACAACCAAAAGGAACTTATGTTTAAGTTCAACATATTCTATATTAGCTTTCATTTAAATTAATAAATAAGATTAAGTTTGTGGGGGAAAAACCCCGCAGTAAAATTATAATTTCCGAAGAAGTCAACATCTAAATAAAGTAAAAAAAAAATACAGATGCTCTTAATTAGCAAAAACGGGGATGCTTAAAAAGCTCACTTGGAGGGGAGTCGTTTACACTCCCCTCTCCCTATTGGTCCAACGAAGCTCGCTTAGCAAAAAAAAAACATATATCATGTTAATCAAGTCAAACAGTCCTAAACTTGAAGAGAAGAAAAAAAATCAAAAGAAAATTCATAATGCAAAAATTTGGAAGGTGTCAAGACGTCATGAGCTTACTTGAAGTTTCCTTAGCAGCTTGTTCACCTTCTCAACCTCTTTCTCAATATCCTGAACCTGGAAGTGAAGATACATGTAAATCCTTAATATACTGACAACCTCAAAATGCATCCTGTCAAACCCTGAAGAAATGACTAAATAATTAAAAACAAAGCACCAACACGCCTTTAGCAAGGAGGTAACAAGAAATCCGACTAGGTTTATGACAAGTGTCGGGTTCAATTCCTCATACAGGCATAGTTTTTCAGATATTACCAGTGGAAAATAAAATTCTAGACATTAAAATTAAAATCTACCTTATTAAAGAAATCTTGCAAGCCAAGGTCTCCTGAGTTCATTGGTCGTGTTCCTAGCTCAATATCACCATCACGAGATGGCTCCCTAGGGATCTCAAATGAGTCCTGAAAAGAGTAACTGCATCAGTGGGACGAAAATGTGGACAAGCATACAGTCTCCTGCTACACTACTGTAACAAAATGATACGATCTACACATGCCAGAACCATCAGAGTACCACTAATCATTCAGTTCTGGAATCCTGTTCTCCCATTTTAAAAAAGGATTTAGCCTTTTAAATCAAACAAGACCAAAATTCTTCTTCATCCAAGGTTTAGAACACTTCACTAGGCATCAACAAAAATTTAACTTATCAACAATGCTAGCCCCGGGGAAAAGTTGATAAATTTGGTCAAACCCAGAAGCAGATAAATTTGCAGATCGACATCGACAGAACCATTCTCTACACCTGTACAGTTGTGCAGATCTCTTAAGATCGTCTTAGACAGCAGAGTCTGCCTCACAAGGAAAATTTGCAATTAAAAGAAAAACCCCACAGGGGATCAAAACGATGAAATTACACCCCACATTCAATTCAGCAGACATGATATCCACGCCCAATAGAAAAACCAACCCAATCTAACCTGAAGATTCAACCTTTATCCCCATAAAACACCGCAAAGACCAACAAAAATCCTAAACAGAAGCTCAAATCTTCCCAAGCTAATCCACCGGAAACCGATCCCACCAGATCCCACGCCCCCATCTAGCAGCACCCCAGAAAAAAAAAAGCAAGGGAATCTGGATCCAAGGATCTCACCGACAATAAGTCGTTCATGGCTAGACCAGACCCCTTTCTTTCGAAAGCGAAGAAGAAAAGGGGAAAACGTAGACCCGGGTCGTCCTTCAACCCTTGGTGCCCGGGCACGGGGGTTCTGGAGAAAGCAAGAGACTTTTGGGTCCGCGGGAAGGGATGAACGGGGGAAGGAGACGAACGTAAATACCCAAAACCAAACCCCCAAAGGGAAACGGAAAAACGGAAACAAGAAACAAAAGAGGAGCGGGGATTTGAAGGCAGAAGAGAGAAAGTGTCCCAATCGGAAACTGATCTAAAACTCGGAACTTGCTAATCCCTCGTCAGTTCGTCCAAACCATCCTCAATCAACATTGTCACATTCTTCACATTAATATTAATTAAATAGCAAGAGCCCCTCCATCATGTTCCTCTGCTTTCTAAGAATCAACAACAACAACAACAACAACACTTGAAAATTTGGATGTTATTATTAAAGACCAAATTATTATTTATACATGAAATAATATTTGTAAACAAAGTGAGAGGGGAGGTGATGAGTTGGATGCAACATATTATTACTATTTTGGTGACAGTTGGAAAATGTCTCTAGAGAAACGAGAGGAGTTCCACCAGCTCACATTGGAGCTGGAGGTGGTGGTGGTGGTGGTGGTGGTGGTGCTGTCCACATCCCTACCAGGCACCACTAACCCACCAGCGCATCCCATTTTAACGAGTTTATCATGAAGTTGTAATCTCGCCCGGTGCTAATCTAACCCTCCCCCCCCCCCCACTCAACCAAAGTATAAGACTTTCTTATTTTAGGACATCTCCGCACCACGTAGCTGAGCTGCAATTTATTTATTTTTTGGTCTGAAGACCAATATTACAAATGCTTCTACCGGCGTCCACAACTTTGAAGCACAACAAACTCAAGGGATAAAGAGGGTCGTAGTGATCGGCTCCCAAGTTCATCATCGGCAGCTTCCCCGAACAACACGTCCATTCCCGGAAGCCAGGCTGCAACCACGGCACCCATCACGTTAACACACATCATCAAGCAGGTTGTTGTGGCCGTGAATCATTGGGATCCCGAGCCTGGTGGACAACGAACCATTCAAATCCACTCAAATTAGTGTTGATAATGTTAAGTTTAGACACCAACTGGTTCGGATCTCGGAGATTTTTCTATTACTCCCTTATGATCATTTTGAAATGCATACATGTTAATACATGTTGTTACATCAGACTCCAAAACGCGCCTCCAAGTGAGGGGCGAATTTCGCCAAGTGTTGTAGAGGCAGGTTTCCGCCCCCTGTGTATTGGCCGGAGGGGCGGATTTTCAAAACCCGTCCCTTTTGTATTCCCACGAGGGGACACCAATACTTGAAGAATATTCTTCAAGTGCTGGAGGGGCGGGTTTTCTCGAGGGTGTGGTTTCAAAACGCGCCCTCATGCTTGTACCCGGATGCCGCATAGGGGCAGAGTTTTGAAAACCCGCCCCTTCCTATCTACACGGAGGGCGCGTTTTGAAATCGCACTCTCTTTATAAATTGAAAACGCACCCATTCGACGGTAAAACCGTATTTTACGAAACTGTGACCGTATTTCGTACTTTTTTTAAAAACTAACCGTATTTCCGTACAAAACTCCTTTTTGTCCCTTCGAAGTCAGGAGGTCGATCCTTTCGAGATCTTAGGCGACGCCGCCGAAATGGGGAAGGTGTCAAAACAAACAACACCATGGAAATATTCGACGCTAGGTGGCTGTCCGTAACAAGCAAGTTTGCTGAGAGGTTTGTTTGGAAATAATATTCTACTAAAAAATAAATTACAAAATAGAGCAATAATTTTTAAAATTCATCACATTAAGTAAAGATTTAAAGAAGACGATATTTAAAACAACAAATAATAAATTAAAAGTATTATTCTACTAATTTAAAAATTACTTCTCTATTTTATGAAATAATTGTTCGCCTAGTCTTATTTTGAAATGTAACTCACTGTTCTTCTTACACGCCAACTGAAGTCAAATCGACAGACCAAAAGATCAGAGACGTCTGCATGGGGGGATCATATTTGGCGCTCTTTGGAAGTTCATGGTTTCCGGGTGTTCTTTTTCGTTTTTTTTTTTAACTTTACATGAATACACGACTGAAGCACATTTGCATCTTCATCGCTGGCTAAAATAAAGAACACAAAAATTCAGGGGCACGAAAAAAACAACAAGAACAAACGAATACAAAGGGCACATAACAAACTGAGAAGGATGAACACATCAACACAGACACCAGCATATGCATAGAGCACGATGTCACCAGGATGGTTGAATTAGGGGTTTCCATCCCATGAACTCGTCCCTGCAAGATGGCCGATGCCTTTATGCAACCACAGGAGGTTCCTGTACAATTTGGACAAGATTATTACGCTAGATGGTGACAGAACAATGTGATCATTTATCATTTCGAGCAGAAATTGGTATTTTCCCCAAGTTAACATCAACAATGACACCGTGAGAACACAGTAAACATCAATTCTCATGGTAACAATAATTATGTGATGCTGAGAGAGGAAGAAGATAAGCAAACAGATGTAACATTACAGTAATGCAAAACAAGATACCAAGAAATGCTTCGGATAGGCTAACCTTTGCTGTCAAGTTAGAAACAGCAATATGGAACTTTTCTGTTGTCTTCAATCTTGCAGCTTGACTGGTCTTGGACACTTTACTGAATGCGCCATTTAGCCAAGTTGTTCCAGCAGTCACATACCTGGCACAGTCGAAGCAGACACATGTGGCAACAACATCTTTAATGGGGAGTGATTCCAACAAAACTCAGTAGCGTGAACCGGAGAATAAACAAAATTGCCTTAAGAAAACAAAGTAATGACCTGCTGGTCTTGACAGCCGAACCGGTGTTATTGATCTTCCTCTCGGCAGCTAAGATGGCAGCCATTGTCTTATCTGATACTTGAAGCCTCTGATCGACAGACTTCACTTTTTCATTGACTACTGAGATTCCGACGGTCAATTTTTTAGTAAGCCCCATTCTCCTGTCAAATGAGATAACCTTGGCAGATGCGGTGGCAATCAACTTATGCTTCTCATCAAATGCCTTGGCTTTGTTCATTGCATCCTGCCCAATAGCAGTACCTTTGGCCAACACACTGGTCACAACATCTTGCGCTTTAGTAACATAAATTTGGCCATTCCCAGGCGAACCACTTTTAGCCTGAAATTACAAGATCCTTTAGGCGAAGAATTCAAGCACGAGTGAAACACAATTGAATGAGTAACAGGACTAAGACACTTAGAACACTACAGGAGTTGCCTTATTTAGCTTTTTTTTTTTTGGGGGGGGGCATTCTTTAATGGTTGTTACTCTATCAATTGTCAATAGTTGGAAAAAGTAATCCAGCAATTGTTTGTTTACTTTGTCTAAACAAGCTTATAACTTCTGCAAGAGGGCTTAAATTACCTCGGCATTGTTGGAGATGCTTTCTGGTGGAACAACACATTCTGAATTATCAAACATCCCCGCTAGCTGCATTAAAAGCACTCGACATAAGATGTAGGGAACGAGAAAGCTTCAAAAAGAGGGATGCTGAAAGAACTTACCTGAATTCCGCATGATGGAACATAATTATGCGTAGCAGTTATGCTTACAATGCGATCAACTAAGGTTGCCCCCTGCAGATCAAAGAATGCATACAGACCATTGTCATATTATTAAAGGTCAAAATCATGCAAGGCTAGGATAATATCCATGCAATTTTTGTGAGAAATATAACTTTCTCAATTGATTTTCCCCAACTCTTTCAGAGAAATGTCCACATGAAGGACAATGTCTAAACATTAAAGTGTCGTTGGCAGTCCAGGAAACAGCGTGGTAGTGAGTTCTCTCAATATCGTCGCTAGGTTTAGTCAGGAAATCCCATATGCTCTCAATCACATGCATGCACAATAATATCACCACAAATCATTGGTAAGAGGGTAAAAATGATCAGGTCCAGAAGACATAAGTATATAGTTTACTCAATTAAATTCCCCATGGCGTATATTCTCTTGAACTTCCACTTGACAACAAGTAAGGCATGTGGTACACGGAAAGTTGCTTATCCTTGAGTGTTACAAACTTTATTGAATTATATTCAATTAGTTTCAAAAGCTGCCTTCCTGCATAGAACACAAGTTGCTACTTTCCAGAAACTAGACAGTATCATAAAGAACACCTTAGCGAACAAGTAGTACACACTTGCACAAAATGAAGGGAAACTAGAGTCTCATTTATAAAAACCAGATGCCTGCAGATCTAACAAATTAAACAGACCAGCCGATGAGATGCTTGAATTTTTAAAGAAAATTCAGTTGAACGCAACAATTTTCAAGAGGAGGAACAAGCATTGCATCCAGATGTCAATGAAGAAAAAGACAAATTACTGAACTAGGATTCGTACCGATAACATCAGCGCGATTTCTAGAGCTTTTGGATCCTTGAAAGTAACAAATGCTATTCTTGACTGCCCACTATCACTGCATCAAAGCACGTCAGATGCATTAGGGCCCAGATACTTCTCAATAATTTTCTTCTCCTGTACAACTAATCTTTGCCACAAAGAAGGTCCAAACTATGTAAAGTCAAGAGGCAGTCCAACAATAACTACACATAATCGACTTAAGCTAAAAATATATTCGATATGAACCAAATCACAGCCATTAAGAAACTGCAAACGCTGCACGAAAAATTCAGGGGCCAAAACCCTAAAAAAAAAAACAAAGACGAAACGTTGGCCTCCTCAAACCAACAACAACGTAAACGACAAAAGGCGACCGCAACTAAAACCGAGCAAAACGCAACCAACGGACAGGGGCCAAAAGAGCGTTCACACCGTTGGGACGCACCGTCGGATCTCGACGCGGTCGATTTCTCCGGAGAAGGAGAAGAACTCGTGGATCTCCCTCTCGGTGGCAAGATCTGACAACTGCCTCACCTCAACCGTCCGCGTCTCCTGTTTAACGACAACAACAACAACAAACACCACACAACCTGAACCAAAGCAAGCACTCAAACGAGGAGCACCTCCAACGGCGAAAATCATGGAGTCCGAACAACCGGAGGCGAATCGAAGATACCTGCATTGCTCCTCCTTACTCGAGATTTCTAGAGATTCTTGCGGGCGGAATCAGTTCCTCAGCTGCCAGCATGAAGAGGTGAAGAAAGGGGCGAGGGAGGGAAAGAATAATGATTGGGTCGTCGTTATGTTGATCTGTTTTCATAAAAAGTGAGAAGCCTTCCATTTTCCCCATTTTCCACTTCACTTTCGGTTCATTAAAGGCCACACTGTGTATGTAATAATCAGAGTTTTGTTCATTAAGGACGTCTTTTTATTCGTATTAGTAAGATCACGATAGAGTCCCTTTTCCTTTTATGTTATTAAACAAGCGACACGTATGAGACCCTCGTTCAAATCTTGCTGATCAGATCCTGGAAAGTCAAACGGAGATTACCCGTTCTGGGGGACCAACCTTTTTTAGGGGGTTTTTGAACAGAACTTCGATAGGCGAGAGGTGGTTGCACCGATTTTTGTCATCGTGCATCGGCCCAAGAGTCCATCTGTCGGCTGGAGTCAAAGATTTAGCCAAATAATGCATTAAAGAAAATAATTCGTGAACTAACCCACATAAATCGGCCTAGGTCGACTTCGGTTCACAAGAAAATCGGCCTTTGTAAGGCC
Source organism: Melastoma dodecandrum (assembly GCA_029817715.1). Classification (NCBI taxonomy): domain Eukaryota; kingdom Viridiplantae; phylum Streptophyta; class Magnoliopsida; order Myrtales; family Melastomataceae; genus Melastoma; species Melastoma dodecandrum. The sequence continues at coordinate 1,888,595 of JARUPY010000271.1, forward strand.
GACTTCGGATTTGGCGAACGAAGGGAGGGACGGACGCATTAAGGAAGTCGGCCTTTGTATGACCGACTTTGGTCTTGGTGAATGGAAGTCGGCCTTACAAAGGCCGACTTCCTCGTGTTAATCTTTTTTTTTTGCCTTCGAATTAAAAAAAAAAGGCCGACTTCCTTTTAATTTTTTTTTTTTTTGCTTTTGAATTTAAAAAAAAACTGAGGAAGTCGGTCTTTGTAAGGCCGACTTTCCTCGTGTGAATGACAATTAGAATTTTTTTTTTACTAAGTGTAGAGAAGTCGGCCTTACAAAGGCCGACTTAGGTGGGTTAGTTCGCGAATTATTTTTCTTAATGCGTCATTTGGCGAAATATTTTGCCAAATGACGTCATTAAGGAACAAAACTCGTAATAATCATATCTTTTTTCTTTCGTTTTGGTTCGCTCAGGTGTTGGAGGGTTGGTGATTTAGTCTAAAGCTGCCATTAGGTTAGGAGGAGGTTTCGATATTTATTTTAAGAGAACAAATCTCGGAGGGTTTCATCAAAAGTTATCGCGCCCAACTGGAAGCTTGGACCATACTTTTCCCAGTCATGGTCTACGAGGAATCCCTTAACTCCTCTTTCCCTCCTACGGATAATTTGTCTAGCCTATCAACGGAAATTCAAGAGGTAGCTCGATAAAGATATCGAAGCCGTCCCATGCTTTCCAGAGAGTTAAGCTTAAACGTCTCCAGTCCGGCCGATTTTGACAATTACACGGACTACGGTGAGTCCAGGATTAAGTGTTTCTGCGTGTGAAGTGGAGCAGATCCTGGTGGCTTCACACAGTGCACACCAAATGGAGGTGGGTCAGCACATAGCCAAGTGCTACGCGCGGAGGTTGAACGGGACAGGGGAGGGGAGTTCTTCTTGATCCATCGACGAGGGAGTCGTGCTGGAGATAATCGGCAAGAGGAGCATCCCGCAGCTCAAGCTCACGTTCCTCAGCTACAAACAAATCTACGGACACATTTACTCCAAGGTATTATCTCATCCCATCCACGCGATCCGACAATACAATACAGTCTGATTAAAATCATATCCTTTCGACAGTGGCTGGAGGGGAGAAGTGTTGGAATTTTTCTTATTTGTGCGGTCATTAATTGTATAGTTTTATATTACATTTATCTTATTTTATTAAAGTATATTTATAAAATAAATTGTGACCTAAGACATTGAAATTCCACTAAAATATCGTGATCGCTAAAGCTATCGGGCTATGCACATTTTGTTTATTTGTTGTGGTTTACGACTGGATGTAGGCTATTTTATATGCCATGGTTTGTTGATGGATAAGACCATAATTTATATAGATTATAGTTATTTATGACTAGCTCATTTTTCTTTTTGGCTTGCCACCTTTGTCAAAAAGTTGAATTTTATTTATTAAATGACAAAATTGACTTTTTATAACGAATGTCAGTTTTTTTTTTCTCCTTCAATGGGGTAGCCGTACGAAAAGAAAAAGATGAAGAAGATTTATAAGCTCAGGCTTTCTTGAACACTTTCTTTTGTGATTTATGTGATTGTGTGACTTCATCACAAGAAGCGGGAGTTCGAGGACGTGCTTTGCATAGTCGTCAAGTGCGTGTTAAGCCCCTCCCAGTACTATGCTAAGTTACTGTACACCAGCATTAAAGAGAATCCGACGACGGAACATGGCCGGAAGAAAGTGGTGAGAGTTCTGACGAGTAGGGCAGGGGTTGACCTAGACGAAATTAAGGCACATTCAGGAGAAGACACAAGATGGAGGAGCTAAAGGACGCAATTCGACATAACATCGAACCGAAAGAGTACAGAAAATTCCTAATCAAATTAGCAGAAGCGAAGAATCAACTTCCATTGCAGAACAACCCAGACCACTTTATTAATTTATGACACATAATATTACTGTAATCTCATTTCGAGTTAATGTGGCATGCATAAGAAGTTAAATTATTTTTACACTAGCAAATACGTGACAAACGCTTGCCATCCATCGTTTTTCCTGGGTCGGGTTAAATGAACGAATTGGGCCAAAATCGAAAACCCTAATTCTGCCTTCTCCGTCCTCCCGGCCCCAAAAATCATTTTGTTTTTTTTTTAATAAATTTTGTTTGAAAACAGATACGTACAATATAATTTTGCTGTAACCTGAAGAATGTTTCAAAAGTTAGTAGAAAAAAATTAGTAAAGAATAGGATAAAAAGTTTCAAAATTCATTAAATACGATCTCGAAATTGAATTTATAGAATTCAACATTGTCCAAGAAGAAGTCAAACTTAAAACAACGAGTTCTTAAGAACGTATTTGGTTTAATAAAATTTTCATCTCATTTCATTTTTATGAAATTAAAAAGTTTTCAAAATTTTCATTCTTACCTTTTCAAAAACAAAAAACTCGTTTGGTGAAGTAAAATTGAAAATTGAAACGCATTAAGTATAATAATTATAGTGGTGTAAAATTTAAAAAATAGAAGTACAAATAAAAAGTGGAAAAGTCCCGTAAGGAAGCTTTCTCATCGCTATGTTGGCGTAGGATAGAAAACTTAGAGCCGTTTTCACTTTTAAGAATAAAAGTATGAAAACTAAAATCTCATTTCTATCTTTTCAGTTTTCATTTTTTATATTTTTCTTTAAGCAAACAGCTTTTTCCTTCTTTTCGTCGAAATAAAAAACTGAAATAAAAAAACTTATCACGTACCAAACATGCACTAAGCAACAAGAAAATTGCTATTTGAAGTAGCGAGTTTGCACAAAATAGATGTTTCTCTTCCAAAATTTAACAAAGTGTGAAATTTAATATTTTTGTGAGAAATCGTTATTTAAAGTAGTGAGTTGCTTAAATCTTAAGGAGTCGTTATTTGAACTAACAATTAATTTTTGTAAAAATAAAGGGACAAATAATGAGTAAATAAAATTAAAAAATATATAAAACTTATATTTTTTATTAAAGAGTTAAATAAAAATATAAGTTTTATTTTTTTTCGGTTGTCCCTTTTTACTCGATATTTTGCCCATACAGTATAGTTTGGGTGCAAAGGTCAAAAGTTTACACCTTTACCCTTCCACGCAAGGCATTCCCCGTCAAATGCGCGACCGCTTCTCGAGAAGGGAATCCAATTTGGTCCAGTACAGCCCCAATGCCTCCCAAGAGAACCTGTGCCGCGGGCCCGCGACCGTTTCGTCGGTCTGTGAGGAATACGGCAGCTACCGCCACCCCCTTCCCGCCCTCCACCAGCCCTAAAACGCCGGAGCTAGCCGTGGCCGACCGCAAGTCGTATTCCGTGACCGGTTTTGACGCGGGGGATTCTTCCGTGGAGCCGTCCCCTTGTTCGTTGATCCAAGAGAGTTGTAGGGATGGCCCGGAAGTTAAGGAAGCGGGGCTTGAGGAGTTGGATCCGGGTTTTGGCGGTGGGGATCTCGGAGGAAGGGGGACCGATGTTGTGGCAGACAGAGTTGGGGGTTGTAGTGTTGAGGGGCGTGTTTCGGTAGTGGAAGAGAAAGGCGAGGGGAGTGGTGTCCGGAGGAAGAGGATAGTGAGGAGGATAGTTAAGGTGGTAAAGGTTGTGAAGAAGAGAGTTCCTAAGAAGGAGGTTGTTGAAGGGCGAGGCGAGGGTCGTGATGGTGCAGAGTCGAGGAAAGAGGGTGGTAAGTTTTCTGAGGCCGTCTCAGTAGCTCAGAATGGGAATGATTGTGTTGCAATGGAAGTAGGCTGTGATAATGGTGGGAGAGTGGTTAATAGCAATGTATGCGCTGATCTATCAGTTAGGGTGGAAGGCTTGATCAGTGGGGATTTTAATGAAGGAGATGCGAAGGACAGCGGTGGGTATGTGGATTCCAGTTTTCGGGCTTATGAAAATGTGAATGCTGATATTGGTGTAGCAAGTGCTGGTCTACCTGTTGGATTTGAAAATTCAATTCATGGAAAAGATTATGAAGGAGATGTGAAGGAAGTTGCCGTTGAAGAGGATCATGGTAGGGATGACAGGCAAAGGATTGAATCGGGTAATGTAGTTTCTCTGGAAGGCATGAATAAAGATGCAGTAATTGCTGGTAGTGATAGATTTAAGTGTAGTGACAATGTGATTTCTAGCGCCAGTTCCGTAGAGGAAGCTGATGGGGATACTGCAGGCTCTAGTATCGGTTCAAAGGATAAAATTAATGAGACTGAGGGAGGATTACTCTGGACAGGAGAGATGGAAGCTCTTGAAAGGAAAAGGAGGAGAAAGACGGAAATCTTCATTGGTGGGTTGGCTAAAGATGCTTCAGAGAATGATGTGTGGAAAGTTTTCGAGGAAGTGGGTGAAGTTGTGGATGTTAGGATAGTGAAACACAACGAAACAGGGAAAAGTAAGGGATATGCATTTCTGAGGTATGCAGCGGCTGCTGATGCTAAGAAGGCATTGGAGAAGTTTCACAAAGTCGAAGTAAGCATTTGTGTGAAGAATTTGTTTTCTCATTCAAACTATATCAAACTATCTCGAGTTGTTATCTTTTTCGTTTGAAGCTACATTCGATAGGTTTATATATAGGCGTGTATGGGGCAGCTTTCTTTGTAATTATCCATTTGTTACCTGCAGTTTCTTATGATATCTGATATATAAACTATATTTGCATTTTTGCCTTATCATCAGTTTTGGCCTTTAGCAGAAGGCTGTGCTTCATAAGCTTTTCTAGCCAAATGTTCCTCCTTTTCCATTGTGCTTTTGGTGAAAATGCAGATATGTGGCAAAGAATGTGGGACTAGACCTGTTGAAGGCAACGACACTATTTTTCTGGGTAATATCAACAAGCAGTGGAAAGAAGTAGATGTAAGTGCCTTTGGCAGTAGATACTGTCTAGTTTATTCGAGAATTAAGGTCATGTGGATCGATCTGTGTTACTGCGACAGGTGATAAAGCTTTTAGATGGTATTGGAGTGCACAAGATTGATACTGTGACAGTGATGACACACCCAAATATTGCTGATCAGAATCGGGGATTTGCATTTGTGGAACTTGAAAGCAATAAAGATGCTGATGTCGCGTTCAAGAAACTACAAAAACAAGACAAATTGGGCAAGCTCGGAGGAATAAAAGTTGCTTGGGCCAGACCATTGAATGAACCAGATGAGGAAGAGATGCAGAAGGTCTACATTTTTTGTAATCTTAGTAATTATTGAGTTTCCAGGTTACTACCAGAAACTTAGTTTATTGTCAATATAATATCATTGTTAATGAGTTCTTGCTTTGATTTCTTCAGGTTAAATCCGTTTATGCAGAGTTTATTCCATCATCTTGGAACGAAGGGAGAGTGAGAGAATATTTTAAGAAGTTTGGGGAGATTGAGAAAGTTACTTTATCCCGAAATATGCCTTCATCCAAGAGGAAGGACTTTGCGTTTGTCAATTTTAGAGACCGTGAAGCTGCTGTTTCATGTATTCAGTCGTTAAAAAATGAGCTAGTGCGAGATGGATCAGAGGTGAGCACTTTGTGTGAGTTCCCGTCAAGTTCTTGCACTTCATGTGATCGTTTACTCTCCTATGTTTATGTTATTTCATAAATGTGAAGGTCAATTTGAAGGTTTCTCTAGCCAGACCTGTCCCTAAGAGCTCATTGATGAAGAAAGCTTCATATACTGTCTCTAAGTCTAAACCTGCTGCAAGGGAGACTCCAAAGCCTTCCCAAAGTAAGTTTCTCATTCAACAGCTGGCAATGTCCTTGTTCATTATTTCAGGGGATGGGAAAGTTTAGGATATCTTTATCTGCATCTTCTGAAAATGGCGGAGTACCTTGATAGCTATTCTTTAAAAAATATCTGACATGATGAAAGCTTGTCTCTGCTGGCATGAAAACCAAAATGGGAAGGGAAGATGGACAAATTTCCTAAAATGTGTAGTAGATAGATAATCCTGGCTCTGGCTGCTGTCCTTTGTCTAGATATCAAAATTAGATAAAAATGGCGATGCACCCAGGATAAATTGAAATTCATAAAATGACTTCTATGCAGTCATCAGAAGTTTTTCCCTACTTCATTGTTGATCTCGGATATTTGCTTCAGGGATGAAGGCCAACCATCGTATTAATGAGGGACGCCCTGCTACTAGTACTAATTATTTGCTTAGGGTTGGCGAGTCGACACATTCTAGAACAGCTGAAGCTGTGCAGTTTTTAAGGGAAAGGGAGCAAACTTCATGGATGCTTTCACAAACAAGATTAGCGTCGGGTACTTTTTACTGTCTGCTCGCTGGCCTTTCATATATCAGTGTTTTCTTAGTTTTAGTCTGTGTCTCTTAAGTAAAAGTTTGCATTTATTTATGCGCTGTAATATCTATTGAACAGAAGTGGAAGTAAAACCACGCTTTTCCTGTGTTCAGGTTCCCCAAATTTGGATATGCCTTACACACTAAGTGGAAGCAAGCGTCCACTCTCCATCATGGTATACTCTCTTTGGGAGATCTATCTTACCTTAGGGGAAATGTGCAGTTTTTTGGGTTCACATTTTCTCCATTATGCAGGAAACTGATCCTCTCTATTCTGACTTCAGAGGGCACAATCGTGCTCGTATTGATAATGCTTATCCGCCCGTTGTTGAAAGGTATGAATCGAAAGCATCATTTGAAGATCTAATGGAGAATGTGGGCACCTTTTCTAATTCATAGTCGGTGGTCTAGGACCACCATGGTGATGAATTATTGATGATTTTTGTTCTATATGCTATCATCCGAGGTGGAATTTTTATATTGTTTCTTTTTATAAATGGGGTACATATTGTTTCGAGCTGCCTCGGATGAAATCTGTGCATGATAGTTCAAGGACCACGAGAAAATCTTCAAAAAATGTAACTAAAGAGATGGCTGTGATTCTTTAGGCCGGGTCCATTCTCTCTTGGTAGCAGAATGACTAGTTTTGCACGACAACAGCCCCAAAGCTCTGTCCATCCATTTGGTATATATTTCTGTGCTTCCAACTTTTTGTTCGATGCTCCGCAAACATAAATGGACTCTAAGATTCATGACCTACTTTGTTTTTCAGCCCATCACTATCTAGATCCGGGAAGTAGTTACCGAGTAAGACCTCAAATCATTTGTTACCCTAGTCATGCTTTTGATTTGGGAACCCATTTTAGAAACTGATTCTTGTATCCCGTCTTTTTTAAACATATCAGGGTCCTGTAATGGCTCATGAGGTGATATTCCTCCCCTTCCCCTCTCCCAACTCAAATTCATCTCTGTGTATCCTGAGTTCCTGACTTCTCTTTTTGGCAGAGGGGAGAAGCTCCTTTCTTTACCGGCGGTCCCCTGCTTTACAGATGTAAGTATGATTTCTTTTACTGCAACGGTTTCGTGTCGGTTGATAGCAGCAAAAATTTTCACATCATGGCCCCTTTTGTGGTCATTAACTCTACTGAATGCATGTCTCTGGCTCTTCACAGATCAATATCACTGAACAAGATATTTGGCACTGTCTGGGTGTGTTGCGTGTCCATTAACCAAACCGACAGGACATGGGAGCATCATAGTTAGTCGTTCCTATCAGGTGTAGGTGAAAGTTTTTTGCATAGAAAATCATGTAAAGCAAAAGAAGCCCTGTTCTATCGAGGCAGAACAGTTGTGAATATGTTTTTTCTGAAAGCCAGTGTTGTCCAGAGGGTGTCCCGGCTTCTACTCATAAGAATCTTAATAAATGGCTCACATCTTAACTTAAGCCGTTGGAGTCGAGGATTTTGTCAAATGAGGGAGTCAACCCTTTACCTAGTGCTATCACGGCCGAGAGGTAACCTACTGTCATTACTACCACCTTCGAGTAAGTATTGCCGGGTTTCAGGCAATGGTCGGAGTTGTGGTTCCCTCCAGAGGTGTTTAGGAGGATGACGTTTGGGACCAGAAAGCCTCCCTGTTCCCCGAAAACAACCTTGTCAGAAGCCACTTTATGCACCTCCAAGTATCGAGCTTTGATCGAGGGTAATGCTTACTGTCAAAACTTCACACAAGTTCACATCAAGGATTCCGGTCGGAAACGTCCAGCCATGGTTGCCCCATCGAAAGCCGGCGAAACAATATTTGCTGGGATGAAACCATGTTTTTAACGTTTGAAAGTTTCCCAAATAACACAGCTGACAATAACAGCGAACAGCCAAACACGCATGGTTCCTGCTAGCCGTGTGCTGTCACTACCTCTTGGGGACATCATCCCATACCTCGAGTTACCAATTTCTGCTCATGGCAAAATCGGCTGTCGGCTACTGCATCGTTTGTCAGCTGTTATGATCCACCAGAAGGATCATCATCGAGCAGCTTAGCAACCATTGGAAACTAATCAACCTAGTGATACAGCCCTCCATGTGACCAAAATCATCGGAAGCGATTGGAAAATGTTGTCCAAGGTGAATAGTGAATATTTTCCCCGGGGAGCTTCGATCAGTTGAGGCCAACACTCGATTTTTGTGCGATGAATGTGAGTGATGGATCAAAAAATGCCAAGACAGTTGAGACTTTCATAGGGATGTTTTATGCTGAAGTACAGTAGAAATGGAAGATGAAAACGTACATGAAAGGAAACGTAGAGGCACGGAAATACGCGAATCAATCCTTAAAGAGATTTTATTTTAAAAGAGACTAAAGTAAAGCATCTTTCCCATCTTCGAAGCGGATTCGCCGGTATTAGTACCACCCGGTGGACTTGTGGCCTTTCTTGGCAGGGGAAGGTGCAGGTGCGTGAGTCTTTGCATGGACACTAGCCTTCATGCGGGCTGCTGCAATGTGAAACACGGGTGCAGGACCAGGAGCATGGGGCTTTGGTGCTTGAGTTGCGGGGGCTGGGACCACGTCGATGACGAGCTTCTGGTGAAACATTGCACAGTGCTGCCCGACGCCGCAGATGTACCACTTCTTCCCTGGTGTCTGGAGCTCGACGATGTCGTTGCCGGATGTCATGGCCTCATTTGCTGGAGGGATGGTGCAGTCCTTGAACGCAGTCCCATTCACCTTGAAAACGTCGTGCTCCGGAGGAGTGTATTTGAACACTGGAAGAAGCATCTTTATAAGACGAATGTCCTTGAGATGGAAAGAAAAGAGAGCGAAACGAATAAGTACCAAGCCGGTCTCCGACGTGGAAGACCTTGTCCTTGGCCCAAGCCTGGTAATCGAAGTTGATCGTCCACCCTTTGCTGTCTCCAACCACGTAATCTTTCGCCACCACGGCAAATGGGAAGAGTAGAAGCACCGACGCGATTGTTGCCAAGACGAGCTTGTCCAAGGCCATCTTTTTCTTTTTTCCTGCAAACACGCCTCCGGATTTACCTATGAATAGATTGAAACTGATGCTTGTGATAGAAGTGTGCATCGTCGGCATCTATTTATAGAGACAAAAGAACCGAATTGATCGGTGCCTCGTAAACCTTGTCCCGGGGCGGGCTGGCCGGCGATCCGACCCATACTACGTCACGCTCATGTAACGAAAACGAAAAACCTCTAAGCTCACAAAGAAGGTTGGGAAGTCCGCTCCAGTCATTTCGGCAGCAAGGTGATGACTTTTCCGTCGCCGTTGATCCCAATACTGTGCTATAGAAATTATTAGGCATAACATACATGCATTTACCACTTTTCTAATTTAAGTAATACTTCTTAATTATATGATTTGTTTATAGAAAAATATAATTACCATATCGAAGTATCCCATACATATTTTTATGCTAATAATTTATTATTTGAACATAAATTTGCACAATGAATATTTTTATATGTTTAAATTGATAAGGTGTTAAAATGTCAAACAATTCTGATAAATACAGTAAAAATAAACAATACATAAATTGAATTTTTAGTTTAAATTTGTGATAACGAGCTTCGTCCAAATTAAGTTCGGCGAGAAAATATTTTGCGATTCATGACACTCATTTTTTAAATTCCTAAAATAATGCATTGACTAGATTTTATAAAAGATGAGTTCGCTCTTAAGAAATTTAGTATTTATAGAGCCAAGTTCGCCTTCCCTGAGCGAAACACGAGTATCGTCAATCGACATTTTAAAAGTCGGAGTTCACATCACTTAAAAGTTTTTTTAAGATTTTTTTACCAAGCTCAACTTTTTAGCCGAGTTTGTGAAATTTCAATAGTAAACACACTAAAACACGAAATTATGCCTTTTTATTATTTTTTCAACAATATGTATCATATTTAATGGTAATTGAAAAAAATTAAGATTGTATGTTATAAATAAACAATTGAAGGGAATTAATTTTAAATTAGGAAAGCGTGCGCCCAATAATTTCCCCTAAAAAAGTTGAAATTATGATAGAAAAATTAAATATTTTGTGTATTATGGCTACAAAAGAAAAGGAGAGGAAAAGACGATGAAATCTCCAGTACGTAACAAATTAATCATCATTGCTTACGAAACCCTTAAACCCCGAGGCCGACAAAAACCTCAGCCGCCGACGCCGACGAGTCCGTCGTTTCGGCCGGACTTGTCGTAAAAGGGGTTAGTTCCGCTTCCGATTTTCTGCTTATCCCTTCGTTGAGCGGTGGGCTTTTCCTTGGTCTTTTTGTTCGTATGCGTGGGGACTTTAGGGATTAGGCAGAAGGACCTTAGCTTTAGGGCTCGACAATGTGCTATAATTAGACGTGGCTGGCTATCCGGGAAGCATGATGGTAGGAATCGTGGCTTAACGCGGACCGAAGTTAATTCGGAGATGATTTGGTTGAGAATTGGTGACGAGACTGAGTTGTGGTAGAGTGTAAAGGGGTGGCGGAGGACTCGTGGTCCGTTTTTTTTTTAACTTCGTAGGGTTTGGTTGAAGGGTGATGGCTGTTTCCAGAGGATTGAATCGTTGGTCAAAAGCGGACTTGTGTTCCTCGTGATTTATGATTTTTTTTTTGCCGCAGCTGAGAGGCATATTTTCTGGGTTCCTAAGTTATCTTGCCAGACGCAGCTTTTACATGGGTAAGGATTTACCGTGGGGCTGTTGTTGCCATTGTGTTTCTCTTACGTGCGGGTATTGATCCTTGTGGCCTTCTGCGTGCAGAGGAAACGGGCGCTGCGAAGTCACGCCGTGAAAAGCGGAAGGAAGCTAGATTGGCCATTAAGCAGAACAAACATCACTCATGGATGCAACAGCAAGTTAATAAGGTGTGAAATTGTACTTTTTTCCTTTTCTTTGTCCTTTTTCTTTTTTTAACCTCGATGAACCATGTGATTGATGTGAATAAACTAAAATGCTATCAGAAAGAAAAGAAGATGATGAAGGGAAAGATGGTAGTTACCAATAATGGTGATCATTTCTCGTCTCAAATCCCAACAGAAGTGCAGTCGGGAGATAGCGATTATAATTTTGGCGTGGAATTGGACATTTTGGAAAATCAGGATAATGAGGATCTTCACCTCAAACCATTGCCCATTGAGCACACTGAATCACCAAAAGCGAAGAAGTTAAAGAAAAGTTTAAGGAAAAGGCTAACAAAGTTTGAGGAATATCTCCAGAAGGATATTGGGAAACTTTCCCAGTCTGCCGAGGCAGACTTAAAACTGGAAAAGAAATTGGCAAAGAAGCTCAAGGTGAAGGCTAGTCGGTTAGGTGGTGTGGATGATGGCATGAACTTGTTATTTGGAGGGCTTCCTTCCATTCTTGAGGAAGAAACACCACTTGGAATGGCTGAAAGAACTCTGCAGAAGAAAAAGAAACGGGTTAAGCAGACCCACATGCACGGCGTTGAGGAGGTTGATGATGCAAATGGTGGAGACGCTACAGTGGTCAAATCATCCTCTCCTGATACAGAATTAGGAGAATCTCCTTCAGAGCCCATTAAAAAGAAAGGTAGAAAGAGACAGCACATGCAAGAGGATAGTGACGTCAACTCGAGTGCCCACAAATCTGAACATGTAGAAGCAGGATCAGGTGTCCCACAGGAATCTTCAACACCAACCTCTTTGGGTGGTAATGTGAAGTACATACCGCCTCATTTAAGAGTGTGTGCCAGAAGTGAATCAAAAGAGAATGCACAATTTCGTAAAAGGCTACGAGGCATGCAACTGCAGTTCCCTCAGCTTCCATCTAATACTGTTTGTCCAGTGTTCTTACTTCCTGAAAACATTGCAGGTCTTCTGAATAGGCTTTCTGAATCTAATGTGGAGTCCATTACTGGAGAGGTGTCTTCAATCTATCACGTATGTCTTTGCAATTTGCAATGCTTTGAGAAACTCCTAAAAGTTTATTATTTGCTACCTTAAGAGATAGAACATAGCAATTAATGAAGTGTAAATGTGTACCACATTCACTTGTGAACTGTCCTTTATAGAGATGAGTAATTTTTTATTGTGGGGTATTCTTGGGGCGACTTGCCATGCACTGGAATAAGTTCCTTTTTTCTGCTGTCTTGGACATGGATTGTCCGCAATGATGTTATTTCATTCTCATAGTCGGCTTAGCCATTTTTGTCCTTGGGGAAAGTGTTCCATTTTGTATAGTGGGTCTCGGTTTTCCATTTCTCAAGTCCTGCCTGCATAGGAGTTGTTTTTTGTAAGAAGAAAGATATCTTGTTCCTATGGGTAATTCTTTCCGGCCTTTATGCAGTCAATTGTGCGCAGTGTTGCAACAGAAATCACAATTGAGGAGGTTTTAGCATCTTGCGCTGGAGGTCCTCGTGGAAATGAACAGTTGAGATTACTTACTTGGCTTCATCTCTTGATGTTGATCCGATTGATATCCATTAATTACCCTCTTCCTTTAATGAAAAGAAAGCCGTTCACGTGCATTTTTGTTTAATTGCATGCTCTTAACATTGTTTTCTTGTTTAAGAAGTTGTGGGCCAACATTTAGAAGTCATGCCGTAATCATAGGCTTGCATGACCTGTGTTGGAGTGCTTATTCATGTTTGCTATTTGCAAGCAATTTTATTAAATTAGTATATGGGAACAACTGGTTGAATCATTTCATTCTTTACTTGCCATTCTTCATTGTAAAACTAAACACTAATCAGGATGTTTCATCTTGACCGCCTGATCCTTCATGTGGCATGACAGCTCCAATTTTACTTTATATTTGACCCTTTGCTTGTCTTGTCTCTGAAGGTATGCCGCTGTTTTTGCTTCTTTTGTTGCGGGCATGTCTTGTCTGGTCGGCATGGACTTCAGTGCAAAGCTATTGGCCTCGCTCGCTAATTACTTCGAGGTGCACAGCTTTTTGTTTCAGTTAGTGTCCTCTATTTTTGGTTGTCTGAAATAAAATTTGCTGTCACTTATCTGTTGTCTGTACTTTGGACCTGTATCTGGCCATACCAATCCTGCCAGATATCAGAAGAGAACGATGGACAGGAACTTTGTTATTGTCTGCCTTTGTATTCATAACCATCTCATCTGTGCTGGATACATATTTATGATCCCCTTTTTCCTTGTTCCAGAATGAATACCTGAAGGAGGATAATCTCTCTCTTCGGAACCTTACCCTCCTGCTTTCCTACATTTGTATATTTGGAGTTTGCTCAAGGTGTGCATTCTGTTTATAAAATTTAAAGACAACTTACATCGATCTGCAGCAACAGACGGTGTTAGTGCATTGATCTTTTGATAAAATGACTAATATTTTTAACTGTTATTGGGAGAAAAAGAATAAAGAAGAGAGAAAGCTTCGGTAGTATTTAAGTTCTTTACTGCCATATTTCAGTAGAAGTGATGCTATTGTGTTTAGTGTTCTTTCCCTGTTTTTTGGTAGTGAAGGATAGATAGCATTAGATAATCGTTTGGGGTGAGTTCTTTCCCTTTGTTGTGAATCATTTACAGCAATTGCTTTGGTATTTGCCCAGTGATCTCATATACGACTTTATGGCCGTCTTGAGCCAACGATTGACCGAGATTGATGTGTCCACTATTTTGAGTATTCTAGAGTGTAAGTCTTTCCTTCATCATTTTTTTCCTCATATTCGTATCAATTGTTACTTGGCTAAATGTTCGTCCTATGTAGTGCCGAATCTCATATCTTTTGACCCCATGTAGGATTTAAGTGAGTGGCTAAATTGCTGGGGTCTTGTATCAATTGACCAATGCTGTTCATGATTGTTGAATTAAATAATTGTAAATCTGATGTCGTTGCTTAATATCTAGGTTGTGGAATGAGAATAAGAGCTGATGATCCTACTGCCATGAAGAACTTTGTCATCAGTGTTCAGAACAGGGTGAATGAGTTGAAGGCCACCTCTGCTGGTGAAAAGAAAGATGTCAACAGTAAACGGGTGATTTCCTTCTCCTTTGTTTCAAAAGTGGAAAGAAAACTCAGCCATTTTTTGTTTACTGTTTTTGGTTTTGCTGGATAATATATTCATAGATGGAGTTCATGCTGGAAGCTATTTGTGATATAAAGAACAATAATAAAAGGAGTAAAGAGGAACCAACCCCCCATACTCGGATTAAGAAGTGGTTACAAAAGGTTGAGTTTATTTATTTATTTTTTTGTCGATTTTAGAACTCTTGATTTATGTTTCTTTTTTTGGTTTTGGCTGCTTCAATGAACACATTGATACTCCTTTTCCAGTTGGGCATAGAGAATGTTTTACTTCGTGGGATTAAGTGGAGTAAGCTGCTTGATCCTGATAAGAAGGGCCAGTGGTGGTTGTCTGGTCCAGTGGCCGTGACGACAGACGTTGTTGCTGAGGTCGCAAACACAATTGACAAAGAGAATGCCGAGGCACAAAAGATGCTCCAGCTTGCCTCCTCCCAGAGGATGAACACTGACGCAAGGAGAGCAATATTCTGTATAATAATGAGTGGAGAGGATTACATTGATGCCTTTGAGAAACTTCTACGGTTGGATTTACCCGGAAAGCAGGTGACTTTTTCGTTTATTTTATTAGAACTCCTTACCCTACTGAAGGTTGCTTTGACCATAATCTTTGGGAGATGTAATTTAGCGATTCTCACTGGGAGTTCTTGGTTTCAGGACAGGGAGATTATGCGGGTTCTCATCGAGTGCTGTTTGCAGGAGAAAGTGTTTAACAAATACTACGTCGCTCTGGCTTCTAAGCTGTGTGAACATGATAAGAACCACAAGTTCACTCTGCAGGTACCTCTCCTTTTTTACCTTCTTAAAATGAAATTTTAATAAGTGGAACAAAATGTCCAAATATCCAAGATTGGTGTCTGCGTGGATTTCGGTGTATTGCTCTTGATTTGATCCTGTTTCTTACACGTTTGACTCGCCCTCTGATTGTGATCTGTCGACTGTTGACAGTTTTGCTTGTGGGATCATTTCAAAGAGTTGGACTCCATGACTCTAGCGAGGTCCATGCATCTGGCGAAATTTGTCGCGGAGATGCTCTCTTCTTTCAATCTATCAGCCGCGGTTGTGAAGACGGTTGACTTCAGCAATGCCGGACAACTCACACCGAAACAGATCATGCACTTCCGGATGCTCTTTGACGCTATATTTCAGTACCCGGATAATCTCATCTGGAATGTGTTCACCCGCATTGCAGTAAGTCCGGAGCTGGAAGTTTTGCGACACGGGATCGAGTTTTTTGTCAGAGAGCACGTTGTGAGCGCCAACAAAGCCCTTGCTGGAAAATTTAAGCACCTTAAGAAAGCACTAAGCAATATTGAGGGGATTCTCATGTGATGTGATCCTTCCTATTTATTTTGTGTATATCTCCAAATCCAATTTTGCAGATCAAACCATGTAAACTTAGGTTGGAGAAACGAATTTTGCTCACGGAGAGACAATGAAGTGTCGTCCAATAAAGCAAGAAGAACTCGTAAGAATCTAACCATTCGTTGAAAGAGTAACGATAGAAAAAGGGCAAATACCGTAAATTATGTTTCCCATCGTGGCTTGGTCCTGAAGACCTTGGCTGCTGCAACCATGTTACTGAGCGCCTAGCTTGTCTATTTGGATGACATTGCTGCTAGCAATCTCAAGATCCTCCACCTCGTCTATTGGCAATTCTCTATGAGTAGGTTTATATATTAGTTTGAGTTCATTTCTCTATCCACTTGGGACTTGGATTTACCCCTTTGCATCAACAAAGAGCTCCCCTAGAGTTACTGATCAGGACGCCCAAAAGGGTTCGCGCTCAACCGTCGGATTCTGCCAATTTAGTTAGATGCAGGTACATTACAGAGACAGGTGGAATGAGTTTCTATATCTCCAGGCCATAGCGTCTACTACATCCCACAGAGACAGGCATGATTCAATCGCTGAAAGCAAAGAATAAAGTGCATCAGTTCCATTAGCGGGACAAACAACACACTCTACAGAAACGCGCATTTCCACGCTCAAATTACTCAAAACGACAACAACTGGGAGACCAAGCCATGTGCCACGCCTCATTCGCCGATCTAAACAACACAAAACGAGAAAAGGAAGGGAATCAAGGCGCGCTCACAGATAACAGAGAGAAAAACCGACGGAGAACTGATCGATGTTCGCTAATTAGCCATGCTAACAGCCAAAAACATATAGATGCAAACGCAGTGGGAGAAATAAATAAATAAAATCTTTCGTAGAAACTAAAACTATTGAGGAGAAAAAAAACACAGTAATCACATCTTTTTTTTTATTAAATGTTGGCCAAAACATGACACCCGCGTTTTTATTTCACGCTGACTAATAGTTTTAACTCTCTAAAGGGATTTTTTCTAAAAAAATTACAAATTCCCACTAATTGATGGATGATTAAGATCAAGTGACTGCGATTTGCATGGACGCGTCTAAGCTTCCTCGGACCGTTTTCCTCCTAACGTGTTTGTTCGCCTTTAGTTCATGGTCCGTGGTGCGACCTACTCCCCCGTTGATCTTGCCCCGGAATGCCGGTAATGCTCCCCCCGTCTCCCCTGCTGACCCTTTGGTTGCGCCGCCGTGTACCAGCATCCTCTTGATGCCCGTGTAATCGAGCGACTCGGCAATATGTCGAGCGGTCAGGCCTTTATTCGTCCGTAACCTGACGTCGGCCCCCTTCTTCACGAGGAGTTCCACGACATCGGTGTGGCCTGACTCTGTTGCGCAGTGTAGGGCGGTGTAGCCGTCCCTGTCCTTTTTGTCGATGTCGATGCCTTTCTCGATCAGGATCCGGATGACGTCCACGTGTCCCTTGAAGGAAGCCCTGTGCAGGGCCGTCCACCCGTTCTGATCCCTGCCGTTGATCGAGGCTCCACACTCAAGGACCCTCATTACGGCATTCGAGTCCCCTTTTCTTGCCGCGGCAAGGAGGATTTCCCCCAGCCCGAGCGTGTCCAGGAGCCTGACATGACCGTGTTCAGCGGCCATGTCATAGGCTGTTTTCCCAGCTCTGTTGCGGATGTCCTTGTTTGCTCCCTTCTGCAGTAAAAGCTGCACAATGGACTCATCACCTAAGCTTGCCGCAACATGCAGAGGCGTTTCCCCTTCCCCACCATCGCCTAGGTCGGTCCTCGCACCATGGTTCAGGAGGATTTTCACGCAATCTCTCCGCCTCTCTTCAATTGCTATGTGTAGTGCTGTCTTACCGTCTCTGTTCCGTTCATCGACTTCTGCTCCCTTTTCCAGGAGTAGCTTCAGAATATCAGTGTGTCCTCCATACACGGCAAGGTGAATTGGCCCTCTGGTGGACATCTCGGACCTATTGGTGCTAGCCCCTCGAGCCAATAAGAGCTCGGAGATCAAAGCTTCCCCTCTAGCAACAGCAGCCTCCAAAGGAGACCTGTTTAGACCAGTAGCCTCGATGTCAGGCTCAAACTCAAGAAGCAGCTGCACGAGGTCAGCTCTGCCTGCCTCGATGGCCAAGTGAAGCAGCGTGTTCCCATGCTCGTCGACTGAATCGGCCGACCTCCACTCAGGATCACTCTGCTCAAGGACCTCCCTAACCTCATCCATACAACCATCAGCCACTAGCTGAGCCAACACTCCGGATCCCACGAACACGACCTTCAACCCGGTGTCTATAAAAACCTGCTTCTTCTTCGCTGTAAACCAGTCGCTCTGGACAGAATCATGGCTCAAATTCCTCGACGAAGCCGCTCCAGGAACAACAACACTGTGGAGGAAGAATGAGTCGTCGCAGCGAGGATACATATGGGGGACGGTCGAGTTCGCTGGAAGGTTATAAACGATCTCGACCAGCAACTCCCCAAGAGGGGGTATGATCCCAGACTGCGGCCTTATCATGTAACGGCCCTTCTTGTCGGGTTCGAGCTTAAAAGCAACGGGCATGGTGTGCATAACGTTGCGGAGGGTGACCTCCCCGAAACATTTCCGGCCTGGCTCGATCCGGACGGCGACGACGATCGATGGATGGAAACTGATAAGCCGGTCCATGGTTGGGTTGGGGGGAGCGGGCGCGTGAATTAAGAAAATCCCATGGAACGAAAAATGAAACTAAAAGGAAAGGAAAGAGCAAGAGGGGAAAATTGGAATGATGATGTGGGGGACTTTAAAGGGAAAGACAGAGTGGCCGGCCGTGTAATGGGTCATTGCCACGTTGCGTTTTTTTTTTTAAATATTACTTAGGATGACTCGTTCTGACCTTTTGTGAAGTGCCTGAACCGGATCTTTCTGCTGTTTCCGTTGTAATAAAAGTGAGTAAAACAAACACCATTTCTTTTTTATACTCTCTGTATAATGATGGTCTCAGTTGGAAAGGGGCGATCGCATCGTGTGCTTGAACAAGTAAAGAATGTTATTTAGGAGAAGGGGGTGGGGGGAGGATGTGGAATGTTTCTCGTATTTGGTCAATAGTGTATGTGCTATTGAAACCGTCAACTGGCATGTTTTTGAGAAATAAAAATAAACTATGACCGTGTAGGTGGAATCACATTAATTATGTTTAAGGAGGTGTTTCGACGGACTATCGTATTCGAATGAAACGTTGTTGGAGGATATTCATGTGACACCATTTCATAACAAAATGAGTCGGGATGACATTATATTATTACGAATATGGTCATTTTATAATTAAAGATAAGTCTCCCTCAAAATTCTTGAAATTTCAAACGGGGGTTCTTGATCCAACGAGTCGAGCAAAGGCATCGACTATCAAACAGACACGAGTTTGACGCCTCAGTTGGTCGTTTTGGCGTGAGGCCAACCCAAGGCAGCCTAAGATCAAAAGAACAAAGTAGCGAGAGGTGTTGGTCTCGGCTAATATGCCATATGGAAGCAGTTTCTTCTGCTTTTGTCCATGTGATGGGTCCATATTCTCTTGTTTGTCACATAAAACACGAAAGAATTTTCTCTTTTTACTTACGATCATAAACCAATTAAGTCTCGATCAAAATGATCACACCACGCCCCTCTTCGCATCCTTAAAAATGAGCTGTCTTCTCGGGAGAAATCTTGACCATCTTTACTGCGACAAACTGTGCGAGAACAACGTTGTGGCGTTGCGGCAAACAGATATCGACAGCTGGGTGGGGGGAGGTGGAAGAATGCATTGTGATTATGGATTACACGATGCGACAGGGTGAGTTAACAGACAGTTCCCTGAGATCGGGTCTCGTTGAACACAGCTGTCGCTTCTTTGTTGCGCTGCTTGCCACAAAGCTTTTCCCAATCGATCAATTTCATTGGCCATCACGCGAGAGGGATGTTTCTTCAAATCCCCCCCCCCCCCCACGTTTTCCAAAGGAAACGGTCGTTAGTTTATAAATTATAAAAATTGTGTTTTTATTTTTATTTTTAACAATATTTTTGTCTCTTTTAGTTATTTTTTTTTTAAATTATTCGAATCTTAATATAAAGTTGAAGTATTTTCAGTTATAATCTAATTGCGATTGTATTCCAACTATTTTTATTTTCCCGCAACAAACCCCACATGAAAGTTTTTTTTTCACAATTTCTAACTGGAAATTACAACAGATTTACTGTGTCCATATTCCGAGCAACTATGTTGGGTTTGGGAATAAGAATTAAGCCCATTAAAGTTGGGTAGTACGGGGCTGAATTAGTTGGGCCTAAAGGCCCAATCCCAACATATATATAGCCCTCAAGCTATTCGACCACGATCCCGGGAGGTGGTGCTGCGTGTAACTAAACCTGGCGATGGGGTGGCGCCTCCTTCGAGCGACGCGTCACAACTAACTTCTCCCTTTCTCCACTCTCTCGGAGCGCGTGCTCTCCCACAACGGCTTGCTGGATAAAGATCGTGGTCCAGCACCGGCTGGAATTTGGAAGTGTTTCGGTTCCTCTTTCCTGGGAGGAGCCAAAATGATGAAGAGGAAATACTTGTCCTCCGCCGCCAACGACGTCGTCGCGAGATGCGCGATGTAAGTGAACTGACGCTGGAGTTGTTTGCCTGGTTTTTTGGATTCTGCATTGTGATGCGGATACCCCGTGTGCGACGAACTTCGCTGTTTCTTCTGATGGATTCTTGATTTTTCTGCTTTCTGGAGTAAAAGAAGCGGCCGAAGATGATATCCGAAGTGTTCCGACCTTTTTTGTTGTTGTGTTGTGATGATGCGATAGTAACGTTAGAATGCGGGATTACTTGGTGTTGATTTTGGAGGATTTATTGAGGGCTCGGAGTTTGTGGCAGGAAACTTGGAGCTTCTGCGGATGGATTGATAGAGGAGTTCGAGGATGAGTGGAGCCCCGATACTTTGGGTTATTCCAGAAGGTTCGTGGAGTTTTGCTGCTCCAAGGTTGTTAGACAGATGTGCTCGGAAATTGGTGAATGTCTAGGAGAGGAACCTTTCAGCCGGTTTACGTTCGACATGATGTTGGCCTGGGAGAATCCGGAACAGGCTCATAAAGATCGTTCTACAGAGGTCTCGTTGGTGCTGCCGTTCCTTTTACTGTACGGTTTGAATTGTTTCAGAGTGATAGCTCCAAATTAGTCAGAACTGCTTTTATCTTCAGTTTTCTTTTCATTTTTTTTTCCATTTCTTAGGCAGGTCAGGTGCTTCTTTTTTAGAATCAATTTTTTTATTCCCGTAGGAGTCCATAGGCAAAGAGAAGGAGGACAGGAAAATGGTGGCGAACCTACCTAAAGAACTAGATGACGTTTCCCTTTTCTACTCGGACATCATGCCGCTGCTGGTAAGATGTTCTGCCAACATCACTATTCGATGTTCTTATGTCATTTTTTGCCTTCTTTGAGTAGGTCTCTGTATTATTGTTTCGCAGGTCGATCATGGGCCGGATGTTGGGGAGGATGCATTTTTGTGGATGGCATCTCTGTTTCCACTAGTTGCTGATGTCATAAATGCTAAATTTAGCTTTGAATCTCTTACTGCAACTATAGGAAATCATCTCCATTATCCTGCATATGATAAGTACCTGAAAGAAATCGACAGGTAAACCTATCTGTCAAAATTCTTGGTCAGCATCTGGTAGCAAATGAGTTTCAATATTTTGGGATAAAAATTGTGTAGCAGCGTCTTGTGTATGTTTGACTGCATGTTTTCACCTTGACTGACTAGGGAAAGCATTTAGGTTAAATAGGCTTAGGAAAATAATCAATGATCACAACTCATCTTGGGACGTTTTCATGGAATCAAATAGTGATGTTTAGTAAAGTGTCAGAGTGCAAAGTAATTATGTAATTTATGTCCTAAATGAGCTACTGATTGAGTAAAGTGCATATGAAATACTTCCAGTCTTTGCGAAATCACATGGACTGTAGCAAGAATCCTGAAACCATCTTTGCGACCGGTCCATGTAATACAATAGATCTAGTGCTAGCAAAAATTTCAAGGAGATGAAAAAAAAAGCAAAGTCTAATATGCAAAACGAAGATTCAAATAACATGAAAATGATTTTATCGTGACTTATTTCATATTGTTTTAAATCTTGCAGCACTGATACTGGTTAATTTATTTTCCGTTTTTTCATCTGAATGAAGCAAAGAATCTACTCGGACATTTGCAGATGCATACAGCATTTGCGGAAGCAGGAGGCGCCAAAAGGCGTTGAGCTTGCTGACGATGAAATCATACTGCATATTGATGGAACTACAAACACAACCAGAGTGGTTCGACACATGAGAGGAACAAGTCGACCAGGTTTATTCTGAGAACCCTTGTCCTTTCTGTTCATATGGATTTTCTTTTTGACTTTTGGCAGTCTTCTTATCTTTTAACTTCCACGGTTGGTCGCATCTTTTTTGGAACGTTGGCCTTTTAGGTAGACTCACGTTGACAAACTATGCCCTCTACTTTGAGGCTTCTGGAGTTATAAGCTATGAAGATGCTATTAAGATTGATCTTTCAAGGGACACTGATCATAATATCAAACCCGGAGCTACGGGTCCTTTTGGTGCTCCACTTTTTGACAAAGCCATTGAATACGACTCCCCCGATGTGTAAGTTTTATTTCTTGAACACTTCCAGTTAGAAAGAACGTGTTGGGATTGCCTTGAATTATTTTTGCTGTGCCTTTTATTGTTTCTTTTCTTAAAGAAGGTGAGATGCAAATTAAGATCTATACAGCCGAGTCTCTGTAGTCCAGTGGAAATTAAGTTTTGCTTTTTGCTTTTTTATACCTCGGTAAAATTTCCTGAGCATGTGAGATGTAAATTTGCTTTTTTCTGCATATAGAACTGAGGAGATCGTGTTGGAGTTCCCGGAGTTAACAAGTTCCACGAGGCGTGAATTGTGGCTTGCCTTGTCAAAGGAAGTAATGTTAATGCACAAGTTTATTCAAAGAAACAAGTTGGAAAGCCCGTTTACAGTGTGGGGACAATATTGGGGACTGTGCGACTCCATTCCGTGAGAGAGAGGCTACGGATGGGACCTCCTCTGCCCACAAAATTTCTCATGTTTTCTTTGTTCGATGAATTATCCAAGGGGGACATCGTGCTTGAACAGCTGGCTGAGAGCCTGAAGGACTGCAGCAGACGGCCGTGTCATGCAAGCCAATAATGAATGCAGTGAAGCTGTCAAGAATAGTTTTCCCAGATACAGAAGTGAAGGAAGACAGGAAGGGATGCCCTTGTCCTCCTGCTCCAACTATCTCGAACGACAACTACTTTTCACTGAACACTGCTGTCAATCAGGTCAGAGAGGAAACGAAAGTGAGAGAGATTGCAAAAGCCACAACCAAGAGGTTGAAAGAGGAAAGTGTGTTGGATAACATCCTCATCTTACTGGTGAGTTTCTGATTGCCCTACAATTTAAATCCTCCCTACATGTCATTGGAGAATAATATGAAGTGCCGGAGTGCACCAGTTACCCTGGGAGATAACTGGATGATATGCTTTTTATTACGAGCATGTGGCCTAGATACATGGAACCTGCCATTTTCTCTGTTTGATGAAGTTAAATCTGGATCCTTTCGCCAGGAATTGCTAAATCCAATCAAAGAAGTGTTCCCTAAGATTCAAGAAATATTCTCTTGGCAAAGGCCCATGACAACCCTTCCCGTGGCTGCATTGACCATTCTCGTCATTTACAAGTAAGGCCCTGTTTCTGCTTCCTGGCAACTCTTTCTGCTATCCTTGGGTTCTTAGTCCAATGTCTTGCATTGCCCTTTGTAGGGAGTGGGTTAACAAGGCCGTGTCAGCTCTCTTGCTTTGGCTGGTTGTAATGATGCACCAAACAAGGAAGAGAAGAGTAAGTAGACGTCGAGACGATGAGGTCATGGTGTGCACTGCTTCAGATAAAAGCATGGTGGAGAGCATAGTGTCAGCTCAGCACAGCTTGCAGACTGTTCAGGAGTTGATCCGGGAAATAAACATAGCCATCCTGAAACTGCGGTCTATATACGTCTCGACAGCCCGGAAGGTGTGAAACTGCGTTCCGAGTTTCATTTTCTCTGTCTCCATCTATTTGCCAGCAAATCTTCTGTTATGTGTTCGCCCGTTGCAGCACTCAGACATGGTGATGGTGATGCTGTCTCTATCAGCGGCCATGGTTGCGGTGATTCCGCTGAAGTACATCTTCATGGCTGTGGCTTTGCGCTGTTTCATAGCAACATCAGAGATAGGGAAGCACCTGGAGAACGAACGCGGGAAGAGACGGATGAAGGAGTGGTGGGATTCGATACCGGCTTCTCAGGTCCGTGTCATTGACAGAGCCGAGGACTGTCCCCTTCGGGATGCAGCGCCCTGATTCAATACCTGATTTTCGGTCTTTTCTTGGGTCCTGTACATATTTTGCTCAAACGAATAATAAACACATAATACGCTTTCTTCTGAAATGCTTTTTCCGATCAAAACGAGATTTTTGTATTTGCAAATAAAGAAAAAAGTGACCACCAAAAATTAATAAAAATTTTAAAATTTAATTGTTCTTTTTAATTTCCTAAATTATATTAGTCGACGTCGCATGGAGTGATTTTATTTTATTTGCCGGCGTCGTGTATAAATAAAACCGAGCTCGCCAAGAAAGGCAGAAAGCGACCAATTTTATTTATTCCTACTTCCTCGGGAGGAGCTACACCCCTGCCCCAAAACCCCTAAGTCAAGTCACTCACCCCCGACCATGAGCTACGACCACGAACCGCCTAACCACCCAAACGGCCCCCACCATCACCACCAACAACAGCAACAACTGGCACTCCTTCGAACCCTAACCGACACCCTCTCGGCCGCGTCCCGCTGCATCCCTCCGACCGCGACTTCCACTTCTACAACAACTTCCCCGAGTTCCGCTCCCCCGTCGACTGCGTCCCCCGCGACTCCCTCTCCCTCCTCTCGTCTGTCCGCGGCGTCCCCATATCCGCCTTCGACGACGAAGGATGGTACCACTGGCTGGTGGACTTTAACGACCATGCCCTCGGGGGGTTCGATGTCGCGGCCGAGGAGTTTGAGAGGTCGAGGAAGGAGGAGGAGGAGGCTGTGGTTGGTGGGATTTTGGAGGAAGGAGGGTTTGAGGTTGTTAAGGGTAGGAAGAAGAGGGACGATTGGGGTGGTGCCGAAGTGAAGGTCGCGGATTTGAGGGAGAAGAGAGGTAAGGTGTCGTTCCATATCCCAACGATTAGGCGCTCGCATGATGAGTTCAATATCCTTGTGAATAACAGTAACCAGCCTTTCCAGCACGTTTGTTTGCAGAGGAGTGACGATGGTTCTCGCTTCGTTCACCCTCTGGTAATGGCTTTGTTTTGGTATTCTCTTTCTTTTTTTGTTGCGGTTGGGGGGGGGGGTGGGGGAATTAATCGATAATGAATAATCATTTTGTCTTCTTCTGGCCATGTCTTAATCATCAAATGGTATTTCGGATGCAATGCTCTTGTAGTGTGTCATGGTTCTCAGTATTCCTTTCTCTTTTTTGTTTTTGGATCAATGTTCTACTTATTGTTCGCATAAATACCTGCATGGGGGAAGATTGCTTTTTCTATTCATGAGAGTCCTTGAAATGTAAAAGCACGGTTGTTTCTGGGAACCTAAAATTCATACTTGTGATTCTACTGTCTACCTGATATGAAAAAAAAAAACACGTGCACTGCAAGGACTAATGGACAATATTTCCCAGTGATTGTCTAAGGAATGTTCTCAGTGGTCAATGGCGGCGAAAATTGATTCGATTTCGATTTAATCTATGTTGTTTGGCCTTGTTATGTCAATCTCTTTGAGTTTAGGTGTTATATATGTGGACATTTTTTTATGCTTTTTGCAAACCGAGAAATACTTGTCTTATATTGGGTTGTTGGTTTTTTAGTCTTTGTCGACATCATTCATATATTTTTCATATTTAACAATGCCTAATGTTGGAGGTTGATGTTAAACGAATTCCCTGGGCAAGAGGCCAATATATGAAGTTTATTTATTCCATTAATTAATTAGCTTCTGATGAACAGGAGAATGTTTCCGTGCTGGATTTCATCGATAGATCTATTCCTTGTGCTGAACCTCAGAGACCACCCCAACCCGAGGATACTCCATTTAAGCTCGTGGAAGATGTGAGAGATTTGAAAGCAATGGCTGTGAAACTACGCGCTGCGACTGAATTCGCTGTGAGACTTCTGATCCAGAGTTGGTTCTTGCATAAACAGTATGCCTTTGTCATTAAGCTGCCTGCAAGTATCCAGGATGCTTTTCTCTATATTTGTGATCTCCAGGACTATCCGTTTACATAATGGAATCTGGGTTTCAGTCTTCTTTTTTAGTGCAGGTTTCAAGCCTCTAAGGCCAAAAGGCTATTAATCTGGATTATCAAGTGCGGAATAGTTATCAGTTAGATTTTCTTTTACTTCAAGTTGGTCTTGCCGAACACCTTTATCAGTGATTCACACTGAACAGAGTGGAAGCATATACCCACAGTTGTGAACCTTAAGCATTTTATTTTAAATCCAGTACTTCTTTCTTGTATGTGTGAAGACATGACAGTAACTTCTTTTGTTGCTGTGATGCATTCTTTGTTTTCTGTTGCTTACAACAGTTGACATGTTCCGCTTGCTGTGACCTTTTCTTTGTCCGATTCTCCTATTTTGTTAATTACTAGATTTGTTTTTGGAGGAATATTTCATATTTTTAATGGATTAATAGAAGCTACAAATTGGTTGAGTCTCGATACCAATGTCTACCTTAAAAGGGTGCAACACTTTATAACTCTTGACATTTTAATCTGAAACTATTTATTCTGAGTGAAGCACATTTCATATTTTGTTTTCCTCACTAGCAGTATTTTCATCAGCCCTGTCATTTCCATTTGTGCAGGTTGATTTGGAGCATAACCAATATCGGTCTTTTCAAGGATTGACTTGCTTGATGCAAATCTCCACTAGAGATGAAGACTTCATATTTGATACTTTGAAGCTTAAATTACACGTTGGACCATATTTAAGGGAGGTGTTTAAGGACTGTAGTAAGAGAAAGGTTTGTGTTCACCTTTGTTTTTCTTAAATGTTGGGGTTTTCCCTGTGTGGGTTGATCGCCATAATTTGTTAGGTATTGCATGGAGCAGATCATGATATCCTATGGCTTCAAAGGGATTTTGGCATATACGTCTGCAACATGTTTGATACCGGGCAGGTATAATTCTGCTACTTTTTTTCGAGTTTGAGGGACTGGTTCCAACATGCTTATCATGCAATTGGCCTTGGACCACGGGATTCTGATTTAATGAAGTAAGTCTCTATGTGAAATGAGACTTTTTTGGATATTGTTTTGAACAGCACTCAATAGTCAAGTCTACTAATGGACGGGGGAACTGTTTTTCAAGTTCACCAAGCACTTTGTTTTTGTTAACTTGCAATATAAATTATTAGAAGCATGATGCTCAATGAGGACTGGATTTTAGAATCTTTCCAGGTTTTTTTTTAATTAAGAAGAGCATGTTTATGCAAGAAAGAACTTTTGTTGAAGTCAACATTTTGATGTCCTTTGGCACTCATTGAGCGTTGTGAGCCTAAAGATGATGGTCACACTAAATGTGGGCAGTTTGAAGTTTGATTAAAGTATCATTTAGAGAAACAGTTAAAAAGGGTATGACTAGAGCATTAATGAGGACATGTATATTAATAGAACATGATGAGAATTGATGGTGTGTGTAGCTGACCCGATCACGTGGATTTAAGGTTGAGTGATGTTATGTGGAATCCAACTCTTCATCTGATGAACTCCATTGATGAAAATGTTTAAGAATTTTCATAGTGAATTATCGAACCCGATTACAGTTTCCAAGACATGGATAGCCTCGTAGCTAGGTAAGGTTGCACACATATACCAGTCCTTCCTCTACCCTTGCTAATCAATGACCTTTTGGCAAAGCAGATATGCTGATATTGACATTTAAATAATTGGTGCCATGTTTTTTTATCTTCATTGCTTTCTTGTTCCTCGGAAAAATTTTTCAGTATGATTGTTGAAACATTTTTGGATTTCCCTGTCCTCTCCAACGCGGCTATCTGCTTGTTGACCAATGTTGTTGTCATTTTACAGGCTGCAAGGGTGTTAAAGTTGGAGAGGTTCAGTTTAGAGTATCTCCTAAATCATTTTTGTGAAGTCAAAGCTAACAAAGAGTAGGTCTGCTACTATGCTTGCTTCTGGTTCTAATCTACTTCCTTTTCTGCTCATAGACCAAGTTGGATTGGTAACTTTTTCCAGATACCAAAATGCCGACTGGAGATTGCGCCCTCTCCCCGAAGAGATGGTGAGGTAATATGGTTTGCCTTTTTACGATTCTTACCTCTATTTCTTTCTTTTTTTTTTTTTTTGGTAGAAAGGGAATTGCAATTCTTACCTCTATTTCATTATACAGCATTTTTTTCTTAAAATGTGATATAGTACTAGCACCTTGGTAAGGCATCAAACCGATGCCACAACCACTAATGAAGAAGGATCATTTTGAGGTTCTGACAGTAACTTTTAACTGTCATATTTGATGTTTAGCCGGCATTAACTTGCATCATGGGAACAACATGTGATTCCAGACTAGTCGTTTTAGGGAGCTCAGAAAGCTTACATGTTTTGTTCTTGCTTGTGGGCATCTTCATTTTCTCGATATGTTTTTATTTTTAGCTGTCCACGAGTTTTATTCCCCTGGCATTACTTTATTAAGTTTATAATTATGTTGTAAAACCCCTTTCCTTGGTCAGATATGCCAGAGAAGACACACACTACCTTCTGCATATCTATGATCTGATGAAAATCAGGTTGATGTCAATGTCTGAAGGATCAGAAGATGCTTTACTTGAGGTGCCTTATTCTTCTTTATATTTTCCTTTTCATATTGTTGGTTCTCAAGAAGTCATATAATGCTTGATTTGCTCCATTATGTGTTTTTATTTTGTGTTGTTCTTCGTGTTTTCTGTTGATGCAACATATAGGTATTATTTCTTTCTGTAAACCTCACAAAAGTGATTTCCAGTTATTATAATTTAAGGTACAACGTTTTTTTTTTTTTTACATAAGAAGTGCTTTTAACCTCCCACTGAACATCTATAGTCTGTAAAACAAACGCGATATTTCCAATCTAAATCCGTTGCTTCTGGTCCCATGCCTTTGGTAAGAACTGTGTTAGTAGATATCAAAGTTGAATTTATAAAAAAATTAACATTGATGATGTGAAGTAATGCAATTCAATGCAGTTGTTATTAGAATGGAAAATATAGGCTAATGAAGTATACTTTGTAATGTTGGCCAGAGAAAAGATTCTATATGCCACATTGAATTGCAGATTGCCACCTTCATATTGTCTCAACATTTTCCATATGTTTCATGGTTGTCTGCTGTATGTTTGTCTTCGCTGTCAGGTCTACAAGCGCAGTGCCGATATTTGCTCGCAACTATATGAGAAAGAGCTCTTGACGGATTCTTCATACCTTCATATATATGGGTTTGTCATTTACTTGCTTATTTTGAGATCACTTCAATCTTGTTTGTCCTGTCTTTGGAGCATTTTTTAACTTCACATCTTCTTGATTGACACTAACAACTTGGCTACTGATAGTGTAACCATTTGTTTTTGTTACTGATCAGGTTGGTACAGGCTCAATTTAATGCTCAGCAATTAGCCGTTGTTGCGGTATGTTCCTGTTTTATATGAGTTTGGTGCTTTTCTGTTAGAAGGTCTTTGATTACTTATCACACTATCGTGGACTTGCTTGATCCGTCTTCAATATGTTCACCTTTCTTCATTTGCCATCTAGTTATTGTTAGCAACTTTAAAAGACAAAATGATGCATGGTGTATGCATAATTCACTGACCCAATGATCTTGCAGGCGCTGCATGAATGGCGGGATGCCATTGCTCGATCTGAGGATGAAAGTACTGGATTTATATTACCGAATAAAACTCTCCTTGCAATTGGTAAAACTAGGTTCCACAACTTCAGTTTTCAGGGCAGTTGTTTTTCTCCAATTTCTTTTCTAACGCATTGAATTTTTTTGTGAATCAAGCAACACAGCTGCCTGTCACCACAGGAAAGTTGCACAGGTTATGAAAACTAGGCAGCACTCATATATTGAGCGCAATCTGTCTTCGGTTGTCAATATCGTAAGACGTGCAATACAAAATTCTGCTCATATGAAGCAGAAGCAGAGAGTGTGAAGCAGAAGTGGTTGAAAAAGGTAGGACCTAATTAAGAGGCACTGTTGATCTTCAAAGATCTATCGAATATATTGACGTGTCCCTTTGCCTGCTATTTATCATCAGTTGCTTCTATTGGCTACATTGTCACATCTTTTCCCATAGTTGAAAACCGGACTATAATGATCCAAAGTGCAGCTTGCCTTTGAAAGGTTGGGATATATGACCATTCTCTATGCAAAACTTCTCAATTTTTCACAATGCCTAATAGGCCACTGAATGTTCTACACCAAATATGACCTTAGATATCAAGTATAATTCAACTGATCCCTCCTGTGAATAAGCATAACACATCTCTTGGGGTTTTCTTCTGTTTTTGTACAGGTTTCCCCCCAAGACTTTTATATGTTTGGTAAGTGAGCCTTTAGTTTGTGCTCCCAAGGATGTGATGGAACACAATAGGGCCAGCTTCAATTTCCTGTTGTGGAGTGATTGAACAACTCATGGTTATTAGCGTATGAATTTTACTTTGAATAATTATGGTCCCTGATAAATTGAACCTTTAATACCTTTTAACGACCTGTTGTTCTTGGGCTTGATGTGCAAAAATCATCCTTTTGTAATTATTTGTAAGGGTAAAGCCGCATACAAATAGTTGGGCAGTGGTATCTGCATTGGGTCATCCATCCATCACTTTCTTTGGATATATATTCAATTACTATGTTTAATTTGGCTCTTATGTGTTCCCTTGTGCAGTTAGAAGAACAAGCCATGGCTAGAAAGGAGCTGCAGCCTACTCTTCCTGATGCTGATGTTGATGCTGATGTTGATGCGGAAGTTGACCGGGACTTAGAGGAGAATCAGACTGTTGAAAGTATTGACGACAGTGCAGTATTGGATAGTCTTTCTGTGAATCATGGAGATTCACCCCAGCTCGTCAGAGAGGATTCCTCAAAACGAGAGACTCTTTGCTCTGAACCACTGTTGCAGGCCTCTAACAATGGGGAGGCCAATTCAGAATATAAGAGTGAACAAGCCGAAAATCCCTTAAATGAGGAAAAAATTACCCAGGTAAACTGTGTGTTGCTTTCACTTGGTCTTCAAGGATAATCTCTTTTTGATTGATTTATGTGGCATAAAACTGGGGATTTATTTTGCAGAAGGGCAGTGCAGCTACTGTTCAGGTGGGGAAGAAATCTGGTGGTGCTTTCGGGGCTATGCTTGGAAATTCCGGCTTGAAAAGAAAAGTATGGGGACGGTTTGTTAAAAAACAATTGTAAGTTGCTGGTTTTCTATAGGGTTTGTATCCGCTTTTTCCTATGGATCCTTCCAGGAAAATGAGTCGAAGCAGGAAGCTATCAGATCTTCTGTGAATCTTCCATTCCGCACATTTTCCGGTTCAGATGAGCCTGCAGGAAAAATGGCTGGGATAGAAGGGCAAGCAGTAATTGGCGAAGAATTGAATGGAGACCTGGGAAATAGTGTGAATCCTTCCCGAGATTGTTCAGCATTGACCAAAGTAGTCGCATCCCAAGCGGAAGATGTGATAATGTTTGATGAAGAAGGCGGCTGCGGTGGATCTGAAGTGGGAGGACGTGACAAGGATGATGCTGCTGGAGGGGTAAATTCTGTGAAAGCGGATTTTAAGGAGGACAATGATGATGAGCCTGTCTCTCTTTCTGAACTGTCCTCGAGCTTCCAAAAGTGTCTCCAGTCGATGAAGCAAAACATCGGGAAGACAACACAAGCAGACAACCAACCTCCTATATCACCCTTTAAGCCATTTGACTATGAAACCGCTTGGAAAGACACATTTGGGGAGAACGGTGGCGTGGATAAGGAAGGGGAAGATGGGGACGCAGGTTTGAAACATGGTAGTAGGTCCGGTCGGGGAGGGAGGAAGGGCAGCTTGGTAGGCAACGATTTAGGGGACGGCGACAACGGGAGTGCAGAGTTTGGGCAAGGTAAGCGTAGGCAGGCATTCCCGGCGTCCGGCAACCGAAGTGTGACTTTCCAGTGAGCTGATCCCTTGATTTCTGGTAGAAAGGTTTTTAAGTATTATTAACCCAGAAAAATTAATAGCTTGTAGCCGGAAAATTTGGGGCCTGCCCGTCTGGTGGAACACGGAACCCCCAGGGGGAGACTTGTTTTATGCATCCCATATTGGTTCAGGGTGGGGCATCGAATGTCAATATTTACGTGAATAGCAGAATTTGGTTATTGTGGGGAAGGGTGACTGAATAAGATATCAAGACTTGTTTCTTATGTTTGTTATTAAACATAAGAAAGAGAAGTTGGGGGGGGGGGGGGAATCTTTGGGAAAGGGGGGAGGGTGAGATACTGGGGGTGGTGGTCGTGTCTACCAAAAAAAGAAAGGATGGATGGATAGTATTCATCATATATATATATATTTTTTTTATAAAGGAGAAGAAAGGAAAATGGGGACGTGGCGTGCTTCCAAACCATTTATAGTGTGTTGAGTGTGGGTCCCTCTTGTACAATTAAGGACATTCGCTTTCATTTCTTGTTTTGAGTTTGATTGATTAACGGAAATCCCACTGTTTCCTCCCCCTCCCTTGTTTGTTGGAAACTCATGTTCCCCCACAGTTTCACTGTGCCGTGCTCCCCCCAACCCAAATATCCACGCACCCCCCGAAGCGGAAACGGTACGTGCACGTAATCGTTACATTGTTTACTAAAATCGATTTTTTTTAGTAAGCTCTGACTTGTAAATGACAAAGAGAAAAAAACTAGGGGAACATTTTATACTTATTTATTAAAACCCCCACCGTTTTCCTACTTTATTTTTTACATGTATAAATCCTTTGGCCCGTGATTAACGCCCCAACCCACTTGTTATTATGAGTCGCGTCGTGGTCATCCTTAATTAACCATACCAAATCATTTATATGTTATCTCTCTCTCCCACACACACAGAGGAGAGAGAGAGGGCCACAGGAACACCAAACAACCCCATCCCGTGGAATTTTCCCTTCTCCTCTTCTAATGTGAATTATTTCACCCATCGATAATAATAAGGCTGAAATTTCAACTCATGCCAAAAAAAAAAAAAAACAAAAAAATAGCAAAACCATGTCCTCAGACCAACAGAACAAACCCCATGCCATGCCATCCATCGTCTCTCCTTAAATGATGACGACCCCTTCCAAATGATCCAGTAAAGAAAACAAAAACCCTTTTTCACACGACATTCTCTCTCCTCTCCTCCCAACCCAACAGTATCCCACCCATTTACTAAATATTATTTACCCGATTCTATGGATCCCTTTACCATCGACACTAACATTTATTACCAAAAGAAAAAAGGAAATTGCAAAGATTACGTCGTCTTCAAATATAATAATAATAGCACAGCACCCAGTTCCCTCCCCCCCTCTCTCTCCCTATCTCTCTCTATATCCAATCCTCCCTCCCTCCCTCTGTTATTTACTCGTGTTTATTTATTATTTGGCCCATGGTTTTGCTCCAAATCCTCCTCCCTTCCTTTGGAAAATTCCTCCCCATCTTCCCTTTTCTTTCTTTCATTACAACCCCTTTAAATATCAACCCCCTCTCCGTTTTTTCTTCCCCCCCAACCCACACACACGCACACACACACCAGACACTAACGCATCGGATTTTTACTACACCTTGTTTGTTCCGCAGCCATCGAACATGAGGATCGGTGCCAGGTTGGCCGCAGATCCAGTGTGCGACGTCGCCGCTTATGTTTGCAGCGATAAGGTTGTTAGGAAGAGGAAGAGGTGCTCCGGCCGGATGAGACGTAGAGCACCTCCTCCTCCTCCTCCTCTGTCGTCGTCATTCCCGAATGCCTTGCAGGATCTCTTTGTCGCTTGCAGAGAGATTTTCGAGGGTCCCGGCACCGTTCCTACTCCCCACGATGTCCTCGCTCTTCGCAGCATCTTAGGTAAATGATATTCGGTGGTTTCATGGCTTATTATTTGGTGGTTTCAAAGTTTATTATTCGGTGTCTGACATGGGAGAGGGGGACGAAACGTTTCAGATGATATGAGGCCGGAAGACGTCGGCCTTAGCAATGATCTCCCTTTCTTTGATCCCGAGTCGACCACCTCCGAGACTTCGCCGAGAGTCTCCTACACCACCATTTACGAGTGCGGCAATTTCTCGGTGAGGGGATCTCCTCCGTACACCTGGCCTCGACTCTATGCTTCGTTTCCGGTGGCTTTGTAATCTCTGGCTGCTCGATCCGAACAGGGTGATTTATCTTGTCGATTCGTTTCGCAGTTGTGTATTTTCTTTCTTCCCTCCGGCGGTGTCATCCCCTTGCACAATCATCCTGGGATGACCGTGTTTAGCAAGTTGTTGCTCGGGTCGATGCACGTGAGATCTTACGACTGGATCGATCCATGCGATCTAAGCACTCCTTGCGCTATTATGCGCTCCTCCAATGGTGAGTAATCAGGCATCAGCCGCTTCTCGGCACGGTGGAGTCCGTTATGTCCATGTGCCCGACATTGTGCGGTGGACTTATGTGATGCATTTGCAGCGAAACCTGCCAGGGTGAAGATGAATGGCATAATCACAGCGCCCTGCAAGTCTTCTGTCTTATACCCTACAACAGGAGGCAACATCCACGAATTCAAGGCCGTGTCGCCATGTGCGATCCTCGACGTCATAGGACCTCCTTATTCACAACGGGACGGCCGTGACTGTTTGTACTACAGAGCAGTTCCAAGCCCTGAGTTCCTAGCAGGTAATTCTAGTTGGGCACCTGACTCGGTCATCATAGATAAAAAAAAAGTTATTGCTGTAACCTAATCAACCTTGAGTTGCGAAGTGCAGATGGGCAGCTCAATGGAGAAGATAGCGATGGGCTCGCGGCAGAGGGGTATGGGTGGTTAGAAGAGATCGAGGTCGCAGAGGAACACCTTATGGATTGGATCGAGTACTTGGGTCCCCAAGTAATGGGGATGGGCTGCTGACGACATTGCCCGGTGACCGGTCCCATGTTCTTGTGCATAGGCAGGAGTTTCTCAATGTTTGTTTGTACATAAATGGAGTGAGTTTGTTAGATCTTCGAAATTGAATTCACATACAAGAGTAGACGAGTTACACCGTTCACGTGTTTTCCGATGGAAGGGCTCCGAGACAACACGGGCTTCCACACAAGAACGGCAAGACGCCCTTTGACCCGACCCTTGTTTCGCCATAGCTAAATGTCAGCTCTTCGCCCTTGCCGATGCCCCTCGAGGTGAATAAGCACACTCGACGGAGCAGGCCTCAGCCTTCCAGACTATTTCGGCTGACAGATTGGCCCCGTCACAAGAGTGGTTGATAAACCGGGCCACGTTCCCAACTCTCGTCGATGTTCATCCTCAGGCAGGCCGTCCCTGACGGCAAGTGCTCTCAGATGACAAGAAGCGCAGATGTAAATCCACCGTCCACCTTTCGAGGAGAGAGCGCCTTATTTCGCCTGTTGCCGCCAGTTGTTATGACTTCGCCTGTCACCCCATTCCAAATCAATGTCGATCCTAAAGATTTAATGGCAAAAGACACGACGACCGAAGTCCCAACCTGCGTACTCGCAAACGAACTGGCCGTCCTCGATCCGCTGATCAGCGAACAGCCCCCAACCCTTCCTTCCGCACCAAACGATCTTCACCTAACGTCGACCCCTCCCAGGGTTCCATCCAGGGACTTGGTCGGGGACGGCCAGGGGTGCCGAGCGGAGCGAGCACTGGACAGCTTCCGGGAAGGGGAGTAGACGGAGTAAGCGTTAGAAGGAGGGGCTAGCAGCGGCGGAGGCCCGGGGGAACTACGGTTTAGGAAGGGGATCGGATGGGAGGGTCCCATGACTCGGGAGGCATCGAGCGAGCGGGCGGCGTCGATGGACCGGGAGACTGCGCGGAGGGCCAGGCAGGTCGCCGCGACGGCGGCAAGCTTGGAAGCAGTGAGGTAAGGGAGGAACAGGTGGGAGGCCTCGATGAGGAGGCTCCGGCGCCGGCGTTGACCGTGGTACATTCCCGATTGACTAGCGGAGATTCGCCTCTACTTCTTATCTTGTTCCCGGCCCATTGGGCCTTGAAGGGGGGGGGGATAACATAATTGGGCCGAATAAGGCCCAAATCCTCCAGTTGGATGCAAATTGTCCTTACATGCAATGGCTACGCGCAAAACCAAGGAACCGCCTTTCGAACTTTTTCATTTTTCCGCCTTTTTTCTGTTGCGGCATTCCATCGGTTGTTAAGAAAAGGGAGAGAGGGGAGGAGAGGAACGGGGAAGAAGAAAGCAAGCAAGAAAGTCCGCTGACCAAACGTCT
This sequence comes from Melastoma dodecandrum, assembly GCA_029817715.1. NCBI lineage: Eukaryota > Viridiplantae > Streptophyta > Magnoliopsida > Myrtales > Melastomataceae > Melastoma > Melastoma dodecandrum. The sequence continues at coordinate 1,924,747 of JARUPY010000271.1, forward strand.
TCTCGCATGTTATTCCCCCTCTTCCTCGTCCTCTTCCTCTTGTTCGTCTCATCTTCTTCCCTCCTTCCTCTCCGGCGGATTCACCTTTGAGTACGAAAATCCCTCCCCCATTGCTTTCGTTTCTTTGGTAGCCTCTGAGTTTCCGCCATTGCGTTGTGGGCGATCCCTTTTGTCTCGGTCTCTGCAGGTCTCACGTTGGAGCGGCCGTCTATTGATGTCAAGCCCTCGGTTGTTACTGACCCCGACTTGCCCGGACGCAGTGGTAAGGAGTCCTTGCTGCTCTGTGAACGGGTCGAGGTTTCGGGTATCTCACGGTTGAAGCTGGGAAGCTACTCTAGTGCGATTCGGGTGACTGTGGTTCCGTCCGTGGTTATTCCCGAGAGGTTACACGGGAGAATCCAAGTGTGCTTCCACCGGTGAGTTTGGGATATCTTTTTCGTTTATGGGGTCTGATTTGAATATATTTTTTTTTATTTCGCTTGCTTTATAGGGCTTTTGGGTTTTTTGATGTATGCTGGGATTGTAGGAATGCGACTTTTGGGTTATGCCAATGTGATAAGAGCGAGTGGAAAGGCATAGAGAAGGGTCTGTTGAGCTCCATGATGTCGCCTTATGATAACAGATACGTTGATGTCAAGGTTGCTGGAGAAGTTCCTGGCTCCATCACTGTCGCAATTGATGAAGGTTAGTTTTGTTTACCGTTTTACTATTTATTGGCTTTTATCTGATGGGTCAGGGTAGACTTGACTTAAGCTGAGATTTGTTCTACTTGTAGAGCCCCAGGAGTGGCGACTTTTATGTCTTGGAGTGGGGTTTATCCTGCTCTTGTTGTTACCCATTGTTAGCGGATGGGTTCCATTTTACTACAGTAGCTCAATAGCAATTGGGATCTTCCTTGTCATCATCATCCTTCTCTTTCAGGTATATCTCCTCCTATTCGAATTGAAAATATGGCTTTTATACTTGATGAGTGGTGGTGGGCTTTAATTTCATGTTGTCCTAATTATTATACTTGCCTTTGGTGTCATGGTCTTGGCGTGGATGGTTTAGTGGGTAATCAGAGTGAATGTTGATTACTTTGGCCATTGGGGCTATCTGAATCTTGTTACTTCAATAGTGGTTTAAGGTAGATGGAATCTATTTTCATAGTTTAATCTGTTCATGCTGAATCTCGCCTGACCTGGTGTTTCCTTCTTTTTCCCTCTTTCACATTGATCCTATTGCTCGTTAAAGCATTTAATGGTTTTGGCTAGTTATATTATGGTGTCATTTGTTTTCTCAAAGGCCTTCACTATCCGTGGACTTGGCTGTGTCCATTAATAGAGTCATGTGGCTGCTGTTTATTTCCGTGTTTTCCTTTGTAATTAGCACTGATTATTTTCCATCTCGACCCTTTAATTTAACCTCGCTGGTTTGCTTATTATTGCAGGGAATGAAATTGTTGCCCACTGGGAGAAAAAGTGCTCTTTATCTTACTCTGTATGGATCCGTGGTATATTTTTGGTAGACAATACTTTTTGAAATTTTGCACATTTATTCTTATAATGTCGATGTTTCTAAAATAATGCCAATGTTTCTAAAATAACCTCTTTTTGACTGTTAACTTGGAGCTGGATCTTTTTTTCTCCATCAATTTTTGATGATGGTGAATTCAATTCTGGCTAATTTTGGATTGAGCAAGGACATCTACAATCCCGTAAGTCTTTGACTTTATCATATCATTCTAATACCTGTAGTTTGAGGGAATTGCTGCAAGTTTAGTGGTGCTTCATTTACTTGGATGTGATTTTTGCAACCACGTGTTAGCCGGGAATTTCCTGTCAGAGAATAGTCATCCTGGACGAACAATCTACCAGGATATTTTTCTTTGATGAATGAAAGATTCGTTTTTCATCATATTCGAAAGAAATTACAGCGATTGACATTGACAGTCAAGTTTAATTCTTCTCATTTTCTCTTGTAGGCCTCTGTTTTTTTTGGTGTTGGGAATTCTTATCGCTGGTGTTGCTCTGGGCTATTGGATGGTGCGGAAATTTGTCATTTCTGAAGATGGTGGTGTGGCTCAATTTGTGAAGTCGGCAATGCGTGTGATTGCAGCTACGTTTATATTTCAAGTATGTTATACTTTATATTCTTTTATTTTGACTTAATTATAAACAGATTCCGATGCTTCATTAATGCAAAATATTTTTCTTCTGTTTTGATTATCCAATATAGGTTATAGTGTATCTTTTCTTGTGGTTAGAGAAATCAATATGAACTCACACTTGAACTTGAACTCCATCATGGTTCTTGCATCAGTGTGTCCTCTAGTTAGTGAGTCTATGAGAGGCCTTCCTTTTGGTTGCATGCCTGTGACTATCATATATATTTGTAATTGTAACAGTTTGGCAAAGTCTATTCTTATGTGAGTTCATTGTACATGTCTACGCATCCATATATGAATGTGCTAATTCTTATTTTGGCAATGCAGAGTTTATCTTTCTTTTTTAGTTAAACTTTCCCATATCTTTTCATGTGGCTTACAATTGATTGACTTTTCTGATTTTTCTTTCAGAGCACCATGGATGCTCTTTTGGGATTCGTGGGATTGTGTTGTTGTTGGTCCATTTGCTATCTGATAACTTCAGCTATTTGGTGGGATGGAGAGTAAGTTTTGCTTGTCTTTATCGCCTATTTCCCGTAACTTTTTGCCTGGGGTTTATGTTTAACTGAATGTGCTGGAGGGCACAGTCAATTCCTTTAATTTATCAAATATTTCAAATTAAACGTGTCGTGAATTATTATTTTCCTTGCCGGTGGTTTCCTTCTGTTGAAGTGATTTAAATACTAACAAAAAACTGTAATTTAAAATTTTATTGTCTATACTAGTCTTCATTTGAAAACATTGGATGGTTATACAGTGGCTGTTATGCTGGACTGAGTGTTTGATATGGCATAGATATTCTTGTCATTGACCTGCATTCAGAAATAGCCAACAGTTTACGTCAAATAAATGAAAATGGTCTCTGGTTGAATGAAATTATATTTGTTTATACCATTTTAAATTCCAAGTGAATTGTTTGTGATTATCTTATCTTGCACCTTTCCAATATATCTTAGACGTTCCATTATATGTATGGAGAAATCCGGCTGCTCTCATTTCTCATAGAGCTTGGAGCGATCAGGTTGGCACATGGAGGAACTATGCTCTTTTATGATGAAAAATGTAGAACCTGGAGTACATAGAATGAAACACCTCTTTGGATTTCTTAGATATTACTGAATAATGAGCTGGATCTTCGAATATTGGTTCGTTTTGCACAGTTAAGTGGAGAGATCCTACATGGATGAGAAATACATATGAAATCTTATAATTTTTTCTATATCTTTGCAGTAAGTATAAGGCTTTATTTCTAAAATCCTAGCAAAATCCATTCATCAAATTCCCGTGACTGGCAAGTGGCTGTTTGCCCATATCCTCCTTTCATCCCCGGATGGTGATAACCTTTTGTTCCTTTTTCTTATCTGATTGTTTTGGGATCTGATATGGCTATTGTAAATGTAATTATTCACATCCTGGTCTTCTTTAAACGCTTCCTTGTGATATGGTGCAGGTATGACACATCTTCATTTAGCTGGAACTCCTATCCTGGTTGGTCCAAAAAGACTATTCTGCATCATAGCCATGCTGAATTCCTGGCAAAGACATCCGGAAAAGGGTTCCAGTCACCTAGAAAAGGTTTCCAGCAGCCTGGAAGAGGCGGGTTCCGGACACCCGGAAAAGGTTCTCAAGGCAATATGTGGAATAGTTCGGAAATATCCGATGGTCTGTCGGATTCTTCTCTCCAGAGTACGTTTTCTTTCTCTGGCTTTATATTTTCCCTTGTGGTTCTATGAGATCCCTTTTAACGGTTTCTGCCTCATGACAGGATTCGTTTCCCCGACTTCCTCCGAATCGCGGGGAGATGACCAGGACTACTATTCAGTTTTGCACAAGACGCCAGATCGGAAGCGGTTCACCGAGGAGGAATGGAAGGAATCCAAGTCCCAGTGGACGAGAGAAGCCATGTCAGGATTGGTGTCTTCTCCTGAGTTCGCCGACTGGATCATTGAGCATGCTGACCGGAAACAAGTAACTTCGGGGGACAGTTCTGATGAAGAAGAGTTGTGCAGCAGCTCGGATTCAACTGGTGTAGCCCCAGTAAGCAGCAGAAGTTGGTTGGGGCTGTTTAAACGTCTGGTAGTTTAGAGATCAAAAGAAGGTAGTCAGAGAGAGATTAGTGTTAGGATCTCTTCTCATTGCACCATCATCTCCCGTGTTGTATAAGGCAATTGTGAGGCTTAGTGGGACGTAGATGGGTTTGTTTCTTCTTCCTTTTGTTTTCGGGTTATCAATTTGATTGATGTTAACATTTGGGAATTTGGCATCACCATTATCATGTCAATGATTCATTGGGAGGTGAGATTACGCACGGGTTTCACCTTTACCACACGATGGAAGCTGTCGGTGTAAACTTGATTCTATCTCCTTCTACGCCCTTCTGTACATTTCACATCCTTTGATTTGTAGCCTCCATCATCATGACCGATCGTGATTAAAAAAGAATGAAACAATTCGGACTGGAGAAATGGGTGGTGCCAGCTTGTTCCTTCCACACATTCATCAATTTGTTATGTACATACCAGAGCCCATCTCTGTTGGGTGGCGTGGACCCTTTTTAACAATAATGATAATAAATGTCCCTCGTTTCGGTGCATCCGCATTTTGGAGGTATGTACGGATGAACAGTTAGTTTCATACAAAATTCGCGAAAAACGGCCAAAGTTTCATAAATTACGCAAAACCCGTCGATGGGGCGCGTTTTCAAAACGCGCCCCCGGAATAACAAAGAGGGCGGGTCCGTGTAAATTGGTAGGGGGCGGGTTCCCAAAACCCGCCCCTATGGGAGTGCGCACTCCCCATTAAGGCGCGTTTTGAGAACCCGTCCTCCCATGAAGACGGGTTCCCAAAACGCGCCCCCGGACACTTGGAAAAATTTCCAAGTGCGAGGGAGGGCCCCGTCTAGTTCCATAAGGGGCGGGTTTTGGGAACCCGCCCCTACCCCATCCAAATAAGGGGCAGGTTTTGAAAACCCGTCCCTTTCCTATGCCCATCACGTAGTTTAACAAGGGGTGGGTTTTGAAAACTCGCCCCCGCCCCCGCCCCGACCATGTTGCACTCAAATTTCTTTTTGGAACCATCCCTGTTCGATCGAAACATTTTTAGTTCCAACAATCGAAAACACTTGACATCTCAGAAAATGCACTGATTTATATCTAAAACATAAACGAAATACATCCAAACATCAAAGTACATCATGGTTTACAAATACGAACACAGTTCTAATTCCCTCTACGTCTACTCGATCTTCTCCTCCTCGCATATGGTATGAGAACGGGACAGTGCTCCGACGAGTCGCCCGGGAATAGCTGTGTAACTTGAGATGGCTCTCCGAAATGGTCGTACCTAAAAAGGTTATGTTAGTTGAGTTTAAGTATAACGAAACTTCGAAATTTTATTGAACTTACCCAAATTCTCCCGCTCCTTTAATCGGAGCTCCAGGAGTCGAACTCGACCCAACCTCAAAATGTGGCGTGGAGTATTCGTCATCCACGAGAGTAATTTGTGATATGAGCATCCCTTTCCGCACTTCATGACCCTCCTCGTCAAATACGGGATCATCATATGTTGGTGGCATGTCCACATCTCTGTCGAAGGGTTGTCCTTCATGTGGCATGTCCTCCTCGTCAATTGGCTCGAACTGCTCTCCTCCTTCATCACCCTCGAAGTGCTGTCCATCATGTGGCAGCACGAACTCAAACGCCGGTTGGTCTTCCAAGCCGCTTGTTCGACCATATACTCTAACCGGTCCGTACTCTCTTAGCATTTCGATGGAGTCCTCGGCAAGAGAGACGAGCTCCGGCTGGTCAGATTTTAGCTTCATTTTTCTAAAATTCTTCAGCTGTCACACAATAAGAACGATGAAATGAATATATGTTAAACAAGGAAAATCAGATAGAAAGAAGTAATGTACTTATCATTTTGCCCAGCATAGATCCTGTATGGGAAATATATTGCTGAGTATGATTCGCGTACCACTTGGAGTATTTCTTCTGAGAATCCCACTCCAGCGGCACGACATAGTTGATCTGATCTTCCCAGATATCCACAAACTGTCGGTGGATCTCCCTCCAGTTGTTCATATTCTTCCTGCGAAGATCAATGCGATGAAGGGCTTTGCTGGTGTTGCACTGATCGAGTACCAGCTGCAGATCGCCGAACTGACGGATTACTCTATCTGGGAAGTACCATTCGACTATGTAGAAGCATATCAGGGGTACACGGGCATGCCAAATCATCTGGCTGGACCGACAATAAGCTGGAAGCATATTTACCAACTGTTCAGGGTAGGGATGCCAAATGACCTGCATATTTCAATGAGAACGTTAAAGGGAGATACGACACAATCAAATGTAATTACTTTATTCAATCGTAAGGTGTACCTGATCACTGCTTTGCCTGTCGAGGGCCTCTCTGTACGATGCAAGCACATGCGTCGCAACCGTGCGCACATCCTTCGCTTCGGCCCAACGATAACTGAGAGGCATATCCTCTACGAAAGGAGATCGACGTCTCAAAGGCGCTACATGTGGGAATCTATCCCACGCCCAAATCTATAGTAAAATGAGTGGGCCCTCAATCTGTGACGCCTTATGGTGAGACGCCTTGCACAAGCTCCTATATAACCAGGCTAGGCATGCACTACCCCAGCTATACTGTCCCGTCCTCTCTAAATCAGCTAATAGTGGTAACCAGAATAGGTGTACTAAGTTGTCCGACTTAGTAGTGAACAACATACCACCTATAAGCTGAAGGATGTACGCCCTCGTGTACATCTGAACCACCTCCTCAGTGGCATCTGCTGGAATCTCAGAGAAATTTTGAGCCAACCAACTTAGTCTAATACGACCCGACCTAATATTATCTCCAGCAGGTACACGGCCTAACAACTCATGACACACCTCGATTGCCGATATCGAGGTGTCACCTATAACTGCATCACCATCTACAGGCAATCCCAGCTGAATAGCAACATCCTATAGGGTCACGGTCATCTCACCGTGCACCATGTGGAAGGTGTGCGTCTCCGGTCTCCACCGTTCCGTTAACGCAGTTATCAAAGCCCAATCCAGAGAGATAAATGGAAGCTTCGCCACTCCGTAGAATCCTGCCTGACGGAGGTAAACATCCATGCGTGGATCGCTAGCAAGTCCCTTTAGCGATTTCTCAACCCGACGGCAAGTTAGAACATTGTTCTGCAAAGAAAATACGAATTAGTAAACAATGTATGAATATATAATGATTTTAAAGTAACGAAATCGACTTACCATATTATATCCGGCTTCCCATACAGCCGTCGACCGATGCTCTCCTTGAGCATGAAGGATATCTGTCTTCCTTGGCCCTGGATGCATTTCCCGTAACACAATTAGCACAATATAAGAATATAATAGTAATAACATTTAAAAACGTTTAATAAGAAGTTACAACTTACAAATATTACGATTAGGACAACTACGTCGGTTATGGCCTTCCTTTTTACATAATGAGCAACTACTACTCCGAGATCGAATTCTAATATCCATTTCATTATGTATACGGGATGACCTTGGACGCCCACGTGGTCTGACTCTTGTCGGGTCAGGATTGACTCTAGGAAAACGATATTCCGTCCAGTCTTCTTTGCAATCAAAAGAATGCCACCAAGAAGCATATACGGCCTTCTGACACTCGAATGAGTAGAATCGACTAATGACAGCCGTATGATCAATATGCAAGAATGCATAACATGCCAACGCATGAGAACAAGGTATGCGAAATATTTGCCACTTCTGACAGCTGCATCTCCGATTTTGGAGAAATACATAATTGACACAATGCCTTCCTTTAGTTTTGACGTCAAATCTACCCTCCTGTCGATCGAGAAGAACGACTTCGTATCGTTTGGCTTTCTCCATGGCTTTGCATAACCTCGTTTGACAAACACTAGTGAAACGTTCGCCAATTTGCAACGCAGAGTCTGCATCATCACGTCAAGCTATCCAATATGAAACGCAATTATACCATACTTTTCTGACCAAAGCAGAATCCTGAAGATTTCTGGCACATCTGATAACGGAATTATAACTCTCGCTCAAATTCATAGTCATAAGACCATATCTATAAAATCCATCTGCGCTCAAAGTCCACTGCTCTGCACTCATCTCCGCGAAAAATTCGCCAGCTTCTGGCAATGTTTGAAACAAGCTTCTCATCATGTTGTTATACGTCAAAGTCATCGATTTCCTCCCTGCGGCTACCAACTTCCTCTTACATACTACATTTTGTACCTCGCATTGAAATTGCTTGCAACATGTCTAAGACAAAAGCGCCAATGCACAAACGGAGGAGTCCAACCAACCTGGGGATCATTCACGGCCGCTTGAATTCCAGAATGTCAATCGGAAATTAAACATACACCTCCCGTCCTACCACCGACAACATACCCCTTTAGACATCTTAGGAACCAATTCCATGAGTCATAGCTTTCTTCATCAACCAAAGCAAAAGCAAGCGGCACAATATGGTTCTCTCCGTCCATTGAACATGCAATTAATAATTTATGCTTGTACTTACCATATAGAAAAGTGCCATCAATGCTCACCACCGACCGACAATGCATAAATACTTGAATACACTGACCGAACGCCCAAAACACTTTCTGGAAGTAAAATTCCTCCACTTCCCCAACATTACAACATTCACCCCAATCAACAATTGTTCCGGGGTTGGCAATTCTAATTGCATTAAGAAGATGCGGCAACTCATTGTAGGATTCATCCCAATCATCGTATTCAAGTGAGATTGCCTTCCTCTTCGCATCCCATACACGTCTCCTACTAACTTCGTACCCGAATCTCTCCTTCATTACATTCCGTAGGAGCGAAACTTTCACTTCTGGAGATTCTTTCACAAAAGTATGAAAGTCTGGAACCATGAAGTTACAATCAATCCGAGGATGATCTTGAGTAAGCACTGCATTTAAACATGTATGTGGCTCACCAACAATTGTTATTTCAAACACATGATTACCAGAACGTTGCCTTCCGTGTAATCTCCACTTGCAACCACCCCCACTCTCAGAACAAATCACGGCCCACCTAATCTTATCCGTCTCGACGATATCGTAATTGTAATGGTTCTTTATGCAGAATGTGTTCACCGTCTTAATGAGTTCCTTCTTATTTTTGAACCTCATCCCTTTACGAAATTCAACCACAGATTTAGGATCGTCTGTAATCGTAACATCATCGTCCTCCTCCACAATCACCTTCCCAGTATCGCCACTATCAAGATAGAAAGGTAGAGGTTTCTCCAACCTCTTTCTAGACGGACCAGCATCATTAGCACTGACATTCATCCCTTCTTCATCGTCTTTCAAATCAACTCCGTTAAATATTTCCTCATCAGTATCGACGTCATTATTAGAATTCACTATAGACTCAACGATATCATTCTCATATTGCCGATACATCATTTCGTCCGTCTCTCCTTGATCGCCTAAGTCACGTTCTAAACATTCAAACGGATCACCATCTTCATAATCATCATATTCAGCACCATCCCCATCGTTATCATCATCCCCATCGTGTTCATCATCCTCCTCATTATCACCTTCCTCCTCATTATCCCCATCCCCATCATTACCATCATAACGGCTACATCCTTCGATCACCGGACTCAACCGACGACAATTTTCACCCACATTCACAACATGAAAGCTCCCCTCATTCACATTTACTCCTATGATCTCATTCCCCACATTATGACCATGCATACTTCTAGAACTTCCCGCCCTCTCTTCATTGCCATAATAAGCAGAAACTGATGTAACATATATTTCTTGAATGCGATCGCCATTGCACATAGCAAATTCGCACAACAATCTCACACCATCAGCATCACCAATAGGTACTAACACAAACTTAATGCCAGATGCGGTATACGAAGGAACGGGATATCTATGACATATTTCCAATCTACTTCCTTCATTCAATCTCATTGCCTTACAGATAACCCTTTCCAATTGCACATAATCGATATCACCCGATACCTTTAAACGTTTCAGCGGACCCCTATTATAACCAACTCCTTCACTACTTTGAATAACCTTCCCATTTCCATACAACAGTAAATGTACGTACGACATTAAAACATAAGATAATACTTACGATGTCTAAGAATAACGACTTCTTTCAACTTCCAAATACCTACAATTATTTTAGAAAAGTACAATTATTCCTTAAATTGAAATAACTCACTAATCAAATAACACAATAATGAAATAACACTCAAATCAAACAATACTAAAATCAAATAACCTAATTTTAAATATCCCTAAATTCAACTAACCCTCATTTTAAAAATCCCTAAATTCAACTAACCCTAATTTCAAAAATCCCTAAATTCAACTAACCCTAATTTACAAATAAACCAACATCAAAATCACCCTAAAATCAACAAAACATAAATGACACTTACAACGGACGGAAGGAGTACGAGGGTGTCGGAGGCGGGAAGGACGGACGGGTGGGAGGCGGAGGCGGATCTAGGGCAGACGGAGGGACGGACACGGACGGGTAGGAGGCGAGAGGGCCGGACGCGGAGGGACGGAGGCGGGATGGCGCGGATTGAGTTTGGAGGAGGTAGGGTTTCGAGTGTCCTCGGGAAGAAGAAGAACCCGACTGGTTTAGTCGGGTGGAAAGGGGTCGATTCCCAAAACCCGTCCCTGGTGGGCATAGTAAAGGGGCGGGTTTTGGGGGCCGGTTCCCAAAACCTGCCCCTTATGGAACTAGACGGGGCCCTCCCTAGCACTTGGAAATTTTTCCAAGTGTCCGGGGGGCGCGTTTTGGGAACCCGTCTTCATGGGACGTCGGGTTCTCAAAACGCGCCTTAATGGGGAGTGCGCACCCCCCATAGGGGCGGGTTCCCTACCAATTTACACGGAGGGCGGGTTCTCAAAACCCGCCCTCTTTGTTATTCCGGGGGCGCGTTTTAAAACGCGCCCCATCGACGGGTTTTGCGTAATTTATGAAACTTTGGCCGTTTTTTGCGAATTTTTTCCGAAACTAACTGTTCATCCGTACAAACCTCCTGCATTTTGCCCCATTCATGAATATTGGTATTAGTAGTAGTCTCACCGAGAAAGAATATACAAGTCCACTTTCAGTTTATATAATCAACTTTTGATTTCATATTAATTTTGACCAATCTTGAATTGCTTTCCCGCCGACATCCCTTCCTGGAATTTGGGTCAATGTTTTTCGAATTTCTCATCGAATTAAAATTAATTTAAGGCCAAATTGAAAATTTTTAAAAAACGTTAAGCCAAAACATAAAGTTGACAAATTTATTGGGCAAAATATCATATTTTATCATTGATTTATTTTATTATCATTTCCATGTAAGAAAAATAAATGGCACGGATAACGGTGAAATCACAAATGTCATTACGAATAGGATCAAATTAAAAAATAAAATTGAAATAAGACTAAATTAAAACTTTTTGAAATGATACGTTACAAAACTTAAATTAGTGGAAATTTTAAATATCGATATTTTGTATTTTATTTATCAATCTCTGTTCCTAATTCCTAAAAGGGTAGGAGGTGGGCAAGTGACCTCCCCCCGTCAATCTCTCTGTCTTGCACGCATCAAATTCGTCCAATCCAAACGTCTCTCCGCCCACCGCCATCATGCCTCTCTACATCCGACCCACCCCCTCTCCGCTTGACCTCATCACCCATCTACCTCCTTCGGATGACGCCGTGAGCCTCCCCGGGACATCCCCACGTGGTCTGACCAGATTTGGGGAAGCGCCTCCAAAGTTTGAGTTAAGAGTTTTCCACGTTCAAAGAGTAATTACTAATCCTAATCCTGTTTGAAAATTGCGACTTGACTTGACCGACTGGTCCAATATATATATATATATATATAACGTCGATCTTTCCACATTCACATTCACATTTTCGTTGTTATGCTAATTATGATGATGCCTTTGTGACTTTTGAAAGTAGGCATCACCTTTTCATTCAATAGCGTGGTCAAAAGATGATTTAGAAAAATTTCCTGGTGAATTCCATGATCTTGAACATTGGCGTATATGTGTTTTGTGCGTACATAAAATTTGGTATGACCTCTCGGGCGCACCAAAAGTCCCGACATCGAGATAAGGAAGGCATACAGAAACCACCAAATACCAGGAAAGGAGAAGAATTTCTTATCTGTATTCGGTGGTGGTCGTCCTCTTCTTCGTCCTCGTTTCTCTTGTTTACAATGAAATAAACAAACCATCTTAACACATTATATTTAGAATTTACAAAATAATATAAATGTAAAATATTTATTTACGTTGCAAATTATACTGTCTTTTCACTTTACGAGGTTCTTTCTTTTTTATCATTTTTTTAAACAATTACTATCGTAAATTCTTTGGTATCGTTTTTCGACGGATTCGTACTCTAAAACATCGAACCCGGACACTGTCTCTTTGTTAATCATGTCAAAATATAAAATCCGGGATCTCACTAGTTTGCTAAATGTGTTATACTAATTATCCTGTTTAAAAAATTATGAATGAAACTCACGGAGGAAAAAACGATTTCTCGTTCCTATATAAAAAATTTTAAAGTCAACTCTATTAGGTAAAATATTTTGTTGCATCCTTTCATGCACGGGTAAGAAACCGTCGTAATTGTCGATTGACCCTAGTTTCAAGTTACATACTTTATTCTTGAAGTGAAATAAATTCTTCATAAAACGAAAAAGTTAGTAACATAAATAGCATAACAGAAATAATGAAAAAAAAAATAAATTCCTGCCGTAAAAGTAATAGTCGACCCATGATTAGTCAAATAAATAAATATATTACCTAAAAAGAAGAGAGAGGAAATCCCGGCAAAAGAAGTGCGGCGGGCTTTCTTACACAAAGAAAGTCTAATTTTCAGCAGTAGCTGTCCGATCCGGGGGGCGAATCCCTGTTGTCCTTTGTAAATAACTCACCCCTCCCACCCACCGCAACGCTACGCTGCCCCTGTGCGTATAAATAAGGCCTCAGAATCAGAACTTCTATCCCCTCCCCCCACGTCCACCTTCCTTTTTAATTTTCAATCCTTTTCCTATCGATTCTCCTCCTTTCCAGGGAGATTGAGGATCGAAAGTTGGGGGGATTGATTTGATTGTTGTTGTTGTTGTTATTGGTGCTGCTGCTGCTGCTTCCGGGCTTCTTTTCTTTTTCTTTTTAAATTGATCGATTGATTTTTTATTTTGGGTGTGGGGGGTTGGGTGGGGTTGTTTGAAGCGATGGGGTTATCGGGGGATGGGAATGATGGGAGGAGGTGGGGTTGTGGTTTGAGGAGCCTGGTGAGGAGGAAGGAGGTTGATTCTGCGAATTCCATTCGCGACAGTCTGCTCGCCAAGGAGCTCTCCGTTCTTCACCTCATCGCTATTGGTAATCCAAAATCCAGACCTCCCGGGGACCCCCTTTCTCCGTGTTATATGTCATCATCTTTTTTTTTTGTCGCTTTGGGCAATTTTATCGTTTTGGGACTTGAAGAATCTTTCAAAAGGGAAGAGGGATTCGGGTTTTCTTGCGTCCTGTGATGTTGCCTCGTGAGCTTGTTGATTGGCTTTCCTTGTCATTTTTGTCGTGGCTCTCCCTGCAGATTTGGATCCTTGGACTTGTATGGTTTGATCAGTCTGTTAGTGTTTGGCAATGAAGAAGGTGTTTTTGGACTCGTAAAATTGTATACTTGCTTTTTGGGTGGGAAACTTGCATAGGACAAAATTGTATGCGGTAACAAGATGTTTTTTTAATGCAACTCAGTTAGATCGCGAACTATAAAAATGAGAAAGATCGGGAAAATTTCGGGGTTCTGCTGAAAACAAATCATTTAGCTTTGGACAGCAATTCTTCACAATTGTTTGGCAAGATTGTGGGTGCCTGTCTCATGAATGCTTGATTCTGCCTGATGCTAGCCAATATTTTTCAAGACAAGACAGCTCTTACACATGTACTCATGATTTGCTTTGTCTCTGAAGTGAAGCTAACTTTTCTATGCTGTATTTAGGAGTTGGCTCGACGATTGGTGCTGGAGTGTACATTCTTGTGGGGACAGTTGCCAGGGAACATTCAGGACCAGCTCTCACCTTTTCATTTCTGGTTGCCGGAATTGCAGCTGCTCTCTCAGCATTTTGCTATGCCGAGCTCGCAAGTCGCTGTCCTTCTGCAGGAAGTGCTTATCATTATTCTTATATTTGCATTGGAGAAGGGTAATCCTATGAATATTCTTCCTGAGGATAATTCAATTAAGCTTGTGTGTTAGTCTTTTTCACATCCTTTGCCGCCTTCTAGACTGTTGTTATGTACTGGTTTCAACTTTAAAACAGTTACGATTATTTTGCTACCCACGGACTGCAGAATTATTCTTCTGATTTCTGTGTGGTTAATCTTTAATGGGTTCCTCCTACAGCGTGGCATGGTTGATTGGTTGGGCTCTTATTCTAGAGTACACTATTGGTGGTGCAGCCGTTGCTCGTGGCATATCTCCTAACCTGGTGAGTGGTCAACCCGCGATAGAAGTTACGAGTTTTGAGGTTATTTGTCACTAAATTGATTGACTCATTGGATAATACCCTTGTCCTATGCTGATATGTTTTGTGATATCCTTTTGCTTTGATTATGTGGGCACATGGTCTTTCAGAGCTCAATGCATTATGGTTGGAAGTCAACATAACTCTTGATTTGCATTCTCAGAACCCGCCTTTACTTGATGACAAGAATTTGAATTCATCTATCAATCGACTAGGATTCTCACTTTCAGAATATATTGGTTATTAGATGACTAATGGCCCTGTAGCTTGACTCTGGAGATTTTCCATCACAGTCACCACTCATAGTCTCTTTCTCTCCATATATATTATTCTTTCTTCATTCTTTTGGTAGCACAAGGAAGAAATGATCCAGTTCGAACCTCGATTGTTTTCTAGGCTCTGTTATTTGGAGGACCAGATAGTCTTCCTGCATTTTTAGCCCGGCAGCATATCCCGGGTCTAGACGTGGTTGTGGACCCCTGTGCTGCAGCTCTTGTAATTATTGTTACAGGGCTGTTATGCGTCGGAATAAAGGAGGTACAGTTTTTCTTTGGAATTTTTACTTGTCATATGATTTTTGTAAATTTGTATCTGTTCTTGATTAATGTTTTCATGCAGAGTACGATGGCACAAGCCATCGTTACCACAGCAAATGTTTGTGCCATGATCTTTGTCATAGTCGCTGGTACTTATCTGGGCTTTAAGACAGGCTGGCCTGGATATGAACTTCCCACTGGGTAAGGCTAGCATTGCATGTTGTCTTTTGTATGCCCGTTTCAAATATTTGACATTTTTGCATCTATACACAGGTACTTCCCCTTTGGTGTAGATGGGATGCTTGCTGGGTCTGCCACTGTATTCTTTGCCTATATAGGTTTCGACTCTGTTGCAAGCACTGCAGAAGAGGTAATCTGAGAATGTGCCAATTTTTCAGGGAATGGTTTATTCCATGTCTGTCTTCTTCCTAGATCGATCTTGATGACCACATTGTGCTCTTTGATAGGTTAAGAACCCTCAAAGAGACTTGCCTCTGGGTATAGCTTCTGCATTATCAGTATGCTGTGCGCTATACATGCTGGTTTCGGGTGTTATTGTGGGCCTTGTTCCTTATTATTCAATGGATCCCGATACCCCTATCTCAACGGCATTTGCAAGCCATGGCATGAAATGGGCAGCGTATGTGTTGGATTTATACTTGAATGCATTCAGACTTGTTCCTCCTTCCATTTTTTGATTTTGATTTTGCAATCGGGGGCGATTTTCGTTGCAGGTACGTCATTACTGCGGGCGCAGTCATGGCTCTCTGTTCAACATTGATGGGCTCTATTCTCCCTCAGGTAAACAACGATATGCTTAAATTCAATATTTCATGTTACCCGTTATCTTTTTTTCAAGTTCCTTTCTGGTTTGCATTTAATCATGCAATTTCAAGTCCCGGGTTTATGATGCATATATATTTATGAAAGCGAATGACATTACTCCTAACGAAGAAATATACAATCAGATTTGAGGATCATTTAATGACAACTTTCAGGGTTACTCCATTTTTTTTTTGGAAGTGAAGGATAGATAGCATTAGATAAGCATTCGGGGTTTTAGGTTACTACTCCAGTTTTTAGATGTCTGGCTATGGCACACGGCTTCATTTGCAATAGTTGTGGTTTCACCTCGAACTTATGCTACATTTTTGTAACAAGGATGATCCTTACTGATGTTGTCATGTATATATTTATTGAGGGTTCCCTTTAGTGCCGTTTTAATAATAAGTTGATGCTTCCAGACTGAATTGGGGATGCGTAAATCAAGATATTTAGTGACTTGAATCTTCTTTTCAGATGGTCTATCTATTATTTATAGAGAAAGCTGTTCAATGGATAAAATGATTAGAGAGAGTTCAAGGCATAGTTAAAGTCAAAACATTTGTCCATTTTCTTTTTCATGCAATATATATTTTTATTCAAATTTGGATAACATTAATACGTTCAGTTGTGGTTAGATGTTGGACTAATGATTTTTGTTCTACTATTGACTATCTGTTGTTCATTTAGATCACTTCCATAGTTGACAATAAAAAGCAGAAGCTTTTAAAATGGCCTGATAATGATTCTTGAACTCAATTTGTTTCTGAATCATCTCTTACTTTATTTGATTTGATTTCAGCCCCGAATTCTCATGGCGATGGCTAGGGATGGATTGCTGCCCCCCTTCTTTTCAGATATTAATAAAAAAACACAAGTCCCTATTAAGAGCACAATAGCAACCGGTATTTGTGCCGCAGTACTGGCATTTTTCATGGATGTATCTCAGCTGGCTGGAATGGTAAGTTATATAAATTCTAATTAGCTGTCTGGTTTGTCAGTTCTTATTACTTCACTCTATTCCTGGTGGAGCATGTTAGACCTTTTTTCTTGGTAGATTAGGAGTAATTCATTTCACAGATCAAAGCATTCCAGAATTACAGATCTAGGTTCATAGGCCATGGAGCATGTTAAACCTTGGCGATGAACAGTTTTATCTATATGTTTAGCCACGATCAGGTTAGACTCTGTAATGGTTATTTGAGATAGTAGTCAACGGACACCAATTTTGGGCAGCTAGGACTAATGGGACAAGTTCTCTAGCTATTAAATTTGTTTCGCAAATGGTTTATAATCAAAGGACTATCTACAAAAAATGTAATTCTGGAACTTGTTGGATCTCTATCTGAATTGAACTATTCTATTCTACCGAAAAAAGGACTATCTAAAATCATATTGTCCGTATAAAAGTAATCTTTGAATGTTTTTAGTTGATTTTTTTTACCAAATAAATAAAAAAGACATATATGGAGAATTGTAAGCATATAATATGACCCTAACCGAAATCCATACATTTGTCTCATACACTATGGTGATGGTGAGAAGAAATATATTTTACATCCCAGAGGGGCTATAATTGGGGATACCATTATTTCTGGTACAGAAGTTCCTATAAAATGGGAAATGCCCTTTAAAATTAAATCAAGGATCGTCGTATGTTCTTAGCGTACTGGATTCTGCTTGACTCCTCTTAGGGCTTACAAATGTGGCTATCCATAAGGTTTTAATCAAGAAGTTCCTAGCAGCTTCTGCCTTTTAATTATCAGTTCTTCCACAGGTTAGTGTTGGCACTCTTCTTGCCTTTACCATGGTAGCAATATCCGTGCTCATACTAAGATATGTCCCTCCGGATGAAGTGCCACTCCCATCATCACTCCAGAGCTCGATAGCTTCAGTCGCGCTGAGGTACAGTTCTCAAGACATCTATGGGAATGATCCTGGTGTTTCTGTTGGCTTGTCCAAAGGGCAATCCAGACCATTGCTGAATGAGAAGGAAATCACCTTTGACTACCCCCTTATCGTCAAGCGAGTACAAGGTAATGCAGTTCCTAGCTCCTTTCATGTTTAATCTTTTCCATGGATAAATGATGTATTGATATGATCTGTTGTGTTAAATGGAAAAACTTTTTCATTGTGTAGCAAACTTTCCTGAAAAGAACAGGAGAATACTGGCTGGCTGGACTATCATGTTCACCTGTTTAGGGGCTTTTGTCCTAACGTTTGCTGCTTCAAGTCTCGGACTTCCCAGGTAATTTTTTGAAGAAATATCCTAGCTTCTTGCGTGTTTTTCTTTATTGTTGTTGAGATAGGCATAGGAGTCATATTTGCTTTTGAGTGGAACACTATATTGCTAAGCATTGCATCTTTGACTATAAATTCTATGTAATGATATGGTGTTTCTAACGGTCATTGGATTAAGATTACTGGATCTTACTATGTTGTTTGTAAACCTTAACTAGTTACACAACTTGTCTTCCAGCTCCTTGCGCTTTTCTTTATGTGGCATCGGTGGGACCCTTCTTTTGTCTGGTCTTGTGGTATTGACAAGTATTGATCAAGACGAGGGAAGGCATAGCTTTGGCCACTCAGGAGGTATGTTCTCTTCTAAAATGTGTTGTATGCTCATACTGAATCTAGCTCCATTGATATAATTCCTCACTTGCATATCAGAATCATGTCTATTCTCCATGGATATTAAGTTTAATCTGAGGCACTTTCCTGAGAATATTGTGCTTTTTTCCTTATCAGTTAATGGGCACATTTGTCCTGATAATATTGTGCTTTTTCCCCGGCTAAAGAAATCGCTGCAAAGTATGCTAATAATAGCGACATAAATGGTTCGAAAGGAAAACTATCCAAATACCCATTTTGGAAACGTTTGACACATAGAAAACTTGGTTAGGAGCATGATAAATACTCCTGTAGCTTCAGAACAACCATAACAAATAACATGATTCCAGGTTTCATTTGTCCACTGGTTCCTCTCTTGCCCATTGTCTGCATTCTTATCAACCTGTACTTGCTGATCAATCTCGGGTAAGTTTCCTTCTCCCATCAAAAGTGCTTTTGTTGGAATCCCTGTAGTTTTTCTGGACAAGTTTTATTTTTAACCTTTCTGTAGTTACTGAGCACATGAAGCTTGCATGGTATAGCATTGGATGAATGTAGCATGCTGGATTCATTTTCTTATTCCTTTTAACATAATGATGTTTTGCAAAAGTTACATCTTCTTTCAGTTATGCTTGGAAAGCTGTAACTCCTCTCGTTATTCTTAATGTTTCAAAATGGAAACTAAAAAAAATTCATTCCAAGAACTCTTCAAAATTTGAGGTAGTTCTGACCCAGAGTTACTTTTATCCTGATAATGTATCAGGGCTGCTACATGGGCTCGTGTTTCTGTATGGCTGATGATCGGGGTAATTGTCTATGTCTTCTATGGGAGGAATCACAGCTCTCTGCTTGACGCAGTATACGTACCCGCAGCTCATGTTGAAGAAATTCGTCGAAATTTGGGTGAAACTTTGGCTTGATCAAGTTCCCTGACATGTACATGAGAATGGCAGATGATTGGAGTGCCAATCTTTGCATTCTAAAGGCAAGAATTGGAGCTCTGCTTGACGATGAGCTCTGAGAAATTGCAGAAAGATTAAGGGGAAGGATAGTCACAAATTGAGCCCTTGGAGCGCATCTGCACCATCCTGTTGTTGCGTCCTTATAAATAGAGTGCCTCCACTGTGGAAATATAATGTTGGCAAAACTACTTTTGGTCTCTAGTATGTACAGTATATTTCCGTGTGCCACAGTTCCTTGGCTGTATATATATCATCATTCTAGCATCAGGGTGGGTTTGTGGCATTGTGTTCCCAAGTATATATATATTAATTTCTGTTGCCTCTTATGTTCAAATCTGAATCATATTTCGTGATCACAGGTTTCTATGAATGTGGGTACTGCAACTAAATTTTCCTTGACAGAATTACATTAATAGACAAATAGTCCACGGCCATCATTGCAATTAACACGGGAAAGTAAAGTTCAGTCACAATGCCATGAACAACACTTTTGATTCCTCGAGTAGGACTAGCAACTGCATTTCTCGCCAACGGACAGTAATTAAAAGTTACAAACTTAGAACCTTGAAGAATTTGGTCCCGGAAATTATGATTAATTCTGGAAGATGGGAATTGATGGGTGTCTACAAAGACTCGGTTGAACACTCCAGTTTTTTAGGCAAATGTTGAAATAAGGCCTTATATATACTCATGAACTTTGCCACGAATGCTGCATCAAAATGTGTTAAATGCAGGCCATCACCATATCATTCGTTTCCAAAGTGAGCACCAAGTCAGACTTTTAACATGCCAATAAACAGGCCAATATATAGTTTATTCATCAAGAGAAACGTAGTACCTTCTAGATGGAATATGGCCTTCTGTCCCTGTCGCATCCGGTGCTCCTGTTGTGTCGACATAGTAATATGTGATACAAGATCATGAGAGCCCTGGCCTACTTATTAGCCAACCTAAACTTTGGAGGAGCACTTACATAATAGGCTGCCCAATGGCACACCTCGTGCTTCAACTCAGAATCCAGTTTCCTCAACAGTTCATAGAGCATCCTCTGTGAGAGAATCAATAAGTTAAAACATAAACAACATTAACGAGTCTTAAGAATGAAAAACTCAGCACACCACCTTCAAGATAATTTCTGCAGGAATGCAATTGATAAGAAGTTCGTATAATTTCCCTCTGACTTGGAATAACCTAAAAGAACAAAAAATATTGCTTTTCAGTGATAACTTCGAATAATTTCATTAAAAAATGTCAATGACATTTTATATTGCCTATCACTTCATTGTGCTCCCCGAAAAGTATTATCATACCATTATCTAGAATTGATTTCTTTCTTGACCTTTGATATTCTCTAGGGTGGTTTGCATTTTTATCATTCTACTCATTAATTCTTGACTTATCATTAGTATCAGACCTCCTTATGCGGTGGTAAAAACTAGTGGTCAGCTTATTACTTGACTGCCACTTCACTTGGAAAGACATAGCAAGGCAAACTTGATGGTATTTTCTTCGACAAAATAGAGTATAAAATAGTGAAAATGAGAGAATCCCACATTTTAGGGCTCTGTTCCGTCATTGTCTCAGATACTATTTCAGATACATATTCCTCCCAATCCATTGGAGGGATTGCTTGGTTAGAGGAGAAAGGGTACCTGAGAACAGAAGAAGTGATGTAAACGACAGCAAGAGAAGCCTCAGGATTATAAGTCATAGGCAAGTTTGGAGGATTTACTGCTGAACACGGCAAGTTTCAAATGAAAGTACAGCCCTCCTTAAACTACGATTCGTCTTCCCAGCAACGCGAGCAGCAAATCCAGCAGGAAGTGTTAGTCCTTCTTTCTTGGCAATAAATTCTAATACCTTGACAATCTGAGAGAAGAAACAATAGCAAAAATCATAATCCAAATAGTCAATTATAAAAAAAATTCCAAAAGTAGTCATTTCATTTTCTGTGGAAGAACACAAGGGGTTGCTTCACGAAGTTGGAATCATGCTATTAGGTGACCTCAATAAAGCAGAAGCATAGTGAGTGATTGTAAACATACTGGGCAGCACGACAGGGGATTCATGAGAATTAGAAATTGAAAGGCAGAAAGCACTGAACCTCGTCCTCAGGTGGAGAATTTATTCGTATGTTAAGGCAGCGGGATCGAATGGCTTCAGTGACCTTTGATGAACTATTGCAGCACAGAATCAGTCTGCATGATGCACTATACTTCTCCATCGTCCTACGAAGGGAATGTTGCGCCTCTCTAGATAGTTTATCTACTTCATTCAGTACAAGAACTGCAGTATGAGGTTTGTAGATTAATACAAAGAAAATAAAACAGGATTCTACGTCTTTTGAAATAACTAAATTTAGATTCAACATCAAGGAGGGTAAATTGCTACGACAAAACTTTCTGCAGTTCAGAACTGAGTTGTCTAAACATCTTCGAAGAAGACGTATGGGATCAAAAAAACATGAGCACCTCAAGCAGTTTATCAGAACCATCCAGAAAACTGGAAATAGTCGGTATCATGTAAGAAAGGCTGAGATTCCCTCAACAACATCACCTTTAAAGCTTTTCTTCCCTTTTGTATCGATGGGTCTATTCTTGGCCATCTCTTTAATAATCTCCTGAACGATGTATCTGTCCTGAAATCCCGCATCACTCGGGTTCATTTCCACATGGTGGGTGCTTGATAATGTGGTCAACTCTATTTCAATAGTTCTGGTTCCGGCCTAAATCGGGGACAAAGAATGAAAAAAGTAAGTATCTTGAGTGATGCAACTCTTTTTGGACTATTGAATGAATAAAAGCACACTCGCTAGTCAGTTACCGTAAGCATCATTATAAATTTCCACAAATCTCATGATCAGTGCGATCTAATCTTACATTGATTGAAATAAGCCCCAAACCCGAAATTGTCGGCCAGGGAACTTACATCGATTTTCCACGTCTTGTTTTCCACCTTCACCTGCGAATTGTAGCAACTGTCAAACTTAGCATAAAAAGACCAAGTCCCGCTTCACTAATCTCACCGAAATCACAAGATACCGTAAATAGTCCAACAAAGAAATCAAAGAAGAGACCGCAAGCACGGACCTTTTCAGCACTGGCTCCAAACATTTGCCTGAGGAGAGCCATGACTAGGGTTTTCTTGCCAGAGCCGGACGGGCCATAGAACAGCAAGTGAGGGCAGTCTTGTTCGGACACCTAATAGAATCAAAATCAACAAGCAAACGAAAAAACGGAAAAAAACCAGCCAGTTGGAATCCCCCGTGAACGAAGAAAATCGAGCAAAGCAACGAACTTTTCCCAGCGGGGAAAAAGAGATTTTCAACCCTCGTGTAATTACCAGTTTCTTGAGGTTCTGGGCGATGTCCTGATGGACGATCATCTGGTCCAGCGTCTTGGGCCGGTACTTGTCGACCCACAACATCTTCGCTGCGCCGTTTCTCTGAGCGTGTCGAGGCAGGAAGGGATGGAGATTGACGACGACAACGAGCTGCTGGCGGGAAAAGTGGCGGCGAGCAAAACTGCCTTTAATAAGATAAAAAAAAAAAGATTGGGCCGAATGTAGTTGTTCTTTTTATTGTTAAACGTTGAGGCCCGGAAAGCAAGAAGAGATAAAAACCCTACTCCTTCCTCTACCGAGAAGCGGTAACCCTAAATCTTCCGCCGCTGCACGCCGGCGGACAATCCCTCCTTCCGACGGTAACTAACCCCACGCCGATGAGCCTGTATTACTGTGTTATTCCGGTGGTTATTCCTCTGGTGAATGGATGAAGACTGTACTGTTCGTTACCCTCAGGTTATTTTGTTCCTTGGGTTTATAGAGTTCGTAAAGGAATAATGGGGGGGAAGAGGAAGATGGACGACGTCGAGGGGAGTGATCTTAGGGAAGGGGACGATGGGGGTCTTAATAGGAAGAAGGTAAAGAAGGAGAAGAAGGATAAGGATGTTCTGCCTTCGATGATTAAGAACAAGGAGAAGAGGTCCGCTGTCCACGCGAAGCTCAAGCACCAGAAGAAGGTCGAAAAGCGCAAGCGCACCAAGGCCCGGGATGCCGAGGAGAAGAGGGCTCTTGAGCTTGGAGAGGAGGTCCGTTCGCCCATCGTGCCCTTTTTTGCGAATGTGTTATTGTTTATTTTTTGATTCTTTCTGAAGAAGGTGGATTGCGGTCTTTTTTGTTTTTTTTTGTCTGTTTTGTGATGAGGCAGCCTACTCCGAGGAAGGTGCCTAAGACGATTGAGAACACCCGGGAGGCTGACGAGACAGTGTGCCAGCCGGATGATGATGAGGTTGCTTTCCTTATGCTGTGTTTGGTATTCGATTGCTAGGCATTCCGGTGTGAGCTGGGCGATGAGATTGAGCTTTGGTTGCACTATTTCTGCAGCTCTTTGCTGGGAATGACACAGATGAGTTTAGCTCGATTCTGCGACAGGATGTTACTCCGAAAGTGCTTATAACTACTTGCAGGTTCAATTCAACTGTATGTCCTCCCATCATACCAACCCGCTCTTGATATCTTTGTTGTCTTTATTGATCCTTAATCAGTTATTCATCCTGTATGGATGGATACGCAGAGGGGACCTGCATTTATTTCAGAATTGCTCTCGGTCATCCCTAATGCTCATTATTTCAAGAGAGGAACTTATGACTTGAAGAAGGTGCCGCTTAGATGTCCTTCTGTTTGGGATCTCACTGATGTTGGTGTATATGGCACGATCTGATGTTTCTTCTAATTTGTAGATTGTCGAGTATGCTAATAACAAGGAGTTCACATCTATTGTAGTTGTTCACACCAATCGGAGAGAACCAGGTAACTCATCCATGCTGGGAGCATGTTACATCTTTTTTTTTAATGTTAATCTTGGAAGGAGTGCAAAAACCTTTTATTTTTTTTATGTTTTTCCGTTATATTTAAGGTGAGTTACTGATTTTTTGAACTGTTTACTTGAAGATGCTCTTCTAATCATCGGCTTACCCGATGGTCCTACTGCACATTTCAAACTCTCCAACCTCATCCTAAGGAAAGATATCAAGGTTTGTCCTCTTGACACTTTCATTTTAATTTTTGGTTTAAATAGCTTTTGCTTAATGATTCTAGTAATGGCTTATGTAATTACCTGTTATTAATTTCTGGCAACCTTTTGTTTACATGGTTTTATCTTTTTATCCTGCAAATTTGAGAGGATTGTTGGGGCCAATATCAATTTATTTCTTTGGAATGCACTGGTTATATAAGCCCAGTTGTTCAAGGCTCATGTGTTAACCATTAATGCAACTTCTAGCTAGATAACTCCTTGTTGATATTTACTGGCAGAATCATGGAAATCCCACCGGTCATAAACCAGAGCTTGTATTGAACAATTTCACTACACGAATAGGTCATCGTGTTGGCAGGTGATTTTTGTGTTAGTAGAATCTTGGTTGACATTATGGTCTCCTTTGCTCAAACTTGTCTATTTACTCGTACTCCTGCTTTTAGGTGACTTGGTTTGCGATAAACATGACATGAAATAATTAATCTTTATCTCCTATGTAGATTGATACTGTCGTTATTTCCACAAGATCCAAACTTCCGTGGTCGAAGGGTTGTGACCTTCCACAATCAGCGCGATTTCATATTCTTTCGGCATCATCGGTGTGTCTTTATGACCTTCGAGTTATTTTCTTGTGAACGGAAGCGGTGCGTACTGATCAGCTGTTTTTCCTTTTCTTTAATAGGTACATCTTTGAAACTAAAGAGGACAAGCAGGCTCAAACAAAAACTAAAGCGACGAAGGACTCCAAGGGCGAGGGCATATCAAAGGAAAAAGTGATAGCACGCCTTCAGGTTTGTTTCCACTTTGATGGTGTTACAATATGTTGCCTTACCATTCTGCGATGCATAACTCTTGCTATTGACATGTAGGAGTGCGGTCCTCGGTTTACATTGAAGCTAATTAGTCTGCAGCATGGAACATTCGATTCGAAAGGGGGGGAATACGAGTGGGTCCACAAGGTACGTCGAACCCCCTCACAGATTCCCTTTTCTGGCAACTTGGAAGTGGCCAAATTGTTTTTCTGTTCTCATGTCCATTTTGATTGGACCACAGGCGGAAATGGACACCAGTCGGAGGAGATTCTTCTTGTGAGTTGGCCCGTCATCCAGGTTGCATGAAGCTGGGAGTAGTTATTACATTTGCCACACCTCATTCGTTTTCTTTGTTCAATGGAAACCATCCAGAGAGTCTGAGTTTTGTTTCTAAATAACGTAAGTATGCAAATAATTTCATCAAATATGATATCAAGTTTTGAAATTCTTTGACTAATGTTTTTAGAACTTCAAAAGTCAAAACCTGCCCCTCACTGGGGACACGGAGGGCGCGTTGTCGAAGCGCGCCCTCTTTGTAATCCAAGGGGCGCGTTTTCAGAACGTGCCCCATCGACGGTAAAATCGTATTTTACGAAACTGGGACCGTATTTCGCAAAATTTTTTTAAAACTAACCGTCTTTCCGTACAAAACTCCCGCTTTTAGTCCAACACCAAAACATTTGGTACCGCTCAAGGAAGTCTACCTTTTTAAGATTTTGGCCGCGATTTCATTTTAACTAAAAGTGATGCTGGGTTATTTATGTCCCCATTATACCCAATTTCTTACTATATTTAACACTAGTTGTTTTTAAACAAACCACCTCCTCTCCCAATCATGTCCCTCCTATAATGAGGCCACGGTGGTGATCCCCGCTCCTAGAGCTCAACTTCATGTCGGCACAGGACCTCGCTCCCATCTCCAAGTCCATGCGCACGTACGGGGTCGTGCGGGTCCACCCCGATCGCAAGCTCACCATCAGGGTCGACGATAACGGCCAGATCAATCCTTCCTAGAACGAGAAGTTTGTGTTATGTGTCGACGATGACTCGTTGAAGAACAATTCATGCACGATTACCATAGAGGTTTACGCGTTGACGTGGCTCACGGTGAACACGTCGCTACAGATAGTGATTTCCCCGAGCAGCAGCAAGACGAGAATCCCAATGGGGAGGCGCGGTCATGAGGTTTGTGACAGCAGATAATGCGGCCCTCGGGACGTCCCTATGGGACGATCAAAGTCAGGAGTGTCGGTGATCATTAACCCGATCCATAGCATGCCTTTGCACAGTGAGATGAGTGCGTCTACGATGACTTACGATGACTACCACATATACGGGGGGTAAATAAGCACAAGATGGCGCCGGTAAAGGCGGCAAAGATCAACCTCTGGTGGTCGAGGAGCAAGTGGACGAATGACGGGTACTCATACTACCCCGGCAACACGGTCTGCGACGACTCCGTGATAAGAGGTGGGAGCATGCTGAGCTCTATGGTGTCTGATGTCGGACCGTCAGCATCCATTGTCGCTGCCGCTATTGCGAAGGGGATATACCCCGGGAAGGTGGCTATGGATAACACAGAGAGCTCCTTGCTTGACAATTGGGTAGACAACAACAATAAGGAAGGATGATGCGATGAATTAAAGCAAACATAAGAATTGAGGCTGAATCTTTTCTTACTGTAAATAAAAAGGAAAATTCCAACACCAGACCCAACTTTCCTTCCACACCGGAGACCGATTATCAAAGTCGCTCCTCCACACACCAGAGAAATGCTAACTCACAACCACTACCCATTTTACCCACACACACAATCCCCATTTCCCACACATTTTTCCTTTCTCTTATTCTGCTATGCTTGCCCCCTCCCCTCGACCCATAAGCATTCCCCTTTTATTCTTTTGCACTTGAAATGTTGATGCTCGGCCTTTCTCCTCCTCTTGGCCCAGCAGCTTCTCATGGCCCAACTCTTGAGGCTTGTTGTCTGTGCAACAATACTCTCCCCTCTAAAACACCCTTGTCTCAAGGGTGAAATTTGGAAACCCGTGCTTCCTTGTGAGATGAAATAGTCCTTGGGAGCAATAGTTCAACACCACGACATGATTTAATGCCTCCCTCTTTCCCTTTAAGTCTTCCATGACCGCATTGTTAACATGCGAAGATGTCTCGAAAATGTTTGGCCATATGTAGTTGAGTAGAAAAATCAGCACGTCATCGTAGTCGAGCCCCACGACTCCCGACGCCATATGCTTGAATGTGTATGCTGCCATCTGCCAATTTCTATCTCTATCCATGAGTGCATCCTCCAGCTTAAACTCTAGGACATCATGTCCTCAGAGCATAACGGACTGTGAATGGTGAACATGTCACTCCAATGATTGTCATGCCGATAGCTGCACACACACGATTCTGCCTCCCCTGAACCTTGAGGTTGTTCAAGAGGATTGCCAGTATAACTTACATCCCGATAGCGTTGGTGAAGTAACCACATGTGTTAACAATAACACGACGGATACCCTTCTTTTGGGTCTTGAGTTTGACGAGAAGCTCAAAGCATCTCCACTTCCACTCTCCAGCAAGAACAAGCTCGACTCTCCGATCAGCCATGCGACCAACAAGATCGATAAAGTTTACCTGGATCTTCTCATGCTTATTATTCAGAATAGGTGTCAATCGGGAAAGCTGGTACTGTCATTAAGGAGCTCTTCCAGGTGAGAGTCAATATTGGACGCAGCCACGTTGACAACCATTTTCTTAATAGTTTTCCTAACCATTTGCGTGTACGGTTCACTCTCATCCTTCAAATACGCAACAACCTTCCCACAATATCATCAACCTCGGCCTCGTACGCTATTTTCACTGTGGTTTCCACCCACTTATAATTCCCCCTAGCTAGACCCATCCTTTTGAACCAAAAGATTTTTCATTGACAATCAGAAAAAATGCATCGAGGAAGCTCCCGTACTTGTCAACTTCTCTGAATGTCATCATCATTCTTCTACGGATGGTATCAAGGGAGTAGAATGCAAGTCAAACACCAATGGTGATTCTCCATCCCAGTAAGAAACTGGCAAGAAAATTATCCTGGAGACCTTCAATAACCATCACAGGCTTAGAAAAATCATACACCCCAAAGAAAAATCCACAGTACACATTGATGACAACACAAGAGATGTTAAATCTACGATAGAGCCTAATAATTCCATCAGATTGGATGGTTTTCCTCGTAGACATCAACTAAAACATTGAATTGCCTCTCGCCACCCTTTTTATTAGCCTTAGCCCCATTAACCAAATGGGTATAAGCATTATTCAGGGAGTAAAATAACAGCAGAGATGAAACACCAACGGCTCTTCTGGAACAAAAGGTGCCATGTGCATCAGCATGAGTAAGTAAAGGTGGAAGAAAAATACAGGGGTCTATAACGATATCAGAAGTATGAATGTTATCTCTACTGGCATATTCCTGTTTCGCAGAAGCCATAACAATCTCCACTAAATGGAAGTAATCTTTGCGACAACCAAGCAACACAACAGGCTCCTTCGATCTTAGCAGGCTCTGCACAATAAGGCTGGTTAATTAGTTCTTGTAGACATAGTGATCAAAACTGATACTAAGATAGTACTTCTCTACAATGTTTTTTTATGTTGCTCATGACATCGGCTCGGGCTTAGAGCACCTTGATTCTAGAAGTATCGAGCTGCATAGAATATTCAATCTTCTTGCATATCTCGACCCGATTCTCCGTTTGTTCGTACTCATGCCTTATCTTCTTCTTCTTCTTCTCCACCTCCACAATCTGAAGTTTTTTAATATTGAATTCATTTTCCGCAAAGACAAAGATCTTATTCACCTTCTCCTCGATTTCATGGTAGGTGAACTGCACTATCTGTTGGATTCGGTTTGTCTCATCCTTGTCTTTCATTTTCTCCTTATGTTCCCCAACAGAGAGGTGAAATACTTCAGGAACGGAAATGGCGAAGTCGGTTCTTCCCCCCAGTGGAACGACACCCGATGTTAAAGCCGTCGCCAAGGGAATGACATTGACCTTCGACGTCGTACTTTCCATGATGGCTGGGATTTCGTTCCTTTTCAAATTCTGCTTCTTTGAGATAGGGTTAGCCATACCCTGAAGCTTCGGAGTGGTACTAGAAATAGTCGTACCCATAGTAATTGTCTCCTCCCAGTGATTCTTCTTCCCATGGGTAGGAATAGCATTGGAAACCCTAGGGATGGCATTCCACCTCCTGATTCCCTTTTGAACTTCAAGTGCACTTAACCTCACCTCCTACCCATCCATCCTCTTCAAAACCTCCCGCAGCTTCTCCTTCATCGCCTCTGTTTCCATCTTCATCACCCTTAACCGCGTTCCGTCAAGACACCAATTTACCTTTCGAGAGAAGATTTAGCCACAATGCTTTGATACCACTTGATGTGATGAATTAAAGCAAACACAGGAATTGAGGCAGAATCTTCACTTACCGTAAATAGAAAGGAAAATTTCAACATTAGACCGAACTTTCCTTCAACACCGGAGACCGATTATTAAAGTCGGCTCCTCCACACACCAGAAAAACGCTAACCCACACACACACTACCCATTTCACTCATATACACAATCCCCATTTCCCCACACATTTCCCCTTTCTCATATTCTGCTATGCTTGCCCCCTTTACCCGGAAGCGTTTCCCTTTTATTCTTCCCACTTGAAATGTTGATGCCCGACCTTTCTCCTCCTCTTGGCTCAGCAGCTTCTCATGGCCCAACTCTTGAGGCTTGTTGTCCGTCTTTCCATGCAACAAACGATTGAAGACAAAGATCAAATGATGGAGGAAGGAATTGCCGCTTTGAAGTCGAATTTTGTAAGGCCGACGTCGTGGCGGGGAACGATGAAATCGACCTTAGAAAGACCGACGTCTAAGTAATTTCAAAACTTGATACTGTAATTAACAAAATTTTGAGGACGAATATGATTTAGAAACAAAACTCCATGTAGCCGTCTAGATGGGCCATCAACTTTTTAATTCCTCCTGTCAGTTGAGATGATTAATTCTGTTCAAGTGAAGGGTATAGTTACATTCAACATCTGGGATCCCGAATTTTGTAGGCATATTTTCAATTTTCCAAGTCGGCTCTTGTTTATGCTGCATTTTCTGTTTCCATATCAAGTTGACGAACTCCAACCTCAATGACACAGGACTTGCAATTACAAGAATCGAGCTTTGCAGGCATAAATAAGCGGGGAACCAGCGGATAAGTGGATATTTCAAAAGGGAATACTTGATGATAAATAGTCATGTGGATCATAATCCAAAGAGTGACAAATTTGCCAAGAATTTGCATACCAAAACGATACTACTCTAACAAACCACTGAGTCGCCCATGCAACTATAGTTCACCATTTTCCAACACTCCCTATTCCCACAAGAAATGTGAATAAGCAAAAAAGGTGCACGGGTGCATCTTCCTAAGAAATTGTGGGGTTACCTGGTTCTCCCACCCCTACACGGACGGGTCTGAACAAATTACAATATAGGCTGCTTGTTCTATCCTCGCAATCTTTGAAGTACAAATTTAGCGAGCTACAGATGGCAAGTTTGATGATCGCCGATTTCCTAAACATGAAGAAAGCAAACAGAGTTGAACGACCAATCCAACCATACACGTTTACCAACCCACAGGCTATTTTCTCAACTCACGAAAAGAACACCAAGTGTTTCAACCAGTAAAAATGTCATAGACGGCATATGGTGGAGAAGACCAGCTTCCATGGAACCAAGAAAGAATGAATTCCACGGATAGAATGGACGACCATAAATTACAGTACATCGTTAAAATCTCCTGGCAAGCCCTGATGCAACAACAAAAGTACTCCTTTGGAGGCTGTTGACCTACGAAGAATAAAAATTGCATCTTTTTTCTTATGCAGGGGTATGCTAGCCCGGAGCACTATCTTTTCAAAAAATTTCCCCTTTTCTCTATCCAAATATAACCTAATGATGGAAGCAGTGGCCTTTAAGTCATATAACATAGCAACCCTCAAACCCCAGCTCAAAGAAAGAATGAATCCACCCAACAAAAAATGAAAATTTTCCTGACCAGGAGATTTACAAGCAGTAGACAAAGAGAAACAAGGCATACAAACAGAAAAGGTTTTCACACAACTTACCACAGATAAACAAGAATTACAAGCAAAAACTTGTAGATTAAAAGCAGATCATATACCTTATCCTTCATTTAATTTGAAAATTGATAGTCCATTTCCAGTGACCGTAACCCTCCAAACAGGTACTGAGATGGAGAACATAGCAAGATACTCATCCAACTTTCGCTTCTCCATTTAGTAAACTGCTTTCTTGCTTGGTGTAAATGCTACTGACTGCTTTCTTCGGTTTTACTTTGCTTGTCAAAGACTTCTCTTTGTCAGGACTCACTGATCGTCTAACCACTTTTTTTCTAGGTTGTGTGGAACCTGCAGCCACTGAAAAATTGCCCTTGTCCTGGGATAATTCACTGCCTTCCTCATCAGAACTACCTTCGGGAGTGCTATCTGCATTTTGAGGGGCCACCTTTGCAGAAACATCTTCAGTTTGCTTGCTTTCTGCAGATTCAGTTTCAGGGAGTAGCGCTCGACGACTAAGACGGAGTTGTCCTTTGTCGTTGATCTGAAAAATAAAATCACTGAAATTATCACATAATTTAAAATAAAAGAACTATGTTGTATAAATCAACATTACAAAATTATGATATTGTGAAAACAAACCATTTCAGCCTCAAGTGTCAATAAAAACCAACTAGAGCAATATAAAGAAACAACTAATGAAGTCCCAAGAAACAACTCATGGTCGCTAATGTAGCATTTGAGCTACCTCGACTACTCAAGTTGCACAGGAAGGAAACAACCTCACGGACAAGTTGGCAAAAAGGACATTTGCTTTCTTCCAGATTCCATTTTGGATGTTTTGCATCCCCCCGCCCCCAACACCCCCCCCCCTTCCCCCGGCCCAAAAAAAAAAACTGATGGAATAAGTAAAACTCCTAGACGTGGTGAGACACCAGTTCAGCGAGCACATGCCAACTAGTTCAGGGTATCAAGATGCGCATATACATGAACAATCTTACCCTTACAAATTCTTACAACTAGATCGTTTTCATACCGCGAAAAAACTTTTGGAAGGCAGTGATCAAGGAAAAGAGACAAATATGTGATCAAGCATGAAAAAAGCATGGAAGGCTGGGTGCAATTTTAATCATAGGCATCTGAATACAGCCTCTTCATGATAAATGTACGTGATAAACACAGGTAATTAAGAGACTACATGCAAACAGGAAAAGCTTCGAAACAAAACAGAAAACCCAAATATTAACTCCCAAAAGTAAGCTAAAGACGATATGAACAATGAGGATAACAAAAGCAGTTCCTACTCGAAGAAAAAGACAAATTTTGACAAATTCTGGCGAGTTTTGGCAACTGACTGTTATGAATAATTGGCCATGGTTGCATAACTGTCAGTAAACTAACAAAGTAAAAGAATGTTCAACACACTTATAGAGAGAGAGAGAGAGAGAGAGAGAGAGAGAGGTCAACATAACCAGCGGCTGAATGCACAGAGAAAAATATACATCTTCATCTACGAACCTACACCACCAGGTTCTCATTACCTCAATAAGTTTTACATCAACACGATCTCCGACATTGACAACCTGCAGCAAGATAATTAAATTTAAGAAACCAAGTTCTGGGAATAAAGCAACATATGGAAGGGAAGAAAAAACCATACATCTTCAGCTTTTGCAAGCCAACCAGAACTTAACTCGCTAATATGGCATAGGCCCTGAGAAAAAAAAAATCACAGAAAACCACTATTCAATGAAGAGAGCCTAGTCAACATCAAGAAATACGGACAGTGAACTTCTGATACTGAATCAGTAAGAAAATATTACAAATACAAGGTCATATTTTCCAGATTAAGCCAAAAAGAAATTATATACCTCCCTTCCTGGAGCTATCTCTACAAATACTCCATATGGCGCAATTGACTTGATTTCACAATTCCTAGCATACCATAAAAAAGAGAATAAAATTTATAAGCGTTCTCTAATATTAAAAGAATAATATAGTGGCAGGAAAGTAAATGATGAAATGATAGCATCAAAGCCAACCTCCCTGGACAACTCTCCCCTTACAAAAAGGATAACAAATAAACTATGTTTCATAGAAAATGGCACTACATATAGAACTTTTGCATGCATTTTTGCAAATTGAAAGGCATTCGCACAATATTTAGCTTTAGATGATAACTTCAACCAGTATGGTCCTTCATATCCAGGTTAATATGGATACGAGGGTGATCCTTCGATGACTAGTCAGTACAACGAGGCTGCATATATAAGCCCATCTCGCCTACATCACACAAGTCGAGAGTGCTCTACATCTTAATTACAGAGTTAAACACAAGTTGCGGTACAGTGACAAATCAAAAGGTTCGCTACTCTCTAACTTTCGATAAAATGTATGGTTCTACTTTAAGTAAATCTAGACCAATCAATGGTTTCCATCTTCTTAGAAAATAGTAGTGCAAGGATAAGATAAAATTGCAGTACATCTGTACCTATATATATCGCCAACAGCAGGAACCATTGTCAAATTACCGATAATGGATTTAGATTTCTCCAGGCTAGACAAGTCCTTTGCAGTAATTTTGACCTGAAAGATGAGTGTAAATTGAAGATCAAGTAATAGAAGAATGGAATACATCTGTTCAGGCATAGTTGATGTCTATCTGAACAGTACCACTCCATCGTCTTCTGTGTCAATGGCCTCTACACCAGTTTCTTCAATAATGCTTCTGACTTTCTTGCCTCCTGGACCAATTATAAGGTTGATTTTTTCAGGCTTTACCTACAATGCAGGGACATACCAGAGGATCTTAGTTCATGCAAAGCAATACAACAATCAATAGATCACGTCAATGATCCAAACCTTCATAATATAAATTAATGGAGCATGCTGTGAAAGCCTCTTTGAAGGGGGTGGTGAACAATTCAACATTTCCGCTGCATTGATCAGAGAATGTAAAGTTCTATATGAGAATGGCGTAACACTGTTCAAGTATGTCATCCATATCGCAAATCATAACTTCATCTGGCAATGTAATCCTTTGGTTTCACATCAAAGGGGAAAACCTAACCAAGGATATGCTTTCGACCCTCTTTAGCTTGGAAAAGTGCCTTCTCCATGGTTGGTAAAGTAATACCTCCCACCTATCAAATCAGTTAGTCAAATATAGCAGGAGGAAACATCAAAAGAGAAAGAAATATTGGAAACGGTTTAATTTCTTGATATAATATGGAACACCAGACTATTCATGTTTTCTTTTGTTATAATTTGTAAATTAATAATTACAAAAGGATAATTTCTATGGAAAACCCCTCATGAGTGGCAAAGGATGATTTGTCATTCTGAAATTATGTAGTGAACAAGGCAATTAAAGAGGTACCATGAGGCTTTTCTCTGGAACTCTACTCTTAAGATTAATGGTGCACGGAATAGTAGTTTGTATGTGCAGAAGTGCGGTAAGCATTTAAAAGGCAAAATTTTTAAGAAGTAATGGTCGATATGATGACATCAGACACCTTTATGTCCAGTTGAAAAGCAGTCACACCATCTTCATTTCCAGCCACCTGCAATGGAAAACCCCGATACATTTTGAGAGTTCTGTCCTTTTGATGCATAAGACAAATAAATAGGTCTACTACTGAAAGAAATAAGGCAACAATCACCTTGAAATCCATGTCTCCAGAAGCATCCTCAGAACCTGTTATGTCTGAAAGAATGAGGGGCGTGCCATCCCCCCCAAATTCTTGTGTGTCCAAAACCATCCCCATTGCAATCCCAGCAATGGGGAACTTGACTGGAACGCCAGCATCTTGTAAAGCTAAGCAGCCGCCACAAACAGATGCCATGCTATTTCATTGTGAAGCATTATTAGAAGGAAGAAGCAGAAAAACCAGCGAAATAATGATTGATTGGAGTTGAAACCATGAAGTTTTGAAACTAAGTTATAGCCATTCATTTATCCAATATATTTATATAGCCAAGCTTACTATGAGAAAGTCAATAGACGTGTAACCTTGAAGAGCCGTTGCTTTCAGTAATTGTACTTTCAACACGAATAGTGTAGGGAAAATCTTCTTCGGATGGCAAAACAGGAGCAAGAGCTCTCTCAGCAAGCGTTCCATGACCAATTTCTCTTCTGCTTGGTGCTCCTATGCGCCCAACTTCTCCAACAGATGAAGGAGGGAATGTATACTGGATAGTAGAAAAGGAAAAATTCTTCAATTCAATTATTGTTGTGAAACAAATCTTATATCTTAGTATTAAACCAAGAATCAATGAATTATGCCCTCTCATCAGCGAGAGGAGAACTTGTCTAACAGAACAACATGAAATCTTCCTCTTGAATATTCACATCCAACAAATAAATCAAAAGAAAATGATATACTAGTGTGAGTGAAGCAATAGACACATTTATGCATTGAACACGCCAAAGAAAGTATAGAAACCTGCAGATAGAATCTCTTCAATTCATCATCACCCATGAGATTGTCCACCCTTTGTGCCATTTGCCTATCACCAAGAGTCACCACAGCTAAAGACTGCAAGAGATAATTATTATTATGAGAATCCGCCTCTGATATTGCCAGCTATGGTAAGAGAAGATACTGGTTAAAAACCAGGAATTCTTTGATTTTGAGTTACAAGTTTCAACAATCCCCCTCAGATGCATGTGTTGCAACAAGAAGCACCTTGAGCCCTCTAATACTCAAAAGACCCCGGGCTACTTACAATTGTATAGGAATTTACAAGTGTATCATTATCATCGGCTAAAGCTGTCTTCTTACAGTTAAGAGACTCGAGGCTATTCAACACAAGAAAGCGTAGGAATATACAGCCATTAGCATCAGCTTGAGCGTTTCATTATAGAATATTTGATGCCAAAAATATTTTATCAGAAAAAATTAGAGTGATTGTTCATTTATGGTTACCGAATCGCCCTCTGAGAGAGATATGTGAAAATGCGGTATTGGCTTAACATAAGCATAATGATATTACTAGTTCTTAACAGATGATATAAAGAGTGAGGTTATTCACTCGATTCCCAAGACTTGTTCATGGAAGAATGTTGAGTAACAAGGGCCAACAATCATCCTTTGCATTGGAACTACATGTTTTTGATATGATGGCAATGGCTGACCATCCTACCAATTGATGCCCCACGCCAACAATTACAGTGGGAAGCCCATGATGTCCACTAAAAGAGTAAATGAAGCATTTGAAAGTTCCCAAGGTATAACCAAAGAGATGCAATCACAGTTAATTAAAGAGCTTTTGGACCAGTAGAAACGCCTGTTCCTAACAATAACAATTAACCAAACATGCACAAAACAAATCCCAGGTAAACAATTACGACAAACAACAGATACTTGCGTGAAATAGAGGGCTGCCAAAATATGACTATAAATTAACAAATATTACTCAAACTACGTGATACTCAAAAAGATAAAAACCGTGAAATGGAGCGTTTGGATAAAAAAAAAGAAATTCCCATTAAGAAACTTTTTAATTCTTATTGCTTCCTCAGCACCACTCTTTATTTTCCTCTGTGAACTTTCATTGTTGATCAAATATAGAATTATTTAAGAAAAACATACCACTCTTCAACAAAGAGAAAAAGGTGAAAGAAACAGGCAATGTAACTGCACCTGTGTTTCCCCACGGGTGAAAAGAGCACTACCATGTGCACGAGGTAGTAAACCACATTTTGAATTAATAGGACGTATTTCATTCGGAGTGCGCCCATCACTTCTCTTACCCCCCTGATAAAGTAAAACGAAAAGGTAATGATATAAAGTAACATCACATATCATATCTGATTTGTACAGTCAATAGTTAATTTGAGTTTGACTCATCGACTGGAAATAAGAAAACTAACAAAAGTCCAGAGCCCATGCAAAAGAAATAGGAAAATGAAGAGGCCATACCTCTACAATTCGTCTCCGCAGAAATTTTGATGTGACTTCTTTAAAAACTAGCTTCACATCAACCTCGTTATATATCTACATGAAAAATCTATATTAACCATCAGAAGACAAGTGAAATCATAAAACAAACTCTCACTAAGTAATCCATTTGTCTCTCAGCATTGCATCCACAACATGGATAATTTACTATTTTGGAAGGAAGCAGACATATTTGGCGTGGAGAACTTAATAAAAGGCATAGGGATGAGATTGATGACAGTACAAACTGGGAAGTCTTTCTGAGATTTGATTGCGAACTGATTGAGTATCTATCCTAGGCAAGGATTGCTAGTATATTCTGACTCATTAAGGTAGATCATCCCAGAATCAGCTAGTTCTTTTGATTGATTAGAATGTCCACACAACACCAGCTAGTAAAAGGTCACACTAATATGAAATTGGGTTAAGATGAGTTCAGATGGGTGGGGCTTGAGAAACCACCACCATACACACTAATGAGAAAATAAAGTTAACACAAGGATGCCATTAAAAAACTTCCGAAGGACAGAAAGTTTCTCTAGCCGACGGATAGAATGAGCCACGCCATGTGGTTTTCTGCTTTGAAAGAATGAGAGAAAGCACTTAGTTCATCGAAGAAAACTCAAGATTATTGTTAGAATCTAAAGACTGAATTGGCTAGTGCTGAGACTCTCAGCCTGAGAGTAAATTCAAAATTGAAGCGGAAGAATCTGTAGACCAAACATGACAACGGCATACATAGAGAACACTCCTAATTCCTAATTGGGGTGGGAAATCAGATGTTTTACTGAAACATGAAGCACTATGGGAAGTCAATAGCTATGAATATCAATATTTTTTGGTAGAAAGGGAATTCACTAGATAATTGTTCAATGTTATGAATATCAATTCTTCACTTCAAATTCATGGGTGCATGTGCACTGAGAAAAAAAATAAAAGAATCAATGGAAAAAAACAAAATGACCAATAAAAGAATAGATATTTACCAAAGGAGAGAATTTTCTTGAGTGTGGCTTTATGTGAACATCACCCTCGTCAACCTCACCATCTACAACTACTTCTTCATCCTCTTCTTCATCCACTAACAAATCAGGAATTGATTCGATGGCCGCAAAAGATTCATCTTTACTGACATATCCCTTCTCGGTAAGTATCGTCAGAACCTTTTCTTCTAAAGCTGATAATGACTTCCTCCTAGGTACTTTCTTCTTAATCTGGAGGACTTTCACCAGTTCCTCGCCTGCAATGTCCTGGGAAGACAATAAAAAAATGTTTAGCAAGGAAATATTAACACAGAAGATACTTGAATTAATGTGGAGAGAACAGTCAGACTGGAGAGGTTAGGATAAGCACCTCCTCCCAGAAGGAAAACAAGCTTTTTCATGGACAAATTTTAATTCTTATAAACTCAAAGCCATTAACATAGTTAACCAAAAAGAAAAAGGATAACAACTCAAAATTCCAAAACACAATGCTCTGCCACAATTGAAAACGATAGCTTACTTCAACATGCTTATATAGCTCAGGAGGGGGCAATTTGATAGCATCAAGCATCTTGGGCTTGCCACAAATCTTCACCAAAGAATCCACATCCTTGCAAATTGCTTGTACAGCCTCCTGATTAAGTCATTGCTCACAAAAAAGATTACAAGAAATCTCAAAGTAGCATAAACAAGCTTTGTAGGTGGAAATTGAGATGGATGATTATGTAACTAGAAATACAATGTTTCCAGAATTATAGAAGTACAATTGCGAAGTAATATAAAAAAGTTAACAGAGCTCATATAAACAGACACACCTGTCCCACTTTTACAGCTTCCAGTAATTTCTCTTCAGAAAGAAAATTGGAGTAACCCTGCAATAAAAAAGGTAGAGGAAGCCTTGGAGAATTAAGCTACCATAATCAGTCGCAACAATTATCAGCTTTCCATCAGTAGCATATCGGCCGTTCTTTCATTCCAAGTCATTTTTCGAGTTTCTCATGCAGTAGTGACAGGAGAACTTGAGCAGCAATTATCTAATTTGTGAGCCATGATTCTAATATGATCTTTAGAGGATAAAATAGTGAGTGAAATTAACCTAAAGTACAAGAAAATGTCTACCTCTATCATCAGTATAGCACTATCAGTGCCAGCAAGGACCAAATCCAAGTCTGATTCTTCCATTTGTTTGGTCGTGGGATTAACAATAAATTTATCCCCAACCAAGCCAACACGGACCCCTGCTATCGTCTTGGAATTTGGCACTTCTGAAAGAGCTCTGTAGTAATTCAAAATTGGAAATGTCATGATCAATGTACACAATCTTCATTAAACATATTCAGCTGCCAAAAGATGGAATCCTTAAGAACAAATTAAACTTACATTGCTATTCCAGCTGCTGTTACTGCTAAACAATCAGGCATGTGCATTCCATCAAAGCTTAAAACCTGTGTTTCAGTCAACATGTGTGATCGTTGAAATTGCCTTCATCTCCAATTTTTAAGAGAATTACTCAACAAAAAGACTATTATTCCAATGATGCATAAGAAATATTACCCAAGAAAGAATTTGAGTTTCGTGGTAGAAGCCCTTCAGCATGGTCGGACGCAAAGGCCTATCAATCAATCTACAAATAAGAACCTACATATGAAGAAAAAAGTACAAAATAAAAAATTCTAGTAATTCTAAAAAAATTATGAGTCATCCATAAAAGAAAAGAATCCTTATAACAGTAATGTTTTCATATTAAAGATTTTGGTGGATTTGACACAATCAAAAGTTTTGCAATTAGCTTTGGAGAAAGAATGATAGACTCCATAGATGATCAATTATGTCGGATTATAGTATACAAGTAGCGAAACTTGATGACACATCGTTTCAATTCTCTTCCCTGATATAAAGCTCCCTCTAAAGCACCCCCATATAATGGCTTAGCTTTAATTTGTTCCAATTAATTTTCTGTATAAGCTTCTAGATATCATGATTCCTGTCCCATTTGCATTTACCGGAACATCCTAGTTTTATTCACATTACCTTTAAAAACGCATCAAATCAACACCTTTCTTTTTCTGTCTAAAATCAAACATGCCTTGTCAAAAGCATGCTGTGATTGCAGAAATGAAAACTTCAATGACTAAAAAAAAGTATCCCCAGAATTTAAAAAAATGCTAGCAGAATCTAACAGTTTTCTTGCAGCAGCATATACATGCATGACAAGTGATATACACAAAATGCTTCATTGCTTATTACCTCGTGATCTTTTGTTTTTCCTTCTCGTTTGAAGAACCCACCACTGAAAGGAATAGCTTTAACATGTCACCTCTATTCAGGCCAAAAACATTTCAATAACTAAACCAATGGGATGATAAGATGCAGACCTAGTTCTGCCTGCAGCTGAAAAGCGTTCTTGATAAGTTACTGATAGTGGAAAGAAATCAGAAGGCTCACTGGGTACTTCAGCTAAGCAAACAGTTGTGTAGATAATCTGCCAGAAGCACAAATACTGTTAGGTAAATCATTTAAGAGAACAATACATAAGAAAATCAACTAACAGGAAAATTGTGGGTGAAGAAGGGTAATTTTCTTTTACTTCCTTGATCCAAACCAGAAAAGCCAATGAAATAAAACAAGCTATCCTTCCAGGACACAAGCTGAAAACCAATCAACAAAACCATTCAAAACGGACCCAACCCCCTGAAATTCTCCAGTCACTTCCTACATTCTTCAGCACGTCTATGTATTTGTTCATCCTAGTCTGTTGCAAATGGTAACACAACTGATACTTTACACTTCATTTCATAGCAAGAACCTACTGTCTCTCCATCAGTCACAGTAACTGCACCACTGGCTTGCCTGCCCATATGGCCTGTCTCAACTAGTATCTGCAAAATCAGTAAAAATGCAGAGTCTTGTCAAAATGTGAATAGAGATGCACAGCGATTCAGCATAGGCAACGCCAGCGCACTTTAAGCCAGCAGTACAGATAATACAGAATGACTGGTAGATTGATGAATAACAAGGACTGTACAAGCAGAAATTCAAGCCACTATTGCCTAAGGACCCAGCTGCCGATACTAAAATTAGATGCAATTTGTGGTGGCAACCACAAAAGTTCAATACCCTAAAATCAAGAAGAGCATAACAATCAAATAACTTCTTTTAAATGAAAAAAAAGCGTCCTTTTTGACCAATCCAAAATATTAACTATGATCCAATAAAGTCTTGAACTCCAAGCTAGAGAAGACAGTTGTCATCTTCATTTACCCGAACATTTCATCTGCGTCCAGCCACCAGACAAGACAACAAACATCCTCCATCACCCAACAACATTATAATAAACAACCTCAGGTAAGCAAACCACTATGAACCTCTTCGAGAAAACAAATTAAACCACAGTACCGAAATCCACAATTCCGTATCAATGCCACCTCAAACGCCCCTTCTACGTATCTTTTCCAAAGAAAGGAAAAAGAGAAAGGAAAAAACTGCATTCCCAGAAAACTCACTTGTCGATCCCCGAACGGGATTTTAACGGAGATAGGCTTAGGAAACCCTCCGGAGGCCAAAATAGACTCGTCGATTTCATATACGGCGGCACAGACGCGGGGACCGGGTCGTGGTCCGGGGGACCTCCGACACCGAACCCTTGAGGGAAGGAGAAGCGACAGGGAACCGATCCTCGGCTTCAGGAGTGAACTGGTACAACGAGACGAAGAAGCAGGATTCCTGGGGAGGAAGTAGCGGCGAGGGGAGGAAGTCAGGGTGCTGCCGGTGACAGGGGTCGGCAACAGTCTCATCTCCATGGATGTGGTGGGGAGCAAAGCTCGGGCTCAGCTCAAAGCCGGAAGAGGAGGGGAGCTCCGACTCTGACGAACTCTATCCGTTTTGTCTCTGGCGGGCAAAACCTTAATGACGGTCCTGGCCTCCTGGGGGTGGAACCCTTAAATGGGCTGAGTGCAAGTGACCTTTCTTTTTGGGCCTGGGCTGGGCTATCAGCGAGGGGTTGTGGGTTGTTGTCACTCATATGCTCTTTTCACTCCTGTCGTTCATTATGTACCCTTAATGTGTTGTCGTTCGTCCCATGTTATTAATTCTCAAGGACACATTAAAGTCGTCCAGCGTTATGGATTCTCTCTTGACCATGCTCACTTCTTGGATTACGTATTTTTTTAGGCGTCATAAATGTAGTTGTTGTTAGGTTAGCGTCTTAATTAGTGCTAGTTTATTAAAGGTATATTTTAATATTTTGTTGTCGTAATTGGAGCGTAGCGCATGTTTGCAACTGGGTTTGTCACATATTCTTGGAATGGAATGGATACAGATAGAACTGTGGAGATGGGAAACATACAGACAGACAGACAGACAGACACAAGGGGTACTCTCGATAGGGAAAGGAGTGTTTCTAAAGGCATGCATGCACGCATGAAATGGCGGGACGGACAAAAATGGCGGACCTTATCATAATGCAGAGACATTTATATCGGAATCAGTGTGAGGATTGAGAGGGATTTTTGGACCCTTTTCGCCTCCCCTCTCTTTTCGGTTTGTCTTTAGTATTTTATGACATCGAGTTTGATGTAGGAAGAGGGACTTTAAACAAGAAAATTGGGTGCACCTAACACTTTTGGTTGATGCTCCTCCGATTCTCTGAATAAAATGTATGCGTTGCTTGCTCATGTCATGTAGACGGGTGAGAAGCCCCCGAGATTATGTCATAGCTTTAGCGTGAGTGGACAAGTCATTGGATCAGGAAAGATATCAGGTAGACGATTAACATCATCTTAAGGAGTGAGTACTTACGTGGCTAACAAAGTCCTTGTCATATGCAACTACCACCTTCTTTAAGAAAATAGTAACAAAATGAGTTGTAGTTGACACATCCTTTTCATTTCATCCGTTGCCATGGAACATGGAACAGATTTAAGGTAATGTGTAAACTGGGTTTTCAGGCATAAAAAGCCCATTAAGCCCAACTGGTTCTGTCTAAATCTTAATCGACCGACAGCCCACTAGCAGTGGATAAACCTAACCAAGAGTTTTATGGTCGAGAGATGCCAACCAAACAGAGTGAAATCAAATCATGAACCTACATTTATATACATGCATACATACCTGTTCCCCACCCAAAGAGAAAGGACAAGGGTGAGGGCAACTCACCCACCCCAATATATAGTCACACATGGGGGTTTGACTTTGTGTGATTATTATATAACACCAAATATAATAATACCACCGTAATGAAATTGGTCTATTTATGTTACATTCATAGGGACCAAACT
The DNA here is from genome assembly GCA_029817715.1 of Melastoma dodecandrum. Classification (NCBI taxonomy): domain Eukaryota; kingdom Viridiplantae; phylum Streptophyta; class Magnoliopsida; order Myrtales; family Melastomataceae; genus Melastoma; species Melastoma dodecandrum. The sequence goes on from JARUPY010000271.1 coordinate 1,968,561, forward strand.
CACCACCACCCAACCCTTCGTCGTTCCCCTCAACCTGAACCCCAGACCCCCCCCCCCCTCCCCAACGGAAGCCTCAAAGAAACATGAAAGCCTTATTGCCGTCGTTCCTGGTCTTCTCCCTTCTGCTCTTCCTCTCGTCGTCATCGCCGTCCCGTACAGGTGAGAGACCCTTTGTTGGGTTCCCATCGGCCCCTAGTTCAGCCTTTTGATCTTGATCAATTTTGGGGGGTTTTGCCCACAACAGAGAGTGGTTCCAAGACGCCTGTCGCCATGGGAGGAGATGATCGAGCTTCTCCTGGTGATCACCGACACTCCCCGTCTAAGGTACGGAACGTTTATCAGGGATCACTCGTTTTGCACCTAACTTTTTCTATCGGGAGTAAAAGGGGGCATGCCTCATTAAACAATGATTATACTGAGGTCAATGTATCAGATAAGCCTGCATTAGATTAGGCCTGCTCAAGTACAAACTCCCGCCCTCCATACTTAGTTTATTATGTTTCTTTCCGAATCCCGACAGGAGGAAGCATCTTGGGACGACATAGGGATGGAGAACGGTGGGGAGGATGTGGCGGTGGTGTTGCTGGAAGAGGAGGATGAACAAGAAGAGGAAGAAGGTGTCGGTTTCGTGGAAGGACGGAGGATGATTATACAGAACAATGACTACCCGGGAACCGGCGCCAACAATCGCCACGACCCCAAGCCTCCTACCACAGGATGAACAACTTAGGAATCTCCAATCACACCATGCCCTTTTTACTTTTCTTTCCTTGTTGGTGTAGTTGTTTAGACCTTGTGAAGGAGGATTGCTGATGGGTTGGTGTTGATTTTTTTTTTTTTTTTTTTTTGGGCTTCGGTCAGACGTTTCGTGACGTGTGAATTTCTCCTCTTTTTTCTTATATTAATGAGAATATTCAAATCTTGTAATTCATCGTTCTTCCCCCCCCCCTCAATGTTAAGGATAGTAATAGATAATAATAATGATAATGGCATTGGGATCTTTCCCTCGTGTGCCGAAATAGGCACGTCAAGAAAGAACACTAGAATATGTCACTATTATATTTAAATGTCTCTATGGGAAATCCTCGGACAACGAGAAATGGGCCTATGTAACCTGTCGTTAAGGATGTCCGCATCGAACCAAAGATGGGCTTATGGGTCGCATGATCGTGTTCCTCTACTGATTCGATTTTGGGTTACGGCCGAAAAGCCCCGAGAATCATACCCGATGTGCAGTTAAAGTTGTCCATTTTCTTTTTGTCTCTGTTAAGATGTTCCGTTTCCATGAAATCTTAGGAAATGTCAGGGCCAAGTTAACTAACGACGATATAGAAAGTTAACGAAGGAAAGGTACAGTACTAATAAACAAGGAGGGGATACACCTTTCCTCAATGTCAGCACAGAACGAAGAGGTTTAAAGAATGTTATCTTAACTCCCCGGGGGGAATAATTCGTCTTTCTGCTCAAGCGGGGGGCACTTCCCTTGTTTTCTTTTGTCGTGTCACTGAGTGAGGCATTCGCCTACGACGAACTTATAACTTAAAATCGAAGTGTGCGCGTGTGGGGGGAGGCATGAGTAAGTGTTTCCAGTCTCTTTTCCGGGGACAACGAAACCTGTACTCAATCATTCCACGCACAGACAACGCTTTTTCTATCGATTCCCGCACGATCGCCTGACAAGATTGCTTAAACGAAAGTGACATCGCCCTAAACCTCTCGATATGATCTCGGCCCCTCGAAAAATGCTCGAATACACCGGACCCCCTCGTGCCCTTTTTTGTCCGGATAAGTTAGCACGAGATCTTTGGTGGAGTGCTAATTCAAAGAGTTATATATACTCACGGTGAAGTAGTCACGCCTTAACTCGGTACTAATCAAGCTGTTTTATACGCAGCTTTTTGATGATAATTAAATGGTAATCCTACAAGGCTTTAAGCACAATTCCAGGGGTTATGAAATGATTTAGGACGCGAAAACCTAATTTTAGGGGGTAAATTCTCGTCGAGTAATCTAATCATTCTTCTTGTCTCCGTGCGGACGGTAATCATGATTACGGTGGTTGGGGGGGGGAGGGGGTAAAGTGAGATCTAGCTAGGGGAATTAATGAATGTAAACATTTGGTTTCTAGTAATAACTTTGTTTACATCACGTGTAGATAAGTATTAATGGTGCGTTTTTTTATGTGCTTGATTAAATATCTGAGGAAGAAATGTAATTGACTAGTAATCATATTTTTTTTCTTCATTTATTTCATTTTATTTCATTATTTCTTTTTCATTTTCTTAATTTTGAATAAGAAGGGATGAAAAGAATACTAATTCCTTACTCATTCCATTCTCCTCCTTGTTTTTAAACTAAATGCACTATTTTTTTTTATAATTCTAATCACTATATTTTTCTCTTTTCACATTTTATTCCAAAAATCAAACGAGTAAAATTTTAGGACGATGAGATAAGAATGATTGAGTGCACGGTAACTGGAGCAATTATGGGGAGGTGAACTATTGCTTACCCCACGAGGATAGGAATAGGACAAAGACAATGAATTTGTTCAGTAAAGGAGGAGGACCGACAGGAGATGCCACACCATGGGTTCCTTTTTTGTTTTATGTTTTGTTCCCGGTCGTGTAAGAAAGGCTTTTTGCATCCCGGGGCTGGGGGGAGATGGGAGGGATCGGATTCTTTTGTCTGTCGTGATTGGAACCGTCGGCGACAAACAAGGCAACAAAGTCTCTGTCTCCCCCTTCTCTCTGCCTCTCTCGTAGGTTAAAACCCTCGTGTCCCTATCAATCGATCCACACACGTTTGGAGTTTTAGATAGACTGAGAATTTTCTTAATCATATAATATAATCGAGTTTGTATGATTAAAACTATGGTAGTGCTATACTGTTCAACGAACTCAAATTCAAGCTTTTCATACGGCAAATATAATTACTCAAGTTTTAAATATCTCCACCGTATCACACTCGTTGTGCACCGGTATGGAGACACAACAAAAACAAAGAGAAGATTTAAGACGTATTCCGAGGAACGGTGAAACCGCATCACATTCACAATAACGTGACATACTTACGTACTGAAATTTGTGCAAGGACGAGGGTCCTGAAAGGAAGTAATAACCATGAAAAGGGTAAGGTGACAAGGGACAACAGTGGAGAGATTCTCTCTTTGCGATGTGTACTGAAGAAGATGATAGGCAAAACTTGGCAGTTTTCCAATTATGGCTACACTCCAACAAGCCCCAATTAATACCCCCCAAAAAAAAATATTTAGAAATAAGTAAAACATGACGACCTTTGTTAAAGTCACCCCAAGTATGGTAACCTGCCTACCCGGCCTTTATCTTGACAATATGTAAATGTAGCGGGTCCATAGCTTCCTAATGTGAACATTTATCCATTCAAATATCATCTTTTCTTACATCTACCTCACATGTTTGAGCCCCCCAAGTAGTTTTGTGTGTTTTTCTTTTGAGAGAGGAACAATGAGCCGACAACACCAGTACTCTCCTTTTTGGGACATGCGTGCAACCAATTTCTTTTCTTTATTTTAATTAAAACGCGTTTCACATAATTACATGGGTCCAAAGGGGGGGGGGGGGGGGATTGAATCTAACCAAAAGGACGGTTCTACGAAAATGTGGATGGACATACATCTCCAGTTCTTATTAAGATGCTCAGTGATTATTTTTGTTTAATGTTAATTTTAATTTAGTGACCACAAGTTTAAACCTTACTAGGCTTTGGTCGTATTGTTGTTTTTTTTTTCGGAGTGAGATAACGAGATGTCAAATCCTTGGGAGTCTGAGTTTCAATTAAAAAGGGCTACGGACAAAGGAGAAGGCAGCGTGTGAGGTGGTCCGGTCCTTATGGCCTGTATTTAGCTTATTTTAGGTTTCTCCCCGATCTCGTCGAGTAAGAAGACGAACCACCCCTATGTTTAGCATATTGTGTCCATTCCACCCCTCGAACTCGTGATCGCCACTCCCATTATTTGGTGTCATTCGTGGTGTTAAAATGTATAATCCATGGAAGCATTAAATTTAAGAGATGATAATATATTTTATGATCCATCATGTGTTATATGCGTATTACACTAATATCGACGGATGAAACACTTTGGGATGTGTTGTTATTGTCCCGATGTTTTAAAACATCATCATCACGGAATGTAATAAGATTGACGCTGCGCTGCGTGTGGCTGATCCAGTCGGAGAGGGACAAGACATTGTAGAACCCTGGCGATGTGTGGTGTTATTGCACAAGTACATGAAGTAATATGAAACAGACCGAGCGCAGACAGAAGCCCTCCCCCGGGAAGTTGGTCCCTGCCGTGTAGTTTTCTTTGCGGAGGATTGATGAAATAAAAAGGGAATCGCGTTGCTTATAATGTCCAGACGCGGTAATAAAATAATTGAGCCTCTTTGTTGGAAAAGTCTTCACGTCCACTCACTCGTGCTCTAAGTGTTCAAATCCTTGTTTTTGTGTTCCTTTAAACGACCAAAAGAAAAGACAAAAAAAAAGAGACGTAGATCGAGAATTCACACGTTTTCTCCTCCTTAATAATGCCGCACGCGAAATTTCCATGAGATAATTTTCGGAAATGCATCTTTGGAATTGTATCGGCATGCCACATAACTGGTTAAAATTAATTAGAGACACTGTGTTCGAATTTCAAGAATATTGCGGAGTTAAATACTCAAGTAAGAAGAGCTTTTATCACTATCGTGATCATACTTAGTTTGAACTGGATTATCAACGTCAATGTGTGACTAGGATACGAGTGATCTACTACACTGAAGAGCAAAAATACCTTGGAATTGCGGACAGATTTCATGATCGGAAGTCTTGCAATGACACGATCGTTTTCTCCGACCGTATTCATGTCGACAGAAGTGGTGGACACAAAAAGTTAAGTAGAATTGGACAAAGCCAGACTTGGGAATTCGGATGTTAGTCACTGCACTCAAGGGGGGGGGGGAAGTGATTGACGAGCATTTATTAGTGAATCCAAATCACACACAAAGCAAAGATGACAACATGTATTGCAAGCAAGAACACTATAACCATGTTATAGTGTTCTGTACCAAAAGTGATTGATTTTCACAGTACAGATCGAAAGGTTCTGTACCATAATGACTCGGTGCACGTGTTAATGTGACTAACAAAGGCAATCGGTTGTCAGACGTTTCTCTCGGGCGGTGTTTTCTCCTACACAGCAATTCGTTGCGACTTCCTTTGAGACTTTTCACTCCAGCGGAATCCCCATCTGCACAGCAACCTGCTACGACTTTCCTTGCACGATCCCTCGAGACAGCCACTAAGCAGCGTGGTCCCTCGAGACTACGGCTAACCAGACACAGAATCCATGCCCAAGGTTATCCTGCACACACAGAACGTTACACCACAGAAGTTGGTTAGTGGGATATCTGCCCTTCTCTCATGTCCACTGGACGTTGGCCACACCAGCAACTTGCCGCACGCTTCCACCAACGTCTCCTGCAGCCTCCGACTAAGAGTCTCTCGTGGCCCCAAGGTCACTGTCCCAGAAGACTTCACCAATGATTACAAGCTCAAACGAAAAGATTACAAGCCCTTACACAATAATACAACAACACACAAACAACCACCAGAGAAGTGTGGCTGAATGACTCTAATTATACAAGAAATTCTAAGTCTAAACGTCGAGGATAATCTTGATAAATCAGCCTCCTATAAACTAAAACAACAAAAGATTAGATAGGATCACAATTTAATATTTACAAAAGTGTCACACCCAGGCATATATTATTTAGGTAATCATATCATATCAATAAGATTATGATTTGATAATTATTCTCATGAATACTGCGGTACAGAAGGTTCTGGCTGGAACTGATCCGCGAATGAAAATAATCCAAATTTAATTTCATTATGTCCAGAATGTTTATTTCAACGAACCTAAACATATGACATGGATTATCATTGGTGGTCAGATCAATCCACAGAAAGTTGGAGAGCAGAACCTTACCATAAATAGGTGATATATTTTCTTTCATGAAAAATATAATTCCTATTACGATTATTTGAAAACATAATCCAAGGATTTAGATCATATTAATGTTTTAGTTCAATTCCTTTTCATTAAGTAACTAAATAATCATTTAATTACAAAAGATCGATTGAACAGAAGAACATCGTGAGAAATTGCTGATCGAAATTTCAACACGTTCACATCATCATTATATGTTTGCACCCCCCTCCCCTCATGAACCGTCGAAAACCCGAACAAGGACAAAGCCGCATGTTGGATTTCATCCTCAAAGGGAGACATGTCGTTGACAATTTTGTGGGCATTTGGGTTATTAAACATGATGATTGTGTCTGCCCTCGCACACACGATTTCGATATTCCAAGCCTGGAGGGGTGATTTAGTGGCTATTGGATGGAAAATGAGGTGCTTGTTGACTTATGGATGCAAAGGAATATTGAATCATACAAAAATAAAATCAGGAAACAAAAATCACGGTTCCCGACAGTCAGTCGTCTTTAAAAATATTTCTAATAATAATAATAACGGCTTGGACTTGGAGAAAAACAATAGTTTTTTGTCGATGTGCCGCAAAAGCATTATGATTAAGCATTTTTGACATAGTAAGGTTTGTTTGGCACACTGCATTATTTTTGTTCCTTTCTCCTCATCTCTTTCATATTATTTTTATTTTTACCCTTTCCAAAGGGTTTGACAAACATTGTCGTGTGCTCGGGATCAACAAGCGAGGACAGGACCGTAAAATTACAACACCTAAATCCCAAACTTTGCCCTCCTTTTCGACCTGTATAAATTAGGGCTTCACTCCACCCCCATGTTCTTACTCTTCACTTTCGGTCGCGATTCCTAAAGCTCAACACCAACCTCGAAAGCAAATCATCTGATCACTTTTTTGTTCCTAGGTCGTGTCCGATTCGGCGTTCCAAAGAGTTGGTTCCATTTAGTTTGTTTCTTGTTATTTTGGTTTAGTAATCCTCATCAGTTCCCATGGAAGATCAAGCCCAGGGCTCCAACAGCCCCAACAACGGTGCTGGCAGCGGCAGCGGTGCCAAGAGGGCTGAGCCTGTCAGGTCTCGATGGACTCCGAAGCCAGAGCAGATCCTCATCCTCGAGTCCATCTTCAACAGTGGCATGGTTAACCCCCCGAAGAACGAGACCGTCAGGATACGCAAGCTGCTCGAGAAGTTTGGCACCGTGGGCGACGCCAACGTGTTCTACTGGTTCCAGAACAGGCGCTCGAGGTCCCGCCGTAGGCAGCGGCAGATGCAGGCCGCCGCCGCCACCTCTGAGCAGATCAGCCAGGCCCAGGCCGCTGGCGCGATCCAGTATGAGATGATGCACCATGTAGACAGTGGCGGCTGTTATTACTCTGGGACGATGGCTGCTGGCGATATCTGCTCGGGCTACAGCTATGGTTCGAGTCACATTCCGTATGATTTCCACGGAGGGTCTTCCTCATCGTGCGTGGCCCAACAAGGGCTGACGGTCGATCAATTCTTCCCGGAGATAGGTTTCCCAACTGAGCCGGTCACGAGTGCTCAATTTCAGTCCGGTAAAACTCCCTTCAGACAGACATACTTCCATTATTCTTTCTTATCTCCTTTTCGGCTGTTGGCATGTGATTTGTTCAAAAGGTGTCTTCGACTTCAAAAGTCAGGAGCATAGATTTGTCAAACTCTCCCTGCCTAATTTCTTGAATGGATATTTGGTGATCATTTAATCCTGGGAGGGTTTTCAAAACCCTATAAATCTTTCAATCATTGAGGGTATTTTTGGGATAATATAAAGCTCAAGTACCTGTATGTGTGTGTTTGTGTTACATAACACAAACAGGGACCATCACGGTGTTCATAAACGGAGTTCAGACAGAAATCCCAAGGGGGCCACTGGACATGAGATCCGTGTTTGGTGAAGATGGGATTCTGGTTCATTCCTCAGGCCTCCCAGTCCCGACTGATGAGTTTGGATCGCTGATGCAGAGCTTGGAGCACGGCGAAAGCTACTTCTTGGTATAACCTCCCCTCCCCTACACCATCAAACTAATAAGCGATCCTCGCCATTTCTCATCTTCCTAGAAAATTAGAAACACTTATTTGGAATTCCCCCCAAGTTTAGCATATTTTTATACATTCCCTCCCTTCACGGATTGTTGTGCATGTAACGCATTGGAGTGACAGTGGCTGGGGATGGTAAGAAAAGGATGCAAAAGACTTTGGACAATCGAATCTATTTGGTTTTTTTTTTTTCTTTCTTTCTTTTGCCCTTTGATTTCCTTCCCCCAACTTCCTTTCTTTTTATTTAATACTGTCTTTCCCTGTCTGTTTTGTCTTCGGTAAGAATTAGTTTAAATTAAAACACATGTGGCGAGCATGCAAGGGTTACATGAACTAGCAGTGTTTCCAACCATCTGGACCTTTATAAAAATTTTTCAGGTCAGCAGGCCAACATGACGATCTCGGGATCGATAACGGGAGGGTCCTCTGCACCAATTGATGATGACTACGACACGATGACGATGGTGATGATCTTTCCTAGGATTGTCATCGTGAAATGTCTGTCCGAAGGTCATGCTTGAAGTGACATGAGCAGAGGGAGGGGGGTTCGTACTACTGGCGTTCGTAGTAACTACGTTTCTCGTCCTTGGTGTAATCGGGGCAGAGATAGTTTCGTCTTCTTCTTCTTTTCTTTTAATCGGGCATGCATTTTGGCACTTGCTTAAACAAATCCTCCCGCATTTTAAGGTTGTCTATTTCATTGTCCTTCCCCCCCCCCCCCTCCTCTCTCCTCCGCGGTAGAAGTACGATGCGATTGGATGGAGATGAAGAAAATGGCTTGGAATAATAGTAAAATTGGAACATCCCACCACTATTCGGGGACAATACTCTACAAAAGTGGAGATTATTAAAACAGCCAAATTAAAAGCACGTGTACGTGTCCGTGTCCGCGGACGATCCAAAAAGTGTGTCGGGATTACTATTATCGTTCGTCCTAACTTTAGGCTATCTCAATTATCATCACGTCACGTAATTTCTTTTTTAAGAATGAATGACTAACTCATCGATGGATGCGGCGGCCGCTACTAATCATAGATAGTCACACGTAAATGTAGTCCTTTCTTTTTAATGATTATGTTTCCTAATTGGGAGTATTGTCGATAGTGTTGTTCTCATTGACAGATTATGATAATGAACATTTGATTTAACGAGGATCATTTTAGCTTTTTGCCGGGTTGATATTTTAGAAATACGTAAAAGAAAGAAAGAAAGAAAGAAATCCTCCAAGAGACAAATCTTTGGGCTTCGGTGCACCGACCACCAGGACCAATCCGGATATTTAGGTAATTTTTTTATTTGTGTATCTTCCAAGTACGTGGAAATTTAAGTTTAGAACAAACTGATCATCGCATTCAATCAAGATGCTTTTCTAACATGATGATAAACTCTGACAACATCCGGTAAACGATGTAGTCTGATTGGTTCAAGTTCCCCGAGAACTGATGGCTTTTTTTTTTATTTCTTACAAACACAACTGAAGTTATTACAGCTCACATTGGCTGGCAAGGGAACAAAAGAAACTCTCGTGTCCGTGAACTTATCGCTGCAGTGGATTCCCGCTAAACACTTTAACTAAAATTCCAAAGACAAAATATTAATTCATGAACTTAAGTTTGAGTTAATTTTTTATTTTATCATTAACTTAGTTTTTTATATAATTTTATCATCAACTTTTATTTTTATTTTTATTTTGGTCAATATTGAATTTTATCGCGCGCGTAATAGACAATTTTCATTTATCGACTAGAAAGGAAAAAAAATTAAAAAAAATAAGAAATAATATTGAAATCTTTTATATATATCTTTTTATTTTAAAATTTTGATGGACAAATCAAGTGAATTGGAAGCCGAAGTTAATGATAGTTGTTTATGCTGTAAAAAAGTATGCAAAATCGATGAAGGTTGAATAATGTTCTATTAGGAGGGCTACTATTATGGATAAAGTGGATTATGAGACAAATGAATTAGAGGTCGAAACTCCACTATTATAGGACATGAGTCAGACTATATTAAGGCCTTATTTGGCTTTCGTTAGAAGAAATTCAAGATTGACTAAAATCAAAATAAAAACAAAAATTAGTGATAAAATTATAACAAAATAACTTAATGATAAAATAAAAAGTGAGGCCATAAACGTATATTTTGTTTATTCGAAAGCTAACTTCAAGAGTTGCCGAAAGCAAATAAAGTGTGGACAAATGTCTAATCTGAGCGTGAGACCTTGATATTTTGTTTATATAACCTCGATTGGTTTATTAAGAGACAATTTTTGTCTGTGCACAGTTTCTCTTACAATGAAATGGTAATGTCATAACTTGCGGAGAAAATGTTGTGACCGTATTTTCATTTTAGGAGGTCCCGTGAGTCCCTGGTTTCTAGCCCAGATTTGAAACGGGTCTAGTAAGGAATTGGGCTTCTCTCGGTTCAAAATGACGAAAGTAACATCGAAATTCTTGAATATTAAAAGACAATCACGTAGTTCTTCCCTGTAATGGTTGAATCACCGCTGGACTTCGGATTATCTCTTTTTAAGTCGTTTGGTCATCGAGCCGTCCTCGTCATTTGAGGAAACATTCATCGCAAGCAGTATCAGAGGCATCATAAGGACGATCGGACCTGTAGACTGCAAGCATTAGTGCCCCTACAAGAAGGAACACGTCATTTCTCCATGGACTAGTAACTAAAAGACAGAATAAGTCATCGTCCTCAATTTGGTTCCGCTGTAAAGAATCAACTAGGTTCTGTAATTTTTAAGCACATGATCCACTGCCTAACGGCATCGAGACGAAGCTGCTCGTTCCCACATTATACCACAAGTCAGCCTCCAAACACAGTTTCCTGCTACCCATTTGATTACCAGAATTGATCTCCACAAAAAATCAGCGAAAGGCAGGCCAGGGCTAAAAGCAGTTACCGTCGTAAGCCTTCCTCAGATTAGCTTGACTCCGGCTTCTCTAACAGAATCGATTACGGCCTTCACTTTACCGTGATACTTTTGCTCTCTGTTCAAGTGCACGGCGACAGCAGGGATACCCTTCTGTAGGAGCCTTTCCCCGAGTAACTTCCCTATCAATGCAGCGGCAGCCACATCCCGGGTTGACTCCATGCTGTCCCTCAGAATCTTCTCCTGAGAGTTGGCCGAGGACACCACGGTCGCGGTAGGTTGATGGATCACCTGCGCGCTGACATACTTGTTGCTGAAGTGCATCTTTAGGACATAGGGCTTGAGGAACTCGATGATTCTTGGCGGCCTGGCTGGCGGAGGAATCACCATCTTTTTCTGCAGTAATTCCTAACGAGAGTCAGTAAGAACTCAAATAACAATTTCATCATTTGCTTCGAAAACAGGAAGACTCGTGTCGATTCAAACTTGATCAAATACTAAGCTCAACACCAAGAAACTGTGTAGACTCAATCAGGGAGAGGAATCCACAACCAATCGTGTTCTATCGACTGGAATCGACCTCGATCACAGCTTCCGCATTTTGGATCCAGCAAACAAAAACTATCCAACAAACAAACCTAGTCGAGGGAGCAGTCAAACGCTAAACCATGAAGAAGGAGGGGGAACGGCGATGATTACCGGGATCCGACTCGGGGACGACAACGGAGGAACGCCGGCCGCCGGAGGAGGGAAGGGGAGGAAGGTGAACGAGAGCGTAATGGAGGGTAGGGTTTATGCGGGATTTGGTCGAGGTGCTAAATCCCCGAGGATGAAAGAGTAATTTCACTTTAAGGGGAAATGCGTCAGTTGGTCCTGAAGTTTGTTGAATTCTTACAATTAATCTTGTAAGGAATCAGGCAATTCTACTCGACTATAATTATAAACCAAATTCAGCTCTCTTTGTTCAAGTCAAATATTTTCGACGTGTCGGCGTCCCTCAGCGAGTCGTGTCGACATTCGTTGCCCACTTGGGTAGTTAGATGCAAGCAGCGTGGCTCATAGGTGAGCATAGTTAGATGACCGATCACATTTGTAGAATTCGGTGGCTGTCGCATTGGGATCGTCGGATTAGTCGCTGTCAGATCAACGAGCATGGGCGTGTTGATGTTAAATGAATGCCTTGCTGTAAGTAAAGAAGGAAAGGGAACGGCTGAAGAGGTTTGACCAGAGGCCGGAGGACATCTCCGATGGTTCTCTGCCGGGAAGTGTTAACAGTTCGAGCTAAGAGAAGGAATGCAACTTTAAGCATTGAATTGACTTTCCAGCTAACATTCGTGCAGAGAATCCCGAAGTCTCTGCCGTCTCAAAGACTTACAACTGAGCCAAAAACAGAACTAATAAAATTGCTCAACCACTTTTCAAGGGCGATCCCGAGCTGTTGGTTGAATCCTCCGATCCATCTTATGTCAAGTCCATGACGCCGTCGAAAAACGGCAGCACTTAACAGCCTTGACGCTTCCATTGGTTCACCTTCAAACTAAGGTCAACCTGTTTAATGAATGTCTTAATCTGAACTCTACTCTTATCGCTTCCGAATTGGAGGCGTATTCATTTCTGCTCTTCGCTCGTGCCTGCTTCGACGAGCCTTCCCTGAGCAGAACTGTCTGGATCATCCTCTGGCTTTCTCAGGAACCACTTGTTTAGCCGTTCGGATGCTCTCTCCACCTGTAACCCAAGCCAGAGTTTTACATCGGCAAATTGTGTCGCACTTTCGTCGAATGCACTGCAAGATCACCTCAATGTTACTTACCTGCTCGTCCCAATCAGTACGCCAAATCATGAAACCTAGCCAAATAGTTTGCGTCGCCCTTCCGATCATCATTCCAATCCAGATCCCCTGTCAATGCAGGACCAAAACAAATCAACTAACAACTAAACCGGCCACGCGGATGCGATAAATTAGCCTAACCCTCACCGTGACGCCCAAGTGCGCGACGAAAGCCAGTAAAACTCCCGAAGGAACCCCTATGACGTAATAGGATATGATGTTCACCCATGCAACCTGGCCTTGTCTTCCCGAGCCAACCGCCACACCTGCATGTAAGAAATAAGCCGATGCAAGAAGAAAAAAGAAGCTAGCGAACTGAGTACATGTACCCGATTGTGACGGCTGAACACTGTTAATCAATATGGCGAATGCAAGAAGGACGACGAGGTTGGAAACCTCCTCGATTACTTCCTCGTCGCTCGTGAATACATAAGCCAAATCACGACCGAAGGCAAGGCAGAGGATCCAGAAGACGACTCCTACGCCGGCTGATGTTACAATGTTGACCCTCATGGAGAACTGAGCAGCCTCTGTATTTCCTCTTCCCAATTCATTTGACACCCTCACGCTGTTCGAAACCCGATTGTTACACACAGTAAGAAGATAAAAGTATGCGAAGCTATTCACGGTTCTCACTTTTACCTGGCCCCGACAAGAAATCCAAGACAAATCATGAATTCCCAGGTTGCAATGTTCAAGCAGATCGAGAATGCGGATATCGCGACCTCAGAATCGTTCGTGTAGCTTGCCAAAAGGACTAAGACTGCGTTGTACCATAGCTCCAAGCTACATAGATCCAAGTAGTTTGGAGAGGAATAAGTGTTGCATCACAAAGAAGTTTGAAGGAGAATGTCTGGAAGAGTAATCTCACCACAACATAATGCCCGAGGACACCGAAAGCTTTACGACCGGCCATAAGTCTGCGAAAGCAGCCCACGTGAGGCCTCTCCAGGTATCCCGGCACCATCCTCCGAAGACATAAATGAACTCCCCAATCACTACCGACCAAGAGGACACTAGGAGCGCGCTCATGGCTCCAGGGATTTCCCAACCCAGAACAGAGACAAAGAGCCACGACAGGAACAGATGGATCACGAATAAAGCCGTGAAGAGGACCCCGACTATCTTGTTCTTCAACTGGGACTGTAAGAACTGCTGGAGTGTCAAGTTAAAGACAAGAAAGTAGATTACAGGGATGAACCACAGCGCGAGGCCGCCAGTTGCTTCAGCAATTTCGTCCTCTTCGCCGAGTAGCTTAAAGATCGGTTTCGCAAACACAAACAGGGGGACCAAGATGGTCGCCGTGACGAGATTCACGATCCATGACCGTTGCAAGTAAATTCCCAACATATGGTATTGCTTCGCACCAAAGGCCTGTCCGCATAACGTCTCGGTCGCGCTCGACATCCCTATCTGGAACATTACATGTGAGAAAAAACCAGACAACAGAACTACAGGGGAACCGAACCCTCTGGTAGAATGCGTCTCACCAGTATCCCATTGACAAAACGGATACCGAGAATCTGAAGCAGGCCATAGGCGGCGAGCTCGGTCGAACTGATATGCCCGATGAAAGCCTGGGTGACGACGAAGACGCCGTAGGAGGCAACCCGGGACAGCATCGCCGGTAAGGTGATGAGCCACATCTTCTTCGACTCCTCGCACACCTTCTGCCATGTACTACGATCGCTTCCTTCGGCCGAGTGGATAAGCCTTTCCTCCATGGGGGAAGCGGGGGTCGTCCCAGGTCCACCGCAGCGAAACTACCTGATCCCGGACTACTGCTTGAAGGAATAGTTGAGAGGATGGAACATTCGACAGCAAACTTTCTTAAAGGACAACCTCAGCGAACGTCGAAATCAACCTTGTCCTACTCGGGGGCAGAGAAATGTAGCTACCCCGAATCTACTAAACAATATATGGGTGGATGGTGATAGTTTCCCGCCGGGGAGTGGTTGATGATGGTCGTCTTGCCTAAAGATAAACCCTGAGATACACTAGAGATTTTAAGTGAACACTTGCCAGTTAAAAGTAAGAAATAAAAAATGGGAAAGTTGGTAAAAAAGGAAAATACACTTTAAAAGTTTCTTTCCCCCCGTTTTCCATTCCACACCCATCAGTCAACGACAGCGTAACCATAATATTTCCAAAACTCCCGACAGAAGTGCGGGAGATGCATTGTTCATTAGTGGCGGAAGGGGATTAGGGGACTTGTATTGGATGACGCGGCTCCTCCTCCTTCCCCGGTTTACACGGGGCTTTGGATAAAATACCAATTTAGGTGTGTACTTCTCTTCTTAAATCGTTTTACATATAATTTCTAAAATATCGCTATCCCAACAATAAAAATGATAGCGATATTTGAAAAACTTTTATTTGAGGTATTTTTGTCTTGTCATCGGAGTGACATCCAATACGATATCAATAAAATATATAGGTGATACTTAAAAAAAACAAAGATTAATAATTTTTTTCTTTAAGTGTATGGACCACATTTTTTTAACGAAATTTGTCACCGATTCGAACAGTGATTTTTTTATATTACTGAATAATAAAAATATAAGTAAGGATTTTGGAGACTAGCTTTTCCAAAATTGCATTCATTTCATTTTTTTTTCCTTATTAAACAAGGAGTTTTTACCTTGGGACCCAAGCTTTGTTCATGTAGAAAGTCCAAAATTGGCCGAACCCCGAGAAAGAAAATAAAGGGGGAGAAACCCAAGACAGTCCTCAGTAATTACAATCAGGGACTGTGAATTTAATTTCATTTTTTTTTATTGCCAAAATCGAAAAAGAAAACAGAGGAAACACACCGGGGGGTGGTGTTGGGGCGTGGATATCGATGTCCGAAAATCCCCAACTCAACTGAGTCAAGCTGGCCTCGACTCGGCCTCCTCCCCTATCTCCCTCTTGTGGGTCTACCCTCATCAAAATCTCTCCACCTCCACCTCCATCTCCATTTATCGTCCTTTCTCCGCCACTTCTTCGTCATCGTTGCCCTTTGTTATCCCCTCCCCGCCCGACCCCCAAACCCCCTTCCTCGTTCCACCTTTAAAGGTCAAACCTTTTTCAAATGCCTCCCCCGACGTCGATGGCGTCCACCCACCACCAAGCCCCACCCGAAACCCCTCATTGATTCCGTACCTTTCTGACCTTTCGTGGCGATTCCAGCTGCCGATCGTTGACTGAAGGAGTTTTCCCCTTGCGGGGTGTCTCAAAGTTGGGACCTTTTTGCCCATGGCGTCGTCTACTCCGCCCCCGCATTGCTCAATCACAGCCCCTTCCAAGCCCTACCAGAAGCACCCATACCCTCAGAACCACCGTAACGGCAACCGGAGCGCTGGTCATGGGCATGCCCAGGGCGGCCGGAAGTTTGCCTTTGCTAAACCCCCCTTGCCCTCCCCCGGCGGTGTGGCCAGAGCTACTTCGCCACCTGCGGCTGCTGCTGCGGCTGCCAACCCCCACAAGAATCCCTCCTTCTCACTGAACCCCCCGGCTGGGTCATCGGATCTTGGGGCTGACTTCTCCGGCCGCCGCTCCACTAGATTGGTCTCGAAGATACACTTTAGGAGGCCGAAGTCCTCTGGGACTGACCGTCATACTGCCGTGGCCGAGGAGGCGCTCCACCATGCAATTCAGTATGGTAACGATTACGTTGACCTTGAGGACGTGTTGCTCTCTTTTGAGTCCAAGCTTTGCGGGTCGGATGATTATAATTTCCTGGTGAGGGAGTTTGGTAATAGGGGGGATTATGTGAAGGCTATTCAGTGTTTTGAGTTCGCAGTGAGGCGTGAGAAGCGATGGACCGAACAGGGGAAGCTGACTAGTGCTATGATTAGTATTCTTGGTAGGCTAGGGAAGGTTGACCTCGCTAGGAGAGTGTTCGACACAGCTGTGAAGGATGGTTATGGGAATACTGTGTATGGTTTCTCCGCCATGATCAGCGCATATGGACGCAGCGGCTATTGTGGTGAGGCTTTGAAGGTATTTGATTCGATGAGGGATTCAGGGTTGAGGCCGAACTTGGTCACTTATAATGCTGTGATTGATGCGTGTGCTAAAGGTGGTATGGAGTATGGCAAGGTCCTGAAGATTTTTGATGATATGTTAAGGAACGGGGTGCAGCCTGATAGAATCACTTATAACTCGCTCCTGGCTGTTTGCAGTCGAACGGGATTGTGGGAGGCGGCCAAGAATCTATTCAGTGAAATGGTGAAGAAGGGGATTGACCAGGATATATTTACTTACAACACGCTGATAGATGCCCTGTGTAAAGGTGGCCAGATGGATTTGGCTCGCGAGTATATGTCGGAGATGCCCAAGAAGAATATAATGCCGAATGTTGTTACTTACTGCACCATGATGGATGGATTTGCCAAGGCTGGGAGATTTGATGTTTCGTTCGAGTTATTTAATGAGATGAAGTTTTTGGGCATCGATTCTGATAGGGTTGCTTATAATACGATGATAACCATTTATACAAAGCTTGGTGATTTCAACGTGGCGTTAGATGTTTGCCGTGATATGGAAGTTGCTGGGATCGACAAGGATGTCGTAACTTATAATGCGCTACTTGGAGGCTATGGTAAGCTTGGGAAATTCGACGAGGTGAAGAGACTATTCAAAGAAATGAAGGCACAGAAAATTTCTCCCAATTTATTGACCTACTCGACCTTAATTGATGTCTACTGCAAAGGCGGGTTGCATGTGGAGGCAATGGATGCTTTTAGACAGCTCAAGCGAGCGGGGCTGAAGATTGATGTCGTTCTTTACAGCTCGCTCATAGATGCCTTGTGCAAAAATGGCTTAGTTGAATCTGCTGTGGGTTTGCTTCATGAAATGACAGATGAGGGAATTACTCCTAATGTTGTCACCTACAATTCTTTGATTGATGCGTTTGGTCGCTCTGTGAATAGTCAAAGTTCCCTCGGGTGTGACAGCATACAATTTGGGTCTTCTCAACCTTTGGTTATAGAGGAGCCATCTGATAGGGTAGGTGACGACTGGGACGGTGGTAGCGGGATACTGAAGTATTTTGGAAGGCTGGCTTCTGAGAAGGTGGTGGATCGAAAGAAAGAGACCCGAGCTAGAAGAGAGATCTTGTGTATCTTGGGGGCTTTCCGAAAGATGCATGAGTTGCAAATTAAACCCAATGTTGTCACTTTCTCGGCCATCTTAAACGCCTGCAGGTACTCTTTGTTCTCATCATTTAAATACCCCCATATTGCTGAGTCTTTGGATCTGATTGTGTCATTGCCATCATACGGATATTCTCCTAGCACTCAGTCCAATCTTGAAGTTCTACTGACATCTGCCCAAACCTTGGTTTGATGTATTTGAAATTGTTGTGCAGCCGTTGCAATTCATTTGAAGATGCCTCAATGCTGTTGGAGCAGCTTCGAGTGTTCGACAACCAAGTGTATGGTGTGACACACGGTCTTCTTATGGGATGCCGGGAGGAAGTGTGGGTTCAAGCTCTATCCTTGTTCGATGAGGTGAGACAGATGGACTCTTCGACCGCATCGGCCTTCTATAATGCATTGACGGATGTGCTGTGGCACTTTGATCAGGTAAATGTCGGCGCGCTTAACCGTCGAGTAACCTGGAGTTGAGAATTATCATTTGACGCATGTTCAAACATATTTTTTATGCTTTTGATGCAGAGGAAAGGTGCCGAGCTGGTGGTGCTTGAGGGGAAACGTCGACAAGTCTGGGAGAACATCTGGTCCGACTCCACCTTAGATTTGCACCTCATGTCTTCAGGGGCCGCTCGGGCCATGGTCCACGCTTGGCTGCTGAACATAAGAGCCATTGTGCACGAAGGCCATGAGTTGCCTAAGTTGCTAAGGTAAGCAGACAGTGAATGATTCTCGTCCCCTTCCGCGACAGCGCTATCAAACCCCAACTTTTGGTTGCGAGTTTATGCCATTCTTCTGCAGCATCTTGACTGGATGGGGAAAGCACAGTAAGGTAATGGGTGATGGGACACTCCGGCGGGCCATCGAGGCACTGCTTGCCGGGTTGGGATCACCATTCAAGCCAGCCAAGTGCAATCTAGGCAGGTTCGTGTCGCCTGGAAACCTGGTGGCGGCATGGTTGAAGGAATCAGGGACGCTGAAGGTTCTCGTGCTCCAGGATGCAAGGAGTCGTCCAGCGAGCTGCGACGCCAACCTCGAAAGGACTCCCACTTTGCAAGTGCTGCCATTGTTGTAAGGTGTTGTAAAACCCAAACGGGATCCCCATTTCATGGTCGTGTGAGTCTGGGGTGAATCAAATGTTTATAGAGTCATCCCCTTTGTAAATTCGTAATCCCGAACAGGCGTTCCCCGTTGTCGCGAATAGTCGGTCTGTCTTGGATTTGGACAACTTGGCAAGTCTGAGGACTTTGGTAAGCTTAAACTACGGATATTTTGGACAACCTGGGGATAAAAAGTAAACTTTTTGCGAGCGTTTTAAAAATTCTCGTGAAATGTAAATATTTTAGATAGGTTAAGGTTTGGTTAAACCCTGTTTTTCTTGTCCTAAAAAGGGCTGATATATCACACCGGCGAAGCTCTGTATTTTTCTTTTTTAAAAGTCTGAAAAGACTAAAGCTAGAAATGACTAAAGTTTTAAAAGACTAAAGCTAAAAGTTAGCTTGTCATCGGCTTGAATTTTCCTTTAAATCGTTCCATTCGACCTAAAAAGAAAATGAACACCTTCGGGACACATGACGAACGTTTGATAGATGTTTCAGGGCAATGTCATGATCTGTCCATACGCGTAAATGTACAAAATAAATGACCTTAGCGGACCACGACTCAGAATGATGGACATTTTGTCCGACACAGTGCGGCCCGGGACCATCATATAACATAACATCGTCATCACCCGCATTTCTTAATGTTTATTGTTCTTTTGGTGGTCGCATTGCATTTCCGATCCGAACGAATGCTAAGTAAAGATTTCTGTCACTGCTTACAAACTCTGAATTAAGATTTTATCTTTGGGTTTCAAGCAATGGCCAAGTACCTAATATTCGTTTTCCAGCTCCTTGGACGCATATGGCATGAATAATATGAGCATCATTCTCAAGTGACTCAATTTAATGCGATATATTCCTTCACACGTAGCATGTTTTTGCCGAAACCAGAGGGTGGTGGTGGTGGTGTCGGTCCGACAGTCCCGCTAAATTTAATTTCTTTCAACAACTGTGATTGATCAACCATCCCGCCGTCAGCTTATCTCAAGAACCTTCTCAGTCTTTGAGCTACTCGGGCAGAGTTGAGTGCTCCGTTTCTCCTTTACCCTGGTTTTTCATCCCCTTTTGCTAAGCGTGTGGCGATCGCTCGCCGGCGATTATGTTCCCGTCGATGCGCGCGAGGTTGATTTTTGGTTAGCTAGGAAGACCACTGTTCTGTCTTTGGACATTGTGTTGAGTCGAATTTTCGTGTTTTAATGGGACAGAGATGGACGAGAGGCTCATCGGATCCAGCGAGGATGCCAGTAGCGGCCTGACGAGGAGGGTCTGGGGAGAGTCGAAGAAGATATGGAGGGTGACATTCCCCGCGATCTGTTCTCGGTTGACTGCCTTTGGGATTTTTGTGGTGACACAGGCATTTATAGGACATATTGGCTCAACCGACCTCGCGGCCTATGCGCTGACGCAGATCCTGGCTGTTCGGTTCGTCCTCGGAATCCTGGTGGGGGAAATTGTTCCTGTGATTGCATTTGAATGGCCAGACTTATTCTTTGCTTTGGGTGAACATTTCTCAATGGGATCTCGCAGATCGGCATGGCAAGCGCGACAGAGACTCTCTGCGGACAGGCCTATGGCGCGAAACAGTATCACATGCTTGGCATTTATTTACAGAGATCGTGGATTGTCAATTTCATAACAGGGACCGTATTCCTCCCTCTCTTTTTCCTGGGTACGCCGATCTTCAAGCTGCTCGGCGAGGATGAAAATATAGCTGTAGCCGCTGGAGAACTAGGGCCATGGTTTGTTCCCGTGCTCTATTCATCTGCCTTCGGCCTTACCCTCCAACAGTACCTGCAATGTCAAATGAAGAACCAAATCATCGCATGGATTTCTGCAGCCTCGTTTGGGATCCATCTTTTCCTGTCATGGCTCTTCGTTTATGTGCTTAGTTGGGGAGTTAATGGTGCAATGGGTGCGTTGGTCATAGCTAACTGGATATCGTTGATCGGGCTGCTTATTTACGTGCTTGGTGGGTGGTGTCCGGATACCTGGACAGGGTTCACATTTGCCGCCTTTGCTGATTTGTGGCCCGTCGTGAAGCTTTCTGTGTCGTCCGGAGTTATGCTCTGGTAAGGGTCCTTAAAGCCCAATAAATAACTGATACTAACCTTCGCTGCCTCACCGTTAATCGTACTCTAATTCCAGCTTGGAGATGTGGTACTATGCCGTTTTAGTCCTCCTCGCAGGATACATGAAGGATGCGACCGTCGCAATATCCGCCTTCTCGATTTGGTATTTATGCTCACTTCTGTCCCTGGGAAGTTCTCAATGCTTCGACATTGGAATTTTAACCATGTTCATCTGTCATGATTCTCAGCCTCAACATTTCTGGTTGGGAATTCATGATCTGCATCGGCTTCCTAGTTGGCGTCAGGTAAATCGCATGTTATGCCTGGCCTCATCTCATGTCCACTCCAAAGGTACTTAGTTACTCTTTTTCAACCATTGAAGTGTGAGGGTGTCGAATGAGATGGGACGGGGTGACTCGAAGGCGGCCTTTTTCTCCATCAAAGTCGTCCTAGGTCAATCGGTCGTCATTGGAGTTCTGTTTTGGATCCTGTGTCTATGCTTTAGTCGTGAACTCGCTTATGCTTTCACGAGTGACGAGGATGTCATCAAAACCATCTCCACCCTCCCAGTTCTCCTAGCTTTCACCATCTTGCTGAACAGTGTCCAGCCAGTGTTCTCTGGTACAAATGTTTCTGCCGTCAAGTGCTCAATTATTTTATTGCATTTGGCCTCTCCATTGCCATTATTGGTTACGAACTCACAGGCGTCGCTGTCGGCTGTGGACGACAAAGCATAGTCGCGTGGGTGAACATCGGGTCTTATTACATGATTGGCGTACCCTTGGGAGTTGTGCTCGGTTACCTTACCAGTTTGCAAGTCAGGGTATGAGATCAAGACGATAGAAACAGTCCTCACGCGCCAAAAATCAGAACTGCCTCGCACTGATTCTGTCTGTTAAGCCCATTTTTTTTATTAACATGGCAGGGTATTTGGCTGGGGATGATCATCGGATCAGCGATGCAGACTTTGGTACTCGGAGCAATAATATTGCGGACGGATTGGGATGAACAGGTGAGCTACTTATGACCGTTTGTGAAGATCGAACTCGGGGAAGAGACATTAACGTCGAGGCCGAAGTCGCTTAAGGGGACGTGATGGATCTATTTCCACCCTGCAGGTTGAGAAAGCAGCAGAGCGCCTGAGGAAATGGTTCTTGGTGAAGCGAGATGTGGATCTCGAAGAGGATTCGTCTCGGGAAATGCAGAACGGAGGATGAGCAGTCCGGGAACTATTCCTTGCATGGGCTCTGATAACCGTGACCGGTTGACGGGAAGATGATTACATGGCATCCGGCATTGCCTAAATCAGTTAATAAATCGGGGGGCCGTAACATGAGCAGGCGGTATGCCCTGTCTGGTTTTTGGAAATGTTTTCTTTTTTTTTTTCCGTCTGGTTTCCGGAGTTCGCTCCGACTAATCTGGACTCGATCCGGGTAAGACACCTGATTATGGTGGGTGAGTCTTTCAACAGAGGTGGCTGCGTACTATAGGTTTCGAGCCTCCTTAAACTAATCCAAAGTCCTTACTACTTGAACCAATCCATGTTAGTTTGAAAATATTTTCTTGTGAACGTCATTCTCGATTCAAATCTTTCCGAAGAGATTGAACTAAAACAATATCTCATTCTTAAATACTATTTTCAAATATGCTTTTCCCCATTTTATTTAACTCGACTATGTTTTCCTTAAACCTATTATTTAGGTAGGTCTAGCGCCACTACTTTTCTTTTATCACATTTTGTTTGTTCTGCCAAATTCAAAAAAAAAAAAAACAAATGTAATAATGTATTAATAATTTGATTGGGCTTTTTGGGGAAACACGGTCCATGGGCCTCAATCGAAAGGATTTCTAATTGGTCTCTTATGGGCCTTTTCTGTTACGGGCCTTCTTGTGCTACTTAGCCAGGTTAACATGGGGCAACAACATCAAAGGACATAAGAAAGTTTTTGACCGTCAAGCTAAAAGTTAAAATTGAATTCGCGAATCGATATTTTTATCATATTTTTTAGGCCAAATTGATAAATATATCCTGTACTATTTCAAAATTGACAGATCTATCCTATCGTCTAAAATTACACTTCTCATAGCCCCATCTGACGCCGTTATTGCAAATCCATCCTCCGTTATCGGACTCACTAACGGAATCCTACGTGGATTCACACGTGGCGTAACGCCGTTTATTATAATTACAAAGAAACTGCGGCAAGAGTCGAGAAGTAGGAGGTAAGCCTTGTCCCACGTTGGAAAAAGGGGCTTCGCTCCGCTCCGACAACCTCCGGGCAGATCCATCTCATCTCCCCTCCTCCGTCCGCAGGGGTTGTCTTCTCCTATCAAAGTTGTGGTTCACATTTCATCATTCGTCCTCATCGATCGATCGATCCTTTGCATCCCGGGCCTCCCTCCTTAGTATCCCACTCTGTTGAGGCTTCTGCTTCTTGGGTACCCATTGATTGTTTCTTGTGATTGTTCTGCGGCGGGTTCGGTCTGGATCTGTTTCTCCTTTCCTTTTTTCGTTTGGTTTTCTTCTCCGGTAATCGTAGATTTAAGGTTGCGGATGCGGGGCTCTGGGTGATCAGATCGGAGGCTTCTTGGGATTCGTGTGATTGAAGCGAAGCTACCTGTATTGTGCTTTCCTTTAGCCATCTCCGTTTGGGAAGTTTCTCGCTGGAATAACAGTAGAAACAATTTCTGGGTTTCGCTTAATGGAAGGAGATTGGATTTTAAACTCTAAAGTTCTAGAAAAGGCTTAAAGGCGGGGGTATTATCGGTTTTTCAGTGAACAGTGTGGGTAATTTGGGAAAGTCACCACTATAACGGCAACGAATAAACGGCGTTACGCCACGTGTGAATCCACGTAGGATTCTGTTAGTGAGTCCGATAACGGAGGATGGATTTGCAATAACGGCGTCAGATGGGGTTGTGGGGGGTGTAATTTTAGACGATAGGATAGATCTGTCAATTTTGAAATAGTACATAATATATTTGTCAATTTGGCCTATTTTTTAATGAATATTTATTTTTATTGATATTATATATATAATTGGTTATCGGGTTATAAAGCCAGAACCTATGGCTTTGTCTTATAAAAGGAAATGATATATATTTTCTCGACTTTAAGAAACAGCCTAACTAAAATGAGAGGTGCGTCGGGACCAGCCATAAATGGGAGTATTCCTATCGTTGAATAATTTCAAAAGGGGGAGAGGAAAGACGGCTGGTGGGGAGGGGGGGCGAAGTCAAGTTGTGATCTCAGTTTCAAAAGTGATCATGTGACTTCAATCGTATTGTACGGTCCATGGAAGCGACGTCATCCTCCATTTCGGAATTCAATGCATGGCACATTCGTAGATATCTCTCTAATCTTTCAATGACCCCCAGCAAACCAACTGTTACCATCACCCAACATTTTTCCGTACTTTTTTCGGAAACAAATATGTGGACTCAGATGCATGATCCACTCGTGCGTCTCTCTCTCCCTTTCAGGGTTTGTCGGCGGAATCTTGGGAAGGAACGGTTGGAATCTGTCATAGGGGATAAGATGTTAGTTAGATGGCCATGCCCAACGACCTACCACCACCCCTTACTGAAAGTTAAGGAGAGTATCTATCTATCATCCAGAAGAAGAATAGTAATTATCTAATGTTCCTTTTCTTCTTTGGTACATCGTATTTAGGAACTACAGAACCGTCGCCGACGACAATGTAATAAAGCCTTCTTCTTCTTCTTCTCCTCCTCCGTACTCTCCACTAGTTCGAATTTTTGGATCAGTTCTTTGTGCAACGACACGGGTCATCTCGCCGCGAAGAAATGTCGGGCACGGATTTGGGGCGGGCATTTTCTTCTCCGTCGGCGTACGTATACAGTTTCTTCCCTTCATTTAAGGCGCCCGCTGCTCCCTCTCTTTTCTTTCCTTCTGTCCTTTTTTCTGCATTTCAACGAGTCCCTTATACGTCGCTTGATGTTCCCTGACTCCTTTTAGTGTTGCTAAGAGGTTACGGGCCAGAGATATATCATCAAGTTAATTATGAATCGCAATGAGTTGGGGGAATTTCCCATGTGTTATTCACAGTCTAGGAATGATCGAAGAAAGCCTGCTCCAATCGCAAAGCCTTCTCCGGCAATCAACAGAAAGGATCCTCGAGTATCCGAAGAAGGTTTGGATTGAGTCGAGCAAGATATGGCGTATAGCGTTTCCTGCCATGTTGACAAGGGTGTCTACCTTTGGCATTCTGGTCGTGACCCAGGCGTTCATCGGCCATGTTGGCATGACCGAGCTCGCTGCTTACGCATTCATTCAGATCCTTGCAGTTCGATTTGTAAATGGGATACTGGTGAGGAAATTCCGCTATCTATTTTTTTTTCTTTTGTAAGTTTTGGCGAAGAATTGAAATGACAGATTGAACGTAATCTTGCAGATAGGCATGTCGAGCGCAACCGAGACCTTGTGCGGACAGGCGTTCGGTGCGAAGCAATACCACATGCTCGGGATCTACCTGCAACGGTTGTGGATCGTGAACTTCATTACGGTGACGGCATTCATACCTCTGTTTTGCTTCGCAACACCCATCCTGGAGCTTATCGGCGAAGTGAAGGATATAGCTGAAGCTGCCGAAAGCATCAGCCTGTGGTTCATACCCATACTCTACTCGTACGTCTTCAGCTACACCATCATGCAGTACCTGCAGAGTCAGTTGAAGAACCTTGTCCTCGGGTGGCTCGCCACAACAGCATTTGTGCTTCACATGCTCTTGTCGTGGGTCTTTGTTTACAAACTAGATTGGGAGGTTTCTGGGGCGATGAGCGCGATGAGCATATCTACTTGGTCAATGATGGTCGGACTGTTTGTCTACATATTCGGAGGTTGTTGTCCGAATACATGGACAGGGTTCACTCTCGCTGCATTCAAAGATCTGTGGCCTGTCATGAAGATGTCGGCCTCGTCCGGTATCATGCAGTGGTAAGGTCATGCGTCAAATCACACACTTCGCTGACCTCCACTTTCATATTTATGTTCATAATCTGGGTACATTTTCTGAACTAGCTTGGAGCTTTGGTATACCGCAATCCTCGTCCTAGTAGCTAGCTATATGCCAAATGCCTCGGTCGTAGTATCCGCATTCTCGATCTGGTATGATACTGAGCTACATGATCGTCCTGAGGTATCTGGTATGAATTCTCAGCTCATTTTTTCGTGCTTGGGCCGTGACAGCGTCAACATAGTTGCCTTCGTGTTCATGATATGCCTTGGATTTCAAGCTAGCGTCAGGTAAATGCTGGATCGATCGTCATAGAAGGAACGCCTGTTACTTTTTCAGACTGTTGTCCATTTAATATTGATTATATAGTGTGAGGGTGTCGAACGAACTGGGTGAAGGGAATGCAAAAGCCGCCAGTTACTCCATCAAGATAAACTTGGCGAACTCGGTCGGGGTCGGGGTCGTCTTTGCCATCATCTGCCTCTGCTTTGGTCGTCAAATATCTTACATATTCACAAGCGAAGAAGCCGTGGTGGAAATGGTCTCCGACCTCTCTGTCCTCGCCCTCACAATCTTAGTGTACAGTGCACAGCCAGTTTACTGCGGTATAGTTTGTTCTCCGATTGTCAATCACGGTTAGCTTCGAATTGGTTTGTTTACGTTGTTTGTCGATACAGGGGTAGCAATCGGCTGTGGAAGGCAAACGATGGCCGCATGGGTGAATTTCGTGTCGCTTTACATTATCGGAATTCCTGTGGGAGTCGTGTTGGCATATGTTGCTCTGTGGGAAGTTAAGGCACGTTCGAGGCCTCCTGAGTCTGAGAAAAGCCAAGATTTTAGCAAAACCGTGACGACATTGGATTTGCTTGACTTGACAGGGAATGTTAATCGGATTGCTGATCGGATTGCTGACACAGACCGTAATTCTCGCTATCCTTGTTTGGAAGACCAACTGGGAAGAACAGGTAAGAATACGCAGCGTCGTTGTCTCCGCCTGTGGCAGAAGTTGAGCTGTTACTAATAGCTGACTGGTACAAACCTCTGTGCCGTGTAGGTGGAAAAAGCACAGGAACGCGTGAATAGGTGGTTCTTCAGAGTCCCAGGAGACGGAGACGAAGACGATGAGGATAATCCGTTGAAGAGCTTCTGAACGAGGTTGTACCGGGGACGAGGTGATGCACCTGAGAGCCGGGTCCGAAGCAGAGAATGACGGGATACTCTTGATTACCACGTCTTGAATATCGTATCCTCATGTTAATCACAAACTCGAATAACTGAGCCCAGAGCTCCGATTCTAAATACGACCAAAAGCTTGCAAAGTCACCAGAGTTGCAAAAGATGGACCGATTACCGTATTCACGAGAGAATCCGCCGTAGTCGCCACTCGTTTCCTTTTTGCGAAACAGGGACACACTCACATCCAACCCGTAATAAGAAAACCACTCGATCGGGTCGTACTAATGTCGCGCACAATCACCTCATGGTACGAAATCTTGCGAGAGAAGTCGACGAGAACATGCTTATAATCATTGAGAGCTGCTCGCTTTTCGGGCGGTGAGTGGTGGCGGGGGCCAAATCGGTACGAGCAGAAATCACGTTGCCCTCTATAATGGGCAAGGCAAAGAAAAGCAATTAGTGAAGACAACCATATATCAATAATTTCGCCCCAAAGATTTGTGATTGACGAGGACTTTAGGGGACGCCCCTCCACCATATGTTGCAAGGGCCATCGCATGTAATGACAGTGTTAACGTTCCCATCGGACCGTGGCACGTGTCGTGTCCCAAGAATCGTTCATGATAACTCGGAGGAGGGGCCGGGTTCGACTTTGCTTCGGCTGTTGGTAACGACACCTCCCGTCGACCTTAGTGGAAAGAAATCCAACCAAATTCAACAGATTTATATCTTTGGATTCCCATTTATGTGGAAGGAACGAGGAGAAGTGTGAGGTCCAAGGCCTCCTCCGTCCAGGCCCCTCGGACGTCGCATCAAACCAAAAGCCCTTGTCTTCTTCTTTCCGTGATCGTCTCCCATTAATTCCTAAACAGGGGCTTGTGATGATTGTGAACCCCCCCCCCCCCCCTCTTTATAACCAACAAGTTTTGGAAGAGATTTGTTTCTTAAAAAGCCAAATTATCAAAAATATCTTGAATTTTGGCCCGTTTTTCCGATTTGCCCAAAACTTTGAATAATACCATCAGCTAGCCTAACGTTTGTTCGTTATCTCAAATCTGACCTCCGTTCACCCGACCCTTTGACGGCAACCGACGTGGCTACGACGTGTCCACGGACGCCGTCAGTCATCCGTTTTCGTCTGACGTTTGCTGAGATGGCAATGACTTCGTACGCACGTCGAGCCACGTCAAGTCAAGTCAAGTCTCGGAATCCCTAAAATCAGATTTCCCCAAAATCAGCCTCAAATCGAACCCTAATTCAGAGGTGCATCAAAATCGGCCCAAAGTGGCACCACCGATACCCAATTCGCCCCATCCTTCGAAAACGACGCCGCAGTCGAGGAAGAAGAGGGTAAGGGCTCGTTGTTGGCAACCGTTGTGGCCTTGACTGTAGAGGGTCTTCGACAGGCCGCAGAGAGGCCACGGGGGAGTAAGGAAACGTGGTAGTAGGGGAAGGCAGCGGTTTGGGACTTACCCAGTGACCTGCGTCTTCAAGGACGTGCGTCTCGACTGCTTCGCCTTCTTCGACGGCCATCTCCTCCGCTGTGCGGATCCTTTGGATTTCTTTCGGCGCCCATCTGGGTTCGATTTGGGGCCGATTTTGGGAGAAATCTGATTTTAGTAATTCGAGACTTGACGTGGCTCCACATGCGTACGAAGTCATTACCATATCTCAGCAAACGTCAGACGAAAACGGAGTACCGACGACATCAGTGGACACGTCTGAGCCACGTCGGTTGCCGTCAAATGGCCGAGTGGACGGAGGTCAGATTTGAGATAACGGACAAACGTTAGGCTAGCTGATGATATTATTCAAAGTTCTGGGTAAATCGAAAAAATGGACCAAAATTCAGGATATTTTTGATAATTTGACATTCTTAAAATGAGCCTTCAGTCAATTTCTTACACTTCCTTTCAAACTTATATTCGAGGTACCTAAAAAAATGTCCTTAACCCGCTACTTATATTGCCGGGTCTGATAACGTCACTCTGTTTTTTGAAATGAAAGGCGGTGTCGTTTGTTCCACTATGAAATTTCGCGCGTGAAAATAATTGATGGGAGGGAGGGAGATGTCCCCCCCGGCCCCACTTCTTTCAATTTTCTTCTTTTAAGAAAATTCTGTCCTCGGAAATGATAAGATATAAAAATCGGAACTAAATCCCAACGATCGACGTTCTTAAACTTTATAAAAAAAAATGAAATTATTGATTTAGCGTAAAGGAAAAATCTAATGCGAGTTTTCTCTTTGTAGAAGAAAACCTACGACGGCATGTGTTAACACATCATCAAGAGGGGTCAGTAGCAAGCAAGCAAGCATTGGAAGGCATTGTCGTGTTGTGAATGAATGTGAAGAGCTTGTCCTAACTTGTCGACCAAGTCTGAAGGTGTTGGGGGGTGGAAATGGCCAAGCCAGAAGCTTCCTCTTCCTCCTTTTCGTACACACATGTTAAGTCTCCTTTTTTGAATTTTTCTTAGAAGCCCACCCCCACCACTGTACCAACAATACAAAACTCGTAACAGTAATAATACTCCAGCTAGAATCCATTTAACCCACCAGACTACTATTTCAATCTGAACCTTTGTGCATGTGAGGCCGTTGTAGTCGTATGATCAAACAACTCTTATCCCGTGAATGTTTAAGGTGAATAATTTTGAAATTCTCTCTAAAAAAAATATTTAAATAAAGCGCTCACGAAAAAAAAAACATTTATTGAATTATTAGAAAATTTGAGTTTAATTAAATGCGTGTAATTTTATGATGGCAAAAAAAAAAAAATCATCGGAGTTATAAAAGGAGGGATGATTAGAAGGCGTTGATGGGGACAAAAAGAAAAACGAAGTGGAGGAGGGTCGGGAGGATTAGTGTTTGTCCTTTGGCCTTCAAATTTTTGCTGAACTCCATCTGTTGATGCTGTTCCGGCGGCCTCAAGGAGCCTGTTAGATCTCTCTCAAAGGACGACATTCCACCCCCCCCCCCCCGCCCCGCCCCGCCCCTTTCTTTTTCCCTTGGTGTCCTGCTGCTCGTCCGTTATGCGTCCATGAGACCAAGTTTGTTCCCAGTGAAAACCCAACAATGTTGCGTGTGTAGGGTCTGATCTCCTTTCCAGTCTATGGTAATGTGTTTCGAAAGGTCTTTCACTACTCCACAAGTTAAGCTTGATCGGAGGATAATGCTATGTGCCGTGGAATGTCCATCACAGCCGCTACCGGAGCAAGATGTTTTGCTATGAGTACGACTGTTCGCTGAAGGATTAACACCTTGCCCGCCTTTTCTGTATCAGTGCCACCACAGCAAATCGTATGATGGAGGAGCCCTTTCTGCAACCAACGGCAGGGGACCCCATCGTTAGGTTTCCGACCAATGCCTGGATAGAGTCCAAAAAGATATGGCGAATAGCGTTTCCTGCCATGTTGACTAGGGTGTCGACCTTTGGAGTCTTAGTCGTGACTCAGGCGTTCATCGGGCATATCGGCTCGACCCAGCTCGCCGCTTATGCATTCATACAGATCCTCGGAGTACGTTTCGTGAACGGGATACTGGTAAGGAAACTCAGTTATTTTAATGCAAAATCATGTTCCGCTTTCGGAAACTAGTGGTTTTCATCGAGATGTTTGTTGGAACATGTGTAAATATGGCAGATAGGCATGTCCAGCGCGACCGAGACTTTATGTGGGCAGGCATTCGGCGCAAAGCAGTACCACATGCTTGGGATCTACTTACAGAGGTCATGGATCATTAATTTGATCACTGCGACGATTTTTACCCCTCTGTTTTGCTTCGCGACACCTCTCTTGAAATCAATTGGGGAAGAGGAGCAAATAGCGGAAGCAGCCCAGACCATCGGGCTGTGGTTCATTCCAGTGCTATACTCGTATGTCTTTAGCTACACCATCATGCAGTACCTGCAGAGTCAACTGAAGAACCAGCTCCTCGGCTGGCTTTCCGTAGCTGCGTTTGTGCTTCACATGTCCCTCTCTTTGACCCTCGTTTACGGTCTAAACTTGGGAGTATCTGGTGCTATGTGCGCAATGAGCATAGCGACGTGGTCGTTGATGTTTGGGCTGTTTGTATACATATTTGGCGGATGGTGTCCGAAGACTTGGAAAGGATTCACTTCGGCCGCATTTTCGGATCTCTGGCCAGTCTTGAAGATGTCAATTTCCTCCGGAGTTATGCAGTGGTAATACAACTCTCTACACCGGTCGTCCTTCGAAAACCAATTTTCGAGTCATATTTGTGAAACCTCATCGTAACGGCGCATCTGGCGACTTTGTTTATCTTCAGCTTGGAACTTTGGTATACCGCAACCCTTGTCCTCCTTGCCGGATACTTGCAGAATGCTCCAGTGTCAGTTTCCGCCTTCTCGATCTGGTAAGACATTCCAGAACCTAACCAGCTGAGTTTTCTATCCTCCTGGAATCCTCGATCCACCTTGTACCTTTGGCATATGACAGCGTCAACATAGTTGTCTTCGTATTCATGATATGCCTTGGTTTCCAAGCTAGCGTCAGGTAACGAACTTCGTCATAAGCCTCGGTCTCATTGACAGAAAAGAAACGAGGAAACGTTTCAGGGATGCGTCCTTTCTTTTCATCTAACAGCGTGAGGGTCTCCAACGAGCTGGGAGCAGGGAACGCTGAAGCTGCCAATTTCTCTGTGAAGGTCAACCTCATGACCTCAATCACCGTGGGCGTCATCTTCTCGATCGTGTGTCTCGGCTTTATCGAACAAATAGCCAGTTTGTTCACGGACGATGAAGAAGTTGCCAGGAGAGTTTGTAGCCTCTCTGGTTTTCTTGCTCTCGCAATCTTGGTGTACAGCGCTCAGCCGGTTTACTGTGGTATCATTTAATCCACTGGATCAGACTAGATGCATTTTCATCATCCCTTCTTACATCGTCCATCATCGATGCAGGGGTGGCAATCGGCTGCGGCAGGCAAACTATGGCCGCGGTGGTCAACTTCGTGTCGTTTTACATGGTTGGGATCCCTCTGGGAGTCGTGCTTGCATATGTTGCCCTCTGGCAAGTCAAGGTAAGGACCCGAATTCCATTTAAGTTCTACCGGGCCGGTCTGCCTCCCTCAATTGTGCATTCCCTCGACCACACAGGGAATGTGGATCGGACTGTTGATAGGGTTGGCGACACAAACTGTAGTCCTCGCGGTTATAGTTTGGAAGACCGACTGGGAACAACAGGTAAGAACAAGATCGGTGCATATTGTCCGAGGCAGAAGGAATGCCCGAACGGCTAATGCATTGCCGAGTGCTTTTTGTCTGCCTACAGGTGGCGATAGCGTACGAACGCGTGAACAGATGGCTTCTGAAGCCAGAGATCAACGGGGGCGAAACCTTGAAAAGTGGAGAACCGGAGGAGTGGGGAAGGTGGACAAATTGAAAGGCTTCAAGGTGGGATGGTTGGTTGCTGCTGCAGCAGCTTTTGCTTTCATATGATATGATGGTGTGTAGACATTGACTGAAGAATAACCAAAAAGAAAAAAGAGTAATACTGGGTGTGACTACCAAACAGTAGTAAGCGTTGGGTGTGATATGTGAATGATTTTGGATCATTATTCACAGTTCTCATGAAATATTTCTACACCAGAGGAGTGGTTCCATCTATTCCTGCTCACAATCGAATTCGCTAATTAACGACTTAAAATTTGAATTTAGAGCGAAAGGGGGGCTTCAAAACCCACGAGGAGCAGCCCGCCGAGGCCAATGCATTCGAACAATGCCGGCGTCCTCCATACTAGTCGAGTTTTCTATATTCACCTCATAAGTTCCTGCTGTTGTATGCAGGAAAAGTGGAAGTGGGCGCATTCGTATGATAAAAGTCCGTCCTAGGACCGAGATCCCCATCTAAGTCTGATGGAAAAACATGTCCTAAGAAGGTTAACCAGATCTGGAAGCTCGCCAAATTAATCCAGAATTGTCACAAGTAGGAATTACAGTGGAAAGCAAAATGAATCCTCCACCCCTTGACAGTAACCAAAAAATTACTTAACCAATCCACCAATCACAACCGCTCCGTCCCACGGGAAAACCAGAGACCAAAACAAGAAAAATTAACCACCTCGGGCCTCTTGTCATCGGGTTCGTTCGTGTCTCCCCAACAAAGGCTCGTTCAAATTTTCATAACTAGATCTCTGATAATAATTATAAGAGATCTGGAGGGAAGGAGGCATTTTGCCGCTTATGATTCGTTACAGCAGATAATTTTGGGCCTTAATTTGAATAAAGCATAATTGACGAATTTAATAATTAAATCGATGAATTCACTGCAAAAATCTTATCATCTGTTTCAGTCGATTAAGAGAATCTACTTAGTAGATGAGCAAAATCCGATTTAGTCTATCATCAACTATCTACTTATTAAATGGGCAAAATCTGATGATCGACTACGATATACTGTAACCCTTGATTAAAATTGAGAGTCGATCACGTCGCGCACAACATAGGAAGTGCATCTTTAGAAAGAAAATTGGCTTTCCGCTTCCTAAAGATCAGTTGCAGGAACAAACCAGGAAGCGGAAGGTCCATTAACTATCTCGAGAAAAGCCGTGGACAGGGGTTACAACACAAGGAAGGAAAAGAAAAAGGAAGCAGCCAGTATTCCCAGGATTCAGATTCTCCAGCGGACGGGCGCCACGGTTGTCTAGTGGCAGCATCGGCATCTTGTCCATACAACAGTGTTCATATTAAGAGCGTAAATATTGTATATTAAAAAACTGTAGTCTTTGTAAGATTATTGAACAACAAGGACGTATTCAAAGCCAGGAATCGACCAAGAGGTCGCCACTTGTACGGCTCCCCACGTTTCTCATCAGCATTGCATGCATCCAAGAAAGAATCCGCCGCCATCTACTGGAAAGTTTCCGCTTCCCCCGAAACCGATACTCCCACTATTCACTCCACCACACACAAGCAAGCGCAGACAGACTACTCTGTGGACTCTCCCCGGATGCATTTGCTGTGTCCCCCTGATGGTAAAAATCGATCTGGGCCGAAACCCAGGTTTTGTTTTGTTTCCTTTTGTTTAAAGTTCCCCTTTTTAACGGTGCATGCGTTGTTTCGATCACTGGGAGTTTTGATTCGTGGTTTTATTGGTAAGGTTTCCCGTGGAACGGCGGCTCCCAAACGGCCTTTCTTTTTTTCGTATTTATTTGGGTAGTCACGAGAAAAGAACTGCTCCCGATGGGAGATTCCATCCGTCTTGTTTCTGGAAATACCAAATCGGGAAGGAGATATTTTCCTTCCCCCTTCTGTTGTGATTTTTCTGTATTTGCTTGGTCTGGGGATTGGATTCCGTCATGGTTTTGTATATATTTTATGTGGAGGCTGTAAATGAATTGAAAAGAGTATAAGCGGATTTCCCAGGGCGGCCGGTTCCGAGGAGATTGCTTTCTGCTTGACTCCTCGCGGACTTTTTAGCAATGAATCCCGGTCCCATGTGCCCAGCAGATCAGCACTGCGCGGATTGGGCTAGAAGGCACATGAGTTACTGCCTTTGCAGCGTGAATGATGGGGTCGTGCTGTCTCTGGGCATGATTAGCGTGATGTGTTGGGGTTTTGCGGAGGTCCCTCAGATCATTACCAACTACAAGCTCAAGTTAAAAGAGGGGATTTCCATTGCTTTTCTGTCAACATGGATCGTCGGGTATTTTGCCTTCTACATCTTTTTTCGTTGTGGGGAGTTCAGTTTACCAATGGGATCTGTACTAAGATCCTCCCATTGCATGTAGTTTCGCCCGAATTAGGAACCGCTGTTTGTCGCAGCATATTTTCCCCATATCATGTGTCTTTTCCTTTGATAAGGCATATTATGTGTCTTTCTTTTGATAAGGCATATCATGTGTCTTGTAGTTTAGATTCGTATGGACAACGACTTAGGTAGCATGTACCATTAAATAGCAGAATGCAACACATCGGGCAAATAATACGATGGATGCTCTGTATACAATGGAGGAATCTCTGTATCTGTGCATTACTGGAATTTATTTCTTTTACTAGTTTCTTGGGATGGTTTCAGTCGACTTACATTTTCTTTAGCACTAGTATGTCTGCCCTGAACTGATTGTGATATCTCGCCGAATTTAACCTTGTTTCCCCTTTAATGCAGGGATCTTTTCAATCTATTTGGCTGCATACTGGAACCAGCCACCGTATGGGTTTAATTTTGATATCAGTTTCATTGTGATTTATTCCATAACATTGAGCACTTTCAGTCAATCATGTTGTCTTCTTATCATAGACTAATTTAACTATTTAATAAATAAAAATACTAGCTATTTGCTACATGAACGTAAATTTCATTTGGTCCATATCATCATCTCTGTACTTAATATCAAACAATTCATGGAGAGATTGTTTAGGCTGTTCACATAGTTAAGTCATTTATATTGTTGATATCAGAACAAGCTGACCGTGACTTTGCCCTGCTTCCACAGCTTCCTTCACAGTACTACGTAGCATGGGTATGAGAATGTTTTCATCAAATTTTTCAGAGCAATTATTGTCTATATTCTTCAACCTCCTACATCATTATTAAAAGTCTAATGTGTTGTTTGCAGCTGTATACAATCAATACCATGATTCTTTTTGGTCAGACAATCTACTACCGTTACATTTATCCTTGGCTGAAATCTAAGCAACAGCTGTTTAAGGTGAGAAGACTACTGGGTTCATCTATTGACCCAGCTTATTTTTCCGTTCTATTTTTGGCTGCAATGTGATGCCATATTTTTCATGATACCTATGACATTTTGTAATAGCAAACTGTCTAACATAAAATATCCAGATAAAATATTTGCAATGCTGTCAAAATAAACATACTACTAGGAACTTGATTGCAAATTCAAGCACTGCTATGATCGTTACGTTAAGTGCTGTGGGAGATTTTTTGTCGATCGAGGTCCTCTGTCTGTCTGCCTATCTGACTTGATCAACTCCATTGGCCATGTAGCCTATTCCAGCAGCTGGCTCTCACAAATCGCCCAGTGTGTCTGAGACATCTGATCAAGGATATATTGCAAGCTCTCCGATTCCTCTTCCAGACCATCCTACAGATTCTTTGACCAGACAAGGACCGTATTATGCGTAAGTAAACTTCCTGATTGGAGTTTTTTTATCACTTGGATATGCAGGCATTGAGGTGGAACACACCACACAGAATTGCAATGGAATTGTTGAATGTTTTTGTGTCTAAGATCAATAAATGTAACTATTTCTGAAGAAAGGCAATCACGGTTGTTTAGCCGAGGTAGAGACTATCAACAGGAAAATGAGAGAAGAATGCCTTTTCTGACTCGTTTAAGTGCCGATGCAACTACTATGGATCTTCGAATTGTATAAGCTTTTTTGTTTAGCTGGTTAAATATAAAACGGGTTCTGAATTAGCAATTTATGATTGTCTTCTTATGTTTCTACTTACCTGTGGTGAAAGTTGCTCGTTATTTACATGGTGAAAGCGCGTTTCAGCTCGGCTAGATCTTTGTCTAGTAGCCATACTCCGATGGCAGGATCCTCTCCTTGCATGAGCTCCAGTCCACGTAGCGGGGCCACAGAGCCATTACTTCCAACAGGTGCATCAACTGTATCGACAACTCCTCCTAAGGGAAAATACATGTTCAGCCTGGTTAGATTTATCGCATAACTCTCAATTACTGCTCGTTTTACTCCAATACTGAGAGCCAATGAATTTTCTGATCCGAGTCTCTCTTGCTTCAGTTAGCTGGTATAACAATTTTTGGCACTTCCAGTCTGCATCATGCTGGTAAGGGAAGAAACAAGATGGGCATGGTATCTAGAAATCTGGATGGAATTGCAAAGAGTGTGGGAAGGAAGCTTTTGCTGGTCAGATAATTTTTCCATTCTGCGAAGTACTTCTAAAATTGGAGCTGTCAACCCGCTTGTTATTTAATATGTTGTATAGTACTCAAATGTCGGATCGTCTGACTTTTCATCGTAGTTTCATTTTTTGGTAGTTATCCAAATAATGCATATTCAACATATCACAGCAATGACTAGCTCAGAAGGAAGAAACCCAAACTCATTTCTCTATTCATTCACCTTCTTTGCTGCTGAAGTCTGTTTGTTCTTTTTCCATGAAAAGCCCAAAATAATCCATGTGCTTCACTTAATTCAGGAAACCCATGTGTCATCATGGTGGAACGATGCGATTGGAACTTCACTTGGTTGGGGGATGGCTGTCATTTACATGGGCGGACGGCTTCCTCAGATTTTGTTGAATGTAAGGTCATTGTATTTGAGCAAGCACGCATTATTGCTGGCACCGCAAAATGGTTCCCGATTCTTGTGCGTTCTGTTGTTTAAAAGATCTATTTTGAAGGATCTAATTTCCCGAATCTTAACTTGCTACCACAAGAAAATGTGGATATTGGTGGCTTCAAATGTTTTGCATGAGATCGAATTGTCTATATAACTAATCATCCCGTCTTACTTATCAAGTCGCTCACAAGAAATTTCGTGTCGTGTCATTTCTTGTAGATTCAAAGGGGTGAAGTTGAGGTGAGCTGAGCATCATTACATCAGCATATCATTTGTTGAAGTCAAAATTTCATGGTTATTGCACAACCTCCGCAAACTCCTTTATGTATGGCTGTGTTCTTGGTTGAATGCAGGGACTCAATCCAAAGATGTTTCTTTTCGCTATTGTTGGGAATATTACATATGTTGCTAGGTAAACGTTTTCACCCAGAAGTCCCGGTGATTGCTTGTGAATACTCAATTTGTTGAACCACAACGATTTGACTCCACAATATGAACTTGTTTTGCAGCATTCTCTTGAAAAGCGTCCAATGGTCCCAAGTAAGGCCTAACATGCCCTGGCTTGTGGATGCGGGCGGTTGTACCCTACTCGATATATTCGTATCCTTTGTTTGATTGTTGTAAATGTCGACCTTTTTCTGTGGTGCTGCTTCATAAAGCACTTCATGTGAGCTATAAAAAAAAACATTTCACGTGATTCTTTAGCTAATCACGGATAGTTATCCAGTTCGTCTACTACCAGCAACGGAGAAAACAAAGTTTGGAGAAGTAGTCAAGAAGGTCCTTGGGCGTCAAACAGAAGTTGGACGCGGAAAAGGTAATTTGATTCCCTTTTCCCTACTCATTTTTGTTTTCTGGGAGAACTTTACTTGATGTATTTTCCATCTTATTTCTTTTCTATTTTTGAACATCCCGGCAATAGATCCATGTGCAGTTTTCATGGAAGTCATGAATGCTTTTGGACTCTGGTTTCGATAGTCTCACTGAAATTAAAATTGAGCTTTTGATAGTTGTGTTGATAGGATGCTAATAACTTAGTGTGATAGTGATAGTGGTTAGTTGTAAAATATTTTTGTCCTTATGAACCCTGGAAATACTAAACTTAACTCTTACATGGGACATTCCCTGTAGCAGAACTCTCTGAGAGGGTTTTCTAGTTTGGATGTGTCCATACACGACATTGAAGCTGGATTGTGAGGGTCTGTTTGATACTTCTAATCTGGATTTCCATGAGGAGAGATATTCGATTACACATGTAAGTCATTTTCCGTGAACTCACTGAACCGATGTTGATCCAGACCGTAATGTTACAGGGTGCGAGCAAGTTCCAGAAGAAAGCTGCCAAGGCTCGCAATGGACTGAATCCCATAAGAGATTTCTCTTGTTTTGCGAATTAATTCCTTCTCGAGGCTTTTCTCAATGTTTCTTTTTTTACTCATCGGAACGGATAATGTTTTTTAATGAGCTCGTACCACAAGAATATCCAGCAATCATCATCGGACAAACCCAGAAAGGTGCCAAGGATGCTTTCTACGGTGGGTCGTCTATCTTATCAGATTGAATGACCCGAAATCTTTTCAATATTTCTGTGAATTCAGAAGTGCCAAACTTTCTCTTGGCTTCTTTATGAGTATGAGTCATGCTCTGGCCCCCTTCGTCAATACAGACGAATACCATTCATTTCCTAAATCTGAATACATAAAAAGAAAGAAAGCGGCACATGTGCTGTGTTGAAGGTGCTCTTCTGTTGGCATTTTTGGCTCGGTAGCTTGGTCCTCAGCGCCCGTCCTCCTCGCCTTCGTACCTTTCCGGGCAACATTCATTGTTCAGTGTTGGTACTGATTCTGCAGTGCACCATATCCTCCTATAGTTTGGTAGGTTCTTTTCTGTTAGTCTGTGTCTAGTAGCTGGGGAGTTATGTCCTGATCTTTATTTCGAATCTTATCAAGGATAGTTAGAAAATGATCAAGTCCCTCACATGTTGCAATCTCAACCTGAGCCTGATAAACAAAATCCAGTACACCCCACTTTCCCTGCATAAACAGATCGAATGGTCCCCGCCCTCCTGGAATTCCACCTTCCTGAGTTTGTGAGGCCCTTCTCCCGAACTCAATTATGTTTCCACAAATGAAGAGGGTGATGAAATCCTATTGCGATCTGCAGAATTCCCGTGATAAGTGTATCATGTCTGGCTCCTCACCTCAAACCCACAGTGATCTGTAACTAGTCACGGCATTTGTATCTAGCTCTAGTAACCAACCCGACTCAGCACAACCCATGATTCCCTTGTCTCCATCCCTGTCTTACACGCACGACACGAGAACGAGGGGAGGGGGAAAGAAGGTGGTGGTGAGGTGGAATGAGGGTGGAACCATGTGGAGTGGAGGACCCCGGCAACGCAAAGGAGTATGTATGAAGAGGATGATGATGAGGAGGAATGGAGAAGCCATAGAGGAGGAAGTCCCGTGTCCCCGGCCCTCCTGTAATTCTTTGATCCCTTGCTTATCATCTTCCCCTCGTTTTTTTTGACTAGTCTTGCCAATTCTCCTCTGTCAGACGGACAGACAAACCAGGAAAACCAGTGGTTGAGAATGAGGGACGTGGGAGAGAGAGGTAAGGTCGGATCTTGTCCGGACTGGAGGCATATGCATGTGTTGTGTCCAAACAAAAAGGCCTGCCCTGCTCACTGCTACTGTGGTATTGCCCTTCCTTCCCACCTGATGTTGAAAGAGAGTAACTCCTTCAGGTAAAACAACAGTGCAGCTAGAGACTGTACATACAGTCTGTTCCACTTCTCAGAGTTTTGTACGGAAATACGGTTAATTTAAAAAAAAATTACGAAATACGGTCTCAGTTTCGTAAAATACGGTTTTACCGTCGATGGGGCGCGTTTTGAAAACGCGTCCTCCGATTTATAAAGAGGACGCGTTTTCAAAACGCGCCCCCCGGCGTGCCAAAGGAAGGGGCGGGTTTTGAAAACCCGCCCCATCGACGGTAAAACCGTATTTTACGAAACTAAGACCGTATTTCGCAATTTTTTTTTAAAACTAACCGTATTTCCGTACAAACCTCCCACTTCTCATTAGCTATCAAGATCCAAGATCAAGATCATGAACTTGACAGACTTCTTGACAGATCCATTTCCCATCGTTTCCACTCCCATGATATGATTATCCAATTCAATCCATAATCTCGGGGGTGTGCAATGCATAATCAAGAATTCAAACTTGGGTTCTTCCCATTATTAAATTCCAGAGTCTCTTTAAGACAGCTCTTACGGATTTGGTCTTTGGACTCATTCAATTTGTTCATCCGACATGGTTATGGCTCTCATTTGTCCAACGCGGCCATTCCCCTCCTCCCCCTCCCCCCCAAAAAAAATATATTCAATTCCCATCCATATCAAAATCAGTGATGTCGTCCCCACGTGGACCATCAATTTTATTTACAAAACTTTGGGGTGGGGGTGGTCTTCGACAGATTATTCGGAGTTCCCTGATTCTGATAGAAAAAAGAGAAAATGTTCACATGACCCGAAACCAAAACATTATCATCGAATTGGTAATAAGAGTGAGTGCAAAAACATGAACATGTTGTGTTGCCGACTCAAACCCAAAAAAAAAGAGAGACCGGAAAAGGGCGAATTCGTGATAAGTTCCATTCCCACTTCAATTAATGTGCAAGAAAAGGCAGAGCATGCCCAGTTGTTTCTGTTTTTGTTCCTTTTCTTTCTTTCTGGGAATGTTTGTCAAAATCTAGGCCCTTCTGCAATAACAAGAGAATAATTGAGAATATCCCAAACTCACTGTCCCAATCTGTTTCAATGTAATA
The DNA here is from genome assembly GCA_029817715.1 of Melastoma dodecandrum. Taxonomy (NCBI): domain Eukaryota; kingdom Viridiplantae; phylum Streptophyta; class Magnoliopsida; order Myrtales; family Melastomataceae; genus Melastoma; species Melastoma dodecandrum. Next base: position 2,009,939 of record JARUPY010000271.1, read on the forward strand.
ACACCGCGCCCCCCCCCCCCCCCCCCCCCCCCATCATCCCCTGCACGGCCATTTAATTCCAGGGAATGAATGTATGAACGATCGATCCAGAATAAAAATTAATATAATGAGAACGGGGTCATGGCCGTAACTAGACTCGTGGACACGTCCGCGAACATGTTCGTACCAGCGTAGGCCGAGGACCACCGTGTTTAGTATATCGATCGCGACGACCTCGGTTGCCGGCGCGAAGCCAGGGGAGTGCGTTCGATTATTGGTTGGTATTTTGGACGATTCTGAACCAAAGAGAGTAATACTTAATGAAACAGGAGAAATTGCGGGAAAGAGCAAAACACCATCTCCCCCTTGTTCCCAAGTATCGAATTCCCCGTCCCGTTGCTTTGTTTCTGCTTTACTATGAAAGCTTCTACCAAAGGCGGCGATTTCGGATCCCACCTCTACCGAGCCCCTGTCTTCGATCCGATGATGCCGCCTTCCGTCCTCTATCCTTCCTTCCCTCATAAGTCCAAACTGTCCGCCGCGGCGCCTGATGATATGGAGCTCAGCATCTTCGACGCGGAGAAGTACTTCAATGAAACCAATGACCATTTGGAGAATGGCGACTTGGGGAAGGGTAGGTTCCAGTTGTTGCACGATCCCCCGGCCCTCCCAAGGATATCCTCTGCGTCGTCGTCCACTGATGTGTACGGCAGGAACTACCGGACACAGTCGTTTAGGTCATATGTGACCCCGACTGCTTCCTCCGAAGCGAGCTGGAATAGTCAGACTGGCCTCCTGTCGAATCCTCCCGGGTCGGTCCCAGTTTCGATTCGAGACCCTTCACCTGAAAGGAAGAGGGGCATGGGTTCTCCACGATGGCAACGTTTCCGAACGAAGTGCCCCTGCCTGGGCAAGAAGTCTGTTTCCATTAATGAAAGGAATTTGTCGTCGGAGCCAAGATCGGTGCCACCGATGAACAATATCCGATCAAGGTTACAGCCAAATGGACATGCTCAGAAAGCAGCCGATGCTGCAGTGTGTGAGAGCGAGCAACAGAATCCAGCTATGCAAGCGAAACCGTACGACGAAGAGATAGGCAAGAGTTGCTCTCTGAACTCCCACCGCAGATACTCTTCAGAATTGGGGAGTTGCTTCCCTTCAGAGATCGGCTGCCAGAGGTCATCGATCATAGCAGGCAGGCCTTTCAGCGACGCAACCACTGCCGGATTCACTTTTCCAGTCCTAAAGGCATCCATTTCCAGTACCACTGCCACCACCCCTTCGTCACCCCCCATCAAGAACTTGCTAAATGGGTTAACGATTTCGTCGCCATCTCCGGTCAACGCGACTTATGCTACTAATTCCCTTCCTCTACCTGACGATCTGCCTCGTGATTCTCTCGAAGTCTTCCAGCCATCAGACAGTGCTGCCTTCTCGAGACACAAAAACCAAATCCCTCAACCACCTAAAAACCAGTTCTTCGCAGTACCGCCAATACGACTCCCCATCCCGGGACGAAAAGATGGCCCCTTCTCCATGGACAATGACGATGCTGCGAGCGATGCCAGCTCTGATTTGTTTGAGATTGAGAGCTTCTCGACTCAGTCCACGGCCTACCCCATCCACCGACAGAGAGACTCCCTCGACGAGGCGAGGCCAAGGTTCTCGACGAACACTTGCAATGCACTGTCATTGCACTACAACGGAGATACCACTGCCCCGATGCTCGACGATGACCACGACCGGTCCCTCGCTACCACGCCACGTGCAATGATGGAGTCTGCCTACGAGCCGAGCGAGGCGAGCGTGGCTTGGAGTGTAACTACGGCAGAGGGACCCCTGGGCGACAGGGGGAGTGTGGTCACGAGCTACTCTGTCAGTGCATCGGATGTGGAGGAGTTCACGAGGCTGCAGCTGAAGCTGCACAGGGAGCTCGAGCTGAACGGGAACGGGATCATTTCGGGACAAGGCCAGGGCAGGAACCTAGCAACGGTCGACGACGAAAAGAGAAGGAGCGGGAGCAACAATAAGGGCGGTTTGTTGAGCTGTCGAAGCGAGAAGGCGGTGAGCGTCGGGCCGAACCCAGTGAACGTGAAGGCGGTGGCCGCCGAGAACGGTGGTAATGCTGCACAGGGACAAAACAAGACCAATGCGGCTGGTGGTACGACTAATAATTACTCAATAATGCAGCCACTAACAACAGCCATGTCGACGAGGCACGTGAGCAGTAGGCCACCCCCCGTATCCAAGGCCGGTCCTCACCACTCGGCCAGGGTGTCCATGGCCTTTGCAACATGATCATCCCCCTTACGTGCCTATAGATTGCGTGCGCCCACGCTAGCCCTCACACTATTTCGTCCCGTCATCCCCTCATGTCGGTCGGCTTTTCCCGGTGATCATGTGATTGGTGTCTTATTTGTTCTTCATTTACATTCGATTGGTAATTCTGCACCAGTAATACGGACTTCATTTACAGAGACGATCATTTCTACGTCCCGTACATCAACGCATATGGCTTCAATAGCAGAGTAATAAAATAATCAGCCTCTTGGCGTAAGTTCCCGGCAAGAGATTCCCATATTATTGTGACAGGAACCTGGTGGCGATATACTCAGCGATCGCCAAGCTCGATGTTAGACCCGGTGATTCGATCCCGAAAAGGTTGACAAGTCCAGGCACACCGTGAATTTCTTCCCCCTGAAAATGATGCAGAGCATTTCTTTCCATGATCGAATCGAAAGTCATAATCAATCAAGAGGGAGGATGATTGTGACTAACAGTATAAACATGCTGACCTGAACCACGAAATCCACCGTAGGCTCCTGGGGGCCTGATAATTTTGGCCGAATCCCAGCATACCCTGGCTCTAGAGAACCCTCTTTGAGGTTGGGATAATATTTCCGTACAGCTGTATAGAACCTCTCTTGCCGACTTGCCGACACGGAATAATCATGCCTGCACAGCCATAGCAACGAATTCATGCCGAGTAGTTCCACAGCTTTGAGACAAACAAAGCATGCACAAATGAGCATTTATGACGAGGTTTCCATGGCTCATTACTTAAGAGACCAGACAACAAGGGGAAAAGGAAGCCCAGTGAATAATAGTCGGAATAATCAAGACTGCGAGAAGCACCTATTAAGGAAACTGGATATCTCGTCCACACCGTCAATCCATTCCACGTCTGGTCCAAACTTCACCTGGCCATTCAGATCAAGGGTTACATGCACTCCAATGCCACCGGGCTCCGGGATGGGATATATGAGATGTGCAAAAGGAGGTTTTTTCGTATTTGAGAGGGTAAAGTAGCAGCCCCGGGCGAAATGTGCCGGGGGAATAGCTTCAGTCCTAAGGCCCTGAAATCTCTTTGCCAGCAATGGAGAGCTCAAGCCCGCAGAATTCACCACAAACTTGGGAACGAGTATAAGCTCCGGTTGCAATGGGGATTGTCGATTCCAGCTTTCAAGGCTTTGGGTCTCAGATGTATGTAGAAGCATGGAATTTCCTTCAATGTGCCCCCCTATCACCGCAGTGTTGTAAGAGAAGGTTGTTCCCTGACTTTCTGCTTCTCCCTGGACCCAGAAGTGGGTTAAACACCGGTCAATACGGACCAGTGAAACCACCCAGAATAATGGACGATCTCATCCATTCACCTAATCAAATTAACCAACAATTACAGGATGTAGACGAATGGAACAGGTTTAGCAGCATACCACCAGGGACAACATAAATGAATGTGAATCCACAATCCCCGTGAGAGGAGAAAATACAGCTTTAACGCACTCCAATTCAGGCTCCATCCTCATGGCTTCTGAACCATCCACCAACTTCAAACCTCCAACCCCATTACGCACACCTTGCTCCATTATATCAATCAGCTTGGGAATCTCAGATGATCCCGTAGCCACAATGAGCTTCCCAATCTGTTTGTGAGGCACTTCATGCTCATAGCAGTACTTGTACATCAAATCCCTTCCTCTCCCACAAAAAGCTGCCTGTAGGACTCATTCCTTTCGTGACTCAGATTGAACTCCATGATCGTTCGGAAAACATTGGGTCACATACTACTATCTCTTCATCACAAGATCACAATATTGATAATAGGAAATCCTGCCCGCCCATTTACCAGATAATGCCCTTATGGAAAAACAAAGTATTTATGAAAACATTAAGCAATTCAAGTAAAAACTTAAACCATTAGTGGAAGATAGAGTTTATTACAGGGCATAACACTAGACATTCTAAGCTGGCACTTATAGCCCCAAACAGGAGCGTGGGACAACTGAACTGGGGCAATGATCCTATGCACTCTGATACTAGGCGAGAACTACAGCCAACAAAGGTTGAACCCTTGTCAGTGGAAGTTATTAATCAACAAAACCCACAAAAGAAAAGCTTATATCCACACCAGTGCAACTCAGAATCCATCCATCATATCTAGCAGGCAACAAATCTACATACTGAACATAAAGCGGATTCCCAATAAGCAAAGCCAATGAAATGCCACAATCCATGACCGGCTGATCAAAACCCAGAAGCCCAATAAGCAAGCCAGGAGCCACAAACCTTGAGGGAATCCTGAGGGTAGTAAATCCCGGCATGAATAACCTCGCTGTTCCTGGAACTCGTGCCCGTTCCGAAAGAGGGTCCTGATTCGACCACAAACACTTGTCGGCCTCTGAGGGAGAGTTCCCTCGCCACCGCTATGCCCACAACGCCGGCACCAATCACCACGCAATCGACGACCTCCCTCGGGGCCGCTAAGGTAGTCTTGGAGACATGGGTTTGTCGGATCGAGGCTAAAGGTCGTAACTTTGAGGCGTTGCGGAGGTTTCCCAGCCGCATTAGTGCCCAGTGGAAGGTGGTCTCAGCAACAAACTTTAGGAAATAATCGTCTTAGGCATGTACTAATAATTTGAGACATATATATTATTATATGGCCCAAGCGGAGTTCTTTTTAAGTTTTCTTATTTTACAAAATATTTTTCGTCTAATCTAATAAAGGCTTTGCCTCAGGGTCATAATATCGGGTTCTGAGAACCGCGCACTTATTGCATATATAAAAAATCGTTACACAAATTAAACATTGCCAAGTTGGCCGAGTTCGTCAAAGGTGTTAGAATCGGCCCGTGGAGGGCGTTCGAATCCACCTATTGTTGTCAACATTGTTTTCTTTGATTCATGAACTTGGCCGAGTTGGTGCTAGATTTGGGCATTGGATTACGGTTCAAAACCTACTATTATTAATTTTCCTTAAACAAAAGACATAAAAATAACGACGAATATATTCGAACCTTGCATATTCGAACGTTTTTAAATGTATACAATTATTGCTATGGTCACGGAAGCATAGTGATAATTTTTCATAATATTACGGTTGATGATTGTAACATAGCTGCATTTGTTGAATATCACGGTCCGAAATCTTTACTTTTTTTATTTTAAAAGTCGCGACTCGAAATCGCTACACTGAAATAGGAGTGAAAATGAGCCGAGCCGCTCGCGAGCTAGCTCGGTCAAAGCTCGGTTCGAGCTCGACTTTGACCGAGCTCGAGCCGGTTCGTTCCAGCTCGTTAACGGAACGAGCCGAGCTCGAGCCGAAACACTAACAGCTCGAAGGCTCGCGAGCCTAATATTATATAATAAATTTTAATAATTTATTAATAAAAAATTAATAAAATTACCTAAAAAACTTTTTCCTTCCATCTCCCCACACTCTGTGGTAAAAGCAAACCCTAAAGAAAAAACCTCTCTCTCCGTCTCCTTTTGGCGTGGCGATCTCATCTCTTCATTAAATAAGTGGAAAATAATCGGCCTTTTCATACTTTGTGTCTCGCGAGGATCGGCCGGAGCGAGCGTCAAAAAGTACCGGAGAGGAGCTGGCCGAATTTTACGCCCGCGGGTAAGCGACAGAAAGAAGTGAAAGCGTCATAGTCAAGGTACGCTTCCCATCCCCTTACCCTTTCATATTGTGTTTGGGTATGATGATTCAAAGCACATGTGAATAGGAAGATCCGATGCTCTCCCATCGCTTGTTGATTCATGATGATTTTCTATTCTGTGTTTTCCCCATAATTTTCTTTTTTGAAAAAAAAAAATTGGGTTTCGTGATTTTAAATTATCTATGCAAATGATTTGAATGATGAGACTTTTTCAAATATTAGTTATCCCTGGCTGATGCATCAAGTGTTGAATATTGTTCTCCGACAAATCCTTTTTAACAAAACGTTAATGTTCACTTTTCATCTGTCAAACGTACGATAAATTGGGTCAGTTTGCCTCTTATGATGATGAATTTTAAAATTTTCGTTCTTTCGAGATTTTCGCCATGCGGAAAAATATTGGAGACCTGAACTGAAGAGGCATGGCTTGATAATGTTCTTGTTCTAAACAACGCCTAAAATTTTCAAATTCTTAAGCATGTATTAATTTTTTTATTATATGTTATCCATGAATTATTTTTATGCGATGAATAGTCTTATGCCGGTTATATATCTAGTGCAGAGGATCTCATATCCTTTGTGTTGGGGTCTGGACTTCTGTTGGTATTTGTGTTGCATTCATTTGGTCTCTCATCTTCTCTTTGTTTGCTCTGTCAGCCGGAAACAAATATGTCAACGGATTATACGTCTTCTGCACCAACCGTAGGGAGTGGTGTTGCTGAAAGTAACGAGTTGGGGAAGGAGCTTCAAATCCAAACCGGGGCATTGGAAAGGATAGAGCTAAATTCGGCTGGTGAAACTGATAATACAACAAAGAAGGATGCACTAGAAGATGAGAACTTCAAAGCAAATAAAAGAAAGAGAACTTCAGTGGTTTGGGATGATTTTGAAGAAATTTTGGAGAATGGAGAGAAGAAAGCTAAATGCTCTCATTGCCGCCATCTCTTAACAATTATGAAATCGGGGAGTACATCTCACTTAAAGAGGCATAGAGATAATTGTTTGAAGAGGAAGATGAACTCGAAAGAAGATGAAAGACAAACGCGCTTGAATTTTCCGTCAATCGATGGAGCTACACTTCTAGTTCCCACATTGTATTCCAGGAAGTTTGACATGGAACAAATGCGGGAGGCAGCTGCACATTGGATTATGATGCATGAACATCCATTTTCCATTTTGGATGAACAGGGATTCAATATAATGATAAAGTTAGGGATGTCCGAATGGAAAAAGATTGGTAGAGTTACAGGCAAGACGGATTGTATGAAAGTGTATGAGATTGAAAAGAGGAAGTTGAAGAAGAATCTTGAAAGTGTTAGCAAAATCAGTTTGATAACTGATTGTTGGAAATCAAAGAACCGAAAGATAGAGTATATGGTTGTTATAGGGCATTGGATTGACCAATCTTGGAAGTTGCACAAGAGGGTCTTGAGCTTCTTCCACATTCCACCCCCGAGAACAGGTATTCTGATTTCCGATGCAATTTTTAAATGCATGAAAGATTGGGTTATTGAGAACAAGGTTTATTCTGTTACTGTTGATAATGCATCTAGTAATGATGTTGCTATCAAGTATTTGAAGGAGACGATTCAAGTCTCAAGGAAGTTATTGGGTGGAGGAAAGTTATTTCACGTTCGATGTTGTGCACATGTTCTGAATCTTTGTGTTCAGGATGGATTGGATGAAATTAAAGACATCATCCAAGTAGTGAGGTAATGTGTGGAATACGTGAATCGTTCCGATGATAGGCTGATAAAATTTATTGAATGTGTACAACAACTACAATTGAAAGAAAGGAGATTGGTTCGTGATTGCAAAACTCGATGGAACTCAACTTTCGAGATGCTTAGTTGTGCTTTAAAGTTCAAGAATGCTTTTAGAATGCTCTATCAACGCGATTCATTATTTGATTGTTGCCTTTTGGATGAACATTGGGATAAAGCTCACAAGATTTGTTCGTTGTTGGAGTCATTTTGGACAGCTACACATATTATTTCAGGCAGTGAGTATACTACTTCGAATTTATATCTTCAAGAAGTTCAGAAGGTAAAATCGGCCTTAGATATTGCTGCTGAACATTCAGATGAATTTATTAAGGCATTAGCATGTAAGATGAAGCTCAAGTTTGACAAATATTGGGGCGAATGCAACTTATTGATGGCTGTTGCTGTGGTGCTCGACCCAAGTCAAAAAATGATGGCAGTTGATTCCTGTTTTCCAAAGCTTTATTCTGACAGAGATGTTTCAAAGAATAAAGATTTGGTTGAAAAAACAATTGAAGACCTTTATGAAGAATATGTTACAGAGCATTCGAAGGTATCTTCTGATTATTCGAATTATGAGAGTTTGGGTTCTTCTAGCAGTGTTGGCATGCAAGCAAGTATTACTCAAAACTGGGATGATTTTGAATCATATTGTGAAAAACTTGAGACTTCAGGACCTAGAAAATCTGAATTGGCTGAATATTTGGGAAAAAGTCGTGTAAAAAAGAGTGAAATTGGCAAAGACTTTTCTTGTTTGGATTGATGGAAGATGAATCGGGTACATTACCCAATTTTGTCAAGAATGGCAGCTGATATTTTAGCCATCCCAACAAGCTCAGTGGCTTCTGAAGCTACATTCAGTGCTGGAACGAGGGTAATTGATGCCTATCGTTCATCTCTTTCTCCGAATACGGTAGAAGCATTACTTTGTGGAGGAGATTGGCTTCGACATTTACATGGGATGAAAAAAATTGAAAAGGTAAGTTTTTTTCATTTAAAGTTTTTTCAATTTATGAAATATATTATTTGTTAAACATGTTACTAACCCAAGCTTTTTATTTCTCTTTTTTGTTTCTTTTACAGAAAGGGAAAACATACCAAGAGATATTTATTCAAGTACCTAATTCAACTTCTTGAAGTAAGCTAAATATCGTTACATACTTTATAAAATTTTAAGATATTTATTGTCTTATTATTGTTATGGTGATTGTAATACTCTTTATAATATTTTATATGCAGGTGATGATGCTTGTGATATTATTATGATTGGTAATGAAGTTATATCGTGAAGATGTTTTAAGAGTATGATTCTTGTGGTTTGTGATTGTTTTGATAAATCTGGTTCTATTTATGGAGATGTTTTGGGAGAATAGTTTGGAGATGTTTTGGAATTATGATTTTGTTGAAATATTTTGACAACATTGTTCATATTTATGTTTTTGAAGTGAACTTTATTATATATGTTTTCGAGCCAACCGAGCCGAGTTCGAGTCAACGTCAATATATGTATATTTTGAAATCAAGCTCGAGCTTTCGAGCCAAGCTTAAGCTCGATCTACTTTCGAGTCTTTCGAGCCGAGCTCGAGCTCTCCATAATTGGAACAAGCCGAGTTCGAGCTCCAATTATTTGAGCTCGATCGAGCTTGAGCCGAGGTCGAGCTCGAGCTTTTCCTAATCGAGCCGAGCTCGAGCTTGGGAGTACTCGGTCTCGACTCGACTCATTTTCACCCCTACACTGAAACGATTTTAGGCATTTTTAAAACTAAAATTTCGTAAAAAATTTTAATACTAATCGTATTTTGATATATTCCTCTAATTTGAGACATGTTTTTTGTATATTTCTCTAATTTAACACGTATACACGTTCAATTCGACGGTCCTTTCCAACAACTAATAATGACCCTAACTCTCCGTGTTAAGAATTTCTTAAATTGCCCATTTTGTGATGTATTTTTCTATCTAACAATATTTTGGAACAATTCTCAGAAAAGCTTTGCCTCTTACAACAAACGATGCTTGTCCGCAACAGATTTGTTTTTTTTTGTTGCCTTGTAATAACTTGTAAGCAAAAGAAGAGCCCGTTAGGTCACATGGCTTTTGCTTGCCCTTCTCTCCAAGTGAGACAGCCTGAGACGAGCTCCTACGTTATAAATTAATGACACAAGAACTCCCGTAACGCATCCAACGCAAAAGACCTCTTAATTTGGTATCCATCCATTTTGATTTTAATTTGCTTCGGAAGACTTCCTTGCTATCGGAGATGACGGGAGGCAGTCCCAAGAGGTTGGCCGTCCTGGCCGGATGCAACTACCCGAACTCTGGCCATGAGCTCCAGGGCTGCATCAACGATGTCCTCGCCATGCGCCAACTTCTCGTGAAGCGTCTGGGATTCAACGAGGGTGACATCGAGCTCCTCATCGATGCCCCAAATTCGAAGGTCCTGCCGACGGGGTCGAACGTCAAGAAGGCCCTCCTTGGAATGATCGAACGTGCCGAGGCGGGGGACATCTTGTTCTTTCACTTCAGCGGGCATGGCACGAGGTACCCATCGCACAAGGATGAGCGCAGGCAGGAAGAAGCAGTCGTTCCGTGCGACTTCAACCTCATCAATGGTTACTTCTCATTGTTGGATCTGAGTTTGTTTCGGTCTCATAATAGTGACATTGTTTTGTCGTAAAATCTATATGGGGCATGCAGACGTGGACTTCCGGCACATCGTCAACCGTCTCCCGGCCAATGCAACCCTCACGATCCTCTCCGACTCGTGCCACAGTGGCGGACTCATCGACAAGGAGAAGGAACAGATCGGGCCGTCGACCATCGCCCCCCGCTCCTCTCCCTCCCCCTCCACAGTCGCAACTCCAAAAGCCATTCACTTCGACTCTGTCCTCCAGCACCTCACCTCTGTGACCAACCTCGCCACCACAGACATCGGGGCCCACTTACTCCACGCGTTCGGTGAGGACGCGAGCCTCGAGTTCCAGCCCTCCACGGGGGCGCCGCTTCCTCAGAAGCTCAAGGCAGACGAGGGGATCCTGTTGAGCGGATGCCAGGCTAACGAGTACTCGGCCGACATGAGCCCATCAGAGGGGGGAGGGAAGGCGCACGGGGCGTTCACGAGTGCGGTCCTCGAGGTGATGGGGGAGACCAAGCCCGAGGAGTGGCTAAGCAACAAGGAGGTGGTGATGAGGGCGAGGGGAGTGCTGAAGGAGGAAGGGTTCCGGCAGCAGCACCCGTGCTTGTACTGCAGCGACGAGAACGCGGCCGCGGCTTTCCTGGGAATGCGTGCTGCTGCTTCTGCGAGGGACAAAGTTTCGGGTCAACAGTTGAAGTAACGACGTCCGCGACGATTAAATGGGACGATTTAGTGGTATTGTCCATGTGGGGGGACAAATTATACGACGTCGTTTGTTGTTTCTGCCATATTTGGGACCAAGAATGAAATAAAAGATATTATATGTGGAAGGGTAGAACCGTAAAAAGAAAAGAGGAGTAAAAAAACATGACCCTGAAAACGCGGTCGTATAATTAATTAAGAACTGAGACAAATAAGGAAAGGAATCGCGGGTTTCTGTTAATAGTTTTATCGCCGCAAATCGGGAACATCCAATCTATTCAGTTTTTGGGGATCGTACACCCTTTTCCTGTGGCGATCCGGTTGAAGGCGGGTGGGGGAGGGAAGAAATGGCGGACCAGCTGACCGACGATCAGATCTCCGAGTTCAAGGAGGCCTTCAGCCTGTTCGACAAGGACGGCGATGGTAACTCTCCCTTTCTGCTTCTTCGTCGTTTTCGTGTCCTCGCGCCTTCAGAGGAGATGGATCTGCCTCGTTTCCTGCTTCGTCGACCACGACGACGACGAATTGGTGTTTGTTGGGACTCGGGTGTTTGATTTATTATGATCATCGGACACTCTGTTGTTGTACATTTCGGTGCGGAGATTGTCTTCGGATTGTTGTCCGTTCGATTGCCGAGACGGAACCGCGGGTTGTTGTTCGTTGATGGTGATATCAGTAGAAAAGATAGATCCGTTATCTTTTCATGTTACGTGAATGAGGTTGAGTTTGAGTTAGGGATGTGTCCCTGTGTATGGTCTGCATCTAGAAGGCTTGTTTCTGTCTACTTGGCTTTGTGCATCCTATAAAGTTGAAAGTTTTCAATCAAATTTTAACTTCCAGAATCATCCCCGTCATGAATTATGCATCATCCTGTAATGATGATGCATCATGCTTTTCAGTCCTGAGTTTCTTGTGAAATGTTCCTGATATAGAAATCAGGGAGATCTCTCACTACTCTGCTCTGTGAAGGAAGTGATTTAAACTGCAAGACACCATCCGGCATTTGGGATTGTGCCTCACGTGGTTTGAATGCTGTCAATGATAATCTGGCGCAGAAAACATCCACTCATCTGCTATTTCTTATTTTTAATTTTTGTTAAGCAGTTGAGTTGCTTATTGTTTGCAGTAGATTATACTTTCAAGTGACGTGATAGGCGTGATTTGTTTTCTTTTTTTTATGCAGTTCATTGTTTGCCATTGATAATATCCGTTTTGCTTCTCGTGGTTGGGTGCTTCTGAGATTGTGTTAGCAGCTCGTTCTCTCGAGCATTGAGAGACCCGCCTGTTGATATCTGTTTTGGGTTTTCCAGGTTGCATCACTACCAAGGAACTTGGAACTGTGATGAGGTCACTCGGGCAGAACCCGACAGAGGCGGAGCTTCAGGACATGATCAACGAAGTAGATGCTGATGGCAATGGGACCATTGACTTTCCTGAGTTCCTCAACCTGATGGCCAGGAAGATGAAGGATACCGATTCCGAAGAGGAGCTGAAGGAGGCATTCAGGGTCTTCGACAAGGACCAGAATGGATTCATTTCCGCCGCCGAGCTGCGTCACGTCATGACCAACCTCGGGGAGAAGCTGACCGATGAAGAGGTCGACGAGATGATCCGGGAGGCTGATGTGGATGGTGATGGACAAATAAACTACGAGGAGTTCGTGAAGGTGATGATGGCCAAGTGAGATCCCCGGAAAGAGCTATCCTTAAAGAACAAATATCTGAGGGAAAACTCGGGGGATTCAAATCGTACTATCTCAAGTCCTTGTTTTCCTTGAAATTTTTCGTAACCTTGTTAAGATACTTAAGCCATCTAAGCGAGACCATTTGGACTATTTTGTTTCTGATCCAAGTAACAAGCATTGTTCTTCATCACTTTTAAGCGTCAATCATTTGTATCCAAGTATTATTTCTGGGAGCTTCATTTTGCCCATCAATGAGATCGGTATAATTATGGTAATATGTGGGAATTTTATGCATGGGTTGGCTAGTTTTTTGTGTTTGGTTGCTCGTACACTAGCAACAACCAGGGAGACAACTATCAGAGAGACAGGTAGCTGGCGCCATTAATCCTGGATGTAGGTAAGCACAAGGAGCCTCTCTATACGATCCCCTCGTCCTTTGTGGAGTCTTGATCATCTCTGGAAGCGGTTTGAGGGTTTCTCCGGGGATGGGTTTCTGTAAAAAAAGGCGATGGAAGTTCCTCGGGAAAGGAAGAAGACGAAGAGCCTGCACGGGTTCCGGACCAGCGGGGCCTTCCTCAAGAAGCAGATGGAATTTTCGACCAAATTTTTTTATCGGACTTTGGATGATGGAATGGGCATTCGGCTGCTTTCCAGGATTTCATTGATGGCGGAAAAACTGACATAGAAGGCATCTTCCCGCCCCTAACTTTGAATGGTTCCAGTTCAACAAGGTTGGTTCAGTTTCCCTGCTGATCCTGAGAAGGCTTCCTACAGTCATTTGATCAGTTATGACCTTCCGACCATTCTTGTTTGCTATATATGTCGGTGAGGAATTCACCGAGTACACCGACTTGTACGAATGCACTGCCTATCTGCACTATTACATCACGACGATAGGCCCTTTCAATGGTTTACTAGCTTCTCTCAGGTGCTCTCGTAGCTAGATTGCTGTCACATTTGATGAGCTGGAGTAAACACTGTTAAACCGCTCATAGATGTGATCAATCTCGTGCAATTGATAGGGTCTGACCATATCCTTTCCAGGGAACCACCCTCTCGAGGTTGGGGAAGGTACTCAAGGATCATCCGCCGTCCAAGCTATTTGTGAAGTTCAGAGATCCAGACATATACGACGTTGCCACAAGGATCCCATCAATGTGAAGTCGGTGCAGTTCGTAGGAGATAAGGACTGGCTGAAGCCACCCTCCAAGGAATTCTCCGCGGCCTTCGTTGACCGACCCTCTCATCATCGGGCGCCCTCAGGGCCACACTGTCCCGAGACTCGGTAACTGAAATTCCCACTTCCTTCCTTTTCCTCTGGTCAGGATTTCATTTTCAGGACCGGTAACTGAACATGGAAGTTCGCTCACATGATTCCGACAGATGAGATCGCGGTCCAGCAGATAAGGGCTTGGACTAGCAAAATGACTGGGAGCAAAGAGAACGCCCCGAAGACGAGAAAGCAGATTCCGGCCACAAGATACACGGTAGCCAGACAAGTGCTGGGCAGTTACAGGGATACAGGGAAGAAGATCTAACCCGAGGTTGAAGCTGGGAGATTGTAAAAGACATGCATATGAATTATGTAAGGGATGTCTTGAATGCTGTCAATGTGATCTGCCACCCAATGCTTTTTTGGTAATAAAAAATGGAGAATTATCTACGTATTAAAAAAACACATGCGAGTTTTTCTTACAAAGGCGTACGATCAGAACAGGGAAGGGTCCAAAAACAGAGGAAGCTTCCTCGTCCTCTTTCTTCCGGTAAAGAAGAGGAAGACGGAGACGACCCAAAAGCCATCCGATTTCAAACAGAGAGAAGGCGTCGGTCGTGGGTTGAGAGAGGGAGGGGGAAGATGGGGAAAGCCAAGTTGTTGATGTACGACTTCGCGATTTCCTTCATGTGGGTGTGGTCGGGCGCCCTCATCAAGCTGCTCGTTTACGGGGTCCTGGGATTCGGGAAGGACGAAGTCAAGGGTGAGGTCGTCAAGGGCGCCCTCTCCGTCCTCGACATGTTCTTGTTCGCCTTCTTGGGTAAGCTCACCAAAGGAGGGTCCTACAACCCCCTCACCGTGTTGGCCCCGGCGTTTTCCGGGGATTTCGGGACCTTCCTGTTCACGGTCGGCGCGAGGATTCCTGCTCAGGTTGGGGACGACGCCGCCCTTTTTTGTTGGTTTTCTTGTTTTTGTTCGTGCTGGCGGGGTTGTTTTCTTTTATGTGGGATTGTTTTGGCGTTGAAGAAAGGTGGAGGCTTTGAAATCCTTGGTGGTATTGTATTGAATGGAGTTGCTGGGATTGGTTTCTTGGTTTGATTAGGTGACAGATTTGGACGATTGAAACTGGTGGTCGCCAACGACAGATTGATGGAAATTGCTACTGAGGTCAATTCTCAGGGCTAACAGAAAGGCTTCGAATCTTGAGTCGTAGCTTTGGTACAAATAGAAGAAAATGGTTATGTGAGGCTTGTCTTGCGTGTCGGGAAACCAATGGAAAGGTGGAAGCTTTCTCTCCCAGTAGGGGAGGGAGGGTGGGATGGGGCACTCGGTAAGCTGGTCTAGCAGCATCTGTTTAGAGTTTATGGTCCCACTCTTCGAAACACCGGCGAATAAGTACTGGTTTACTGTCGACCTTAGTTTCAATGCTTGTCATGTGGTAGGGTAATCTTTGTAAAACCTTGCCCAGTGGCCGTTAAAGTTTGAGGATTTCTAGAATTGCATACATGAGAGATCTGTTTAGGGATTTCTGAGACAACTTGTCCCTGTCATAATACATTGGCCTCTGAACTGAACTGCCATATATTTTAGGACTTCACAACCATAAATTTCATCGGGGTATATCCTATTTCAAAGAAGCCTTACATAATTCGACGTATTTGTAATGACTCCTGATATTTATCATGTTGGCTTTTATACAAAGTAAACTATTAATACATCAGTGCTTGACTGTTTAACTAGATGTGGATATTTTCTTTCTGCTTGATCGTTTTTAAGCTGGAAACTCTGGCATATGAGTTCCGGAGGAGGTGATTAGATTCAATAGTGTTTGACTAGACAAAGATGAAAATCACAATCTGCACTATTCTGCGGCCTCTGAATAGGTTTGGCCTTGTGGATGTGCCTTCCACCTGGCTACTGGGAGCATGCTATCTTTAGTAATCATTTGGAGCATTCCTTTTGACTCTGCGTGCATTTTTATAGCTTCTTTGTGGAAGCAAGGATAAGAGGATGCCAAGTGGGCTGGTTTGGGCATTGAAATTGTGCATAGGGCTGTGCTGCATATTATATTGATATTTAGCTGGATAGTTCCTCTCGATACTCGGACAACTCTACAACTATCTAATGAAGAGGCATTTTTTGTAATTTTGGACTGTATGGAAGATTTCTAGCAGGCAGTCAGAAATCCTCTAATTCATCCTTATATACTCAATGTTATCATTTGGGTACTTGGATTCATTCGTGCGTAGGAAATGGAGAAATTACGTGAAAAGGTTGTGCTTTCCACGAATGACTGATACTGTCAACATGGGGTCTCTCCCCAATAAAGAAATTGTCATTGAGAAGTGTTAGTCGTTAAATTTTGCAGGTTGCTGGCTCTATTACAGCAGTGAGGTACATCATTGCAATTTTTCCTGAAGTAGGCAGTGGACCACGTCTGAACATTGATATCCATCGTGGGGCCCTTACCGAGGGGCTATTAACTTTTGCCATCGTCTTTATCTCACTGGCACTCTATAAAAAGATCCCCGGAAGCTTTTACACGAAGACTTGGATATCAAGTGTCTTCAAGCTCACTCTTCACATTCTTGGCTCTGATCTTACTGGGGGTGTAATGAACCCAGCCTCTGTAAGTGTCTTCTAGCTGTGCCAATGAATTTTCGGTTATAATATGAAACTTAGAGACTGAATTGATGAGAACATTTTGAATTGGTTCAGGTGATGGGATGGGCATATGCTCGGGGGGATCACATTTCTAAAGAGCATCTGCTTGTTTATTGGCTTGCCCCTGTGGAGGCAACACTACTGGCAGTATGGATCTTTAGATTGCTCACTGGGCCATCAAAAGAGCAGAAAGCAGATAAAAAGAAGTTGGATTAAGTTTGAAAGCATTATTTTGTTCTTGGTCATTGTTGTAACTGGATGATGAGCTTCTCTTGGTAAAATGTCTATGTGCCTAACAGCTGATAGGTTGTTCGCGTCACGTTTAATTGTTCATCTTTTGAGCTTGGAATGTGAATACAAGTTCCTGTTCCCTCCCTATCTTTCTGTCTTCATGTGTAACCAGGTGAAAAATCAGGCATGGGGACGCCTTCGGGTACAAACAAAGCAGACTTTGACACCATAATCGGCATGCTCCTTGGCGGTGCGTTATTCCCAGTTTCCCCAGCCCCTTCAACTTTCCTCACATTCCTCGGTAAGGATCTCCTCAAGGAACTGTTAGCCTTGTGCTGAGCACGCTTCCTTGACAACCTACGTCCTCTTTCCAAGCTCGTCCCTATCTTAAAGAGTTCTAAGAAATTACTCACCGTTTTCTGATGGATGTAGTAGGTTGAAACAGCAATCAGTGATGCTCCGGCTAGAGCGGCCATTGCCATATGCAACTTGTATGTATCCATCTTTGCTTTTTGGTCCTTGCTATCATCCCTGATTTCCACTTTTATAGGCAGACAGGGTGCGAATATATCCTTACCATGTTGTTGGCTATGATGATGAAGATTTGGTGTTCATTATTCTGGAGAGAATATTAGCATAATGAAAGTTTTAAGCATTAGTTTAGGCCTGCAGGTTCTTAATGGTGTCTGGCAGCATCATATTCTGTCTGTACCTGGGATTGGATATTGGAATAGGAATCCGAGCATTGAATAGCGTTTCAAGTTTAGCCTAAGGAATCTAGTAAATTCCATGGATAAGTAAGACTGTTTCGCCGAATAAGGCAGAACTTAGTCAAGCACCATATGTCCAACTCAACCAAAATATTCTCAAGCTCACTCACAAACGTGATTGTGAGTGAGCTTGAGAATATTTTGATATCGTCAGCATCTTACGCATTTGCCGAGACAGCAACTCTATGCATAAACCACCTTTGCCCAATGCAAGAAAAACTGGGAGTTTTGAAAGGACTTGTAACTGCCGAATAATCCCTGTTCTATAGACTTGTCTAGATGAGATTCCTGTTTTACAATAGTGGCTGCTGTTCTCGTTGGTGGGCAATTCAGAATTGAGCGTGAGACAGGACTGCAAAATTTAGTACACAAGTTGGGGCTCAAATTCTGCAAAATCGACGGATCCAGACTCTATCGGTGGCATCAGGTATGCTGCCAAGAGTTCAGACACAAATGCAGCGACCAGCGGGACCCTCTTCAAGTTCTTTACGAATGAGATATCTTCAGACTCCCCACCAGCGAGTAGCTTCTCATTGATCTCAACCATCCGGTCTAATTTCCTCTTGAATTCGGGGTTCTCCACGTCTGGAACTGCCGGGAAAATCCTTGCTGTTGTGCGGTTCGTCTGCGGAGACGCAAGGAGGTGTTGGAGCACCTTCTTACTATCGACAAATGGTTTGTGGAAGAAAAGAAGAGAGCTTTTGCGTTCACCTCGATGATGACGTGCATGTCGAATTCCTTGGTGTTGAGTCCAATTCCTTCGTAGAATGCAGTCCGCTGGCAATCGTTCAGGTACATCGTGACATATACCTGCATAATTCCAAGCAACGTGTTTACATTCTTTCTGCAGAAATCCTCATCTCCCCAAGACACACAAGGAGAACTGCAGCTCTTACGGAGAGGCAGAAGAACCGGGACCAGAGCTTGGCCTTCCAGTCATTAAGGAACTGCGGCTGAGCCTTCAGCAGCGCAGAGAAGAAATCACCGTGCCGGTTCTCGTCCTGGCACCAGTTCTCAAAGTACTTGAAGATAGGATAGAGCTGGTACTCAGGGTTCTCCTTAAGGTGCCTGTAGATGGTGATGTATCTCCAGTAACCGATCTTCTCAGACAGGTAGGTCGCGTAGAAGATGAACTTTGGCTTGAAGAACGTGTACTTCCTGGCCTTGGTCAGGAAACCCAGGTCCAATGCCAGGTTGAAATCAGACAAACCCTTGTTCAGGAACCTACAATGCAACACCGCCAGAAGCCATACGTTACTTAGAAATGACCCAACAGGCGACACCTGGGTTCGATCGTGTACTAAGCGAAGGATCCATACCCGGCATGCCTGGCCTCATCCCTCGACATGAGTGAGAAAATCTCGGCGACGACGGGGTTCGTTTTCTGTTTCCCCAGTCCCACAATCAGCAACCATGCAGAAACCATACGCACGAATGCCCATCAACAGGGGTTTTAGCCAATTTACCTTGAGCCTCCTGCCGAGCTCCTTGTAGAGCAAGAACCCGCTGAACTCGGCGGTGCAGGACCTCTCGAGGAACTCGACGAAGATATGGCGGAGCGGCCCCTGGATCTTATCGGCGGCCTCCTTGAACTCCTTGTTGCGGACGAAGTGGGTCTGGTTGTAATCGGTCTTGAACTCCTGGAGGAGGGCAACGAACTCGTCCTGGTTGAGGTTCTTGTTTATCTCGGTGTTGAAGAGCTGCTCCATCTCGTCGAAGTCGGTGGTGTAGAACCTGGGGGTGAGGAGGGTCTCCTTAATGGCGGTCTTGTTGGCCTTCTTGCTTGGCTTCGTCGGGGCGGAGGCAGAGGCAGACATCCTGACGATGGAGTAGTTGGAAGAAGTGGAGTGGAGGGTGGTCCTGGGGCCGGAGGAGGAGGTGGTGGCTACTGGGAATCTGGTGATGGACTTGAGGAGGGCCATCTCTGCTGCCATGATGGGAGTCTACCCAAGGACTGAAGAGTGCGACTGTGATGCGAGTCGGATGAGAAATATATCGCGACATGCAATTGATTGGTTCTCATTTCATCCGAATGAAATCCGGGGAACAGAACGTGGGAGCGACACGTGGCGGGTTCCTATTGGATTGTCGGATTGCCTATTCGGTCGGTCTGCCCGAACCTACGAAGCTCCTCCTCTTCGTGGCCTGGATTTTCCCTGGCTTTGATATGTTTATGTCATTAACACTGGATGTTCGGTTCGTGTTGGGGGGGGTGCCACGGGAACAGCCTTGGATTCGAAACTGAAACTAGTTTGGAACTGGGTGGGCTTGGGCCTTCTTCCAACACGAGAACATTATTACATCACTACATGAATTGGATTGACCGCACGCCCTCGACCAATAAATAAAATAAACACACACAACAAGATAAGCCGAGTAATCACACTTAGTGGCTTTTCAGCTCCACACCTTATCCACGATGTCGTGTCTGAGCCGGTGCCTATGCTGACTAGGGAGTGTCATGTTTGGACAACTCACGCCACACAAATTTTCTTACACGCCCAACCAGACCCACTTGTCCAAAAAATGTAAGAGGAAAGAAAAAAAAAATCTCAGAAATCCCACACGTTCCTTCCATTCTGTCCACCAGTTTAAAGGGGAAAAAGAAGAACCCATAAAAAAAAAAGCAGATTTGCTCTAGGCAGTGAAATTATGAGAAGGGTTTAACAGGCGCAATTAACCAGCCCCAATATCAAAGTGGATGATGATAACATGATGTCGTTGGAAAATGTTACTCAAGATTATATTAGACTACTACTCATCCGATAAATAAATAAATAAATAAGAAGGTTTAGTTGGGGATGGTTTGGTTGGTCGATCTAAATTAAATAAAAACCAAAACCAAACAACTAAAAAATGGACGGCGAGTGGATTAATTCTTTAATTAATTGCATCGGACAATGTGTGTAGTGTGTGTGATAAGAAAATATGGGAAATCGAGAAAAGGAGCCGGCCACGTTCCAAAGAGTTGATTTGACTTCATCTCACTGTCATTACGGTGGGTTGCTTGAGGATATTGGGGTGAGGAGAGATGACACGACGTTTTGGCAACATCAATTGTTTATAGATGAATATATAAATCGATTACTCATTTTATTAACGTTTCTGTCGACGTTTCAGTTGGGGGGGGGGGGAGCTCACGAAATAAGTCTAGATTTAGATTAGAGACTTTCTGGTTAATTAGAAATACTTTGTGTTTTAGAAATTGTAAGCCTGGGGGAGGAGTTGGGGGACAGCCAGCTTTCCCCCTAATTGTTTTAGTCTAACCACAGACTTGGCGTGTCCAAATAATTGGAAAGCATGTCTAATTTCTTTTTATTACAACAATGGGACGTTATTTAGCATTAACCCTGGCAACAACACCACACGGTCATAATCCATTTCCGCCTCTTTCTCGTCGCCCCCTCGCCACCTTCTTCCCAGACTGACTCTTCCCGCTTCCCCCCTTTTCCCAAAGTTCCACACCCCCCCCTTCCCCCCCAACAACTTTCCCAATTCCCAACTTCCCCCTTTCCCTCTTCCACGGCCTCCCCCAATACCCAGATTACTATAATCCCACCAAAGCACCCAACTTTCCGCCCCCCCGGATTGTCCCCTTCCATATCCAGTAGCCGAATTAAGGTCCCGAGTTGGTTTTTCATTAATTTTTCTTCTTCTTTTGTTATTCGGATTCGGGGTTGGTGTTGGTGTTGTGATTGGTCGGGGATATGGAAGACCCGGGAACGTCTTCGTCGTCGGGGTTCTCCGACCGCCTCATCGGGGGGACACAGCATAGGCATGGCCGGGCCAGGTTACTGTTAGATTGCGTGGAGGACAGGAGAGATGTTGATCGGGACCCGCCGAGGAGGAGCCTCCTGGAAGGCTGGCTAGCGGCTTTCTCGAAGCCCATCGTGGTGCTGGACTTCGTCTGGAACTTGGCTTTCGTGGTGGCGACGGTTGTGGTGGTGTTGTCGACTTTGGATGAGAGGCCTTGCACTCCTCTGAGGCTTTGGTTGTGCGGGTACGGCGTTCAGTGTATGGTGCATGTTGTGTTTGTCTACGTGGAGTATAGGAGTCAGGGGGTGGCTAACTTTGGGTTCTTCACCGTTGGAGACCACAGCAGGTAGTTCTTCTTTTTGTCTTTTGACTTTCAGTGATGTTTTTTTTTTTTTTACTTTTTCTTTCGCAGTTGGTGATACTGTTGGCTTTCATGGTATGAAGCCACGAGGTTTGCTGCTTACCGCGACTGCCCCGTCCTAATCTGTTTAGTAGTTTCTGATATTCTACTTTTTGTGGAGCGGACCTGGGATTTAATTGCTTAACGTAGTACTTATGGTCATATTCTGGAGAACCAAGATTTTTCCAGTGCTATTATTACCTCACTGTAGAAATAAATTAAGAGTAGAATGCGGTGCATAACGAAGGTTTTGTTGGGTAACACTGTTGTTTGGTCATGTAATATTATTGCCAGCTAAAATATCAACGTGCCTTTTGGCCTGAGGAATGCTTATTGCTGATAAAGAGAAATATAGCCACTGATGTGTCTGCGATTTTTTTTGGGGGGTTATGTTTACTTTATGCCTCGCCGCATTCTCCAAATTAGTTGTTTTTCAGCATTCGCTAATTATATGCAAGGAATGATGGCCACAGCACCTTGTTTATGTTCATTTTGCTCTATTGTTGCAGAATGTTTAAGAGACTGGACTCCATGAATACACTCATTTCCTCCATATGGTGGGCATTCGGTTTCTACTGGATAGTTATTGGTGGACAGCCGCTCCTTCAAGATTCCCCTCGATTATACTGGTAAGAAATTCTCACTTCTTTTTTGTTCTGTTGTTTCCTTGTGTGGTGTGATGAAATCGAAAATGTAGATCTAAGTCAGCCAATGGAAAAACTTAGATAAGCACCTGTACCTGTTGACTTTAATAATTTGTCACCTCAAAGTTAGGTTAAGTACAAATTATTTTAATGACAAATGAATTGGATAATCATGAGGATTCTCCTTATAAAAACCCCTTAAAAGACGAGCACCAGCCGCACTTGGAAATTTTATTCTTAGATGTCAACTACTCACCTAAGTTCTATCTGATAGGAAATTTCATTTGGACCGTTGTCTTCATCACCTACACGTGTATTCAAGATTTTGTTGCTACGTCCTGGTTTTTTTTTATAAGCTACGTCCTGGTTTTCCCTCAACCCCAAAGAGAAATTTACTCAATTGCTTACAAGGGGTCAAACATATTGATTTCACTAATTGTAATACTCTAGTGGGAATCAAATTAATTACAAAGGGTTTTTTGTTTTTGACTTGCTTACATGTATCAATCATGCCGCATCAATTTGCAGACCACCCCCCTACCCCGACAAGTGCTGGTTAGGGAGAAGATGACTGTATATATGCAACATTATCCTCACAATTATTTGTGTATTGGGCACGTGCGTGTGTATTGGATTTTGAATTTGAAAGTTGCAGATGGTTCTGCCAATTTCTGATTATTTCGACCTAAAAATATTATTAGAACACTTGAATGGTCAGGGTGCTTGAATTACTATTGTTCATCAATTGCTTTGATCGGACTGCAATTCCTTGAAGTAGAAAAAAATTTGAAACCTTCACAACTCTTAATAACTCACTTGAAACCACTGCAGGTTGACGGTTATCTTTTTGGCTTTTGACGTGTTCTTCGTGATATTCTGCATTGGGCTGGCTTGTCTGGTCTTTCTAGCTCTGTTTTGCTGCATTCCCCTTCTGGCAATTGCCTATGCCGTGGCAACTGTCGAAGGCGCAACAGAGGAGATGATCAAGAGTCTTCCAAAGTATAGATACCGCTCCCACGATTCTGGAGCAGTTGATGGTTTCGTTGGGCTACAGGTAATTGGGCTTAAATCAGGGACAGGCTACAACAGCTACCAGGGTGAACTTGTCCTTTCTTCGGAGGATTCGGTGAGTGATGTCCCTTTTCTGGATAGCTTGTGTTCTTTTGGGATGCTCAGTTTTGAGCTTTCATTAGATAAACTGTTGTGTTGTGACTTTGCCTTTACCCCATATAAGATTATGTACCATAAGAATCACTTCAAACAGTTACTCTCGATTTACTACATATCCTTTGAAGGATGTTGATAACTTATTGTTGTGGGATTTGCAGGATTGTTGCATTTGCCTCGAATCTTATGTGGATGGAGCAGAACTTTCCAGTCTCCCCTGCAATCACCACTTCCATTCAGAGTGCATCAGCCGGTGGCTCCTCATAAACGCCACATGCCCGCTGTGCAAATCCAGCATCCTTAGAGGAGATACCCTGGTGTGAACGGGCTCACAATACATTTTAACCCCACTCAGTTGTGAGCTTTGGGCTGCCTCAGAGCCATCAGAGGAATGATCATTCCAAGGTAAACCATAATCGCTGAGATGTGCCTGTCACATGCCACAAGGTGAGCCTATGATGCCGAAGTAGCCTCGGATGATCATTGATATTCTCTTCTTCTAGAAACCCTGACGCCATCTATATAAGCATCTGCGAGGGAGAGTATCCTTACCGGGCTTTGTTTTTGTAAATAGAGGATCTGTTTATCGAAAATTGCTGCGGATTATTCAGCTGCCGCTCCTTGTGTACTCTGTTTAGTAAATGCTGCGGATAGAGGAGGAACGGTTCTAGTTCAAATCCACTGCAGACAGATAATGCCATCTCTGGGTGGGATCCATTCATGGGGATGAGCACGAGTGCGATGAGACGACACGATCGAGCAGCTGGGGGGGGGGGGGGGGCCCAGGGAAGACTTTCTTCATCCATTCCAACACGATGGGAATACACTTCCGAGGGCGGGGGATTCAGCAACTCCCTAACACTTAATTCCACCCCCGACAAAAAGTCCCAACACACTCCGCCCCCCCCTTTCTTTCTTTTAATATCCAATATTTTAACGAATATAAGTTGATTCATGAGGTTCCTCTGTGTGAAACGGGTAAAAAAAATAAGGCCCGTCAATGTTGAAAGACCACATAATAGAGTAAGGCCGCCGTCGGCACAAGGCTACGACCAGACAAATTCATATGACAAGACATATTCACGTGGGCCGTAACATTACATTTAATATATATTTATATATTTAATTTTGGAAGTGCGTTCCAAATCGAGAGGTTAATAGTAATTTAAAAAATATTTACAAAAAGGTTCAATTTTTTATAAAAAAAAATTCGTTATTTTAAACATCGAACTAGTAAAAAAAAATATTAGCATGACAATATTATTAGTTAATCGTACGGGATCGAAGAAAAAAAGAAATTTACCTTGTCAAATGTGAAATTTGTAACAGTCGAATCATATTTAATAATTTTATTTATTGCGTAATGTTTAGGCAAAGAGTCCTCTAATCGAACAACACGGTTATGATAAGACAAGAACAGGGTGGTCATACAAGGTCACCTATTATTGTTACGTGCCTTCTGGGTTTCTCTTGCTAGGAGGAGGCAACATCGTAAGGTTACAAGATGGATTGGATTAGGAAAAGGTAAGAAATAACTTCCAGATGGATGGGTGGGGGATGACAAATTAAAATTATTACCCGCAAAAGTCATATGTCAGCCGGGAAAGAGAGGGAGTGGGAGAGGGACTACTTTCTATTCACATCGTGTGAAACGACGTCGCGGCATCCCACTCCGGCCCCACCCCCTCCGCTGGACCCAACCCCAGCAGCTCACCATACACCCCAACAGCTCTCTGCTCCACGAGCATCGTCATGTCAAACATCGCGGCCGGCAGGAGACCGCCCGGCCCCGTCGACTCCTGCATCAATTCGCTCCCCGACAATGTCCCGAACGCTTCGTACAGCCGTCCCCCGCCTCCCGCTCTCAGCGCCTCTGGCCTCGACAGGGACGACGCGAACGCGACCGCGGGGTTGTCGAACCTAACACCAGTCACCTGCTGAACCATCTGGCGGAAGTTGGCAGCGTCGGCCACGATGAAGGTCGTGTTGGAGCGCTTCGTCGTCCGGGGCTTACTCCTCTTCTTCATCGACTTCTTCTTCGGGACGTTGCCTCTAGCGGACAAGGGAGTGACGTGGTCGGGTAGTTTCTGCGTGGTGGAAAGGGGGGAGGAGTGGGGCTTGTGGAGGAGGGGTTTGGGGAGAGGGAGTAGGTTGTTGTCGTAGGAGGGAGGTGGGGATCGGAAGCTGAGGAACCGGGGGTGGTGGTGGTTGTCCGAGGCTTGGTCGGAAGGGGAAGCCATAAGATGTTGTCGAAGGGGGTGTTGATGTGTAGGGGTAGAGTGAAGAGTGTTTGACCCGGGATTTTGAGTTCGAGCCCAAGGTTGTTTATATACGCAGCTGAAAGAGGTTTTACCGGAAAACAAAATTAAGAAATGCGATTTTAGTTTTCATAATTTTTTAAATATCGTGTTTAAATTACGTTTTCAAAACTTTTATAGGACATTAAAAAAGCTACTCACTTATAAATTTTTGTTAAAATACGTCTAAATCATAATTTCAAACGAAGATTTTCGTAACAAAGTCTTCAAATCATGACTTTCCATGCAAAGTCGGTATTTTAAATTCGGATTTTCACAGGAGAGTACTCACACTCAACAATATTTTTTCAAGCAATTTAAAGCCGCGATTAAGACAAATATTAGATAAGGAATCGTTCCAAACAACGACTTCTTTGTATTATCAAAATTGTGGTTTGAAACAAGGACTTAAAGACGATAGTTAGAGAGTTTTCGAAATCGGAACCGTATTTTGTAAATTTTTTTGCAAAATAACCATAAGTCCTTACAAAACTCGTGAAACATATAACCAATTTATAATACATTGCTTTGATTTAATTATATCAAAGTGTATTATATCGACTCTAATGAAAGGCAAAAGTTCATAATCGTGTACTACCTTTTGTTATCACATAAAAACGCGTGCCACTGAATCACTCAATAGAGTGTGAGAAAGTGTTCAGTGAAATGTAGTCGTTAGTCAAGCAAATAAACAAAGAACTTTGCTTTCATCAATTAGAAAAAGAATTTACACCATTGCCATGAAAATACAGTGTAAAGACATATGAAGGATGCGTAAGGCAAAAAAGTGTTTCTTTGAAGTTTAATTGTCTGTGTTTCTTTCGGGGACAAGATACAATTATTCTTTAGACTGGACTAATTGCAACTCCAAAGACTTGATGAAGGAAACTGTTAAATATCGAGGTTATCTAAGGTCGTGGGTAGAGCTTAAAATCCGACATAGATTAGTAAGTTAATATTTGTGTCCTCGATCTTGAATTGCTAAAGATGTCATGAACTCGAGCTCAGCTCACTAAAAACGTTCTTGAATTCGGGTTGATATGAACGGTCGAACTCGACTTACCGAAAACATTATCGGACTCAAGTTATTGCGTACTATCGAACTCGACTAGTTGAATACGTTTTCGAACTCAAATTATCGAAGACAGCTATTGTGATGTCCCAGATCGGTTGGAGAGGGGAACGAAGCAATGCTTATATAGGCTGTGAAGACCTCTCCTCACTGGATGCGTTTTGGGGCTACCACACCGGATGTGCTGTGTGCTGCCGAGAGTGTCTGCCAAAAACAAAACCGTGCGGTTGTGTACCAAAGCGGACAATATCATGTGGCGGTGGTCTGGGCTGTTACAGTGGTATCAGAGCTAGGGACCGGATCGATGAGCCAACAAGGACGCTGGGCTCCCAAGGGGGGTGGATTGTGATGTCCCACATCGGTTGGAGAGGGGAACGAAGCAGTACTTATATAGGCTGTGGAGACCTCTCCTCACTGGACGCGTTTTGGGGCTACCACTCCGGATGTGCTGTGTATCCTATGGTGGTGGTCTGAGCTGTTACAGTGGTATCAGAGCCAGGGACCGGATCGATGTGCCAGCGAGGACGCTGGGCTTGCTGCCGAGAGTGTCCACCAAAAACAAAACCGTGGTGGTCTAGGCTGTTACAGCTAGAACCTTAAACTCGAATTAAATTTTCTATTACAGGTTCTTTCACCTCTTCAATTATGTTTTAAACTTTTATAATAGAATCCTTATCGATTATTCATCGATCTTCTTGTTTTCCTGTTTTGGAGAGAATCGAAGGTATTCAACGTTCAATTAATCACATCCCCAATTTTATTCTTGCCATGTAATTTCACTCTCACTTCAGTAAAAGATTTCTCATTAATTTAATATAACTTAATTTGATCTTTCCTCGATTCAAACGAAGTCTCTCTTCAATCAAAGCTTTTTTTTTATTTAATTTTGCGAATTACATAATCTTCTTGATCGAGAACTAAGAATTGTAAACAGTGTTGTGACGTGAACTGAATTAATTATACATGGAGCTATGGACTCGCCCGTTTACATGCAAAGTTAAATAAAAACAGAAAGGGAGACGTTGCTATGTAATATTAATACACGAAAATTCTCCTGACAGAAGACATTGGAACATTGGGGAAGACATTAAAGTCCTACCTCGGTCTCCCCTCATCCTCCCGGTGTGATGGGAAAATGTAATTTCTTATACCATAAATGAGAAGGGGAGACATGGGTATGGATGGACCTGTGTCTTTCTTCGTCGTCTTCTTCCCGAGACAAAGAGTCGATGTAGGTTATGGTGAAGTCCCACGACGAGGCTCCTAATTAAGAATGCATAAATTTAGTGAAGGCCGAGAATCTTGTGTTAGTCAGCATTTTGACCATTTCAAAAAGGCAACTTATTCTTAAAAAAAGAAAACAATGGGGGTGGTTTCGAGCAAAAAGCACTGGCAATAATAATACGTGGCCACGGATATTTGTTGTGAAATCCAAAAGCTTGGGTTGACTCTGCCGGGAACCATTTGAGACAAAAAAAAAATGCAAAAACAGAAAGGCAATCGAAGAGCACGGGTAAAATTACAACCACGGTGTCAAAACGACGTCTCTCTTCCCCCTCCTCGTGACTTCGACCTCGACCGTTCTTCTAGATGAATACGACTTATTATTATAACAATAATATTAGTAGCAGTAATCTTCTTTTTGGTTGTAGGGGAGTAGAGTGACGCCATACCTGACTGGAGGCCAACGTCATTACCAATCGTCGGTTTCATTTGGGGGAGGGGGGGGGGGGGGGTTAGGGTTTATCCTGTTTGACGGACAAATGTTAATAATGGAGAAATGTTCCTCCCAAGATTCTTCCTCCCCCACATGCTTACTTACACTTACACTAGGGTTTTCTGTAACCTTTTTGTTTTTGTTCATTCATCCCCTCTGTATCTCCCATCCACTACTTACTTATCCTCATATATAAAACATTTCCCCTCGCGCTCCCGACAACATGCTATCCCCCCCCCCCCCCCCCCCCCCCCCCCCCGAAACCGACGACTTATTCTTCGGGATCGATTTTATTTATTCTTCTTTTTCTTTACATGTGGTCCGAACGAACCCCGTTGTTGGGGGGATAATGAAATCATTCTTTGGGGGTTGGGGTGTTTGAATTGGTCCAAAAAGGTTCATTTGGCTAAATGCTTTTCCCACGAAGGGGGTTTTTTACAACTCTTTCTTTTGGGATGTTGAAATTGTCGGGAGGTAAGTCTCAAGTCCACACACACTAAAGTTATCTTCCTACCCTTTTCTTAATGTATTAACAAATGCCTGAACTATTATCTATTCATGTCTTAAGCTTAGTTCAGTATACCGTGAATTCTGTTCTTCGTCATGGCTCACTACCTACTTATGTTAACAAATTTCTTTCCATGCCAGAAGTTTAGTCTGAGCGTTCGGTTAATAAAGAAGTGAATTCCGGCGGATTCGGTGCACCGCGCAAGTAGACGGCATGATCTCGAAAGAACGAAGGAGACAGGTTTTGCACGAAAGACCACGGCCGCCGAATGTCGGCCAGGACACGCATGAGTGGTGAAAGACAGCGTATATTCTCCGTAACGAGGAAGTTTTGCTTGTTGTCGTGATAATTTTCTCTAATTTGACGTGATAAATTCCTCTACAGTAATAGTTTCTGAAGCACTCACTTATTGGGGGAGTCAAATGAAGCCTCCACACTATACGGCCCGATGGGAGTCATGACATGAACTGGGCTGGAAGCAAAGCCCGAGGCCACGATGTTCCGACAAAGCGTCGCGTCGCCCTAAACATCCGATCATCTCCCACTTTTCGATTGCCGGCGAAGGAGGGATTCTGTAGGGCCGGTGAACCGTCTGGCGGATGAGGGAGTTCGGGTGAGTCGAGCCACTCGGTCCGATTTCTCGTGTTTTATCTCCTGGAGAGTAGCTTTAAGAATTTGCCGTTGCATGAACGGCGGACGGACGCGTAGGACCAGAAGTCTAGCTATGCGATGTTATGAGAAGTGGGAAATTTTTAAATGGTCGGTTGTGTTTTCTGGGTGTTTCGTGTTTCCCTAGACTTTTTCTTTAGCTGGCGGTGTTGCTTTGGAAGGGCGTGAGAGGGATTGGAGTTTCAATATGATGATGGCGTGGCTGGAATTAATATAACGAGTAGGATTCCTTCTTTTTTTTTTTTTGGGGGGGGGGGGGGATTTCTTCGCATTTAGACTTGTGTAAATAAGATGGTTTGAGCGGTGGAATCAATGTGTTTGCCAATGTGAATTTCATAAGGATTGGGCTTATTTCTTTGAATAGGTAAGTTAATAAAAAAATTTGTTTGTAGAGTAGAACATGTACGAGACACAGAAAACCAGCTCAAAGACATTTTGGATGAGGTTGCGTGAGTGAACACCGGTACAGCCCCCTGCTATTGCATTAAGAAAGGAGCGCTGTACTTGCCCGGATGCCCATTTTTTTGCTTGCATTTCCTTTCTGCATCTGGTATGAAGATAAGGAATTGGAAGGTGTATGTTGAAAGTTTTCCTTGCTTGAGTTTAGTTCACTAGTCCTATGCAGAGGATTTTAATGCAGAGAAGTGAATTTTGAATAGGGATTTCGGTCCAATACAAAAGAATTTTAAGCAATCTATTTTCTTTTAGATGCATAAATGATGCTTTCTCGGACTGTTTGTGACCTTAGTTATGAAATCTCTAATGATGTTGGCAGGCTATCACCTTTGGGCTAAGATCTATCCTCGATTGTGAGTTGTATAAGTTCTGATTTCTTTTCTATGGCACCATGAACAATATCCGTGATCAGCCTCTTCCTCCTGGAGTTAAATCGTATCCTCAATTTCCATCTAACCAAGCTCATTCTGTACCTCCTATGGTGCCTCATCCCAATGCTCTAGGAAACCCTTTTGGCCATCAGTGTGAGTTTGGTGGAAATGGAAACCAGCCTTTACACTTTTCAAATCCATATCACAATCCAAATATGGCTACTCAGAATTTTTATATGCATCCGGGTGAGACCCCTCAGCTCACTCATCCTGTTCCAAACACTCACTCATCTGGGCAGACCCTAAATCCATTACAAAACTTGAGGGATGCCTTCCATACCAATCAGCCTGAACCAGCCAGTTCATACATTGAGAAAAATCACGAGATCGATCAATCATCAAAACATGAATGTGCCCCACCTCTCCAAGTCGGAAGCACCGCAGGAAATGATCGAGACGTTGAAGCTGTAGCACAAGATGCTGTGTTGCGTGAACAAGTATATTTATATGAATTCCTTTCCTCTTCTCGTGTTGTTCTGATTTCTTTTTTCTCACCCTTTTCCTCATCATTACAACTGGGATATTATTTCGCAGGAACTTGCTACTCAAAGTGTTATACGAACTCAAAGGTTGGTATTAGAAGAGATAGAAGCAATTTTCCTCATTTGTGTGGCACTTATAGTTGCAGCTAACCATTTACTCGATTATTTTAGAGAGGCAAAAAGTGAACATTCATCTGAAGAACAGGATTTTTTCACTGCAAGACGTGACCCCAACGCTCTCAAAGTGTGTTACCATACCTCTGTTTTTTATTTTGAAAATTTCCTCTGGATACCATAAACACGCTTCGCAATAGCTTCTTTACATGTGCTGTATGATGGATGTCTTCCTAACAAACTTTTTCCTTTTGCGTTGTTGAGCTGTGTGTAGGAGCATTTGTTGAGGATGGCAACTGAACATCGTGCTGAGATGGCCGTAAAACGTGGAAAGACTGCTACTCCTGAGAATGGTAGATTTATGGTGTGCCATTTTTATGCAGATTTAGACTGATTTTTGTGATAGTTTTTAAGATGGAAACTAGATTGTTCTTTTTTGTCACAGTTCATCAGATCTCTTGATTAGTTCCAACAAAAATCCTTCTTTTATACATTGATGACAACATTCTCACCGGGAATGAGTTTTCTCTTTTATTCGATTTCCAGGAAAAGAAAATCCAATCAAATCGTATATCACTTGATACCCTTACTTGTCATTATAGCGCTTCCTTCTGATCCTAGAAAACATCCGAAAAACGGGGGATTGGATGGGACGGGGAGCTATAGCCCTCGCGAATCCCCGTACCGCCACGGGGGAGGAGTCCACTAGTTAGTAGGTGATGCGTAGTAGCGTTCAAAGATCAGTCTTTGGCCTTTAGACTCGCTTCATGGATGAAATGAAAAGGAAGATTCCAGTATCTGAATTTAATGTTTCTTTTAGGCCCAATTTTGAAAATTCATCCCAACTTGTTATTCCTTCTGCATGCAAAGTTTTAGGGAATTCCCAGTGATACCCCATGCTAGGTTCGTTTGCATGAAATTGGACACTCATATAGGTGTCCTCCTATATGGGCCAATCTTTTTATTCCATTGAAGTACTTTTGTTTGACTCCATTCAGGTAATGTAGATATTGGGAACGGATATGGAGTACCAGGCAGAGGTGCTTATAATATCGCATCAAAACCTGAATCTGCTACACCATGTGAGATTTGGGTAATCAATTTCCCTTCTATTTTTCTGCTCAAACAAGTTGGTAATACTCTCAGTTACATATGTATCCAGGTGCTGTGAATCATGACAATCAGAAAGAACCAGATCTTGATGGAGAGTCCCAAAACAAACCTGCTGCTGGAGATTTACCTGAATATCTGAGAGAGAAGTTGAGAGCACGAGGTATATTGAAGGATAATAAGACTCATGGAGGTCCAGTTGAGTCTGCAAAAGTAGGTTGTGGGCAAATTTGACTTTTCAGTGAAGAAAATCTTTCCATTGCAACCTTTTCGATCTTCAGTATACATGAAACTCTCTGACTTTCTTATTGGTGGTAGTTGAAAGAATTGGTGCTAAACTAAACTATACTTAGGATATTTTCTGTTCTCTATATAGAAGATAGCCAGCTGTTAATGGCTTATGTATTTAGTTATTTCTTACCTATTCTTCTGTTTGCTTCTGTACTTGTAGAAGCCAGAGCCACATTCATCTACCCTGGGAAACCTTCCTACTAGCTGGGTGTGTATAACTTTACCTTATCTATTATTATATTCTTCTTCCAGTAGAAGGTGCCTGCATCTAGTACTGAAGTCCTTTTTTATTGATCTGCATTTTGATTAACACCTGCAGATACAAGTTAAGTAGGTCTCTATTAAAACTGAGTACCTAGTGAGCGATAATTTACGGTTTTTTATCCATTATAATTGTCAATTACTGCATGTGAGTAGATTTAGATGTCACTAATTTACTCATCTTCGTCGTGGCCGTAAGTAGGAAATCTTTCAGCAGAGGATTTGATCAGAGCTGGAATTACTGTTATTTACCCTCTCAGGATGGGGAATTTTCGTTGTTCATGCTGGGAAATTTTCTCATAAAGCATGGCCACGCCAGATAAGCGTAAATTCATCTTAGAGAGAATTTAGTGAAATTAAGTCTTGCGAATATATCTGGGTAGTAAATACCAAATAATCACTCTGTCCCTGATAATTAATTTAGTGCAAAACTAAAACAGTAATTGCTATGAAGATAATTCTCAACTGAGTCCTGTACTTATATTCTTGATGCCAAACAACAATTGAAGTGGCTATGGATTGGTTAGTGTCATTACTTTTATAGTATACCCTGGGAAATAGGACTTACAGTGGGAAGTCAAAGCACTTATTCTTTTAAACAATTTTTTTTAGAAAAAAAAAAACATTTATAAAATGCTGATTTTCCAGAATTTCATTTTTGTGTATAAGCATGGGCTGATTTTAGCTAATCCTTTTAGGTGGAAACTAGAGATCCTGCAACTGGTGCCACATATTACTACAATGAAATCACGGGGACAAGTCAGTGGGAAATGCCCATACATACATTCTCAAGCCAGACACCAAAATCTTCGGATTCTCTACCCGAACACTGGATTGCGGCATTAGATAAAAGTTCAGGTGCTTGCACATGCTATTGCTAGAAATTCTAGCCACCTTGCTTCTGCTGACACTGTGGTGCTAATGATTTCCTAGTTCTCACCACACTTATGGGTGGTATTGTGATATACTTTATTTTGAACGGCTACATAGTTCAATGAAATGGTCATATTGGTACTGCGTAATGCTTACTTTTCTACCACTTATAGTATATACTTGTATTACTAATTATGTCTCATTTTCTGAGTACATAAAGATAAATTAGCACTCGGCTTCAGGTCCTTTGGTTCACTAGCTTAGCACCTCTTGTATCCTTTTATATCCCATTTTCATTCTTTACCTTTTTCAGAGATCGGATAAGCCTACTTTGTTTGATTTTGTTGTAGGTTTATCAACTGACTAGGCTTGCAGATAATTTAGAAAAAATTCGGTTTATACAATCACTGGTTTTCATCTAGGAGTGTATTAAGTAGTGGCTTTTTGTGGAGAGGAATGGAGTAAATCTGATACTTGAAAAATAATCTGTCTACATAAGACCACGTGGTCATATGCTAACTTATGCCCCTTCATTCCTGCATCACTGCAGGTCATAAATACTACTACAATATGGTAACTCATGTGTCACAGTGGGAGCATCCTGGATCTTCCCAGAAAGTTACCGTTCAAAATGATACAAGCCTCTTTTCCAACAGTGCTGTTACTATGGACAATGGGAATAATTCATTAAATTTTCCGAGATGCTTGGGTTGTGGTGGCTGGGGATTAGGTCTTGTCCAGACATGGGGCTACTGCAAGCACTGTACTCAGTAAGATAATTTATATTTCATAGGCACCAGACATACTCTTATATTACAATCGTTGGCTGTGTTATGTTTGGAAATGAATGATTGAACTTTAAAATGGTGTTGCATGAAAAGACTCGTGTTCCACAGAGTCAAAGTGAATTGTGACCCTTCTTTTGTGCATTGTGGCATATTCCTGGGGCATGGATGAAATATTTTTATTCCAGTGTGTTGTTCGTTTAAGGTGCTCTTAAAGATCTGATGTACTTATCTTGTTAAAACGTTGAAAAAATTAACTCATTGACCATTTTGCATCTATTGGGTCTGTAAAATCTGTACATTTGAGGAAGTTGTCTGTTTAAATTACTGATAGTACTTCCTCTCCTTTGCTCTCTCTGTCTTTCTCTCTCAAACTTGTAAAATAATCATGCAGAGAGTTCTTGGTCTTCCTCAATGCCAGTATTTGTCGTGGAACACAGGTGACCTTCAGCAGATGAACACTGATTCGAAGGGAGGGGCAGATTTGGAGAGAAAGAATTCCAAGCAGAGGTTTGTTTCGTTCTTGGGGAGCTAGCAATTTTGTGCTGTCAATTAGATGGAAGCTGAAATGTGTTAAAACAGAGCAATAATCAGCTTGCCAGCACCGTCCTCCTTTTCCGGCATATATTTGGGCTTGGTTCCACGTGGAGCGGATATCCTTTAGCAGTATTTTCATCAAAAAATAAATAAAATAATGAATGACATAAATGAGAAAATTTGATAAGCTTATTCCTTAGGTCCTCTTTGTGTCCGCATGGAAGGACAGGACATAAGAGTCTCTGTGTCTAATTTGTTGAGGTGTTTTGCTTTTAAGGGGAAGCTGTTCTGATGTGTTTGCAGCGTATGCCGCAGTTGGTGTCTCTTGATACTCAACATTTAAGCCTCCTTTTCTTAGTATTGTTTTATGCTGGGAATGAATGAGAAGTAGATGATAGTTCTACTTAAATTGAAATGATAAGCAAAAAGAACTCAAGTGGCTTCTAATACTGCTGTCACTATTTTCACCGTAATTGTTGGTTATTTTATTGTATCTTTTACCTCCTCGATTCATGTACTTGTGGAATATCTAGGTCTGGTGGAAAACCGCCTATGGGGACCAAGAATAAAAAGGACAGCAGGAAGCGCACATATTCCGAGGACGACGAGTTGGATCCTATGGACCCTAGTTCTTATTCAGATACTCCCCGTGGAGGCTGGTATGCTCAATAATAGACTACAATCAGTTCGGAACATTTTCATTACTCTGAATGTCGTCTTTTTCCCTTTCTATATAACATTCAACCGAGGATATTTCGTCTTTTCATCATGCACACTGGCGTTTGCGCATAGATTACTTCATAAATTATGTTTCAACTGATCTGAAGGAACCACATCTTTTTGAGTGCTGATTGTTGGGCTATACCTTGATTTTATAATGCAGGGTCGTCGGCCTGAAAGGGGTACAGCCACGAGCAGCTGACACAACTGCCACGGTACTGCAAGTTTATTTTTGTGTTATTGCTTTTCGGTTTCTGTTCTAATAGTATATCTTGTGCGAGTATGACCTCATTGAGGACATGTATATGCTAAAACTGTCTTGGAAAATGCCATGAGGTGAAATTGGTACCTTTCTAATTACTACCTAGCTGTAGATGTAGAATTAGCCCCAATTATCGTCTATAAGGTAATAACATCATCAAGAGACTGCTTAACCGTTTTTTCCTTGGTTTCAGGGACCTCTGTTCCAACAACGTCCGTATCCATCCCCAGGTGCTGTTTTGAGGAAGAATGCCGAGATAGCTTCCCAGAGCAAGAAACCAAGTTCTCGCTACGCCCCCATCACGAAGAGAGGCGACGGAAGTGATGGGCTTGGCGATGCCGACTAGATATACCGGCGTCTTTCTATGGTTTGTAAACTGAAAGGCCTGAACTGCAGACAATGCTGGGAGGGCAGATGCCATTCGGTGGGTGCCATAGGACAGGGCGGAACAAAGCTTGAAAAGGCAGACGGTTTCTAGATGGAGCTAGAGGATTAGCACTTGCTGGGGGACTGTTGTGCGAAAGAAAATCTTTTCTTCTGTATCATAAAGTCTGTCTTAGTGTACTTTAGTCATGATCAAATTCACATCTCAAAGCTCGACCTCTGTCATAACGTTTCACTTCTTCAGGTATAGCCATCCAAACATAAAATTTAGAGCTTTGAAAATATTATCATGATAAAGGGTTACTTACATATATTGTAATCTAATTTTGTTGATTAAAGGAAAAAGACAACCTGGTGTACCATATCTTTTTTTTTTCTCATGATCGAAAATATTTTCCCCACATACTTCATATAATTTTAAATTAGTAAAAAAAAAATCCCCTTCTTAGTGACTTTCCAACCATAGCATCGATATTTGGAGATGTTCTCCCCTTACTCCATAACCTTTTATGATGAGGAAGTCATCACCTGGGTCACCGGCGGATCTCCTCCATCAAGTAAATCCACTGTTACCGCCTCTGCAAACTCATGGCAGGCCTCGACGTCGAGTGGTGCCCGCCACACCTCTCCAGGTGTGGTAGAAGCCCGTGCCACCCTCCAGCTTAGCATTGATCACCGGTGCCTGATCTTCCAGATACTCTGGGCAGATTATATCCCCTCTAGCCTGGTCCGGTTCCTGGATAACAATACCTACACTTTTGTAGGGGTAGGGGTCCAGGACGACGTGAGGAAGCCGTCCAATGACTACGGGCTACAAGTGTCAAGGATAGTGGATCTGTGGGGGATCCACTGTTGCAAATGCGGGGCTGAAGAGGCTGGGGGCGAGAGTTCTGGGGAAGGAGCTGGAGAAGCTCAAGATCATATCGTCGGAGGCGCAGGTTGAGTGCGTGTGGGGTCTTGAGGGCGGCTTCATTTGGCAGGTGAGATGAAGATCATATAGTACTAGGCTTTGATACATGATTGTTAGTAGTTTTGCATGGAGATTGATCCTTTTGTTTATGGAACTTGAACTCTCCTCCTTTCAGAAACATTGCTATTGGCAGGTCTCACAAACATTCCACGGGGAAAATATAATTTGAGAGTTTAAAAAAAATGACTGACTCTATGGGCCCAAAAACTATGGGCCTGTTGGGCCTAGCCCACAGGAGCGTGATGTGATATTTAATTAATTGTACGATTCGGGAAAAAATTCAGATCTTTATAAGTTGTTGGGATTAAGCAAGAGGAAAGTCTTCGGAAGATGACCAAGTTGTTTGCGATCACGTTCGCGGCGGCGATAGTCTGTTTGTTCACCGTCGATCGAAGTGAAGGCGTGGGTGCGATGATGCCCGGAGGCATTCGCGACTGCCGGGGCGACCAGAACGACGCCGAGATACAGAGCCTCGCGCGTTTCGCCGTCGACCAGCACAACGAGAAAGAGGTTTCTATGCCCCCCCCCCCCCCCACCCCGCTTTTTTGCGTCTTCCTCTTTTAACAGGTCGGCCTGATTCGGGGTCTTGCTCGATTTAGGGTTTTACTCCACGTTGATCGAACCCCGGGGAGGGTTTAGGGTTTCGTGTAATCCGACCCAATTGGATGAGAGTTTTGTGGCTGTGGTTGGATTCGGGGGATGTTCCTTTATGGGGAATGGGGGTTGGGGTAAGGGAAATGGAAGGAATTGCTGGAAAAAATATACCTTATTTTCCCCCTATTTCTCTATTTCGTCCGATTTCTTCATCCAAACATGCGGTTTTATGTACTCTTTAAGTCATATTCTGTAGGATTAGTTTGGGGTTGATGTTACTCGGCTAGCCTTTTGCTGGGTTGGGTTTCTGGTCCTTATATGATGTGTTTAGATCATAAACGTGAAGATCCATGACATGAAGAGCTTAAGGTACATGGAAATTTACGGTGCTTGATCTTTCCTGTAGAATTCCCTGCTCGAGTTTGGGAGGGTCCTGAAGGCTAGAGAGCAGGTGGTTGCTGGAATGATGTACTACCTTACCCTTGAAGCCATTGATGCTGGGAAAAAGAAGATCTATGAAGCTAAAGTCTGGGTGAAGCCTTGGATGAACTTTAAGCAGCTGCAGGAATTCAAACACGCCGTGGATGGACTTGCTTTTACTTCGTCGGACCTTGAAGGTCAACATGGTATGGTTATCTTATGTGCATACACTTGAGTCACCATGCCTGATTGGTGGTGCTTTATTTTCAAATATGACTTGATGTTTTTTGCTAAATTACTGCTGTGAGGCATGTTGTATTAAAAAACAGTAGTATTAAACAACCGTGTTGAAACACAGGGTATGCCATGCATGAGATCATTAATGTGTGTTTCTATTAGTAAAAGGGCGTTTAGGCGAGAACTATTGTTGGTTTTAATGCGGTTAATGCTGTCATATTAGATGCAGTAGACTTAAAATCTTGCTCCTCTGAAAACCAAGGTAAGTTCAAAAGATTTTCTTAGTCACCATGCTTTTGCTGATGGCTTCATCATGTATTTCATATACCATCAATGTTTATTTTACCCAATTTTTTTCTTGGGCGATTATTAATTCCTGGATTCAATCTTGCAGCTGATGCAGGTAAGTGAAAGCTTTAAAGACTGGAGTCTGCATCAAATGGCTTACAAAGGATGGAACAGGAGTACATAAGAATTACGTAAATAAAAAACAAAGTTTGTTATAGATGAGGGAAGATGGAGGGTTGCCTTTGTATATAAGTCCCTCAGTCGACACTAGGATGTCACATGGATTGTCCTCATAATTTACTTACTATCTGTGATGCTGCTTGTTCAGCCTTCTCAGAAAATCATACTTGTTTCATGATACTAAAGTGGTTGTCTTAATATATTCGAGCTGTGTTTGTGATTGTTGCTATTTGTATTATGCTTTTAGAGACGGACCTTTTTCAAGATGGTTGTGCATGTTACAGGCGTTAAGCATACCAGGATCAGTGCAGCCCGCAAAGATGGATTCGACCATGGCATTGACTTCATCCTCCCTTATGGGCTGAAGTGACTCAAGACTCTTTGCAGAGAAGAGCTCGACTGTGCAGATCTTCCTCACCTTAACATAATGCGGATATTGGTCTGCCCATTTAACATCCTTCCTGTCTCTACTGGCCGACCTGCTCCTGTACCTATCAGCC
The DNA here is from genome assembly GCA_029817715.1 of Melastoma dodecandrum. Lineage (NCBI taxonomy): Eukaryota > Viridiplantae > Streptophyta > Magnoliopsida > Myrtales > Melastomataceae > Melastoma > Melastoma dodecandrum. Next base: position 2,049,647 of record JARUPY010000271.1, read on the forward strand.
AAACTTCTGGTCATTCTCCCTAAAGCACCTCCCTCGCCAGCTCTGAGTTTGACACTATCACATTCAAGGCAGATCTGAACCACACCAAGATTATCGGGCCGTACATTTGAGCCCACTCCGCAAAGCACAGGAACCGCACTGGCTTAACCTGGCCAAGGTTCCCTACCACTGGCCATGGACACGGTGCGTTATCATTCCCTTTCTATCTGATCACAGATGCACTTTTCGTATAATAAAAAATGGATCCCCACTAAAGTTGGAGTAACGTTGAAGAATTAAACTTCAGTTCACTAAATCCTTTGTTAGAGTATAATATCTCGAAGTGACAATGGATGTGCTTTCCTTGGTAATTTAAGGTTTTACGAAACATGGCCTGGGTGCGGAATCCAGACAAACATTCTTTCTCCTTTTGAGACGAGCGAAATGTGCTGGGGAAGCTGCAGTCGAACTTCGCCAACACTGCGATGTGCGTTCCATGTGGAAGCTGCTGTTGCTCAACAAACATGCCATGTACATGCTGAAACATCCGCGGCCGCTGCTGACACTCGCAGAGAGCGGGCGTTGCTCGAATCTCTATCCGATCCACAAAGATGCAACAGTTCCCAAGCTCTAAAACTATCGACCTTGGCTTCGAGGGAAGTCGTGGGAATAATTTCGAGACGTATATTGCCAGATTCCTGATTGGCCCAACAAAGAATTGGGCCGTAAGCCGCGATCTCGCCTTCTTCTAAAGCTTGGTACACTCCCATCGTGACGTATCATCGAATGGGAATCATGGGAGGAGGGTAAGTGATGGGAACTGTTGAGCTTGATGATGTTCTTATTCCATCTTCTTTCTTTTTAGATGGGGTCGAGAGACACAACCACCCATTAAAATATTCATGATCTCCTCCACCACCATCACCACCACCACCACATTATCTTTAGGTGAAGAAGGGGAGGGATCAGAATGCCCTCATGAATTATATATGAATCAGACAATCGATGGTGTCGGCAACTGTTCAGGTGTGGGTGGGTGTGTGTGAGAATGCGTAGATGGACGTCTCATGATTTCGGTGAATGACATCACCATTCATATCATCATTAATTGGATTTAAGATTCCACAAACCTATTGGAATCACTTGAAAAGATTAATATAACTCGTAGGTTTGCGTTTAACTAGCTTTCGGGTGTTCGACCCGAACACGGCACGTTATCGATACGCGACCTTCGATGCCGCACCAAGGGTTTTCATAAAACATTTATTTACAGGGATAGATAGTGTTAAGCTGACGAAACGCATCGTGTCGATGGGTGTAGCTACAAAAAAAAAAAAAAAAAAAAAGAGAGAATAGTTTGAACCTCGTTAATCAATCGATGTGGTTGATGTGGTTTGCACCAAAACATAAACATATTTCTTTCTCCCTTTTTTATTTCTGTAATGTGACAAGGGAATCTCATCTTTTCTCTTCTTCTTTTGGGAGCGTTGTTTTGTGTTTATTGATGGAATGGTGTAGTGGGTTAGGGGAACAACCAACTTACAATTGTGGAGAATCGGAAACGCATTAATATGCATGTATGTATCATCAAGTCAAAAGACAATCTTTAGCTGATTAAGTTTTAGATTATATGCTCGAGAGGCGGGATCTCTCCATTGCCTCTTTTTGTCGCAATCGCTTCTGTGGCGGCAATCGCGGTCGGATTCGCTTTGTGTTTCTACGTGCACGTAGCATAACTTATTGTGATTGTATGTCAATCACGGTGCATCTGATTGAACTTAACTGCTGCTGCACCACTAAAGTTGGACTCCATACATTTCATAATTTAGTTGTAGTAATTCTGCGGTTACCATTAACTTAACTCTTCTCCGCATTACATGCCACAAAACGCAGTAGGATTAATTAGATAATACAACTCTGTGATTACCGTCTCTCTAATTCATCTCAAAGCAAAAAGAAGAAAAACGAGAAAAAAATTATTGCATTGACTAAAAAATCTCTCCCTTTGTGGGGGCGATTTGGGTAAGTGTTTTGATCTAGTTAGGCTTTGGGTGCCTCGATGGCCACCATGGGAGCCCTTGGGATCGGACCAGCTACCGCAACCACAACCCCCGTGGAGGTGTTCATTGTGTTGATGTTGTTAGCTGCTTCGATATCGTCGTGGCTAATAACCGAAAGGGAGAGGTCATTAGGATCGGTCTTGGCCGGCTTCTCTTCGGCTTCCTTCTCCTTGTGCTCCTTGTACTTCCCCCATAAGACTGAGTATAGCCCAGCTACGATGAGCACGCCTCCTAGCACGCTGCACCGACATTTCCAAAAGAAGCGGAATTTAGTTTAGTTGTCCCATTGTGGTTAAGTATGAGAATAAATGTGAGTTAATTACCCTCCGAGGTAGATTTTTTCCGCGAGCATGAAGGAACCCATGATGGCCACTATGATCATCATCAGCGGGCTAAAGGCAGTGACGAAGACAGGACCTCTCTTCTTCATTACCAGTCCTTGGACGTAGTATGCTATGCTCGACGACACTATTCCCTGTCATATAAGTACCCCAGACGACTTATGAGATTACCGATCCTTGGACATATAAAATTATCGAATCGAAGGTATGTTTTTGGACGTACGGCGTAGGCTGCCGCAAGAAGGTTCATGTCGAACCCGATGGACCAGACAGATGCCTTGTGCTCCATAACCATGGTCACCGCAATCGACTGGAGAGTGCCGATGAAGACAACCAGGGACGTCAGTGAGAGGTGAGCTGGGTACCTCTTTAGAGTGACGGCCTGTTTAGACAATAAGTTTCTGTCGTCATCTCGAGTTTCCGAGGAGACAACTGATTACAAAGGAACTGAAGTGCTCCTTACAAGTTTACCTGAAGAATGAAGAATGAAGCCCAAGCGAGGGTCGCGATGATGAGGAAAATGGAGCCCTTAACCCAGTCACTGTCGCTCGGGTCACTCGCGGCAGGAACATCACCATTCGTGGCCGTGTGAGGGTGGATGTGTCCGGACCACGGGAAGTTCACAACATTTCCCTTGTACAGTGTCATCAACATCGCCCCTCCCACCGTCACTAGAGTTCCGACAACCTTCGCCACACACCTCACTTTCTTCATGTCCACCTTCTCCATCCTTTATCCATTACAGACAAGTCATCCTTTTGGTCAGAAAAAGATTCGAAAATGGATATAACATCATTTTACGATGAGCACGTCTCATAATTTTACCTGCAAAGGACCGCCATGACGAATGTCATGGCAGGAAGCATGTTGCTCATAGCACAGGAGAAGGTCGGAGATGTGAACTTCAACCCCGCATAGTAAAGATTCTGATCGATCACAGGCCTATAACCGAACCGAAACAAATCAAAGGTGATTAATCGTGACACAAACGTTTGTACATATAATCCAGAATAATATGTTCCGAACTAACCCAAGAAGCCCGAGCACGAAAATTTGCATGAATATAGCGAAGGTCATCTTCGGCCTCACTTTCCTGCGAACCACCATCAAATACAACATTAATAACGAACATGAAAACCCGAAGCCCTTCAAATTCAAGCAGCCGCCCGACAAAGTCTACCTCTCGAGGAGGAGAGCAAATGGGGCGATGACCAAGGTGGCGATGGCATGTCGATAGACGACGAGCACATAGTGGCTCATGCCACGGTTGAGGGAGACCTTGGTGATGATGTTCATGCCGGCGTATCCGAACTGGAGCGATATCATCGCTATGTATGGCCTTGCCTTCTGCATGAAGTTCGCCAATCCGGACTGTCCCTCCATCTTCATTCTATATTACTATGATGTACTAAAGAAGAAGAAGAAGAAGAAGGAGGAGGAGGAGGAGGGGTCGGGGAAAGAGACCGAGGAAGAACAGAACTAATGCTCTTGTTGTTTCTGTTTCTTCCTGAGCTTGAGATTGGGTAGAAGTGGGTCGTATTTATAGGCCAAACTGGATACTAACACATTTTATCCATCCAATTTTGATCATTACGTTGGTTATTCATTTCTTCATATATTTCAATGAAATTTGTAGATAGACAGTCCTAACTTTTGCAATCCACCTGAAGAGTGATGTCATCTGATACGTATTGCAAGTGGGATGGCGAGAAAATAAAAACTGTGGTGTGCGCACACCTTCAATCGTTCCGAGGTATTGTCCCTGTCATTGAATCCTAATCACTTCTAATTACCATCACATAACTTCATGTTTACCTCACATAATATCTCGGAGATATGTGCCATATTTTAATACCCTTGTTTCGATGTTTGATAAAATAAAATATTTCGAAGTTTGCTATTTCAAAGAGCGATTTCTCGATCCTAAAAATATGAATTTTTAAACTTAACGTCGCAAATTTTACTAAATAATGTTAACGATTAACAAAACTCTTACCGTAGTGGAGAACGCCTTTAGAAGAAAATAACAATAATAATAATTGTTATTACTAACGAGCAATGATTTCGTTCTAGTGGCCATTGTGCTTAAAATGATATTCCAACCGTTTGAGCCCAGAAGTAGTGCTTGATGACACACAAACACACACAGACTAAACTAACCTGTGATTTTTCTTGTGGTGTGTGTTTGTGTGGTGGAATCGATTATATCTTCCTCCACGATCACACATTTTCTTCATGTCGTCATCAAACTTTTTGATTTTTTTTTTCTTTTAAATTAAATATGGACGCGGCTTTCCGATTCATCTTATGCTCTATCTGATCTAACGCAATAAAAAAAAAAAAAACGAATCTCCTCTAGGGTTTGTTTTCTGATTAATTTAACCTCCGAGTTGTGTTTGGTTGAAATCATCATCACCTTGGCTGGTTTCATTAACGAATGAACCTCGCAACCATCCGCTTCGTTCTCCAGTGTCCCGGTCTCGGTCTCGTGTGGGATTCATTTTTGTTGTTTCATGAAAATAACGCGGTGCTGCCCGAGAATCGTTATCAAAGTAGGAAACCTGATAAAGGACGATGGATCGAAGCATCTCGAATATCTTCCGTAAAGCTGAATTTGTTCCGTTCCCTTTCGCATCAGGCATCAGGTGAAGTTTCGATTTGATCATCGCGATTGATTAATTTGTTGGAGCATAAGATGTTGATATGTTGGGGAATAGGATTCCGGTGAATAAACATATGGTAAGGGTTGTCGCGTCCGTAGGAGATTCTCCTTCTTTAATATTCCATCATTTCCTTTTTCTTAGCTAAAATGCGGATCTAACAGACATCCATTGTTGTTGTAATAACTAATCTCTCCTTTCTTTCTCAACGTTCCATCGGCAGTGATGGGCCGTTTGATGTAATATTATTCTAATGTTAATAGTAACGATAAACACGTATCTCGTCGTAGATCACACAGTTTGTCACGCAAGATATGAACGATGGTGACAGAATATGAGGGTTTATGGGAAAGAAGGGCAATATGATTGAGTGCTGATTAAGTGTCCATTTACAGAACAAGAAACATCTTGTGTGAAGTGGTCCGTCCACGAGTCTTTGTTCGTCAACTGTTTTTGCCACTTTTTGTGACGAATTGTTTTTTGGGCGTTGTCACGTTTTAGTTTGCCTCCCGAGGTACAAGCTGCGTCGGTAAGAACGGTAGAAGTCCTCATTTTATTACCCTTTCAATGGGGAGAAACAGCTATCGACCGAGAAGCGGGCACCGAAAAGGCTTTTACGGACGCTGGTGATTACAGATCCTTGTGCGTGGGCATGGTAAAGCCGTCTTTTCTCTAACAGTTCAAGCCTCTGAGTGTATAGTTGTATGCCGCGTCATCCCAATATCCCGGGTCCAAGCTTGCGGAGAGATCGAAAGATTAGACCATCACATTCTGTATAGTGCCTGTCAAATTTTCTGCCATGTATCATAGCCCAACGATCTTTGTAAGCGCACACTATACCTAGGTTTCGACATTGAGGCCACACGCACCTCATTCGTCTGACAACATAATTAAAATCACGCTAGCGATTCCACCGGAAAACATCAGCACTCATCTCGTGACTGTTTCCAAACACCCTCGACCCTATTGATAATGTCTCCATTGATGGCTTTACGTGCTCTTAACCTTTTCCGTAGGTGAAAAAACCCAAAAAGAGGTTGAAGTGTTCGAAACGAGAACCATTTAAACCCCATCTCTTCTAATGGAAAGCTTCTCAATCCATGAAAAGAGCGCCAGTCGGTCAAACTGACATGAGAAGGCCCGGCCTAGCCATAACCATTTCGAACACTTCTTCCTCTGGACTCTTTTCTTTCTTTTTCCTTTTGCCAAAAGATGGCTCCTTTCATTCCAACAAGTATTCAGGAAGAATCATTACTCACGGCCTTCTGGTGTCGTTTGAACCGTTTGATTCACCATCTTTGTCACAATCGCGTAAAAGAATGCACCTCCTTTCACCACAAAAGCCATGAGAAAGTTGGTCCAAATTATCTTTTTCCATAAGTGATGAACCAAAGCAGTCCGTCGAAATTGGCCAGAGCCACGACAAATTGTTACCATGTCTCGGAAAGATGCAATTCCTAGAGTATCCTCTTAGAGAGACGTAGCCTCTGCAGGATCCAAACCAAAGTGACACTGCTTTTGCCGATGACGGACGAAAGGGTGGTCATGAACTTGGACCGGATTGCGAGCTTTGTTACTTGACGAAAAGGCAAAAAGAAGAGAAAAAGAAACAATAGGAAGCATGCACCATTTACGGCCAATCGAAATGACAACCTTTCTTTTGGTGGAGAAAGCAACTAACTATACATGGACCCTGCCACTAGAAAAGCTGTAATAAACTTCTTCAAATGGAAACACACGATTACAAAGTTCGCAAATGAGCGATTAAACTAATCCCCAGTTTGCTTCGCGTGGCATAACACCTCTCTTGCGTAAAGTGGAGAAATGAAATAGTGCCTAACTTTGAAGGGCTTTCCATTAGTGTTTTCCCTTGTCCTTCTAGTTCACCCTAAAGCTAAAGTACTTCATGACCCAAAAGAGTGCCACGAGAAAAGCAAGTTTTTAAGTATGCAAAAACTGATGTCGCTATGAGACCAAATATGGCTGTGGCTTCACCTTACAGAGTTCCGTGGCGTAGAAAGCAGAACGTACCAGTCATAGTGAAAGTGCTGGATGTGCCAGTTTAATCAGATTCAACTGTTTAATGACTGCATAGAACCCAAATAGGCCGTCTGTGGTAGCACTATTGGTTAGGCCAATACGGCATGCGAATAAATGGGGACTTAAAATGAGATTTAGGACAAGCTTTGATGGAATTGCAAAGTGAGCATGTCGTACTTGTAAGTGAACCGCCAGGACAATGAGGACCGAACAACAGTGCTATCATAATACAAGGTCCCGGTTTAGATGCGAACAGGGAAGAATTCGCCGATTAATGTAACATTAGCAAGGGGCACATACCCGATGTAAATTGAATGGTTGGAAGACATTTCACCATGTAGGTGCTGGATCTTTTTTTTTTTTGCAGGATGAGCCGATGCCTGATGATGCTTCTTCTTTCCTGCTGACAACGAGACTGTAGTTCTTCTCCCTTGTATTGGGAGATCAATCTATTGCAAGCAGAGGGGTTAGGTGATGAAATCCAGTATCAGGATGGCCTATTCCCATTGCTCAGAGATCCGTCCTTATCCCTAACCCTTCGATAGAACAACACGTACGCCGCAGCTGATTTCACATCATCCTCTGAGATGGGTGATATATGGCTATCGTCAAAATTGTACCATCTGTTTTCCTCTAGGAGCTGCACGATTCAGATGGAGAAATTTGCATCACACAAAATCAAACACCCCCATAGGATACATCTGGCAATTGTTCAGATGGAGTGACAGCAAATCATTTACCTTGATATACGCAGTGTAGTGTCCGCTGCCCATGCCTCCATAGTGATTTGTCAGGGCATAAAGTTCATAAAGCTGCCGCCTGTAGTTGTTCTTGTTGGCTATGTAGTTTGTGAGGTCAAAATCGTGGATCGGGAAGTTGACAAAGGTTTCCAGTTTGTGTTTCATGGACCGGCTGTATGAGAATCTCTTCAAATGGATAACTAGTACCTCCGGCAGCCGCCATAAGTCAAGCTTTTTGCTTGCCTGCCTCCTCTCTTTGCATTTCGGACAATACCTAGGGCGGAAATAGCATCTGTCAATACTACAAAGAAGTGCTTAAATCTTTCCTCAACGATAAGTTATAGCTTCGCGAGAATAGAACTTACAAACTGAAGGCAGATTATCTAACATGGAAGAAGTAAACCGACTTGGTAAACGTACAAAGGATTAGTTCAAGACTGACAGGAACATAGTATGAAAGAGAAAGAGAGAACTTACCACATATCTTCAGGCACCAGTGGCTCCTCACGCAAGAATGCCTCCAAGCAAGTATACAGTGAGAGAGGTTCTGACCGAGACTTTTTTGGAGCAGGCATATTTTTCAACACCTCAGGCAAGTTCTCAAGGTACCCGGTGTCATATTTACTCAGAAGATCCTCCGACCAATCCATGACAAGCTTACACGAAGAGGAAGGAATTCTAATTACTTTTCCCTTGATGGAGAGATCGATGCATACACCGTGTTCATCAACCAGCTTTAAAGGAAGCGGCAACGATGGATCGTGTTCTGGAATGCGACCATCTTCTTTCTGAGAATTAGTATCTGCCTGTTCCATATCTGCAACAGAATCTGTAGTTTGATCCCAAGCTGCCACAGAATGGCCCACACCAGGGATATCACCTTGCCCAGATTCTTTCTCTTTAAGCATAGGGGAAAGAATTCTGAGTACTACTGCTTGAATGTCCTGGCATTTAGTTTCACCACTCCTTGGAATTGGTACAACCAGCGGTGTTCCAAAGGCATTCATTCTTGATGTCTGTGTAGCGCTGGTAATCCTGGATATGCACATTAAAGAAAACATTGCTAAAGTCCTAATCAATCTAGAAGGAAGATAACTATGAAATGTACGTTACGTCCATTCAGTATTGCTTCCGAAAGGATGTTTAAAAAGCCACTGTATTTGCAAAGTTCGAATTTCTCATAGTTCAAAGCAAGAAGCATCAGTGGCGGGAGTTTTCCGGAATGAATTTGGAGCATATATCATCTTGAACATCTGACCGCTGTGTTACTAGGACCATGTAAAACCATCCGAGCCACTTCTTCCCAGTTGTTTAGATGTTTACAGGAAAAAGAAAGTGCCTAGTCACCAGAGATCTAAATCTTCTACTCTCCACTACACAGTGGGTTATAAAGCATTGAATGAGAAGAAGAAAAAAAATCGACGGAACTGAAATCACATTTGATGATGGAAATCTGACTTCATTGACTGCTACAACTTAGCATTTACTTTCCAGTTCGAGTTCAACGTCTTGGAGCTAACATAGGGCAAGCATATTAAAGATTAGAAAGCAGGTATAGGCAATTTGATCAACCCATATACAGTTTTCCTTACTGGATATTGCAACTGAAAATATTTAGGAGAAATCTTTTCAAGATAAGTATAAACTTCTATTTCATACTCGAGGATATAGCAGTCCAAAAAAATGATTGTCGGGAAAGAAGGAAACATCAATGTGCAGATAACACTTACTGTTCCTCAATATGGTGGACTAAGTGCAGATAAACATGGTTTGTCTTCAGCTTTGAAATCTTGTAGGCACAAAGGCAGTCATCATCTTTAATGGTGGATAACAATGTCAATGGGTCATTGAACATGCGGTGAATCAAATGCCCCTGTACCTGTAAAATGCAGAAAATTCTCAATTGACTAAAACTGAGGGTATAACCTTCCATTGCATTAGTAAAACCAGGAAGCCAACAAACCTCTGCAAGCAAAAGCTTGTCGGTGGGCTGCAACTGACAAGCGATGCTAAGTGCTTGTAGCAAGTCCCTACAACGTCCCTGCTTTGGAACTGTCAAGGTATATGGACATGGCAAAGCAGATCCATCACAGGCAAGTACTGTAACAGTCATCGTTCGTGATGCCGTGGATTGGAGAGGCAACGAAAGATACATGAATGGATCAAAAGTGACGGAAATCTTATTGCACACTGGGCAAACCAAAGTTGATTTGTATTGGCCCTGAAAATTCATAATAAAACCCAACTGCCATCAAAGTAGGGAAAAAGCCACATCCAACCCAATTAACTTATGATTTTTGTAAATTGCTATCTTATTTTCTCCATTATCAATTAATAAAGTATTAGTGTAGTGAAGGTATGAACAAATTCTTCACGTTAATATTTCTCAGAACTAATAGCAGAATATCAGACACTAATAGTTTGCAATGTCAGCCTAGGACACCAAAAACTCACAAGCAATTACTAGGATGAGAACCACATCAAATACAACAGATTCAGCCGCCAAAGCATTCACATGGCGATAAGTTACTCACTTGACAAACATCAACAATTATGGAATCATTGCGAGCAATGTGATTTGCCCAGTATTCATCCGCAACTTCTTCATCAGGTCGACCGTCAGCATCTCTGGATTTGATGTAAGGCTTGTGTTTTACCCTATTTAAATCTTCGTGAAGGCCATCTAGAAGAAATGCTAGTAGCTCCTGAAAAGGAAATAATTAGTCATCTATCAGTGTGAATGCAATCAGACTCATGCAACATTGGATGACGGCACTACTGATGCTACCTGGGAATCATGCTGATTATATCCGCTGAACTGAGGAGCAAAGCGGGCAAGCCTAGCTTTAAAATGACGAGGTGCAACTGGCATTCGTCCAGGGGCCCATAATTTCCGCAGTAACTCACCAAATGCTAGAGCTAACTCACCCTACCGAATCACCAATTTAGTTCACTACATAAACAATTATGACTCAAACACTGATTCGACTTCATATTAATAACTTCAGAAAAGTGGGTGTCTACAAAACTTACCACCATGCCCAGAGGATTCTGCCAGTTAATTTCTCGATGATAGTCTTCTCGAAAGTACTTAGCAAACTCTGGTGTGTGAACAAGACACTGAATTGCACTATTCATGAAACAAGTGTTTCCAAGGTTCACCAAACCAGTAAGACCACAGGAGGAACCCCTAGTACTAACGCCAGTAACTCCAGAGGTATTTTCCAAGCCATGGACCCCCGTATTCCCTGGAGAAAGCTCTGTGTTGTAGCTTCTGGATGAAATCTTACCAGCAGGGAAGCCTCCTAAGCTGGGCTTAGAGGGGTCAGCCAGAACAGTTGGGTCGTCTAAAAGAGATCCATTTCCCTGCATTAGGCCCCCACCACCAGTACCACCATTGGCTGTGCCGATTATCTCCACAAGAATCTGTAAGATTTAATTATAGGCAAATATGAAGAGACCAGAAGAAAGGAAATCCAAGCCCTGTTGCAAATTCCAAAAACACTAGTTCAAGAGTGACCTGCAGCACACTCACTAGCCCAATGTTTGGGGCCATAGACGTGTCTTTTATTTGTTACACTAAAGTGGATACCTTAACATGAACGCGTACAAGATACTCTGCTTGCACAGTCAACAAGGGAATAAGTAAATGGCCATAAAACCAGTCCATGATGTTTCGGGTACCCACTACAAAGAAATATAAAGATACCAATGCACTATCATGCAGTTAATCACGAAGGGAAGTTGCTTTGTTGAGAAGAGTTTGCTTTGGACACTGTCCTCTAAGGAAAAAACAACTAAAACCAACATAAGTAGACCAAAGACCTACATCCTGATCCATCTGAATGTTGGAATCATCAAGGGTCCGGTCCATGTCGTTCATCAAGGCATGTTTCCTACGACCATAATAATCCCAAATACATACCTGTAGTATATAGAAAGACTGTAATAAGTGAATTGTTTTAATAATCAGGCAGCAAAAACAAAAATCCAAATCACAAGGAACTGAAGAAGTAGTTGAGATACATGGAGTCTTTACTTGCTCTGAGCTGAGATCAAATATCTCACAAGCTCTTCTGTGAAGATCTCCAACAGTTTCCTAAAACATATCATGCCCTCGTCAAATAAAAAAATTAAGACAGACCATATGCAACAGCAAAGGAATGACCTCACCTTCTTGCTGATCCTAATGGTAGAGCGATCACCATTTGGCATCAGAAGAAGATGAAGCCGTAGAGGATACACCTCTACGGTCAATTCTGTTTGAGAGAGGCCGGAGCAGATTGCCTTCCTAGGTAACATGGGACCACCGCCATACCTGATGCACAAACGAAATCATGACCATATCACTAATAATAGGCAAGGGGAAGAAGACAAGTATCCAGACACCCGCTCGTCATCTCACCGAAGGCTTACCAGGAATGCAACTGATTCCAGACTTCATGGGGAAGCAAGACATAATCACGGCCTTCCAAGAGAGTGTCGTGAATCTCAATATTGGAACGTGAACCTTCCAATGCAGGCTCAGATATTAAAATACTGTTATCAATCAGACCAGGCCTTCTTAGAGAAGTCGAGCCAACTGAATCACAAATCTCTGATAAAGATGAGCCATCATTGACACTCGTCTGGTGATCTTGGTTGACATACTCAATCCAGTTCTGCCACCACCTATTTACAAAATGAAATAGAGACTTATATAATCTGAATCTCCTGAAATGTTACTCCTCGCAGAGAAACCATCTGCCTCTATCGCATGCACCTTTAGTTGGAGCACAGAGCCAGTATGGATCTCATTTTAGTAAAGGCCATTCCAAAATCGAATTCGTTATAAGTCTGGGAGAGCACACACCAGAATACCTATCTAAGAAATATGGACTGATTCATGAGATCAATCCATTCCATATAAACACGGCCACCTCAGCCACAACAACAAACATGATTTCAAAAAAAGTCCCAAAGATCACAATAATTCCAAGGTCTCAGCCAGCTAGGATAACCCACCTGGTCGACACCTTTCCTGAATCAAAATAACACAATTCTGACTTGGACTTGTTCCAGAACTGATTAGCATTTCAGTTTGCTAAATAACGGGAGTTCAGGGAAATACCCAACACTGTCAAAAGAGAGGAAAACCCACCTGGTCGATGCCTTTCCTGACTCAAAATAAAACAAATCCGAATTCCACTAGTTTCAGAACTGATTAGCATTTCCATCGGCTAGATTACAGGAATTCGGGGAAAATCACGACAGTATCAAAAGATAGGAGAACTGCAAGTTCCTCCAGTAAGCTGGGCCTCCGAACTACTCGGGAAGCAAGGCACGATCTACTGGGTAGGCGCGTACCCAAAAAACAAAAAGCTTACTTTTCAAAGAACCAAAACGCAATTAAACGGAAGCACTCTGGATTCTGAGGCGATAATCGACAGACCCATTTCGCGCATGCAAGAAAGCAGAAAGCTCTTCCGCAAGAGTCGGCCCAGAAGAAGAAGCAGACAAAGGAAAGGGGAGGGATCGTGTCCCGAATGTCACCTCTGAGAGAGGAGGTAAAAGGTGTCGCCTTCCTTGGTGGCGGCCTCAGCAGCCAAGGCGAGGTCCTTAACGAGAATCCTCTCTTCCTCGGGGGATAAGTCGGCGGTTCCCCAGCCGCTGCTGCTGCACATTGACACTTCCATCGCCATCTCCCACTCTCTCTCTCTCTCTCTCACTTCGATTGATCCGGCGATCTAATTTGGTGGGATTCAGGATTTTAGGTTTTTGATTTTGGGATTTTGTTTAGGGAGTGGGATGGATATTACTCTCTCTCTTCATGCCTTTGTTGGGCTGCAAACAAAAAGACTCTGTTATAATAATAATAATAAGGCTTATTTATCCAATATATCCTCAACTTTACTCACTTTATCTGATTTATCCTATCGTTTAACTAATATCTTCTTTTATCCTCAAGTTTTGCCTGGTTTCAAATTTTATCATGTTTTAATATTAAGATTCTCACAGATAATTAAGAATAATTCTCTTAAGCGGCTCTGATACCAATAAACTATACAGAAATCGAACTTAAGATATCTTTCCCAATTGTCTTTGGCGTCGGCGTTCTGCCAACCTCGAATTCTCGTTTGAGTACTTCGAACTTGCCGCAAATCCTAAATTGGACTTGCCTTCAAGGAAATATTCCTCGAATTCACTCTGAACTAGAGTCAGCTCTTCTAATTTTCTAGAATAGCTTTCTATCTGCTGTGATATTTGTGATATCTGTGCCGATAGATTTTCTAGACGATCTACTATGGCATTGAGAAGACTAGAATCCTTGCCCACCCCGTGATCTAAATGCAGAAGATCTGGGTTAGGACAATCAGTCATAGGATGACTCGTGCAGTTGCACCACCTTCACAATCTTATTAGATCTTGAAGATTATCATAAACTATACAGCAGAAAGTCTATCATACCTTAGCTCAGTGGGTTGCTCAGAGGGTTCACCAAGCTTCCGCAACAATAGAGATCCAAGAGTAGCACAATTCTCAAGCTTAGAGAATTCAGCGGACGCATCCGCAAACTGGAGAGGCTCTTCTGTGTCGTTCCAATGCCCTTACACTGAGGGTCTTATATAGACACTCCTCATCCAAGGTTTCAGCCCAAGGCTATACCTCTTGCAAGGTTCTTGATCTTTCGATCTGACCTTCCGTTAGTCTTAACTAATGTTGATTAATCCTAACCACCTTACTCTTGGCTCCTTAAGGTATTCGGAGAGCGATTCAGAGATTTTCTTACTCAGAGTTTTTGAGAGAGAATTTCTCTATTCGATTCGCCTCCCCAAATGAGGTAGAGGGCTTGTGAATATATACACAAAGGAGCTGGTGCCTATGCACTGTTTGCCAGCTCAAAAGTAAAAGGAATCTAAACTGTTTTACAAAAGTTAGTGGGGTCCTAATGACCGACAAAAATGACCTAGTCTAACTTTATACAGTCGTTTTCTCCCGTCTGCATTGGCGCGCTATCTTGGGAGACTCCTTCCTTGTCGTTGGCGTTTGAAGTTTCGCGAACTCCTTCTTTCTCTGAGAGTCCTGGTTGGTCTTGAACTGCTTCAAGAATCTGTCGTGATATTTGTTGGGCTCTCTCATCATGCTCGATTTGCTGATTCAAGGTCTTGTCGGTGAAATCAGCAATCTTTCTCGATTTGCTGATTCAAGGTTCGGAGGTGCAGCTCAGAGTTTTCTCGCCTCCAGAAACTATCCAGAAGGTCGAGCATTCTCTGCCATCCTCGGTCTCCTGCTTGTTCGTCTATCAGGCTTAGATTTGACCGAAGAATCGTGACGGTAATTATACCATCGCAGAGCACGTAATATTCGTCCTTGCGGGCTAAGACATGCTCCAACACGTCCTTAAGGAATTCAACCTTTATGGCTTTTCGGACAGTTTTGTCCTTGTAATACTTCCGCCATAATCCTCTTTGATCGAGGTTCTGTTGTTGAGGTTCCACCAGACGCCTACTTTCACAAGGGTGGATGTCCCATACTTGCAGATTTTGAAGTATCACCTTCCCCTACTGCGGATGGTCTTCTTCCTCCCTTAACGTGCTAGTAATCAATGCCGTGGCATATTTTGGTCCGTAGCCTAGGCATCCAAGTACATACCTTACCAACATAGGCAGTGGTTCCATACATTCTGGTTCAGATCTGTCGATTTCTAGTATGTCCACAAACCCAGCGTATACGTAAGGCGCTGCTACTCCCACCATATCTGAGTGAATTCTCAGAGACGGCCACTTTTCCGATATCCAGTGTAGATATGGTTGAAGTACAGTGTTTTCCTCAAGCGAGGATTCACTCATGTCAACTACTACCTTTGGGACTTCATAATCCCTGACTTCCCACGGTATTATCGACATTGTTGTGGAGAATATCTGCTGTCTCTCTTTTTCCACTCGGGACAGCTCCTCCTCACCTGAAGCCATAATCGATAGCTTATACTCCAGATCTTTGATGTACTCAACGGTCTTTCTAGCGAAAAACTCAATCTGGCGCTTTTCATCATGCTTGATGCCAGCCATGAGTCCACCACAGACCACTGCCGCATCCCAACTTAGGGATTCGTCCTCAAATGAGTCTTCATCAAAAAACCAGGACCCTTCCAGATCCTCTTGGGTTTTCCCAACATGGCCTTTGTCATCGTGGTTCCTACCACCGTGACTGCTGTCACCAGGCTCTTTCACTGAGTCTTTTTCAGGAATTACTTCCTCAAGGTTTTCTTTCTTTTCAAGATTACCTTCCAATGCTGTGTAAGCTCCTCCGAAGTCGAAGTATTGCTCACACTCCATTGCAGCCGCTTCTTCTGGTTCTTCCCTTGGTTCAGGGTCTACCACTTGGATTGGCTCGCCAATCATGGCCTTAAACTTAGCCTCTTCCTCAGCATACTGTGTTTCCATGTTCTCCTTCTGTTCCTCCTTGCTTTGTAACAAAGCTTTGTAGGATTTCACAGCTTGATTAATGGATATTTTCTGCTCTTTGGCTAAGTGGTTTCGGCAGTAATTGAACTGCTCCATGGTCAATGGAGACCACCAAGGTTCTTCAACCTTACCGTCCTTCTTAGGACCATCCTTTGCAGAATCATCCCCTTTGGGACCAGAAGACCCAAGCCTCTTGGCTTTCCTCTTCTTCCTGGCTTTCTCTTCTGACTCGGCTTTTGCCTTGTCTTTCAGATCTGCCATTTTCACATCTCTTCTGGAGCTTTCCTCCTTTGGATCTGTCATCTTTTTCTGAAGATCTTTCTTCACATCTCTTTCGGAGTTGGTGTTTCCCTTCTCCTTCAGATCTGTCTTTCCCTCCTGGGAAATTCTCGCTTTCTCCTTGGGAGTGGTTATTACCTTTCCCTTAGATCTAGCCATCCCCTTCTGGGATTCTTTCGCCTTTCCCTTAGATCTGGCCTCAGCCTCCTTGGGATTAGCCATCTCCTTCTGGAGATCTGGTTTCGCCTTACTCTCGGAGTCAGCTTTTGCTTTCTCCTTAAGTTCAGCCTTCCCTTTCTGGGAATCCGCAGTTTTCAGCTTCTTGGGACATTCGTAAGAACGATGTCCTAGTTGCTTGCACTGCCAGCAGAGCACTGCCGCCTTCGTTCCTGAAACGGAACCAGCATCACTATGCTCACCATCTCCCTTGTTAGGACATACCTTTCGGGAGTGTCCCTCCTTCTTGCATCCCCAGCATATCTTTCTCTTTGCAGCAGGATCCATCTGTAGAGTTTCTAGAAAGAGAGGTGTTTGCAAGTTCTCTAAAGAGAGAGTCAGCTATTATGTTGTGGTCAGACTTAATGTATTCGACCTCGTATTTATAATAGCTAAACCATTCCTGCAACCTTAAGAGTCTTGTTTGCCTAGCTTCCTTAAGGTCCAGACTCATAAACCTTTTTACATAGGTCGAGTCAGATCGCACTAAAAATGCTTTCGGTGCCAAAAAGATGTAAAAAGCCTTTATTCCATATTTTAAGGCTAATACTTCCTTTTCATGTATCGGGTACCTTAGTTCGTACCCCTTGAAGCTTCCCGACCAGTATTTGCATACCAGTTCTGGTTTTCGTCCTCTAATTTTGAGGACTGCTCCCCAATAATTTTCAGAAGCATCAACTTCCAAGACTAACTCGTCTTTATCAGATGGTAGAGCCAATTGTGGTAAATTCTTTACCTTTGCTTTAATCCTTCTAATGGAATGAGTGTCTTCATCTTCCCATTTCCAAGGACTCGTAGAAGAGGTTTTCTTCGAAATCCTACTCAGGTCTCGGGAAAGATCTTTCACAAACTTTCTTGCATAGTTAGCGCATCCACAAAATCTTTGGACTTGCTTCCTATCCTCAAGTCTGTCAGGAAAATTAATTATTTTTTCAGCAATATGATTTTGCAGTTTGATTTTTCCCTGCTCAATCTCCATGCCTAGAAAGTTAACTGATTCCTTAAACCACTCTATCTTCTTTTCTGATAGAATCATACCTTCCCGTCGGAAGATATCAGTCACCTGATCAAGGTGCCTCATGTGTTCATCTTCAGACTGACTGTAGATTAACACATCGTCAATGTAGACCGCACAAAATTTTCGGACTTGCTTAAAAGCATTATCCATCTTGCGCTGAAACACGCCTGGAGCATTCTTCAGGCCAAACGGCATAACCAACCATTCAAACATTCCTTGCGGAGCATTGAAGGCAGTTAGAGGAACCGATTCTTCCTCCATCTTGACTTGCCAGTATCCACTTTTCAAGTCAAATTTAGAAAAGTATTTTGGTTGACTCAAACTAATCCTATCAATAAGATCTCCCGCAGTTGGAATCTTATAGCCATCGTCCTTTGTAGCTTTGTTAAGCTGACGATAATCTATAACCATTCGTGCTTTACCTCGCACCTGCTCGGCATGGTTAATTACCATAAAGGCAGGACTAGAATGCGGACTGTAACTGTCCCTAATCAAGCCTTTTCCAAGCAACTCAGGAATTTGTTTGTCAAATTCCTCAACCATCTCAGCCGTATATGTAATGTTTCGGGCTCTTATAATGGTTCCGGGATCTTTCAACTCTAATCTAGCCTTTAGGCTATTTCGAGTCCATAACTTTAGTGGATCTTCACTAAAATTATCAGCCAGTTTTATTAGGAACTTATCCCATTTTGTTCCTATTAACTTGACAGCCATACACACTTCTTGTTTGGAAAACAAGTCGTCATACCAGTTAGAACTTCTGGTATTCGTTGGAGAAAACATGGTTTGTTCCCATGAATCGTTCTCATCCAACCGTATATCACCACGTTGAGCTCGCACTCTGAAAGCTCTTTCACATGGGATATCGCCACAGTATTCTGTCCGTTTTACCGGATAAAAGCCAAATTTTAACCTAAGTCTAGGCTCTTGTAGAATACTTATTTTTATACCACCGATGGAAACATCATTTTCATTCTGCACAAAAGGAAGGTTTTCCTTTTGACCCTTCAAAAAGGCGTTACCAATAATGATGTCGGCCTCTAGTAAAGGATGTGCAAGAATCTCTTTAATGATGAATTTTTGTCCACCAATAAAGACAGGCACATTGCTTGCCTTATGGCTAACTATTGTGGCCATACCATCGACGTTAACCATGTGGATGGGTTTCTGCAGTGGTTCCCACCACTCATTTGGCAGAGCATTGAGTCTAGCACATGTTATGCTACACCCAGTGTCTATCAAAGTATCCAAAGAATACTCATAGTATCCAGGAAACTTGAAGGTTAGAGCTACATATGTGCTCAATTCTTCTTTCCTGACACTAAAACCAATTTTCTCAAGTACACTTTGGGATGGTTCTATCATCCTCCAGATATCGTCTATCGCAATAGACCTTTGCTTGGCTATCTCTTCGATAACTTTACAAACCTCAGGAATCTCAGATAAAGAGCTACCAGTATTGGTTACTCTTAACATTCGTATAGACTCCTCCCTCGGTTGATCTACAGGGTCTTCATAAACTGGTAATGATACCTGTCTATACCCTACGATTCTACCCGTATGTTGCGACGGGGCTCTCGAATCAACAGACCTTCGAGACATCTCTTCTATTAGTAGAGGTGCGCTTGCAACCTCTGGTCGAGAGACTATTACATCTTCTCCTACATCACTAGCTCTTGAAGAGACTTCAGAGGGCGCTCTATTGAGCGGTTCTCTCAGGATTGGAATCCTCACGGGCAAATGCCTGTCAGCTCTTTCGCTAAGCATAGGCAAGTGCCTATCAGCTCTAAAACTGTCTCTAGACGGTTCACCCAACATCAAAGTAATCTCGTTACCTGTTTGTCGGATATTGGCCGCACTAATCGGCCTAGAGCTACTACCAGGTTCAGTCATAACCCAGTTTCTTGGCCAGGTTAACTCCAATGGGTTGACCTCTCGCCTGTGAAACTGTTGGTAGTTATTATGACCTTCCTCGAACAACTCAGT
Source organism: Melastoma dodecandrum (assembly GCA_029817715.1). Classification (NCBI taxonomy): domain Eukaryota; kingdom Viridiplantae; phylum Streptophyta; class Magnoliopsida; order Myrtales; family Melastomataceae; genus Melastoma; species Melastoma dodecandrum. The sequence goes on from JARUPY010000271.1 coordinate 2,069,410, forward strand.
AAGTCTTGAGATGTTCCTCACACCAGGACTAGTGGTATTTACCAATCGGTAAATTACTCTAGTGTGATACGCCAAAAACTTGGCCTGGGAATTCATTATATCCATATTCATTGACTTAATTCTTAAGGTTAATGAATTTCCCAAACAGCGATCGTTCAGGGCCATCATGAAATTTGGATGGACCTGGAACCATACAGGGCCATGTGCAAGGTTGGCCTGTATACCTGATATCAGCTGATCTCTAAACTCTCGCCATCGTTTATCGATCACCGCTGCTACCACAGGACTATCCGCTGGTAGATGAAATAGCGGAATTAATCCTACTTGGATTAACCCGATGTGTATATAGTTATATACACCTCTCGTACGTTGCATGGTTTCCCTAATGCGTTGTACGTTGAGTAAGGGTATATCCAACGTCTCAAGTTCCGTACTTGTCACTTGAGCCGTTGCCTCTGTTTGTGAGATATCTATTATCGATCTAAAATTAAATCTCGATACATTATAGACTTCCCTCACGTTAACATTAGGCAACCTCCATTCCAGTACTGACTGGGATGGATCTTCGTACTGATGGAATTCCTCCAGTACCTGATTTGATGCTTCCAATGGGACCATCTCATCACCATCTTCGTTCTGCACTGCTCTCATCATAAACAGATGCATTTTCCAAAGATCAGAATCCTCTTCTGAGTCTGTATCATAATCAGATACTACCTCATAGATTGATTCTACTTCCGAGTCTAAGTCGGAAATCTCTTGCTCATCTATGGGTTCGTAAGCAAGGACTTCTTCCTCATGACTCCTGTCGTCTAAGAAGACCATTCGAAGTATTTCTCTCCTTTGGTTCTTCTTCGGACAACTATCTGCTTTATGGTCTTTTGAACCACAAAACCAACAGCAATTACAACTGCTCAAAGGTTTCCCTTTAGGACATTTAGGCTCTCTGCCATGCTTTCTCTTGAAAGCATCGATCCTATCTTTATCCTTCAGGTTATCCCTTCTCCTCACAAACCTTCTTGGTTTGTAAGCAGGACCTCCCTTTTGCTTACGCTGGAAGTCCTTCTTGGGCCAAACTTTCCTTTTGTTGTACCCAACAAACTTCTTCTTACGAGGAAAGTTCCTTCTCTGCAAAGAGTCTCCTAGGGTACTGCGAGTTTCGCATCCGTACCTTCCAGGCACATACTCTATTTGAGAACAACAGCTCTTATTCAGGTAAGGTAGCTTCTTGGCTGCCTCCTTTACCTGGAGCTCAGTACATGCTTTACGCATTGCGTACTTCACCGCCTGAATTTTACCTCCGAGTCCAGAGACAATCTTTTCCTCACTCAGAAGTAATTCATAGGCCTTTTGCGCAACTTCCGGCCAAGGTTCGGGAAGTTTTGCAAAAAAGGTTCCTAATATGAACTGTTGTGATACTACATCCAAATTGTAATAATACTTCTGGAATTCACACACGTAGCTATCAAACCAGCACATATCACAGATCTGTAGTTTAACTAGAGCGGTCAATGACTGCTCCTTCTCCACAGTCTCAGTGGATAATGAGAAACCACAGAACTCACGTTTCAGGGCATCAACGATTATTGCCAATACTCCGTCAACCGTCAGCGCTTGATATATCTTCTCCTTAATGTCTGTGCGCACCACTAAGGTTTTCCAATATTTCTGCGCTGTACCCATGAGGGCTGCTACACATAATTCGTAGACTGCTCCAGGAGGTACTCCTCCTGCCGACGCCGTCATCCGAATAAGTGATAACCACTCATCTATCTTTTCAGATACGTGCTTCTCACAATCAATATCTAGAAAAGCACCAGGGGTTATTATCGGCTTTAAAATATTATCCCTTGGGACAAACTCTTGTTTAGTCCTATGAGGATAATCGGGCCTGTAAATTTCCCTATTCGCAGTTACCAGTTAGTTAAACGTTCTATTGTCTAAATGAACTGGCGTGTCTTCTGCCAGACCTAAGGCTTTCCTTAAGTTTTTTGCCAATTCCCCACTTTGGGAATTCAAGTTTGCACTTCGCCTTTGTGAGTCTAAAATGTAAGGAGCCATCGGCTCTCTGTACATTTCGTCCACACTCTTGCCCTGATTTTGTTTGGAATTTCTTCCTCCCAGATTCAATCTTTCGACTGGTTTTCCTGTTGTACTTTCCAGTCCAGAAGTCGCCTCGGCTTCAGGCCTTTTTAAACCTCTTTCTCTTTCCAGAGCGTCTAACATTGTGTTTACAATGGAGCCTACTTCCTTTGCCATTTGGTTTCGGCTTTCTAGACTTTCATTACTCCCCTGAATGGTTAGCTGAGTTAAAATATCATTTATACTCCTGCTAATCCCAAAAGGAGATAACCTAGACTCTGGAACGAACTCCAATCATGACGGAGTTCTAGAAGGATTTCCTGAGGATTTTCCTTCTCCAGCCATTCCGAGAATTTAGCTTAAAGCTTTTATGGATATTTTTGAAAAAGGGTAAAAGTTTAGGTTGTGTGAGGATATTATCTAAACCTTAGGATAATTTGGAAAATTTTTGTAACTTTGGGATATTTTTGATAAACTGGCCTAATAATAATAATAATTTTTACTATTATATTATTCAATACTTGCTCCTAAAACCTTTTACAGACAACAACAAGCACAAGTACATTTCTAGACGAGCAATGAATGAACCCCATCACTTGTTACAAAGCTTTATACCGGGCGAGGCTATTTTGACTTGCATGGGTCTTGCATTTTACTAAATTGCCTCAGTTTTTAATATATTTATTAAACAGTTATTTTTTATTAATTTTTTTAGTATAGTATTATAATTTATTAAATTTTTTTAATAAATCATACAGTACAGTATTGTAATTTACTAAAATTTTTAGTAAATCGTATAGTAAAATTTACCGAGTCCCTCTCCCGTTTTACTAAGCTCACTGGACTTTGTACTAAACTTTTACTAAGCGGGACACTCTTTAGTAAATTACTAAGTTTTCACTAAATTGTTACAGTGCATCGTATAGTACAGTATCGTAATTTACTAATTTTTTAGTATAATATTATAATTTACTAAATTTTTTAATAAATCGTATAGTAAAATTTATTAAGCTCATTATTGTACAATTCTATCACATTTTACTAAATTCGTTGGACTTTGTACTAAACTTTTACTAAGCCCGAGACTGTTTAGTAAATTACTAACCATGTTACTAACATTTATTAGTAAAAGTTTGCTAAAAAATCATTGTTTTTAAAGACGAGGAAATTTAGTAAAATGCAAGACAATTGCCATGCAAGTCAAAATAGCCTTACCCGTTTTATACCCGGTTCACTTAATCACGAGGTTGCTCCTTAATGTTAAGTAACTGTTAGTTTCGGAAAAAAAAAATCGATAAATAATTTTAAAATTCATTTTTTAAAGTCCTTATTTAAAATAACAATTCGAAATCGTCGATAAAAATAGAAGTTCGACTTTGGTGCAGTAAATGTGATTGTGAATCAACGAAGATGATCAGTTGAGTTTATTTTTAGCCTTTCGAGCATTTCAAAATCGAAACCCTTCTTGAACATTGCATTACAAAAGCCATACATATATTTCATCACAGATAAGGCGATGCATCGCTAAGACAGGAACTTGTGAAAAATAGTACAAAGCTTCGATCTAAAAGGACTTAGTCCCTCACGTTACTTCCCTAATGGCTTAATCCAGAACATTAAGCTGGACATTAGCGAGCTCCACGTGTTCTTGCTCGGTGTGATGCACCACGGGCTTGGGCTCGACTTTAGCTTCCTCGACGTCTCCGACCTTAACCATGATCTCCTCCAGAGGCTTCTGCTTGTACATGGACGCCATGATCAAGTAATAGATTAGATTAACCACCTGAATCCCACTTACGAGCCAGTAATAGTACTCTAATTTCCCCCTGTTGAGGTTCCTGTTGGGCAGCCAGTTCCCTTGTTTGCCGTGGCCCGTGTACTTGTGCACCGCGCTCACCATGAACGTCCCTAGATAGTTCCCTATCGAGATCGAGATCCAGTAGAGGGCAGCGGCCGTGCTCCTCATGCTCTCCGGTGACTGGTCGTAGAGGAACTCGAGGTGCCCCACTTGCATGAATACCTCTGATAGGCCGTGGAGACACAACTGAGGCACGAGCCAGAACACGCTTATGGGGATCACGGCCTTTGGCTTGTCAAGAAGCCCGTAGGCAGCCGCAACCTGCTTGCGCTTGATCTCGACGAAGGATCCAACGAGGGTGGCCATGATGTTGATGACGAACCCGATCCCCATCCTCTGCAGGCAGGTGATCCCGGCTGGGTTCTTGGTGAAGCGGCGTATGAAGGGAACAAACACGCGCTCGTAGATGATGATGCCAGAGAGCACGGTGATGATTGAGAAGATGGAGAGGGTTGCCGGCGGGATCTGGAAGGATGGGGAGAGGTGGCGGTTCATGCTCCGTGCCTGGATGATTTGGAAGCTGTGCTGGTGGGAATTTGCCGTCACGAGGAGGATTCCTGCCGCCCATATGGGAAGCATCCGGATTATACACTTCAGCTCCTCAACACGGTGCACTGTGTTCAGCCTCCACAAGTTCGGCGTTGATGTGGTCGTCACTCTGTCCTTCTCTGTTATCGTTGCTGCCCTGTCAAACCACCTAGAAAGGATAGATAACCAATGCAGCGTAAGTCAGGTCCGAAGAAGGGGGTAGTTCGGCATCAGTCTGTCGATCAACAACAAAGCTGTACTCTTACGTGTACTGTCCCGAGTGCAGGAGCTTTCCCTGCACGGAAATATCCCTATCGAGCTCCTTGTTCTCGTATAACATTCCCGGGTCGCTGGGAACAACGGCCTTCCTCTTCCTTACTGCTGCGACAATCACCTGGGTCACCCTCGTCAACGGGCTCCCACCAGGCTTCAACTTGATGTAGAGGCGTGAACCGACCATGAAGGTAACGGCAGAGAGGGCCATGGCAATGGTGGGGATCCCGAGCCCCCATCCCCACCCGATATCCTCCTGGATGTAGATGACGATGGTGAGCGCCATCAGGGTGGCCACCCCCATGCTGAAGTAGTACCAGTTGAAGAGGTTCCACTTCCTCTTCTCGACCTTGGGCTTGCTCATGTCGAACTGGTCGGCCGCAAAGGTAACAACGCAGGGCCGGATCCCCCCGGTCCCCAACGACGTCAGGAGGAGAGATAGGTAGAGGACCCATAGCTGGCCGGTGGAGGCGGCCTGGCAGTTGACCTGGGACGGGCATGGCGGCGGCCGGAGGGAGGGGAGTATGGCTGACGTGGTGATGCTTACCAACCCCTGTAGGTAATGAAGAAGAAAATCATTAGACGAGAAAGAAAAAAACAGTGATGAGACGAATGAATGTTGCTGTCACCCACTAAATGCCTGATTAGGCAAATATTAGTCGTCCTTTGGGTCCCCCCCGCCCCACAACTGAAAAAGGAGGAGAATCGGGGGTGATTCCCCTCACCGTCACGTGGGTGGTGGTGGTGGTGCTGGTGAAAGAGAGTGATAACTGCCTTTTCTTTCATAAAGCAGTGGTTCCACTTCTTCTATCTTTGTTAAAAATATTTAATGAATTAGAAATTTTTAAAATTGAATAAATCATATTTTTATTTATCGATTTAATAAGAAATTTGCTTCTAGTTTGCAGAAAAAAATGAAAAATTTGATGTTTTAAAACTTATTTTTTATAAGAAAACAAACTCAGATTTTCAAAACTCCGAACTTAAAACATTATTTATTAAATTTTAAAACTTTGCAAAATATTTTTTGAGACTCTCGTTTACGTGAGCGACTTCCTTGTGATTGAGACCCATGTCTCCCTCCCCATATCATAGTAACGAATCGAAATCATATCCTCCTCATCCTGTGTTTTTTTTTATCTACTCAGGTATATACCATGCGACGAATTATAAGCCGCGATACTTTAAGCAGCAGTTGATTTGAAGGGGCGAATTAGAGATAATGATAATAATTGTAATAGTTAATGGAGAGCTTTGAATTGGGGGCTTCTGTTGAAACCTGGACGAATGAGTTTCATCGTTTTAAACGGTAATAGAGAGGAGGGGGGGGGGGGAGGAGTGATACTGACCAGCTCATAGATAATGGTGCCGATGAGGATGGTCCAGTAGCGGCCGATGTACGAGTCGGCGAGCAGCGCCCCGATCAGCGGGGTGAAGCTGGCCGTACCAGCAAAGTTAGTGAGGGTGTTGGAAGCAGCCACCATCGGCATGTTCAGCTCCTGGGTCAGGTACGTTATCATGTTGGCGTGGAACCCGGCCGTCGCAAACCTGTCGCATACCTCATTCGCTACGAGGAAAAAAATGCACTCTGGGATTTCAATAACCGGACTCTAAAACGGTGAAGGGATGAAAGGGGAAGGCAGGGGAGGAGAGGCAGTAACCCAGAATGAAGGGCATAGTTTTGCCGCCGCCAAGCTTTCTGGGCTTCTTTGGGGAGTCGAGATCGGAGGCATGGTCGCCGGCCGCAATCTTCTCCGTCTTGGTGTGGTTGTGGTTGCTGATCCTGGGGTGGCCAGGCATTGTTTCAGCCCAAAAAAAGGGAAGGGGAAGATTGTCTTGTAGCTGGTGGTCAGATGGCCGCTGCTTCGTGTTTCCTATGAACTCTTCGAGCAAATATTTAATATGTATGCGTGTGTCTATATACATATATATATATATAATATAAATACGGCGATGTGGAGATGTCCATCATTCAAAATTAGGAAATCTTTTTAAAGCAAATACAGAAAATATATTAAAAATAAATAAAATTATAAATCATTCATCAAGGACGGTACCTCCCCTCCTAGATGGCAATTTTAAGAATTAATTTGATACCAATTCGATCCAGAGGGGAAATGAGAAAGGAGACGGAACTACAAATAGAAACTCCAAATATTTGCTTTTCTATCTCGATTTTATTTACAGCCTCAGTCTTAGAACTAATGGATATGATCGGATCGAGTCGCAAAGGTGAAAACTCGATTTTTTTTTTACTCCGATTATTCTTAGATAATTAGTAGATTAGGCATTTGAAGTCACTTCTGACCCTTTTTTTTTTTAAATTCTTGATTTTTTTTTTGGGGGATTTTATGGATGGAATTTCCAATTTATACTTGACTGCAGTAACCCGTGTTCTTAATATAATTAAAACCGATAAATTGCATAAACTTGTTTTATAGAAAATATTGTCGTGACTGTGCTGTGACAGGAGGGAGATGTCGTGAATGATTTTTTTTTTTTTTTAATATTTCGGATGAGAAAAGGTCGACCCATGAAAAACCGAACACGAAATGGACGGGGACAAAAGAGTTTAGTGGAATGGGGTTGTCGTCCCCCGCACTTTTGACCCAGAGGAGGGGAAATAAACAACTACTTCACCACGCGAACATGCACTGTCCGAAGCTTGAGGTCGATAGAATTTAGATTTTGCTAATAATTATCGAAATCATAAGGACCCCACGGGAGAATACAGAGTCGGGGCCGATAGTGGACAATGATAGTTCACGGGAGAAAGAAAAGAGAGAAGAGCCGTATGTAAATGAAGAATCTCCCCTCCCCACACAAACCAACCAAAGAAAAATCCTAAATTTTGGATGTACATTTTATATATTAGAGAGAGTCATGCATACACCAAATCCAATGGTTAAATAAAATTTGTAATGACACACACTTGAAAATCTCGGATGGCGATAATGTTTTCCTCCCTTCCCTTATTCAAACACCCAAGACACCTTCCGTCGTTGTCTCCATTGAACAGCGACTCCCAATAAGGTCACTGTCCAAATTATTGGATCGCATCGTTATAGGAAGGTAGAAGAAGCACGTTCATCAAAGTATCATCAGTCTCACCTCCAACGCGTCGTCACACACACAAAAAAAAATTTGGATTTTGTCAGCGACGTGTAACGTTGATGATCGACGAAAGCGCCAGCCAGCTGTGGGTAGTGGTGGGGGGGGGGGGGGGGGGGAGGAGGAGGAGGAGAAACCAACTTCCCCCGGGAGATGATTGTGATGATGATCCTTCCCTTCCCTTCATCTTCTAGTCGTTCTTTTTCTTTGGGAACCATCATCTCCCTTTTTGAAAAGAAAGACAACACTCTACCCAAGTCGACTTTCTCATTTCTTTTCTTTTACTAGTTGTTTTTTTGGATGTCTTCAGTTTGAAATGTTGAAACCCTGAGGTTAATGGAAAGTGGGTAAATGTTAATTGGGCATAGCTTGTTTGCTATAATTGTTGTTCATATAATGAATGATTGTCTTAATGACGAGCGAAGACAATGAGATTATTGGGTCATTACCACGTGTTTCCACTAGAGTTGGGTGTATTCATTAAAAACAAGCTAAAAGGTTGATTCTTCCCGGGGGGGGGGGGCATGGATTACAGGTGCCTTTTCAAGATTTCCTCGGCAAACATTACCCTTTATTTTAATAGAAAGTAACCATTGAGTTCCCAGTCGATTGGTACAAATTCAGCTAATGGAAAAACCAAGAAAAATCTTCCCCTCCTTCGACGCATTAATGCTTTTAAAAAAAGTTAAAGGGACAAAATCACGTCCCCTTTGAAAACCTGTTAGTCCTTTTGTTAATTATTTTGGCTTAGATCACGCGGCACCCGCGTGTTTGAAGCAGTTGTTCGAATTCCTTACGAGACACGGGAGTGATGTCGATTGAATCTAATAGATCTTTCCCGATGCGAAAGAAATGGTTCTTTCTCGTCGATAAGGATAAAGTATTTGTTTGCACATGCAACGCGGAGACTTAACAAGATTTCATGCGATCAACCCATCAAAACCAAGATGACGATGCATTCACTTACTCGTACTTTTTTACCACAGGCTTTGGCTCAGGGATCGACAATTTTGAGTGGTTTCTTACCAAAGTTTGCGTCATAATTCTCGTGGGCGGGTTTGGGAATTCTTACCATTTTTTAAAATGAAAGGTGGAACATGTGACAATCTCTACTATGTAAAGTCATGACAATCACATTTTGCTCTGACACGAGCAATCATGAGCAATGCAATGTGAGATTATATAGGAGGGGGAGGGGGTAACTTTTGCTCTTTTTCTCTTCGAGGATGGTTTGGAAAACGAAATATGATGGATCGCTGGCAGCGACTTGCGACCCGATAATCCCCTTTTGATTTCCATTAGCATATGGAAAATGCAGTGGGGGCAAGAAATGGAGTGGTATGTATAGTCGAAATCTCGAGGCACTTAGCTTACTGCGTCGTTCCACTTTGTAGGACAAAAGTTCATTCATTTTTCTGTTCCCCACCTTCCTTCCCGATCATTTATGTGAAAGTTTTATCCTATGAGAAAAGGAACCGCGTAAAGAGACTAACAGCATTCGAAAAAAGAGCATCGTCGAAACTAACTCATGAAGGAATGTCCAGGCACTGTCATGGAAGCAAAACACCTAGGTCTCCAAAAAGCCACGCGAGAAATGGTCCGGCCAGAACGTTGTGTCCCGAGAGCGACGGAACAGGTCGAGATATTTTTCGTGAGCGCGGAGTGGAGTCCCCGGAGACCAGAAAAAGTATCGCCTGTGGAGGTTTTCGACAAATAACTTTGATGTCGGTTTTGATACTAGGGTTTTGATGGTAATCGTATGTAAGTCCGCATTTCATTTAAAAAAATACTGTCTTCTAAAGACGAACACACAAAAAGTATACGCTTTTGACTTGATTTCGATCACGTTTCGATGCGTTCTACTTTCTAGTGATAAACCTAAGACTCCGCGTCCGATTCCAACAAAAGGGGGCTCACGGGGAAGCATTTTGGTGGTCTAACCTTAGCCTAAGCCTTAGGACAAGCCTTGCCCTAAGAGTTGACTCGTAGGAATCCCATCGCGCCAACCCCAACTGGTCCTCGCCCTCATGAACGACATTGCGACTAAACACGCACACACACACTCGCACAGAAACTGGGAGGTCCCCCCCCCCGCCCCCCCAACCCCATTTAGTTGAAAACTGGGGTGAGGGAGAGCGAGAGCGTGAGATTCCTCCGATAATGATTAGATCAAGGAAAGACAAAACTTACAAACAGGGATTCGGGAATGAGTTCATTTTGGAAAAGACATACAGATTATACAACAAATAAAGAATATTTTATTAATTTTATTTGGTAAAACGTGGCACGAGATGAAGGCACACCCACGATCGAATGTCCCCCGAAAGAAACACCATTATTTACGTGGAATCAACCAATGAGGTATCTGCCTAGTGTGGTTGCAAATGCAATCAGTCGTAAGTGGAGAATCAATCCAACAAAACAGATATAGAATAACCAAGAAGAAAGAAAAGGTGTCGAAATCTATGATTAATCCAACAGGCGGTGATGACAACTACGACTCTTCTAAGTTGGAACCCACTGTTTGTATGCACAGTGGGTTGTTTGCCCCCCCCCCCCCCCCCCCAACAAATTAATTACTCTTATCACTTCACGTTTGGCCTCACACACACAAGAAAAAGAAAAGCTCCCACTCGTTTCTGATGAATTTCTTCGGCTTCATGATGACAACGGGAGTGTTCTTGGATCCCTGGCACGTCGCAATCTCGCCCGGAGAGGATGGGCGAGAGGAGGAGCTGCTGCGAGTGCGATATGCCCATATAAATATGCGATTCCTGACAGGTTATTTGTAATGACGACGAGGACCGATGTAGCGGCAGTCCTATACAATAAGGACGACCGAGCAGCAGATGGAGACGGATTGCTGGACGAGCTTTGTAAGAAATACTCGAATGTTGAAGATAAACCACAATTTGAGAATGAAGATGTAGATGCGAAAAAGCCTCGCTATAAACTGAATGGAGATGAGATGAAAATGCTTGGGGGAACTCGAGCCAAGTTTAGGAAGACCCGCGATACCCACAATCACCGCCGGTAGAGCATTAGCGGGGCAATCTCACGAGTCCAGCTACTGGGAAATGCTACTGAACTGAGACCGATACGTGCACTTCAACCTCCCTTGCTCAGAAATTATTTTACTCCTTTGCCAGCACAAAATATCCGGGCGGTCCACTATTCCATCATCAAAAGCTGACAACTGACCAGAAAGCGCGGCATGCTACCAGAGTTGGGACCGATGCCCGTCAAAGTAGGGACAGCGGTACCTGGAAAGGACATGTTCGAGCCTCTCTTCCTCGGAAATGAACTTGATTCCTCATTCTGCTAAGTAGCGAGAGTGCCAAACAGAAGTAATGAGAAAAGAAATCGACAGAGAAAATCGTGCCCAATACAGCAACAGGACAACAGAGTCACTACAATCGAAAGCACGCGGCAAGGGAATATAAATCTGACTGAACAATTGTTGCCATTGAACCAAATGGACCAGGACCACCTGATAAACGAGACACTTCTATGGAAATCCTACCTGTCAATGGCTCTCCTGGCCAGATGAAACCTAAATACACATTATTCGTACATGAATCGGTTCGATAGCATGAGCCGGTAATGAACAATACACTGGGACAGGTATGTACGAGTAGCAATCAAGCTTTCCAGCCAAGTTCCTATCCGACTCTGGAAGTGGCAATCAACTGGGTAAACAATAAAGCATGGAAAAAGAGACTGCAAAATTAAATTCAGCAAAAATGCTCTAGACAGGTCGAGGTGTTAACTTAAGACTACCTTGACCAAAGTGAGTTTGGTCCACACAAGCAATAACATAATCTACTTTGATGTTTGACATTGTAGCCAATGGTCCTGGAATTATTGCTACAGGAAAGCACTTATCTGCCAAAAAAAAATTACTTACAATCAGCACCCCCCCAGCCGAGTTATAAATCCCTGGATGCTCCACTAGGAACAAATTCGTCCCAACCTACACGGATAGTTAGGATTTAAGAATGGAAACTCCAACTGTACCAAACTTTAATGCAGAAGAACAAGAAAAACCTCAGTTGAAGTCCTTCAGTCTCTTCTTCAACACGTCCATAGATTTCTTGCGAGCATTCTGCTTATTGCTTCTATTTGAAAGGCTTCTGAATAAGCCGTCAGGAGAATCCTTGAACTTATCGCATATAGTAGCAACCTTTCTGTAATCCAGTGCACTGTAGTTTCTCTCCCTAATGACTGGGTTCATGAAATTCTCCGGTTGGTTGCTCAGAAGGAGGTTAATTAGCTGCCTTGCCTCCAACAGGCACCCTCTAAAGCTACCATCCTTGTATATCTCGCTTAAACCTGTGGCGTGAAATTTTTCATCGGCAAAAGACTCCAATATCCTGAGGTCGCTGTTGAAACCAGTGACTATGTTTACGTTGAACTTTTCACAGTCACTGAGAAAAGCCAACACTATGGAGTGAGTCGGATATATGCTCCAGAGCCCCGCTTCCCGCTTTGTACAAAGCATCTGATGGAAGTATATGCTGAGCAGTGGATATGAGCGTCTCGAGGTAGATAAGCACCTTGTTAATGTACTCATTGCCATTCTCGGGAATCTCCTCTGTGATCCAGTTGATATTTTCTGTCAGAGCCATAAACTCATCTAACTTGTTGTTCACCAAACTAAGCAGGGCAATATAGGCTGCATCCCTCGAAGTTTTCAGCACCACCTTCGCCGTCAAACTAGCTTGAGGCCTTTCTACAGATCTAATCGGAACCCCACACAGTTGAGCAGCATGACGAATAAATAAGTCACATGCCATTTTAAGAAAAGCTATGTTTGCTGCGATTTGCATTGCTTGAGAAACACCGACACTACCCCTGTGAATTGTATTAAGTAAAAGCTTCATTCAATACATCAATTAAGATCTTATCCAGGTATCTCTTCACTACGTCGAAAGAATTGGAATGCCCTCCATGAGATAGGAAATCTGCTGAACCCTTGATGAATGATCTCACAATGAGGCAAGCATCAGGGACCATGGCTGAAAATGGAGCAATGTAGGGGAATGCTGGTGTAATGTCAGTGGTTTGGAGATGAAAAGAGAGCAAGTGGTTCTCATAGTCAGTATCCTTTTTCATCACCATCTGTTCATAAGTATCATTGCTAATGATACTTACAATTTGTTCCTTACACTCTGCAAAGAGCAACTGATGGTATTTGTCCCGGCTACAGTCCATAGCCTCACAAAGCGGAGCCACCTCATATCCGTACTGCCTAAGAGCAGCCCCAAACAAGGTGACATAATCCTTCACTGGGAGTAAATGGGTTGCGGAATCCATGTGCAGAAACTGTTCCTCCAGCACGGATGTCATTTTGGCGACAGCAGTCTCCCACATGGTCTCAACCTGTTCGGTACCCGACAGCCCACCACTACTCCTCAGTACACGGTCTTCCACAATGAAATGTCCTGCAATTTGTGCCAAAAAGGATTGGTAGGATTCAAAAAATGGCGGCCAAATTATCAATTCTACCATGAATTTTGACCCGTTTTTCCGATTTAACCAGAACTTTCAATAATATCATCAGCTAGCCCAACGTTTCTCCGTTATCTCAAATATAACCTCCGTCCACCCGACCCTCGGACGGAAACTGACGTGACTCTGACGTGTCCTTGACGCCGTTAAATCACCTTTTTCTTCCTAAACCAAATTATCAAATATACCCTGAACTTTGACCCCTTTTTCCGATTTACCCAGAACTTTCAATAATATCATCAGCTAGCCTCACGTTTCTCCGTTATCTCAAATATGACATCCGTCCACCCGACCCTCGGACGGAAACTAACGTGGCTCCGGCGTGTTTCTCGACGCCGTTAAACCACCATTTTCTTTCGACATTAGCTGACATGGCATACCATACTTTCAATTTCTCCAATCTCGATTTCCCTAAATTTCGATTTCCCCAATTTCAAATCCCTAAATTCCGATTTCCCCAATTTCGGCCCCAAATCACACTACACCCAAACCCTAATCGAAATCAGTATTCCACCAACCCTCCTCCCGCCTCCCGTTCGCAACTCCCTCCCTATAGCCTTCCTCCCGTTCGCGGTTCCCTCTTCAATCCTTTCCCCGCATGAGCCCACTCCCCCGCCGCAGCCCCTCTCGTTTGCAGGTTCAAATAACCTGCAAACGGGAAGGGCTGCGGCGGGGGAATGATTGAAGAGGAAACTGCGAATGGGATGGAGGGTGTAGGGAGGGAGTTGCGGACGGGAAGCGGGAGGAGGGTTGGTGGAATCCTGATTTCGATTAGGGTTTGGGTGTAGTTTAATTTGGGGCCGAAATTGGGGAAATTGAAATTTAGGGAAATTGGAATTTAGGGATTCGAAATTGGGGAAATTGAAATTTAGGGAAATCGAGATTGGGGAAATCGAAAGTAGGGTATGCCATGTCAGCTAATGTCGGAAGAAAATGGTGGTTTAACGGCGTCAAGAAACACGCCGGAGCCACGTCAGTTTCCGTCCGATGGTCGGGTGAATAAACGTGAGGCCAGCTCATGATATTATTGAAAGTTCTGGGTAAATCGGAAAAATGGATCAAAGTTCAGGGTATATTTGATAATTTAGCTTCAGAAGAAAACGGTGATTTAACGGCGTCAAGGACACGTCGGAGCCACGTCAGTTTCCGTCCGATTGTCGGATGGACGGAAGTTATATTTGAGATAACGGAGAAATGTTAGGCTAGCTGATGATATTATTGAAAGTTCTTGTTAGATCGGAAAAACGGGCCAAAGTTCAGGGTAGATTTGATAATTAGGCCAAAAATGGCTGTGCTGAAGATATCTGCAAGTCTGAACTAAGCTGCAAACGTCGATTATTGTAGTACTCATGAAACTGCTCTTGAAGTCCAAGACACTTATGAATATGGGACGCATGATAGAGCCGGGTCAGGTCAATCTTCACAGCACCATCTTCATCGATGTCCTTGACATTGAGTGAATATTCAAAATCACCAGGACCACATTGCTCTTCAGATTTTCTCTGGCTCTCAAGCATTTCCTCTTCCCTCTGCCGAGCTGTTGCTGCAAGGCCTATTGCTGTCTGGCCAATGTTCTTTGCAGAGCTTCTAATTAGAACCAGCCATTCATTAACATGACTGTTTAGTTTCTTTTCGATATGCGACTGTATAACCGGTATTCTCTTCTCAATAGCAACTCTCAAAGTCTTGACGGGTACAGTCAGTAAAAAGTTCTTCTCAATCAGGTCGACAGTTTTGAAGGCAGGATAAAACTGGTCATCCGTAGTATGACCATTGAACTTTGCACAGAGGTCCAACACTTGCAAACAGTTTTTACACATCTTTGTGGCTTCTATGACATTCTGCTTCACTGAATAGAACTCCAGCAGTTCATCGACTTTAACCAGAAGAGCTGCTCCCATCTCCTGCAACTTCAAATTATCACTAGAAATCTCACTTTTCAGCTCTTCAGCATCAACCAGCACGGCCCGAAGCTCATCAACGGCCTGAATAAATTCCTCATAATGTGACTTAGAAAGCTCCTCGATTTCTACTTCCTTCTTCTTCACCACATTCTTAAGCTGCTGAAGCAGAGCTTCAGGCCTTCCCATTTTGAACGCAAGCCTGACAATAGGACCCAAGTCCTCCCCGTTACTAATTGAGGTCGTAAGGACCAGGTCTTCTCCAGTGTCCCCATTAACAGTAGTGGTTCTCCTCTTGGCCTTTGCATTTATGTTGAAAGACAACTGGAGAGGCAGTACACAAAACTTGGTTTCAAGGAGATCTCATGGATTAACCGGGCTTGTCTCCTACGAGAGAACAAACCACAAATCAGAAGAAAAATTAAGGAATGCTTTCTGTGTTGCTGCTGAGAAATAGCATACGATGCATGTATGCGTAGAAAGGTCTCACAAGATCTCATGCATGCTACCTCACAAGATCCAATTTATTACACATGGCCATCACATGATGCCCAGTAAGAAATTTGCAACAAAAACAACCAGTTACATATCTGAGAAGCACCTCAACTATGCATCAGAAAACAACGTTCCCCAGAATTGAACAGTTCCTTGTCATTATCTACATTACGTCACCAATCTCAATGTAAGAACTAAAGCATTGAGAGAGATCGTCCGCTATCAGGAATGGCGACATCACACGACTGATACGTTTTGAAGCACTCGAGAAGCGATCAAAAGACCATTGTGAAGGGGTCACACATCTCAAAATGTCAGGCAACTGTCTCGCCAGAATCTCAGCTTCTACAGAGGCTCATCATCGTTTCTAAACGCAAACTCAAGTGGAATCAATCAAAATTACAATCAGGCATTTGATAAATCGATGTCGTGTTGCAACTACATTCGCGGTGCCCGGTCATACAAAACATTTACCAAAAGAAAAAGAAAAAAGGAACATGCACCGGGCGGAAAGAACACCTCGACCGAAACGCAGACAATGCGCGGCAAGAACAAAATCCTAAAAACCGGCATCACCATCTCCAATCAAACACAGCATTAATCAAAATAAAAACAGCGATCATCGGGCTTTCGACAATGGCGAAGCCATATAACTAAACGGGTGACTGGAACGAACGAAGGGCGTGCTCGTTTACCGGGAAGTCGCCCCGCATGTCAACCTGTGTCACTTCCTCGGCGATAACGACGACGGACGATTCGATCGCCGGGGGATTAGTACGGGGCCGGTTTCGCTAATCGTTTCGTGGTTTGTATCGATCCTTGGAAACATCTCCGCACCCGCTCTTTATCGTAAATTGCAAAATATGGATTTATCGCTAACTTTTTTTGTTTTTCGTTAATTTAGCTTGTCGTGCTATTTTTTCTTGAGTTTTACGTGAGAGAGTAAAACGTGACTTAAACGTCGGTTTTTACTTATCGACTAAAAAAAGAAATAATATTAAAAATCCTGTATGTTTTTTAATTTTAAAATTTTCATGGCCCGATTATGTAAGTTGAAAGTCGAAGTTGAACGATGGTTGCGAATGTGGAAAAAATACGTAAAATTAATTAAGGTCAAATGATGATTTTATCGGGGACTGCTGCTAAGTAAAGTGGATTGTGAGGCGAAAAAACGAGTGGCTCCACTATTATAGAACACAGGCAGACTGTATTAAGGCCACGTTTGATTTTTCGTGAAAAAATTTTAAATTTGTCGAAATCATTGTAAAAAGAAAAATTGAAAATAAACGAATGTATATTTTGTACAAATTTTATATATATTATGGTGAAAACCTTTCGTGCCTTCTCCTCGTAAACAAAGAGTAGAGGGAATTACTCCATCGCACTCCACAACTGTTTCGTCTTTCCATTTATCAAGAAGACAGAATAACCAAAGTTATGCTCTCAGGGTCCTAATGGGCCGGGCCCAACTACAAGGTACACATCGATAAAAGCCCAAATAAGGCCCAACTAGTGACCAACACCCGGCTCCCCCTGTGGCCTGCGGGATTGAGCCGCAGTCGCCAGGTCGACCTGGGAGCAGGAGGTGTGGACGTCAAATTGATGAATTTATAGGGAGAGTTTTTGTCAATATTCAATCATTACAATCCATCTTACCACCCCAATCGAGGAGCATTCAATGATATGATCATAAAACGAAAAGAAAAAGGATAACAACGCCAAGTTATTGCTATTATTATAGACTAGCAACGTTTTTGGATGTATGGAAACTCAAAAGGATCAAAATGTAAATACATGATTAAAGCTCCCCAGTCAAAACAACATACTACCACCAGTTAACTTAATGATCCCGCCGGTCCCCGCCCCGGCAGGCCATCACAACATCAGTACCTTCTCTTTCACCTGTTATGTACAAAACTGGATGAGGTAGCCGAGACTCGGACAGGGCGCTTGTCCTCGGGCTTCCTCATGGGGGAAAGAAGTCCATGGTCCTCAGGCAGTCACAAAGTGCATGCCAGCGCCTGATCGCGGGAGCACGCATGAGTACGTCACGTATTTGATGCTGTCCATGAGAACCACCACGAATATCCGGGAGATGGACTTGGGCTGGATCACGCCGTCGATGTCGCCGTCTCCTCCCACTTCCCTCGGGTCCACGAGGAGGGAGACCACCATGGAGGAGGTGAGGGACTTGTTCGCCGAGAGGTTGTCGTCCTTCATGCTACCTTGAGCTTGGCGGTCCGTGATGTTAGTGCCCGACCCCGGTAGATGGCTGGGAACCCTGCCAAGAATCCTCCTGTTTTTTCCAACTCGGTGGTCACTAGTGGTGTTGCGGCGTTCAGCCGAAGTGATGTTACTAGAAGGAGGAGCCGGAATTATAGCCCCGGCAGAAGCGGGCGAGACATCGAACTGGAACACCTCAGTGCACATGCCGGAGCTCAACAATGGACCTGCGAGAGATCAACCAAACACAAACAATAAATCACCAAATAACAGAGCAGCAGGGGGAAATCAAGCTGTCACTTGACAACTTATCCATCTAGCCAACGGATCAATGTCGTGGTCAGAGGATGCAACAGGTGGCTAAAAAATGCAGGGCATATGCTTATGAAGCAAAGATAGCATATGCTCGAAATATCACCATATCGACATACCATCCACAATTGGACGGCTTCAAACAAAACAGTCAAATGAATAATATAACAAAACTTTTTCATATTGGAACCCATTCTTACGCGAAACCTAATCATCCAGAGAACATATCGAGGGCACATTAACAAACAGCTACTCCACCAAACTAAGGAAAAGATCTTCAAAAGATTAACAGGTGCATCGACCTTCACTCAAATCCCATGCTAAGCACAAAGCACAAATATCACTACCATTGCATCCAACCAGTGCAATTTAGGATTGCTTAACTATATATTTTTTACCTGCAAGACCTTCACGGACCACTATATATATAAACAATTTTTACCTGCAAGACCTTCACGGAACCACTGCTGCAGCTTACCATCCGTGGCTGGAGCAGCCTTCACATTGTCATTCAGCTTTTCCCTGACTCCTGGACCAAGCACCTTCTGCTCCGTCGCCTTACTGTACGCACTGCGGACACCCCTTATGATTGTAGAATCCCGAATAGCCAAAGCGGATGCCAGATTATGCCTTGTCGCTTCATCCTCCATCTTGTGTGATGCCTGAGATGTCATAGCCTTCTCACTCGCTAAAACAGAGTGGATGATGAGGTTCCCATCAATCTTCACAAGCTTATCATTCCTCGGAACATACAAGGATGCAATCAGGGGCTCGCTACCATTTCTGTGTGGCAGAGGTTGATCCTCAGAATCACCACGACACTTTCCCACAGTGTTTGGAAAACTAACATTACTATGGTCACTAACAGTCAAGATCCTCTCTCTATGATAATGCCCATGGTGGTATCTATTCCCAGAGTGCCCAGCTTGCCCGGGAAAATCCCCAACTCCACCATAGCTAATGTTAACCTTAGGGACCATTACTCCAAACATAAAAATGAAGAATAATACACCCAACAAGCTAATACTGGCAACCTTCCTTGTGCTCTTTGACTCAACCTTCTTGCTGCTTTCTTTCTTGACCTTGGCGGTGGAAGCCATGGCTGGCTGCTGTGGCTTCAACCTTGGGATCGGCACCAAGGGCACCTGACCCTGAGGCTTAACCATGTAAGGTGCACAGGGCACCCATGGATATGGCATCGGAGGATGGGGATACATGCCTGGAGGCGGCAAGGCAATTGCAGGAGGTGCCGCAGGCATGCCCACATTCGAAGCGCTACTCAACTGCTGGCGTAAGCTCATATTTTCAGCCATCATAAACGAGATCTTCCCATTCAAATCCGTGATAGTTGTCTGCATGAGCCTAATCTTCTCCTCCATTTCCTCAACATAGTGCTTCTTCCGTTGCCGAGACAGCTGTGCGCTCTCACGGTTCCTCATAAGCCGAGCCTTCCGTTTATCATCCTCTTCATCCTTCAATTCATCGGCTTTACCACCGAAGCTAACATCATCCTCCCCCTTCGAGGCCGATTTCCTAAACTTCAACACCCGGGTCTCGGTGCTAGCATCATCATGATCCTTCTTCCTCTTCATAATACTGTCGCCACCGATGCTACCACAATTCTTCGCCGAAACCTCCAATTTGACCTTCTGCACAGGAAAAGACTCCGAGGAGACGTCCCGATCACGATCATGGTTCCCAGAACTCGGCGATGGAGAATTCATATCCTCCGACAACCCTGATCCCCCAACATCCCCGCCCGAACCCTGAGAAGACGCCAAGCCCGTGGAATTCTCCCGATCCGGAGAACAGACTTGAATCTCATTCCCTCCCCCCTCGGAAGGCACAGCACAATCAGCCCGCACTTGATCATCGTCAGAGGCGGAAGAAGACGAAGTATTTTGAGGGATCAGGAAGGACTCTGTCTCAGAAGGAAGGTAGAGGTCGTCGATGTTATCGAACGTGACCTCGAAGCCGGCGTTATCGTCGAGGAGGAAATCGAGGTCGAGTTCAAGATCGAAGTTGGGAGCGGGGACAAAACTAGGGTTAGAGATGGGATCGTCGAAGGGGGACGAGGCGGACGAGGAGGAGGAGAGGAAGAGGGGATCGAGAGGAGGGACGTCAAGGCATCCGAAGGACGGCAGTGGAGGGAGGCGATGGGGAGAAGGCGGAGGATCGAGGACGATGGCCGAAGCAGACGACATGATCGGTGAGTGTCGACGGGCCACGTCGTCGGGGTTTGGTTTCTAGGGGTTTTCTTTTTGGATAAGTAAATATTCACGAAAGAAAGAAAATGAAATAATTACAAATCCTACTTACTTTGGGCTCCCAAGGTACTCGTGCCTAAAAGTCAAAATAAGTGCGTGACCCGGGTCGAGGCCCAAAATAACTAGCCTATTTCCTGATTCTTATTACCCAAGTAAAGCTCAGACCCTATGTATAGAAGTTATATCTGGCCCATTTTCCCATCCTCTTAGATCCTGTACATCATGATTTTAGCTTAATCAAAAGAGAGAGTCATAAGTCCAATAGCGCACATGTCATTATCATGCAACAGCCTATTCAAGAATCCCGATTTCGAATTCCTCGGACGAGGTGTCATCATCATACAGGGGGCACGCTTCTTGCGCCTCCAGCAGGCCCCTTTAGTATAATTGACAGTTAAGTTGGGCCATATTAAAGGCCCTGACCGCAAGTGCTGTCGATGGAGAAGAACCCTCACTCAACCTTCTTCTGTTTCTTTCAATTCACATAAAGTACATTAGGACAGAAGCAACTATAATAACACGATCCGCTCCTTGGGCTCCCAAGATGACCATGAATAATTGGCAGATGCCCTTGCAGGAATCATGTTCAAGATATGTTTCCAAAAGTTTGATAAAATGCAGCCAAGTAAAGAGCATGTGGTCTAATGTTTTGACGTAGAGATTGCAGACTTGACAATTTGGCGAGGTGACTAGCCCTCTGTCATACCAGTAATTTTTTAACTGAAGCCTTCCTTTGGCAATGATCCATAATATAAATGATATTCTTGGCGGAATGCCCTTCCAACAAATCCAATTAGCCCAGTCCATCCTATCTCCTTGCTCCCTGAGGAATCTCCACGTCGATTTAATAGAGAAGACTTGGGATATGTCAGCTCTCCATAGGATTCTGTCCCTTCCATTATTTAACTTGTCCTTTCTAGTTAGCAAACTGTCCAGATTTTTATACAAGACAAGTTCCTCAACATTCCGTGGGTTGGCCTCAGACAAATCAATCCATCCTTGACCAGTAAATACCTCATGTATTGCGGCATCATATGAGATTTTAGATTGGATATGCTGTGCCTCTGAGAAGATGTCTATAAATTTACCACATGTCGCCCACCAGTCATGCCAAAAGGAAATACGACTACTGTCACCAGCTCTCAAAGCCAAAAGCTCGCCAAAGTGTCCCCTCAACTTTAGTAACCTCTTCCATGACCACGAGCTAGAGTATGAAGCTTTAATAGCCCATAAGCATTTTCCTTTAATCAGCTCTTTGTGCACCCACATAGTCCAAAGAGATTGATCCGAAGTGTCCAATAGGGACCATAGATGTTGTTTCAAGAGGTCTTTTAAGGCCAATACCGCCTTCCTTCTTTGGTTTGCAGACCTCTTTCCAACTAACCTTAACCTTCTTTTGTGGTAGCGCATCAACTCCCCAAAGGAAGTTGGACATAACTCGGTCAAGTTTACCACAAACTTCAATAGGCAATGACACGATCATAGACCAATATGACTGGATAGAGGAGAGTGTAGAGCTAACTAAATGAACTCGTCCCGCGTAAGAGAGTTTTATTGAAAGACTTTTTTTACTTTTTTTCATAATTATTTGTTTGTTTTATTAAATTTTATTTTATCCCCGTTAAATTAAGTTGATTATATTAATTAAGTCCGTCCCCCAGAAAATTAAGTAGGCTTGGCTTAGACCATCATGAACTTAGAAGAAGAAATAAGTTTAAATGAAGGGATTTTGTAAGCGTGATTAATGCTTATATTCTACTTTTAATGTATACTAAAAAATTTATAAAATAATATTTAAGTTTCAAAAAAATCAATACTCAATTTATAAAGAGGTTTGAAACGACGGCTTAAATATATTTTACCTAGCCGAGAAGATTTTCCAGTGTTAAAAAATTGTTGTTGTCCCAGACAACTTAAAAGTATCGAGAGGATTCGATACTTTTAAGTTGTTGCTTTGGATTACACACTATTTCATGTATTTTAGCCGATTTTAATATGAAGCAGGGAATACGATAAAATTTCGTGGTACTATCGGATTATCCGCACATGCATCAATTCAATCCTCTTCATTTTTCTTAAAAGAAAGTTAATGCGTGAATTGCGGGAACATTCGAGACGAGGTTAAAGATGAAACTCCTTGACTATACAATCCGGACCCCGACATACGTTCTTTCTTCGGGCAAAAATAAAAACCGGCCAGGAACAAAAAGCCCAAACATGTTAGGGCCAGTAGGGGGCCCATTAAGAAATCCCCAGTGGCCCATACAAAAAATCCACTTGAAGTTTGCTTTTGAAATAAATATCTCTTACAGATCCCTTTTTTACTTCCACATAAAATGAAAAAGATTAAAAGAAATAAGAAGAAGAAGAAGAAAAAAAAAGTAATTGAATTTCATCTTATGGAAGAAGGATATGTTTGTTCAGGTAGTATATCCTAACGGGAAGAGATTTTAATAAACTGAATCCAACCGTAAAAAGAAAAAAACAACGGAAAAACCGAACTAATCGGTTAGATTAGAGGAAGGTCAATTCTGTCAATGTTTCGTTTTCTAACTAGGGAGGAATTTTAAAAAATAAAATAAATATTTATTTTAATGATTATTATTATTATTATTATTATTAATATTATTCCCGCACTGGATACGTTTTTTATTTAATATGTATGGAAGACAACCTTCGACGTTTACCCCCTTCCCCTTGCCCTTGCCCTCTCTAGATTCCAGCCCCTCGTCTTTCTTATGATGATGATGGTGCGTGGAAGATTCAACCTTTCCCCCTCTTCCTGAGCACGAAAATACAAGGCGTTAGGACGAGTAGGCGGGGGAGCACGGGGGGGGGGGATCGATCGAGGGGGAGAGGGTGATGGAGATGGAGAAGGAGATGGAGATGGGGGCGGCTGCGGTGGATCCCTTCCTCGTCGAGGCCCTCCTCAACCCTCGCCACCGCCTCACCAGTTTAGTTTTTCTCCTTTTCCTTCTTCCTCCTGCTGGGTGTTCTTTTCATGGGTTTGTTTGGACATTATTTGATGCGAATTATCTGGGTTTTTTTTTTATTTAAATGATTCTTCTTAGGGTTGAGGGGTTAGAGGAATTTTGGGTTTCTGGGGGAGTTCAGATCTGAGGTTGTGGAACCTGGGTGGTTGGTTTGGTTCGGATTATTCGTGTGGATGGGTGTCTGTGGCTGTTGTTTCTCTGGCAATCTGATGATGACTTCCCTCACGGGCACGCCCTCGCCCAAGGAAAGCGTGGGGAATCGAAGGGTCTTGGGGCTGATACGTGAGGCGATTTCCGTCCTATTGATTGGGGTATATTATGATAAAGAAGTTTTGTGTTCTTATAGTGTCTTGATGTTAGATCGATGCTGAACATCTCACGTGCAAATCTGGTTTGGCAAGAGATGTTGGTAGTATAAGCTGTTGGTGATTTATACTTACCATTGTTTAGGCCCAGGTTTGCTTGACTTGATGCTCTACTTGTGGCTTGATGAGTCTGAACTGATATTTGCCATGTCTTGACCATAAGATTTCAGGGTGTAGGGTGATTTTGAAGTGTGCTTGCCTTGTTTCCTCCTTAAAGGGTTATTCATAACTTTATAACTTTATGAAGAGGCCGATTCCTGTTTCTTCCTTAGTCATGCTGTGTGCAATTCAATCATGTGCTTTTCATTCTCCTGTATGTGCCATTTTATGGGTTCATACCATAAAATAAGATTTGTATGTGTGTGCAACATCCCTATGGATGAACATTTCCGTGCTTCGATTAAAAAGTCCTTTGTGTTCCTCATAGCATGTGTGGAATTCAGCAAAAAAGTGAAAATTCTATTTGTTGTAATCTTGCATGTTTTCTTTCCTTTGTTCAGTCCTGAGGATGGAGCTTGATATCCTGAGGTTTATGCATAATCCTGGCGTGCAACCCTTTGAGTTCCAGCATTATCCGACTTCCTACCTCCGACTGGCTGCCCATCGTGTGGCCCAACACTATGGCCTGCAAACCATGGTGCAGGATGCCAGTCTTGATGGTACAGGAAACCGAATATTGGTGATCAAAACTGCAGAAAGTGCTTTCCCCTGCATTCGGTTATCAGATATTCCTGCCAAACAATCGGAAGAGGAAAAACCGGGTCAGGTTAAGATTGTTTTAAGGCCACGATCCAGTAAATCACCTGGTGATGATGCAAATGAAACCGGGGCCAAGCGAAGCCTCATGAGGACCGTGGAAGAGAGGAAGGAAGACTATGAAAGAGCACGAGCTCGAATATTCAGTACCACCGGCAGTGATTCTGAGGATGCTTTTCCTCAGCCATCTTCTGACAAGAAGACTCCTCCGAGGGACGAGAGTGAAGCATGTAGGGCCCAGGTGGCTGATATTGACAAAGCAGCTGGAATGAGGGATGGTGGCTCATCATCTAGGGTTGCCATTCTCAAGGATAGGGAAAAGGACCGCTCTGACCCAGATTATGATCGGAGTTATGATAGGTCAGACTCCTTATGCCCCAACTGACTTTGCAGATTTCCGTAATTTTTTCCTTTTCTCAAGTTCTTGTGTTGCTCATTATCCCCTAAAATATCTTGTACTTATAAGAAATCAAATTCTTGCATTACCCTCCTTGTTTGTGGATTGGAAAAATCTTATGATATAAATTTTATACAGGTATGTTAGGAACATCCCTGCTTGCCAAAATTTCGGCCTAGTGCCGTTTGGCTTGCAGAAAGTTCAGCTCCCTTTTGGGCACTATGATGCTGGATTTTCTATGAATCAGATGGCAAGATCCCAACCTTCCATCAGCTATGTACCTCCCTCGAATGCTGTCATGAACTCCTTCGGTGCTGTCGGGTTGAGTCAGACTGGGAGAGACGCTACACCTGGATATATGCAGTGGCCTACTGCTGCAATGATGTATGCACATTCCTATGAGCAGCTTAGGCATGGTGTCTTCCAGGTGAATTTTTCATCATTTTTGTTCAGTTGTGGGATAAAGGCTTTTGTATTATGTAAAGTGGCTGTCAACGTCAGTAAATTAACTTGCTTGCTATGGTGTTACTTTGCAGGCCCCATTTTGTCAGCAGCCTCTGAGCTTCGATTACTCTCAGAACCATTGATCATCGTGGTAAGGATTGTGTGCAAGACTCATTTTTACATGCAGGTGCACTCTTTGTACCCTTTAAGACATCAACCGAGACTTCAATTACCCCGTCAGACCCTGTGTTCCATACCTAGGACATTTACTTTGCTTTTTAGCTCTTCGTGGGGCTGTTTCGACTCGTTGAACATCGTAGTACCCGATCATTGTTATCATACGTATCACTCTTTATTCTAGTTCTATATCTTGTGCATTGTCGTGTGCTTGTTCAAAAACATTGCGGAAGCCGGCAGGCCTCTGGGATTACCCACCTCAGGCTGAAACCCTCTCTTTGATTTGCTGCCTACTGCAAATCCTAGAGGCGTTTCTTTCATTCCTGGGACTGCTGCCTCACCCCCTGCTGTGGTTCTGTTGGTTTGGTAAATAGTTGTTGGGAATGGTGTTGGCCAGAGTAGTGGGTCCAGAAGTATGTACTTCTAGAGATTAGCTCCGGAGCTCGGGTTTTTTGTCCTTCTAGTCTTGTGAAAGCTTCCATTTCTGGTTCGCCGAGTTTGCTCACGGGTATTCAGTCTCTAGACACAGAAATATCAATTCGACGCTCACAAGAGCAATTGTGACAGTTTGTAGACGCATCCAACAACCATCGATGGCCAATGGGCGACTTTTTGGGGTTGTTGCTCTGAACCAGGGTTAATGCCACTGGTAGGACGTCAATGGCGAACTCTTCTCTGGCTTTAGAGCCAGATGCGATATCCTTGCTGGCTGCTTAGTGGAAAAAGGCCTGGAGGGTCCTGCAACATGGAATTCTCGCATCCTTTGTGACAAACTATCTTTTGTGATTGAAATGCCATACATTTTGCATTGATTCATTCAAGGGCTTCCACTTGACCAAATACTCGGTGTAAGGAGGCTCGCCATGACGTCGCACTGTCCGGTCCACAATAATGTACTCCGCCGACTGATGAATATTCGCTTATCTGGCAAGAGAAAATCCATGGCCGGATGCGGCGGCATAAACAGCAAACCGATGGCATCGATGACCCATGCTAAACGGTGCCAATAACATTGGTTAGCAGACCATCCAATGTGGCCTTCGGCCAGACCATGGCAGGCAGGGGGGCAGGCAATCCGAGAAGAGAAAACGGCCACCAAGAGTTGCGAGGTTGCAACCCTGATCTCAATATAACGCTGATTCACAAAATCTATTATATTTCGGGCGTGGAAAGAAAGATTGTCAAAACATGGGGAGAAAAATCTCAACGTCAGATTCGCACCTCGTAGTGAAAGCAACAAAAGCGACAACGGCAAATAAGACTGGACAAAAGGACAAGAGAAGAACCCAGTTCGGGACTGCAAGAACAAGTGGAAGCAAAGCAGAGGGGAAGCGGGAGGGGAAGGGAGGGTTTTTTTCGTTCGAAGCTGCTCAGCTCAATCTCAATCTCCCGACAACCTCGTCATCTTCCCTCTTCCTCGGCTGTTGTCTCCCCCAAACCCCACTAATACTCTGAGCCTGACCCAAGAACAATGAGGGAAGAAGATTGGATGTGGGAGGAACAGCTACCACCCCCAGAGGACCTCATGCCCATCTCCCAATCCCTCATCACCCCTGATCTCGCCCTGGCCTTCGACATCCCCTCCGGCTCCCACACCCCTCCTCGCCCCTCCACCCCTCCCCATCCCAGTAATCTCTCCCCCGCCGCCACCGACCTCGCCGACTCTGCTGGAAACAGCGATGAGCCCGCTCGTACCCTCAAGCGTCCTCGCCTCGTCTGGACCCCTCAGCTACACAAGAGGTTTGTAGATGCCGTCGCTCATCTGGGTATCAAGAACGCCGTCCCCAAGACCATCATGCAGCTTATGAGCGTTGATGGGCTCACCAGAGAAAACGTCGCAAGTCATCTCCAGAAATATCGTCTCTACCTCAAGCGTATGCAGGGTTTGTCCTCCGGCGCCGGCTGTGGGCCAGTCACTGATGCAGCCACAGAGCATCTGTTTGCGAGCTCGCCTGTTCCGCCTCACTTCCTTAGGGGAGCCGTAGGGGGCAGCGGGCCGGAACATTTCTTTCCCTACGTGGCGATGACGCAGTCAGTACCCCCACCGCCGCCGCCGCCGCCGCCGCCGCCGCACCACCACCACCGCTCCCACCATCACCATCACCACCCGGCTGCGCCGCAGTTTCATCGGCAATTCGGAGGCGGAGGGGTGAATGTGGGCATGAACGGGCAGTTCGATCTTGGTGGTGGATTCGGGGGTAGGCCAGGGCAGGTGGGTCACCCTAGGGTAGGGATAGGAGGTATGCACTGCGAGGGTGGAATGCCAGGTTATGCAGGAGTTGATGACCTAGAGTCAGGGAATACAAGAGGAGGAAGAAAGGTCCTGACCTTGTTTCCGACCGGAGAGGATTGAGTACAAATTGAAGTGGATACGGGTGCAGTTGCGCAGGTCAAGTTCTGTTCGTGTGTGATCACGAGAATATCAAATCTGTTACCTTGGCTACGTTCAATTGTTGACACTAACAGATGGTTAATGGAGGGTCAGTGGTGGGTTTTCTGGTTGCATCATGATTGTTGCAACAGTCTTATGTTAATAAGCTTTGATTCTGGTTATTATTCTTCCTGCTCTTTGATCTCCCAACTTTCACTGAGAATTCCAATGAAGTGCTCTTCGTAGTCCCGGCCGAATTGCCTTCAATGGCTGCCTTTTTCTTTAGGCACTCGATTTCTGTAGCTTCTTGGTCTCCTGAAGTAGTTGAATCTTTTCTAGAAGAGCCACAGAGTGAGAGGGATAGACGAACTTCAGGTGCCGGTCCATGATGCTGAATGAGAATCGGCTCTGTGCACTTGCACTAGTACTTGTTCTAGGAGGCGATAACTTGCTTCATTCTGTTGACTGAGGGAGAGAGTCCTTAGACCAGGAGCAATTCCAGTAAATGAGTTGAATGGCACATCCTTTGAAAGCAAGAGTTCTGAGCTTCGTCATACCAGGTTTACTTCCACTTCATTGCTGGAAAGCACGGGCAGTGACGCGCACGGAGATGTCATGTTCTCGCTAAACATGGAGAAGGTAAGCCAGTCAAATTTGCAGATAATACGGTTAAACACATCTCAATGTCTCAACAAAACACCAACTTTACTAAATGGGCATCTCAATCCATGGCCTGTGATTAGGTTGCACCGAAGCAAATTACTCAGCTCGTTTTGGGCTCTTAAAAAAGGGATGAAATTCAATCACATCCTCACAGTTCGTTCAATCAACGAATATCCTTTCGTTTATCATTCTATCAATTTAAAAAAAAAGAATAAAAGGAAGAGTATTATTATATACATATACAATCCCCTCAAAAACAAAAACAAAAAAATTCTTCTTTTTTTTTATACAATAAAAACGCAAATTCCGCAAGTCAAGACATTATTTTTTTCCAGAAATGCGCTGGCAAATCAGCTCGGTGCAGGGTTCCTGAAAGCGCGATCTAATCCTCAGACATCAGCAGCCACTCGTAGCTATGCACTTGGGATGCTCTCGGTATACTACCGCCGTCCGTTCACCCATTGCTTCTTTTGGTTCCCCGGCCTGGCTGTTGGATTCCAGCGGTTCACTGTGGCACCTTGCTTCGGCAGATGTGGCAACTCCAAAACCTTCATGGCTCGACGCTTCTTTGCTGTTCAAATACGACAGCCCCGGCGTCACTCTATGCTCAAAGAGCAAAACCTGATGATCGGGAACTCGTTCGACGAAACGCCATACCATTTTCAAGTTCTCGGTATTGCTCCTGCATCTTCCTCTTCGCAGCTTCGAGCCACCTCGGGGTAGCAGCTTCCTTGTCGGTGCATTTGGAATCCTAAAGATAAAACAAGTCAGATGGCCATCGAATTATGCAGCGGGAACGTGTCGTCTATGTACTCACGTTTTGTTGGTTTCCCAGAAACCGGCCTTGCGTGATAATTGCGGGCTTCTCCAATCTTCTTGGTTGCAGTTTCATCTCCTTGTCGATTTTTCTCTCCGCACTAGGGTCAGGGTGCCTCTCGCGTTCCGAGTTTTCATTCAAAACCCTGTTCGGCTTCACGGCAAGAGTTTCCTTTCTCAAAGGCTCGGGTTTGTCATTCCTACCCAGATCTTTTGTCTCATTTGGCCTCTCCCTGATTTGCTGATGTAGGCCATTTCTGTTCGGAGTCTGAACCGATGATTTCCTTCCATTTCCGCATTGATTAGGCAGCTCTGTGCTATTATTTGGATCTGCAACATCACCAATCGGCTTATTAGGGAAGACCAGAAACTACGCTTCGACGAGATTAGGTAATGTAAACTTACTTCCATCATCATCCATGCCATCAAAGAACTGCAACAGAATCAAAGCACGTCAATATGGCGCCCCAAGTACAGAACCGAAGAAACTTTCTCTGGTAAAGAAATCAGTACAATGTACAGACCCGAGAGAGCTCCACAGGAGTAAGTTCAACAGTGAGAAAAGCTCCTTCGTCCAATGGAGGAATAGGAAGCCCTTCTTCCTCTTCGTCGACAACAGTTGAAGTATTCATAGAGTCCGGGGTGCCACCTATTAGATGTGCTGACAGGAAAGAACGGCTTTAACATTAAAGAAACATGCAACCAACACGCATAACTCCACTCTGATCACATCCGTTTCAGAAAGGTAGATCTTTACCAGGATTATCTTGGGTAGTCTGCATCCACTCGTCGACCATTGATTTCCACAGTCTGCAGAGAAGGGGGGCTTGAACGTCACGGCAAGTACTAATTCAAGAAACTTTTGTCGAAATATCGGGAAGATCATGCACTCGAAATTCGGATTCAGCGGAGCCGAGATTATGGTTCTCACGAGATAAGAGCCAGAGCAAGTTGACTAATCTGCTTCGACTGGTGCTTCCTCAGAAGGTTGACAGTTATGCCGATTCCGGTTCCCTGTCGAACCACAAAAAATCATCCTAACGTTTAGCCTCAATCGATCAAGAAGCATTGACAGGGAATCAAAGAAACAGCAAGATTATCCATCGATCACAACCTTCAGCATTGCCACTGTAATTTCCATCGACTGAAGTCTCCTCAAGGATTCAAGCAGCACAGACTGTCGCGAAGATCAAGAAATGATAAAGTGATCAGATGAGGATAGTATATGGAAATTTACTAACTGCAAGTAGGCGATCACGTCATACCTCTTCTTGGGAATTAATCAAAATCTCCTTGATCCTTGACCCCTTGTCGGCGAGGGCCTCTGCTTCTCGGTGGCCATAAGTGATCTCATGATTTACGGCCGTATCCCTACAAGAAGAGAACAACCTCTCGGAGATAAGGTCCCTACGCAGCTTGAACTCGTGGGGACAATCGGAGGCGGCGACCATAATGGCCCCGTCGACAATGTCGAAGATGTCGTGCTTGGAGGGGCGGAAGTACTCCCTCCAGTAATCAAGAGAATTCGGCTTCATGGTCAGACAATTGATAATTCTTTCTTTGATGTTGGGTTTGATGTAATGGCACAACAGCAGTTGGACTGTGGATATATATATAGTGTGTGTGTGATCAAAATCCAAAAAAACCAGGGAATGATTTGGAAAGATGTCGCGAATATCGATGGAACCCAGGAAATATTACAATATCTGATTCCCCAGGCAGCAATCAACCCTTCTTTTCCTTTCTTTCTTTCTTAAAACAGAGTAGCGAGGACGAGGTAGTCGGGATTGTTCTCTTTCTTCTTTGTTTTTTTTTTAATTATTAAATATGTTTTCTTGATTTTAAAGAATCCCATTTCTCCAGAGATAATTTTTACAAAATATTATTGGTTAGTTATATCATGATGTAAAAGTATCCGATAAAATCTAAGGGATCAACTCAGAGATGTATTTCCATTCGGTTGTCTTTTGGCATCCTCATTTTTGATTTGTTGGTTAGTTAATAATACTACGCCTTGGTACATTCATTGCAGGAAGCTTACATCATCATTACACAATACGTATTTACCTTAAATATTTTCTGGATTTCCAACCACCCCAATCTCGTGGGGGTAGATTTTAAAATATGGGATAATATCGATAGAAAGTAAAAAGAAATAAGCTAACATGATTTCATTTAAGTTTGAACATTCAGAATAATTAGTTTCATAAAGAAAGTGTAATAAGTAAGAAAAAATAAACAATTGGCACCAGCCATGGCGTTGGGCAGACCATGTTTTGACGAACGTGCAGGCAGAGGACTTGCCCACAAGCTTGTGCAATGTGCAAATGGAAAGAGCCATCACTGAAACACCTTTGCTTGTAATATCACGAGGCAAGCCCTCGCAAGGTCCGCCGTCCTGCGATCTATCTTGGGAATCAACAGGTTGAGCAACTCGGCATCGGGGTTCCTGAGGAACTTATCACGTAGGAACACGTCGGCATACCCCATCACGAGGAAGGCCCTTGTCGTTGGAGTTTATGGTGATTGCATTCACTATGCGACCCGCAAAAAAAGGGTAGAAGATGACGAAGGCCAGGAACAATGATTTTCGAAGGATCCATGAGTTCTCCTCGACAATAGGAGAGGCCGTGTGTTGGCTAGGAAACGTACCAAATATTGATGAAACGACCTTCAATCAAGGTGGTGTTACTCTTATTAGATAAACAGGTGGGCAAAAGTGGAAATATCAAGTTTCAAATCAAAAGAGGTGTTATCTTTTGCTCCCATAGAAATATAAGTGAATAGAAGCCATGAGACATGATCAAAGGAGGTATCGAGCGAGTTGGATCATCAATCAGGAATGAAATGAATATAAAAAAGAAACTATCGAGATCAGCTTGAAAATCCCACTGGGTAGATGCTATGACAGCTGAGCTTAATGCCTTGAGAGATAATTATACTTGGGATCTGGTTGTTTTACCTCCAGAAAAGAAGGCTATAGGGTGCAAGTGGGTTTACAAAACAAAGCTAAATGCAGATGGCTCGGTTGAAAGGTATAAAGCTCGGTTGGTTGCCAAAGGTTATACACAGGTGGAAGGGATAGATTATCAAGAAACATTTATTCCTGTTGCGAAGTATACTTCTGTTAGAGTATTCTTTGCTTTGGTTGCTGCTAAAGGATGGTTTTTGAAGCAATTTGACATTCATAATGCTTTCCTAAATGGAGATCTTGTGGAAGAAGTCTATATGCAGTTGTCACCTAGTTTACTAATTGAGGGGGCGAATGCAACATTGCCATCAGCAACCAAATGGGTATGCAAGCTAAAGAAGTCATTGTATGGTTTAAAACAAGCTTCGAGACAGTGGAACAATAAGTTGACAGAGTGTTTGCTGTCTGCTGGGTTTAAACAGTCAAAGGTAGAGTATTCATTGTTTGATAAGAACACAATTGAAGGCTGTTTTAGTTTACGTTGATGGCATAACAGTTGCTGGTTCAAGTGAGAAGGGGATTGTTGATTTACAAAATCATTTGGAATCTCAGTTCAAATTCAGAAATCTTGGGGATTTGAGATATTTCTTGGGCTTGAAAATTGCTTATTCTAGCAAAGGCATATTTGTATCTTAGAGAGGATACACAGTAAGGCTCTTGGAAGAAATTGGAAAGCTGGCTGTGAAGCCAGCGGCAGTTCCATTACAGCCAAATTTAAAGCTGGTACATGGAGACAAAACGAATCCTCTGGATGTAACTGGTTACAGAAAGCTGATTGGGAAACTTATATACTTGAGCATCACTAGACCTGATATTGCATATGTTGTGCCTGTTTTGGCTTAGTTTATGGATTCTCCTGTGAAAGAACATTAGGATGCAGCTTGGACGATTCTTAAGTATCTCAAAGCAACACCTAGGAAATGAATTCTGTTTTCAAGGAGAAATGATTTGTCTGTGAAGGCATTTGCTGATAGTGATTGGGGTGGATGTGTGAAGACAAGATGGTCAACCACAAGATATTGTGTCTTTGTTAGTGACTCCATAGTAAGTTGGAAATCGAAGAAACAAAATACTATTTCAAGAAGTTCCACTGAGGCTAAGTATAGAGCTGTCGCAGCCACTGCAACTGAACTGGTTTGGTCAACAGCTTTGTTGAAAGATTTCTGTGTTGAAATTGTGGGGGCAGTCAAGCTTTTTTGTGACAACAAATCAGCCATTTACCTTAGTAAGAACCCAGTATATCATGAGAGAACGAAGTACTTAGAGATTAACTTATATTTTGTAAGGGAAAAAGTGGTTGCAGGAGAAATTGAAGTAATTCATATGCCAACACAACTACAAGTTGTTAGTTGTTGATATTCTGATTGTGAGATTTCAGTTTCTTGTAGGCAAGATGGGTCTCTTAGACATTCATAGTACCCATCTTGAGGGGAGTGTAAGCAGAAGCTGGTTCGCTCGACAGAGTTGAAAGACAAAAAGCAGAGAATGTTGCAGTGGAGTCAACGGGGACATCAGCTAGGCTTTGTTAGTTAATTAAGCTTGAGCTGGTTGTCTTTGTAAGTGCGGGCTTAAGTCAGTTGAGGGAGATGTGGCCCAATAGTTAGAAGGCGGTGAATCATATTTTATAAATACAGTTTTGTAACTGTTGCACTTGCAACAGAATTGCAGATAATACATTTTCTTCACTTCTTCATTTTCATCTTCCTCTGGTGTCTTTGGTGGCGATCCTCTCTGCTCACATGGATTTCCAAATGACAGCGAAAGAGAAGTTTCCCCATGTATATTTGAGTTGTGCCAATTGTTGAAAAATTTAACGCCAAGGGGAGACAAAACCGGCGAATGGGAGACAGAAACACTTTGAAATAAACAAATTCACTCATATGATAATACTGGTAACCATCAATATCACCATTTTTGGCCACATCGCTGAGAGTCTGTTCGTTCCACCATTGACATAAAGACTAACCACGGCGTGGATGAGATTGAAACTTTCAAATTTCCATCATACGGTGCCTTCAGCTGCTGGCT
Source organism: Melastoma dodecandrum (assembly GCA_029817715.1). Taxonomy (NCBI): domain Eukaryota; kingdom Viridiplantae; phylum Streptophyta; class Magnoliopsida; order Myrtales; family Melastomataceae; genus Melastoma; species Melastoma dodecandrum. Next base: position 2,103,952 of record JARUPY010000271.1, read on the forward strand.
ATTAACACTGTATTACGATACTCTTGACAGTGAAAGACGAGGAGTTCCCCTGTTTATTTGACTCTATGCTTCTTCTATCCGAGGACTCCATCAAATTTTCAATCTGTGATCCCGTTGGGCTTCCGGCATCAGACTTTGGCACACGAGATGGTAATCGGTCTCGATCGGAGGCACTGGTCAGAGGCTGGAATTTTTGTTACCTTTGGGAGAAAGGATGGCGTATGAACAAGACACTGAAGTAAACAGCCGTCGTTCAAAGATGACTCTTCCTTAATTCGGGCAGGGTCTTATGTTTGCTATATAAAACATGTGTGGCCAGAGACAGAGTGTACGACCACCAAAGTTTTTACCAATAATATGGTTACATTCATTAGTACCCCTAATTAAGCAGGAAATCACATCTCCTTATGGTATGACTAGTCCACATAAGTTGCTTTGTTTGACAAAACATGCTTCGGTAAATGTTTATTTAAAGCGGGGACGAGAAGACCTTTGTGGAACATTCGTTTTGGAAAAAGCAAAAATGAAATAGGACTATCACACCATCAATTTGGCTGGCTTTCACGAGGAGAATAGTCTATTATTTTGAGTTGATTGCAAATGTTACTACAGCCCCCGATCCTGATCAAAGCATCTATGTGTATAAAATGAATGGGATGCCTAAGCTTGGGGAATGAAATTTATTGCATCCTCTTATTAGGGAAATGAAGCAGATGAAGGTCGAGACCGTCTCAACCACGAGGATCAGGCCGGCGTCGCCCACCCCCTTCCACCTCCGTATCCTCCACCTCTCCCTTCTCGACCAGCTCCTCCCTCCGTCGCTCTACAGTGCCATACTCCTCTTCTACACGTTGCCTCCTTCCTCGATGAAGACCGTGGATGAGAAGCTCGGCGTCCTCTTCAAGTCCCTTGCCGAGACCCTCGTCCTTTTCTACCCCCTGGCAGGGAAGCTGAGGCCAGATGGAGTCTCCATTGACTGCGACGACGAGGGGGCCTTTGTTGTGGTTTCCCATACCGATTCACCTCTCGAGGGCATCCTGTCGAGGCCAGACCCGACCTTGCTTGAACGGTTCGTCCCAGCGAGGGATCAGGAGACCATGAAGTCGGCCAAGGACACGGTTTTGCTGCTGCAGTTCACGACTTTCGGGTGTGGAGGGATTGCCATATCCATCTGCCCCTCACACAAGCTGATGGATGCCTCCTCCATCTGCACCTTCGTTAGGACTTGGTCGACGATCACGACTCGGGGCAGTCATGAGCACTTCTCCCATTTGGTGAAGCTCCCCAAATTCATAGGGTCGTCCTTGCTGCCCCCTAATAAAACCCTGCCTGCCATGAAGTCGTCCTCCGGTTCCTTATCTGGACCGATAAGCGGATTCGCAGGTGTAACACGGCGGTTCATCTTTACAGCTTCGAAGGTAGCTGAGCTCAAAGACAGATGCAGTATCTTTCCGGAAATCGGTGAAAAGAGGCCGACGAGGGTAGAAGCCGTACAGGCACTCATCCTGAAATGCACTATCCGCGCTGCTTCTACCCAATTGAAGTCAAGGCATACCTCTGTCGTTTTCCAGTCAGTAAATCTAAGGAAGAGGATGGACCCGCCCTTACCCGACAACGCTGTCGGTAATCTCAGTTGGGCGCAGCCAGTCTCCCTCGGGGATGGCCTCAACATCGAGCTGTGCGAGGTGGTGATCAAGATTAGGAAGGTGCTGGACGACTTCTACGATGGGAGAGCAGCGAGGTTCGTTGGGGAGGAAGGGGCGGCGGTGATCGCCGAGTGCCTCAGGGAGAAGCACGAGATGCTGAGCGTCGGGGGGAACTTTTACGGGGTAACGAGCCTCTGCAGGTTTCCTTTCTACGAGATGGATTTTGGGTGGGGGAAGCCGGCATGGTTCGCAGTGCCGAGCGTCTTCAACAACTTCTTTGTGCTGACGGACACGAAGTCGGGTGACGGGGTCGAGGCTTGGATGACACTGGACGCGAAGGAGATGGACATACTCACCAGGGACGCGGAGTTCCTTGCTTATGCCACCGCAGACCCTGTCGATGGTCTAAACCTTTACCGTTGCCGTCTTTGATAAAAAATTTGTTGATACAGTAGACCTCATAGAATGTGCCAATACTCTGTCCTGTAATTTTATCTTGTCCAGCGTTTTTCTTATGTGAATTTTTATGTCGATATAAATATTAATGCTTGAAGGAAGAAGTTCAACTGGTGTCAAGATGATCTTTGTTCAGCTGATGGTGTGTTACTCTCCCTATATTGGTTAGTAATTATTGGACTGCACATGAGAACATGTGACAATTTTGTGGGCATTCATTCAGGAAGAAATAGTTGTGTTTTTTTTAACTGACAGATTGGGCGTAAGTAATCTCATTGAAATGATAGCGCTAGGGAGGTTTTGATTTTCTTAGCGTATGCTGGAGGTATAGCTATAGACATTTTTTCATGCACAATGAGATTGAAACATTTGTTATAGTGGAGCCGCCCAATCTGATGGACCTCTTCCTGAGAGATAACATTTTCTAATTCCTGTCCATCTGAATTCTAGTAGATTTGGGTCTCCCTTTCGGTTGCATGCAAAGAAACAATGATGATACAGATTGGATATCTAGAGAACAGGGCCTTTGATTTGCTTCGAGATCTCTCCGTATGACCCATTTCTTGAGGTTACCTAGTGTAGACATTAAAATTTCATTAATGTCGAAAGAATGTCATCTGGCCAAACCATATATTATATCGGCTGAATATGATATTATAAGGCAACATGATAAAATATTTTACGCTTAAGATTTTAGTGTAAAATTAATGGATTCTATATATGTTCTTGGGCTTAATCAAATCAAAGCCCAAATTAAATATGTTTTAGCCCATCCCATAATATATTTTATGGTCTATTCCAGATGTCGGCCCATTCACGGCCTGGGCCATAATCTAGTCCAATCCTAATGTTGGCCCAATATGGCCCTCAAGCCCATGGCTTTTTGTCCCACATCGGAAAGAGAGGGCACCCAAAGGTCCTTCAACTCCTATATAAAGGGAGTCCCCTCCCTCTCATAGGGACAACTTCAAGAGTGAGGAGCTCCTTCGATAGCAAAGTTCTCGAGCATCTTTTCCTCACCCGATCGACGCAGTGCTGCCAAGATCAAGGTTCAAGATCAAGTCTGAAGATCGAGATCAAGCCTGAAGATCGAGATCAAGCCTGAAGATCGAGATCAAGCTTCAGCAGCCTGGTGTTCTTCGCCATCTCCAGAAGACTCCAGATCAAGCGTCATCTCCTGAAGACTTTCCAGATCAAGCTTATAAAGCCCTGGTGATCTTCGCCACCCCTGAAGACCCACCGAATCAAGCTCTACAGCTCCAGCATCTTCATCAACATACCTCCCTAAAGCTCCAGCAGATATTTGTCAGAGCTTCAGCCCATCTATATTTAGGATATCTTACAAGTATCGAATCAGAGGACTCACGTGCTTTGTCCGTGACTAGAAATTGAACCCGTTATATTTTCAATACGATAATTTGTACGCTGATATTTCCTCGTGAGATTTTTGCGTTAACAAATTTCTGGCACGCCCAGTGGGACCGTCTCTACCTCTCATCTCTTTACATTTAAGTATCCAGATGACTTCGAAGATGATCATGCTGAAGAACTCCATCGATGCTGTGAATGATCAGCAAGTTGGTTTTCCCTCTCAGTCGTCTGAAAGCTTTTCATCGCCTGGTTCCAGGAACTTCATCAAGACCAGACCCATTGCTGACATATATAAGGAGACGGAAGAGATTCTACGATCCATCTCTCCAAAGTCACCTCCATCATACAAGGAGGTTACTGAAAGAAGTCTTCTCAGCAAGGGTTCCATATCACCGATTCATTTGGGTAGTTTCTGCAATAGCTCATCAAGTGTCTCTCCTCTTGAGGATTCTTCATCAGACTGCACTTCGAAATGGAGCTTTGCTGAATCAAGGGCCAAAACGCGCAAGCAAATGGAGGAGATAGAAGACATTCTTCGATCTATTCCATCCTGCAAGGAGATTGCCGAAAAGACGCCACCGAACAAGAGCAATATGTCGCCAGTTCCTCTGCCAAGCTTCCATGATAGTTTATCGGAGGACTCTTCACCAAATCAGTCTCGAAGCATCAGTGAGGTTGATCTAGCTGAAAAGTTAGAAGAAATCATGCCAGTTATGATGGCTGGCACCCCATCGTTGGAAGACCAAGTTGCATCTCTTGCCAAAGCAGTTGAGGCAATGACGAAATCCATGAGGGATAGGGATCAACAACTCGAGTATGTCATAAGCAGACTCGAGAATAAAGAGTCTGGAAGAACATCTAATGAGGAAGGTTCTCATATACGTAAGGATAAAGGCAAGAATGTGTTGAATGTGAATGATTCACCGAAGCCTGTATATGCCCCCGTTGATGCTCCGGTCTCAACTAGAGCAATGAAAGAGCTAATACAAGAGGCTCTGGAGGATGAACTTGAGGGAAAGTATGCGACATCTTTGTCATACAATAAGCCGTACAGCCAAAGAATTGAAAACTTGAGCATGCCAATGGGTTATCAGCCCCCATACTTCCAACAATTTGATGAGAAGGGGAATCCAAGGCAACATGTGGCTCATTTTGTCGAGACTTGCAACAATGCTGGTACAGATGGAGACTTGATGGTCAAACAGTTTGTTCGCTCCTTGAAGGGAAATGCTTTTGACTGGTATATCGACATAAAACCAGGAAGTATTGACAGTTGGGACCAGTTGGAACGAGAATTCTTGAACCGCTTTTATAGCACGAGGCGTGTGGTGAGTATGATAGAACTCACTAACACACGTCAATGGGAAAGCGAACATGTATATCAGATTTATTTCTCGAAGATTGCATCAAACTTGATCAGATTTGATCGGATCATACAATGCAAAAGTCTCTTGTACGGGAAAGAAATATCTACCTTTCAAGTGGTTAAGCTAAAATCACGTTAGATTGCAATTGGCTTCTTATCATAACATCGAATATCACGTTATATACAACTTTGCCATGGGATCTCTGAGAATATCCGATTTCGGATAATATTTTCCTATTCAAATACGGCTGAGTTGATCTCTTAAATTGATTGTGATTTGATCGCTAGTTCAAAGTAAAGGAGGTTTTAGATATTAATCACATTGAGAAAATATGAAACAAAGTCTCGATGAAATATGGAAGAAATATTTCTGGTTGTCGACATATTCAATCTTCATGGTGCATCTAATACTTTAATTCTAATCTCTTTGCGATATATAAGCATGAGAGACACGAATTAAAGTGGGGGCATTTGTAGACATTAAAATTTCATTAATGTCGAAAGAATGTCATCTGGCCAAACCATATATTATATCGGCTGAATATGATATTATAAGGCAACATGGTTAAATATTTTACGCTTAAGATACTAGTGTAAAATTAATGGGTTCTTGGGCTTAATCAAATCAAAGCCCAAATTAAATATGTTTTAGCCCATCCCATAATATATTATGGCCTAGCCCATATGTCGGCCCATTTACGGTCTGGCCCATACTCTAGCCCAATCATAATGTTGGCCCAATATGGCCCTCAAGCCCATGACTCTTTGTCCCACATCGGAAAGAGATGGCACCTAGGGACATATCAACTCATATATAAAGGGAGTCCCCTCCCCCTCATATGGGGACAACTTCAAGAGTGAGGAGCTCCTTCGATAGCGAAGTTCTCGAGCATCTTTTCCTCACCCGATCGACGCAGTGCTGCCAAGATCAAGGTTCGAGATCAAGTCTGAAGATCGAGATCAAGCCTGAAGATCGAGATCAAGCCTGAAGATCGAGATCAAGCCTGAAGATCGAGTTCAAGCTTCAGCAGCCTAGTGTTCTTCGCCATCTCCAGAAGACTCCAGATCAAGCGTAATCTCCTGAAGACTTTCCAGATCAAGCTTATAAAGCCCTGGTGATCTTCGCCACCCCTGAAGACCCGCCGGATCAAGCTCTACAGCTCCAGCATCTTCATCAACATACCTCCCTGAAGCTCCAGTAGATATTCGCCAGAGCATCAACCCTTCTAAATTTTGGATAACTTGCAAGTATAAAATCAGAGGACTCACATGCTTTGTCCGTAACTAGAGATTGAACCTGTTATTTCTCAATACGACAATTTATACGCTGATATTTCCTCATGAGATTTTTGCGTTAACACCTAGTATCAGGTACAAAGTGCAAAAGCCTTATGTGCATTCTTCTTACAGTAATGGGAACTTCTTGTTTAAGACAAAGTTTCAGCATGATTATGCAGGATTTTATGTGGACATTTGAATTCATCTCGGCATGTGTAGTTTGACCGGTAGATGGAGTTAAGGTTTGAGCTCAACTGATGTTTATTCGTATTTCTGTTGAAGAACATACTAAGCCTTGATCCATTCATATCAATGTCTATATGCTTGCTCAGGGGATGTGCATTATCCTGAACCAACCGAATATGTAGCTATTGCTGGGGAACTTTCCTCTGAGGTTGTGACCTTTACGTGTAACATAACACTCCACATGTGATTTTATTCCGCAACACTAACACAATCAACGGATATATGTTGGGGGTACTAAGGCTCCAAGCAACTGCCTTCAAGTTAGCCGCCACATCCATTCCCTTGCGGATGTGCTTCACAGGGAAGAGAAGATGGGCACACCAGGGAGCGTCGCACCTGCATCGACGATGAAGATGTTGCCCGTGACATACTCAGAAGAGTCGTGCAGTAAATACCGGATGAGGGATGTTAGCGCGGGGTCGGAGGTCCCGTGACTTCTTAACGGGATGATCTTCTCGGCAACGTTGTGGATCCAATCTCTTGCCACCAGACCTTGCGTAATCTCGGATTTGAAAAGCCCAGGAGAAATGGAGTTCACTCGGATCTTGTAGGCCCCGAGTTCAAGCGCCATGGCCTGTAAGTAGAGAGCCATTACATATTCAGGGTTCGCTGTAGTGTAGCAGGAAGATTACGACCGTAAAACCGCATGATTGGAAATATGTGGCAGGAGGCTTATAATCAATACTACACTCTCCTAAAAATGCAGGATGGTGCATCACTAACCGAGAGTCATGCAAGCATTTGTATAGTCCTCAAAATGAAGGGCATACCCTGGTCATGGCGTTTATTGCCGCCTTTGTGGAAGTATAAGCAACACCCCCAGGAAGTTGCCCCCTCTCAAGTCCGGCAATGGAGGAAATATTGATGATAGAACCTCCCGTCTTGGCATCAGACATTCGTTGGCCCACAAACTTCGACACGAGCCATGTCCCCGTGAGGTTCGTCTTAACCGTCTTGTCCCATTCGTCTTCTGGTAAATCAAGGGGAGATTTAATGATACCTAGGGAACAAAAACAAAGGGTCATTCATCCCACCAAATCGTTCTAACCCCAGAAGCAAGAGAATTCTACCGCAAATTTCCAGAAATGTCAGTTCAGTTGGGAGATGCGAACCAGAAGTTAGAATCCCGCACAACAGAAGCTAAAATCAAATAACCTCTGCATCCATCTATGCGCACAACACATCATCCTCAAAACACCATCAGTTTATACAAAAGCTGGAGGCTTTGATCCACCAACCCTTTGATTGACTAACTCGAATACAGTCAATTATCCCCGATCCCCCGAAATTCCGAACCACGCCAAACTCTAATCACTAATACAAAAGGCCTCAACTCTCACCTCGATATCCCGCGTTGTTGATCAACGCATCGATACGGCCGAACGCACCCCAGGCGACCCTAACCGAGGCCTCGATAGAGGCCCCATCGGCACTGACGTCCAACTCCACCGCTACCGCCCTCGTCTGAACCGCCTCGGAGTTAATCTCGTCGCAGAGGCTGCGGAGGCGGTCGACGCGTCTGGCGGCAGCGACGACCCTGCAGCCGGCCTTGGCGAGGTCGAGGCAGAACTCGCGGCCGAGTCCGGCGGAGGCGCCGGTGACCATAACCACCTTGTCGCCGAGTTGGTGCCATGGCTCAAGCGGGTGGACCGAGGAAGAAGCCATCGGAGGGGTAGGTAACGGGGAAAAAGGGCGATGATCCCGATGTTTGCCTGGGGAGAAAGAAGACAAAAACACACTACTCACAAGCGACGACTTCTGTTGTGCCGGTCTGACTATATTCAATGGGCCAGTTAACTGGGCCTAATAAGCCCATTGTCCGAACGACGCACGACGAATTTGGGCCTTAACTTCTAGTGAAAAGGGCGGACAGTGGGCGGCGACAAGGACACAGGGTGAAAAGGACTCATCGTATCCGAACGTGTCCCTGCCCGGGGGAACATCTTTGTTTCTGTCCGAACCTATGAACCTCTCCCGCCCCCGACCATTTTCGTTTAGTTCTTTTCTTTTCTCTTTGGTGGGAAAAAAGAGAGTAAAAAAAAAAAAAAAACAAGACAATGCGCCTCAAAGGACGAGGTACGATAGGAGGTGGGGATGGGGTGAAATCTGTGAGGCCAATACGAGACCGAGGGAATAATTAGGGTTAGATATTTTTCATTTGACATGATTTCGATGATAAATAGTAACGCAGGTCATGATCTTATAAACGTTGCAATCTTACCTTACGTAGTAATGATATATTGTTTCGTAAAGGTGAAATATCACGAAAATATTTTCTTCGATCATTTCGAATGATGTGATTAGAATATATTTTCATAATTAGATATTTTAATAATTAATTAGCTATTAATTATCTTAATTAATTTATCAATTGAAAAGTAGAATATTCTAAAGAATATTATTTGAATTAATATTAAACTATTTATCTAATAAGACAAACCTTAAAAACAAAAAATAATATATTTTTCCTATGTATGAAAATCATATTACTAAAATTATAACTTTCCTATTAATCTTTTGTAAGGAGATTAAGTTAATAAGAAAAATCTAATAATTATATAATTTACATGAATTTCGTCTAGATACAATAACAAACCTATCTGGAACTAATCAATTCATTTGAAAATAAATATTTGATTATTTTGTTGCTTGTCTATTCTGGCCGAACTTTCTGTAGTGTTCTGTCGTGGGATTAAAATATTCAATTAATACAAAATTAATTTTGGATATTTCCCAACGGATAAATGCACTAGCCCATGATCAGATATCTCAAGAATGAAATATTTCTATACAACTATACAAGGTTGTTGATCCAACCTAATACTATTAATACAAAATCAATCAGAGATTGTTCCCAAATGATTTACGCAGTAAAATAAATTTCCTTAATAGTAGAAGGTGGGAAGTGCTTTGTAAAAGAAAAACTCAAAAAATTATTTGGTTGGTTTTTGTTAGTGGTGGTATGTCTTGGCATTCTTGCAAAGTTATTGTGGTGTTTTAACGTGTGTGTAAATGTGCAGGATGGATTCTCCAGGCATAGGAGGTGACTACAGCAGGTTCAGCGTTGGTGAAGCTGCTACGGAGACACTAGTGGTTATGAATCCGAGGAACTCGACCGGAACATTATCCGTAACATCGGACTACGTGCAATAGGGCCTCGGGAGAAGCGTTGCTGATTGGCGAGTCGGAGTACAAAGTTGGTTAGAGATAAGGAGTCGTAGCAGACGTAAGCGGTCAAGGACTAACAACCTTCTGTAGTTGGTTGTCTTATTTGTTTGTTGTTTGCAGCAGGTTTGCATTGGTGAAGCTACTCCGTAGGAGTCTGTGGCTACGGATCTGAAGGACTTGGCCGGTAAGGTATTCATTATATCGAATTGCATGTAGTAGGACCTTGGGAAAAGGTTGTTGGCTGGCGAGTCAGTGTAAACAGGTCCTGGAGAATAAATCCGTAGCAGAGCAAGTGATGAGGGATTGCAGCATCCTGTTTTCTTTGTAATTACAAAAGCCTAAACGAAAGGTTTTGTTTTACAACAACTTTCTTCCGCATAAAGGGTTGTGAAAAAATGTTAAAAAAATTCTTAATTAACTTAATACTAATTCATCCCTTTTAGCGTAATCTCTGGGCAGGTGCAAGAACACCATGCGTATTTCCCCCACCAAATCTGTTTTTTGTCTGATAAAAGGAACGGAACCATGTTTAGGGACATGCATTAAAAAGTATAAAAGGATGTGAATGTCAAGATGCGGATAGAAATGATATGCGTTCAGGAAAAAACGAAACAGTCGATTTCTTTCTTGTACATACACGTTATCGCAGGTAGAGACTAGACGATGATGGAAGTAGAAATAGTCGGTGAAGTAAAGACATTCTTTTATTAGAAAAATCAAACACTTGTAACTGTGTCAGAGGGCTGGGCGGGTGGGAAATTAACTCCGGACTGCGGGCAGCGCCGACTGAAGAGCAGCAGGAAGGAAAACAAAGGGAATCAGCGGGACTGAGTTCTTGCCGGGAAAGGGAGGAGGACAGACAGTGTCTCTCCTCCGATCACCACCTCCCTCACGTTTCATATGGATGAGAAAGGACGGAATCCCTCCCCTCCCCTCCCTTTTCCTTCTCTTCGGACAGTACAGAACTGGGATGGTCGGAACGTGACGGCATCATGCTTCCCACTCATAAAGGGTCTTACGGTTTAAAAAGAAACAAAACACACACACGCTCTTGCTTTTTTTTTAATCTTTAGTACCAAAAATAATCCCAAACCTCGGTGGAGAATTTTTCCCTTTTCTCGCCCCCTCCCCCGACTAGTGCCCAGGAAATCCAATGCCCTTCATGTACGTGACATTAGAGATGTCACCCCAAATGATTCTTCTTTCTCTTTTCCTTCCTTGACTGTGGGGTACCATCACAACACAATTCCCCACCCACACTAGTTAAAGACTGATCTAAACACCCGGGAGAACAAACTACTTGTGTTCAGTCCACTTTGACTTAAGACCCCCCACCCTCGCTTAACTTACTTTGCTTTCAAGGTGTTTACGTCCTCTTCTAGAAAGGTTCTTCCCTCTTCATTGATTGCTCAAAAGTTAGTATAACAGTAGATATTTTTTTATTTTCTTACGTTATAATATATCTGCTACTCGACTGTCAACGGGGCAACTTCCGGTCCAAGCGAGACGTGTTCAGTGTCCATATAAACGGTTCTATCTCCACCTTAGGATTCATCTTCAATATAGTAATATTATTATGAGCTGCTCGAGAGAATGGATATCCGCCAAACCACCCCAACGGGACGGTGAATTATGCGACACACCCAATCTGACTGATAATATTTACTCTTTGCTTTTTCCAGAGCGATGAATTAATTTTTTTGTCATTCTAGATTTAATGCCCCCAGCCTCGTATCCGCTATAAAACTCGTCCCCAAGATGAATGAATAAAAAAATCATTCCGGCATTTCAGCCAACGAAAGGCAGTGGGACCCACATGTTCCAGCACTTCCCCCGTTGTTTAATTTTGGTCCCCCCTGAATTTCGGGATATATAGATATATATAAAAATGCATTTTTAATAATCTGTATCTGATACCAGGAAATGTATTTTTGCCTCGCGAATAATGGAAATTTTTTTACTGTTTAAGAAACGATTATTAAAGAGAGAAAAGAAATAATGGAAAGGATGGACGTTCCTATTTTAATGGTTTGAAGTTTGTTGGGAAGACTCCCACTCCCTTCCTATTCTACAAAAAGAGAGAGATTCCTCAAGCTAGAAGGGAAGGAGGAGGCAAACTTAAAAGTTTAGTTTTAGTAAGAAGGGAGTTGGGGTGGGGAAGATCAGGAAGAGAAAGGATGATAAGCGGGTCGGATTTCTACCACGTAATGACGGCGGTGGTTCCTCTCTACGTGGCCATGGTGCTCGCCTACGGCTCCGTCAAGTGGTGGCGCATCTTCTCCCCCGATCAGTGCTCCGGCATCAACCGCTTCGTCGCCCTCTTCGCCGTCCCCCTCCTCTCCTTCCACTTCATCTCCTCCAACGACCCTTACTCCATGAACTTCCGCTTCCTCGCCGCCGACTCCCTCCAGAAGCTCCTCGTCCTCTCTGCCCTTGCAGTCTGGTCTCGCACCAGCTCCCGCGGCTCCCTCGACTGGTCCATCACCCTCTTCTCCCTCTCCACCCTCCCCAACACCCTTGTCATGGGCATCCCCTTGCTCCGTGGCATGTACGGCGACTACTCCGGCTCCCTCATGGTCCAGATCGTCGTCCTCCAGTGCATCATCTGGTACACCCTCATGCTCTTCCTCTTCGAGTACCGCGGCGCCCGCATCCTCATCTCTGAGCAGTTCCCTGATACCGCTGGCTCCATCATCTCCTTCCGAGTCGACTCCGACGTCCTCTCCCTCGACGGCAAGGAGCCACTTCAGGCCGACGCTGAGCTTGGGCATGACGGCAAGCTCCACGTCACCGTCCGCAAGTCCGCCAGTTCTCACTCTGAGATTTTCTCACGAAGGTCTCAGGGCCCTCACTCCGGCCTCTCCCTCACCCCGAGGCCTTCCAACCTCACCAATGCCGAGATTTACTCCCTCCAGTCATCCCGCAACCCGACCCCGAGGGGTTCCAGCTTCAACCACACTGATTTCTTCTCCCTCGTGAATGGGCAGAGGAACATGAGCCCACGGCAATCCAACTTCGGCAATGGCACCAATCTCGATGAGGAGAGCGGATTCGGGAATGGGGCAAGGGCGAATGGCGGCAGTGGTGCCGGGTACCCTGCCCCTCCTAGTGCAGGCATATTCTCCCCTACTGCGGCCAAGAATAAGGGAGGCGGGGAAGGGAAGGACTTGCACATGTTCGTGTGGAGCTCGACAGCCTCGCCGGTGTCGGAAGGCGGTATTCATGTTTTCCGTGGTGCGGCCAAGGAGTTTGGGAATGAGATTGGTGGTGGTGGGGCTCCTCAGCATAAAGGTCTTGACTTTCCTGCCCCATTTTGTGGAAACATTTGTCTGTTGCTACTTAGAATCTGGTCTGCGTAATTTGAGCTCATGTTGGTCCCCTATGTCTTGGATTTTAACCCTTCCTGGGATTTGGGCAATGTGTTGGATCTTACCATGTTAGGAGGTCTTTATGGTTGTCTGATTTGTTCTTTTGAGTGTGTGTTTTGATTGTTCAGACTATGACGATTATGGTAGAGATGCCTTCAGTTTCGGAAACCGGCGGGGTGGTCAGAACGGAGCTGGCCGTGACGAGCCCGTGCTTTCGAAACTTGGGTCTAGCTCTACCACGGAGCTCCATCCCAAGGCTGCTGGCAATAGTGAGCAGAAGACGACTGCTATGCCGCCGGCGAGTGTGATGACCCGGCTCATCCTTATAATGGTGTGGAGGAAGTTAATCAGGAATCCCAACACTTATTCCAGCTTGATCGGCCTCACGTGGTCGTTGATCTCATTCAGGTAATGCTTAATCGCGACATCTTCGTGGCGTCATTGTTCTGTCATGATCCGCCCAGAGCTAATCACCCGCCTGGTTTGACTTGTTTGCAGGTATCACATTGTCATGCCTGCCATAATTGCAAAGTCCATCTCCATACTGTCCGATGCCGGCCTTGGAATGGCAATGTTTAGCCTCGGTAAGCACGGCAATTTTTTCGCCATCTCCCCCCTCCCTCCCCCCCCGGCGTATTTTCTCGTCCCTGTTTCTGTTAAGTATGCACTGATCACACTGTCTTGCATTGTGCCGTTGAAGGACTGTTCATGGCATTACAGCCGAGAATCATCGCCTGCGGGAACTCCATCGCCACCTTTGCCATGGCCGTGAGGTTTCTCACCGGCCCGGCAGTCATGGCAGCCGCATCAATAGCAGTCGGACTACGTGGCACCCTCTTACATATAGCAATCGTGCAGGCAAGACACACAGTTTCTCCTTGGCCTGACCCTTGCACCCATTCCGATCCCTAACACCCTATCATAATTTCCTCTCAGGCTGCACTTCCGCAGGGCATCGTGCCATTCGTGTTCGCCAAGGAATACAACGTTCATCCGGACATCCTGAGCACAGCGTGCGTTATTTTCCCTGTTCATGCAAAAACAAACCACGAAGTTAAAACCTCGTTTATGTTTCTCCAAAAAGCTAAGACACGGGAGTCATGTTGTTTTGACAGGGTAATATTCGGGATGCTGATAGCACTCCCCATCACACTGGTCTACTACATCTTGCTGGGCCTCTGACCGGATGATTCGAATCACACGGAGGAGACCGAAAGGCATCATGACCCCAATTATTTTTTGGCTCGACCCTCCTTCGTTTGCTCCGGTCTCCTTTTTTGGCCCCTGTAACAAAGATAAAAAAAAGCAAGGGAGTAGGAAGAAGGTGGGGATGTGGTTGTTGGGGGGGGGCGGGAGACGAGTGAATTCAATTGCCGCTTTGCCCGCAGTCTCTTTAACTCTTTTGTTAGGAGGAGGAGGAGGAAGCAGCAGCGGAAGCCCCTTTCCTTTTTTCCTATTTTTTGTTTATCTTTCCTGTTGTATTTTCCTTTTCACAAGTTTTTAGTAAGAAGTGAATGGGTGGTGTTGATAGTTTAGCTCCTTCCTACCACTTGGGTTTCCGTAGGTTTTGTCCGAAACAAAATTAAATGCCGGGCAGCGGCAGCAGCAGCAGCGGGATGGATGCCTGCTCTTACTCTAACCTGTCCTTGTCCGGCGATGCTGGGCACACACACACACTCACACACACTAACTTAAAACGAAGAAAAAGGAAAGGTGGTGGAGGGTGGCGATGGGGAGAGTAGGCAGATAGACTTCACAGGCCTCGTGGCCGGCCCTCCTTGGTGAGGAAATTCTAGGCCATTCAATGCCAACCTTTTCAACGGGGATGATTTTAATGATGTCGGGGTAAAGAAGACTGAAAAAATGGGAGAAAGAGGAAGAAGGGTCACTGGGAATTAGAACCAGGAAAGCATTTAAATTAGGAGGAGTTGTCAGATGGGAGGGGGCGGAGTTACTACATTTTGCATCCCATTTCGGGGACAACATCGCCCAGTCCTCACTGTTGCCCAAGGTTGCTGTTGGCGTGTGTTGAGATTCAGAGCGGTTCAGAGCAATCCTTATGTTATCTTCCAAGATTTAGAAAAAGAAAAACAAAAAAAAAAGGAAAAACATATCAAAGTTTAAAGAGTTGGGGGCAGGGTGGGACATGGGGAAAGGGCAAGTTATAATCATTACAACCCTTGGGTGGTTTTCCCATGTAGACCCAGAGTTAGTAGTAATAGTAGTAGTAGTGGGAGGGAATGAATGAATATGTAAAAGCAGAGACAAGTTGCCGGGAGGACTATATATTCCCCGAAAGTTTCTGCCACATAATTAAATTCTCAGTAAGGAAGCCGCTCACTGTCCCAGAAATATTTCTTTTTCCAAAGCCATGATGATAATTGAGGGGTGGGGTGACAGTCATTGTCCCCCCCAAACCCAAAAGGGGCGGGCATATAATATTCATGGCGCAGCCTGTCAAAAAGTAAACAAAAGAAAAAGGCTAACTTTATCTACGTTTTCTTTTTAAATTATCATATATATTTTACCGTTTTTTGATAAAAAATTCAAAAATATCGCTATATATCGTAACCTTACACCGTTAAATTGATTTTGTACTCCGTTAGTCATTCTCGTTAACAGAGGCCTACGTGACGCTGACGTGTCTTTTAACACCGTCATTACCACCGTCAACCTTACAAAATTGTCCTTTTTTTCCAAATCGATTTTTACCCTAATCGTTTGCCCGCCACCCCTGCCTCCCCGACCTTCCCATTACCTCCGACTTTCATCGTTCTCAGCAAACGCCATCCTCTATCTCCCCGACCTCCATCATTCCCAGCATCGGCCTCTTCATCTACGTTCGGGTCCATCGCACACCGTTCCTCGACTACCAACACCCACGCTCACAGGTTGGAGAAAAGGCCAACCCCATTCCACCTCGATCCGCATTCCCACGGGTTATCTGTTGTGGGTTCTTTCTAGGTTATTGTTCTTGGGATTGTGAAAAAACATTTTCAGATTAAAGTTATCTTCTTCGTTGCTGTTAGTTGTTTGTTAATTATTGTTAGTTGATTATTAGTTCATTAGTGTTAGTTGTTGATAATGTTCATACCTGTTGTTAGTTCATTGTTAAGAATTCATTAAGGTTAGTTCATTGTTGTTTGTTGGTGTATGTGCAGGTATGTCTAGTAGAAGACACAATAGGAGCAGTAGCAGCATGGATAGCTCGAGCTACGTGGAGAAAAATGTCAATGTAAAATGTTATTGTGGAGTTCAATGCACTGTTAGGACAGCTCTAATCGAAATGAACAATGGTAGAAAGATTTTCGGATATTGTCGTTACAAGTTTGACGGAGGTTGCGATTTTTTTATGTGGGTGGATACTCCTCGCATGAAGAAACAGTTTGTTGAAGCAGATGAGATGGCTAATAATGCAAACATCGAGGCACGATTAACGAACGCGGAAATAGCATTGGCTAAAGTCGAAGAAAATATCATGATTTTGAAAGCAGAATCCTCTAAACTATTGTGTTTTAGTGCAGTTGGTGTTGTTGGTGTTGTTAATATATTTATGTTTGGTGCTTGTCTCGTGGAAAAATGAATGTCATAATTAGTTGATGTTATGTATCTTATCCAAATAATGATGTTATCCAGGTGTGTTATCCTTGTTATCCAACGACAACAACGACGGGAATATTCATGTTTTTAGTTTTTCGTATTAAATTCATGTTTAGGTGTTCAAGGAAGCAACGACAGCAATATTCGTGCAGCTCCAAGCAAAATAATGCAGCTGCACGAATGTGACTTGTTCATCTGACGCCCACATGCAGCTGCACCGAGACTCGTGTAGCTGCTCGAATGTGTATGCTATATTCATCCGACGACCTCGTGCAGCTATACGAATGTGTCTGCTATATTCATCTGACACCCTCGTTCAGCTACACCGAGACTCGTGCAAACCTGAATTCACGACCTTTCTTATCTTCAATAAGAAAGAGATCAGCCGACCTTGCAAAAATGTTGAGGTCCTTGTTTGTTAAAGTCTTGGGCTGCTTCGGGAGACAACAAACTCATGTTCTTCATTGCATTGTTGTATGCAGCCTCATGTGTGCTTTTTACGGCACTCTAGAAACATGTCTTTAACATTTGCCCTCGGTGCGCGATTTTTCAATTGGCATAAACATGCCTCGCACAATTGCAATGCTCAGCCAGTGGCGCAAGATCATCAACAGCATGCATCAGTCCCTACATGTCACATAAGATGTCATCATACAATAAATCGACCACATATGTGACGTTAACTGCAAAAAAGGAATGAGCATATTTCATTTTGCTTATGACTGATAAACGTCCATCCACGCCCATCATTCACAACCAAATCATGAAATAGTAAAGACATAAACCACATCCAAGATTGAGTGTTCTCACCTTCCACCATCGCCCAAGCTACAGGGAACATATGATGGTTCCCATCCCTACCAACGGCAGAAAGTAATATTCCACCAGCATTTGTCTTCGAGAAAGTGCCATCGAAGCCCACCACCTTCTTATACCGAGCCTCAAGCCTTTCCTCGGCTCATTAAATCCAACGTAAAACCTCTTGAAAGTGTTGAAAAGCCCTAAACCAGGAGTTACTTCTAGCTCTAGCTTGAATGTACTATCGGGACATTTCTTTCCAATATAAGCTACAGAAGATCTAATCTTTTTATAGTGCTCTTCAATGATCCCATTAACAATCTTTTGGGCGTGCCATTTTGCCCCGTAGACTTGCAGCTTGTTCACATTAATAGAATACTTCTCCATCAAATCAACAATCAAATCCCTCGTTCTCATTGTATCAAGGGGTCTGTTCATTCTAATGAACTTGCCAGCCAGCCATTTAACGGTTGCTTGTCTATTTTTCAAAGCACGAGTACATTTATGCTCTAAATTGCATGCCTAAACATGCTCGTGAGATCACGTTGCAAGAAACTAGCACACACTCGCCAAGGACATTCTTCCTCACATACTGCTTCCATTCTTCTATTATCATGCCTAACCCAACGCAAATTCACTCCATTTATAATCCCATAATCCTGAATAGCTTCTTTAACATGTTCAAGGGAATCAAATCGCAACCCAATCTCAAATTTCAAGTCATTATGATCACAGTCAGGGTCATTGATTTTTTCCATACTCCCATGCATAGAAATGACGTTATCGTCATCAACTTCAGCTTCTACAACAAGTTCTGCCTCTGAATCAACATAATCAGATTCGATAGCCTCAACATTATCTATGTTTACTTCATTAACTTCATCCTAACCAACATGGTCAACAGATTCATCATCCCCTTCCCCTCCCCTTTCATCATCACCACATTCAGGATCACGATCAAAGATTTCATCTCTATCAATGTAAATATCAATGCACTTAGCCTCTAAAAACAAACTAATCATCTCACTCACTTGTGCAGCAGTTAATATCTCAATCAAACCTTTGGCTAAACTCTTCCCAGGTTTCACGAACCAGATCCTATTAGGCTCATATCCACACTGTCTAGCTAAGCTTTTGATTGTGAAATAGCCTAGCTTATCAATATCGACGTTATCATACTTAACAGTCTTACTACCAACATGCGAAACTATACTCGTAAAGTGAATTTTTCTCCCAACATGGTCAACAAGATTGCCACGTCCGTCTTCCATTTCTGCAAACAAATTGATCAACAAATCGATCAACCTACCATACTACCATGCAAACTTTGAACAACAAACGACTTTCACAAAAAAAAATCTCACCTATTCAGACAAGAAAGGGGATGGCCTTAGGGCGTCTAAAGTCTGGAGTCAGGGCTGTGGTACACCTACGAGGTAGGGGCAGAGGGTGGAAATAGGGGGGAGGGATTGAGGTGGGATGGAAGGCGTCAGGGGTGGGTGGAGGAAAGAAGTGAGAATCGTGGTTGGAACTGGCGGGGAATAGGGTCGCGGTGGAAATGGTGGTCGAAACTGGCTGGAGTTGGGGTCGCGGTGGGAATCGTGGTCGGGGAGGGTCTAATTAGGCCGATTTGGGAGAGGATTTGATTTGGATGGTCGGGAAGGGTCTGATTTGGGGGGGTTTGATTAGGGCTCAACGCCCTTTGATTTGGGAAATATTGAGGGTTGACGGCGGTGCTGACGGAATTAATAGTCAGGTCAGCGCCACGTAAGCATCCGTTAGCAGGGACGGCTAACTGAGGGTAAAATCAATTTGACATAGTAACGTTAGGATACATAGCTGTATTTTTTAAAGTTTGGGCTAAATCGGAAAAATCCGTCAAACGCTAGGATATATCTATAATTTGGCCTTTTTTGGGAGTAACTGGGCTTTCGTGATTGGACTAGGCCGGAGTTTGCATTTGGGCTGAGACCCTGTAAAAGTTCATCTTTCGGTGACTTATTCCGAAGCCCCGTCGAGGAGGAGGAGGACTCCTCCCCATTTCGATGAACACACAGCCAACGACACATGGAGATGATTTTATTTTTTATCTATCCCCCTTGGGAACCGGATGAAACTACTGTCCGGAAATAAGGCGCTAGGGGACAAACAAAGGACCAGAAATATTCCTTTCCGATGATTTGATTGTGTGTGTTGGGGGGGGGGGGGGTGGGAATGTCTTTGGGGAGAATCAAATTTTAAAAAAAAAACAAAGAAAATTTCGTACGACATCCAGCAGAGGAGGAGGAGGAGGAGGAGGAGTCTAATAATCAGGTCACGTGTTTAAGCAAGCTGCTATCCATTTTTATTCATTCCGAACGTAGACGTCGTTAATACTAATTGATAATAAAAAAAATAATTAAAATTTAGGATTTTAGCACGAGGTTAATCACAACAACAAGAACGACGTCGTCAAGTAGCCCCCAAAATTCTTCTTCTATATATAATTCCAAAAGCAAGAAGACCACATCATCTTCAGAAAAAAAGAAGAAAAAGCAAAACACACAACACTCACCACACCCAAACACCAACACTTCCCAAATCCTTCCTCCCTTCCTCCTCATCCACCACCGCCCCGTCCGCCATGCAGCCGCCTGAGAGCCCGAGCCTCTACGAGCTCCTTGCGGGAGCGGGCCTCATCAACTACGACATGATCGACCCCCCTCAACCTCATCCTCAACAGAATCATCATCAGCAGCAGCAGCAGAGCTTTTGCAGCTCTTCTTATTACATCCCCATGATGGACGTCTCCAACGAGAGGGACGCCGGTTCCGACGGGATCCCCGAGGACAGGACTACCGCTGCCCTTAGGAACCACAAGGAGGCCGAGAAGCGGCGCAGGGCTAGGATCAATTCCCACCTCGACAAGCTCCGGAGCCTCCTCCCTTGCAACTCCAAGGTCTGCACCCCCTAGCTGTTTCTTAGAGGGCATGTGTGAATTGAACGTCCCTCCATAATTGACTTGTTGAGGGGAGTCTTTTTTTTTGGGGGTGTGTCAAAAAAGCATTTTATCTTTGTGGGGGAAGGGAGGAGGGACTGACGTTTTTTGTTTTCATTCTCTTCTTTCCCGACAGAAATATTCCAAACCCCCTCGGAGCTTTTCTTCTTTTTGTGTTCCACTGTGAAATGACGAGCCCCCCTTTTCTTCTTCTTCTCCCCCCTCCTGTCGCAAAGCCGACGATTTGATTCCGAAATATTCGGTCGCTTTTTTTTTTCTTTCTCCTTCTCCTTCTTCTTCCTCCTCCGCATTCTTCTTTTTAGCTTTTTTGAATATTCAACGAGGATACAGTGAAAAGCTTCCGCAATCTTATCTTGTATTTTAACTTGCTAAGCAATGGCGAGAATGTTCAAAATTAGGGTTTGACGTTCGTCCTTGTTCGTCCGCAGACCGACAAAGCAACACTCCTCGCGATGGTTGTCCAGCGCGTGAGGGAGCTGAAGCAGCAGACCTCCGACATCACCGCCCTCGGCACATTCCCCTCCGAGTCCGACGAGATCTCCGTCCTCTCCTGCGAGGACGACTACTCCGAGGTGGACATACTAGGCGGCTGCGCCGGCGGATCGGGGCTCGTGTTCAAGGCCTCCTTCTGCTGTGAGGACAGGTCCGACCTCCTGCCGGAACTGATCGAGGTCCTCAACTCCCTCCACCTAAAGGTGCAGAAGGCCGAGATGTCCACCCTCGGGGGGAGGATGAGGAACGTGCTTGTGGTGGCGGCGAGCAAGGACCAGAGCGTGGAGTCGATACAGTTCCTGCAGAACTCCTTGAAGTCGTTGCTGGAAAGGTCGGGGTCGGCGGAGCGCTCGAAGAGGCGTCGCATTTTGGACCGCAAGATCACGGTCTGATTACGAACGTTCCCCGAACAACAATCAGTCCCGATTCTTAGGATCGCTATCCAGTAGCCGGCGGTCTGGTCGATGGTCGTGCGAGAGTATAGATAATCAAATCTCCTTTACTATGGAGTAGTACTAGTATTAATTACTTTGGGAGAAGGGTCTTTCGTTTAGTTTGTGTTTTTTGTCAAGTTTTTTTTTCCAATTTTTTTTTTTTTTTTGGGGGGGTTGGGGGCATCAAATTTCTACTAGGTTTTCTAAAATGTGGGGTTTGTTTCGGTTTCGTTAACTCGTGATGAAATCAGACAAGAGATAATGTTATTACCTGTCCGAAAGTAAAAAATGGTAAGAAAACCATTGGCAGTCTTTTTGACTTGAATATTGGCTTTCATGGGAGCGCTTCGTCATTCACATCATAACAATAAGGGGAATTACTTAGCTGATAACTGATTATCTCAAGCCTTGGCTCAAACACCATCGTGGAGTTTCCAAACTAAGAACTCGTAGATTTCCAACTAGGGTTAAAGAAAAAAAAAAAAAAGAAAGAGAGAAAAGCTCATGCCAACCCTAAAGTTTTTGCCAGAGATCCGCGTGTTCGTCCTCCTCGACTTTCTTTTTGAAACGACCGAGAAAACTACTGTGCCATCGGGTTATTTGTAATATAATACTTTTGTTCGGTTTGGAGAAAGGCCGGGGGGAGGGGGACACTGACACGGTTGAGATCGATTATAATGTTATGTTGGGACAAGGAGACATTGCTCCAAAAAGCTCCTTTTCCCATTGTCGTGCCTACACCATGAAACTTCTCTTTTGGAGCGTGACTACAGGGCTTGAGTGGTAAAAATGATAGCGTCCGGCATTCGTCGTCAGTATCATCGTCATGAATCATGTAAGCTCTCTCGTAAACATTCGCTCGCTTCGTGGCAAGGGATGCCGAACTGAACCGGACCAAACCGAACCAAGCGTTCCTTGCTACATTATTCATGAATGGAGCTTATTGGGAGGTACAGACATTGTTTTGGTTTTATATCATGAACATCATCATCATACGAGCTCGGAACGGGGAAAGACGCAGAAGAGAAAAGCTCACTATAAGGGATAGGCACAGTTATGAGATAGTTGGCGTGCAAAAAGGTGATGGCGGACCCTTCCTTAAGAGGAAGAATAAAAAAAAAAAACGAAAATCCAAACCATGGATTCAAATAAAACTACCAAAAATGTACAATCTCCACGTAAGTATGACGAAGATCTCACCACAAGAACACCGATAATAATACAAAAGGTGCCGCTTCTATATATAGTTTTCATAACTACTACTACAACTAGACTAGTGGGGGGAGTTTGATAGGTCACACGCAGTGGGTAAATGTTCTTTTTTTTTTGTTTTTTCAAAATCTTGGTGGTGTTCCGACAAATTTGGCATGGTGGATGAAGTGTGGGAGAGTGCTGTCGGGGTGGTGTTCTTCTTCCTTTTCCTTCCTTCCTTCTTCTCTTGTTTTGTTTTCTAACAAAAGAAGGGTTGGATTGGTCACCCGGACACGTGCTCGTGCTCTACTCCTCCGACTACTAACAATAGTAATAATATTATTATTTCTTCACGCGGTCCGATCTTCGGTTCACGCTTTTCCCCAAATTCCATTTTAACCAGAGGAATCGTTTCCCACCATTACCAAACCCTTTGCAATCATTACTTCCAGTCACGCATACGACAACATCCACAGCAACACCACCGCCAGAGCCATCCAAAAGAGAGAGGGAGGGAGGAGAATATATTATTACCACTTCCTCTCGTCCCCCACGCATGTTGTCCCCCGCTTCTTCTTCTCCTTTTGCTTTTTTGACAGTCAAACACACACACACTTCCCCCCTACTTTTGGATTTTCCCAAACATGTGTATGTGCTCACAATGTAGCAAAACTCTAAAGGGGAACTTTGATGACAACAGCCTTACTCGAGCAAATACGTAATGAATTTTTGGATCTTCTATGAGATTTTATGTAAATGCTTGGGTGGGTGGTCGACAACCAAACACACCCAGCCCACACCCAGAAAAACCTTACCCTCCCTTATCCCCTTTTTCTCTTTTCCGTCGTCGAAGTGCGCCTCCCAAGAGACCCATTACAACGACGCCTTTGTGCGATAATCTCCCTCCCTCTATAAGAAAAGGATGGCTCGTGTCTTCTTCTTTCCTACTTTCTGGAATGATTGAATCCTGTGGCTTTGTATTTTTTACTTCCTTTTTTCTTATCTCGTGTGTATCTCGGGATTGGACCACTTAGATGTCTTAAACTAAATAATTTACAGAAATCAAGCCGAGTTTTTATTGACTGGGCTTTCCCTTAAGCCCATTATACTTTCAGGCCCATTTAGGGGAACCCCCTCGGAGCCCAAAACTGAAGCGAGATCCTTCTGCTTGCAAGAGAATCTTACTTGTGTCGTTAATCCCTAACTTCCTGATAGATGGGAGAAATGAGACGTCTGGACCGCCGAGGCGATTGTAGTTATTTGTCGAGCGAAGCTTGTCACTCGAAGTTGGTCCCGACTTACCGTTTCTAATAAAAGGTGATGGATGTTGTCGTTGAAACACTGTTCGACTAGTTATGATGTCACAATCACAATGCTCCACACAAAAAATCAAAACATCCTTACATAGTATGGAACACAATTAATGAAATAAAACGAGATTTTCTGATAATACTCTAAATATCCGACTTTTAAGATTTGATTTCAAAGAGTGAGTTCACTCTTGCCAGGGGCATTCAATCAGTAAGTTTGACTAAAAAAAATGGGGATTTGATCCCAACTAATAACAAACATATACCGGTTAAGATATATTTTAGGACTACTGGTGGGCTTGTGCTTCAAGAAGGATATTTGTTGCCTGGTTGACATCATTTCTGGTATGAAGAAGGGCTTGCTGGGCAGAATCCTGGTCAAATCCCGTAGAGACCAGCATAGCAACAGATGATTCTAGCGGCTCTGCACTTATGCTCCTAAGCATGCCAAACAGCAAACCGAAAGCAAAATCTTAGAGATATGCTTACCTGTGCCACACGACTTGTAAAAGAAGTCATATTTCCAGCTATATTTCTAGTTGATACAGGTAAAGAGATACTTCTGACAAATGGCCACCTAAGTATTGTAAAGAATAAAGAGATGCATCCTGGAACCTGACGTTTCAGAGAAAACAGAATTACCACAACTTTTGAGGATTCTCATGGCATCATAACTTCAAAGGAGCAATTAGAGCTGCCCGCAATAAAATTTGCATTTGCAGAGATTGGACAATGCTTACATCCTACAGATTCTTTCAGGTTGATGTTCCCCTGATTATAAGAGGAGGGAAGACTCAATATCCTTCTTATAGCTCAGCACCAACCATTGTAATACTTTTGTTTCACAAGGCCTGTGTGGTCACTCTTTACTCCTCACTCAACCAGCAAAAGAAATAAATTTCTCAGAATTGTCATTTTTCTTTTGACATGGACAGAGAAACTACTAGCTTAAGGAAACAATAAGATGGAGTACCAAACACAAATATCAACAAACTACAGAAAGGTCATTGTGTGCCAAAGAGTAGAAACCAACCTTTGCCTTCCGGATGTAAAGTACATTTAGGCGGTAGAGGGAACCTGCTAAAAGGCCACATATTCCGGGGATCACGGATCTTCTCCAAGATGATAGCAACAGCTGTAAAGCTTACCTCAGGTTAGATGCTACATAGCAGAGAAATCTGCAAATGAAGGGACTCCAACACCAGAGTCTTACTTGCAGGCCAGTGAGATATATGAAGGATTTGTCAGAGAACTGGAGACTGAAAACCCAAATCCGAGTTGAAATAGGAATGTCCAAATAGAAGGGTACAAATGATGAAAATATAAGACCCTATGGCCCAGAATTAAGTTTCAGGGAATCATCTGCAATCCACAAGATCAGTGACCGGTGGTGAGAGAGTTTTGACCATGTGAAGAAAAAAGTTTCAGATTAAGCACCCAAATATTCTGCTCTAATCTATAAGATAAACTGTAGAAAAGCTTCACAATGTGCAAAGAAAGCCATAGTAGTAGTTGTCATCTTAATCGTTAAAAAGCTAACAAAATATTCTCAGGATTATGCACGCCTGATTTAGAAAGCTAGGATCCTCGTGTAAGGATAAACAGCTGAATCCAACCGGCAAGTAGTCCTTGCTCAAGGGCTTTACAGTATGCAGATTCATTTCAGTTGTTTTAGGCTAGTCCACCTGTCAGACGATGACTTATCTCCAATCGATCCCCACCCAGAGAATTGGAGTGGGGATTTTTTTTTTCATTATCTTCACAAGGTCATAAGTGTGTATATTTGTTCATCCATTCCAATACTTCCACTCCCTGAAAATCTCTTTGCACCCTGAAAATGCATGACCTACCATGTAAATATAAGTCCTCAAAAACTAGTACAGCATTTTGCCTTGCAACTAGTTATCCAATAGACCAATAATCACACAAATCTCCTTGAAAGTCAATATGATCATAAAGCTCATGAACATTAATCCCAAGCACATTGCTTTCAATCCATTTTTTGGATAACCACACACTGCAGTAACTAGAATACCCATCAAGATCTATGTTAATACAATACTCCATCAGTTCAGAAAGAATCTTGTTCAATTTGGAGGCAATCGCAATTCATACATTAAATTACACTGGGAAACCGAGTGACAGTAAGAACATAAAGAGAGACCTGGCAAGACATATTATGGAGTTACCTTTAAGTAGGCCAAGTACTAGGACTTGACCCAAAAATGAGAATAATATTGAGAACAAGATAAAGACCTGCAGCCACCAAGCACACGCAAATGCTTACTTCAAAGGGATGCAGATAATGTTTTCGTTATAATCTATATAGTTTACAAAGATTAGGACATCACTCAAACTACAATGCCTATATAGATTTACAAGTGTTGAAGTCTAACTTTTATGTCCTCCTTTCCTTTTTTCTTTTCCTTTGTTGTATTCCCATATAAAGGTAGTCTTATAACAATGAGCATGTTATGAGCCATCGATCCATTCTTCGTTAGCCTAGAGAATTACTGGTGCAACAATGTGAGACTGGCAATAGTTTATAAAGGGATTTACTGAAGATGGGTAGGCATGATGTGCTCTGATGACAGTTTTAGTGAATACACATAAAATAACGGAGCACATTTGTTTGACTTCTTCCTCAAAAAGAGATGAAAGAAATCACACAATAACAGCAACTCACCGAGTATTTATTGGAACCAATCTGTCTCTCAAAGACCCGAAAATAATATAGCAAATGTATCCTAAAAATCAATTCTGGTGTGGATGAAAAGGCAAAGATTGACAGTATGGACTTCCAGAGTTTCTGTTTCTCGAAAATATCCTGCCAAAGCAATAGGAAGGAAAGCATTACAATATTGAACAGGTGCGTTGTATAGCAACTTTCAAAGACATGCATTCCCGACGAGAAAATATCAGAGAAATCAGTTGGTTCTCCAACAAACACCAGCAAAAACATGCCACTAGTAATTAACACACCAAATGTATGAGTTCAACTAATCCGAGAACAAACTACGGTTACAGAGGAAAAATCCATCATGCAAATTGGAAGTCTTAGTTTGAGAGCAAAGCAATAAATGAAGTGGATGGCGAATTCTGTTAACCAAAGAATTTTCTTCTTCAAAACCAGAATACTGAGATAGAATGCAGTAATGTGAATACAGGCTATCCATAACGAAAGCGTTGCCACAATAGGACAGAGCAACAACTGAATCATCTGTTTTGTCCCTATTATGGTATTCCTAAGCTCTTCTGCTCCATGCTGTCAAGTAAAATCAATAAATCTACAATGTCTCTGAGTTCCAAAACTGTCCGCATGAAATAGTCCTTAAGCCCATTGTTCCACCTAAATGCGAGAAATTTAAATCTAAACAAATGACAAAAATTGCTCGATTCCATGGGAGGTATGTCTTAGTTTTTGAAATAATCTACCACCTTAAATTTTCATTTTGAAGGTGGCTCCTTTCCATGGTAATTTGGCAAGACAATATTATCCTTGATGCAATTGTCACCAGTAATCTCCACAAGAGCATGAGCCCTCCTGAAAGTGGTGGAAACGATTTGCATCCCTCACAATTATTACCCTCCCAGTGGCCTTCGAAATAAGTTTTACAGCAGTGTGGCAATCATCACAAATCCTTAAGTTCTTAATGATCCTAATAGGCGCGTCAGGAGGTGACTTCAGAAGACCATATGCAACAGCCAGTTTCTCACTGTGATAGGTAAGATATTCTTCCTTTTGTTCATCTTCAACATCATGCAACACAATACTGATATCTGGTACATATCCCAAATCTTTGATCTTAGCCAAAAGCTCCCCCACTTTTTCAAATATCTGCATGTATTCAGGGTGACTATGGTCACCCGAAATGAACACATGTGTCTTAGCCTTCACTTCTATCCAGCTGGCCCCAGGCTCCTTCTTTATACTCCTCTCTCTCAACAATTTACGGATCGTGACCACTCCATCCCACCTCCTTGCCTTAGCATACAAATTAGATAACAGGGTGTATGTCCCAACATCATTAGGGTACATCCCCAGAACTATTTCCGCAATCCGCTGGCCAAAACCATATTTCCTGTGGACAATGCATGCACTCAACAGTGTACGCCACGCTATGACATCCCACTGAACAGGGGCAGATCTCATCAGTCTGTCAGCTTCATTGAGCAAACCAGCCTTGCCAAGGAGTCCAATGACACAGGTATAATGTTCAACTCCAGGCTGAATGTCATAGTATTTCATGACATTGTTTAGATAATCAAACCCTTCCTGGACGAGACCTAAGTGACCACAAGCACAAAGCACCCCAATGAAAGTGACATAGTTTGGAAGCGCCCCTGCAGCAACCATACCTTGAAACATGCACAATGCTAGCCCGCCAAGCCCATGTTGGGAGTAACCACATATTATTATATTCCAAGACACAGAATCTCGATGTACCAAATGGGTAAAAACTTTATTTGCAGCTTTGATGTCACTGCTCTTGTAATACATGTTCATCAAAGCATTTCCCACTATTGTATGACCTTCAAACCCAACCTTATGTATAAGGCCATGCAAGCAATTGCCATAACTTAGAGCAGATAAAACTGCACAGGAGTTTAGCAGTACAGTGAACGTATAATCATTTGGTAATATATCTTGGAGTTGCATTTTCGGTAAAAGATTTAATGCTTCCTCAAAGCAGCCATTTTGAAAGTAAGCAGCCATAACTGCAGTCCACAACACCAGATTACTACGTGGTAATTTATCAAAGATTTCTCTGGCTTTACGAGAATCCCCACATTTTCCATACATGTCAATGAGCGAACTTCCAACAAAGACATCACAATCAATGCAACTCCTCAACATGCGGCAGTGAACCGACCGGCTTAGTTTCAAATCCTTAATAGAGGAACAGAGTCCAAAAGCAGTGGAGTATGTTGCAGCATCAAATGTGATGCATTCACTGGCCATTCTACTCAAAACTCCCAAGCTTTCCATCACATAACCATTCTCCAGAAGACCGTTCAGGACTAAATTATAAGAGAAAACATCATGTCCGGGCAAAGTATTCCACACTCGCATCCCTCCCCGAACATTATGACATGAAAAATACAGGTTGATGAGGGCATTCTTCACGTACTGATAGAACTCCAACCCTGACTTCGCCACATACCCGTGAAACTGGCTTCCTTCTCCAATTCTGCCCTCATTTGCACATGCGGAAACAACAGTAGCAAGAATATACTCATTCGGATGAATATGTTCCTCAGACCTCATACTTTTAAGCAATTCTACCACTTCTAAATTGGATCCCATATGCAGGTATCCAGCCATCAAAGCACCCCAAGAAACTTCATTACGTTCATGCATGTGATCAAATATCTTCTGTGCAGATGCCATTTCACCACATTTTGCATAAGCATTGATCAAGAAGTTACTGCAAACAATTCCATTTTTGACGAATGGATTGTGTATGATCAGCTTGGCATGGACTACTTTTCCAATATTTAAGTTCTCTGTTTTTGCAGATCGTCTCAAGAGTTTACTTGTGTATTCAAGAAAAGGGCTACAGTTGTTTACACCATACGAACAATTGGTGATGGGTTTGTAAGAGTTTGACAACTGTTCTAGAGTTGATATGTGTTTGATGCCTAGTCCCTGCAAAGGGTGGATATAATTACTAATACAATTATTGGCATACTACAAACAGCTATTGTATATGACATTAAACATAATCAGAAGCGCATTAAAAAAGTAGGAGACACAATTTAACTAAGAAAAACCCTTCTGCATAACCGGTGTAAGCAACATCACTTTGATAATCTAAGCAATCCGGTCACACCGAGAGAATGACAATTTCCAATAACTACAAAAGTATGCCATATACTGGATCCACGAAACTGACTCCAATATAAAAGCAATTGATCATTCCAGCACTACCGACCATTAATATCATGCATATTGTAGAATTGATTCTTCGGTTAAAGCATTCTATCCACTCTGCATAACTAACTTTAGATCCCGCGTCCTATCTTTAAGGAAAAATGTGGCGGACCACATCAGACCATAAATATTTCATGGCCAGACAGATGGATAACCACTCATCCCCGGAAGGGGCATTAGATCAGCAAAATTCGGAAGATTCCACATCCGCACATTTGCTGCACTTCGGTGTCTAAACCGTGCAATAATTATATCCAGCAGTTAAACAGATTAAGCCCGAATCAATTCGGTAGTAGTTATCACATGCTATCTAACAGGTAAATTTAAGATTCAAATCAAATCATCCCGTAAGCATCTTTGTCGTCTATCACACGTCAATTCTCCGCAGCCTTGTGCTTAGGGAAAAGGTATTGTCAGCTCAGCTCGACAGGATCAGTGAGAACTACAAGTAACACCCTAAACCTCCTGCTAACTACCTAAGCTCTTAGTCCGGGTGACCCCCCACGGTCTCCACACCAATTCAAAAACTAATCATCAGGGAACTGAAAAATTCAGGTTCGCAACAATACAAATCGTCAATCTAAACCAAAAAGAACAAAAATACAACATCGCCTGTGGGAAGGAAAACAAAGAAGGGGATAGGGTAAAAGAAGTAACCTTGTAGGACAAACCAAGGTGGTGGGCACGACCCTGAATCCCCGACAGGACGGATAAGATCCCGGACAGAACCAAGAACGACTTAGTCACAGGGGAATTACCTGAATCACCGACACAGTCATAAACTCAAAAATTTAAAAGCCCCAGAACTCAAGAATAGGGATCGATCAGCTTGAGTACCGAAACCGGAGGGGCCGCCATTCATCTTCCTCCCCCACTAGAGATTAGCGACCCCAAGAACAGCACAAAAGTGAAGTCCCCCCCCCCCCCAAAGAAAAAGGAAGAGGCGGTGGTCTCAAGCTTGTTCTTTTGCCTTAACCCCAAATTCACAACCAGCAGATCAAGCAGAAAGCGGCAGTAATTCCCCCTCTCTTTGCCCATTTCTCTCTGGGCCTTGGGCCTGTATTGCCTCTAGGCCTAAGAAGAAGATGATGAAGAACAGCGGGAAACCTTCCCATCCAAGAACAGATATTATGACCCCCGGAAGAAGTCGGTTCAACTACCAACTGCAATCCTTAAAACTCTTGTCCGAAAAGTCATCCACTTTTTTTCTGTATCATCTTTTCTGTTCCCTCTTCTTACAATTCATTTGACTTTGATGCTTCATTTTTATCCACTACTTCAATTCATGATCCCCGCCCTCTGCAGAAAACAGCAATTTTTTGTTTCCAGAACAAAAAGCATACAGGTTTTAATTGGGGTGGCGTTAACCAGAAGCCCTCAAAAATATAACTCCAGTTGTTGACATCCCTACTAAGTATTGACGATGAAACAATTCTTGTGACACGACGCGGGCCACAAGTCTCGTGAACCTGAATCCGATCGACATGTCTTTTATGAGGTTTCGATCATGCAGGGACCCCGAAAGGCCAGAGGCTCTTCCACTTGGTGATCTCCTCCTCGCGCCGAAGCTTCCGGATCCCACCGTAGAAGCCTGTTACCTGGACTCCTTCCTCCGGATGCTTCTTGCGGCTTATGACCTTCCTCCTCCATCTCGAGTTGAGTGGGTAGTGATTGAACTCTAGCGTCACAGCATCTGTTAATGCAGCCAGTCACTTTCATGAGCTTTGGCTTTTGCCATGATTCTGAGGAAGGGGAGGGGTCTTTGTTCTCACCACTGTAAGCACAATGACAACAGTCCACGCTTCCGCTGCAGGATTCCAGATGACCCACTATGCCGTACCACCAGCCTATCAGAGTATGAAATTCCGCTTTGGATAGGTCAGATTTTGCCAGAGTTGTCCACCAATGTGGGTGAAACTTTGATGAGTTGAGAAACTCACCGAAAGGAAACTCCTCGGACTTTCTCCATTGGATCTCGAAACGATCGCCAGGTTTCAGGTCGTTCAGACAATCTGAGGAATGGAGCTCGTATGGCGGAGTGCTAGTGGGAGGCTCCCTAATTCGATTCCAGGGTATGTTATCTTCTGTCATTCGTCGACCTCCTTGTGATGGGTACCTGTCGCCCAAGCCAACTTACTGGGATCAATTAACAAGTCCACAGTGAAATTCAAAGGTAGCCGAGGAAATTCACCTTGCTTGGAAGGTGTCAGTCGAGGAGTCGTAGCTGATGTGGGCATCGTAACACGAGAGCACGAACCCTGACTGCCCATTCTACATCCAATAATCCCAAATCGAGAAGTTCAAACTCCAAGCTCTATGGCTATCTAACTTTCTGAATTCATTGATTGACGAACCTTCATGATGCCGATCATTACCTCTCGATTGTACACCTGAGCAGGGAACCAGAAGTTGCCGTTCTCGAGAGACAGATACAGCGCCATGACGGAATCGCTAGGAAGGGAATTGTCCCTCCCCCTCTTCGTTCCCTCCGCGGGCTCCTGCCGAACCCAAGAAAACATCCAGAACCTCGAGACAGGGGAACTAGTTCCGTTCCCCTTCGGCAAACAACCAGGTATCCTCCTAGGCTCGACCACCCGACGGTCCCATTCAACACGTGCCATGCCGCCCACCACTCTGCCCCATTTCTGATCCATGTGCTTCCCCCAGAGACGATCGCTCTTGCAGCGCTCCCTCATGGGGCGGCAAACTGCCGACATGCTGCACAGCCCGGCAGGGGAGAGCTTATCGAGAATGCAGTCCAGGGTCAATTCAGGGAGGTCCAACAGGGAGGGCCTCGGTTCCTCTTCCTTGTGGGGGATGATCTTCGCCTCCTCCTCCTCCTCCATCTTGAGAGAGCGGGCAAAGAGGAAGGGAGAGAGGGAGAGGAGGAAGATGAAGAAGGGACATAGGAGGAGGATCAACATTGGTGCAAGAAGAATGAAAGGAGTGATGATGTTGAGGAAAGAGATCCAAAAGGTGAGGGAGGGAGACAACATAAACCACCACCGTATCCTCCCAAACTCACGCGGAAGCTCAGACTCCCCCCACACCCAACTCTTTCTTCTTCCACAGTCATAAATACGAACTACAACTACAAACTCCCCCCACCCCAACCCCAAAAAGGCATCTCCCTCTCTCTCTCTGTAATAACTATTAAACTACGTTGCTAAACTTGCACATAAGCAAAGGATGGAACAACACACTTAATTGACTATCACGTTAATTCCACTTACTGCTAATATTTTTTTTTTTTTATCAAGTCCACTCTTTTCGCAAGGACAATAATAAAATGCGAGTGCGTCTTATATCTAAACTTGAATCATTTTATTTTTTTACGATTAGGGTTTTGTTAACATGAGGCGTCCGGGTATAAATAGTAAAATTTTAGTAATTTATATATATTTTAAATTTAAATTATCGTGTCTCTCCTTATATAAAATAGAAAACTTACCGCCCAACGACCATCCAGAGAGAAGACTTTGAGGGGAATATATGACTGGAGATCCCAAGATTCAAGAAAACATTTCACATTCATCGGGACCAAAAACTAGAAAAACACGGCACTTGCATTGGAAAATGACATATCTGCGCCTCCCTTCTTTCGTAAGCAGACGTTTCATTTTGTTAAAAAATATGAAAAAGATAAGGGGGGGTAAAAAATGTCCTTCATTCAAGCATGCAAATTGCTTGTTAAGGAGGATCTATCTATCTATCTATCTCCTTTCGCTTATTTATTTATTTTTTTTCTAATGGTTGATCCAATTGGAGGGGGCAGTCATGTCGTTTCTCCGAAATCTTGGGTAAGATTGAGGCTTACGTCTTTGGACTTCTTTTTCTTTTTTTTTCTTTTTTTTTGTTTCTTCTGGTTTTGAATTTAGGATTGATGATTCATTCGCTATTATAACCCCCAACTTAACTTACTACTAGACATTGAGATGGTCCAGTGGCCGACGACCCCAAACGCAAGACCAAGTGACGACACCTGCACGGGGGATTTCTTCTCGTGCTAGACAAGCAATATATTTTATATCGATGCAAATCGTTTATTCTGTGCATTACGTGAATCTCAACGGGAGAAGGTGGTTGGTTCATTTGTATTTCCTTTTGCTCATGTTTAGCCGAGGAGGTATGAAAATAGATGATGGGATGATAATTGCTTCCGCAAAAGGGAACGTATCGATGTTATTGTTTCCACCTGCAGACGTAAATGCAATCCACCTTCGCATATCCATCTATTATCTACCAATAAGGGAAGAGCAATAGAGTGTCGGTAGCCATCTACCATGGCGGTGTCTATCATCCTTGACATTCTTTGTCTCGGGCGTAGTCAAAATTATTTAGATTCGTTCATCGGACCTAGCGAACTTGATAGGTGTGGCAATCGTCGTCGACAATCAGGCGGTCTTAGAAAGCAAGGCAGGGCAGTTTTATGGAGTTCATAGGATCGTAATTTCTAAAATTAATTGACTAGTGCCGCCCTTAAATCGTACTTTAACTACTCGTTTTTTAAGGAAATTAGTGTTTTAAACACTAATTCCGTTTGAAAAATTGGTATTTCAAATATATATTTCCTCAATCTTTTAAGGATTTTTTAAACACTAATTTATGCTTAAGGAATTTTGATGGTTACCTAGTAGTTTCATGGATATGACATTTTTCCCAAGTGCTTAGTTTGTTGTTATTCGGTGGACTCGACTCCCCATCTTATATTTTTTTCTGGTGAGCCCATAACATTGGGCCATATTCGTGGGCCCGTGTCGAAATGGGATTCCGTCTTTGTTAGTTTCTTGGACTGGATCATGCACCCGGCCCCGATTTGCGACCAGATTCATTCGGGCATTTCTTTCAAAGGTTACATAAACGAGTGACGGCCGATTTGATTATATAAAAAAAAAAAGAGAGTGATACGAGCGTGTTGGAATATTGCCCATAACAGTGACTAGATGCAGGTGCGATAATATACAAATATATATATTTACATAATTCGTCGTGACCCCTGAATCGCGTCCAGGTTCACTCCTGGAGTCTAATCAGCAGCAAATGATCGTTTAGCTTTAGCTCAGGTTGTTTGTTCGAAGGCTGTCCTGCGCTGCCCAAAATAACAAACAAACTACAATTTGTCTCCGCCCAAACTCTTCGGAGCCGTGACTTAACTGTTCTCTCTACCCCCCCCCCCCCCCAATCAATCCAAGGCACTGCCATTCCAACTTGAACGCTTTCTACGCTCTGACCAAGCCAACCGAAAAAACATGTAGTTATCTCATGCATGTAAAAATGTAAGGAAACGTTTGGTGCTGGTCAGGCAAAAACGTTTTGTTTTGTTGATCCTTCCCCCCCTGGCGGCGAAGAAGACACTTCCTTTCCTCCCCCCCCTCCAACAATTAATTAGTCGAATGAATCCCAAATACCCTCCGAATCTGTCCATGAAGTCTGACCTCATTCCTCTAACCTTTCTCTTGGAAGGTCCAAGTCAAATAAAAAGAAACGAAAAGACGTCGGAATGGAGAGTTCTGCACCTGTTCTGTTCCTTCGGTTATATATTTATATGTTGTGTTTGAAATTCTTAACTCATTGAGATTCATTTGGGAGAGAAATGTCGAGCCTGAGGGTCACCAAGAAGCACCACAGGCACCTGAACAATCCCTTCCCATCCCCTCCCAAGTCCTTGCCCTTCCTGCAGGGTACCCTGTTTGCTCCTTCCGGGGCACTCGCCTCCAGCAAGGTGTCCCCCCTCGGAAAGGATTTTCTGTTGGAATGGAGTCCCCTGGGCGGCGGATCATTAAACGTCTCCCATCGAGCACGGCCCATGAAGTCGGTGTGGTCAACCGTGCCCGGACAGGCCTTCATCTCGGCGGCACTGGCGGAATCTGAGATAGAGGAAAGCAGGGGGTCTTTCCTCATTAAGGACAGGCGAGTACTCGTGATATGCGATCATCAGACCGTCGAAGACATCAAGGTGGTCGACAGTCCTTCGGACATTCTTCGAGAGGATTGCGCTACGCATTATCATCGATCGGAGTTCCTTGAATTTGAGCAGGATGATTTGAAAAGCAAGCAGTTCCCCGTTGTAATAGTGTCCGGTAGGATTTTCAGTAGAGGGAAGAAAGACGCCAGAGATCATGGATCGAGCAAGAATCCACAATTCGCGAAAGGTAGCACTTACGCAAGATACCGGATCATCTTTGACCAGAAAAGCAGTGGTCAGGTCGGATTTCAGGTTGAGTTGGGCAAGCCCCACGTCGAGTTCCACATGAGGCTTTCCCCAGCAGCTTTAGGAAGACGGCGACTGCTAAAGCTAAGATTGAACAAATCACGAAAGAAAAGGCAGGGGTGGCATCGTCTGATCCCCAGGACCAACCGTTCTGGGACGATCACCCCTGCAGACGAAGAGGAAGTGGCAGAAATGACATTCCCGGAGCACTTGGAATTCAACAGGGTGTGCTTCACGTACTCGAGTGAACAACACGAGAGGTTCTACGGGTTCGGCGAGCAGTTCTCCCACATGAACTTTAAAGGGAAAAAGGTGCCTATCTTTGTCCAGGAACAGGGGATTGGAAGAGGAGACCAGCCCATTACTTTTGCTGCTAACTTGGTTAGTCACAGGTACAGAGCAAGCAATCGAATATCTCCCAGTAGACAGCCATAAGTCCTATTCAATGAGAATCTTCTTGGGATTTGCAGAGCTGGTGGCGATTGGAGCACGACTTATGCACCTTCGCCATTTTATATGACTTCAAAGATGAGATCGCTCTACCTGGAAGGATACAACTATTCCATTTTCGACCTGACACGGCATGACAGGGTGCAGATACAGGTACTTCCTAAATCCTACACCAGTGGAGAATATTTTCCAACTCTGAAAGTTTATATTTACGTACGAGTTAATTCTTAACTTCTACTCTACCCCAAAGATTCACGGAAATTCAATCCAAGGGAGAATATTGTACGGCGACTCACCGACTGAGATCCTTGAGTGCTTCACAGAGACCATTGGGAGGCCCCCTGAGCTGCCAGAGTGGATTATATCAGGAGCCGTCGTTGGGATGCAAGGAGGCACGAAGATGGTTCGCCAGGTGTGGAATGAGCTGAAGGCATATGATGTTCCCATATCGGCATTTTGGCTACAGGTAATTCAAAGGTTCTGTGAATAAAACGTTGGCGAAAGTTACAGAATCAGCGCATGTATTAGTAAAACAAAACAAAAGAACTATAATCGCCGCTGCAGTTTAGAATTGACAAATTGGAGATGGAAAGAAGGGCAGCTACAGTTTCTCAGTTACCATGCAAACTAGCACCAATACATGTATAATGGAAAAGATTGACCTGCTGTAGCAACTATATATCTCAGGATTGGGTTGGACAGAGAGAGACGTTCATAGGATCGCAGCTATGGTGGAACTGGGAAGTGGATACACTGAGATATCGCGGATGGAAGACGTTGATTGGAGATTTGAAAGCTCGGGACATCCGAGTGATGACATATTGCAACCCTTGTCTGGCTCCGGTATTATGCAATCTCCCATCTGAATCCTACTTCGCCATATCCATTGACTACTACTGCATATGTTTTCTTCTTTCTTGCCTATCGATGGAACTCATAACTCTTCTAAAAGTCATTTTTAACCTCTGCAGACCGAGGATAAACCAAATAGAAGGAGAAACATGTTTGAGGAAGCCAAGACAATGGGAATCCTGATTAGGGACCAATATGGTCAACCTTACATGGTTCCAAACACTGCTTTCAATGTCGGAATGCTGGATTTGACCCATCCAGATACAGCAACTTGGTTTAAGAATATCCTTTGGGAAATGGCAGATGATGGAATCAGGGGATGGATGGCTGATTTCGGCGAAGGTCTGCCGGTCGATGCCCACCTATACTCAGGTTTCAGTTCTTAACTATTTACTCTAACATGTTCAATGCAAGCCACAACCTCAGGAGATCATTCTGACAAAATTAAATCACAGGCGAAGATCCTATCGAGGCTCACAACAGATACCCAGAGCTATGGGCCAAGATCAATCGGGAATTTGTGGAAGAATGGAAGGCCAGTAGAAAAGCGGGAGAGGATGCAGATGATGATGAAATAGTGTTTTTTATGAGAGCTGGTTTTAGAGATAGCCCAAAATGGGGCATGCTATTCTGGGAAGGAGACCAGATGGTTAGTTGGCAACAGAATGACGGCATCAAGAGCACCATAGTCGGTCTCCTGAGCAGCGGCCTTTCAGGATATGCGTTCAACCACAGTGACATTGGAGGTTATTGTGGAGTCAGCTTCCCTATCGTCAAGTACAGGAGAAGCGAGGAGTTGTTGCTCCGCTGGATGGAGTTGAATGCTTTTACAACCGTATTCAGGACACATGAAGTAAGTATCTAACTTTTATCTGAAGGTATAATTAGTACTAAGGACAATTGAAATAAGCTAAGCTCGACCAACATATTTGCAATGCAGGGAAACAAGCCATCCTGCAATAGCCAGTTCTATTCAAAC
Organism: Melastoma dodecandrum; assembly: GCA_029817715.1. NCBI lineage: Eukaryota > Viridiplantae > Streptophyta > Magnoliopsida > Myrtales > Melastomataceae > Melastoma > Melastoma dodecandrum. Next base: position 2,142,101 of record JARUPY010000271.1, read on the forward strand.
GACAGAACTTACTCACATTTTGCACGATTCGCGAAGGTGTACAATGCCTGGAAGTTCTACAGAATCCAACTGGTGAAGGTATTACTTTCCAGTATTGATGATGCCTATATGCGCCTCAAAATAATCTCCTGAATACAAACTTTCTTGAAAACAATGGTTGGAGCTTGAATTATTGCACACTTCTAGACAGATGCATGTGGCTGCGTATAGAAAAGGAAAGTTTTCTGGGTGTTCTAACTCCTGAATCCTATCTGTTCTCAACCAGGAAGCAGCTCGGAAAGGTCTGCCGGTTTGCCGCCATCTATTCCTCCATTATCCAGATGACAACAAGGTGCATAAGTTGAGCTACCAGCAGTTCTTGGTCGGTACAGAGATTTTAGTTGTGCCGGTGCTAGACAAAGGCAAGAACAAAGTGAAGGCATACTTTCCGATTGGAGAGGAACGTCCCTGGTTGCATGTTTGGACAGGGGAGTTATACTCGAATCAAGGCAGTGAGAGCTGGGTAGAAGCACCGCTGGGATATCCAGCTGTTTTCGTCAAAGCTGGCTCTACAGTTGGGGAGACCTTCCTAAAGAACCTAAGAGAATTGAACATATATTGATTGTGATCAACTGTAAATAATTCATTTTATCCGCTCAGAGAAATTGCAGATCAATACTATTCTTCCCGTGGCATCTCTAAATTGAAACCAACCGTCTGAAACTGCAATGCCAACCAACTTCTTTATGAAACTAGGATTTAAGGTTGACAGATTGCTCGGCGATATCTAAAAATTGATTCTACCTATCAGAACACGTTCCCATTATGCTATATCCTAACCAGAGTAGCTTAAAGACTATTGTCGATCCTACCTATCCTGATAACCACGATTTTGCACTACTCCATCCCAGATAAATTTCTCGACCCTAGCAAAAGATGCACAAATCTGGTTTACATTTCATTATATATCCCTTCATTCAATCACATAACAAGATCAACTGAAGAAGAAAACAAGCAGATTTGCAGATTTCGATTCTTAAATAATCAATACCAGAGTTCAAATCGGTCCTGAAACAAGATGAGAATCACCTAGTCCATTGAGGACGCTTCTTCACGTAACCATAAAGCCTCTGATCAAATCTCCTGAAAGATTGACGTGAATTCACAGCCAATAAAAACGGCGACTAGAAACTGTTCAACGTCCAATCGAAGGCAATATTGTGAGAGGAAGCAGTTTTCGCCGACATTGATCAGAAACCGATCAAAAAATTCTGGGGAACGAAATCTGGTAAAGAGAGAGATAGTGGGAGAATCACCAGTCTTCCGGTGATATTGCGAAGAAGGAAATTCTGGAAATTACTTGTCGGGCTTTATATATATAGTCAGTCACGGAGTATATTCATTTCGGGATTCATCCTGATGGTTTAAACTTTAGCATAAACAATATGTAGTTTGAAATTCAATCCATGGGAGAAATTCAAGAGAGTGCAAAAAGATTAGCAGTAATTCTACACCAGTTTTTGTTTGAAAAGCATGACATTAGCATACTGCTCAGCCAAATCTCTAGCCAGGAAGATGTTGTCGACCATCGTCCTCTCCCTCAGCCCATAAGCTGGGGACACGGGCATTCATGTAAGCCTGAACCAGCATACAGATTCACCGAACCCTTGTGGTGTAATCAAACTATCTCATCCGGATGAACATCTTCTCGGTGTTGTGCACATCTCCCCTCCTTGCGTACTCGCTCAACAGGCCGTCGTTAGTCTTTATGCCTTGGAAGTCAATGGTGGAAAGAACAGATTCCCAGCGATGTGGCCAAAAATGGTGATATTGATGGTTACCAGTATTCTCATATGCTTGAATTTGTTTATTTCAAAGTGTTTATGCCAATGAAATCGACCCATTCTTGGTGTTAAATTTTTCAACAATTGGCACAACTCAAATATACATGGGAAACTTCTGGAAGCGGCTAACGGTATGTGCACGTAAACGTTGTTTACTAAAATCGACTATTTTTTAGTAAATTTTACTAAAAATCGACGTTTTTTAGTAAAATCGTTAGTAAATTACTAAAAAAAATTAGTAATCATTACTAATTTTTCACTGTTTGACCTTTCGGAAAGTTACTAAACTACGTTTAGTAAATCGGATGAAAAATTTACTAAAAAGTTTAGTAACCGTTTATTAAAAATATCGGTGATTTCGCCTTTTTTTTTAAGTAACCGTTACTAAAATTTCACTGTTCAAGTTTAGTAAACGGTTACTAAAATTTCACTATTCAAGTAAACGGTTACTAAACTATCGAGATCAAGCTGATCTCGATAGTTTTTCTTTATATTCATGTCGTTCCTGGTTAATTATCCAACTCGCTCGATGCCTCCTTCGATCGTGTCTCGTGTCTTCTATTAACTTATATTTCTATGGGAGCTAAAGATAACACCTCTTTTTATTTGAAACTTGATATTTCCACTTTTGCCCACCTGTTTATCTAATAAGAGCAACACCTTCTTGATTGAAGGTCGTTTCATCAATATTTGGTACGTTTCCTAGCCAACACACGGCCTCTCCTATTGTCGAGGGGAACTCATGGATCCTTCGAAAATCATTGTTCGTGGCCTTCGTCATCTTCTGCCCTTTTTATGCCGGTCGCGTAGTGAATGCAATCACCATATACTCCAACGACGAGGGCCTTCCTCGTGATGCGGTATGCCGACGTGTTCCTACGTGATAAATTCCTCAGGAACCCCGATGCCGAGTCGCTCAACCTGTTGATTCCCAAGATAGATCGCAGGACGGCGGACCTTGCGAGGGCTTGCCTCGTGATATTACAAGCAAAGGTGTTTCAGTGATGGCTCTTTCCATTTGTACATTGCACAAGCTTGTGGGCAAGTCCTCTGCCTCCACGTTCGTCAAAACAAGGTCTGCCCAACGCCATGGCTAGTGCCAATTGTTTATTTTTTCTTACATATTATGCTTTCTTTGTGAAACTAATTATTCTGGAAATACATCTCCGAGTTGATCCCTTAGATTTTATCGGATACTTTTACATCATGATATAACTAACCAAAGGAATCATGATAATATTTTGTAAAAATTATCTCTGGAGAAATGGGATTCTTGAAAATCAAGAAAACATATTTAATAATTTTTTAAAAGAAAAACAAAGAAGAAAGAGAACAATCCCGACTACCTCGTCCTCGCTACTCTGTTTTAAGAAAGAAAGAAAGGAAAAGAAGGGTTGATTGCTGCCTGGGGAATCAGATATTGTAATATTTCCTGGGTTCCATCGATATTCGCGACATCTTTCCAAATCATTCCCTGGTTTTTTTGGATTTTGATCCACCCCAAACACACACACTATATATATCCACAGTCCAACTGTTGTTGTGCCATTACATCAAACCCAACATCAAGTTTCTACCTATCAAAGAAAGAATTATCAATTGTCTTACCATGAAGCCGAATTCTCTTGATTACTGGAGGGAGTACTTCCGCCCCTCCAACCACGACATCTTCGACATTGTGGACGGGGCCATCATGGTCGCCACCGCCGATTGTCCTCGGGAGTTCAAGCTGCGTAGGGACCGGATCTCCGAGAGGTTGTTCTCTTCTTGTAGGGATACGGCTGTAAATCGTGAGACCACTTATGGCCACCAAGAAGCAGAGGCCCTCGCCGACAAGGTGTCGAGGATCAAGGAGATTTTGATTAATTCTCAAGAAGAGGTATGATGTGATCGCCTACTTGCAGTTAGTAAATTTCCGTATACTATCATCATCTAATCACTTTATCATTTCTTGATCTTCGTGACAGTCTGTGCTGCTTGAATCCTTGAGGAGACTTCAGTCGATGGAAATTACAGTGGCAATGCTGAAGGTTGTTGCTGTTTGTTTGATTCCCTGTCAATGCTTCTTGATCGATTGAGGCTAATTGTTAGGATGATTTTTTGTGGTTCGACAGGGAACCGGAATTGGCATAACTGTCAACCTTCTTAGGAAGCACCAGTCGAAGCAGATTAGTCAACTTGCTCTGGCTCTTATCTCGTGAGAACCATAATCTCGGCTCGCTGAATCCGAATTTTGAGTGCATGATCTTCCTGATATTTCGACAAAAGTTTCTTGAATTAGTACTTGTCGTGATGTTCACGTCCTCCTTCTCAGCAGACTGTGGAAATCAATGGTCGACGAGTGGATGCAGACTACGCAAGATAATCCTGGTAAAGATCTGCCTATCTGAAACGGCTGTGATCAGAGTGAGTGTTGGTTGCATGTTTCTTTAATGTTAAAGCCGTTATTTCCTGTCAGCACATCTAATAGGTGGCACCCCGGACTCTATGAATACTTCAACTGTTGTCGACGAAGAGGAAGAAGGGCTTCCTATTCCTCCGTTGGACGAAGGAGCTTTTCTCGCTGTTGAACTTACTCCTGTGGAGCTCTCTCGGGTCTGTACATTGTAGTGATTTCTTTACCAGAGAAAGTTTCTTCGGTTCTGTACTTGGGGGGGCATATTGACGTGCTTTGATTCTGTTGCAGTTCTTTGATGGCACGGATGATGATGGAAGTAAGTTCACATTACCTAATCTCATCGCGTTAATGCATCGAAGCACAGTTTCTGGTCTTCCCTAATAAGCCGATTGGTGATGTTGCAGATCCAAATAATAGCACTGAGCTGCCAAATCAATGTGGAAATGGAAGGAAATCATCGCTTCAGACTCCGAACAGAAATGGCATTCATCAGCAAATCAGGGAGAGGCCAAATGAGACAAAAGATCTGGGTAGGAATGACAAACCCGAGCCTTTGCGAAAGGAAACTCTTGCCGTGGAGCCGAACAGGGTTCCGAATGACAACTCGGAACGCAAGAGGCACGCTGACCCTAGTGTGGAGAGAAAAATCGACAAGGAGATGAAACTGCAACCAAGAAGATTGGAGAAGCCCGCAATTATCACGCAAGGCCGGTTTCTGGGAAACCAACAAAACGTGAGTACATAGACGACACGTTTCCCGCTGCATAATTCGATGGCCATCTGACTTGTTTTATCTTTAGGATTCCAAATGCACCGACAAGGAAGCTGCTACATCGAGGCGGTTCGAAGCTGCGAAGAGGAAGATGCAGGAGCAATACCGAGAACTTGAAAATGGTAAGGCCTTTGGTCGAACTAATTCACACTCATCTGATTTTGCTCTTTGAACATAGAGTGACTCCGGGGCTGTCGTATTTGAACAGCGAAGAAGCGACGATCCATAAAGGTTTTGGAGTTGGCACATCTGCCGAAGCAAGGTGCCAGAGTTAACCGCTGGAATCCACCTGCCAGACCAGGGAACCAAAAGAAGCAACGGGTGAACGGACGGCGGTAGCATACCGAGAGCATCCCAAATGTATAGCTAGGAGTCGCTGCTGATGTCTGTCTGAGGATTGGATCACTTTAGTAACCCTTCAAAGAGCTGATTCGCCTGATAAATTGCGTTCTTATTGTATAACAGATTGTAGCCATTCTATTGTTTAAGATGGCCGAATTCTTCTCATGCTTGCCGGGACTTGTTCCTTTGTCCCGATCATATGAAATATCATATAAATGTTGTGGAAACAGGGGAGAGGGAGGTGATAACATGTCTGCCGGTCCTGCGAAGGTTTAAATGTACGACGTATGCCTGGAGGTGCGAACATGAGATATCCCCATCCACCTCAAATTTATCTGGTCCTACGTTAAACAACATGGTAAGGAAAAATCCACAGCTACAAACATCTCGAAAACTCTTCTAACTTCCTCCACATTTCCGAGTGTTCGGCATAAAGAGGAAGCAAATAGATGCAAGCCAGCCTGTTCCTTTCTAGGTCGCCGCCTTCCATTTCTTTCAACATAGCTTCCACCAGCAATATAGTTCATTTCCAATGTTCAATGCCCTCTGCCTTCATCATCTCCACAATTTCGTCAACACCAGTACGGTCGTTGGTTCTGGCCTTCGAATCCAACAGGACATCTGCTATTTTCTCTCTGTCAACCCTCCTTTAAAGCAATAGCAGCTGGTTGCAAGCGAATGCTGAGAGAGGAAAATCTTAGTCCCTCGTTTTATTGAAATTTCTTCTGAAGCAATCAAATCAAACCAGCGAGGGATAGCCTCTCATACTAAGCTTGGAAAGCTCCATCCTCTCCCACCACTCTGAAACCTGGAAACAAGTATAGTATCTGGAACTGATTTGGAAGAAAATTAAGCTACGAGAAAATCACGCTACTAGAGACATGTTGATGCGGAGAAGACCCAGCTCGAGATATCCCAACTCAAGTCGAGAATGGAAGCTGTCACCTTACTGATCATCGAATAGCCTGTCGAGCAGAGAACTCAAGCAACCTGAAGAAAGACATGTCGAGGAGTTTTGATGTCCAATCTCAAGAAGGTGTCATCCAACTGATCATCGAGTTGTCGAAAAGAGGAGTTCTGCTCACCGTCAACTACACGAGAGAGATCTTGTTCGAGAAGTCTTCATCTAGTCGATCGAGATAATCATCTTGAGAAGCCAGATGGAAGCCTTCCTCTAGTCGATCGAGGTAATCATCTTGAGAAACCAACTTGAGCGGCTTTCACCAAATGGGATAAGGAAACTCACCGAACATGACCTTTTGTTCAACCTTCTATAAATGCAGAAAGTATAAAATGAACTTCAAAATGAATTTGGAGAACACAAAAACTTTTATAAAGGTTCGGCAAATACGCCTACATCCACTCTCGACCGTTTACACTACTACTTTGAAATAATAATTACAATATAAAATGTAAAAACCTTCCGTAATATAAGAAAATAATTTCTCTAATCACGGGATAGTAAGATTAACTTAACTAATGCAACAAAATCTCTTGCTGAGATTGAGTTGGGTCTAGGTGAATCACAAGGAAATCAGCCAGACGGAAGCTTCAACCTTCTGTAAATCAGTAGCGGGTTGTCCTTTCTATGGAAGTGATTAAATGGCATGTTAAATAAAATTTTCCAAAATTAACAACATAATTTCCTTGATTAGAAAAATATCTTATCTTTTACTTTTAATGGTTTATCTGTAAATAGTTTAATATTAATAATCTCAATAATATTCTTCTTTTGAATTAATAAACTCATTAAAATAATTAATTATTAAAATATCTAATTATGAAAATATTTTCTAATCGCATTGATATTTTCCATTTACTAAAAAATATATATAAATTTGTGTGGACTAGGAATATAACTCAACCGGTCGATCATAAAAGTTAAAAGGAAGGTAAATGTCCGAGATCATTGCTGTGCTATTTTGATTTAAATGTTAATGATCAATTCCGTCTAATCACCGGAGTTCTCCCAGACGATGATTTTTAACCAGACAGTTCTGTGCGGAAAGAGTCGTCTATGTGGAGCTTTTTCTTCATCTCGTCCCCACGTAGTTTTGGGAGGCTTAAGCACGGTTTCATGTTCAAAGAGAAAGGACAACATTCGAAACATGATTTCACTCCAAAAGCCAATACCAAGAGCCAGAATGTCACAGGGGATGCAGGAAGGAATCTTAGCCGCTTACGCGAAACTCGCAAACGCATCAGGCTCTGTATATCGATCACACTATCTACACACTGTTGGTTCACAATTTTATCATGCTCTGCATAGAGTTGGGTCGGCACACCACGCATATACACACGCATACAATACCTAGAGTCCAAAACAAACCGGGGAAAAGAAAAGGGCAAGTAAAGATGCTCTATGTTAGGTCCGATGGATTCCGCAGCCTCTCTCTCACGGATTCTTTCCGTTCCTGCAGTTAAGGAAGCACAGATTTCATTCATCATGGATAATTACTCCAGAACTGCGACAGCGACCATTAACTTTGGATTCGAAGTTGGCGCTTGAGATCTACCTGGTCAGGCGTCGTGTCCTGCTATCGACCTCCTTGTCCCCCCGCATGGTGGCCACTTCCTTTTCCATTGCGGCAAATTCCCTCCGCACTCTTTTCGCTTCCACCTCCATGGCTTTGTTCAGCGTGTCCACTTTCTTTGCCAACATCTAGTGACATCTTGGAATCAAAACACGAGCCGATGAAGAAAAAAAAAGCAACAGAATGGTAATCGACGAGGCCGTACCTCGATGGCGTCATCCTTCTCCTTGATGCTTTGATCCCTATCGCGGCAAGCTCTTCTTAAGTTTATAACTTCCTTCTGTAAGATGTCATACAAAGTCCCTGACACAAGATCTTGGTTATCCGTTTCGGTCTTTTCTTGAGCATTTCCAGTGACTGTGGTGTCTTCAGCGGCATACATCATCACTCTCTCCTCATCGATTCTATCAGGAGAATCGTCTTTCTCACGGGAATTTTCCAAAAGCTTATCAAGGGACCTACTGCCGCCATCAAATGAGCTCGACGGCTTTGTCTGTCTCAGCAATATGCTAGCGCTGTTTGATCGGAGCAACTTAGCTGGTCCTCCTGAGACTTTCCTCGCTGAAGGGCTGTTCAAGGATAAATTGGACAAGATTTCTGCTCCGCCTAGAGATTGACGCTTTGATGCCCCACTGGCTAAGATTTTTCCATCCAGTTGAGCCCGACAATTTAGATTAGATGCTTTAATCTTTTCCTCCAAAACTTTGAATCGTAGCAAGTACTTTTCCTGAACATCAATGGATAAAATCAGCTAACTGAATCCATTTCTTTGAGAAGGGAAGTGCAGCTATGACTTCTTTTCTTACTTTTAATTGAGCTTCAGCCTTTGCAGTTCGATCTGCCACCGCTAGCTTATCCCGAAGTTGCTGCATTTCACCCTGAAATAAAAATTGAACATGGTCAGATGCAAACGTCTGGATTGTAACAAGGGTTTGACGATAAGTAAAGAAATGCTCCGATCAAATTTATAGTAAGATGCAATAAGACAAGCGCGTGCACACACCCACGACAAGTTCGGATGTGTTGCAGATCTATTACAGTAATGGTAGGATAACAAACACGTAGGTATAAACTTAAAATCTCCACAACAAAGATGTTGAATTATAGTGACATGCCTGAAGGAATCTTCTTTCTTCAAGCCACTGTTTCACAGGCATAACTTTGTCATTTCCATCCTTCCACTCATTAGCAACCACTGTGGCGACTCTGTTAGCAGACACCTTAGCCCGGGCTGCTTCCCTTTCAAGCATCCTTTTCTCCTCCTGTGAGAAGCTTAAATTATAAGGATTTATCTGCATAAAAAACCTAGATTTTTACACAAATATTAATAAAAAATGAGTTTACATGCATCTCTTGCAATCTGCGCTGGTAGTCCCTAACAGCATTAGCAGCTGCACCACCAGCCAAAATAGCCTCCTCAAGCTCACGGACAGTCTGAGTCAGCTTTTCAACTTCAGCAACCTTTTGCCTGTGCAGCTTATCCGATATCTTATTTTCCTCCTGATAGAGAAGAATCCTTCCATTTAGTAGATTATTTTTACAGAATAACTTCTCCAGTCAACGAAACTACACTGAGTAAGCATCCAGGCACATAATTTAGAAATGTGATTTGAATTGTAAAACAACCTGACAAATTTCGATTTGCTTCATGAGCTCTTGGTTCCTGTTCTGCAAATCATCAACAAGCGATGCTTTTGCAAGAGCAATCGCTATGGTTTTCTCTGCCTCAAGTAAGGCTGCCTCCTTAGATTTTGTGAGCCTATCAAGGGCTCTATTATCTTCTTGCAACTTTGCCACCTTGGAAACACACATTTGCCGTTAGATAAAGCGAAACTGACGAGCACAACAGACATGAAAACGAAGCAGATAAACATAACATTCATTTTCAAAAAGATGGGGTGTCTGTTGGGAAACAAAAAAAGGCATAAGAAGAAAAATTTTGCGTGCACACATATACCCATTTCTATCCTGCCAAAGAAATGAATGAAAATGAACACGATAAAACAAAGGTAAGTAAACCAAGATTTAGCATCCACCTCAACTCGTGCAAGTTTAAGTTCTGCCTCAAGCGGGGCAATGATTGCCTCGATTGGAGGCATTTCATCGTCTTTTTGGGCAGCATGGACTCTTCTAAGGGTAGCTTCAGCAGCAAACTGCGCAGCCACAGCTGCCTTCTTCTCATCATTTATCTTCTTAATTTCCAGGTTCTACAGACAAGCAAAATAAAAGTAAAACAAGCATGCTCTTATAGTGACCATATTCACGACAGGGGATATTAGCACCTTGCTATCAAGAAGAACTTCAGCTGCTTTCAACTTCCCATCGACTTTCCTCAGCTCATCGGTTGTCTGAATAATTAGAGGGGCAATTAATCAATCCTGGAGTTCTCAGAATAACAATGACTGAGCACTTGATGCAGGAAACTAGAATTCTCACCTCTCATTGATTTAATAATGACATGGTATAACTAATTTAAGAGCAAGGTTCTCAAAAGAAAGAAGGTTAAAGGACATAAAACTAAATAAAGAAATTAAATCTGGACGAGTTTGGTTGCCAAGCAAATGGCCCCACAAGAGCATCCAAATTGGATTCACTTAGAAGAATAACTCATTTTTAGAACAACAGGAAGAAGAAAAGAAGAAGAGATCAACAGTTACAGAATCATACAGCTGTTCCTTCACAGTAAAGAGGAAACAAAGCATAATGCCAAAAGAGAAACTCAAATTCCCATAGTCCAATGGAGATAGAGATAGAAAGGAGAAAAACAATCATGCCAAGTTGTAAAGTGTGTCACCTCTTCTACTGCTCTCTGTTTAAGGCGTTCGGAGTATTTCAAAGACTTTATTTCGGCATGTGCGTCCCCCAGCTCCCTATCTTTTTCTGCAAAATCAAAAGTAAGTTGTCACAAAAGAATCTTTTCCAGGATCCAGCTCAACTAATCAGTTTAGATGTTATAAAACAAGGCAGAAGATCGAACTGAAAAATTGAAAATATGGCGAATATTGAAATCGGTTAAGACAGGGGACAACGTAAGTGTCTTAATCAATCTTTCATTTTTAAATAAACCTTTCCTCGGAGGATCAGAGAAATTACTTTAGGAAAATTAACCAAATATGGCCAAAATATTTGACAGCATCATCATGAACTAACAACAACGACGAGAATCAAGAAAGCCGAGTTCATGACGGTGGATAACAAATTTTAACGTGGCGCAGGAGAACGACTGTGGATGAAAAAATCATAAAAAAATCAGCAGGATTCCATCTCTCGATCATCTATAGGTCAATCATACGCGAGACATCACACGATCCAACGCGATTCCTCCGCCATAGCAAACAAACGAAACACGAGAACAACCACTCAAAGCATCCGCAACACGAAATGCAAGAGACAGGGAGAGGAAAACAGAGCCGGACCTCGGAGCTCATTCTCGAGGCGAGCGAGCTCGACGCGGACGGGATCGGAGCCGTGGAGGAGGGAGAAGAGGTCGTCGACGTCGGAGCCGATCCTCGGGAGCGGGTAGACGGTGCCGCCCCTGCCGTTGAGCAGGTGGTTGTTGTGGTGCTTCTTCCTGAAAGACGGCTTGGTGTTGAGCAGCGCCGACTTCGGCTGCAACCCGGCGCCGTTGATCTCAACCTGAGTCCCGGCCATTCCGTACTTAACCCGAGCGAAACGAAGGGGAGAAGAAGAAGAAGAAGAAGAAAGGAGGAGAGTGTGGATGCGTCTTGTCCAGTCCGCTCCTCTCGGGTTTAAATGGTCTCGGAAATATTATAATAAAAATATGACACGTAATTTAATTTAAATTATTATTAATTTCCGAATAAGGTTACATGTGTTAGTATAGTCAAATCGAAATAATTACGGGTGGGGGACTTGGGTGTTTTCCTTAGGCTTTTTTTATGATGATGATGATGAATATAATTCGTGTTGATCCGGTTTAAATATAATCCCGGGGTTTCGTGCAGTGGAACGTGTGATTATGTGGTGGGAGGGGGACAGCCGGACGAATAATGTTCGGGTGGCCCCCCCACCCGGGGGGTGAGGAGAGGCGTCGTCATATGGGATGTTCGATAAAAGTTCTTGGATTGGTTGGAGAATTAAAAGTTTGTGTTAGGATTCAAGCTTAATGCATGTAATAAATATAATATGAAATAGGACAGGACAACGATGGGATTATGAGTTGGGAAGTTGTCTCCTACCCACAATGACCACGTAACAAATTGCTGCAAGAACAATTGAGTAGTAAGTAGTGTTCAACTCAGAGGACTTGTGACTTAAGTCACATGATTATGTTGTCAATGACAATCACCTAAAAGGGATGACCACGGTATCTTCTGTCTCTGGCGCGTTCGAACCGGAGGAATAACTCTGTTGTAGTTGGTCCGAGCACATGACAGAGGAATGGTTCGTTCGATCTCGATAGAGTTCATGCCCGGTGGGGTGTCGCGACAAGTGAGACAAGAAGGAAACAGAGTCGAAAATGACGCGACCGCACAGGCCAGGGATTATTAGTAACACAAGTGAATGATCAACTTGAGAGAGAGGGATAAGGGAGATGGCCGGCGAGGGAAGGTGGTGGTGGTGGGCACGAGACGAGGGAGAGAAGAGGAAATGAGACAAAAGGGACAAGAGCACATGCCTGGAGGGGGAAAAAGCGCTGTTGTTGTTGAGGGACGACCCCACAGGGATCACATGCAAAAATAATTCAATCATCAACAATTCCTTCTCAACTCTTTTTCCTGGCTGTTTCTTTTGATTCCCGTCTGTACACGAGGAGGTGTCCCCAAAATAATACAGTTGCACTTCTTCCGTATGTCATGTGTCGCTGGACGTGGTCCAAAATCTCTGGGGGCTGCTTTGCTCGGTCCGTCTTTTTGGTTGAGATTGTGGGGGGCGACTCTCTCTCGACTGTTCCCCATCGCCCTCACTGTCCCAGCCAGCCCAAGTCACGATGTCAAGCCTAGTCATGCTAACACCCACATGGTGGGGGGAGGCTTCAGTTTCATTAACCCGGCGCGGTGGTTTTGGTGTACTCTCTCTCGCGACCGATAGTCGTGCAACATTCATGTAACTCAGCCATGTTCCCCGGTCCAATCCTATCCACATGTCGGGAGGGAGCTCCAATAATGGCATGTTCATGTTCATCCTCGAGTTGGGTGCTACGACGGAATAGAAGACACCTTCCATCCCCCCCACCCACCCACCACATCTGCATGCATGGAGAGACTCGTTCTACTAACAAATCGATAGCTTAATTGTAAACGAAAGCTCCCCTTCAACACTGCTTATAATAATATCACTCTGCATCAAGGGTTGCTTAGACATGAAGAGGAGCAGAGAAGAGTTATTGACCATTGGTCCTGGTTAATGGTTTGGTGGACAGACCCCCAACCTTCAGAGGACCCAACTAAAAGGTGCATGCAACTGCACCCTGTACATGTACATGCCCTTTTGGGGAAAATGAGTCCAGCTACTTCCAACCAGAGCCCCCCAAGAAAAGGTTCTAGCACAGGCCCTTTTCCCCCTTTGATAAGACCCATAAATAGCAGCAGGGCACACGCACACTGGGGGCTTACTTGATCCTCAACTCAAATGAGTTCCAAACTTCAACTGACTCCAATTTGCTCTCCATTTTCAAGATTGTGCAGAATTTCAGACACAAGAGTGAGTTTCTGAGTCTAACTGCCTCGAACAGCCAAATAGAGACGTCCAGAAAGAGCAACACCAGCTGGAACTGCACATCCTATGATGAACCAGAGGCAACGCCATCATTACCAGTTCATTCAGACCATGTCTATCTCAGGTGGTATATTTAACAGCTCCTATTCAGGCTCATGCGGGAAGAAAAGAAACTATGCACCATAGTGATGGCTGTCTTCAGCAGATACATATTCCCAGCCAGGAGTAATTTCCCACAAAATAGGTAAACTATCTCAGTGCAAAGTGGTCAATGCAAAGTTGGCATCTACCGCAGGAGATATCTATGGTAAATAGTTGTGGCTGTCATGTACAAAAATATCAGCAGGTTACCACATTTCAAGAGAACCCGAATGCAGGCAATTGTCCCAAGCGATTGCAGGTTAAATACCCAGGAAATTCACACATCACGACGTTCCTATTCATGTATACCTCTATTTCTAAACAATCTGAACAAGTATTGGCCAAAGCAGACAAGACCGGGACAGCCTCTTACAATGTACGTATAACAATGTAAGATGACCCGCCACTCTCTTATGATGGTGATCTTGTTGAGGAAGTATTGCTCAAAGCAGCCTCTCGTTCTCGACGGCGACTTTCTCTCTGAAAAACACGGACATTTAAGAGAAGCAAATAGTGAAAAAATTTGAACACCAGGGATATGAAGCTAAATACACCGAAGCAGAAATCCGATTTTCTACTAAGCTTCTTTATGCAGAGATTCCAGAGAGAATGAACTAAAGGTGAGCCAAAACAGCATGGCACTTCCGAAGATGAAGGACTACAGACCATCGCACCAAGCAAAAAACCCACAGAAACAAGCTTAAATCAGGAAGGAGGTAAAGCCAGATAACCTAGAACAATACCACTCGAGCCATAAATCCCGGTCCGATTGAACAACAAAATCCTCTCTTATCATGTTACTCAGAGTTACTTGGAAAAAACTATAGATCAAACTCTATTACAGAAGAACTATACAATACGACCATAGTAAGTTCCTCCACAGCGATAAGGCAAGGATCATCCAGGGTAAGAGAATTCAAAGCGGAGGAGGGAGGGGCGGAGGAATTCTTACCCGTCTCTCCCAGAAAGGGAGGAAGCAGACGAAATCGTAGACAGGTTCGATGGTGGAGACCAACACGGCGTTCAGCCCTATGAACAGCACCAGCGCCGCCATAGGACGAGTCTTGTGCGGCATACTTAACCCTCCTTCGGCGAGAGACTAAAGTCACCTGCAAGAAACGGGCAAGAGGGTCTCAGGGGAATTTCGTCGAGCAGGTTCAGGACGACCGCACGAAGCGCCGAAGTGCGACTCCGTTTGTGTGCACGTGATTTCGGAGGATATTGACTAGAAAAAATGGTTTTGATGAAAAATGATTTTAAAATAACATTAGTTCAAATTTAACAAGAAAACGGGATTTGCACCCTTGACCTATAGGAGCCACCGACTTAAATGTCTTAAAAGTTTCGTGCGTAAAATTTTTTAATAGTTATTAATTACTCTATAATCATATTTATTATAATCACTTTCCGTTTCACCTTTTCGGTCCGGAAATTTATTCATTTCTTAATTTATAAGAAATTGGTGTTTCGAACCCTTGATAAATTTTAGAATATGATATTTACAACATTTTCAAATCCCAATTGAAACAATATATGTATGATTCAATCAATGAAAAGGAATGTAGAAGAGTTGTTGGTTATTTCCAATTGTATTATCGGAATTACTTATTAATGGGGATTTGGGGCTTGGGTTAATATAACTAATGATTATGGTGAACATTTACGGAGGTGACGCTGACCGATGCACTAGTGTGATATTATAGTTTGTTGTGTTATAATCACACCTATAAATTGACACTTGCCTCCAATAATCCGTCTATTTATGGTTTGGCTTGGTCCCTATCAAGAGCCCCTCTGTGTTTCTTTGTTTCTTGTGGAGATTTGAATTATGGCGGCATTGGTTAGCTTCATCCTCTGTTCATATAAAAGATGGATGCTTTCGCATTTTAATTGATTTTTCCTCTACTAATAGTTTTATAATTCAACCACTTCATAATCAATCACTCTAACAAAGTTAAATCTTTCCGTGCTGCGCGATCTTATCTACTTCAAAATTTTCGATTTACCAACATAATTCACCGTACCCCTCAAATTAAGTTTACCAGAGAACGAAATAACCGCAACAATCCTCCATTGCCTAATCAAAGACGAATGCTCAGCATACGCCACAACATAACCTTGTAGGGCAGGACAATCTAAGACGGGCAAACCGACCGAATTAGTTTGAGAAGGCTATGCGACAAGAAGAACACTCTAATCAAGTTGATACTTGATTGGGTTTGGGCGTCGAGATTGTGGGGATCGTGGGTCCTTGATAAGTATCTCGCACCAAGCCGAGTCGTAGGACATGAGAAGGGACGGCAATGGATGGGTTGGGTTCGGGTTCGATTAGGGTTCTCAATCTAAGTTGGAGTCGAATTCGATTATAATTTTTAATTTGAGGGCCAACTTGAGTTAATGTGGCGATTGATGTCGTAAAGCGATATGTAAGCACCGCATCGACTTTAGTTGTTGGACATTTTGCTACTAGAAAATAAATGTAAGATTCGAAAAAAGAGTAAGTCCTACAGTAATCGAAAAAAATAGATAAAATAATGAATAAGTCGAATAATCAGCCCAATTTCTTTTCAATCACGTACATCCAAACTAAACATAAGTTTCTCCGCGTTCAGACTTGACAAAAGGATTCCGAAATCACCATCCCTGTCGTTCCTCCTTATATACTACATCGGTTACAAGGATTCCGAGATCACCGCC
Source organism: Melastoma dodecandrum (assembly GCA_029817715.1). NCBI lineage: Eukaryota > Viridiplantae > Streptophyta > Magnoliopsida > Myrtales > Melastomataceae > Melastoma > Melastoma dodecandrum. Next base: position 2,158,487 of record JARUPY010000271.1, read on the forward strand.
CCCACCGTTCCTCCTTATATACTACATCGGTTGGGCGTTCCCGCCCGATGTGCGACTATGTACTATGCATCATGCCCACACAAGAACAGTCTTACTGGGTTTTTCACAGGAGAAAGAAACTCACCTGATCAGGTTCGATACAATCACTCGCCACTGGGATCGCAAATGATGTCTCTGCAATTCCAGCTGGTTCTGATGATAATGAACATAAATACGTACACCATTGCGAAATTGCCACATCTTTACAAAGCAGAAAACGACATATCTAGGCGCCACAACCTCGGGTCACATTCTATCACACTAACATCTCAATCTCATCTGATAACATTGTTTCTCCTGATCAGGCTGCGTAGGGGAGATGGCCCGTGATCGGCATCGGCACAAGTTACGCCGGTCAGGACGATGGAACCACTAGCCAAGCTTATTGCCATGGAATTCATTTCATTCGCGAGGCCGGGCAAGCCATAACGAGCTGAGTGCTCGAAGACGGGAGGAGTGATCATGCATCGCGATAAGAGCACGTGCCGACTGCCGCGTCGTGAGTATCCTGTGCATTTGCTGCAGGGTCTGTTGACGCAGATTGTCCGCCTGGCCATTGGTTACGGGAGGGAGAAAATGGATGTCAGATAAATGGATCGCTTGACCTCACCAACAAAATAGGGATAATGATAAGTACCCATCGCCTGGCAATGCTGATATTACCTGAAGCAGGAAATTCTCGAGAGTTCCGAGTTTACCCATTGCCATGGCCATCTGACCCATGTAATTCGCAACATTCCCCGAAGACCCGGTATTGCTAGGCGTGCCATTGGCTAGGGTCTCCGCCAAAGACTGTTGCAATGCGTCCATCCCTTGGGACAAGGCATCTTCTGCTTGCTGAGATGATTGCTGCAAGTTGGATATGCTCACTGATTGTTGCTCCGTAAGAGGCTCGAGTTGTTTCATCAGGAGCTAGCCAACATGAACAAAGCTAGAGTTCTGTATCACATATACTCAAGGGGATGGTACTATCAGAGTGTTGAGATAATATTACGCTTTAGGAGTAGTTTCTCATACCTTGAGCAGCTCAGATGAACGAAAACCACCGATCCACAAAAAACAGCGCTCGGCTGGGGTCTTCCACATTCCCGATAAAATGTGGAATACATCAGCTTTTGCAGCAGCAGTTTTCAGCCTAAAAATATCGTCGAAATGTGCAGTCGCGTTGTCCACGACCGTCCGCAACTCAGTGTCGCCAGCATGTGAGCTCACCGCATTTTTCAGCTCAATAATCTGCTTGTTGTGTTCCTCAAGCCACCGAGCATATTCAACATCAAAGGCCACGGGTCCTGGAGGAAACATTGAACAAGAGACTGTGTGATAATCATATCTAGTTATAGTATTGCATCCTTTACATCCTAATTTATGTACAGGTATTTCGGTTACAGAATCACTAGTTTTTCTTTTTTCAATTACCATTTCCACTCATTGACTGGGATTGGTCTCCAGTGCTTGAGATGAAGATACCCTAAGACAGAATTCAAATTCGGAAAATGTTATGCTCAGATAGCACAACAATAGATTATGACAGTAAATAAGCACGTGTGGCCCAAAAAACGTCACCAGAACCTGTTGGCGGGCTCGTTGCAACTCTTGCTCTAACTGCGTGAGTTTAAGCCTGCTGCTCTCCAGTTGCTGAACATAGGCCTGCAAGACAAAGGAAAACAAAATTAATTACGAAAACAAGTTCGACGATGTGAACGGAAGGGATTCAGAGCATGCCGCAAACCTTCTTCCGTAATCTACTTTTCCTGGCAGCTTCACGGTTTTGAGCGAGCCTCCTTAAGGTCTTCCACATGCAATGATAAGTCAGCTGAATGAATGCAAACCAGAAATACAATGCTGAATGATGCTGAAACACAAAAGTTTTTCCGACCTTTTGATCCGTGGCCTTTTCTTTTGACATGTCAGTTGAATCGGAGGCAGTAGCAGCTGTCAATGGGCCACCTTCAAGCTGCATTTTATTGAGGCAGTACAGCAGCTCAATGGATATTCGATAAAAAAAAAAGATAACACAGAACAAGACAATTCTCCCATGGGTTTGCATCGATGCTCAAATAATATAACCCGGAACGCGAATGGAATGAATAGTCGTCACCCTACAGTTGTAATGCAGGTCAACCCAAATGAGAGAGAGTAAGGTCCTCACCCTCTGATTCTTGTCACCAATATCATCAGCTGAAGTATCCGTCCTCGGACTTGACTCTGCCGCATTGGATTCTCCCCAGTTTTCACGGTGGCCACTAGGCGCAGAAACCAAGTCTAGAGAAGTGCCAAACTGAGAATTGGCCATAAATGCACCAGATTTCATCTGATTATAAACAGGATCTGTACACATAAACATGACATTATGTAATCACATATTATTCAGAACATGCTTAAGAATCATTTAAAGCTGCTAGTACGAAACAAGACGACACATATGGGGGAAATGGAAAAGTATAAATGTTGCTAGTCGAAATGACATGAAATAGAAACGAGAATGTTCAAATTGATTGTTATATCAAGTATATAGACATGTGGGTATAACATCTGTAATCCTCAAGAACACAAAAACTCAAACAAGAGCCCTTGTTGCTTGGCAGATTTGCCAAAAACCAAAGAAGGGCACGCAAGAATTTCAGTTTCCATGTCATCATCTTCATATGAAAGCAAACCACTAACATCCAACATTACATATCAAAAGATGGCATGATTGAGCTTCAATCAACTATGCAACTGCACAGAACGCACTTTTACTGAGGTCAATGACATCCTCTATGCGGAATCCAAGAGACTGGTGAAAATCGGTCATCTGAGAAGAGCGGGTAGAATCGCCTTGTGGCACCCTGAAAATCATTGAACTTTGGATGTGAAACGACAGGATTAAGTACAAGAAAGGATGAATCTGTAAAACATATAAAGCATAATGCCTTTGATGCAGAGTAACAAAGTAAAGCTGATGGAATGAACACTCATCAAGGTTTATACTACACAATGGCCAAGAGAGTCTCTCGCAAGTCACAAGCATACTCTAACGTCTAGGAATACTCTGAAAATTTCCTCTATAAGAAACAGACAAATTAAAAGTTCAGGAACAAGCTCCAGACGTATGGCTAGCTCACCAAATGAAAATCAACCCATTAAATGCAAAGGTTGCCAAAGGGCAAAACACTAGTGTTTCTACAATACCACACTTTACATTGGTGCAGAAGGTGACAGGAACTTCCATTTTTTAGTGAATAATGTTTCCCAAAACTAAAATTCTACCCTTGAATGAACAATAACTTCACTATCCAGCTCAACCACCACAACATTGAGATCAAGCAGCGTCGAACAAGATGAGCATCCTTCGTGTTATGAACAACCTTAGTGATCATCGAAAGAAATTTATTTATCATGGTTGACCACCCACCTAGCAAAAAACCTCTTCTTTCTTTTTGGTTTATGAGAAAGCCAACACCACCAAACGGTACATACTATAAAAAATCCTACATATATAACACCAACTATGCAAGTGCAATTCTGGCAACGTGTTGTAAGATAATATAACCAATCGGAGAAGACTTACAGGGAACTGGACGGGGGAGTCTGATTTGCGAAGCTCGGCATTCCATTCAATGCTTTATCCTCAACTCCAACACCAGCTATAGCCTTCCTACTACCCATTAATCGCTACCATCATCCACAACTACCACCGCCGCCACCACCATCAACACCACCACCTACCCACTCACCCTTAGCTTGACCCAGAATGGTCTCTATGCTAATCCCCGAAAACTCTCCCTCCCACACGGAACCACAACTTCTGGGTCACAAACCCAATAGGAAAAATCCAATCTTTACCAGCTTTCCAATCTCAACTTTCTTAATCCAAGCCAAAACAAACAGCTGAAATTGATAGAGACAAACCTATCATCCACAAATCAACAAGAAAAGAACGCGATCCCTCCTCGACTCAAACAGCGAAAACCTCCCCCAGCAATCCAAGGAAAGGGAAGGGGATAAACTGAACGCAACTGGGCAGGAGGAAATCGGACCAACCCTAATTGATTGGGCAGGATGGTCAAAGGATTACTGGAGCAAGTTTTGACTTTTCTGGGTCGAGGCGAAAGGGAACGAAGTATTATTATTAACAGGTTAAAGTGTCGGGGGGGGGGATGCTTCTTTGTCTGGTATTCGAAGTCTTTTTAACAGAAGCATTATTTTTTCTATATCTCCAACCCTCGGAACTGTCCGAACTTCAACGCAATTTTTACAGCGAACACAACCATCACGTGGGGATTCGGTAATGACTTGAATAGTAGCCGACTACCGAGGAGGGTCAGTTCTTCAAACGGTTGCTCGAACAATGACTCTGCCCAATGGCCAGGTATATATCTTAACCTGTGTTGTGCCGCGTTTTCAAAGCAGTGAGAGACTCAGAAATGAAAACTCGACATTGGATTACTTTTAGGACAACATGGCAAATTGGTCTTTAACTCTTACCAATGCTTCAAAAAAATATAAAAAAAAACTTGGACATTTGCGACTCGTTTTTGTAAGATCGAGACGATACAATTTGGTTTTTGTTTTTCCCAAGAGGGAGGTAGGAAAGGAAATAATGAGCTGGAAAAGGAAATACTGAGAATGGTGGTCGGTTTTTGTCTTTCTTGTGTATATACAAGTGTAGCAGCAATGTGCACGAGTTTGTCAGAAAATCTGTTCCCTTGGGAAAAAGTTTTGCTGCTTTGGTTTTTTGGGTACTGAAATTAACAAATTGGTCGTGGAGATGTTGACGCCCGTGGCAATAGAAATATTATTATGACCGGGTCGATAACCCCCATATCTGATGTCATGTTGGTATTGAATACTAACTAAATCATATATCACAGCAGAAATTATTTTCCTTCTATTGCGATGGACTCACAAGCTAAGACCGCACCGACCAAGTGGGCCTTTTCCTTTAAGCCCATACTAAGTAAGAAGACCGAGGAATTCATTTGTTATTTCATCCGCTCTGCCGTGACGTTTGCAAAGCCACGTCACCGGGAGCTGGCGTTCCAGCTTCTGTTGCGGACGGGAAATGTCTTCCCGAATTTCACATTGTCCAGCGGAAACTATGATCGGCTTGGCCCTTCGGTTTGGAAGTTTATCGGGAAAGTCAACCCACGTGACTCGGGAAAATCCACCACCACATCCTCCTCCTCCTCCTCATCTATGGAGAGATTAGCACGTAACTCGCATCCCTTGATCATATTTGGGAGTCGCTCTAGTAATCATTAGACCGTGTTTAATAGAAAATAAGTTGTGAATATTTAATAAATGAATGTATTATTCAAAAGAAAAATATAAACATGAAGATTACTTATAAAAGATAACTCCAACACCAACAAACAGCCATTGTATGCTTGTCACGCCCATGACTTGACTTGGAACTCTCTCCCCCGCCCCCCCACCCCCCCCTTCCCTTATCCCCACCAAATTTAATGCCTTTGCCCCCCCACCCCCACAAAGAGAATCTGAACTTTAAATTCTGATCATATGAAATTTGATATTTATCCTAATCCTGTCTCTCAAAAATTTTGTTTTTTTTTAATCTAATTTTCACGTATGAGAAACTAATTATGTGTGAACATTGGCATATATAATTGACGACACAGGCCTACGTGCATGTCCGTCCCAAAATCACCAAGAAGATACTCGAACAAGCCCAGCAACTCCGACTCAAAGTTCCAAACTCTCCCGCTAGCAAAATGCGGTACGGAATTCCGTCTCGCCAGTTCTCTTGCGCGTCCCCCCGCCGGCTGGTCATCCTAGATAGAGACCGCACCTGTCATACTTGGCGCATACGTTATATAGTGCGCGGGGATGATATGATTTATATGGTCCTAAATACTCCCCCCCCACCCCCCCCCCCCACGCAAACATACACTGTTAATTTTCTTCCTTCCATTTTTTCCTAGATTACGACCCTTTTGGAGAGAGGAAACCAATTGACAAGATGGACGACTTGGGCTCTCATGGCCGGGCCACCACGAGGAAGAAGCTCTCCCCCTTGAAGAAGGCCGCCGCGAAGCACAACAAGCAAAGGACGAAGCCGGTGAAGGTCGTCTACATCTCCAACCCCATGCGAGTCAGCACCAGCGCCTCCAGCTTCAGGGACCTGGTCCAGCGCCTCACCGGTCAGGACTCCGAGTTCCCTGACGACCCCACGACGTTCGACGCGGGCCCGGAATCCCCGGGAGACGCTCCAATCGCGTACGGGGAACTTCATCCGGGCCATGACCAAGACCGTCGAGAAGGGACTGCTGTCCCGGCAGCCGCGGGAGGAGGGGGGCCGATGGGCGAGGTCGTCCCGGGGTTAGAGGAGCTGGCGGAGGAGGAGGAGGGATTCATAAGCCCGAGGATGCTGGAGAGTTTGTCGGAGTTCCTGCCGCCAAGCTTGTTCGTTTAGGACGGGAGTTAACTTTTAAGCACGGTCATTAAATTAATTAAATTTAAATAAATTAATTAGACGGAGGGCTTCGGTCACGGACGATGTTGTAAATGATAAAATATTATTTGGAGCGTTTTGGGGAGTATTTCGGGTCTGAAGGATGCATCATGCATTTGTACCGAGTAATTTTAGTGAGAACATGATGAATATACACATATCTACAATGTTAAATGATTTGGTAATGCGAACGATTATCTGATTTCATATTAAATAATTTGAAAGCGGTCAAGTTAAATCCTTGGTCGGTCCATGCAATGACTCGTGGGGAGGAAGTCGATCAATCCCAATCCGAGTCTAAATTTGTTAATGTCATGCGAAATAAAGTTTTTAGTTTTCAAATTTCCCTATTAATGTTTATAAATTGGTGTTAATATCTATTTTATCAATTTTCTTACATAAAATTAGATTAAAAAATAAAATAAGTGTTTCAAATACTAAATTAAAAGTATCAATTAAGATGTTTTAGAACTTCTAATACTGTTCCGTGAAATATTTTCACGTCAGTAACGGAAAACACTAACAAAAAATATCATCGGATAAGTCTACGGAGGTGAAACCTCCTCCGGACATTTCCATCCAACTACTTTGAGTTGTGTTGGGACCACGACATTCATTGCTGTCACCCTTTTGGTTGATCGCAAGGACGATGCATCCATTGTAAAGCTAAGGTCCAACGTTATGTTTCTGCCTAGAACGAACAGTATGCCGACACCGTTCCGACGAGGGTAATTTATCAGGCGAGATGGTTCTTGGTTCTCTGCATCGACACTGTATACGGAACATTGATTGAACCCAAATGATGGGTGGCAGTGGCGTTGTAGACCATGACAATCGACTCAGTACTTGTCCAGTATCTGAGAAACGGAAGAATACGTCCCCAGGATTGCGCTGACCACGCCAACCGCCACGACTAGGCTGCTCAGGAAGACCTGATAAGCCAAGAGACGATTCCCGTCCGTCAGAAGAAGCATGAATTTCGACTCAACCCGGTTCGTGATGGGACTACTCGGTCTTACCTGAATCCTCGTAGCTTTCTTCCTTCCCTTTATGTTCAGGAAGCACAATGCCGGCATTATTACGGCCTGGATGGAAAGCAGAAAGCTTAAGCTTCTACCGAACATAGAAAACTACAATGAAATTTGCTGCAGTATTCTACTGTTTGAATAATGAAGGGGCGAGGTTTCGTCGATTAATGGAGGAGATTCAGGCTCGAGGTAAAGATGACAGGAGAACCACCTACCACAAGTATGCTTAGAAGGGATCCAATCAGGGCCATCATGAGACCTGCAACATACGAATAGTGGCAGTAATATTGGCTCAGATGCAGAATTCTAAGAAAAATTGTGATTGAAATTCGAATCACGAACAGGTGAGCTGGATTGCCAAATGAAGCAGTTATGTCTTCATGGATTGATTCACGGCTTAAAATGCAGTAAGGGGAAATGAATTGTTACCAAAGAATGGAATGAGGAACGCGCACGCGACGGATGAGAATACCAGCGCCGTTCGCAGCAGAACATAGCACATGACATTGTTCGAGATTCGAGGAGGTAGCAGCTCTTCTATGCCACGTGCCAAGGGGTTCATCAGCAGCGCATACTTGGATATCTCGTTAGGGAAACCAAGAGGATTCGAATAAATTAAAGATTTGAAGATTATCTTGAATGAAAAAAAAAAGTTCCTCAAATGCGATTCGCTCAAGGATATTTAGTGAAAGGGTTGATGACCTGAAGTAAGGAAAAACAAGGAGCAAGACGATTAGGGAGGGATTCAAACAGTAAGTAATGGATGCCGAAACGCAGGGTGGGGCGACCTCCATGCTTACCGTGGTCCATATAGCAATCTTGGAAGTCAAGGCACTTCCGGGCATATTCAGTGTTATCTGAGAAAGCGTACTATCACCGAACATGAGGTTTCCCATGATAGCAACACCCCCATAGATAAAGATGCATAAAAAGAAGCTGTATCAAGAAGAATAGGTTAAGTGCACAATGACAATGGAATCTAAACTAGGAAATGGAGAAGCTGGGAGGAGTTTGTACCATATGACCAGCGCGCTGGTGAATTTAGTCTTATCGGCCATCGACTGATAGATGTTTGGGAATACAGAGTGTCCGGAATAGCAAAACCCATATACTCCTATTGCAAATGGAATCCCACTCCAGTTAACGATCTGCGGACTATTGTGGAATCCGATGCCCTCCACAGTACCCAGAAAGAGGACGCACAGGATGATCAGGGCTGTCGCAACAACCCCCCCAGCTGCGAGAACAGAAGCAAGTAACAGAGTATGCTAAATTGAGGTCGAAGAAGAACATGCAAAGGCCAGCCTAAAGTTATACCTGAGAGGTATGATATAACTCGGAGATCTCGCAACCAAACGGTCGGTAGCACTATAAGTGCAGTTAAGATACCAAACAAGTGCATGGAATCCAGCCGAAACCCAGACCACTCCAGCGAGACGCCAGGGAACAGCCTGGTGAGATTGTCTCCTTCCAAGATGATGAACTCTATACAATACGACTGTGGGAACGAAGAATAAGGATTGAGATAATGAAGTATTGACATGCGAATTAAGAGATGATAGAGACACCCACGTAGAGTTCTGTGTACAAAATTATCTGCAACAGGAGCAACAAATAAATAGAGTAATCAGAACAGAGAAGATGACAAAGATGCTTCACAAAGTATCGAAAACCAATAATCACCCATAGAAGTTACTCACGGATATGAAGAGGCGGCCATACTTCCCAAAGGCTGCTTCTCCCAGATCGGGGTACGTGATTATGCCCTCTTTACTTTCGAAGCACTGACGCATGAGTGACGCAGTGTACCAGGATATGATTGCGAATAGCACTAAAACCACCAGACTCGCCCAGCCAGCTTCTTTCATAGCATAAGGCGTGGAAAGAAGACCGACTCCCACCAATACATTCACACCTACAGATGCGAAACCGAACCTTACGAAAACATCCAGAGTGAAATATGGACGTCCGAGTGTCAGTTTACGCTGTTACCATTGAAAACGGTTTGAGTGAAGCTGCATCCATGACCAATGGGCAGTTCCTCGGCGAATGAAGTCTTGGCCGAATATGCAGACTGTTCCCTGGATATCCTGCCGATTTCCTCCTTCGAGTAATTAACCACGGAGTCGTTTATCAGAGGATAAGACAGGTCGTCGGCTCCATTAGCCTTGCTGAAGCCGTCGTTGTAGCTGATGGAGTTTCTGCTGCTTGAAGAGCGACGTAACGCCCCGAAGTTCGGCGTCAGCGAGATGGTATACGAATCGGTCGTCTCCCTGTCAAAGCAAACAGAACAGAACGGTGGAATTTCTCATGGCCCTATTCATAAGAATTCAATTTCTCAATCGCTTTTATCCACAAACCTGTAGCTCTGCGGCCAGACTTGCGAGCTAAAGGCAGGGGCAGGCAAACGCGAGCCTCCCTCCTCATGGTCCCCCTCGTCCTCTCCAACTCCGCCATCGCTGCTGTCGTCGGCATAGTCTTCCTCAAACTTGTTCCCCTCCAAGTCATCATCCTCTTCAAGGAAGAACTCCTCCCTGTTCTGGTTCGCGTCCGCCTTAGCCATCTAATCCCGGAAGACGGAGGGGGTGTTGAAGTAAAAGAGTGGAGGATTTTGAGAGGATTACAAGGGTCAGGCAAAGGGCGGGAATGATTTGCTTTCCTTAAAGCGCAGGGATTCCGTGACGTGATTTTGCTCTCCTCGTGTTGGGGTGCGTGGTGGCTTTGGGTGGTAAGGACATGTCAGGACAAATAAAGATGAAACTGCAAGGAGTGGACAAAAGGGCCGCATGTTGTTCTTTTAGGTTTCCAATCCCTGTCGTTATTATTTTTTTTTTTCTGGTCGTGGGCCGTCGTTTGTCTTCCGCCAGAAATTATTTCTCTTGCTTAATTTTAGGAAAATAAGCAGAGCCAGCTGGCGCAGTTTCCCTCATTGATAAAAAAAAATATGATTTAAGTTTTTTTTTTAAATACCCAAATGTAATAATTCATTTTTTGAGGAAAAGAATGTCCATTAAAGATGGGAATGGCCACTCTTGTCGTCTTCAACATCAAACCCATGTGCCTCGCTTTTGCCCTTGTGGCTGGACAAATCTGGAAGCCCCTCTGCTGTTCCATTTGCCCCTGCCCCCCCCCAAAAAAAAAAAAATATCATGCAAATAATTAGATAGTCACCACTTTGGCTCCCGTTGATATGTGTTCCTCTTCTGGACATAGTCATCTCTTTTGTTTGATTTTGGCAGAAACTGCGGTCGCGGTCGCGGTTCGTCTTCTTTCAGAATCATAATGCATTCACGGTGGCTGGCGTGTGATGCCGTGTAAGGAGCTTAGATTCGGATGGATCGCTCGCTCAGTCCCATTCAGATCGTTGGAACTACCATATTCCTTTCTTCAGCTACTCCTAGTGCCATGACAGGGGCATCATCGACCGCGTCATGAGGCAGCGTTTGACGATGACAGCATTGGCAACCGCAGAGAAATGATAGACAACCCTAGACGAGCAATGCATGATAGAAAACGGATAGCATCGGGCTTGACAAATAAGTAAGGACAAAATAACCCTAGGCCAGTAGGCAAGGGCAACAACACCAAATCTGATACACTTTTAAATGCTATAAGAAAAATATATCATGTGTATATATTATATTATTCAAAGCATAAGTACAAGCTTTATATATAGCATAGAGCATAACCCTAATTAATATTTCAACGATGTGAGAAATTCAATCTAACGAATCTAGAAAAACTTCATGTTTAAATACACTCTAACAGCAGGATCCCAAATGATAAGCAGAGAAATCAACAAGAAGCTTGGAAACACGCAGTTTTCGGGTGCCGAAGGTCACAACCCTCTGGCAAGCGTACAACATAACCGCTGCGTACTTGTTGAACGGAATGAATCTGACGATAGCCTGTGTGGTTCCTTAGCCGATCTTTCCATGTGATTGGCAGAATCACCGCCAAGGAAAGGGGAAAGCAATTGACCAAGAAAGAGTTCCAGAAGATCATGGAGATAGTGATAATCGACACGGGATTCACAGGGGTAGGAGCCAAGGACATACTCGTGTACATATTCGTAGTCCTGGCGACCGTGCTACTCATCAAAGCTGAGGGTAATGCCGATCAGGGCAATCCCCAACGAGATATTCATCCCACCTCTGCGACCGTCTTCCTCCTGGCCAAGCTCAATAAAGATATGATTGCCTCGCCGGAAGTTGTAACATGCAATTTGTAAAATGAACCTTTTCCTTTGGCGGATTTTTTAACGGGCTAAATATCTGATTGAATTGGCTTATATCTAGAACCTTTACTTCTGTGTTGGACAAGAGGGCTCTAGGACAGGCACTGCTGTCCAATTGACAAGATAGGAATATGAAGTCAAAATTTAGTAAACTTATTCCCAAAGTGGAAAACATCATGGTGGAACTTCCCTGCAGTTCCTTTTCTTGTTGTTCTCGTGATTTTTTCTGTGGGAAGCAGACGCCTATATTACTAAATTAACTAATCTTTCTCTTTGAGACTTGGTAATATGCTTTCATCCTAATAAGTTATGCCAAAAAATTGCCTTTCAGGTCAATAGAGTGATTGTAAAGATACCGAGAGTTTCAGCAATTGTAGGTCAGATGCAGCTGAAGAATCTTATTGGGGCACATGTTGTAAGTTCGAGATTCTTTCTAGTTAAAGGAAATATATGACTATAATCTTGACATGTTATGGTAAATCACAAATTCACAACATACTGTGTCATCTTCTGGTTTTAGATGTACGATGCTTCTATGCTTTGTATAAATGGAGTAATTTCCGTTATGCAATTTTTCCCCGCCTTGTGTTTTGTTCCGAAAAAACGGGCAGCGGAAAGGGATCTAAAATTCTGAACGAGTGGGACAAGTACCTGCCACTCTTCTGGCATCTCGTACCACCTAGCAAAGAAGATACTCCCGAGGCTTGCCCCATGTGTGAGACAACTCCAACTGGCCAAAGTGCATTGCAATCCACATGAGGCACTTAATAAGCACCGCGACAACATACGACGATTGAAAGTTCCACAGAATTGAGAAACAGGTCTCTCCTGCAAGTTGATGATACGTGGGAAATCCTTATTTTACTCAGCGAGGCTTAGCAACATCGCAGATGTTTGGGGTTTTGGAGAAGGATTGGATTTGATATCTTCAAGCCAACTGCATGCCTTAAGCAGGTCTTGTACAGATAACAGGGCAATATTTTTTTGCTCAGGTTCGAATTCTTTTACGCCTGGCAGATCTCATTCCCGGCTGGAATAAGTGATACAAACATGGTTCGTTTCCCTCAGTGTTAATCCGTGGGGAATCATTACTTTCCAGTCCGTGCACTCAGTTCAAGCTTTGGAATGATATTGATGTATGGTCCGGTAAAGGAGTTCAGTTCGCGGAGAGCTCCAAGTCCATGTTCGGCAGTGGCCTTGTATGTGAGCCTGAGTTCTTTTCCATGATTTTGTTCTCATCTTCATGTGGTGCGATGTGAGTGTAATATATGCATGGAATGTTAGGTCGACCTCGCGAGGAAATTTGTTTACTACATTAGTCACTACCACAAGCATTTCGAGAAAATAAATTTAATGTCAGTAACATAATGTAAGATGAAACGTAAATTAATAGCTTTGCATCACATAAGCAAGGAGACAGAACAGTTTCCGATTTTGGTTTTAGGAGATTTTACTCCTGACCTGTCTACGACGCAAGTTCTACGGCGGGAGTGTAGTAGCACTGGGATCCCGAGCTCCAGCTAAGGCGAACAAAATAAGGAAGAGCATGATAATGACGGGAAGGAGCAGAATCACCAGGGGTGGAGGTGGTAACGGTGGTAAAACCAGCGGCAGCACCAGCAGGGCCAAGCCGAACAAGATCAGGACCGTTACCGACTTCAACCCGACGTATCTGGACATATACGCATGGCAACATGACACCCCAGTCACTCCTCTGATGGACCCGTGAAGCGCACGTAGTGGCCGAGCTGGGAGAGAGTTCCGTCGCAAAGCTGTGAAGGGGGTTAGGGGACAGGGAAAGAGTAAAAACGAAGAGAAGTTTGCGACAAGACCAGAGGATGGTTTCTTTTCACTTGGTTAGCTCAGACAAAGTATACACCTAAAAACCATATGGTGTTTTTCTATGTATATATAATATAAGAATTTAAACGGATAAATGTGATTTTGTCCGAGTAAAATAATTGGGGGAGGGGGGTGGTGGGTAGGGGGCCGTGAATGATTGCATCGCAGGACAAGAATTTTCAAGAGGGAGATGAATGAACGAGAAATGGGTGAAGGGGGGAAGTATCTCTTCATGATGATTGTCTTTGGAAATATTGGATTAATGGGAGGCAAACAAGCAGCAAAAAAGCAACATGATCGCGACATTTGAGGGTGAGGCCGCCACATTTTTACGCAGCCAGTGCTACTAATCTTAACAAGAGGCAGAAACCCCACCACCCCCCCCCCCCTCGAATGTAGTGAAGAAATAAGAGGGAAACTGTGTTTGAAACGACAGTGTAATTAGCCTCTTGTCTGACTAAATTCTACCAGACCAAATTCATCTGGTAATAAAACTTGATGATCATATGCTTGCTTGGGATGAACAAAATGTTCGCAACTCGAATCATTCCTAAAGGTGACGAACTAAAGAATCAATGCCCCCCCCCCCTCCTAGTTCCGTACGAATTTATGGAAAGAAAAACTATACACTTATGATTGATACGTAAAACCCCTGCCAACGACAAAGAAAGCACGAACACACGATGGTTTCTTTAGGGGGGGACGGAGGGAGGGGAATGGCTCCGGCCACATTCTATCGCTTTCGCTCCCCCACCTCCCTATGTTGGCGACGATGATACCTCCTTAATCACTTGCGTGAACATTTCGCTGAACTGACCTTGAGATGACCATTTCTTCATCCCTTGGCGTAACTCGTGGACAAGACGAACTCCTTATCAACAAGAGTCACACGGGAGAAAACAACCATCTTTTATCCTCCTAGCTGTTTTCAGGAACACTTTTATACGAACTAATTGGGGAATTTAGTCAAATCTTGGACTAAGAGTTGTGGTCGGACCAACTTTGGAATGAGTGGAGGAAGAAATCAAATGGAATCCAATTCTATATTTTGGGCCAGCAATTGGGGAGAACAGGAGAAATGCAAAGCCGAGAAGATGAATAGTAGGTTATCACGTCGTGGAAATAAACCTGCATCAATAGCAGAAACTACAACAGAAGCAAAATAGAAAACAACAAAACATTCTGCAGACGTTAGCTTCTGTAGCGCAAATACTTCTACAGATGAAGCCCGAAATGAAACTCTCACAACACAAACAACACTTTGAGCAAAAGCTCTTTTCTGGATTTTTGATAGATTGATTGATAGATTGATGCGTGATACATCATATTACATAAATAGACTAAAGAAAAACCCTTACCCTATTAAGTAGCACCCATTAGCTCTAGACCATTAAATCTTATTTATTCATTGCCACCATTTAACTCATTTACTCTCCACTAACATCAGCATTTAATCTCCATTATCATCAGCCTTGAACCAATACCAACAAACTTCTCCTTGGATCAAGTGCTGATAAACACTCCAATCTTCTCCTTTAGCCATTCAAATCTTCCCACTTGAAATGAGTTTGTAAATATATCGGCCAACTGCTCTTCTGTGGTATAGTAGACCAGCTCTACTTCATCCATCTATTTCACGCCTCTAAGATAGTAGTACTTCACCTTATATTCAAGTTCTGTATCGCAGAAACCTCCCTTCTTCTCTACAGAAATCTGCTCCTGAGAGTAGCCCTTTATGATAAGTCTAACCTTATGCTTGTTCTCAGAACCATCTAGGTTTAGCTTCGTTCTGTAAACCCATTTCACTCCAATGACCTTTCTGTCATGTAGTCTATCCACAAGATCCCAAGTTTCATTCTTCTCAATCATGGCTAGCTCCTCCTGCATTGCAGCTAGCCACCGTCTAACTTCTTTTGCATCCTCAAAACTAGCAGGTTCCAATACTGCAACATTACATCTTTCATAAACATCAGTTAATGATCTCGTACCTCTTATTGGTGTATCATCAACATGTTGTTACTGCTCGACGTTCTGTCCCTCAGCATTCTGCTCCTCCAAAACATGCTTTTCTGACGTATGCCAAGTATGCTCAGAGTCTGATTCTCTGTCCGACCAAATCCACTTCTCTTCTTCAAAGAACTTAACATTTCTGCTCATAATTACATTTTCATTCTCTATTAGACTTGAACTATTAAAAGGAAGTCTGGTTTTCTTTTCCAGCAAGCATGTTCTGTAGTCAGACGCATCCTTCTGTAGAATATAAAGTCCTTCTACCATCTCATTCTTCTGCACAAATTCCATACCTTTGTTATGGAATTGCCCCAACCTTCTGTGCCAAACTTCTGCTTCATTAACTCGAGCCGTCATAGTTTGTTGACTCTGTGACACAGGATCAAATGAAAAATTCATTTTTTTCATTTGAATCTTAAGTATCTCCTTCACAAAAGAATCTGTTATGGAACAAAACCCTTCTTCGAACATCACCTTGTACCCCTTCTGCACGAGTTGACCAACACTCAAAAGATTGTGATCAATCTTAGGTACATACAATACATCACTTATCAACTTTCTACCTTTTGGACCATCAACGACTATATCTCCTCTTCCTTTAACATCGATGTAATCACCATTTCCGATCTTCACTTTAGCACAGAAGCTTCGATCTAAACTTGCAAATGACTTCTCATCGTACGACATGTGGTGGGTGCATCCGCTATCCACCAACCAACTTCTACGAGTCATAACTGTAGCAAAACAAGATGTTGTAAACATCAACTCTACCTCGTTATTTGCAGCACCTTCTGTAGCATCTTGCCGAGAATCTTTCTCCTGACAAAACCTTGCAATATGCCCAAACTTATGACAATTATTGCACTTCACATCCGGCCTCCTCCAACACTTGAAATGCGGATGATTTTTGCCTCCACAGTGTTTGCAAGGATCAAACATTTCTCTCTGATAAGCAGAACCACTCTCAGAAGGATGCCTCTGTTCAGCAGGACCTCTGTTATACTCCCTGAACCTTCTGGATACACTTTCTATTAGTTTCATGGCTTCTTTTCTCTTCCAGAAGCTCTTATCTGCGACCTCGCTGGTAAGGCTCCTTCCATGGCTTCTACGGGAACTTCCATTCTCATCAACCTTCTTTGTTCTTGAGCTTCTTTCAATGCACTCAACAACTCCGCCAGCCTTATATCGGACAGATCCTTGGTGTTCTCCAGAGAGGCAACCGTAGCTTCAAACTTTCCGGCAACGACACCAAAATCTTCTGCACGATCCGATCATCCTTCATATCTGTGCCCAGAACTCTTATTCTGTCAGCCAGATTGATCAATCTATCCGAAAAATCCTTCACAGCCTCATTCTCCTTCATTTGTTGTCTCTCGAACTCTCGCATCAAATTCAAAGCTTTCATACCTTTATCTTCTCATCACCTTCGTAGTTCAATCTTCAGAAAATCCCAAATTTCCTTCGCGGTTGGAAACTTCATGAACCTGTTGAATATAAAGGGTGACACTGCAGCACAGAGGCACGCCTTTGCCTTCACCTTCTTTGTGACTCTTTCCTTGTGAAACCGTATTTGGTTGGTTGTAGGATTATCGGGGAGTGGGGCCACATCATAATCATCCTCCACTGCTTCCCACAAGTCACTACCTTCCAAGAAAGCGTTCATCTTCACCTCCCAAGCATGATAATTTTCTCCATCAAATAAGGGTGGCGTTGTAGAAGAAAAACCGCTTCCGCTTGCTTCCATTTCCTTCTGTTGGACAGAAACAACCTTTCAAAAACTTCACAAGACTTCCACAGCTCCCGAAAGATCACTAAGGGCTCTGATACCAATTGTAGGTTCTCACATTGCGGAAACAAACCTGCATCAATAGTAGAAACTACAATAGAAGCAAAACAGAGAACAACAGAACATTCTGCAGACGTTAGCTTCTGCATTGCAGATGCTTCTGCAGTTGAAGCCTGAAATGAAACTCTCACAACACAAACAGCACTTTGAGCAAAAGCTTTTTTCTGGATTTTTGATGGATAGATTGATATATTAATGCGTGATGCATCAGATTACATAAATAGACTAAAGAAAAACCCTTCAACTACCCTATTAAGTAGTACTCATTAACTATAAACTATTAAATCTTATTTATTCATTGCCACCATTTAACTCATTTACTCTCCACTAACTTCAGCATTTAATCTCCATTATCATCAGTCTTGAACCAACACCAACATATATACAACGAGACCAAGCCAAGGATCACGACTTTATGGAAGATGGTGATACATTCTATGAAAACGCATTCCAGAACCGCGATATTGGTAGAAAAGTAGAGTTCGAGGTCCACGATCGCAAATAGCTTGTGGTTAGGTTTTCTAGTGTCAAAGCAGTATCGTGGCCTAGTACAAAAGTATGGTTCCCTGTCTAGGATTTCAACACTAATATACTTAGTAAAAAAATTAATCATGTAGCTTGTGGTTGGGTTTTGTGGTGTCAGAGCAGTGCAGCGGTCGCAGACCGAAAGAATAACAGTCCGCGACGAAGTTTCCCAGTAGTCGAGGGGGGGTTCGGGGGTTCCGTCCCGAGGCCATCCATTCAGCTCAATTCTGGCCATACATAGTACTACGCATCGAGCTCTACCCAAGTCATTAAGTGCAGGGTTTTTTTGTCACCGGCTGGTGCTTGGAGAATTTCGGGGGCGTTTACTTGAGGAGGGAGGAGGATGTAGGCCGTGGTGGTGATGTTGGGGATGAAGGAGATGAAATATGTGAGGAGGTGGTTTGGCTTGGAGCTGCTTCCACGAGGAGCATGTTAATGGGCTTTGTTTGGGCATCTAGTCATAGTTTAATGGGCCTGGACCTTTTTGGCCCAGTATCGGGAAAATGGCAGTAGTCTTGGCTCCCCATTAAAAAAAAGCATGGATGTTCATTATCATGTTTTTTTTTTGTCTTATTTCATATTACAAAATATTCAAATGCTTTTTTTTTCTCAATTTCAGAATAACAAAAGAAAAGGATTAGATAAAATATTAGCAAAGTCAACTCCCATGGCAACATCTGATTCTGATGGGAAAAAGTAAGGGAATATCTTTTGGGGAAACCATGGGGCTACAGTGGACGGCCTTCTTCTTTTGTTTCGTTCCTTCATAATTCACTGAAGTTTCTACATGTTAATGTTTCTGAACTGGGAATCTAACCAACCACCGAGAGCAGTCACTCCCTGTAAGGGTGTATGCGACCGCAACATGCCCGGAGATTGTGGGTTTTCGAGGGAAGCTCTCCCATCATGATCACGGCCGATTTGGTCCAGTGTTGCTCAATTGGGTGTCCATATGGATTAGATCGAGCCCGCACTGGATTGCAGTTTTGTAACCATTGGCCATGAGAATTCCGAGCTCAAGGAGGCCGAGCACTCTTGGTGAAACACTCCCCCTTGTTCCACTTGCTGTGACCTCGGGAACCCTTCAACTGTACGAACGCGTAGGTCATGGAACATCTTCCCTCCCGTTGACTGGAAGCTCGAGGCATTCATCAGTGATAGCCCATTAATCTCCATCTCGAGAAGCACCCCTGAAAGACCACTCACCGAACAACTCTCCTCGCATATCTGGACCAAAGCCTCGTTCTCGCAGAGCCAACTCATCAACACGACCTTCGGCCCAGCGATCTCCCTCGCATCACCTCTCTGCTGTTCAGGGTCATCGCCGACACATTGTAGGTCATCGCAAGCGCATGACAAGAGACGTTCCTTCTCTCGGGTGAGCTGCTGTACCTGCGCCTGTAGCTCCGGTATATACTTCAATACTCCGGAGATCGTGGCAGGAATGCTCAACTTCTTCTGTAATTATAACAACCATATTTCCGTTACCAAGGGGGACTCGACCCCTAATCTCGACAGGAAGAAGTCGGTACGCACCGCTAGGTCGGGCTGTGGGAGCAGAGAGCGGAGGGAGGAGTACAAGGAATTGATCTTCCTCCTCCGGTTGCGCTCCGTCGCGTTGTGATTGACCTTCTTGACCATTAATCCCACGTTGCGCACGCGGAGCCCGAAGGGATGCTGCCGTAGGAATGATGTGGGGGGGGGGGGGGGGATCTGAAGGGATGCTACCGTTCGCGATGTCTAAATATAAATGCGGGAGGGAAAAGTCAAGTACAAATGTTTATGTACGAACAGCGACTTCCCCCGGAAAAAGAAGTGCATTTCTATTGCGGCCCTTAGCTGTTAGGAGAAAGGGGGGGAGATTAACTCAGCAGAGGATGGGATGTGGGGGTGCATGCGCTGGGAGCGTGCATCGCCCATGTTCCCACGTGCTTCCGTAGTTAAAATAAACAGTAATAATAAGTTATACGTAAACTTAAGAGGGGGATGGGATTATCATATGATTATCATCCTATCCGTCGATGATGGAGGGCGTAGGCCATGCACGAGAAAGCAAGAGCAGAACCCAAGTCAAGCACGTGGGATCCCGTGGCTTTTTGCCATGTCATTTCGGGACACGTGGACCTCTCCCCTTATATCTTTAGTCTCTCCCCCCCCCCCCCCCCCCCCGGTTATCTCAGAAAACCAACCCTTTGTGTGAGAATATCTGCACTTGCTAAATTACGAAATTTTTGAAAAGAACCTTAAATTATGTCCTACTGTTTGTTTTTAAAAGTCAGATCTACGTCTTGAACACTAACCCACCAATTTACTCGAGGAATATGAAACCAAGAAACAGGATAGAATATGACATTTGCTGCATTCAAACCAAGCATGAGGCCAGAGGGAAAAAAACATCATTTAATATAGCTAGAAATGTTTCAAGAGCACTATAATCTTCGAGGCCTCCACCATCAACTGTAATCTCAGAACTAAGTAACGAATTGCCTTCTCTTGACCTCTGATAATTCCTCCTTGCCTTCTCGACGAAATGATATCATGGAATACAGCATCAGGGGGTTCTTCATAGGCATTCGAGCATTTGAAAGATTACCTCCAGAAAGAATCCCATGTCGCATTGGGATGAGAAGAACAAAAGCTTAACAAAAGGAGATTATGCATCACAAAAAAATTATCCCATTTTATAAGAGGAATTAAAAGAACTTACATGATGCGACCTTATCTGGCCCAATAGATTATGCCCTTCAGTACTGGCATCAGATATCTTCAAGTGAAGAATGTCCATTCAAGATGAGATTATAACTCTCATGATCTAAATAGGTTGTTGGTGCTCATAATATTTGTAGAAAAAAAACTTACATTCATTTCAAGCTTGATGGACAGCTTATGCAGCTTCTCTGATTGAGCGTGCAATTCGTCACGTTCATTTGTCAAATTACAGGTCTTCTAACAAATATATAAACATTGAGAATTAAGGTTCTATTTGCAATGATCTCATGCAGACCTCATCTTTTATAGCCTTGAATGTGCTGTAGCATTTCTTATAACTCAAATCAATTTTCATGGAATTTCTTGAAGGAAATGACGATAACTCTGGCAAAAACCTCTCATAAGATCATACCCGTAAAACTGAAACATGCCACATCCTTTTAAACATTAAACTCGATCATGCTGAACCGCCCGTTGAACGTACTTTCCTCCAATACAAATGACAAGCACTTATCCGCATCATATGTCTTTAGGAATGAGATTCATACCAATTAATTGCAAACTAATTAGAACTCTCCTTCATTTAACAGTTAGGTACACAATCCAAAGATCGATAATGGAAGCCACGTGCAGCCTCGAAATTACCTTTTTCAATGAGGTAATCTCGAGATTATATAGTTTATCTTTCTCTGCCATGGCACCTGTACGGGCTTTCCCTTTAGTTAAACATAGAGCTCTTTCCTCTTCCTCCATTTGCAGTACGAATTTGCAAGTTTCTGTAGAAGAACATTGGAAGATAAATCAAATCAACAGCAGAAATTCAATTTCCCGACGATTGGAACTTACATTAGCGAACTCTTTGTTTTCTGTCATCTGTTTGTTTAGGGATGCTTCTATATTTTCCTGTTTGGTCTCAAATCGTCCAACTGAACAGTCTGGAGAGAATAAAACAACACTGTAGTGACATTGAACCTAGAAATCAGATAATCAAAACAGAATGCAATAAAAAGTTGTAAAAACTTACGAGGCCAGCAACTTCCTCATGCAATGTTGCCAGCTCCAAATTTCATCTGAACGACCTGCCAATTCCGAGGTCATACCATCACATTTCTGCACAACTTCATCTGTTTCCTTGTGAGCAGCAGCTAACTCTTCCTCTAAAGAAGTAACAGTGGCTTCCATTTCAAACGCACGAAATTCCAGCCTATTGTAGTTGTCCTTCACCAGTGTACAAATAATTTTACTGTGAGGGCGAGGTCAGAAATCGACCATTACTTGCTAATTAAAAGAATAATTGCAGACAAAAGGGTATATATTCTTCAGACAACAATGGAAGACCCTCTATGGGACATAGAGTCTGATTTAGAAAGCAAAAATGAAGTACCCGAGTGAATAAGAGAGAGATCAAACAATATTACCACACATGATCAAGCAAAGACAACAAAACTACAGAAGCATATCAAACTTATTGGCCCGTAAATAAACAAAAACTACAGAAATTATAAAACAACTGTTAATGTCCATTAACCTCACGGAACAAGGAATTAGGTGCAAACACACTAACTCAAAGACCAGAAAATTTGTTTTCATTACCCCGACAAATTATATGGCAATCACAGAAACATGAACACTGGATATATAACAAAGAAAAAGAGAACGGAGCTTGCGAACACCTGCATGGTCTGGTCAACTGGAGCATGACCCTTTGGCCTTTTCAAATCGATCGATGAATCACATCGTCCACAGGCAAGTGCTCCCTTCGATTGATAGCACGTTCTAAAAGTAACTTCTGGCCTTGAAGCAATTCCAGCTCTCTCTCCGCGGAGGCTTTCTCCCCCTATAAATGTACAAGGACAAAGCTGTTATACTATAGGAAAAATTTTATTACTTCACTGTACTCTAAATAAAAAATAGTAAAACCTCTGGTTTAGTCTTTCTTGAACAACATTCTTGATCTTGTTCGCCAACTCCTTCCTCATAATGCTCCGGGCGTCTTCCGCGGAGAGCGTTCACCTCAGGGACATGAACCGAGGTCGACTTGTCGTCTTCATCCTAGAATCAAGGTCGAATTCAAAGCTCAGCCAAAATCTCTGGCATCTTGTTGGACTACTAGTAAGCATAAGTAACTGTAACTTACACCTGATTAAAATCTTCCTGCACTGGATTGGTCTCAGAAACGTAACTCTGGTTGAGAAATTTTAGGATTTCCGAGAATAAGAAGAGAAATCACCTCACCCTCACCCTCCAATTTGAGGCGTTTGGGCTCGTTCTATCCTTCCCGCCCATTTCCGAATGAGTTGAATGCCATCAATCTTATGTTTTATCAAATTTAGTCCTTACATTAATGAATCGTGCTCAAATGAGTCCAATTTTGTTTTTTTGGGTGATCTTGTTAGTGAAAATTCTTGGTAACCTTCGAAAGACCGTCGAATTGGCTCGGTTCATGTCCCATTCAAGATGTCAGCAACTTGTTCAAGTGTTATTTTGGTTTTTTGGGTGATCTTGTTAGTGAAAATTCTTGGTAACCTTCGAAAGACCGTCGAATTGGCTCGGTTCATGTCCCATTCAAGATGTCAGCAACTTGTTCTAGTGTTTTAGATCTTCTGTTAATTTATCTCTACATATCAGGGATTTCGCCTTCTTTCAGATAGATAAACTGGGTTTTAGGGAACGCCGGTGGTGTACCTCTCATCCATCCAGGCTGCTGGGATCTCATCTGCAGGTTTTCCGGTCATTCCATTCCGAATCGCTCTAAAGAATCATCCACCGTGGGCTTGCGTGCATCGGTGATGAGGACATGGTCATTCCATTCTTAGGTAGAGTCCAGGAAAGAGTCACCTGACCATACTCATGTATGATAACGGCACTGTTAATGTCACCATACTAGAACATGAGCAAGGTGTCATAAATATTAACACAGCTTGTAAACCATCACCCGCCCATCGAGAAATTTTCGTAGCCTGATCAGGTCAAGCCGAACCGAGAGAACATTCTCAGAGAACAGGGGCACAGGAAACAAAACTGTACAAAAAAGGGCAAAGGAGTGGCTCGGTAAGCTCAAGTGGGAAAATTCGTGTCGCTAAACCCGGATGCCTATCCTGTCAGCGACCTGGAAAACATCAACAAGCCAATCAGAATAATCAGGCGTTTGTTAACTGGAAGGACATGAAGATCGCCAGATGCTAATGAAAGTACCTCTTTGAAGGAGCAAACATCACTACCCCACAACCAAGCATCGCAGCCAGCATCCCTGGCACCCCATATATCGTTCCTACGATCATCCCCCACATGAACTGCATCTTCAGGATTAACACCTAGCAATTCGCACGCTTTCAGGAATATTGTTGGGTTGGGCTTCTCAGCTTCAACCTAGACGAGGACGGTAAAATAGATGGTTGTAATTAAAATGGGTTAAAATGCAAAGGCCTTTAGATAATATGGTAAGCTCCTCACTTCAGCCGAAACAGCGACTGCATCAAACCAATTATCACAATTAAGAGCTCGCAAAACGGTTCTTAGCCGAGTGTCGAAGTTAGAAACAACGGCCAGCTTGACACCAGCTTTTCTCAGAGCTGCAAACACTTTCTCTGCTTCTGGATCACACAAATGCCAAGCCTGAGGAAGAAACAACATGCCAAGAATTCAACGTCAAGATCTTTAATGTAGGGGAAAAAGTAGAGTACTGAAACAATTCAATTAGTTTCCCACCCAACCTTTTCAGTCATGTAATAGTCATAAAGCTCCTCAAAGTACTGCGAATCAGAACAGCCAGTCGACGAACTAACGATGAATTTCCAGAATGGTCTCCCATCATTAACGTATCTGCAGAGGCACCAAACACGGAATAGGGCATGATGAGCCAATGTCTCAGTTATCTTCTCTGTCAAGATAACTATTAATTAAACAAAGTTGGAAGTATCTCCAGCTTTACAGCCTCACGACACAACTCAGTACATTAGAATCTAAACTTCTGCAGCTGCTTTTCAGTTATAATTGATGTACTCCACATTTCTACTTGTCATTAAAAGAAAAGGACATCCGGAATTATATCAAACTTATTACACACAAGCAAGAACAATCTAAAAAGCTTGCTCTCGTTCCCTCCAAAGGCAAGAGAAAAGCAGGTGAAGCCCCAATACTAGATAGATTTTAAATAGCAAGGAGATAACTTCCAATTTCATTTTACAGTTTGGTGGACGAAAACACAGGCAATAGGACAGAAAATTATGGAAAAGGAGAGGGCATATCCCGATCGTTGTCATTACGATAAAGCCTCCGATGCCAGTAGTGGCAGTGGAAGTGGTCACCCCACCAATTTGCGCCTCATTCACTTTTTGGCAACAGAGAATAGCTTCCACAGTTGCAAGCTGTGACACAATTTTCCACTCCATTCCATTCTATTAAAACTCAAACCATAAAAATCAACAAAAAATGGCGAATTGAAACAGAAAGAAAACACGGGGGAATGAACAAATAGGAAATTTGAACAAAAAAACTGCTACGAACAAGAAAAAAGGAGAGCGATGAAATGATGAGCACCTGAGACGAGATCTGCCCCAAGGCTGTTCGTAAGCCCTCCGGTACCTGTTGAGTATCTCGTCCTCCGAGTACTCCACGCCATACTTCTCTCCAATCTCCCTGTATATCTAAAGCCACGACCCAAACACGATATCGAAAGGACGAAGAACATCAAGATGACGGGAAGGGAATTTTTTATTTTTTTATTTAAAGAGAACAAGGAATTTTACCTGAGCCATGGGCTGAGAAGGCACGACGAGCGTTCCGACGGCGTCGACCATCAAGGCCTTGTGAGTGAGCACGCCACCGTACAAGGACCTCCGGTAGTCCAAGTAATCCTTCAGCCCCCACATATCCGGCCCTCCCCCTTCATTCACCGCCGCCGCTGCAGCAGCAGCAGCACCGGAGTGCCGCCTCCTCTCGCGACGCCCCTCCCCATCCTTACCGGATATTACACCCCGAAGAACGCCGACGCACGGCGCCGCCACGTTCCTCCACCTAGCTGATGCGGCCGCGATTACCGACATTTCAGAAGCCTCATTTGATCGTGGGAGGGAAGCGCCGTCTCTCTCTCACCGTTTCTTTCCGAGTGTGCACGGCAAGAACGAGTGATCTCGCACGCAGGGGAAGATGAATCCGAGGTGGTCGTTTTTGTAATGTTAAAAAAAATACGGGGTTGAGGTAGAAATGAAGGGATGGCGACACGTGGGACACGTCCCCCCTTGCTTCCGCTTCTGGATCTCCGCGACTCATAAGATTTTACGATTATGTCCCCACGTGATTTACGGATGGACAAGCGATCTCTCCTCTGGTATGGGATGAAATTCCCGGGGGGGGGGGGGAAGGAGTCAAATCGAAATCCCTCCATGAATGGAAGGAGGTGACGTGGGGATGATAGGAGGGGACGCGTCTCCCATCCACGTCAGCTTTTGAAAAAATTCCATTCGAAAGCCATCATCTCATCATTTTGGATTTCTTTTCCTGCTTTTATTCACGGAAGGTGAAGAAAACCAATCGGAAGATTTAGTAACTTGACAAGAGTTGTGTTTGAAAAATACTGTTCATATTCGTGTAATAAACTTTCGGTTAGTTTAACATTTTGGGTCATTTATTATTTTCGGGGGATGGATGGGGTAGAGAAGGGAGAGGGTAGGGCCGGAGAGTCTGACCGACCTTTACGCCAATTTAATAATAGCCAAGTGTTTGTTAGTCTTTGTGGTCCTCTCAGGAAGGACAAGCAAAAGAGCATTTGCATGGCCTAAATTTATTTGTCTTCTATTATTATCATTATCATCTTGTGGTGGCAGTCAGTTTGATATTGGAACGATGTGCCTTCGTCTTCGTCGTTGTCGTCGTTGTAATATGCACACCATCTTCTTCCAAAATAATAACGAAATTTCAAACGTGACCTAATCGTGATGGTGCCGGTCATTCACGTCTGAAGGATCTCTTGGATCGTTTATTTAACTTATTGCAAAATAAAATAATTGTGATTCAATATCAAATCGACCTTATGATGGTAACGAGATGATCGTAAGTAAACTAGAGGTCTGTACGAACGACTGGTTTTAAGAAATTAGCAATTTATATATAGCCTCTACGGCGTTGTTTAATAAATTAAAAAGAGGTTGTTCTCAATTGGTAATTCTTTTAAACTGACAGTGAATAGGGACGTAGCTAAAAGTAAACCAATCCGTGTTTGGATTGAATTGCTTTCATTTTCATCTCATCGTCCGGCCTGGATGAAAGGATACGGACAAAACTGCGGGCGGCAAGGCAACTCATCCTTCCTAAAGCTCAAGTTTAGTGGGAGGGGGGTGATTCCAAAAAGCAGTCAACGTCATTATGATTCATTCCTGAGTTGGATTGGTCCGGTTGAAGCAGTGGGGGTCCGCAGACGTCCTCTGTCAACCGAGTAATCGCGGATGGTATCGCCACATTGTTGCCTGTGGACAAGAACGAAAAACAGATGGCGGGGGGGGAGTTGCATTCGTACTGTGCGGGTCTTTTAGAAACGCTGGTTGCATTCATGCAAATGTCAACTAGCAGATGTTAAGCAATCTAATCAACCAGCCCAAATGTCCTCCATCATCACGCACCCCTTCATGCTTATCTAGTGACTTGAGATCGGTAGTTTGGAAGAAAGTCATTGTTTTCCCCTGAATAAACCATTCAGGAGTCGCCCCTGCCGGACCCCTTCCTCTCGAATACTCCGACGAACGGCGTCATCACTGATCCCATCCACAGCTCGTCCCCCCTGTCTTCAACTTCACTTATGAACCTCAGGCTCTTCCCTTCCGCATCCTCCAACACTTCCACTACTCCCCCCTCCTCGTTCAATTTCATGACCGTAGCTTGAGGTTTATACCCCACAAATAGCGCATGCAGTTGTTTGAAACTCAGCGGGAGCCTCAGTGCCAAGTCCCCGACGTGCTTGCAAGAAAGGAGGAATCTTGCGGCTGTTCCTTTCTTGGCATGCAGGGCGACCCAGAACTCTCCCTCCGAGTTCCTCCTAATGTTGTCTGGGAACCCGGGTAGCTCGACAAAGACGTCGGATTTGCCGGCATTCGGACCCTTGAGCCAGAGCCTCGTGATTCGGCAGGTGGTAGTCTCGGCTACTAGGACGAATGAACGGTCCTTGCTTAATGCCACTCCATTCGCGAATGCGAGTCCCCTTAGTAACACCTCCACCTCTTTCGTGGACTTGTTGTATCTCATCAACCTGCCGGTTCTGTCGCCGCTTAGGATCGAATTCATGAATTGCCTGCAAAATGAAGTTTGTGTCGATCTCACGCAAACATCCAGGAGTCATACAACTGGCATAAAATTCTGAAGAATCAAATATAACTATTGTATACCTTCTTTGGAAACTGGTGCTTGAATCAGTGAAGTAGACCACATCTTCAGTCTCATCGATGTCCATATCATTGGTGAAGCGAAAGGGTATGCCTTCTGCTTCGGTTGCCACCGGACTTGCTATTCCACCCGCAGGACCCACGACTAAAAGCCCCAAGTACGCATTAGCAATGTACAGATCTCCGGTTTTCTTATCAAATCGCAGTCCTAGTGGTCTCCCGCATATGTGCTCCATCTCTGGTGCAAATGGTCGTGTACATTTATCCCTTCAGGAAATTATTCAATCAGTTCATCAAACAAAGCAATGCAAATGGCCTTGAACAATAGCCGAAAGATCATGTGCCGATTGATAGTAGAAGTCAGAAATGAGGAGATATCTGGGAGACTACTTGAATAAGAAAATCAGGGCACAGACACTTCTACTTCATCATATTTCGTTCCCAGGCAAAGGTTACAGGTTGTTCTACAAGGCAACCAACTCCGAACATTTCAATTATCCGAGCAATTTCTGGTAACTTTAAAAGAAGATTAGTCTGCTCCTGCACAACCAAAGAAATGCTGATGAGCCACAAAACAGGCTCCTAGACAAGCTTGATTTACTCCAAAAATTGGCAAGGCCATGCTTTTCAAAAGTCAGCAACACATAGTCAGCTTCCCATAGAAGGCATCATTCTAAAGTCGATACTCCTGCGACAGAAACTGTAGAATGCAGTGGGCAATCTACAGAGACTTCTTGCTGAATGATTCTCTAACAAGGCAAACTCCGGGGAGATATGCGAATGTTGAACTTTACATATGCGAGCCTAAACCAGCGAAAATCAGAAGCAGGTAAGTACACAACAGCCACTACCATGTAGCAACAAAAACCTGAGTGATCTTTTTGTAATACTAACTGATTCCAGAGCAGCAAAGAAGCTCAAATCTTCCTCCCAGGAATTACTTTGAAACGATCAGTTGATTGAATCCGGATAGTCAAATGGGTCAATGAAAAGTCACCCCACAAAGCTGAAACCTTTTTCTTCTAGGTTGGGGGGGGGGGGGGGGAGGAATCTTTGGAAGCAAACAATCGGTTACCTGACGGACGAAGACGCGACGGCGAAGTCGACCCAGCCTCCCTTTCCTTCCCATTTGAGGACCCTGCCGTCGGCGACGCTGACGTAAGGCCCCCCTCCCTGCGGGTCGAATGCAAGGCTCTCGGGTCCGAAGGCGTTCCCTACGGGCAATACCCTTGCGGCGTGGAGGTCGCCACGGGATCCAGGAATGACCGGAGGGGCGAGAAAGTGGGTTGGAAGAAGGTTGAGCCCAAAGATGACGGCGATAGCCGCTGTGGCAGCAGCGACGGCGAACTTCCCAGCAGCCATCCCTTGTACCCCCCTCGCTCTATCTCAAAGTGGGTAGGGAGATATGCAAAATGACGACAACGATTGCGATGATGAAGGCGATGAAGCTGAGGAGAGCGCTCAGACACAAACAAACGGATGAGACACAATCACTAGGGACGATTAGGAAGAAGAAGAAGAAGGTCTCGGTCTGACCGGCAGCCAAGAGAAGTTAGATGCACGTGCTGCTTCCTTCCATTGACATCGAAGCTGAACAAAACGACTTTGCTACAGCTTTAGGGAATCCCCCTGTTTTAGGAGATCGATCTGGGATTGCATCTCATTGAACTTCTGATCGTATTGTTCATGCATCTCATTCATCGTCCGCATCATCTCCATCTGCTTCTGATGCATTTCTTCCATCGTGGCCTGATGCTTCGACTCCATCTCACGCATCTGATCCAGCACCCCTCGTTGTCTGATCGCAAGCTCTTCAGACTTGGCTTCGTGTCGGTTATCATGCGACCACAGCCTTCTCAAGTTTCCATTTTGATTTCGGTTCACTTCCACAGTCTCAGTCAATGCATCCGATTTGCTTCTGCTTGAGTCACCGTTCTGCATAGACTCAAAATGTGACGCCCCAAATTGACACCCCTTGATGTCGATGCTGATCGTCACCGGCCCTGCGTTCTTCGATCAATGCTAACCAAAAGAATGAGAATTATTGCACCACTTTTTTTGGTGCTCTGATGGTAAATTTTCCTCTCGGTAGTTGCATATTGTTGTCTCCATTTTCCCCAACTTCTTCCTTGTTCATACAATCTGGTTGGTGCAGCGTCCTTCCTCCGCATCTCCTGTTTCGCTTCCACCTGCTCTGCCATGCGAAAACGGCGTCTCGGATTACTTGAAGTGTCATAATCTGCACACAAATGCAAAATAGCTTGGATCTTTTTATCGAAACATCACAGAAAGGACAGCCACTAAAACAATGATGAAGCTTCAGCATCAAGAATCGAGCGAAGAAGACATTTTTCGATCTGGTACATCTGTTCCACTTGAGTATGATCATAGGTTTCCGAAATCGCAGAACACCTCCGACTAAGGAAGCAAAATTTACCTACTTCAGGAGAGGTAAGAAAAGTGGCTCATAAAATTCATGCCATGGCATGGACATAGATGGGCCGGATAACAAGCCCAATGAAATTCGAATGGACCCAATCTAAGTTTAGTGGGCCGAAAGGCAGGTTGGAGAGGCCCAGTATATATTGTCCATTCTCCTCTTTACTCCGAGTCTAAGGTGGGGTTGGGGTGGAGGGGATCGAATCAGTAATAGGAGAAGCTAATGATGGATTAGTCTTTTTACTTGAAAAAGAAAATTCTGACAAATTCATCCACATCTGCTTTCCTGGGTCACTTTCACGTGTGACCCTCTGTTCTTCCGTTTTCCCTTCCGTTTGATCTTTGATGAGCTTATCTGGTTGGTTGTCGTTCTAGGGCGATACCTTCATGATGCTCTGCTGATTAGTTGGTCTGAGGGGGATCGCATAAAATTTGGTCGGCCGATTCATCAGTCCACCACGTTTTCATATAATTCATCGGTTACATCTCCTCCTCCTTCAAATTGATCGATCTGGAACTGCATCTGATTGACCTTCTGAATGTATTCTTCCTGCATCTTAATCATCGACTTCATTGTCTCCATCTGCTTCTGATGCATTTCTTCCATCGCTGCCTGATATTTCAACTCCATCTCACGCCTTTGATCGAGCATCTGCTTCAGTTTTGCCGTGAACTTGTCAGGCTGCCCCTCTTGGCGATTCCCTCGAGAGCTCCGGTGTAACAAATTTCCTCTTTCATTTTGATCTGCTCCTACAATTACAGGAAAGAAATCATTTTCCAGAGTTCTCGCATTGTCATGGCTGGTCAACTCTGCATCCGATATGCTCGCATCAGTGGATGGCGCAGAGTTAGAACACGACACAGGAGATTGATGCCCTTGATGTACATCCCAGGCGTCGCCGGCTAGCTGTTCTTTATTTGATTCTAACCAAAAGAAGAATAACAACATCAAGTCAATTTGGCCTTATTATATAACCTCATTTCGATTCAGTTTCTTGGACATTCTTTCACTTGGATGAGAATACCTTCTGGATGGAAATCCTCCACTTGTCGCAATTGATTTTCGGTTTCTCCATTTTCGTCATATGCTTCCCCGTTATTATCTCCGCTTTCGTTTCCGTCAGATCCGAAAAAATAAAAATCTGTTGTTGAAGGACTTGAAATGTCATAACCTGCATATAAATTGAAAGGTTTCGGAATTCGTTAATAAAAATACCAAAAACAATAATAAGAATCACTAAGGTTAGGCACTAAGAATTGGGTTAAAACCTGTTTCAATGCTTGATTCATTGTAGTAATTATCCCATCTCTTCTTCAATGCATTACCACTTCCTTCCATTATGGCAATCACTTCTGGCATGAGTGGCCTTCTTTCGGAATGAAGCTGTGTACATATGAGACCTAACTGGATAAGCTCAATTGCTTCGTACTCGTCGTACATGCCCAACATATCGTGCATATGTCTTGTCAAGTCTTCTTTGTTCTTCAGCAGTTGCTCTGCCCTATCAACTATGAGTCCAAGTTGTTTTCCTGACCTATCGATCACTGGCATTCCTGTAACTAACTGTATAAGGGTCACCCCAAACGAATAAACATCAGTCTTTCTTGAAATGTGGCCCTGAATTGCATATTCCGGAGCCAAATACCCAATTGTACCCACTATTATAGTAGTAACATGTTCATCGTGGATTTCTGCGGCTTTATAGCTATCGTGAAGGAGGCCAATGGACTTGGCAAGGCCTAGGTCCCCCACGTGAGCATTATAGTCTTCATCTAACATGACATTGGAAGGCTTGATATCACGGTGAACTATCCCCAGCTCATGCAGGCTCAAAATCCCTCTTGCTACGCCGAGGGCTATCCTCTTACGAGTTGGCCAGTTGAGTGGGGATCGTGGTGGTTCGCTGTCATTGAGATAACGAGCTACATCTCCGTTAACCATGAATGGATACACAATCATGACCTTGTCCTTGGAGGAGTGGTATCCGATCGCTGGGACAAGGTTCGTGTAAGAGCCGCTCATGATTACGTAGCTTGCTGTCATCTCTGCTTGGAATTCCCGTAAACCATTTGCGGAACTCTTGGCCAACACCTTAACTGCAACAGTAGTTCCATCGGACAATATCCCCTTGAATACGTCACCAAACCCTCCACGACCAATCAATTGCGTAGGGCTGAAATTCGAGGTCGCCTCTATAAGCTCCTTGAGGGTGAAACCCCTAAGCTTTCCTGGGGGGATTCCTGGGATGTAAAATCCGGTGTTGGTGGCAGAGTCGTCGTCGTCACGTGGATGCCAGCGCCGGATAAGGCGGGTCATGTCCCCTGGTCTGGCTGAGCGGACGAGGGATGCGCCTAAAGCACCAACCCTGCAGGCGATCACTTTGGTGTAGCCGCAATCCACCAAAACATCTTCACGATCGAGGGAATCGGAGCCCGTCATCTTTTACCGTCCGTCTGTCTTGTGTCTTGCATCCCCCCCTCACCCCTGTCTTTTAATAAATAATGTTAAGAAAGCGTGTTGAGGGGAGGATTGTACGGTCGGTCAAAATACGGTTTTAATGGTCAAAACACGGTTTTAATTTTACGAAATTAATTAATACGTCTAGCTGTGGTGGTTGCGTCTTCTTATGTTGGGTAAGTTTCGTATTCAAGATCTCATTCAGTGCTCCCTTTTAACACATTCATTTCTTTGATGGTGGGGAGTTTGGTCCCAGATAATCAGTTGGGTTTTCTTACCGCGAAGACAACTTGTATATTATATCATAGTCAACGTCTTTTACTCGATGATGGATCAGTCATTGCCTCACAACAATTAGATTTTGCTTTATCATCTAGAATCATCGACCGCGTTTTCTTAATCTCCTTCCGATGTTGGTTCAACTCCGTCTCATGAATTTCATTATCTCCTTCGGCCTTGACCTTGTCGGATCTGACATCATCAAACCGATTTTCAATTGAATGGTAGAATGTTGCTTCCAATCAAACAACACTTCTTCTTTTTTTTTTTAATCATGTTTTGAGTTTTTTTAATAAATATTTTGCTTTAAATATATTTTCTAAGTAATATTTCATGGATATCTTTTAGATTTACAAAAAAAATCATTCGTGTTATCTTCATTTAAAACATACTAGTCAGGCTAAAATCTGTTTCCCAGACCGATGATGGTTCAGTCCTAGTTGGGTTCCATCTTCGCTTCAAAGTAGCACTACCTCCTTCCCTCACGGCTATCACCTCCACCGGTGTTATGCTATAATAAATTATGCGTGCGGATGGATTATAGCACTTGAGATATCGTTCTAACGAGGATTGATGATCGTGTCATGGATAACAAACTAAATCTTTCAAGACCAATTGAATAAATGATGAATAAAAATAAAAGTAACGAAAATAAAGGGTAGTGAAAAAATATCAATCAAGAAAGTCTAGGGCAATTAAATTTGCTGAATTTATCATCGATCAATTGAATTTTCAAAGCATTTCGATCATGCTTGCATATGATTCTAGACATATCCTTATGTCTATATTCAATTTACTCCCAATAGCCACTATCTACAAGCATTATTAATCTCTTTGTTGATTTTACTCTCGAATTCAATTCACACCTTCTTATGCTAAGGTAATTCGAGCGACTTCAGAAATCGACCCCAACAAAACACGCAAGCATATAAAACAGTAATAAAAACTTTCGAAAATAAATCACGTTCAAAATCACTTCCATAAGTCTCAATAACGTTAGCCCTAAATAAGAAAATTAAGTTTTTCCAAAGTAAGCAAACATTAAAAGTTTAAAAGGAATTAACAACCACGTACAGAATGAGGAAAAATAGTAGAAAAATACCTCCCCAAGTAAAGCTCTCACCAATTGCACTATTAAACATCATATTTTCATATAAGTTCGCGAACGGTTCTAATAATAATTTAAAGGTTCGAACTCGGCTCATTTCTAGTTAAATTTCCTCTAACCATTCTGATTATTTACGCCCCTAATTGTGGGGTGGTGGGGAGTGATGCTGTTTTATATTTATGTAGTCTCCGACCGCTTGACTGGATTAGACCACTGACTGGTATTTATTTTATTATGTGCGCATTAATTTCTCTTTTCACATAAGCTTTGGACTCATTTCACCCAACTCTTTCCACATCACGATAGTTGGAAGTCAGATGATGTCTTTATGCAGGTACTACAACGGGAAACCAGGGAGATGTACTTTTCATCATTTAAGTTCTTGCGACTAGTAAGAAATTTATGTTTAAAACATAGTTCAACTTTTCGAGAAAATTCTACGTTTGAAAGCAATTTCTTTAATTTTTTTTCAAGTTAAAAATACTGAAAGAAATATTTCTAATTCTTACCTAAAGATTTAAAAATTAAAACAGGCGCGAAGAGGGTGGAGTTATTTTCATTTGATTGGAAGCCACGGAGATAATCCCTCGTCTGACGAGGTGGGCCCCCATATCCTACGTGTCACTTTGATCCACCCAAAAAAAAAAAGAATAATGAAAAAAAAATGAAATTAAAGAAAGAAAGAGAGAAGTTGCAAAACCAAACCAGGTAAGAAATCATCGAGTGCTGGGAATCGTAGCGACGCCTTTCCCCAGAAAATGAGATGAGAAAAAAAATAAGCTTTTTTTTTATCCCCAATTCCAACCACAACTTGCCCCAGCAGATCAACCGAATTTAATTCGGAGGGCCCCCCCGATTCCCTTCTCAGCCGGTTTGGTTGGTTTCTCTTGGATTCGGTGATCGTTCATGCTGCCCTGCTGATTTTAGCTGGTTTTAGTGCGTTTTTTTTTTCCAATTTTTTGGGGTTCCGTTGTCAGGTGAAGTTGGATGTTGTTCTTGTTGTTTCCCGCTGCTTTTTGTGTATTGTTGATCAGAAGACCCCGTTTGTCGGATTGGATTCTTTCAGCTTCTTTCTTCGTGTTGATCGGGATGCGGTGTTGTTGGAAACTGGGAGTGGAAGCGTTCTGTGTGTCGTGTCATCTGTTGTTTGTGCTGCTAGACTGGTTCTCGCTGAGGCATCAATTAGTTAGTGGAATCGATTTATTTGCCTGGGTCAGGCTCCTGATGAATGATGCGTGTGGATATCTCATCCTTAATTCTCGTTAGGATTTGGTTGAGCTTTGTGTAGTCCACTCGTGGCAGTTCTGGCATTCATGACTGGTTAAACTTAGCACGGTCTCTATTCTGCAGGATCTAGGGCCTTTTCAGACAGAAGGGTACTTTTTATTAGTATCCTGATCCTTTTATTGAGATATTCCATGGAGCTCTCATCCGGTTACTCGACTTAACCAAGGTACTCGTTTAGAATACCTTATTTTCAAATCTCCATTGGAACCCTTTTATAAATGTCAAGCGGAAGCATCAGAAGGGTCTCGCGTCAGGACATACAGTTGGTAAGTCGACTTTTTACTGGAGATTTGCTTTTTACCAATGTCAACTGCAGTTACTAATTTTTTTTATCAATCTGATTCTTGACATATTGGATGGTTAAAATGTGGGAAAAAACAATGATCTTGATGGAAAATATGTTGTTTTTCTCAGGTTCAAAATCTTATAGAACAATGTCTACAACTGTACATGAACCAAAAGGAAGTTGTGGAAACTCTTCTTGTAAAGGCAAAGATTGAGCCCGGGTTTACGGAACTTGGTATGCCCCTGTACTTTCTTTAACTATGTCAGATCTAGGAAGGATTTCCCAATGAGTTGTAATTTTCCCCAGCACCGACTACTGCTGTCAGACTCGCCCCCGGCTACCATAAGTGTGTGTCTTGCATACAGAGAGTAGGTTAGCTTAGGCAACTGTTCCTGTGTTAGGTGACAGAACAAACTTCCCATGATCCATTTAAGGGAAGAGACTCAAAGACTGTAAAACTGTGAATGGGGAAGCTGCTTTTTCTTAGCCAATTGATGAGAGGTTATTGTTTGGCTGGTTTATTCCTCTTGCCTATGGATGCGTAGTCTCTAGACTTGTAGTTAAGTGGAAGGTAACTTATTTTGGTGTGTTGACTACTGCTTGCGGCCTCCACTTTCATGTTATATTTCTTTAAAGGAGTACGTGCTAGATATGCTGCTTCAATAGCTCCACTTGTACTTATAACCTGCCAAACCAAACCCATAGCAGACCAAAAGACTGAAAAATAAATAAGTAATTGTTGCATTGTAGCTTGTGGTTAGGCAATTAGCTTTGAAGCTCCCAAAATGAATGGCTGAATGGAGATATGTGATGGTGAAATGTTGCTTTGAAGCAGGTTCTGCTTGTTTATTTCCTATGGTTTTTGCATCTTCTTCTTGCCACCATTTCTTAGGTTATTCTTTTATGCTCCTCTATAGCTTGATTTTCTCCTTTAGGCTTCAATTTTCAGTCAAAGATGTTCTCAAATCTCTCTCTCTCTCTCTCTTTTCTTACACCCATAACTTTTTTTGAATTTTTTTGGTGGATAATAAATCACCTACCTTTATGCTTATTTTCAAATGTACAAATATGTTCCCTTTTAGTGTGGCAAAAGCTCGAAGAAGAGAACCAGGAATTTTTCAAGGCTTATTATTTAAGGTTGACAGTGAAACACCAGATCACTGAGTTCAACAAGTTGCTGGAGCAA
Source organism: Melastoma dodecandrum (assembly GCA_029817715.1). NCBI lineage: Eukaryota > Viridiplantae > Streptophyta > Magnoliopsida > Myrtales > Melastomataceae > Melastoma > Melastoma dodecandrum. The sequence continues at coordinate 2,195,593 of JARUPY010000271.1, forward strand.
CAGGTACATTTGATGCGTCAGATGCATCCAGGTTCGGTCCCTGTACTGCCAAGTACAAACGGAACTCATGTTTCCCAACGTAATGTTGCCTATCCTTGGTCTCTATGATCAAATTGTTTCTGTGTTCTTTCTATCGTCCCTTTTTGTCCTTGAGAAAGCATTAAGCTGAAGGACCCCAAGGGGTTCTGTTTCTTTTACTGAGTTTTCTGGAGCTGATAACTTTATCTCTATAAGGTGTTTTGTTGCCAGTCAGTTGACAAAGATGCTCTCCTTCGTAATAAAGCTGGATAGGATCCCTCAGCTTTGATACCATGTTTTCCTGTTTAGTTGGTTCTTCCTTCATGGCTGTATCTATTCATATCCTTTAATTTAGTGCATAAATTAATTCTACTAGGTATATATCGTAGCTATATCCTTTCAGATCCTTTTATCCTGCCAAAGTCTGCGAGGATACTCTGTCCCAAAAAATTATTTAATATAGTACATAAGTAATCCTTGGTTTGGGATTGTTGGATTAATCTTGAAGCTGCAGTCTGTTAAAAGGTGAACAGTGTTTCATGATGGGAATGGAGGGGCTTCCTCAAACATGTGATCTGCCTTTATTGAATCACAGTACGCATCATATTTGCCAATGATAATAGTCCATATTACTTATTCCTTATACGTTTAATGTGATTTCATCATAACTAACTAGGGATGACACCATTAGCTAAGCATTTTAGCTGCAGCAAATGGAACAGAGACGATTTAAGAAAAAGAACCCATACTATGAGGAAATGAGCACTTAACATTTGACATTGGGTTAATTACAAGCTAACCACTGGAAATAGCTCCAATTTGGCTTGCTCTGACGTTCTTGTCTTTGCATTACTTTATCTTAAGTCGCTCGGAAATTTTCCTTGGGAATTATACCTGTCACTTAGCAGTTGTGAAATTTTTAACTGTCCATAAGAACTATTTGTGCCATGCTGCAGACCTTTCTGGACCTGGCGTTGTTGCGGAAAATATACATCTGCCTGTTGGCGCCACCCTTGTACCTGGTACATTCACTAATGGTGGGGCTGCACTGCCCGCTAGCTTGCACACTCCTATCGAAATGTCTGCCCGCATTAATAGGATAGATGCCACATCAAATATGCTGCATCAGTCCCAAAACATGGGCCTATTACCAGGAATGAATGGTGTCGGCATGATAAAAAATGAAGCTGGTTATTCAGGTTCTTCTTACATATTTGGTGGTGGTGACAATGTCCTGGATGTACGTTCAACAATAGGCGGCCCATCAGTAACATCTTTCAGTAGCGTTGATTCTTCCCCACATCCCCTGAATGGGGCACTCTTGGACGCAGATAGTAGTTCGTTTGACCTTTTAGGTTCAATTCCTAGAAACTTCAGTCTGTCAGATCTAACGGCGGACTTCTCCCAAAGTTCTGGTAAGGTTTTCCCATTTTATGCTATGTTTGTTTTTTCCACACTGCGCAAATAATGTTGTATATCAATAGCAAGTCAAAGACACTTACATTAGCCTAAAATGTTTATTGTTTGACATTTCAAACTACTTCTACCACGATGTAGTAGTACCTAGACTGACAAGATTTCTTCTGAGAATTGTTGTAGATATTTTGGAATATCCGAGATCACCGTTCTTAGGACCTGATGCGGAACACTTTCTGGAATCTCGTGATAGAGGAGAACAAGGTTGGACTCTTTCCCATATTTACTACTACTATTATCGTTGTTCTTTTTTTTGGGAACTCCATGGGACGCCATTCTGACTGCCAGTCGTTCATGCAGGAGATGACAGTAGGCTCAATCCAATAACCGAGAACTTGAGTTTTGACGACTTTGGCAGTGAGTAATAGAAAAAAGGTATATTTCCCTTCCTCTTCAATTGTGTTACCTCGTTCGTCTGTTTTCAGGCAGCCGATTTCTGCCAGTGATCATAATCCTGTTTTGTCTTTTGGATAGGGACATCAGGTTGGTAGAAGAAAGTTGGATGTATATAAAAACTATATAGGAATGGAGATGATTAAGGCTTTTAGTCTATTGAAGTTACCCAATTGGTTTGTAAAGCTGGCAGTTGAAGAAGTAGCAATGAGGATATCAGGAGGAAGGGGACGGTACATTTGTTTGAAAAGGATAGTATGAATAAGGATGAAGACAATGTGATGACAATTAGAGTGATAGTTTGCGTGGCCATCATGAATCAAGTGAATGTGCGGGCCACTCCTTGATATTTTCCCCGTTCGCAGGCATTCCTGTGTGAATAAAGGGTTCAGAATGTTTTAAGGTTTGCTTGATCTCTATGGGGTTTAGACGACGATAATGTATGCGCGGTTTGAATTGACCTCGACATCATCTTACTCAGCTGTTTGGTATTAGTTCATACTGTTAGGTAACTTTTGATTGATCAAAGCCCTCACTTATCTTGATTTTGACTTGCTCTATTTGTCTGGATTCTGTTCATGATTAGTGATAGTCCGGCTTGGCGAGTTATGAAAACGCGCCCTCGAAGAAAATAGCGAGGGATGGGTCTTGAAAACTCGTCATTATGAGACTGGTGTCATTCACATAAAGGCATATTTTGAAGATCCGTCTCTCCAACGCTTGTACTTTTTCAATGCCAATACTTAGACGAACTCGGTGTCTGACAAACCCGCCCCCTTTATTAGATGAATAAAGAACGCGTTTTGAAAACCCGCATCCTTTTGAAAATGATTTTCAAAATTCGCCTTAAGCCCGCTCCTCCAACACTTTAATTTTTCGACGCTAATGAAACTCGCATCTCTAACACTTTTAATTTTTCGACGCCAATACTTAGATGAACTTGATATCTGACAAATCTGCCCCCTTTATTATATGAATAAGAGGCAGATTTTGAAAACACGCACTCTTACCTAAATGAGCAAGAGGCATGTTTTCAAAACCCGTCTTTCGAAAATCTAGAAAAAAAATTGTAGCTTAGTTGGTTAGAGTTTTTCTTATAATAGGAAAGTCAAGAGTTCAGATCTTCATAACTCCATTTGAAAATCTAGGCAAAAAAATTTGTAGCTGAGTTGGTTAAAGCCTTTCTTATAATGGGGAGGTCAAAACCTCTTACACCGATCTAGGTTACGATTTTAAACACGGATTTTTTGTAATATGAAAATTATGTTTTGAAACTATGATTTAGGGGCAGTAAAATAGTTGTTTTCGAAACTAAGATCGTATTTAATATTTTTTTTAAACAAACCATGCAGTTGTACAATCCTATTCCAAAACGCATGAAAAGATTTTCCTCATTTTGCCACTTGACAAGTATGTTCTAAATATTATTCAACAAAATAGTATATTAATTTCTAAAATTTGTCAAATAATATTCATAATTTAATCTTACAAACACATAATTAAATTAGCAAAAATTCGTTGTTACAAACCGAGTTCACAGCAACACGTGAATTTCTATAAATCGATGTTACAAACATTTTTTAAAAAACTAGATGTTGGAAACATTTCATTGTCTTATAGCAACACCCTCAACGAAACTCGAGCTTTGTTCCTAAATACCGTCAGTCCGGAAAATATTTCCAGATTTACGGTCGAACACTTTCAAAATATCTAGTTTAGAGTCTCGAACTCGAACTCTATGAGTTCGATTTCAGGCGGATGGGACGATTCCACATGAAGTCGAACTCATAAAGTTACACTTTCTAACACTTAGGCATCTTTCTCCCTTTCCTTAAATAAGTTGAACTCATAGAATTCGACTTCCTATTACATTAAGAAAAATGACTATCCCGTCCCGTCTTCTCTCCCCCCTCCTAGTTATTACTGGAATCAAAACAAGTAAGGTGAGCAAAAGCACGCTTGGAAAATAAGTTGCGGAAAGGGGGCAGGAGGGTAGAGAGGGGAAGGGGGCAGAGGAGGGAAGACTGGAAGGGGCAGTCAATTTTTTTTAATATAATAGGAAGTCGAATTCTATGAGTTCGACTTACTTAAGAAAAGGAAGAAAAATGTCTAATGGTTAGAGAGTCAAACTCTATGAGTTTGACGTCATGTGGAATCGTCCCATCCGCATGAAGTCAAACTTATAGAGTTCGAGTTCGCCTTGGCCCGAACTCCAACTTCCTAGAGTTCGACTTCTTTATATATCGAAGTTGAACTCTAAGAATTCGAGTTCAAGACCGTAAACTAGGAATTTTGAAAGTTTTGATCGTAAGTCCAGAAATATTTCTCAGACTAACGGTATTTGAAAACAAAACTTAACGAAACTCCCCTTACCCTCACAACTCGGGATGATCCTCGGCTCCCCCTTCCCATCCTATTTCCCTACCGCACTAAAATAAGTTCAACCCGAACACTCCCGACTCCTTGTGTTATTTTCTTTAAATTAGAAAATTTAGTATTACAAACATCGAGCTCCTTCAAAAGTATTAAAATCGATGTTTCTAATGTCGAATTTGTGGGTGTTCACATTATCTCATGAATTACCGAGTTTCATTTTTCCAAATTAAACTCGATGTCGCAAACACCAAAATTTATTAGAAACGAATTCGGTATTTGTAACACCGAGTTAAGGACATTATTTGCCCAAATTTAAAACCGTGTCATATTTTGCAGAATATTTTATAGACTAATATTATTTTGGAACAAAGCACGCCACATTCAAAGACAAATAATTTTGTTCCAAAATAACATTCATTGAAAAAATATTACACAAAATTGACAACTACTTTCAAAATTTATCAAACAATACTCGTAATTCGCTGTTAAAAACATAGTTAGCTAGAAAAAAATGGAGAACTCAGTTTTTGAGACATAACATTAACCATTTTGACGAGTCAAATTCGGTATTCTTAACAATTTAGTTATATTAGCAAAAAGTTATTATCCTATTTTAAAAAATATTTTTTTATGAAAACTTATTTTGAAAATATACGACCAAAGACAAAGTTGTTTGTCCGTTTTGCTTAGACAATCAATCATTTAATGGTAAGAAAATCCCATTCCTTTCTAAGTTCAGACAAGCCCTCCATGTTTACGTAAACATCACATTGATGTTCACTACTTACTACCTACCTCTACATGGAATTTCCATCTCTTTTTACGCCCGTCTCGTCCAGCAAGAAGCCGAACTGCACAGCACACCTCCCCAACACTAAACAATACCTACAATACAGTTGCATCCGCTCCGCGGATAAGTAACATTCTCCGCAGATAGTGTACCGACTGTGTATTCCTGGACCTTATCCGGGTGAAATGACGCCAGTCCTCTAAGCAAAAAAAACCTGAATTAACCCACTGGAAATCGCACAACTGCTCCTCCAACAGGGATCAGTCACTATCGGCCTACTCTTCTTCGCCTGCACAACCCAAGGATGACCACTTGGTAAAAATTATGTTCTGTTGACGAGGGACTGAAGGTGTGAAAGAATACCTTCGCTGCCCTCTGATATTTCTTCCTGTTCGTGCAACTCTTTGCAGTTTGCTCTCCTAGAACAGACGGTTGAGGCCTCTGCGGAGGTGTATTTCCAATAAATGAGGTGACTTGAAGGCGGCGGAAGGAGATAAAACGCAGAAACTCGGGCAGAAGCCTTTACCTCCTCCAGAAGAAACTGTTGGCGATTGATCTGCAACTATGTCGCCCACCTCCGACTCCGTCACTTCACTAGAAGCAATGGAAGACTCTTCTTGCTCATTGCTGGGTTCTGGACAATCATGAGGAAGTGCGGGCGTTTCCTCTTTCACTGACGGGTCAATCACTTTATCATCTGTGTCACAATTAGAATCCTACCTTATCTTGCCTGTCCTTTTGTATAACCCAACTATAAAGTGATATGATCACCGTGCTAGCAGAATGCTCGTAAAACAATTAGTACAGAGGCACATTGCTGCTTTGGAATATGAAAAAACACACCCTCTTAACAATTCAAGGAAATAATGTAACAGAAAACTGAAACAGATGATTGAAGTTTACTTCCCAGTTGCTGTTTGCACAAAGCAAGGAAAGGAAATGTCTAGCATGATAATTGAACTACGATCCTTAATGTTTCAGAAATGCCTTGAATTTCTTATTCCCATCCAAGAAACAGGGAAGTTCTCAAATTTCCCTGCCTGACATATGCTTATCTAAGTGAAAATGCATTTGAAGCAGTTCTACAATGACTCTCATACTTAAGAATGTCTGAACATTAGATATTATTAGTGTGGCGAGAAATAGCAAAGAGTGCTCTATAAATAAACATTGGATATAAAGACTAAAAAACATGTTCTTCTAATACCAAGGTTATTAGAATATATCTGCCACGTAAAATCAGCGCATTTATGTAAGGACACAAAACATTTATAAAACGACAATTCTCCGAGCAAATCTCACATATGAGTAAAGAAACTTCAGGGATTTCATAGCAGAGAGTGCTCTATAAATAAACTCACCTCGCCTGGCTCTGTCTACTTTTTCTGCTTCATGATGTCCATTAGCAGTAATATTATCATAACCGGCAACATTCGCTTGATGAGCTCGAGCATTTTTCGCTGTAACTTCCTGTTCCTTTTTCTGAAGGTGGATCTTGTTAATCTTTTCCTCAAATTCATCCAGGCAGACTCTTAATTCAGGTTTCGCAAACTTCCTTCCCTGGTTTTACATATCAAGATGTTCAAAGAATATCCCATTCCAAATTAAAAAGAAAGCACCAAGATGTGTTACCCTGTTAATTATGCTTTTAAAGTGATCCATGACAGAATCGTCCCAAAGAATATGTTCATAAGTTTTGAGCAATTCAATGAGCTTTTTGTGTCCCTTTTCAGTGAAAGACAGCTGTGAGAGACAGTAGGAGATGTGCTCCCATTGTTCAACATCTGCATTCATCATGAAAATCCCCAAAGACTTAATTAAGAAAATGCAAGAAGCAGTTAGTGCACTTTCTGACATGCATACAATGTATCAAAAATTAGCATAAATTCAAATTAGAATAAAATATATAATCAAATATTCTCAATGCACACCTGTTACTCCACCAAACCTGTGGCATAGCTTCTCTACAAGAGCCTCCATTTGCTTATCCTACTCTTTCAGAGACCAGGCCAAAGTAAAACATTCTGCTGAATGTCATTAATTAATAAGCATAAGGGAACTGACAAGAAGATAGTTTGAAATTCAAACCTTCTTGATTGAACCAATCAAGAACTGCATAATGTTGCAAAATGACTCTCTCTTCAACCGCTGGCTTGATAATTTGCTTAAGATGTCTGGAAGCAAATTATATATAGGATTGCTTCCTGAAGATGTAATTAAAGCAATGAGTTCTGACATGTTAACTGTTGTTACTATCAAAAGAGAACTAAAAAGAACTCCAGCTTCACCTTTTTTAGATAACTCGTTAAAGAAAAGTTTACCCAAGCTTGCGATCCTCTCATCTTCATCATCAATTCGTGCAGCCATTTCATTTATGTATCCTTTTACCTGAATAAGGAATATAATATTGTATCATCATCATCATGCTATGTTGTAGTAGTTTAAGAAGCATTCTGTCATACCTTCATCATGTCATTCAGTATTAGGTGTGATAGCACCAGAACGGCATGTTTTCTCACAGATAAAGATGGATCTTTTAATCGGGCATACATATGTTCTGTCCATGGTTCCAACAGATTTGGAAAACGAACAGCTAGATCCCCAAGTGCAATAACGCAATTGGAGCGTACTACATCTGACGGTGCACTTTCCGCAACAGTGAACAGAAGCTGGAGATTAGCATCGCTGATATAGCACAAACCAACATCAGAGGATTTTCACCAAAAGACAGGACATGTAGGTACAAAGAGGAGGCCCAAGGAGAAAGATGGAAAATGAGAGAGAAGTCAGACCAGAAGTTTGAATCGATGATCATGAAGCGACACAAAGCGAGCATGGCTGATGTCTGTAACTCTGAATACTACAAGGGCACATTAATCAAGTGAGCTTCCTAAACAAACTTTGTCAAATTAAATACACATAGAATGCAAATTCTACAGTCTCATTACACAAAATGTTCCCTGGCTAGCATGGGTAGAAGGAAGACCACAATATGTTTACATAGCCTTACCCTTGCAACTGATTGCAAAGATATTTTTCCCAAATTTATGGTAGAGTTCCTTCTCATATCGAGAGTGGGATTTCCAAATGTAGGAAGCCAGAAGAATTCAAGGTCATTTTGGTGCAAGCCAATTGTCATTCAAAGTCAAACATTGTCCAAAGGCTTTCTACCTTGCCAGATGAAATGACAGTACTTGTAGAATACAAGTGAACTACCAAGAACAAATTGAGTTTCTAACATAATACGGATCAACTACATGGATTCTACGATGACATTGGTTGAAAATAAACAAACCCAAGCAAAGATTAAGTCGATATGTCCAGCCTTAGCAAATACTTTACTGTGGCCAAGAGGAGAGCTGCTAGAATTGGGATGTACCTTTTGCAAAAAAACAAAGTTCCTGCAGATTTTTGAAAGAAAGGGTGCACAGGCCCCGATCAAGTTCTTTGAAGTAAAACTTCCAGAAACAATTTCATTCTCTGCTTTTTCAGCTAGAGAATCAAGTAAAGCATCTTCTGAAGCTGCCAACCCAAGCTCAGCATTGATACCATGTTCCTGAATAAAATTGGAACGAGAAGTTTAAGATCCCAATAATAGTTGAAGAAAAGAAGAAATTACAAAAGAGTTCTAATCCTGTGATATCTGAATATTCATCCTGCGGTCTCACCCGGGGAACAGCACCATTCTCTTGTTGAGCTGCCTCTCTCTCTCTCTTGGCCCTTTGTTTTCTTATTTTACGGACACAGGATTCAATGTAGACCAGTTGTCTCATAGCAACATGACTTACAATGAATAGGAATTTACTAAGTTTTGCTACTTGAATTTCCATAACATGGACAACTCCATAAGTTTCAGTTCCTTCATCTTGCTCACCTCCTCCATTGTTGTCAAACACAGACTTCACAGCTGTTCTAATTAGATCAGCCGCGATGGTTTCTGGCATTGGATGAAGTGTGTAAATGACATCTATAGCTTTGTCAGCAGCAGCATACCACATTTTCTCTGGAAGAGAAAAGCCAGAAATCAAACTCGCTAAAATACCAAACAGACGGGTCCCGTTGCTTGAAAGTAGTTTCTTCTTGTCCTCCTCAGATTCACACAATCTCTGAATAGCAGTGCAAGCTGTTCTTGCCAACAGAGAATCCACTTTTGCCCAACGGCCAAAACCAATATCAATGATATCCTGTACATGCGAGCCTAGGATTCCATGGGATGACTTTGCTGCCATGCACAGCACAGATAGAGCACCACGACTCTGTTCAGCAGTTACTCCATTGACATTGAAACAAAAGACATCCCACAATGCAGAAATCTGCGAAAACACATTTGTTAAACTCATGAAGAGAGAGGTAACAAGACCTCCAAACCATTGCAGAATCATCTTCTCTCGCTGTCAGTTCCACATCAAAGACGCATACCAAGGACAAGAAACAAATTATAGCTACGCCTACTGCTATGACTATCAGCAACAACCAAGAAAATGATCATACCATGCTTGCTATAATATGTCCTTTTGTCACCAAGGCCGCAATGATTAACTCCAAAGCAGCTAAATCTCCAATAGTTGAATCAACGGCGAGAGCCACCAAATTTTTGGCAGACTCTACTGGGTTTTTTGTTGTATATATCGTAATAAAAGCATTTTCCACAGCTTCATAAATCGACTTGTCTTTCGAAAACACCTGGAAGACGGATCACAGAAGGCATACTGTAAATTCTCTGAGGGAATGTAGAAATTTTATCACTTTAATAGGGGTAATAGCTAATCTCATGTTTATAAATAAGAACAGTTATTTACCAGTGGAAACATCTTACGCAAGCAGGCATCCGAACCATCAATTTGGAACTGTCCACACCTCATTAATAGAAGTATGGTGTTCTCGACATCACTGGCTGAAGATGAAGCCATCAATTGCACTAAAGTTGGCATCATGGCTGAGACACACTTGGAAAACCTCAAACCTGCTTCAAGAGATGCAACCAGAGCCCTGGTCTGTTCCAAGCTTCCAAAGTCTGGCAGGCAACTATCTTTATCAGCAACGTCCTCTGCTTGACTAAAGTAACTGTCAGGTAAACTGTCCCCAGGATCCTTTGGTGCAACATCCAACTCCACCTCATCAATTTCTCCATCACCATTACAAGTGTCATCGCCAAGTGCCAAACCATGTTGATCACTTTGTTTGTTAGACTCTGGTTCTAGCTCAGATAGCTTCTTCTTGTACTGCATTAATGTAGCCTCAAATGAGGCCTCACGAAGATGCGGGCCAAACGGATTATGCTGCAGCATCATGGTAAGTAAATGCAATGCTGATTTTCTTACAATCGAACTCTTATCCTCCAGTCTTCCCGCAGCTACAGCTGCTACCTCATTCCATAGTCCAATTGAAATAGAATGCTCTTCGCACAACTCGGCCCACACCTGAAGTACCCGGCTGCGTGTGTAGGCCGAAACATCCCGACACCTTTCCAACAAAATCTCTAGCATTACTTGTTTTGTCCGTAAGCGGACAGACATGGAACTTACCTCACCCTCAACATCCTTAAAAGCTTTCACAATGAGCTTTCCAAGTACCCCAACAAGAGCATTTCTTATCTTGTAAGATTCTCCACCAAAATGTGGCACTATCAACCCAATATTCGTTGATGTTAACTTTGGCATCCTATCAGCCAACTCCACTAAAAAGCGGCCGATATTTTCAGCCCCAACAGTGTCCTTGGCATAGTCCTTGGAATTAGTTCTCCCAATCTCTCTAATTAAGGAACTGCCCAAGCTACCATCAGCATACTTTGCCTCCGCCTTTTCAACCGCTTCAGCCATGTGGGACACAGTGAAATCATACTTGTGAAGCAGGTGCATGATGGAAGCACAAGAATGTTCTATAAAGTGGTACTTGGTCGTAACAGCGCCAACCATACGACAAAGAGCATCTTTCGCCTCCATGTCCTTCAAAAGCGCAGCATTTTCAAACATGCAGAATGTGCTCCTAACAAAACCCAAGCACAAAACATCAATATAACAAAACAACCGGATCGATGGGGTAGCACTTGATTTTAGCTGGTACATATTGCTTACTTTGCAATGAAAGATAGATAATTATCATCAGGAACCGGCGCCCCGAAGAGCAATGAAAGGTTCATCTCCAGTGAATTTGCGATCAAATTAAGGATGCGAGCCCTCTGTGGTTCCCAATTCCAGGAATTCTGAGGTTGTTTCTTCCTAGCAGTTCCGGTCACCTAAGTTCAAAAGGACCAGCCTAACTTCAGCTAAGTATCGCAAACGCATCCCATTGCAGACATCATGACCAAACAAAAAGCAGCTTACCTTCGAAGCTGTGTTAGAGCCAACATTTGATTCCTCGATGTTTACAATGCTAAGCAGGAAAAACGTGTAAACCTTAAACGCATTACGATACGAGATGACCCGATCGAGTACCACACCATCCTCCTCCTCTTGACGACCCAGCAAATCGATATTTGGGAGGAGCACACTGAAATTGGACCTCAAACTCTCGACGATATTATATTTACAGGAAGGCGTGAGGCTGGAGAAGCACCGAACAAGAGAGTAAACTCGATCGAACGCGTCCTGCTCCTCTACACAGAAGATCTCCCGGTCCGACAAATCGAACGAAACCTCTGAGAAGAATTTGAAAAAAACAAAAAACAAAAAGAAGCCAAATAGGATCAGACATTTCTCGGAAGGGGACATACAGCTGGCGTCCGAGTTAAACAATACCTTTGACGAACTCTTCGAGTTGGGAAGGACGCAAGGAGGAGAAGTCGACGGGGTTCGAGGCTAAGAGGCGGTTGTCGTCCCCGGGATCGTCCTCTAGGGATTGGAGACGGTGCGGGAAGACAAAGTGCCGCGCCATCTCGGGAAAGGGCTGACGGGGGTAGAAACCGTTGCTTCTGCTTGGGATTGGCTACTGGGGAGTTGCTGTGTGGATTTTGAATTTGGGGTGGCTGGGACTTGGGAGACGGTCAAAAGTAGAAGAGGGGGCGGGAAAGTGATGACGGTGGCCAAATTGGAATTCGGGTCGGGTCTTAGGATCCTGATGACCCGACGCCAGCTGTCAACAACTTCTCTCTTGTTACAACATATTTCGATAATTGGATGGAACGAGTAGCCTGTTAGATTTAAGTAAAACAAGTTTAATAATATCTAAATTTAATAAAATTCTCTGTCGAAGCCATACACTTTTGATAAGTATAAAATACATTAAATCATTGACTACACAATAATTTTATTTTTTAATATTAAAGTTGAACTCATAGAGTTTAAGTTTGGATTATAAATTAAAAAATTTTAAATTTAAATCTAAAAATTTCTTCTGAACAAATAATATTTTTGAATGAAACTCCTCAGAAATATTATTATTAAGATGCGGTCCAGAATCTAACTTCTCGATTTAAAAAAAATGCGGATCTCCAATCAGCCTCTGTTCAACTCCCCTAAGACACGGTTAAAAACCTGGTCCTTTTTTTAAATTGAGTTATATAATAATATCTTGAATAAATTAAAAATTAAACCCCTATTTTACTAAATTTTTAAGTAACCATAGTTCCGTAAGGGTGACGAGTTTTCCCAACTTCCGAGATTAAGTTTTTTAATGATTACCGTCGACTCCACCGACAATGATTGAGTCCCCCGCCCGATATTATTTTCGAAAAATTATTTAATTGACCCCCTAATTTAATTCAGTGGACAAAGTTACTATCGATAAGGGCGAGTTGTGCGTGAACTCTCTTTTGTAATTTCCTCCAAAACAATGCCAATTTATCAGTCACGTCGTTGCATCTAACGTTAGTTTTAAGACAATATTGTAAAATACAACGGAAAGTTTTAGAATTTGTATTACATCTCTTAACTCATTAACAGAATTTGTTTTACAAAGTAATTCCTACTCGAATTAGTGACTTTTATATTGTTTAGGATGAAATCGCTACTTAAAATATAATTTTATGGTGATTAATTAAATAAAAGTCGTTATTTTAATTAATGATTTCTTTCTTGCATAAAAAAACAAAAGTAATGAATTATTTTTTTTTAAAAAGTTATTACTTGAGTAGCGACTTCCTTCTAAATAAAATTAAAATAATATTTCAAATAATATCATTTTTTAATAAGGAAATCGTTACTTGATATTATGTTTTAGTAAAAAAAATGAATAACTAAAATTAGAAAAAAAATATTATAAGAGTTATCATTTTTTTAATAAGTAAGTTGCTATTTGAAGCATATTTTTTCTGATTAAATAAAGGGACAAATAAAATTAAAACTAAATTTCCTCAGCGATTTACCAAGGAATTGCTAATTGAAGTAGTGATTTACTTCTTTGAGCTTAATATTTGATTTAACGTGATTTGATCAAATATCATAAATCGCTACCTGAAAAGAACAATTTCATATTTAAGCTTTCCTTGTCATTTTCGGGTGCTTTGCATGTTTTTGGTCGTTAACATACAGTATCACTCCTCATATTGGTGTAGTTCATCAGTCCATGCACATAATTTCATGTTTTATGGGCTAAGAACCAGATATCATCGCTACAGATATATCGATAGTCCTTACAGCGATGTAAAAAGGCCTGTTTCATAAATGAAATCACCTTCAATTCTTGTCTACATGAACAAGGTGAAATTGTGTTACTCGAAAAGCAACCAAACAGCGAGTGGTGCAAGACCTGGCGATGGACACTGGACAGTCGATCAAGAGTCACAAAAAATCAGAGTATATCTTCAACAGGATCATCGCCTCAGTCTTCTCTGTCGTTTATCAAGTTTCCGATCATGTTCACAAGGGGAACCGTTCCCTTCGCCATAATTTCAAGCCTCGAAGCATTGGACGCATGAGAAAATAAAGAAAGCCCGAAAACTATTAGCTCGGGAAGGAACAGCCGTGGCGAGAGGAAGCCATGCCAGTACCGGGGATCCAAATCGAAGAACGCATCGAAGAATCTCCTTGTACCTGGTAAATCAAGTTTCAGCAGTATGTCCATACCAAAGCAGAAGAATTCCCTCTGCCGCCTTCTGTTTATCGGCCACAAGTCTTTCCAGACCTTTTCAGATAGGTCGTCGCCCAAAATAATATTATCAGAGCCAAGATAGCTGACAATAGCATCCGCAACAACCGGTGCGGCTGCTAGTGTTCTTGCTACCATGTATCCAGTGGAAGGGTGAACCATGCCGGCTGTACCACCAATACCAACGACTCGTTGAGGAAGTACAGGTAGGGGGCCACCCATCGGGATAACACACCGTTCATCCTCCTCTATCATCTTCACTTTGATGCCCAAGTGACGTAACCTAGCTATCATCCTTTGCCGGATGTCTTCCATAGCTAACCGGGACGAGCTACGAGCGAAGTCTCTTCTAGAAATATCCGGTTGAAGAGAATGGCATCGCATACAAAAAGGTGGGGATTCTGGCATTCCTCTCCTTCAATTCTACGTCATCCTTGAGATGCGAGTCTCTCCAATCCATGAAGACCATCTTATCAACATCAAAGGGGTGTTCTTCCACCTGGGCCAAGATCCCGTAAGCGACTTGGTAGCCGGGATTATAGGGCTTGTTATATTTAACGAGGCATCTTGCGAACCCGGTTGCATCGAGAACCACAGAAGCCTGAACCATAACCCCATCATTGCATATAATTAAAGACTTGGACTCTTCGTGGATGACTTTGATCACCTTTGCCTGATGGAACTTGACTCCGTTAGATATGCACTTGAGGAGCATCTTCGACTTGAGCTGCTTCCTATTGACCCGGCCGTACGGCCTCCCGAGATACTTCTTCTTATTCTCGTCAATAAACACGACAGCACCAGACCAAGTCGTGTCGAGGCAGTCCAACAAGTCCATGGCCTCGAACTCATCCACCCAAACCCCGTAATTGTTCGGCCAAATCACTTTCGGGGACGGGTCAATTGAACAAACCGTGAGGCCTGCCTCAGACACTCGCTGGGCCACGGCAAGCCCTGCAGGGCCACCGCCCACAACTGCCAGATCAACCAGGACCCCCTTCGAAGCATCATACAAGGGGAGATCGAAATCTAGATTCTCCTTCTTGATTTCGGGGACAAGCTCCAGGAGACCGCTACTGCCACCGGCCCCGACGAATCCACCCCTAATCCTCCTAACGCAACAAGCCCCACTTTTGGGACAACCGAAGCGACTAACACCATCTCGACCTCTCAACTTCGAAGACGTAATAAGACTGACCCTTTCCGAAAACCCAGAACCCGGGCGAAGAACCGGACCCTGTACATGACTCTGGAGAATCGCATCCATGGAAAAAACCGAGACCCAGAAACCCAAACGCGGAAAAGACGCTAACTTTGATTCAAGGGGTCGCCGATGTCGAATTCATCCTGAAAAATAACATACCCAGCCATTTTTCTCGGCCAAAGTTTTCAACCAAAGACCGACACCAAGGAGGAGGGGAAGAGACGCACCTACCCATCGGAGGATGGATGGGATTGAGCAGAGGCACGTGGAACGGTAAGAGGAGGAGGAAGGGCGAGGACGAGAACCAGCAGTGGAGGGTAGGGGGAGGTCCGAGGGTGTGGGTGGGATGTGTGTCGTGTCGTGCGTGTGAGGAGTGGATTCCGAAGAAACTGAGAATAATTTACTTTTTCCAGTTAACGGTGAATACGCTCCAAAGTTGCGGCGGAGAGAGCGAAAAGGCAGAGGGCGGGACTTTTCCTGGAATCGTTAGACTCGCATTTTAGTCCAATAAAAAAGTATTTATTTTAATTATTACAATTCGATGTAATTATAATTTTGTTCGGAAGATATAGTTTTGTCTTAAAAACTGAAGCCCACGTGCGGAAACGCTAAGCATTTGCGCGGTAACGCACCGCGCGACGGCCGGCGGAAGACTCAAACCCGTGGAAAGGAGATGGCGACTGGATCGACCTCTTGCTCACCGGACGCCGGGGATTTCTCGGTGATGGTGCTGGCATCGGACCTGGGCAATGACGCCCGCCCCTTCCTCTCGGAGCCAGAACGAGAGGAGAAGTGGCACGACTGCTCCCAATTCCTCTCCCCCGATGAAGACTTCTCCGACCTCGACTTCCTCCAGTTCTTCTCCCTCGGTAGATCCGATATAGCCAGCAATCGAATCCTTCGTGTTATCGGGAAGCATTTCCCTGGTGAGTATGTTTGATCGATAGATGTATGATTGGTTGTTTTGCTCTTGATTGATACGGCTGTTCGTTCGTTCTTGATTACTGGTGATCAAATTGATGCACGGATCATGTGGTTTTGGCGTATCTGATCTCGTTGCTCGAGCAAGTTGACTTATTTGCTGGTCTAGGGTAAAGGTTAAAATATAAGAGAGGAGATGTCAGTAGTTTCCTACTAATGCGAATGGCACGTTTGCATGCTTCATTATATCAGCGACAAGTGAGCGAGTAGGTAAACCCCCTCGACCTTGAAAGAGTCGTCGTAAGCAAAGTCCTTTCTTTAGGGTTGAAATGCAGTTATTTTAGACGATCAACGCACTATCTCCAAGTGCAGCTGCCTTCCTTTGCCTCTAGGTGTTCCTTGTCCCTTGGTTATTTCAGCCGTACTTCCTTGGGGCTTGCTTGGCTTGCTAATTATGACCCTAACCTTCGCACCAAACGGCGGCAAACCGCTTCTAAAGAATCATTGCGTGCCTCGAAGTCTTAAATATGCTGGCGGGAAATCTTTTCCGCCAGTTGGCAGCCTTGAAAGTAGGTTTCCATCTTTAATATTAGTTACTTGATATTACTCATTTATTCATCTCTACTTCTCCTAGACTTGGGATAAGTACCAACCATGGAGCTTTGAAAACTACAGCTTTGTGCCTTATTGATTCATTTCTTATGTATTTGGCAGGAAGGTTAATAATACAAAGAGTTGCTACTTGTGATCCTGTGCAAGAAATATGTTGATTCAGCCCTATGTGGTTTCAATCTGGTATGCAAATTCTTCGTTTCTTTATCGGTTACATTTTCAGTTACATGGTTGCTTTTATCTGTGTTTCAGCTCCCGTCGTTAGTGGTGAGCGGCTGAAGAGGTATATTTTCCACAAGATATGCAGCGAGATTCCTGAAGGGCCTTTCTGCATTGTTTACCTGCATTCTACTGTCCAAAAGGAAGACAATTCCCCGGGCATGTCTATATTGAGGTGGATTTACGAAGATCTCCCCGATGAAATTAAAGAAAGGCTTCAAGTTGTGTATTTTGTCCACCCAGGGCTCCGTTCCAGGCTCGCGTTAGGGACTCTCAGCCGCTTGTTCTTAAGTGGAGGGTACGTTTTATTCATCATAAAGTTGAAAAGATGCATCTGGTTTTTTATCCGAAATTTTGTTGGGGTTGTCCCGACAGCCACTTATGGAAATTTATCGCTGACGTTTTCCTTAATGTATGGCCTAGTGTGCATTGAGTTAATTAAAACTTAATTACCAGTTAGAGTGGTAGTTCATATATTTCTTTGAATGGAGGTGTGATATTGTGTTTTAACTGAGTAAGTTCAGAATGGGTTGGTGTTCCTAGTATGAACGTGTCTTTTCTTGGACTAAAAACCTTTTTTCAGCTAAAAATTCAGTCTGAGGGGGATGTGGACACATAGGTTTTAATTCCATCATATTGATTAATGTTCGGTCAAATCTAGAATACTAAGTTTGCGACGGTGAAGCAGCCCTTAGTAAGTTTTTATAAAAGGATGGTGTAAGTGAATTAAACCCTGGATGCACTGACCAGGAGATATGCAGCCCTTTTAATAGTTCATGTGGTTTTCGCGATTCGTCTATGGTTTTGAAAGATATGTTTGTCCAAGGCATCATTAAAATATCCAGCCTTGTTTGCCTGTTTTCCAGAGTTTTCTTCATCAATCTTTGTGCTTCTTGCATTCTTTCAGGTTATATTGGAAAATCAAGTACGTAAGCCGGCTTCTGTACCTGTGGGATGATATCAAGTAGGGCGAGATAGAAATCCCTGAGTTCGTACAGAATCATGATGATGTACTGGAGCATAGACCGCTCACCAACTATGGGATCGAGCCAGACCCTCTCCATCTGACAGAAGTACCTGCATCTCCTTATTCCCTTGTAAGCCATGAGGAGAGATGGACGACCAGGGGGTACATGTCTTGATCCTGCAGCTGTTATCCAGCATTGTTGTACCTAAATTAGTCATTTAGGACAAATGTGATTGCTCGGCCGGGTTGCCGGGCCGTTCGGGTTTGTCATAGTCAGTAGCAAGGGAAGGCATGCTTCCACAGATCAAGCTTAATGGACTTGTATTACCCAACGGTTGTGTTGATGTTCAAGTTTGCTGGATGGGGGAAATATTACTGACTTGGTTTCATCGTTTTAGTCCTTCTGTCGATTGCATGCTTGCGAAGACGATGTTTCAGCGGGATGCTGAAATGATCGCAGATGTTCTATCTCATCCAATGTTGCAGGACTCCCCTAGTGGCTGCGGAATCCTGCTGTCTTTGCAGAGAACGACTAACGCAATTGTGATCCTCCTTCATATTTCAGTGGAAGTAATGGCAAGAGGTTGGCGAGTGTAGTTGTAGTAAAAGCTTGACGAGACTACTCATTGCCCGTCGCACCCTCCGTCCCCACCTTATCCTCTCCACCTCCTCCGAGTCCGAGCTCCGAAAGCACCTAACCCACACTGCCCTCGTCATCTTCTGCGGCGCCTCCACTTTCTACTCCTTCCCTTTCTCCAACAACGCCAAGCACAAGAAGGCCCAGCTCTTCCGCTACGCCCCTTTGCCCGTCGAAGAACTCCACACCGTCTCCAACTGGAGCCCCTCCCACGAGGTTCACACCCGCTGCTTCCTTCAGCCCGAGTCCCTCTCTTCAGGTAAGAGATTTAACTTCGGTCAAACTCTAAACCCTTAAAAGAGAGAACATTGAAAAGATATGATCATCGTGTGACATGAATGATTATGAAGGATGTGATTACAAAATGCTGACACAAGATCTCTATAGTCCCCACAAACTAGTGGGTTCAAGGCATGATCGTTATTGCTTTGCATCGCATGGTTCTCGCAGATACTTTTGGGATCAGTGAAACCGGTGACTTTCCTTTATCACTGCTTCTGCCTGTCTTAGTTCCCCATATCTCACAAACAAATTGATGTGGCACCTTATAGGCGTCGGCTTTACTGAAGCAGGATCTAGCTGTATATGGCATAGAATTCATGTGAAATTTGCTTGTAATCTGCAGGTTGGAATCATAATGTACCTCCCCATAAGTGATCCCCGTCAAAGGAAGGAGATTACAGAGGAGTTCTTCCACTACAGGCATTTGACACAGGAGAAACTTTTCCAATGGAAATTTCAAAGCTCCAGACAGGCACGATGGGCTGTTGCTTTTCCGTTGTCAGGTCCCCAAGGATAAGGACGGACAGGCTTGCGGCTCTGCAAAAAAGGCTAAGAAAACGACACCCCGTCGACCCCTGAAATCAGGCAAGGAGGGAGCTGGACCCAAAGAAGATCTTCTCAAATAACAAGCTGGACAAGTTGTTCCCGGCATCAGAAACCGTCGGAGAACTTTTAGATTCTGATGCACACAGGTCTTCTTCTTCTGTTTCGCCCATTCCTGCTCTATCATCACAGAGGTCCGAATAGACGCAACGAAGCAGCGCGGTCAGTTTCCGCGAAATCTCTTTGTCGAAATTGTTTCAGGAAACAGGGGAATGTCATTACGAAACCTAAGATAATGAGACATATCTCTTGTAGTGGACGAGTCCAAAATAACAATAACAATTACTCCAATTGCTTTACAGTGCAAGTTGGGAAAACTTGGTAGGGGTTGGTTGTGACAGCCAAGGAAATCCTTTTTCTAATTCAATTTGTTTAGGTGAGATGTCAACTGATTCAGATTGCATAATTCTGGGGTTTTCCCAGATTGTTGACATCTTGTTGGGCATCGATGCTTAAGTTTCCTCTTGTCGATAAAACCCAATCACCTATCTCGGATCTGCTAATTGGTTGAAATGTAAAGAGCTTGGTAGACCAACTTGACAAAAATAACACATTGTAATGTAATATGTACTATTATTATAACAACCAGTGGTAGGAAAAACACATCAGAACAGGCATACCATAGACGGGTATGAATCAAATATACACAGATCACGGATTTATTTCTAGTCTACTTATTACACAAAGAAAGAGTTGAGTATATCATCAATATCCGTAGGCAGCAAAAGTGAAGCACCAAAACAGGGAGGGATGGCGTCTGTCTGTCTACCTTCTACAGGCAGCAACATTCTTCACAGAGCCAGCAACAGCACAGGGCAAACAGGCTGCCACAAGAAAGAAACAAACAAAAACCAGGGAAAGTCATTAAACGTCGAGCCAATTTCACAAGCAAGAGGCGACACCCCCCAGCACCTACCATCCTTCGATGAATCCCCTTTCTCCCCTGGGCTTGGTGCGAGAGAAGAACCTCTTCTTCTGCTTCTTCCTCCCGGTGACGGCGGCCGCAGGGGGGTCAGCGGTAGGGTACCCCAACGGGGGCTGGTTCTGCTCAACCTCGACGGCGGAGGAAGCCATGACGACTACTACTCTCTTGAATTAGGAGTGAAAAAGAAAGGTATGTAGGTAGACGGATGCAAAATTCACAAGCAAAAGGACTTTTGGGGACGATGAACACGAATGAGATGAAGGTAGTAGGGTGGGGTTGTATTTATACAAGTGATTGGAGTTTGTCCAAACCCCTCGGCCTAAGGAATGTAATAGGCTTCTTGGGTTGGGGGGAGGAAGGTTCGTTTGATTGGGGGAGGGAGGTGGTCGGTTTTCATAATTTTTCCTTCACCAAAAAAAATGAGATAAGCCACTTGTCACACCAATCCGCGTGGCTCTTCTGTCTTCTAATTCAATCCTAAGTTTGGGAATCCGTATAGAATAATGAAGAAAATGGAAACCGCGGGATGGGGTTGAATTTTCTTATATCCCCCCCGAGTTCAGACACGACACCAGCCAGGCCGATCTCAACACATAATTTTTGTCGGCCGAGGCCACGTGGGTGTCTCACCCGGCTCCGGGATTTAGGAACAATATATAAAACGAGTAGAGAATAACGTGTCGGGTCGGGACGCCGGCACGTGTCGGATGGCCAGGTCAGCTTCCGGTCTGGAAAAAGATTGGCTCCACCGTAACACGCGTCCCCCTCCACCAATTTCTTCTATTCCTTCTGACTGTCAGTAGTATTTACATGAAAAAGGAAAGAACGATAAGTGGGGATACCACGACGACGATTCGGGGTTTGTCTAGAAAAACACAGAAGGTTCAGACAACGAAACAAAGGTTGGTAAGGGTGGATGCAACAAGCCCACCCGAATAGATCAATGAAGGCCCGGAACACAATCGTAGGCATAAGCCCGAGTCTCTGTCCATTCAGGCCTTAAACTAAAACGATTTACCTTTAACAAAACCTTAGCTATAAAGCTCGACAAACTTGGGGGTTTGACCCTGGCCAAGACTCCTCCCATATTTCTCGAATCAGATCAGCCGATACACGTGCACGCCATTATTCGAGGGGTAAAATGTGGGTCGGTGCATGGCGTTTGAGGAGGCGACTGACTGGGAAAGCAGGATGACAAACAAAAAACGCAGTGGGACGAACAATAACATGAATAAAGAAAGGAAGGGTTGTAGTTGTAGGACGTGGGCATAGTCTTTGGAGGAGGGGGAGGGGAGTACATACAAAGACTGAGTGACGCTATCCGACTGCTTATAATCCTTTTGGCCTTTTTCGAAAAGGGTGAGAGGCCGGTTGCTCCCGTGTTATTGAATTCGATGGTCTCTTCCCAAAATGGGACATGTCTTTGACATGACTACACGACTCTCTCTCCCCCCCCCCCCCCCCCCCTCTCATCTCATTACGATGTTAACAATTCCTTTGATTTATCATTTGCGATGATTCAAGCCGAGCAATCTATCGACCCTGCCCATTATTATCCCCTTTACTACTTCTATACTATACAACCCCCACTTGTCTTTTTTTTTTTCCTATTACAAACCACAACAACAATATCAAGCGCACAATCTTTTACAACATCATCTTAATTATTATAATAATAATATGAATTTCGTACACGTAGAAGGTAAGCCCGACAAACACCCCCGTAACAGCAAAATCATGAAAATGAATTAAGTTTTTTGGGAGATGGGGGGTGGCAGGACCAGGACAAATACTACTGTCGAGTAATTTAACGCTCTGTTCATCATTGATCATCGTGTACTAGAATATTTCACAAATTGAGTTGCTGCAGACCTTATTTATTTTTTTTATATTTCATTTGACTGTGGTAAAAACAGAAGGAGGAGGAGAAGAAATCGTTTTTTTTTTCCTTCCTTCCTTCCAGTGAAGATCATAAAACTTTGCAGGACAGGGTTGGGTCTTGGCCTTGGGGGTAGTACCGCCCTACTACTCACTCCCTTTTGTTCACTTGTCGAGGATTAGGACGACAAGCGATTCAATGTGTTGCTCATGCTATCGCTCATGTGCCTGCAGATTTTGCTTCATTTCTTACGCCACTTTTAAAAATTAAAAAAAATTCTTTAATGTGGGGGGATAAAATCTCCTCACTAGGTTTTCTTCCTAGAATTAACAAGACGACATTTAACCTAAAGCTTAATACCCCCCCCCCCCCCCTATCCCTACGAAGGATGCAGCTTCGCTACTGCAATTCGTTTCGGATGCAAAAAGTTATGGCAAGCCAAAGGGGAAGATTCAAAATCGCCACATTGTTTGAAAAGGAGGAGGAAAAAACAAAATGCTGACACTGACTTGCCCGGAAGAGATCGACAAATTAAGGATCTCGTGATTAACAACTAGATTAAAAACCTCGAAAACGATCCGATGATGCCCACTTGGTTGATTTCGGCATTCTAGTGGCATCGGCATCACCCTTTCTCCCGGGAAAAAGGCTATGTCATCTAGCAAAAACACATTGAACCGCCTTTTTGGAAAATCTTGGCAAAATCATATCTCCATAATTTATCCACTTGCTAATTATGGTTAATTAATTAAATTGTCCCTTTCCCCCCTTCCCCCAACTACGTTCAAAGAATCCGAGGTCAACTTTAGATCCGATAACCCAAGTTAATCATGCCCCGGCAACTTGAGTTCGAATCTTGTTTCTTCGAAAATAAAGATCAAACTCGTATTTTCATTAAATTACGAGTAACTAAAGAGTTGTATCGACTGTAACTCCAACATAAATTATATGAAAAAGAGAGAGAGAAAGAAAAAGTACCTTAAAAGATGTATAAACAAAACGTTTGGGGCTTTTAGGTGGGGACTAAGAAGAGATCTCTCTGAAAAAGTGAATCATTCTCCCGTGAGGTTAACAAAAAATCTTTAAGGTAAACTTAGTTTTTAAAAGGAAGGGTCGACCGCATGCAATGCATCTTCACTGTTTTAAATATTTGGAAGTTGGGGGGAGTTGCTTAACAGATATTTTCTCTTTGTTCTTTTTCTCGAAAAGGGTACATGGATTCCGATCTCCCTCTCCACATTCTTCTCGTGACGTTTTCTGACTTAAGTGCATTGCATTTGGGAGCGATCCAATGCTTTGTTTTTCTTGTTTTTAGCAATGATGTGAAGTAACGATCGACAAAATTTGGTGGTGGCGGTGGTGGTGGTAAGAAAAGAAGGTTGGGGGGGGGGGGAGGGCATACTTTATTTTCCGCAAATTGGGAGGGAAGAAACGAAAAGGTTACTTGGACTAATTCAACCCCAAATTGTAGATATTTGTTTCTCTGTTGAAATCCGCCACGAACATCGAAACCATCGTCCTAACGACGTTGTGTGTCATATGCCCTAACGTTTCGGTCGATGCTCCGGTGGTCGCATGTCGTGGTTTATTATATTAAGTATTAAGCTTGCTTAGATGACTAATGGTGTGGTTATTTTAGGAGAAGGGTGGAGAAAGGTGAAGGTGTGGTGTGGCCCGTCGGGATGAACATTGAATGACCAAAGGAATGACACCGTCCGCGGTTATTTTGGCTTTTTTTTGGCAAATTTCATCCTCCTCTTTACTTCACTTGAGGGGAGGGACCCAGTGATTGGACAAATGCATGACAAGAAACACAATTCCCTTTTCAGGGGGAGAGTGTGTGTCAGTTACTGAATACCTCCCAAGTCAAAAATTTACTATGTTCTTTTGTTTTTTGTTTTTTCTTATTAGAAGAAAAATAGATAGAAGTGAAAATAATAATAATGGGAAACAGAACAGATCGTCGTCGCCCACAGGAAAAGCAAAAGATTAATAAAAACAAGGAAAAGAAAGAAAACCTCGAACCCAAAGATAAAGTTTGGACAGACAAAAGCAGGATGTGATGATAACATAAGACGGACATAAACACGAGATTGACACGAGAGGTGAGGTAGATAGATATATCATCGCTCTCGAACTCCCACTTTGGTTTATCTGGTCTGACACGTTCAATAAGTTGGAGTCCCCAGTCCCAAATTTAATGCCAACATTGATCATCAACCCCCGCAACTTGCTGCTACTCTCTGCCGGGTCTAAGACCAGTTCTTGCCTCATTGAATTCATGTAATAGCCAAACAAAGAGTAAGAAAAACGAAGAACGCAACAGAGGAATATGGAGGATTCGACATGCATGGGTGCTGGTGAGTATTAGTACCAGCATTAGAATTAGAACATCATTATCAAAGGCACACTCTATGGTGACACGTAGCTAGAATTAATTTATTGATACCTTAAATGAATGAACTGTGGGTGGTGGTGGTGGTGAGGGCAAAACATAAGTGGACTTTCGTGGGAATCAGTGCACGACGCAATAAATAAGCTTACTGCCCTCCGTGAACTGACAAAAATTGGCTCCATTCAAGGCAAAGGGTTCAGCGACAGCCGACGGTCACGATTCGCCCCGCGACGCCGCGTTGTCGCGATATTGGGACCTCTTGGAAACATTTCTTTTTTGAAACCCTTTGTAATTAATTAGTATCATCCAGAATGCAAATGGGTCGGTACTCGTTCCCCTTAGAAACCGGACGTTATTCTATTTCCTTCTATCATCTTTCAATCACTCCACGTAAAAAACACATGAAAATATTTTATCACAAATTATAGAGATTTTGATTTTGGATTTTGACCGTGTTCACCAAACGTTTCCGAATATAAACGTTAAATACCCAATAAAAACAATATATAGGAACAAAATACTGCTTGAAATACTAATATTCAGAAGTACACTGTCCACGAAAAGAGAAGAGGAAAAATGTGGTGGAAAATTTAAGTTTACAATACTCTTCAACTGATTATTGTGCCCCTGTATTGTGATAATAATTGCTAAAGAATGTGGTAACTTTTTTTTTGTTCCATGGATTCAATGGAATCATACGTGCCTGTCTCTTTGCTAGCAGCTTTTACTGTATCTCCATTGTAATTATATGCTCCTCTTAAACTTATTCTTTTCGAGTGATTTGACACATCTACACCTCACAATGTAGTGACTCTCCATCTTAGCTTAACTTTTTGGGTCAGATTTTTCTCATCGTCTAGTATGACCGACTCGGACGTATTGGTTTTCACATATTTATTTTCTTTCTTTCTCGGGAGACTTTGTTCGTTTTCTCTCACGTGAGAACTTAGCTCGCCAATAATGGCTCTAGCCACAATCTCCATACTCACTTCCCATGTTTTACATACATGCTCCAACTCATTAGTTTATTTCGGCCGGCCCTTCTCACGAGCCTGATGCCTCCTATCCCAAAAATTAGTCATGACAACAGTCACTTCCCACCGCGGCGGGTAGGAAAGGAACAGGGGGACATTGTCCTGACCACATCAGAAATGGGTCTGTAATTATAAAATAAAAAAATATTAAAACTGTCATTTGGGTTCTCCATCATAAATCGTCACCCACCCCCTACCATCTTTCTTAACCTTTCTGAGCTTTCGACTCGTCGTTTCATTTCCTTTCTGATCTTTCCTTTCGGAATATTCTCTTATTTTCCATCTCCTTCTTTACCCAATTCAATACGAGATTGTTTTTTGTTGTTGTTAGACAGATTCCAACACCCCCCTCCCCTCCCGACACTGGTTATCAGACGAAAACGGACATTGATTGACCCCTTTGTGTTGTGTCCTCTTAAAACTAAACAACAAGCTAAGGTTTTTTTTTTGCAGATTTCTTTTATCTGTCAGCTTGTCGTCACAGTTGCCACCCCTACCCTGCCCCCCTCGTTATAGCTTGTTTCAAGTGATGATGATACGATAATAAGTAATAATGATTACATCCCTAGAAACAATGAATGATACCCAATAGGCCAAAATGTATGATCGTAAGAAAGGCAACATCGACGTTCTGGAAGGTTTCTATGTGGTCTGTGGTCAACCCCGTCGCTTCTGTGGTTAAAATCAAAGCATTGACAACCTTCCATTTTTTGTCAATGCCCATCACGCCCAAAATCAAGGGTCATTCACGTTCCCCATCGTGGATCGTGGTTTCACACATCGTACAATCTTGTTAGATTATGCACACAAAAGTTCCCCCTTTTGTTGGTCGGCCAGCCCGCCCCCACTTTTGCCTTACATGGTTGATCTGACCCCCGTTACAAAAACTCCATCGACCGCGTAAAAGAACAAGAAATAACACGCCGCGGGGACCAATGTTTTTCACATTACAAGACCCCATCAGGGGGGTACGTAAGTTCGAATGTTCGAATCAAAACGAGGTTACAAACAAGCCTAATGACTCAAAACTACGATCGAGTAAACGCTCAGGTAGAAAGAGTGGCGTGCGCGGGGGACCGTCGGTTACGTCCAAACACGGCCAAAGACTTTGTTCGTTTCGATTTTTGTGGCTGTGATCTCCAGTCAAGAGAGTCAACGCGATTTAATCATTGAAGCAATCCCCACTCGTTCCGAAAAAAAAGTAAATGGACCGAGTCGTTTGGACACTGACATGAACACCGAGAAGGTATTGCAAAAATATTCTTCCTTTGGGCAAATGTCAAACTAGGGCATCATGTCACACATAATATCCCCTCGGATCCTCAGGAGGTGTAATGTGGGCGTGTGTGGTTGTGGGGAGTTGACCAAAGTTTGGGCATATGAAACCAAACTAAGGAGCAATGAAATTGCTCCTAACAGAAGTGGAAGACTTGCCGACCAAAACAAAAGGCGAGTTCAGAGACCACACCCTTTTCTTCCCGTCAACGTGGTTTGGGAGGGGTTTCGGTCAGAAGGTGCGACCGTGTGTGGAATTTCCCCAAATTGCGCAAATCTCTCTGGCTCCCAACTCACTCCCTGTTTAGCCAAGAGGAGTTCATTTCTTGTACGATTTAAACAAATGTTCCCTTTTTTTGGTATGATCGACGCTGACTTATTCCGCTTCGACCGACGAAATTCAGGTTTAATCCCATCCCAAACTTTTGAAAAATAACCCCCCCTCATATCTTTATCTCGAGCTCATTTTGGCGTGTGGGAAGTTACATTAATCATTGAACACTCAGCTATAACTAAACTATAACAGCAAAAAAAGAAAATAGAGAAAGAACAGCGAGTCGGATCTGTGTGTTGTTTATACGACTTGTGTCACTTTTATTTAGTACGTGCTCGTTAATACTTAGTGTCATATTATATTATAGTATGAGAACCCCCCCTCCCCCTGCCCCCCAATTATCGAAACCATGAAAGGGAGAAATTAAAAAGAAAAGCGTGTCTTCTTTTGAACGAAGGAATCTAACAAAAGCCGAGCACGTTCGATTTATTCCCCCAATAATTTCTTTCTTCTTTTATTAATTTATTTCCGGGGGGATTATTATTTATTGGTACTAAAGTTGTAATTTATTTTTCTATAATATTAATCCGCTCCCCGACACGTGTCAGCTTATCTTCTGCACGCCGATTTATTTAACAAAACCCCAAGCCCCCCTCACTTATTTTTTCTCGAGTTACGGGGCAAATTTGTACCAAATGCCGTGTGAATTGTGTCCATAATTTTAGAATTTCTCCTCCTAATCTCTTCACTCGTCGTCCTCAAAGAGAGATATGGAGTAAAGCGGGAACCGAAGACGGAGATGCAATAGGCAAATGGGCATGCCGTAGTTTTTTAAGTTGTTTTATTTGTTTCTTTTAAGGATTGACAAGACAAGTCAAACGTCAAATCGGAGGTGTTCCATATCATAAGACAGTCCCCCCCCTCCTCCGGGTCATGAGTTGTCAATCCATGGGATTTCTTTTCCTCCTTCTTCTTCTTCTTCTTCTTTTTTCTCCCCTTTCCTTTACATTTTCGTTTATCTTTGTCTTTCACTGGCTCTTTTTTTTGGCATGGTAGTTGCTTGAGGTCAGTTTTCTTATCTCGTATTTGCATGTTCAATTCAATAGGAGGGGGTAAAAGTACAGAAGCTCCTCCCTGAGTTCACCCTCGCCCTATGTCTGTTCCGTTCACTCCTCTTTTATTATCATCGTATTCCCCCCCCTCTTGCACGGTAACTGTTTAGGTTTATGTTCTAAGTAAAGTTGTTATGTCCAATCATATAATATATACGAGACGAGTTTGCGACCGGGACGGCTCGGCTCTGCTAGGACCGGGAACGTAATTGGGGAGCAGATGTTTCATGACACTTCCTACGATCGATCATATTGCAGGGGGGATGGATGTGATCGGTCAGAATCCTTTCGTGCACCATTCTCTTCGTTTTGCCTTTACCGGAATAAATCGAAATCGAACAGTCACGACCTTCGATTTTGATGTTACATGGAGCCTGTGGATGGATTTCCTCCCCCTCCCCAAGTCCGAAATTCCCATTTATAGGCTCGTCATCGGACGTAGGATGTCGCCCCCAAAACTTTGTTACTGATGCAGAAACTAAAAGAAGTGCGGTTTCCTTTTTGCAAAAGTAGATCACAACAAATTTTTCTAATTAATATCAAAATATGAAAGAAATCCTACGTTGTGTATTCAAAGAATTATTTATAAACGTCTGTTAATTACTAAATGTAAGAATTATATCCTCCTCATAAGAATTATATCCTCCTCATCGAAATTACTTCGATCTACGTGAAGACTTCTTCCTTGACATATATGCATTAAAGAAAAGCTCGATTACGTAGAAGGTCTCTTAAAAATCCAAATAGTGTTCTCAGTCAAAACTCCAGATCAAATTTTTCTTTAAGGTAGTCCTAACTATGATTAACGAGAATCCCCCTTTATTAAAAGATCACTGACAAAGTGTTAAGATGGCATTTCCCTCTTTGAATTGGAGATTGTTGGTGTGCTTCGCATGCTCCCCTCGTCCGATTGATCCACAAAAAGAGTCGTGACTCGAATATTTTAGTTTCAAAACAAGTAACTTTCATTCCATATGTAAGCGGCTTAGACTATTTAAAAAGCAATCCCTTACCTACGCCTTTAAAGAAGAAAACACGAACAACGATTTGCGTCATGTAATAGCGAAACATTATTATGGTTGACCATTGAAAGGTCCAAACCAAACCATGCTGTCATTCACATATTTATTAGCTCGTTTCGTTTAACTCCCGAACATATTTATTTATTAAATGCTTCTTCGTTACGACAACATGTATTTTGTTTATAAAAGTGTAATAGAACGTAAATAGCTCACATTCTATTCTGGAAACCAAAAGCATTATGACAGTAGTAAAAGTGGTTGGGTCCATAAGACTCCCTCCGAGGTGTGATGTTGTAGTTAAAAAAAGGAAGCTGAATAGATATCACTGTTCCGATTCCTTAGATGTGTTTGGAGAATAGAGATTCATCGCCTAAGTTTTTCTCCTAGACAACCATATGAGCCCCAAATACAACACTATGGCCTCGATTAAATTATGGGTGTATTTAGTCAATATATGGAAGCATATCCTATCATTAGACAAGTTGGGGAAGATTTTTTTTTATAAACATATAAATTTTAATAATAATATAATATGAAGTCCCTCCTCTTGCTCTCCCTCTCCCTCCCCTTTTATAATAACCACAGCCGCCTAGAATGGCCACCCAAATTGCCTCCCTCTCCTCATCACTCCAGTCTCTCTGTCTTATCTATCTTCACTCCCACTTCTCCCCCCCCCCCCCATTTTCTCTCCATCGGAGAAAATATCTCCAAACACCACAAACACACACACACACAAAACACTTGATGCTTTGAATGGAAGAAGAATCTCATCCCTTCTCCCATTATTATTAACACAAACACACACACCACCACCACAACTCCTCAAATTCCCATCCCCATCCCCTCCCTTCGGAAATATTCACATACGGGCCTTTGCTGAGTCCTCCTTTGTTCTCCTCTTCATCGCAAGTCCCTTTGCCTCCCCCCCCAAAACAACCCTAGAGTGAAACTGTGAAGAAGAAGAAGAAGGAAGGGGAGGAAGGGAAGAGCTGAAAGGAGAACATACCGATGGAGGATTCCCTTAGATCCCTCTCGCTCGACTACCTAAACCTCCTCATCAACGGCCAGGCCTTCAGTGACGTCACCTTCAGCGTCGAGGGCCGGCTTGTCCCCGCCCACCGCTGCATCCTTGCCGCCCGAAGCCTCTTCTTCCGTAAGTTCTTCTGCGGCGGAGGACCCTCCTCCGACTCCCCTTCCTCCGCCTCCTCCCCGGGCGGGTCATCCTCCTCGGATCCTTCCTCGCGGATGGGGCCGTCCTCTCCCCGTTCCTCCGGGGTCATACCCGTGAACTCCGTTGGCTACGAGGTCTTCCTCCTCGTCCTTCAGTTCCTATACAGCGGCCAGGTATCCATTGTCCCGCAGAAACATGAGCCCCGCCCCAATTGCGGGGAACGGGGATGCTGGCACACCCATTGCACCTCCGCCGTGGACCTCGCCCTCGATACCCTCGCAGCCGCCAGATCCTTCGGGGTCGAGCAGCTGGCTTTACTCACTCAGGTCCCTTCTTCATCACACTCAGCTCCCTTTACATTTCTTCAACTCAGGTGTTCTCCATCTCTTCTTTAATGATAAACCTCGTCATGATATTGAGACTTTTCCTCATTCTTTTTTTTTTCCCGAGGGGGGCGGAGGGGTTGAATTGCTGACATATGACACGATGAATCTCCCTCGCCTGCTGCAAAAAACACCAGTTCACCTTCACTCCCTTCTGTCCTTCGAACCCCCATCTTCTCACAGCTGATGCATGCTGTAAAATGATATAAAACCACCAATTTTCCTCTTTTGTTCTATGCGTTTCTGGGTTTTTTTCTTACACGAAATTGGGCGTTTCCTTTCATCCTCCGATCTATGGCAGCAATGGAAGGTTTTCCCAATTTTGGGCCTTTCAAATCCACAAACAAAATCACCCACACCCCCCCACTGTCAAGTCTAAGCAACAGTCAAAAAGACCAAAACCATGTTTCTTGTCATCTCCCCTCTTCCCCAATTACACGCACCACTTCGCTCTTCCGGCCGACATCCTCAATTATGGTAATAAAGAGAAAAGTCTTTGCAAAACTCCATGGAAAAGAGAGAGAGGGGTGGATGGAGGTGCTTTCATGCCCAATTATTTATCCCATCTCGTTATATAAAAGCAACATTTTTTTATATGTGGGTCATGGCATAAATTATATTCCTGACCTTCTTGTCAATGTTAGAATTGTGTTTGTATGTATTAGGTTAGTAGTAGGAATGGATTAAAGTATGTGTTTGGTCAAGTGTTAGAGATTAAACATTGTCACGTTTCTTTTTAAATGGACAGAAGCAACTGGCTAGCATGGTGGAGAAGGCCTCAATAGAGGACGTGATGAAAGTTCTAATCGCATCAAGGAAGCAGGACATGCATCAGCTTTGGACCACCTGTTCCCATCTCGTCGCGAAATCCGGCCTCCCGCCTGAGGTCCTCGCCAAGCACCTCCCCATCGACGTCGTCACCAAGATTGAAGAGATCCGCCTCAAGTCCTCCCTTGCCAGGCGCTCGACCCTCGTCCCCTCCCACCACCCTGGCCACCATCCTCAAGACCTGATGGCAGGAGCAGCCAGCCTTGAGGACCAGAAAATCCGCCGGATGCGCCGCGCGCTGGACTCCTCGGATGTTGAGCTCGTCAAGCTCATGGTAATGGGCGAGGGGCTTAACCTCGACGAGGCGCTGGCACTGCATTACGCGGTCGAGAACTGCAGCCGTGAGGTAGTGAAGGCCCTCCTCGAGCTCGGGGCAGCCGACGTGAACTACCCGGCAGGGCCTGTGGGGAAGACCCCGCTCCACGTGGCCGCTGAGATGGTTTCCCCCGACATGGTGTCCGTGCTCCTTGACCACCATGCTGACCCCAACGTTCGAACTGTAGACGGGGTCACCCCCCTCGACGTGCTTCGGACCCTGACGTCGGACTTCCTGTTCAAGGGGGCTGTCCCAGGGCTAACCCACATCGAGCCCAACAAACTACGGCTGTGCCTCGAGCTCGTCCAGTCAGCTGCCCTTGTGATCTCGCGTGAGGAAGGCAATGCAGATCTGAATTCAGCCGCAAATTCTAGCATATTCCCTCCTCCAACGAGCGAAGGGCACCCGGCACTGTACCACCACCATCATCACCACCACAGCCACGGTCACGGCCATCACCATCACCACCATCATCCTCCTCCGCCAGAGTACTGATTAGGTTTTTCCTTTCATTTTGTTTACCTCTTTACCCAATTTAGCCTTTACTCTAGCCTTGCCTCTTGATATGGGACAGCATATTATATCATATCAGACAATCTCCCCATATTAATTCAAGTCATTTTGGGTAATTGTTAATCTTTGGTGGTTGTAGCTAATGGATTTGGTAGGGGGGGGGGGGACTTTGTGGTCATGATATGATGATGATGATCAAGAAGGGATGCGTGATCTGGGACTTGTCCCTGTGGGTCATCAGAGATGGGACAAGGGTCGGAATCTGAGTATTTGTTTATCTTCAATTTTTATTTTCATTTTTTTTTTGGGTTTTCACTTTCACTTTCATTTTTACTCTTCTTCGTTTTGTTTCGGTGTTGTTAACGAAGGACGAGATGGATGCGAAGGATACAAACAAAAGGTCAATATCTTTTGAAAAGCTCTGGCCTTATCAAAACTTCTTCCCTCTCCCCCACCTCCCCAATTTTCTTTGTACTTATTTCATTATTATATGATGGATACCCCTTGCCTCCCATATTATATATGATTTTCCCAACCGGGTATAGTCAGAAACAGTTTTTATTTTCATGTGGCTGGAGAGGGAAATGGAAACTACACCACTATGATTGAGAGATATAATGGAAGGGAGAAAAACAAATATCATGCATTGTTCTGACCATATACCACCATTGTGCATGTGGGGCCTTTCTTGTCCTTATATTTTGTTGTAAGAAATAAGTGTAAAATATCGAGGGTTTTCTCTCTGTTTTTTTTTAACCTTTTTGAATTGCATGGACTTTTGGAAGCATAAGGGTAATTGTATATTCGTGAGTGAGTGAATGGGGGGTTCCTTACCTTGCCTTTTTCCCTTAACCAATAGACCATTGATTAGTGCAATTCTTTTTCTTATTATAACATTAAAGGAGTGGATCTATTGGTCATGGCTTATGGGGTGTGTCCAATAAAATATAAACGACCCGATTCGGGGAGGGGAGGGGGTGGTAGACAAATTGAGTGGTGGTTTGTCTTGGATGAAAGCAACAACGATTGCGACCCCGAAAGCCAAATCTTCTTTCCTCTTAAAAAATATATGATTCTATCATAACCAAATGGGTAATATTAATAATTGTCTTAAATCTTTGATTCCCATCACGGTAATCCTCTCTCTAATTTGGTTCCCTTGGGGTTGTGCTTTTCCAAAAGAAGGGGGGGGGGGGGATTTCCTTTTCCTTTTTCATTTTTTGAGAGGAAATCTCCTTGGGGGGAAACCTAAATAATATTACGAAACTTTTATCAGGGGTTTCCATCTTTTGGGGACATGTTCCCCATACGAGCAAAAGGCCTTTGAAACAATCTCAATGCTCCTCCACATGATGCAGCAGTATTAGCCGTTTCAAGTTCCAATTTTTGTAGCCTTACCTTTGCCTTGGTTGAAGCAGCTAGTTGTTTTCTGTAATCCATAAAATGGGGTTCCTTAGGGCATGGGGGGTAATGATTTGTGTTTAGTATGTATGCTTCGAATGTAACGAGTACCGAAACAACGTCTGTGTTCATCTCAGTTGAGATGAACGAAGGTCCAACTGCCCGGGGGGGGGGGGTGAAGGGTGGGCCTCATCTTTCGATCTTCGAACACACCTACGTACCAAACGCAAATACAAAGGGATGGGTTTTGCCCCTGGAATGATCTTTGTCAGAAGAAGGGAGGCGGAAATGTCAAAAACCCAAATCTCAGACTTCCTGATCTTTTGCACCTGATTGACGTAATTTGTCTGTCCTCTGCTATCATAATTGGCACAACCCACAACTAAAAATAAAATGAAAGAACCCCCCCCTCTCTCACTCGACTAAGCAGCAAAGATTACATTAACGGATCAAGCAACTAAAGAGAAAA
This sequence comes from Melastoma dodecandrum, assembly GCA_029817715.1. NCBI lineage: Eukaryota > Viridiplantae > Streptophyta > Magnoliopsida > Myrtales > Melastomataceae > Melastoma > Melastoma dodecandrum. The sequence goes on from JARUPY010000271.1 coordinate 2,230,112, forward strand.
TGTTCAGAGAGAGAGAGAGGGAGAGCTGCTGATAACCTCCCATTATGGCATTAGTTAAAAAGGCATTACAGTAAACGAAGTTTGCTTTTAAAGGGACAAATAATAATTACGTCCACATCTCTGGGAACGGCATTTCCATCACATTAATGTGACTCAATCGGTTCCAGTTTTCAATTGTTTTGGGAGTTGACGTTTGATGATGAGTCGGGGTGGGAGGAATGTGGGTTCCGCGTCGGTTTGATGGCCACCGAATTTATCTGTCTTCTATCCTGTGGAAAAAAGAAGAGCAAAAATTATACCATCACTTCCCCCATTAATTCGAATCGTGTATCGCGGGTTTCAGTGTGGCGATCATCATAATTGGAACTAAGAAAAAGCATTTCCACATCCAAAGAGCCTGAATCGTGTAAGCAACGGATTCTCCGGTGGATCTCTTCTTTGCCCGAGTTTGACAACCGAACGTTGTTAGTTCCATGACTTTGTCCTGATTCGGACCCATAGCCAACCATGTGGAGGAAAATGGAGGAATGGTCACGACGCCTGTCCTTTCCCAGTTTGGTAAAAATCAAAACCCTGATTAGCCGTCGATTCAAAAGAGATGGTTTCACCGTGGGTTGGTCTAAGTGGAAAGTTATTTGGTTTGAAACTCATCGTATGCAACTATTTATGTTCAATGCTCACCCGTCATAGTCAAATGTCCTACTCGAATATGCTTAGACGGAAAAACGATAAGTTTCAGACATAATACGTTCACCCGAGAAAATATGACATGAATCTATCTTTTGAATTAACATCTTTTCCTCCCACGTTATTTGTTTGTCCATTCATATCCAAATCCAACCCTATCCCAATTTATCAACGAATATGTGGATAGTGGCGCATCGAATCATTACCCCCATGTTGGTATAGGATTGCACTAAGAAGGGGGGGGTTGAATTAGTGCCGTAAGAGTTATGACACTTTTTCGCTCACAGAAGCGTGGTTCTGTTAGGTCACAGAGGCTGGATCTGATAAACAGATTCCCAGTTCTGAGACAAGTTATCTTTTGTGTAAGACACAAAGATTTATAGTGGTTCGGCAAACAATGCCTACGTCCACTCTCCCAGCTCTCACCCAAGCAGGGCGTATTCACTATGATTGGAATGTGGGATTTTACAGATGCACACTTCTGCCAGAAATGTGACTAACAAATTGCACGTTATCACGTGTCTAACACAACCCGCACGCAACGTGTCTGACTCCGGCTCCTCACTGAGCCCAACGTGGCTTGACGGCTACCACCTGCCCAACGAGGCTTAACGGCTACCTCCTGCCCAACGTGGCTTAACGGCTACCACCCGCCCAAACGTGGCTTAACGGCTACCACCTGCCAAACGTGGCTTAACGGCTACCACCTGCCCTTGCACACAACCTGTGTGACTAACAACCTGCACGAGACAAGATTAGCAACTACAGCACAAACTCTCTGCAGTTACAGAAGACGCTCTCTGTCAGCGGTGATCGGCTCGGTGAATGCACGGCGGACGCTCTCAGCTTTTGCAACGGTGAAGGCACAAGGATTCTAGTAAGCTTTTGGTAGAACGGCGACTTGGAATCGTTGCTTCACACTTGCACTTAAGCTTGTCCGTAGAACGAAGTTTCCCAATCAATCCCAACGGCTAGTTGATTCACTTGCCATATTCTCCATGATTTAATCCTGTGGGAAAACTTCCAAAAGCATTACCCTTAGTTACGTTAGATAATAATTAAACAAAGTGATCGCTCAATAAGAGATAATGACTTCTGCTCAGAAGCTGTTTGCTGCGACAGCAGAACCAGCACTCTTTCTCATACGAATTTGGCATTGGGATTATAAGTTTCCATAATATGAAAACTTTCCCTTCGTGGAATTATTCTCACCATATAGGGAGATCATAACCTGATAAGGTCATTGCCAAATTACGTAACCATAAGATCACGTTAGTTAAGGAAATAAATATTTCCAAATAACTTAAGGTCCAAAGATGAACCTAGACGTGATCCTGTGTGAGATAAATATCTCACGTGCTCGCATATAGGACAATCTCCAAGAAGGAAATCGTCACTCACAGAAATACCATTCTGTAAACCATAGCAAGTACTCCAGCAAGGAGAGTTATAGCAACTGTGACACAGATGCTCATCTCTGTAACAGAGATAGTGGATTCGATAGTAGATCTTATCCTCAGAACTCCATTTCTGATGGCTAGATCGTTTTCCCTGTTGAAGTACTCCACATAACTCTTTTACGTATTGCACGAATGACAGAGACCAGCTTCTACACCCGAAGACCTGTTCTTCTGTACACTTAAATAACACATTAGCAATACATAACCTTTGTCATCATCAAAACCAGATTATATCAACAATCTCCCCCTTTTTGATGATGTCAAAACCATGCTCATCTGGAGAGTAATGATTAAAGGGTTTTAATGGTCTTACAGATTTCCTTGTTGCGAGATGGTTGATACAGAAGCTACTTTCTGTAATAACTCCCCCTGAATCTAAGCGGATTAATTTCGATCGAAATTATTGCTTGCTCAGATCAGCGATCGAGATTAGTTAATGTTCATTAACCAAATCGATTAGAGCATTTATATGATTTGATCAAATCAACACTCGTAATTGCAATATCATGCATTATGGACAGAAGTAATATTCCGTCATAGCTCCCCCTGAACAGGTGAGTAGTTCTAAGATGACCCTTTTTAATCAGAGCTCAGAACGTCACACAGAAGTGATACTCTGACCAGAGTATAAGCAGAGAAAGTTCTCTGACTCCCCCTGAGTTTAAGCAGTTCTGCTCAAACCCAAGTTGATCTCAACCAGAAGCATCGTTCTGGCAAGGAATTTCTCAAAGCAGAAAATAATTCTGCTGAGACCTGCATTACACTGAGGAAATCTCCTCAGCGTCTTCATGACCTGCAAACAGAGAAACACAGAACACATTCTGCTGAGACCTGCATTACACTGAGGAAATCTCCTCAGCGTCTTCATGACCTGCAAACAGAGAAACACAGAACACAAAGAAAAATGCAGAGACTGTTCCTAAGTCTCACAGAATACAACACCTGTCCTAAAAACTAAAAAAAAATTCTCCAGGGAGCTAGCTACTTCTCCCCCTTTTTGCATCATCAAAGAAGTCATATATCAAAAAGATATGTCATGAACAAGTTTCAAATCACAAATATGCAGGAAATTCAAAAGAGTGAGTTTTAAAACAACAGATCCAGAGTTTATCAGTTTTCAGAAGCCGGATTCTGAAAGGACTGGTCAGTCACTTTCTTCTGCAGAAGGAGAGGAGGATGCATCATCCTTGCCCTTGATATATGCCGCGAGATCAGCAAGATCTACAAGCAGCTTCGTAATCAGGGTCTTAATCTCCTTTTGCTGAGCAATGCACTTATCCAATTTGCGTGACTCTTTCGGATTAGCAGAAGTGGACGCCTCAGAAGTATGCTTCTGTTTGGTATCAATCTTCTTCTGCTTGCTGGTGTCAGCCCGAGTCTTACGCTTGGAAGGTGCAGCAACTCTTTTCTCTTTGGAGGATGGCTCCTCCTTGCTCCTCTTTGGAACCCATTCTGACCCTGTAAAAACAAACCCCATATGATCAAGTGTCGTACCGTCAAAGGGCTCAACATGGATGGTGTCCTGATTACTCTTGGGAGTTATATCACAAGAGTAAGTCTGCAGGAGCTTCATGATGATATGGCCATAGGGTAGTCCTCTATCAGGCAGAGTTGCACATCTCTCCATGTGCTCAAAGACGATCGATCCAAGATTGACAGGAAGTCCCTCCAGCAGATGCACCATCATGGTGGCGTCCTTCGTGATGATACTGTCTGTGCTCCCAGTCTGGGGGTAGAGGCAGTACATAACAGCACGGTGGAGGATGCGCAGTTCTAGAGGCAGCTTCGTGCTCTCCAGGTATACGCTGGACTTTGTTGGCCTTTCGGCCCCTGTTATCCTGCGATACGCCGATGATTTGGATATCTCCATGGGCTGGAGCTGAGAGTGGTATCTTGCACTGAACGCCCTGCATACATCAAGTAGAGAGAAAACATAGATGTTCTCCTCTATTACCACCTTTATGTACTTGATCATCTTGTTCACCCTGTGAAAGGTGATGTGGCTGTAGAATTCTCTAACCAAGGAGGCAGAGACAGGGCTTCTGTGCTCACAGAAGTTAACCAGAGAGAGCTCACGGAAAAGAGTTTCTAATTGCCCAAGAGAGTGCTCAGAGAAGAAGCTGAATCTGATGAATCGGCAGGGTACGATTTTCCTATCCTCAAGATCTCTAGCAGGAGACTCAGAAGAATCTAACACAGCCTGAATTTCCTCAGCAGAAACGATCTCCCCAATTTCAGGAGTAAAGGTCAGAGGAGTACCTCTTCGCTTTTTGTTCTCCTTCTGCGGTTCCGCAGATGGGCGTTTCTGTGCCTTTCCTTTCTCCTGTGCCGCGACCGCAGGAGGGTTCACAGCCTGTTCCTTAGCATTAGATGAAGTTGGGGCCAACTTCTGCTTTGGAAGAGGAGGAGGAGGTGGCAGAGTCTCAATATAGGGCAATATAGCCAGAGATGGAGACTCTAGAGGATGGCTTACGCGCTGAGGTATAGGGACCTCTTTCTCAGCTTGTCCTTGTGGAGAAATCACCATTTCCTCAATTTCTGGCTCAGAAATTTTTGCTGTAGGAGGGTCCTCCTTAGCAGGTACAGGAGGGTCCTCCTTTGTGGATGGCTGGATGACTTCTTGCTCTGCATTCAGAGCTTTGGAACTCTCGGGGGGAGAGTGCTGGGACACGGATTTCGTATCCTTCGACGAGAGACTTGCGTTCTCAGAGTCGCTCCCCTGTAATGAAGACTGGGTCTCCTGAGAGTCCCGATCGGACAGAGACTCAGTGCTGAGTCTAGCAGAGCGCCTTGCTTTGGCTTTGGCAGCGCGCATTCTCTTGATTCTTGGTGCCATGATGACAGAAGGAAGCAAAGAAGAGAAGTTAGGGTTTGGAAGAGATGACGAAGAAGGATCGGAGGAAAAAACGTGGGGGAGAGAAAAATGGGTTTCTGAGATGGAGGGAAGACGTGTGTGTGTGCAAAGATGCTTTGAAAGGGAGAAAATAAATAAGAAAAGATTTTGGCAGGGAAGTCTTAAAATTTTTTTTTTTTTAAACAGGAAATAATAAAATTGGAAATAATTTTTGAAAATCATATCTTTCACCAAATCAAATATGCACACGATAAGGATCAATCAGATCCATTTAGAGGGGATAACAAATCCCTAATTCCATTCGCAATTTTGAGAACTTCTCAAAATTTAATGGTTTTGTGAAGATATCACAGAGCTGTGTTTCTGTGCTCACATATTCCACAGCAATAGAACCATTTTGGACATGATCTCGAATGAAATGATGTCTTAGTTCTATATGTTTAGACCTTGAATGCTGAACAGGATTCTTGGTCAGATTTATGGCACTGGTGTTATCACACCGTATTGGAATATTGTCAAACTTGAAACCGTAGTCCTCAAGTTGTTGACGCATCCATAGAAGCTGTGCACAGCAGCTTGCTGCTGCAACATATTCTGCCTCTGCTGTTGATAATGCAACAGAAGCTTCTTTGAGTGCCAGGATATGAGCATATCTCCAAGCAATTGGCAGGTTCCAGAAGTACTCTTCCGATCGATTTTACAACCAGCAAAGTCTGCATCGGAGTACCCTATAAGATCAAATGATGATCTCTTGGAATACCAGAGCCCTAGGTTTGTAGTCCCAGAAAGATATCGAAATATCCTTTTAACATGTGTTAAATGGGACTCCTTTGGTGCTGATTGGTATCTAGCACAAAGGCAGACGCTGAACAGAATGTCAGGCCTGGAAGCAGTAAGGTACAATAAGGACCCTATCATACTTCTGTAGAGGCTAGGATCTGCATCCTTTCCTGATTCGTCTTTCTCCACAATAGCGTTTGTGCTCATGGGAGTAGACAAGTGTTTTGAGTTGGTCAACTCATATTTCTTCAGAAGTTGTTTAGTGTACTTTTCCTGATGGATGAAAGTACCTTCTGAAGTTTGGCGAATCTGTAAGCCCAGAAAGAATGTTAATTCTCCCACCATGCTCATTTCAAATTCACCCTTCATGAGTTCTGCGAACTCATTACATAAGGTATTGTTTGTAGATCCGAAGATGATGTCATCTACGTAGATCTGAACAATCAGAAGCTCGGTTCCGTGCTTCTTTAGGAAAAGAGTTGTGTCAACCTTTCCCTTTCTATAGCCCTTTTCAATAAGAAATTGGCTCAGCCTTTCATACCAAGCTCTGGGAGCTTGTTTCAAGCCATATAAAGCTTTATCAAGCTTATAAACATGATCATGCTTCTTAGGATCCTCAAATCCCGGAGGTTGGTCTACGTAGACTTCCTCCTTGATCTCACCATTCAGGAAGGCGCTTTTCACGTCCATCTGAAATAGTTTGAAATTATTAAAACACGCATAAGCTAACAGAAGTTTGATAGCTTCTAGGCGCGCCACAGGAGCGTAAGTCTCATCATAGTCAATCCCTTCTGATTGAGAGTACCCTTTGGCCACGAGTCTGGCCTTTTTCCTGACCACAGAGCCTGATTCATCAAGCTTATTGCGGAAGACCCACTTAGTTCCAACAACAGAACGATCCTTCGGTCTCTGAACAAGCGTTCAGACCTTGTTTCGTTCGAATTGATTGAGCTCTTCTTGCATGGCAATGATCCAGTTAGGATCTGCAAGAGCTTCATCAATGCTTGTTGGTTCCTTTTGGGAGAGGAACGCAGAATGTTCACAGAAGAGATTCACAGAACGTCTCGTCTGTATTCCTTTCTGTACATCCCCAATGACTTGCTCCATGGGGTGTCTTTTCTTGTACAGAGTGGGCACTCTGTCCAAGAGATTCTTATCAGAATCATTATCCTCTGAGGGGCCCTCAGAGTTTGCATCCTGTCCAATGACGGACTGGATTTGTACAGAATTAGTCTTAAGAGGGACAGCGCTCTCTTTCTGTACTTCAGCAGCAGGCAGCTGCGTACTTAGCCTGTCAGATAAGACAGATTCCTCTGTGTATTGAGAGTCATTAATGATGACATTAATAGATTCCTCAACAACAAGAGTTCTTTTGTTGAAAACTCGATAAGCTTTGCTTGATTCAGAATAGCCAAGGAAAACTCCTTCATCTGATCTAGCATCGAATTTACCAACATTGTCCTTAGGAAGTCTTAGTATGTAACAAGGACTTCCAAAGGGATGGAAATATGAGATGTTAGGGACTTTGCCCTTGTACAACTCATAAGGAGGTTTGTCAAGTGTCTTTCGTGCAAGTACACGGTTAGACACATAACATGCTGTGTTAATTGCCTCAGCCCACAAATTCTGTGGAACCTTGCTTTCACACATCATCGTTCTGGCCATATCAAGAAGAGTTCGATTCATTCTCTCAGCAACTCCATTCTGTTGTGGAGTATAAGGAGCAGAGAATGTGTGTTCTATGCCATTCATGTCACAGAAGGACTTGAACTCATGGTTTACAAATTCTGTACCATGGTCAGTTCTTAAGCTTTTGAGAGAGGCTCCTCTCTCATTTTGCAGCTTTGTGACAAGGCTTTTGAACGCACCGAATGCATAACTCTTATGAGCCAAGAACCTTACCCAAGAATATCTTGAGTAATCGTCCACAACCACCATAGCATAGCGTCTGAGGCCCAGACTCTGTGTTCTGGTGGGACCAAACAGGTCCATGTGGAGAAGTTCAAGTGGTTTTGAGGTGGAAATATAACCTTTGCTTTTAAAAGAAGCTTTGGTTTGTTTTCCCAAAGAACAAGCTTCACAGAAGCTGTTCTCTTCAAAAGAGAGCTTCGGTAAACCTCGTACCAGCTTCCTTTTGGCAATCTTAGACAATAATTGGAAATTGATGTGTCCCAATTTCCTATGCCAAAGATTTGTTTCATCCTTGTAAGAAACAAGGCATTTCTCAGAAGACAAAAGGTTGTCTTGAGAAACGATGTAGACGTTCTTTCTTCGTTCAGCAACAAAACAGACGGATCCGTCTGTGGATCCAGAACATCCTTCTGCGTTAAAGGTTATTTGATAACCCTTATCACAGAGTTGGCTCACACTTAATAGACTATGTTTTAATCCTGCAACAAGCAGAACATCGTCTATTTGCATTGTTTGTGAACTACCGATAGTTCCAATGCCTTTGATGTAGCCTTTGCTATCATCGCCAAATGTCACAGAACCACCGTTCTGTAACTTCAAACTTGAAAACTTAGAAGGATCCCCGGTCATGTGGCGTGAGCACCCACTGTCCAGGTACCACTCATCCTTCCTGGCTTTAGTTTTCAAGTGTACCTGCGATTAAGAACAAGTTAGGTTACAACAGGAACCCACCTTAAGCCGGTTCCATAGGATTGTGATTTGTTCCGTGAGAGAATCATGTTGGTTATGCTTATAGACTTCTTGATCTGACATTGTCCGATCATATGTCCAAGCATGCCATAATAGTGACAGGTTTTAACCTTTTCTGTCGGTCCGACAAGGTTTTTAATCCTAGATTTGTTATGCTTCTGCTCAGAAGTATAACATTTCACAGATTCAGATTTCTATGGCATCACGGACTGCTGTTTCTATGCAACTTTGGGACTTATCACAGAACATGCGTTCTGTGTCACATAGCATACATCAGCTAAACATTCAGATTTGTTTCTGTGACAATTGTGAGACTGACATTCAGGTAATAAACCTCTGTTAGACTCATCTAGTGGAAAAACCACTTTGTCACGAACAAGTAGTTCGTCCCATACCTCAGGAAGAGGTTCTCTGATCAGAGGAGATGCTTCTGTGCAGAAGATCTCAGCATCATTTTTCAAGGCAATCTTTTCTCTGTGCAGAGAAGTGAGTTGTGATTGCAGAACCTTGTTCTGCTTTTTCACCGAGCAATATTTTGAGGATAGCTCTTTAACTCTCTCAAGGATTTCTGTCAGAAAACCTTTAAGATCATTAGAAGATAAATTAGACATAGATGTCGAGATTACCTCTTCATCTGAATCAGATTCTGATTTGGAACGAGCCATGTAGCAAAGGTTTGCCTTCTGCTCTTCCTCAGACTCAGATTCATTGTCCTCCTCATCGCTCCAAGCCAATAAGGCTCTTCTTCTGTTTCGAGAAGATTTTGACCTATCAGCCAACAGAGGACATTCATTCCTCATGTGTCCCAGTTTCTTACATTCGTAACATACTGGTCCCTTTTTGTCCTCTAAGTTAGAAGACTTGGGTTTAACACTTCGTTTGAAGCGTTTCTTGTAAAGAAGTTTGTTCAAACCCTTTACTAACAAGGAAAGCTCCTCATCAGTTTCTGCTTCTATATCATCTGATTCATCATCAGTAGAAGCTGATGCCTTAAAGGCAATAGATTTGGTCGTCTGAGGCACAGATGACCGTTTCTCTTCCTCGTAGGAGAGAAGAGAACCCATAAGCTGATCCAGCCTAAGAGTTGTTAAATCTTTGGCTTCCTCAATAGCGGTCTTTTTAGCTTCCCAATTCATGGGTAAAGACCTGAGGACCTTTCTCACCATTTCAGCATTAGAATAATTTTTCCCAAGAAGGGCTAAGCTGTTGATGATTGTATTGAGTCTATCATACATTTCAGAGATAGACTCATCAGGCTTCATTTTGAAGGCCTCATACTGCTGGACCAGCAGATTTATTCGTGTCTCCTTGACTTGATCCGTCCCTTCATGGGTTAGAACAAGTCGATCCCAGATCTCTTTTGCTGTGGTACAGGCAGAGATCCGGTTGTACTCCATAGGAGATAGAGCACAGTGAAGAAAGTTGACAGCCATAGCATTCAGCTTGATGATTTCAACTTCCTGATCAGAAAGTAAAGTCGTGCTGCCATGCTCAACTTTCAGATCTTGTCCTCTGAGAAGCAGAGGACCATTTCGGATGATCCCTAAACACCTCGGTTCTCGGGATGCAATCCAGAACTCCATCCTGCTGCGCCAGCTGGAGAAGTTTTGTCCATCAAATAATGGTGGACTATTACTGTTGGAACCAACAGCGTGCATATATCCCATTTGCATCCTATCGGATCTCTCAACAAGCGGTTAAGCTTTTATCGTTGAGCCTGCTCTGATACCAATTGTTGGTATAGGATTGCACTAAGAAGGGGGGGTTGAATTAGTGCCGTAAGAGTTATGACACTTTTTCGCTCACAGAAGCGTGGTTCTGTTAGGTCACAGAGGCTGGATCTGATAAACAGATTCCCAGTTCTGAGACAAGTTATCTTTTGTGTAGGACACAAAGATTTATAGTGGTTCGGCAAACAATGCCTACGTCCACTCTCCCAGCTCTCACCCAAGCAGGGCGTATTCACTATGATTGGAATGTGGGATTTTACAGATGCACACTTCTGCCAGAAATGTGACTAACAAATTGCACGTTATCACGTGTCTAACACAACCCGCACGCAACGTGTCTGACTCCGGCTTCTCACTGAGCCCAACGTGGCTTGACGGCTACCACCTGCCCAACGAGGCTTAACGGCTACCTCCTGCCCAACGTGGCTTAACGGCTACCACCCGCCCAAACGTGGCTTAACGGCTACCACCTGCCAAACGTGGCTTAACGGCTACCACCTGCCCTTGCACACAACCTGTGTGACTAACAACCTGCACGAGACAAGATTAGCAACTACAGCACAAACTCTCTGCAGTTACAGAAGACGCTCTCTGTCAGCGGTGATCGGCTCGGTGAATGCACGGCGGACGCTCTCAGCTTTTGCAACGGTGAAGGCACAAGGATTCTAGTAAGCTTTTGGTAGAACGGCGACTTGGAATCGTTGCTTCACACTTGCACTTAAGCTTGTCCGTAGAACGAAGTTTCCCAATCAATCCCAACGGCTAGTTGATTCACTTGCCATATTCTCCATGATTTAATCCTGTGGGAAAACTTCCAAAAGCATAAAGCATTACCCTTAGTTACGTTAGATAATAATTAAACAAAGTGATCGCTCAATAAGAGATAATGACTTCTGCTCAGAAGCTGTTTGCTGCGACAGCAGAACCAGCACTCTTTCTCATACGAATTTGGCATTGGGATTATAAGTTTCCATAATATGAAAACTTTCTCTTCGTGGAATTATTCTCACCATATAGGGAGATCATAACCTGATAAGGTCATTGCCAAATTACGTAACCATAAGATCACGTTAGTTAAGGAAATAAATATTTCCAAATAACTTAAGGTCCAAAGATGAACCTAGACGTGATCCTGTGTGAGATAAATATCTCACGTGCTCGCATATAGGACAATCTCCAAGAAGGAAATCGTCACTCACAGAAATACCATTCTGTAAACCATAGCAAGTACTCCAGCAAGGAGAGTTATAGCAACTGTGACACAGATGCTCATCTCTGTAACAGAGATAGTGGATTCGATAGTAGATCTTATCCTCAGAACTCCATTTCTGATGGCTAGATCGTTTTCCCTGTTGAAGTACTCCACATAACTCTTTTACGTATTGCACGAATGACAGAGACCAGCTTCTACACTCGAAGACCTGTTCTTCTGTACACTTAAATAACACATTAGCAATACATAACCTTTGTCATCATCAAAACCAGATTATATCAACACCCCACCACCCGACACTCTTCCCTTTTACTTTTGCCGTCTTCGTTTCATCCCTTCGGAGTTTTCCCACGTTGCGTCTATCAGATATCACCGGAGATATTTCCTTCCCCTCTTTCGGCACATGTCGTCTTGGGTCAATTATTTGATTCGAGTTCTTTTTAAGGAATTGAGTGCGTCTTGCTTGCAAAGAAGGGGATCTTAACACCACGAATATCGATTGATTGATTACTGGCGTCAATTTAAGACCCCCCCCCCCCCAAAAATCGTTGATGGCTTCCTCTACCGGAAACTGAAGGAGATAGGAGAGGTCGGCAAAAACTTTGGTCGACTTTTAGGACCCAATTCATCCCGATTGACCAAAACCCTCGTCGTCATTGGCGGCGACATGTCAATCTACGTGGCTCGAAGTTGAGCGTGCTCGAGTTTATTATAAGTCCTATCCGATTTCATTTCGTTCAATATCCAAACAAAAGAAAAAAAAAAGTTAATTTCTTAGTACAGACGTGACATATGAAATTTTGGGTAAATAAAGTGAGGTTGATCAAGCAAAATATATAAACGAAGGATATCAAGCGAAACAGTTTCACAATCAACAAAATGAGCTAGGAATATAACAAGTGCACGATTCCATTTGTTCAAAGAAAGGACGCGGGATCGTTTAAAGATATGTGACGAATGAGGAAACAAAAATAACTTAAATACGACGCTTACCTTGATATTCTAATTAGTTAAGACCTCTGCTAAATATACTACCCTTTCACGACACAACAACAATACACACAACTACATACACAAGGATCATCGACACACTATCGACTAGAGCTGTCAGTTTGCTCATCATCGACTAATTTACCCACCGTCGAAGTACGGACCTGTCGAAGCACGGACAAGATCGAGACCCCGTCGAAGTAAGCATCCATCGAAGGAAGTCTGTTCGAAGCAGAAGCAACCTCTGCATTAAAGACGCATTGATTGTCCAGCCACCCACGCCTCCACTATCTTGCATTTATGTTGTTGCATTTCCAATAAGCCATTTATTGTTCGTCCATGAATTTGGTCATGCATGCATCATTTTACATTCAAAGTCTTGTATTTAATTCCTTTCTTTCCAAGGTGCCTTTGTAACTCATTGGAGAGAACTTTTGAATCGGATTATAACCCCAGAAATAGACTCGCATCTTTCTATCCGAAATGTTGGGAAATAGTCTCACACCGGATAAACAAAGGTCTGGGCCAATGCATATGTAAGGTTGGGATTCTTTACCTAATTGTTAGCTTTTAGGTAAAAGGAACCCCGACACTCAATTTTTACATGGTATCAGAGCCAGATTCGTCATTGCCCGAGTTCTTCTTTCACGGTGATGTTTCTGTATCCGTGGAGGTTGAATCTCAAACCCTTCATTTTTCATAATTACAGACGCACTCCGTACACAACCTTCCGTCCATACCCCACGTCATTTTATTCCACACCTTTAGTAACGTCCCCATTCCCTTTCGGTATTGGAAAATCTATTCTTTACCGACCTCGTATCACATGCTTAGAATTTTAAGCTTAGGTACTTGTTCTGCTTATAATCATCTACAAACCGCGAACTCATCATTCACTTGATTAAATATTCTCTAACTTGCTTTTGTGGCCAACGACGGATCGACATTGAATTAGATCTCGAGCTTCGTTAAATTTTATTAGAAACGGGGAGGGGAAGGACGAAGGGTTAAGATTCGAAGGAGTTGGGAATGACGTTACAGAGGCGAAGGGGAGGGATTACACGGGGGAGTGTGGTGTGTGATTTTTTACGGACACCGGATTGATGTCTCTCATCGTTCCGTCGTCCGTACATGTCCAATCAAACCGTTCAGTTTTTATTTTTTTCACTTCTCTTTTACTATCCACACTTAACTCTTGCAGCTGTCTCTCCTGCCTATCCCTTTCTCTAATTATGTAAGTTAAAAATAAAGAATTCTTTTACATCATCCATTTCCTTTCGCCCAATAATAACACATCCTGATGTGATTAATCGACTTTCAGCGGGTACATCTGATTATTTCTTTTCTAATTGTTATTTCCATTCTCATTTAAGTGTCCCCTAACCCATTTCAATAAACAAGTAAGGGATGATTAGGTTAGAACTCCTCCGACCTGGATCGAGATTTATCGAAGAAGAAACATCAGAACTCCCGTTTCGAACCACGCATTGAACGCCATTTCATTCCTTTTGCCTATCTGTATTTTCTTTTACGGGCTTTCCTTTCTCTCTGGCTCGATTATCCGGACAGAAAGAAGAGTGCAGATAAGATCATGTTCAAGTGTGGCAGAAGCCAGGGAGTAGCATTAATGTTGTGCCTCAAACGACCGACTCGAGTTCGGACACACAAACTCGACCGTGTTTTAATCTCAGGCACGTTGTGTTGTGTGCGCAAATGCCACACGACAACCACGACTCGACGAGACGAAATGACATGATTAATTCCTTTTTCACTCGGAACGGAACTTTCGTGACATATACGAGTCATCGGTACCATCATCACTCACTCCCTCTCGTGATGTTACCATCACTGATTCATTTATTCACTCATCCATCAGTCAGTCATTCTGAATCCCTCTGGCCCGGCTCTTGCATCGAGTATCTTGATATGACATGTCTTTTGCCCTCCCCCCCCCTCTTCAATCTGTGTCAGAAGGGGCTTTTTATGTCTCTCATGCACTGGTCAAATCACACTGCCCAACAGAAGTTCAAAAAAGTAACTACGGACATTGTTTTTTAACATCATTCCGTCATCATTACGCTTAGTATCAAAACATCAATACATTGCTTTCATGGGTAGTTAGTTAACTGAATATTCGAATACGATGATGATAAATACGAAAGACAAGCAAAAGCATTTCGGGCAAAGCCTTTCTGCTTTGCCTTCTAGGTTCCTTTTCCCCTCTACTATACTTGAAAGTCAGTCATGGGGTATTATTACACTTAAATTATCCAAGTCTTGCGTACACATTGATGACGAACGTATTCATGTATCGAATTTGCTAGTCCCGCATAGTTATTTTATGGTGGTAGCATGGGATGAAACTACTGAACCGACATGAAGAGAAAACCTTGAAAGTGCGGAAATGAGGGGCCGGCGAGCTAACAGTAGAAAATTCCATTCCTTCTCCAATAGACATGTCCTCCACACTCTCGTCAAGTAATTGAATCTATATTTTCTTACTCCCAAGCAATTATTAATGATTCTACGGTTTTCATGGTCCGATATTCGCCGCTTCCAATAAAGTTTCGGGCTCAAGTCTCGCGAATGGAAAACAAAAAACGGTACTACAAATGCTTCACCTTCAATGCGCTGACTCGACTCGAACCGGTAGAGATTTTCTCGTCGAACCAGATTCTTCCCCAACATGGTGGTGGGTTCTCCACTCTCCATTCGGTTGAAAGTTGGGAAGTCTTTAAGGGGTGTGAATATCGTGGTCCGGGTACAGTCCACATAGTTTGTGTATGTTTCTGTTTTACTACTTTGGTTTGGACCTGTTTATCCGGCAGGTTCGAGTCGGCCTAATTAAATGAAAAGCCTAGAGCTGGCCCAAACATTTTGGGTCGCAAAATGCAGCCAATCCTTGACTTCCACCAAGGGTCGAACTACCCGGCCGGACTCGTCTTTTGGTTCGAGCCCGGCTTGACAAAAGTCAAATTTTGTCGAACTCGAGCCTGGATTCGGGCCTAATTTTCTTTCAGTCAAGTCGGGATCGGGCCGACTTACTAGTTCGACAACCCGCCTGACCCGGCTTGATAAATTTTAAAAATAAAAAATAAATTTAAAAAAAAAATACAAAATGAGCCAATAAGTCAAAAGGAAATAGGGGGAGAGAATTTCGGGTGACCAAAAAGTTTTTAGTCGGGCTCGGACTCGGGCTAAATTACAAGAGCCCGATCAGACTCGAGCCCGATACCTTTTTTAGCGGGCTCAGACTCAAGTAGGGGTGTTCGTGCCCGGCCCGACTCTTTAACACCCTATTTCCACCATGTAATGTGAATTGAAGAATGGAAAGTCCAACCTTCTCTATACTTCTGTCCAAAGTAACGTATGCTGGAAGTTTGTCCAAAGGCCATTCCATATTTCAGGCTTGTCTGAGGAAGAAGGATTGGAATCGTATCTTGATGGTGTCCCCGGGGGGGAAGATGGCCCAATGGCAACTTTAGATTCCCCTGGCTTCTCTGCTCTCAACTCTGCTTTCTTCCTGACGTGGGAACATGCTTGCTTCGGGGAAAAAGATGAGCTCCATCTTGTGAGTACACACACCTCTGTATCCACGCCCATACACGACCATGCCCCGAAACAGAAGGTGAAGGATTCGTTCGCATTTACAACAGAGGAGCCATGCACACACCGTCTTGTCCGGCATGTTCGAGTCCCACCACCCTGTATGAGATTGCGACGAATGATCCTGCCATCGCAGATCCTGTTCAGGCCGACAAAGGAAAGGTGTCGCCGGGAGGGTCTGTGTCTGCACTAACACGATGCTATAGGCTAGATCTGACGAGAACCATGTAAAATGCATACCGTCACCGGCGTTTGATTAAGGAAGAATGTATGTCTAGTTGTGCATTAAAAATTCATATCGCCTAAGTTGACACTGGTCTGAGTTTCGAGTCCCTATCTATGCGGCCGGAATAAAATTTTCATCTTCCCCGGGTCAACAACTATCTCATTTGATAAGCTTTTCGTGTATGTAAACCTACGGAAGTCAAATATCCTCCGAAAGCCGCTGTCTGGGCAACGTATAAAAAACTAATGGTTGTGATATTTGCTTTCTTAAGCGGGGGATAGATACTCCATTTAACTTAGATTGTTCTCCTTAAGAATTCAAATGGATTTGCACTTCTAGTTAACTAATCAACAATTAATTACAATTTCGAAATCATAATGATCTTTTCAAGGTTGAATTTGTTCATTTGAAAACTGGATTTTTCGACTTTTTCCCATCGTGATCGAATGACAATATATAAGAGACTCGTGGGAGATTTTTTCATTCATTACTTTATCATCTTATAATAAGAAATGAAATTCACTAAATCTCCATTTTCGTATTCTGAAATAACTGAATTATTTTATGCGATAATAAATTTTTGATTCGCTCTTTTTTTCGCCATTACATTCATGCATTTACTATTCATGTAACGGTATTGATACTCCTCAAGGGTATTCTATTAGATTGAATCTCCCTTATCAGATTTTATTATAAAAGACGTAACTTTTTCAGAAGAATTTATCATGATATATCTCATACATGCATAATATCTTGTTTTATTGAAATTTCAATTGTGGCTAATATTTGCTGCCCAATTTTATTATTGGATAACACACTCATTCATTGGCCCCGCGAAAGCAGCTGTTCGGGCAACGTATAAAAAATTAATGATTGATGCAATTTGGAATTTTCATCGGTGGTCCCCCGAGAGTAGCTGTCGACAAATATTGTTTTTAAAGTGTCAGTGAGATTCGAACCACGCGTTGTGGGAGGTTACAAGGGACACCTTCAGCCAATTTGTTTCCTGTGGTCCCGAATTGCGTCATTTATTTATACGTAGTAATGTCGTTGATCGGAACTGCGATTTAGTAATGTCATGGTACGAAACTATATAGGGTTTAGGATTTAGGGTTTAGGAACCACGAGAACTATATTTATAGTTTTGGGACCGTGGTCACGAATAGTGTCACGCAATTTAGTTCCATGGTACGTAGTAATGTTGTTGTTCGGAAACTATAAATTTAGTTCCGTGGTCCCGGGGATTCGGAACCCATGCTTTACTTAGTTCCGTGGTCCCGAATTGCGTCACTTATAGATTTAGCGATTTTAGTTATTTTTTTAACTATAACCATATTTCGCAAAAAAAAAAAATAAAACTAACCGTATTTCGTACAAACCTCCGTTATTACTATCATATCCTACTGTAGCTTTTTGATGACGTGTATTACGAGAAACAGATTTAATACTCTCTCTTACCGAAAATTGTATGCCATATTATAATATGAATTTGTGCACGTTAGAGTTATGTTTCACAATAATTTTCACTAAGAAATATTTTTAGAAATAAAATAATAATTTTTAAAATTTTTCAAATAATATTTCTAACTCAGAAACTGAAAAAATCGGATAATTTTATATTTTAAAGATTGAATTCAGCCCGTTCACAGGCTCAGAGGGAATGCAATTGGGCCTTGTTGCATATACGCTCCTTGTCCCAGCAACATATTTGTTTATATATTTGGTGTTTTATGAATATGAATACCCGGATCTTGCAATTCAAACCTCATCTTCTTCTATATTAAACTCTTCTTTTGCACATCTCGGGGCTCAAATTGGATCTACGACAGCTTTTACAAAAAGATGTACTGGAAGATTTCACATTAGTAGTGCCTCCGATGTTCCCCGAGCAGCGATCAGAGTTTCCGGAGGCGGTTGGACGTCGAACGTCGATCAGCAAGCTACCCACCGAATTCCTGGGACTACAAGTTGTTGGAGTCCCTTGGAACCGGAAACCACAACCACGTTGAGCCGGCCTCTGATGTTTTTTTTTTTCTTTTTATTTGTTTGTTTACATTTGTGAAGAAAAAGGTTTCTTATCTCTTTTATGAGTAATTCAACGTGTTGATGTCATGTTAGGAGGAGGGATTCGATGTGCAGATGAAGAAGATGAAATACCAGGTGAGGGACATGATTGAGGAGAGGGAAACACCGGGGATAAGTTGGAGCTGATTGATGCCGTACAAAGGCTCGGGATCGAGTACCATTTTGAGAGTTATATTAAGGATGCAGTTGAACATGTTCGAGCACAAGCCTTGGATGGTAGATCCACATTTGGTGACCTCCACTCTACTGCACTCATGTTCAGGCTTCTAAGGCATCATGGGATCGACGTCCAAACCAACGTTTTGACAAGTTTATGGAAAATGGAAGGTTTAAGGAAGTACTCCGGGATGACATGAACGGGATGCTAAGCCTTTATGAGTTCACAGCATTGCAGGTGAAACCATCCTCGATGAAGCCAGGGCATTCGCCTTGAGCCACATGAGGAGGAATCTTGACTTGGACGAGGTTATCCCAACAAACTTGGGAAAGGAAGCGAGGCGTGCATTGGACGTAACATTGAGATGAAGATCAAACAGGTCGGAGGCGAGATGGTTCATGGACATTTACCCGGACGAGCCCAAATCGATCCCTGTCCTGCTTCGGCTAGCAAAGCTCGACTTCAATTACGTCCAATCTCACTATCGGAAAGAAGTAAGCCAGCTAGCTCGGTACGCTAGCCAACTCCCACGGATCCAGCCAAGAATAGCCAATTTAAGATTCCTCACTTTAGGCTTGTTGGGTAGGTGGTGGATGGACTTGGGTCTAGGAGACATAGCAGCTTTAAGGGACAGGCTGATGGAAGCATACCTGTGGGGCAACATCATCGGATTCGAGCCGCAGATGGGAGGCTTCAGGGTGATCGCGACCAAAATACTCTGCCTGATTACTATAATAGACGATTGCTACGATATATTCGGCAACATGGAGGAGCTAGAGCTCTTGACGGACTTCATCGAGAGGTTATTTTCTACATTATACGATCATATGATTAGTTTTTGCTAGTTCTTTCTCTAATCTGAAATGTTCTTGCAGGTGGGACATTAGGGAGATCGACAAGCTTCCTCCTACGATAAGAGCATCCTATTGGGCCTTATATAATTCCACCAATGAAATCGCTTTCCAAATATTGAAGATTAAGGGCGTCAACATCCTCCCTCATTTTCATATGATGGTAATAATTAGTTAAACACATATGTCCTTTTATAATATATCTATATATGTGTTTGCTTATGCATATGAATATATGATAGTGGGTAAAGGAATGCAAGGCGTATTTACGAGAGGTGAGGTGGTACAACGACGTATACAAGCCGAGGAGTACATCGACAACGCGGTGACGTCCATTGGGGTATACGTCGTGTTGTTCTCTTATTTCCCGGGAACTACCGACATCCTCGCCGACTAGGCTCTTGATTATGTTTGTGGCATCCTGTTTAAATAGTAAACGATAGTTTGGGCCTCCAGTGATGGGCTTTGGTGGACACTGAGATCGACAGAGGAATTCGCCAGGATAATGATCGATGCTAGAATGGGCAGAGGGAGTGCTGATCGACGAACAGCGTGATCGAGGATAGAGTTCCATCGACCACCTTCAGTATCGACAAGGGACCTCAATGTCTGGAGCCGGTGTATTCGAAGCATTGATAGTGGCATCGTTGTAGTAGTCAATTGATAGGTAGTTTTAGGATAATCACCACGTGCTAAATGTGCGTCGGGGTGACGGTTATTAGTTAGTGTCTTATAAATAAGCCAGCCCCGATTCGTAGTAGACTCACGACAATCATTCCATGACCCCGAAGGATTGCTTGATTGTCAACCTATTTGTACGCAATTGTTTTAGGCACTCTGTAATGCCTGTAAGTTGGTTTCTTGATACTTAGTGAATTCTCTTTTGTTCCTTTTGCCTATTTACTTTATTGGCGGCCGCGTTCTTTTCAACACTTTGAGCCCCGTTATATCGCGATGTGTTTTGCCACGCGAACACATCCCTCGCGTGGTGCGCGATGCATCCTTCGTTACCCGGCTAAACAATGACTTGGGTACCTCGAAGGTAAAAAGGTCCGTTGGTTTTTGCCCATCTCGTGGACAAACATGGCTTAAGAATTTCTTTTCGGGGTACTTTGATGCAGTGGGAATTGGAAAGAGGGGATACTCTCAAAGCCATACAATGTCATATGAATGAACATGGGACGTCGGAGGAGAGCGCAAGGGAGGCCGTCGAGGGTATCGTTCATGAAGCATGGTAGTCAATGAATGAGCAGGAGTTCGACGGCGCCTGAATTCCGTGTCGAAATACTTCATACGGGTGTGTCTGAACACAACCCGTGCATCTCACTACTTCTATCGACATGGAGACGGGGGGACGGCAATCCAGGCCGACAAACCAAGGACCACCTCATGTCCCTGGTCATCCACACTGTTTCAATTTGAAAGACAGAGTAAAGCGCGTTAAGATGCAGCATATGTACGAAAATCAAAATGGGAAATTAAAAAAAAAAAAAAGTGCGTATGAAAATGACCGCTTCAAAGACAAACTATATTTCAAGAACATGAATCACCGCTTCCTGTGAGGAGAAATACCGGTGTACGTTACGCCTACGTATTATTATTATTATTAACAGGCACATGATCATTCATATTCATGAATTGAATTATTATTATTAATCACGAGACCCGTATATTTAAACCTAAACCATCCAAGGACGTCACTGCCTGCTTCAAGTATTTTCCTTCTAGAAGTTAATCAAGAGGAGTAATTATTAGATTTTGTATTTGATTATCCTTCTATTTCTTCACACGGATATGTCATGAGTCACCTGAAAGTGGGCTGGGCCCACTGATCACGTGGGTCCGAGTCCATGGTCAAGTAATGTGATCATTTGTTAATAGGCCCATCAAATATTGGGCCTGAGTAGAGACCCGTACTCAACCCTGGTTGTGTTCGTATATTACCCGCCAGAAACGACATATCGACACTTGGTTTAGTTTTCATCGGGCCACACAAAACTTAGCTCAAAACCTCCTTAAAAAAATAATATTATCAAGAAGCAATGATCCGGTCCGTCCGTACGCACACGGGCGGTCACGATCGTTGAGACTCCATCATAAGGGCGAACTCCTGGAAGCACACGAACCCGTCCCCATCCCTGTCGACGTCTGCAATCATCCTCCTGCAGTCCTCAATGGAGCACCCGTCATCCCCCAGTGACCGGAACACCCCGAGAAGCTCCTCAGCGGAGATCCTACCGTCGCGGTCCTCGTCGAAGAAGTCGAATGCCTCCCTGAGCTCGCATGGGGAGGATGATGATGATTCGACGGAGGAGAAGGCGGAGCCGAGGCGGGCGAGGAGGTCGTCGATGGAGACGACGGAGTCGCGGTGGAGGCAGCCGGCATCGAGGAGCATGAGGGAGAGCTCGTCGGGGGAGGAGGAAGGGTAGAGGCGGAGGAGGAGGGATTCGAGGTGGGAGCGGGAGAGGAGGGCGTCGCGATCGCGATGGATAAGGTTGAAGGAGCGGGGGAGGTCGGAGAGGACGCTGGTGGGGGTGGCGTAGGCTGAGGAGGAGGAGGAGGAATGATCGGCGTCAGGGTTAGGGTTAGAGGTCTTGTTCTTGTTCTTCTTCTTCTTGGTGTTGGGGTGGGGATGATGGTGGTTTGGGTTGGAGAGGAAGGATTTAGGGGAGAGGCTGATGGGGAGCTTCATGATTGGGGGAGAAACAAGGGAGACAGACGACGGTTGGATGTTGGGAGTGGGAGTGAAGGGGGTATTAAAACAGGTGGAAGTGGGAGGTAGTGAGCTTCCAGGAAGTTTCGTGGGATTAAGATGTAGAAGTGTGTGTCTTGTCTCATCCGTCCTTGTCAAAAAAATATATGGGATCTGGCTCTTGTGAGTAAACAGTGCATAGAGTGGGATGGAGGTTGATGCTGAATGTCCCAAACCATGAGACTATCTTTCTACATAATTCCTCCCGATCATCAATCCACAATCACAGAGAAAATGATTATTTCATTAGTGGGTCCGTCTGTTCCTTTTACGGCGATTTATTCATCATCCATTCGTTCTATTCTTTTCCCCCTGTACTATCTCACTGAAATAACAAGACAAAATTCCTTTGGGCTAATTTATTTAATACCTTTGCGGCGGATAATAAGAATAATGTTGGGATACCTACAAATAAAATAACACGACAAGTTTAGTTGTCCGGGACCGGAGCGTGCGTGTAGAAAATGAAGGCAATATCGTCATTTAGTCTTGAGGGATTGGCTCCACACGGAAAAGCTCCCTGTTCTTATCCAAACTTTGCCGGACGAGACAACGACGCGCAAGGATCGGCTTCTCCTCGTTCACCAGCTCGTTACTCCTCTCGGCCGTGAGTGTATTTGTCAACCAGGGCGGGCTCGTGATATATATTTCGACGACCTAGAATGACGGGGTTTCGCCGCGGTTAAGTTGGTAAATATGACTAGGGCACTTTCTCCCCTACATCGTTCCACCATGCAAGAAGAGCGTGGTCCTCGTCTCATTATCGACGTCTACGGCATGGGCAAGGGACACGACGAACCTCCTCACCCCTTAAGGCTTCAACGTTATTCTCCCTCGGCGTGCTCGAGTTAATCTTGGATGCGGAAAAACCACTCGGTTCGTGAGACAAGCACAATGAGTAAGGAAGTCTGGCCTAGACACGATGAGCTTTCCTTTTCCTTCAGGCCCATATTCAGTAACCACGCAAATGTTCATTCCGGTTGGCCCGTTTTCTCCCCCATCCCCTCTTTAAGTTTTTGCCTTTGACTAACCATACGACTTTTTGTAATATTATTGCAAATATGCAGAAATTCTGCCGCTAGTTATGCACATCCTCCGAATCTGAACCAATGAGATTTATGTCAGGTCATCGGAAATTTCCAAGGGTAGGTCGGTGCATTGTATATCCTCGTCCCGATGATCATCTGTCAACCAGAAGAAGGTCGCCACCAAGAAGGATTTGCTTGCCTTTTTGCCTCCCCCTGCCCCCCCCTGCCGGGTTTGCTTCCCGCCCCATCTCCATCTCCTTCTCCGTTGTCTAATCCCCATTTTGTCTGTTTATTAATTATTACTCCACCCCCCACCCTATCCCAATTTATCCGCTTCACCGATCCCAAAGCACATCCCTCCCCTTTTCCATTCCTTACAAAGTTCCCCAACTCCCCCTCCTCCTCCTCTCATCCTCAAAACACTCTTGATCCCCCCAATCCCCCCCCCCCCTTTTTGCACTCTTCTGTTGCTGGGTTATCTGGGATTTCTAAGATTCTTTGTGGGGAACGTTAAAGTTCGAATCTTGCTTTGCGGGTAGGGGGCAGCTGTTGGATGGGGCGCCGTCGATGATTGCCCCCTTTTAGATTTCGTGGATTTTGCTTTTTGGTAGTTTTTTTTTTACATTAGATAGAGAGGAATAGAATTGCGGGAGAGTAAAGATATGGATATAAGCAACGAGGCGAGCGTCGACCCTTTCTCGATAGGTCCATCCACCATGGTGGGTCGGACGATCGCTTTCAGGGTCCTGTTCTGCAAATCCATGTCCCAGTTGAGGCACCGGGTGTTCCTCGTGCTCATGTACTTCCTGCGTTGGACTAAGGGGGCCTTTTCGCCCTTCGTGTCCTCGTTGCACCCTAGGAATCCTAAGGGAATTCTGGCCATGGTGACTATGGTGGCGTTCGTGTTGAAGCGCTACATGAATGTGAAGGCCAGGGCCGAGATGGCGTGCAGGAGGAAGTTCTGGAGGAATATGACGTGCAGCGCCTTGACCTACGAGGAGTGGGCCCATGCGGCGAAGATGCTCGATAAGGAGACTCTTAGGATAAGCGACCATGACCTTTACGATGAGGAGCTGGTTAGGAATAAGCTCCTAGAGCTGCACCATCGTCGTGAGGATGGTTCGTTGAGAGATATTATATTTTGCATGAGAGCGGATTTGGTGAGGAATCTGGGCAATATGTGCAATTCCGAGCTTCACAAGGATAGGCTACATGTGCCCAAGCTCATAAAGGACTACATCGACGAAGTGTCGACTCAGCTGAGGATGGTCTGCGAGTCGGATTCGGAAGAGCTCTCTTTGGAAGAGAAGCTCGCTTTTATGCACGAGACGAGGCATGCCTTTGGAAGGACGGCTCTCCTTTTGAGTGGCGGAGCGTCGCTTGGAGCGTTTCACATTGGTGTGGTCAAGACATTGGTAGAGCACAAGCTTTTGCCGAGAATTATAGCTGGGTCTAGCGTCGGATCGATCATGTGTGCTGTTGCTGCAACCAGGTCTTGGCCAGAGCTCCAAAGCTTCTTCGAGGATTCTCTGCATTCACTCCAATTCTTCGACCAACTCGGCGGGATATTCACGGTGGTGAAGAGAGTCATGACTCAGGGAGCTGTTCATGAGATTACGCATCTTCAGTGGATGTTGAGACATCTTACCAATAATCTAACGTTCCAAGAAGCATATGACCTGACGGGACGGATCCTCGGAATAACAGTGTGCTCTCCCAGAAAACACGAGCCTCCCAGATGCCTGAACTACTTGACTTCGCCCCACGTTGTGATTTGGAGTGCCGTGACTGCATCCTGTGCCTTTCCCGGCCTTTTCGAAGCCCAGGAACTGATGGCCAAGGATCGAAGTGGAGAAATAGTGCCTTATCACCCACCTTTCAATTTGGATCCCGAGGAAGGCTCTAGAGCACCCTCTCGGCGGTGGAGGGATGGAAGCTTGGAGATTGATTTGCCCATGATGCAGTTAAAGGAACTTTTCAACGTAAACCATTTCATTGTAAGCCAGGCAAACCCGCATATCGCTCCGTTGCTGAGATTGAAGGACTTCATTAGGGCTTATGGAGGCAAATTCGCTTTCAGGGTATGTGTCCTTGTATCATTTGCAGTAGGACGTCTAACTGCGTCCTGTTTACATTCATTCTGTTGTTCTTCCGGTAATCTCTCTAATAAGTGTCCGTAAGAGAAAAAGTTTTGTTAGAAGTGCCATGATGACATTGTTTTCCTCTGTAGTCTTACCTTTTGAAGACGTTGGATCTAGGACTGAAGATTGAATATGATATTCTCGTGTTCCCTTTGCAGCTTGCGCATCTTATGGAGATGGAAGTGAAACATAGGTGCAGCCAAATTCTAGAACTTGGATTTCCTCTTGGAGGAGCAGCTAAGTTGTTTGCTCAAGATTGGGAGGGCGACGTCACTGTCGTTATGCCTGCCACCCTTGCTCAGGTACTATTCCCAACTTTTGTCTTCTGCGACGAAGTCTGCTCAATTGTGGAGAAGCCTCAAAGCTCTTTATCTTCTGTCTGAAACTGATTTCTTGAGATGTTTCCTCTTTCTGTGCAGTACTCCAAGATCTTACAGAATCCGTCTCTGAGTGAGCTCCAAAAGGCGGTCAATCAAGGGAGAAGGTGCACTTGGGAGAAGCTTTCTGCAATGAAGGCAAATTGTGGGATCGAACTCGCTCTAGATGAATGCGTTGCGGTTCTCAACCACATGCGCAGGCTCAAAAGGAGCGCCGAGAGAGCTTCCACAACCACCCCCTCTCATGGTCTCCCCTCGGGCCCTGCCAGATTCAGTGCCTCGAGAAGGATCCCTTCCTGGAACTGCATTGCACGGGAGAACTCGACAGGTTCTCTTGACGGTCTCATGAACGATGCCACATCAGTCATGCAACAGGGCGGACCCGGTTTCTCAT
Organism: Melastoma dodecandrum; assembly: GCA_029817715.1. Classification (NCBI taxonomy): domain Eukaryota; kingdom Viridiplantae; phylum Streptophyta; class Magnoliopsida; order Myrtales; family Melastomataceae; genus Melastoma; species Melastoma dodecandrum. The sequence continues at coordinate 2,256,104 of JARUPY010000271.1, forward strand.
GCGGTAGAAGCATAAGGACACCTAGGACAGACAACAGCGACAGTGAGTCTGAAAACGTTGACTTAAATTCATGGACGAGATCCGGCGGGCCCCTGATGAGGACTGCATCGGCGAATAAGTTTATCGACTTTGTCCAGAACCTTCACGTTGAAGTGGACTTCACCAAGTTATTGAGTCCCGCTTCCAGTCCCTCACCAAGAGGGAGAAACCCCTTTGGTGGAAGCGCCATAAGGACTAGTCCCGGCAGGGACAGGGAAGGCACGGAAGTCGCCGACCAGATGCATTCGAGCTGTGGTAACAGCAGTTCTAGTATCCTGGTGAGCGAAGGAAATCTCCTGGAAGCAGAGAGAATCCTCGACGGCTTGGTGTTCAATGTAGTGAAGAGGGAGGACTTGGCAACGGTTTCACGAGCACCGGCGGAGGACTACAGCTGCGAGGCGGCAGAAGAGTGCTTGCAGCTCGATAGTCCGGAGGAGGAGATGGACGCAAGTTCGACCTCGTCCTCTGAATATGTCGATGACAAGTGCCTGGACTATTGATAAGTTGGCCTCTGTTATTTAAGACTTGTATTTTCTTTGTTTGTTATATTCAAAAGTATATAAGTATACGGCGATAGATGGAGATTCTAATAAAAGGGAGAACATCTTGATGAACACGTTCACGACATGTTCAATCGATGACGAGGGCGCCAAACACTGCTAGCCGTTACTACCTGTCTCTCGGCCGCACCTGCAGATAAGGTGCTCGGATTTGCCTTTTACCGATTCTCAGATCTAATATCGGATAGCCCTCGACGATGGAAAACAATCCGAGGATCTTGAACACATTACATTGGGGGAAGCCGCCCCTCTCCAGCAGCAATCGCCACTCCGACTCCGTCCTCTCCTTCGCATTGGTGACCACCATCATGACAAGGTCCATCACAACCCCCATCTCGTCGAACAGCCCATCACCTTCGGGATCCAACACTATCTCAGACAGGATCACCTTCCCATTATCCTCTGGCATTGCTTCCCGGCAATTCTTCAAGATCTTCATGCAGTCCTCGTCATCCCAATCATGTAAGATCCGCTATGACAAATGCATGGGGATAGTTATGATACTCGAGCTACAAATAGTGTTGCTAAGTGATTGGAAAGAAAGAGATTATATCAGTGGTGATATTGGCAAACCTTCATGAAAACGGCATCGGCAGCTGGAACAGCTTCGAAGAAGTCGCCTCCGACATGAGAAATCCTGTCATGCTCCTTGGCCATTGCAACCACGTGAGGCAGGTCGGGATTGATTCCTTTGAGGTGAGGGCAAGCCTTCACTATCTCAACCAACGCGCTTCCATTCCCTCCCCCTAAATCGACCAGTGAACTTACGGATTCAAACACGTGTTTGCGTTCCTCGATGATGGCCTTGATCGAGATCTTTGTGGTACATGCCATTCCCTCATTGAAGGTCTTACTGAACTTGGGATTTCTCGATGTCAACTCCCAGAGGTCCCATCTCAAAACAAGAACCGCCTTCTCTAACACACTCACTCTTATACTGCCATGGATTCATCAAAATATGATTGCTCCTCAATACAATCATGGGCACGAGACTAAGCTCCGAGTTACGAAGAAACCACGAAGAAGTCGGGGTCAACCCATACAGGGCTTCTCCTTCGTTTGGGTCCTTTTGCGATGCGAAGACCTTCTTACAAACCAGTAAACGCATAATACGCTCAAGACGAGCGGCATCAGCCACTTTCGAGCCGATCTCCGACATTATAAAATGTAGGGTTACAGGACCTTGATGGGAGTGAATGATGTCGGGTATACGGAGCTCCACCTCGCACTTAAGGGCCTTCGTGTGGGAGAACATGTACATGAGCTTCCACGCCTCGGATTGGCCTTGTAGTAATTCCTCCTTGGTGAATTGTTCCATTCCGATTTTGGTTTTACTTTTAACGGCCACTGAATAAAACCTCAATATATACTTCATTACATGAAATGTGTAATAAAATTATCGTATCAAGCATCAATTTGTAGTTTCCTCGCCAACTAATCTAATCCTAATAGTTGGCATTGCAGCCTGCGGGATGGTTAGGCAGCCTAAAATGAACGTTTTAAAAGCTGTCATAAAGTCTTGCAGCAGCAGCCTCCTAACGTCCGCAATGTTTTCTGCTAAAGACGATTAATTTTAAAAAAAATTTACGAAAATACGAATCTACCACGAAAAGAACGAGTCTTATTAAAACCCGCCTTCGAGGAAAATAGGGAGAGGCTGCTGTACGTGGGGAAGACTATCGGTTATCATAGCATGACTCAAGTGGGTAGGACATGGGATTGCGATGTTGCATATTGGGATTGATTTGTTTGGTGAACTTATGATAGTGGGCGTTTGTGGACGTGGAAACAGACAAGCGAGCTACTGTTGAATTTTGCGAAGGCATGTAGTGGTAAGGCTCAAAGGAGGGGATCCACTGGCCAGAGTACCTGGTTCCATTTAGGGAAGTCAAACTCATTTATAAAGTATTTGTTGAATTTAAAAAAATGCAGTAAAATACGAAATATTTTTACGACAAAACCGATAACCAATAAAACCATGGTAACATCATCTTATCGGAAGTATCTGTCTATTCTGCATAACAATCGGACATTTTGCTTACCGTTTTCTTTGATGGCCCGGTAAAACGAGTGAATTACAAAAAATAACCTTAAAAAAGACAAAAATCAGAATCAAAATATTTTCATCGTGGTCGCTACCACTACCCCAAAGCATCAACGAGAAACTTCTCTGGAACCTCTTAAATTTTTGTGCACGTTACTGTCTGATAATTTTTTTACTTTTGTGGAGTTTTTTTTTTATATCAAATAAATTAAGTCACACTTAACAATTGTAGGTCAACAACAAATTTTAGGACTCACAAAATTTATCGTATTCCTAAACTTCTCATTCGCTTTGTTAATTTCCAGAAGTACGCTAACGTTGGATATGGTACAAAGTCTTGACGAGTAGCGCCCGCTCTATAGGGCCACGCAATTACTCTGGTTCTTAGATTATGTCTCTGAGCCATAAAACAAGAAACAAATATAATCTCCCAAAGAAACTCTGGATGCCGTGATTAGAAAGCTGGGGTTGGTGAAATTGGGTTTTGCATAAGTGGGCCTGGTTTTTTTTTTATAATTCATTAGGCCTTTCGCCAGTCCCTTTGGATATTGTCTATTCCCTCCACTGGACAAGGACTGAACTGTGAAAAATAACCAAAACTCTCGTGGACCGACCAGGGAGGGGAGTGACGAGGTGACAATTATTTTATAGAGTTGTTACATGTCATTCCCCCCCCCCCCCCCCCCGTGATGTGTCCCGTGTATTTTATAGAGTTTGAAACTGCTGATCAAACCATTCCTTACAAAATCGAACCGTATAAGTTTGACTTTGGAGTGTATTTCAGGAATTTTTAATTACTTTGGAGTGTATTTCTTTTGAACTTTTCTCGGAATATGTGTGGGGGACATGCTCTTGATTCTTATAAAAATTAATTAAACATCTTTTAAATTGAGGACGGTGGAAAAGAGGATGGAATAAATTATTATTAGTCAACTTTGGTCAATCAGTAGAAAAAAGCAGAGGACGCGTTTTCCCATTGTCCGAACCTGAACCTAATAAACAGCTTCAGCTTCGGAAGAGTTAGCCTATATAAAAACACCCCGTTGATCTCGTCAATGTCCCCCGTCTACTCCCTCCCCTCTCCTTTTTTAAGTCCATTGCCTTTTTGAGGTAAGCTTCCCATCGCCTTCGTTTCGCTGGGGATCGGATGATCTTCCTTTTCTCTTTCGTTGGATTCGCGATGGGGTAACCTTGCGTTCTTGTCGTTGGATCTTGGTGGTTTTATCTGAGTTTGGTGTTGGAGATCTGTTTTTGTGATTAGTTGGAAATGGGTTTGTGGATCTGTGGCCGCTGGTCGGGGCTGCAGGATGTCTCTGAAAGCAGTTGGACCGGTTGTTGTTTCGTCTTCTCTTTAAGTTGCTGTAGGCTGTGGTTGTCAACTAGTTCTCCTGTTATGGTGTGTGTATAACTCAACTCCGCCCCGTGTTTTTCTGACTGGGTCATGGACATGTCCGTCTAATCTCTCTTCTAAATTTAGCAATAAACGTTTCCGTGGATTTTTGTCTTTGGAACAGGTACAAAGAAGGAAAACCCGGAATCTAAAACGTCGATGGCGCTCGTTAGCTCGACTTTGAACCCGGATGCCCCTCTCTTCATCCCTGCAGCTGTCCGACAAGTCGAGGATTTCTCTCCGGAATGGTGGCAACTGGTTACTCACTCCACGTGGTACCACAATTATTGGCTCAGCATAAACCCGAATGGATTCGACGAATCTCCAGATGAGGACATTAATGGGGACGATATCATGGACTTGCTGCCAGACACTTTCGATCTCGATGCAGGGGAAGACCTTACTGCCATGGAAGCACAGTATGAAGAGTTTCTCCGGCTCTCGGAGGTTGATGAGGGCAAAGCTTCCTCTTTTGCATTCAATGGAGGTACTACCGCAGAGGAACCCTGATTTTCTAGAGACAAAAGCTAGTTCAGGATTCATGGTTTGAGTGAACCTAATGGTTTTTTCGATGATCTCCCTCTTAATCGCAGATGCACGGAAAGCAGGAGAAACAAAGCAGAGCATCATCGTGAAGTCTCTGGACGTCGAAGGTCTTGGCCGGAGGGTGATGGATCCAGCAAAATATGTTGAGAAGCCAGCGAAGAACTTGAACTTCAAGCAGAGTCCCCGGTGCATTCAGCAGCCTCGTTGAATTGAGTGATTGAGGAGAGTTTAGTGGGCTACGTTCGACCTTTTTCCTCTCGTTAGTCTTGCTCCAACCTCTCCGGCAAGCATACTTGTCCAGTGTGTATGGAGCGTTTCGAGTTAACCCCAGTTTCCATTTGATCATGTAAGCATGACTTCGTTGTAAATCAATGTAAATGTTGCAAAAATGAATCCAGGTGTTTTTTACTTTCTCGAGAGTTTGCCATGGGAAATGATGCTGCCCCAGGGGGAGCATCATCTCAAATACATTCAATCTGTGTGCGCCATTTTGTCCGTTGCCCAAAACTTTCAAATCCCAGATGCATCATCGCTGGGATCAGAGCCATACTCCCGGGGAGCTTACTGATCACCTCCCAATGGCATTGATCAGAGTCAACTTCATCGGACCCATCGTATCGCTCAACTTCTCCGGATAAGCGTATTCGAAACAGCGCGCCTTTTCGTTTTGTTTCCCATAAGCTACAGTCCTTAGACTTGCGTTTCATATCATCCATGGAATTGATATTGGATCATTCTAGTTTGAATATGAGCAATAATCTAGTCAGTGATTACCTCCTCTGATAACCGAGAACATCCGGTTCCTTAATCTATACCCTTCATTCATGTAGCAAACCCCTCTAACCTTCCATGCATCTAAATCTCATAGTTTATACCATGCACCCTCACTTGTTTTGCCATGATGAAGAAAGAAAAAAGCAAAACTCATGAAGCACAAAGTTACAAGTATCTCTCACAGTAGCTATGGACACTTCTCACCGTCACCCCGGCAACCAAACCATTCGTTGCATACTGTGAGGAACCCAACATGGTATTCCAGTCGTATCTCCTAGGGTTAAGCAAGCAGTCTACAATCTGTAACAGCTCCAAAAGTTAATGTTCCTACTGCACTCAGGTGCAGACGTAACTAACCAGAGTTTTCTAAAGAAAGATCCAATATCGCATCCCCCAAGAAGAACTCGAGGGGTGGACATTAGTAAATCAGAGGAAATATCCGGAGCCCCCAGTAGGGAATAATCCCTTCCCTGAGCTCGAATAATGAATAGTTTTCTCAGGAGCACTCGGATAGTGATCAGGAGTCAGGACAAACCCCTAAGACAGGAGTTTCCGTACCTGACGACCGCAGACCATGTCGTCCTCTACATCTACCTGAACGGAAAGTGTCAGATGCGGTTTTGACGACCTGTCACAAATATCACGAATATATTCTTTCTAATAAAGAAAAAGTATCACGAAAATATTTTATTCACCCTCCAGTGATCATTTTAGATCAAGTGACGGGATTATAAATTTTTTTTATTATTAGATATTTTAATAATTAATTAAATGTATCTTAATTATTTTATTAATTCAAATAATGAACAATTAAATACTTATCTGGTGAGACAAATGATTGAAAGTAAAAAATAAAATATTTTTCCTAATCAAAGAAATTATTTTATTATTTTTGGAAATTTCTATCTAACCTTCTCTAAATAATAATGTTATTTAGAAATTACTTTCAATTAAACTTTTCACCTGAATTTCATCCCGATACAATGTTAATTCTATCTGGAACGAATTATCTCATTTTGAAATAAGCTATTGATTATTTCTATCGGTTGACTCACAATTCTGGCCGAACCTTCTACGGTGCGCTATTTGGGGATTAAAACATCCAATATACACAAAATTATTTTTGGAAGTCCCCAACAGATAAATGCACGAGCCTATAATCAGATTTCTCAGGTTGGAAATAAAATATTTTTTGTTTCGAAGGCTGACGACTAAATCTAGCGTAACCTTCTGTAATACAATATCTGATAATATGATAATCTGATTAATTCAAAATCAGATGGATTTTGTTCCCAATCATTTGATGCACGTAATGAATCTGGTCATATTTTGTATTTAGAAAAATAAGTTTCCTTAATTACAGGAGGACGGAATCGTTGTATAAGAGAAAAACACAAAAACATTTTATTCTGATTATTGTAACTGAACGTGGTAAGTCTTGACATTTCAACAATGTTATTGTGGTGCTTTGACGTGTGTGTGAGTGTGCAGGACGGATTCTCCAGGCGAGTGTTCTTGCATGATGTGACTACAGCGTGTTGAGCGTGAGTGAAGTCGCTCCGGTGCGTCGGTGTTTACGGATCCGAGGGACTCGACCGGAACACTGTCCGTAACGTCGGACTGCGTGCACCAGGGCTTAGGGAGAAGGTTCGTTGGTTGCCAAGTCGTTATACAGAGTTGGTCGGAGAGTAGGAGTCCGTAGCAGGCGTTTAGCGGTGAGTGACCTCCAACCTTCTATAGTTGGTTATTTGTTTGTCTGTTTGTTTACAACAGGTGTGCTATAGTGAAACCACTCTGTAGGCGTCGTTGGCTGTAAATCCGAAGGACTTGGTCGGGGAAGCTGTCTGTAATGCCAGGCGGGCGTACAACAGGTCCAAGAGAAGGTTTCTGCAGCAGGCGTAAGTGGTGAGGGACTGCAGCCTCCTATAGATAGTTATTTTATTTGTTTTGCATAATAAACCGGAAATACAAAAAAGAAGCCCATTAGTCGACTTCGCAACACTTAAAAAAAAGTTTTTTAAAGTCGGCCTTTCTAAAGCCGACTTCCATAAGACAATAAGGAAGTCGGCCTTACAAAGGCCGACTCCATCAAGAGTAAAAAAAAAACTTTTACTAACACAAACCCAAGCCCACCCCCCTGATTCCCCCACCCCCTCTTCGGATTCTCGTAAGAGTTTTTTTTTTTTTTTACTCTTGATGGAGTCGGCCTTTGTAAGGCCGACTTCCTTATTGTCTTATAGAAGTCGGCTTTACAAAGGCCGACTTTAAAAAAAAAAACTTTTTTTAAGTGTTGAGAAGTTGGCCTTACAAAGGTCGATTTCCTTCATGATCGAAGTCGGCCTTTGTAAAGCCGATTTCGCTACCTTAGTCGAGAAATTTCCAAACTTCCGACGGTATTTGACGAAATAATTTTCGGATCAACGTTATTTAGAAACAAAACTCCCGAAGCCCCCACCATTTAAAGTCATGTCATGGGAATAAACGTCGGATATGACATGATATAAAAAAAATTAATAATATAGTCACTCATGTGTCTACGTTTGTATATTAATAACGCAGGAAAATGTTAAAAAAAAAAGGAATAATCCCTTACTTACAATTTGTTACTAATATCTTAAGGTGCTTCCTTAGTTCATCACGTCAAAGGACAAGTTAAATTATGGAAAAGGAAAAACAAACATACGGTTACAAAGTTCTAAAACATCTTTGATAATTTCCAAGTTGGATCAAACTGTTTTCCTAACTGCACCTCGCGTTTCAAGAATGCATGCCCAGCTGCACCTAGCCGAGGCCCATTGGCCCAGCCCAATCCAAAGACCAAGCCCAAGCCACTCTACCCCCCCCCCCCCCCAAAAACATTTGGTCTAAATCTAAAACACATTGGGCATCAATTTTTTGTTTCATCATTTGAATTTTTTTGGCATGGATGTGTAATTTTATTTTACTTGATCTGTCCTATTCTTTATTTGCCAATTATTTTCACTTAAATATTATTAAATAAGTTTGACTTTTTACATTATGCCGACGTGACGTGGCGACATCCCATTAGAGGGGATGACGCACTTTTCATTAACCCCATGGAAACTACAAACGCCGCTACCTCTTTCTAACTAATTTGGTGTCGGGACCAAACCAAAAGGGTAGCCCCTTCTTCCTCATCCTCCTCCTTCCGACGCCCATGGCCACCGCCAGGAAGAGGACCCCTTCCAAGCCCGAGCCCGAACCCAAACCTCAGGCCCCCACCGCCGATCCGCCTATCTCCCCTCCCAAGTACGGAGCGATCCTGAAGCTCTCCTGCTTCTTCCTCATTCCCTACGTTTACCTGGTCGCGCGACACTACGAGATCGATCCGGAGCTCAAGGGATCCATCCTCATTAACGCTGGGCTCAGCCTGTTCGGTTACTTTGCCACGGTTAGGCTCATCCCCGTCGCCTCGAGATATGTGCTCAGGAGGAACCTTTTCGGTTATGATATCAATAAGAAGGGCACTCCCCAAGGTTCTGTCAAAGTGTGAGTTCCCTTTTTTTTTTGTCTGGGTTAATTTTCTGTTAGATTTTTTCATGGTGTGTAGTTTTGGTGGCGAATGATGATGGAGATTTCCGGATTATTGGATTGATCGTGGAATGACCTGGTTTTTTTTTTTGGGGTTTGGTGATGGTTTATTTGGGTTATGGAAATGGGATAATAAAGCATTTCGGAATGGCTTCTACGGCTGGGAATTGTTGGTGTTTGTAGTCTTGTTTGCTGCTGATATGGTCGTCACCTGTAATTTTGTCCAGTTTTGGTTTATGGTTAGCATCATTTTCCTGATGTCCCATCACGCAGCGCCTCAAACATCATCATAGGTTTGTAAACAAGGACCCGTTGGGTTTGCTTGATCTGTTGGTTTCATATGTGCTAGAAAATTGAGCAGATCTATTCTGTTTGGGAGGTTTTATTCTTGGATTGAATATAAAGTTAGAAATTTCCCCTTTATGGTGCAATACTTCGAGATTCTTAGTAATGGAAGAATATACTCTAGCTTCCGTACTGTATGAAAATGCAATTTCTGTTATAAACTTTTATAATTACGTAATTAAACCAGTGGCATCTTTTCTGTACTTTGTGATTAAATCATAAAAGGTTTGTGAAACTGATTCACAAAAAAGGGCTAGATTTTTGCTGAAGATTTAGTTGTCTGAGTGATGTTTATGATGAAGATTTATGCAATTTGTTTTACATCGATACCCTTATACACTTTTATATTTTTCAACACTGAATGGTCGTCTGCTTCCACCCGTGATTACTCTTTCATGTTGGTGAGGGAGCATATAAATGTATACCTACAGTCGGATTTGGATAATTTCTTAAAAAACTGGTGGTTTGGAGCATGGGGAGTGTAAGGAAATTTGATTTAATTTCCTAACTTTTAATGTTGTTGAGTAGAGGTTATATGCTTTAGAGTTTCTCTGGCTTCTCTGGTCTTGTTCATTGTATTTGCCCATTTTATTCATAATCGCTAAGAAACATGAATTCTAATCTTGTTAATAATTACTATGCAGGCCAGAATCTCTTGGGATAGTTGTTGGCATAGTCTTCCTTGTCTTGGCGATTCTCTTCCAGTTTTCCAATTTTACGGCCGATTCAAATGTAAGTGATCAGAGCTTCTTTTAAGGATATTTTTTCTGCTCAACAAATGCAATTTTGTTACTCTTGGTTGTAACTTGTAAGCATGAAGAACTGTGTTGTTCATGTTAGTGTTAGACATTGGCCTATTTCTTTTATGATTACTCATGGTCAAAACAGGCATTTAAGTCTCTTTTTATGGGAAGCTTTTATCAATACTGCACTTACCAATGACCAGAATGTTATATATGCTTTTCTGTGAGAAGGTCCGCCTCTTGTTGGGCTAATCATTATGTCTTGATAATTATTGGTGTTATGATAGTCATTTGTAATTTTGTATCAGGAACTAAGGGTTGATTTTGCTTTCTTTTGTCCAGTGGCTTGTTGAGTACAATGCAGCCTTGGCATCGATTTGCTTCATGATTTTGCTGGGATTTGTGGATGATGTTTTGGATGTTCCATGGAGAGTGTAAGTGCCCATAACTGATTTCTGATTCTTTAACTAACTTTATGTTCATAACTGCTCTGAGGGTGTGTATTTTTATTTTTTTAGGCTGATGAGCCTTATGGGTTACCCAGATGCTTTTCAATGACTTTAATGCATTTTATTCTGTGATGGCAGAAAGCTGATTCTTCCATCATTTGCTGCTCTTCCTTTGCTGATGGCCTACGCAGGACACACGTCTATTATCATTCCAAAGCCTCTTGTTCCATACATTGGGATAGAAATTCTGAATTTAGGTACGCATTTATGCAAAGATTTCTGCCTAGTTTGAAATTAAGTCAATAAGCAATTTAAATGCAGTATCTACTATCCAAGGCAAGAATTTTATAATTATATTGATTTTTCTTTCAGTTTGATTTTAGGATCCTGTGGTTACCACTTTACATGATGTCTTTGAATGCTCACGCTCATAGGAGTTTATGCTCTTTCTACAAGTATTTTCTTTCCGTCCCAGTGAAATATTTATGAACCTTTAGGCATGGCATGCCACCGATTTGCTTCTTTATTCTCAACAGGGTCTCAGATAGTGTAGCAGGGTGTTTTGTATCAATGGGTGGTGCATACTTGATTTTGAACCTTAAATAAATGCTTATCATCTCACCTCTATTGATTTATAGATGGTATGAAAACTGTCCATGTGATATTTCGAGATATTTGCCAGTTGAAATTTTCTTTTCCATAACAGGGTGGATATATAAATTATACATGGGACTCTTGGCTGTATTTTGCACAAACTCTATCAACATTCATGCTGGTCTTAATGGACTTGAAGTTGGGCAAACGGTTGTAATAGCAGCTGCAGTAAGCATCGATCTTTCGGCTATTAATTCTGTGTTGTGGGGTTCTGATATATATTAATCAATTTCAGATCTTGATTCATAATATCATGCAAATTGGAGCATCAAAAGATCCAGAGTATCAGCAAGCTCATGCATTTTCAATTTATCTTGTCCAGCCATTGTTAGCCACCTCATTGGGTTTACTTTCATATAATTGGTAACTAATGAAAATCCAAGTGCTAATATTTTTCTTTGTTAGCCCAAGAAGGTGGTAATGTAATTGTGACGATGAATTTCTCTACTTTGGTGTTGTGTACACAGGTATCCCTCTGCAGTTTTTGTGGGAGATACGTTCACATACTTTGCTGGAATGACAATGGCAGTTGTCGGAATTCTGGGCCACTTCAGGTATTTTGCCTTTCCTGGTTATGACCACAACTAGAGGAGGTCAATAGAGGGGTGTTTGGCTTCAAACATTTGCAATGATAGTAAACGCCAAGGGCATTACTAATTATGCTTCTCTAGAAAAACCATTTTTTTTTTTTTTTGCCCGCCCGGTTTCCGGAGCTTCGCTTCGATTAATCCGGACTCGACCCGGGTAGGACACCTGGCTATGGTGGGTGAGTCTACCAACAGGGGTGGCCGTGTATGGTAGGTTTCGAACCCGAGACCTCTTTAAGCGAATCCAAGCTTCTTACCACTTGGACCAATCTCATGTTGGTAAAACCATTTGAGACATTGTGCATGTTCATATCTTACATTTCATATGTTATTGCAGATTATTATACTTTCCCTTTACTTCCACACCTGAATATATGAAAATCAATCTCTTTGGTTGCATTGCTTTCTCCCTGCAATTGCATTTCATCTATCATTATGCAGAGTGAAAATGCCTGACTTTGTAACTTCTGCATTGGTATTATAACTGTCCTCTTTTTCAGATGTCTGGCTTCTGCTTCTGAACTTGAATGCTTAAACGGTTTACTTTTTGCGGAATAGCTAATCATCTACCTTTCTTTCCCTGTTTGTCCCAGTGAGACCCTGTTGATCTTCTTTCTTCCTCAGATTCTGAACTTCTTGTTATCCCTTCCACAGGTAGGGAGATAGTGTTCTTTATCTCTGTTCCTCTTTACCTCCCTCTTTCATCCAGTTTTTGTCGATATTTTAACTGATTTCAATGAATCTTCATCTTTATCTTCCAGTTGGCCGGAATTGTACCGTGCCCAAGGCATCGCCTACCAAGGTATTGAAACTATACACAAAACTTTAGGAAAATTTGTGGTGTGGCATGAGTTTGATCTCAATGTTCTGCTTTTTGTATCAGGTTTGATCCACAGACAGGGCTGCTGACTGGCACAAATGATGGGACGCTCGTTAATTTTTTCCTAAGATTATTTGGTCAGAAAACAGAGAAGTCCCTTTGCATCCTTCTACTGGTATTCCAGGTAATACATTCTCACTTTCATTGCTTACAGGTAGACCACTTCTGTATTATAAATGTAGCTACCCAGCTGTTTCACGCCTCTCCAGAAACAACTTCCACAATAGTTTTGTGGCGATTCTAGTTCACTGATTTAGGCATTATTCATAAATTTTAAATGAATATATGTAATAACTCTAGGAATTTTCATATATATCTCGTGACATGTTATAAGTGAGAGAACCAAACACGTTCCATTTTGCATAAGTATTGCTGTTTCCATATGTCTCAGGAGAGGCTTTTTGAAGCCTTGAAGTTTTCCGGTGCTATACCTTAAACTTGTGGTCAATATTTGACATGCCTGGTTAGAAAAGACTAGAGAGCTTTTCCGCGGATGTGCCTCCTTGATTCTTTTGTAGGGGTTGTGGTTGGTTTGTCGACTACTTATGTAGTTGGGAACAATCAGTGTCGCCATCTCTCTCTCTCTCTCTCTACACCATGGTATTTAACTATCACTTCTGCTCCCAGGCTCTCGGATGCTGTTTCTGTTTCCTGCTGAGATGGTTGCTTGCTGGGTGGTACAAGTGAACGGACAGCGGCATTAGAATTTTGAAAGGATTTTGCTCATCAGAGGAGGTTCGCCTTGTTGTGTTTCCCCCAGTTTTTTGTCGTTGCTCAGCCTTGTATTATCCAAAGTAGAGTGAGTACTAGAGAAAAGGAACACAACGACACCAGTGTGCTTAGCTGATCTGAAGAATGTGGATAGTAATAATAATCACTAGGATGCGGAGGAAGAAGAAGAAGAGATGATATACTGTTTTGGTGTATCCTCACAAAAGATAGATAGGGGATTTACTAATGCCTGATATTTAATTTTTATTGGTAATGTATGCTACTCATATTTTTCATTTGCTTGTTAGAGGTTATGGCCATGAATTTCTTCATCCTCTGGCTGCCCTTCTAACAGGAAAGGGAATACCATTTGCCAATGCTTCATATTTTTCATTTGCTTGTTAGAGGTTTTGGCCACGAATTTCTTCACCCTCTGGCTGCCCTTCTAACAGGAAAGGGAATACCATTTGTCAATGCTCTATTGTTCTATTGCTCAGCCAAAGAAGAATTGAACAACGTGGTTTGCCATCAAGCTTGGAGTTTTGTATCAACATGACGTTGGTCATAAACTATTTCGTCAAATAAACTAATCTGACAAAATCGATCTTACAAAGGCCGACTTTCTTTGTAAGGCCGATTCCGCCTGAAGTCGGTATTACAAAGGCCGATTTCATGCCATCGATCCCTTCCGCATGAAGTCGGCCTATGTAAGGCCGAGTTCCATAAGTCAACAAGGAAGTCGGTCTTCGTTGTAATAAAAATTAAAGAGGAAAGAATAAGGAATATGTAGGAAATATTTTACTTATCCTTAAAAAAGTGAAGGGCTGGATGAATTTTTTTTTTAATTTGCAAGGAGTCGGCCTTACAAAGACCGACTTCAGTAAAATATTTTTTTTTTCTTAAGTGTTCCGAAGTCGGCGTTTCAAAGGCCGGCTTCATGCGGGTGGAACGAATTGCATGAAGTTGCCTTTGTATTACCAACTTCAATTTCGCTTTGAAAAAATCGGCCTTACAAAGGCGACTTCAACTGAAGTCGGCCTTTGGCCGATTTCACCGGACTAGTTGAGAAATTTCCAAACTTATGAGGTTATTTGACGAAATAATTTGGGTACCAACGTTATATTCAAACGAAACTCATCAAGCTTGATCGGTTCCTTCTACTGGGTCCGGCTACACCTCAACCCCAACACTAAACGATCACAAAAAAACAACAGTCCATGGGCGAACTAATTAATACCCAAAACAACCCCAACAGAACTCAGAAAACAAAAATAGGAAAAAGGAAATCTTTACTCTGAAGTTGACGATCCCCTAACGGCCCACTTCCTTCCCTGGTGCAATTATAAAGATCAAATCTTTTTCCTGCCAGCCAGACTCTCAAATCTCATAAGGGGCATTTTGTAGCAAAATGAAAATGGATCTGGATCTCTCCATTTCTATTGAAACGGAAAATATTCATTTTATGGACAAGATCTTTCTATTTTTAATCTAACGGTGTACAATTTTCTTATTTTCTCTTATTTTAATTATAGTAAGGGCAAAATTAACATTAACCAGTGATTTTTAAATACTTTTGCCCCAAAACATTAAACTCCTAAAAGTTAAACCTGAATTACTAAATTATAAATAAAAACTTAAACCCTAAAAGTTAAACTTTAAATCGAAATGCTAAACCCTAAACCCTAGAAGTTAAACTTTAAATTAAAATGTTAAACCCTAAATCCTAAAAGTTAAACCTTAAATCCTAAATCATGAAACTTAAAAGTTAAACCCCTAAATGTTAAATATTTCACCTAAATGTTAAATCCTAAATACTAAATGTAAATAAAATATTAAATATTAAATCATTTTAAGTCAAATTATTAGAGTTCGACTTTCTTAAACTCCAATATTTTGAAAAAAATTTGAAGTCGAACTCTAAGAATTCGACTTCGGGACCGTAAAATGAGAAATTCGAAAGTTCTAACAGTAGAATGAGAAATATTTTGATGACTAATCGTTTTTGAACAAAACGCATCAGGCAAGTAGGCAAGGATAACAATCTCATTGCTTTGTTGAGCACAAGTCAAGGAACCCACGATGAGACACGTCTCACCGGACCCCATGACCCATGATACGAACGGACAGCCCATGACCCATGACACACATATCTCCAATCCCTCCTTGGGGATTTGAGAACGACCTCCACAGCCTTAGAACCTCTAAACGTCTTTGCAAAGTTCATCCAATGTCTTGCTGTAGCTCTCATCTCCACCAGGTATTTCTTTTAGATAGATGACCATATTCTCGAGTTCAGGCATATATCAACATAATGACATCTTCGAGTGTGAAATTTCAACCATTCAGGACGACTTCACTATGCACATCACCATTTTCCATACGTATCCAAGATTTGATGCCAAATGGGTCCTGACTGATCTCAATGATTCTTGCTCCCCTTGCCCAATTTCCATAGCCACCATAGCCAGTGTGCCTTGCGTAGCAGAGCCACAGTTTCTTGTACGGGCAACACCAATCCAGTCCATGGTCGTGTCCCACGAATATTGCCTGAAATTCCCCAACAATTGGTCAGTCCCTTGATAATACGACTTGCCCTGCTAGTTCTAATCTCATAACACCAATCCCAGGTTTCTGATTATGGATATCCGTGCAGCATCGCCGAAGTTGCGACAATGGTGTTCGAATATCACCAGTAATATTACCATGCTTAGAAGGGGCCATATTGGGGTTTTACCTTAACTGAAGGCCTCTTCTCGAGAAGCTCCATCATTCCCTCTTCAGAATCCTGAGGAGTAACCTTCTCCTTGTTGATTGAGCCTACACAGGGATTCCATATGGCCCACCATGGAGCCACCACTGCATAAGCCTTGCTTGGTATGTGCCAGAAGATTAACTCGGGCACACTGACAAAACACAGATTCTCATTCAAAAAGTGCGCAACTAACTTTTCGATATGGAAATAAGCAGGAAAATTCGGTCATGACACATGTATTTACTCCAAATTAGGATCACAAACTCTGTTCCTTCAGACTGCTGGCGACATTTACATTTTCTGTTTCGTCGAACAATTAAATCCCTTATGGACCATGATGAAACTTCTTTCTTGAATTTTTGCTTATCATTATGTGATGTGATGCAACCAAAGGCTGAGTGATTCAAGGGGTTTTCCTTGGTTTACCTTGAATCAGGGTCGATCTCCTGAGACTTCCTCCTAAACCATAAGACTTGGGATTTTGATATAACTTCTGGATAGGATCCACCACCAGAATCAAGGAAGTATAGATAAGCGATGGGGGACTGAGAATTGTTGTTCAAAGAGATTGGTAGAACAAAGTTCGATACGCTAGGCCAGAGCTCCTTCGGGCCACTTCTAGAATATGACAATGCATTTTGCTCCATCTCAGCTTTCATAAGCTGCAGCCGAGCTGTTCCCTTATAGCTGCACTCTTCTTCACCTGAAATCCAAAGAACTACTTTTACTGAAAATACATACAACAAATAACAGAGCAACCAAGGTATCTCTGACAAAAAAACTGACAAGCCCACAATGATTGTCCCACATGATGCAAACAACTCCAGAGAAATGTCATTTCTTACCTAAGGGAACACAAAAACCCAGCAACAGCAGCAGCCATGTAACTATCTATCTATCTATCTTGTGATTTAGGTTGCTTTTGTTCTGGTAAACAAGGATGCTCCTGGGGATAAGTAGTTCGAAGCTGAGGATTGCTAATAAAGAATTCGAACGTTGAGATATCTAATTATAGTTTCATCCAGCAATAAACTGTCAAGAAGACCAGATATCCAGCTTCGAGATAACAAATTTTCACTGATAAACACACCAGCATCTTGTGAATCACAAAACAGGTGTACTACTACCAAGAGTCTGATTGCTGTATTCATTTTTCTTTTCAAGTGATCGACCATGGAAAGTAATCATGACAAACAATTATTATGACCGAACAGTCGATCATGCGAGACACCAGAGGACAGTCAATCACCAGCTTCGACATACTAAACTTAGCTTGATTGACTGTCGTTCTCACCAGGATTAGGAGCACTTGAGGCGGGGCACTGAACCGGAGGTATTCCAGGGGACGAGAACCATTCCATGGGCCATTGGAATGCGGCATCATCGTGGTTGCCGAACACACTCGCGAAAGGGATTCCTCGTGATCTGGTAGGAGACAAGGCCTGGTCCCAGTATGAACTCGCGTTGGCGACGGGGACGTTGTTCGCGGTCACCACATCCCCCAGGTAAACCACGAAATCTAACAACCAAACCAAACGATCGCACGAAATTTAGCCCCGGGGCTGCAGGCCGAGAGCGATGACTGAGCTCGACCTAAGATTGCTGCTCCCCCCGACGGTCACATTACCTGGAAGTTCCTGATCGAGCACGACAGACATCACGCGGACGGAGTTGACGTCCTGACGGGGGCCCCAGTCGGACCAAGCATTCTCACCGAAATGGAGGTCGGAGAACAATGCAATCTTGAAGGGAGAAGCAGGGCGGGCAGATAGATGCTTGGTGTTCGGAGGCGGCACGGGACGGTCGAAGGCCTGTCTGATGATCTGCGGACCGTCGGAGAGGCGGAAGTTAGGGTGGGGATGGGCAGAAGCGGACGGAGGTAGAGCGAGGAGGAAGCAGAGGAAGAGGAAGCGAAGGAGAGAAGACATGGGGGATTAGGAAGGGAAAGACAGCTATGTCTTGGGCCGGAGTCAAACACCATAATAACCTCCTCCCCCTTTTCGGCTTTTCATTCGATTCGAGCTCTTTTCAGGGATCTCCCTCTCCCGAGAATGGCGACGACTTCAACGACCCTGTCTCGGCTCTCCTCCTCCTCCTCCTCCTCCTCCTTCACTCCTCGATTGCCCCTCCGTCGTAGGTTGTCTCCCCTGCCTCTCGGGTGTACCCCTCCTCGCCACCAGGTCCTTTTTCTTCCGTGGTGTGGTCGCTTGTTTGATTGCTGTTTGTCGCCATCCCAGAATTACTTAGGCAAGCATCCTGATGGTCCGAGATCGTCCTCGTTAGGCAAGCATCCAGGATTACTTAGGCGTCTCGAGAATTCTCACTTTCACTAGCAGACGGGGTTTATCTAGATGTGAAGTGAGCGGGTTGTTACAGAACTAATTCGGCAGAGGAATTCCGAATGTTCCCATTTTCTAGTCATATTGCTCTATTGGTGGCAGTTTATCAGTTCGATTTCCGGGTCGATCACCTATGCCACATCTTAGATTTCTCTTCTTATCGACTTGGCTTTTGCTCCTACTTACTGTAGTTGTCGATAGCAATGAGCCTTGGAGGGTCGGAGAAGAACACAAGCACTTCAAAATCTGAAAGTGGTTTTGGTCACCATGGGGATGCGTTGAGATCATATGTTGATGAAAATGGTCAATCGCTCCTGCACGCGGAGGATAATGGTGCAGAGAGCATGGGGAAGATAGGTTTGGAGCAGGAAGCGACTGTTGCCCCATCGAAAAGGGCCGCTAAAATCCATGACTTTTGCCTTGGGATTCCGTTTGGTGAGTTTGGGGATCCCCTGAATCTTTTCGTTAAGTTTGTCTTCGTCCCTGTTCCTGAATAGATGTAAAAATGTTAGTTGCTTACCTCATGATGTACACCTGCTACAGTTTACTTTGCAATAGATTTATTGGGAGACATTATTTCCTAGTCTGGCTTTTTGGGGATGTTCAATATGGAGGAAATTCAGAAATGATAGCTCTCTGGTGGTCCCGACAAGTTAAGAGGTCGTAATAATGGTCCAATTACATCCAATTCAAGCGAAATGGCGCCAACCTCTTCTAATGGGATTGAGGCTTAGCATTGTTTTTGTTGCATCAAACAAAGTAGCTGTATATTCCTAGTCTCTTTTGGTGGATTTCTCTATTGTTATATGCGTTAACCACTTGAAGGTTTCTCTTCCCAGGAGGCCTAATATTCAGTGGTGGGCTATTTGGATTTGTTTTCTCGAGAAATCTGGTTTCTCTGAGAACCAATGTGCCCATTGGAGTTGCTCTTCTGTCATTAAGCACTCTGAGCCTGAAGGTTTGGAGAAGCGGGAAATCAAGTCTACCCTTCATGTTGGGACAAATAGGTACTGTATAATCCTAGAGATGCATGCATAAGCACATGGAGAATGTTTGACTTTTAAGGGGAGTTTATGCTGCATGTTGTATGTTGACTGACTCTCTGTGGTGTATTGGTCGGAAACATTTCTTTTGAAGCAATTCTTCGAGTTTGGTTAATGCGGTGTTGCAACAAGTGCAAAATTCCATGTACTTTAGGTTAAACAGATACTGGAAGGTCTACTGGCTTTAACTATGTCAAAGCACACTTGTACAGATGAGATATGCTATATTGTCTTGTTAAGGGGATACAGTGTTTGGCCAGGTTACATGTACAAGTTAGCGGGAAGTGTCAGTATGCATAACAACACGAAAAGTGCCCTATCTTGAAGAATTTATCTAATAGCAGCAGGTTTCTAAACTAGAAAACATTCATTTAGCGTTTTAGTTAGGAGGAGATTGTAACTGTGGGGGTCACACTTGCAATGCTGACTCCTTTTGTCTGTTGAAGAGGATAGTTCAGATCCATGCTGGTAATTTTACCATCCAATTCCCTTGTGCGTCACTTTTTTTTTGGGGGGTGGGGGGGGAGGTGCAATTTACATATCAGTAATCAAGGCGGAGTGCTTAGTTTGTCGTGATGCTTAACATAAAAAGGTGTTCTGGCATCCAACATTTTTCTGATGTGTGCTTTTCTCTGCTTCCCTGGAATAATGATGTTGCAGTCCTCTCTGGAGCATTGTTCTGGCAACATTTTCACACCTACGCACTGGTATCCTTCCTTCCATATCTTACTATGTCAGTATGATTAATTGGTTTTGTTGGATGGTCAGATTTCCATCCCTCTTCCTTCTGATTTTCCGTTTAATTTAACATTCTTGTCGACATGCAGACGAAGAAAGCATTTCCTTCCCTGTTCTATGTCATCATCAGGTGGGGCATCTCAACGTAAAGGTCATTTTGCGAGCTTGCTGAATTTCGTCTGGTGGCTACTGAAATGATTTGTTTCACTTTGATCTGCTGCAGTTCTGCAATGCTGTGCTTTTATTCATACGTGATTCTGGCTGGAGGAAACCCTCCACCCAAGAAACTGAAGCCTTCTGCTTATACTCCTTAAACATAAATTGCCGTGTACGTAGGTCTGGAATATTTATGCGATTGTGAAGAGCGCACTTTTCTGAATGGATCTGTCAAATTCACTAAGAAAGAAAGGATGAATCTATCATTCTTTGCATTTTGTTTGGGAAGGTTTTTGCTTTTAGTTGAACAAAGGTAAACTGCGCAGACTGCACACAAACTTGACCAAGATTGGCATTTTTCAACATTAATAATAACCCAGGAAACTCAGAAAACCATGCTGGACATGTCGAATTTCTGACCAGACCAAATGGAAGTAAATCTCAAACAATCTCCTGCAACTTAAATATTAAGCCCGACACAGACCAGATCGGGTAAGAAAACTGCAAACTAAACTTATCGAGCTGGTTGGGCTTGAGCATGCTCCAAAACTTGACTGATTAGCTTGTATGTACGTCCCGACAGGGCCTTGGTGTGGTCTATCAGTTGTTCATAGCTGCAGAAGGATAGAGGAGCAATGGTCAACGTCTCAAGCTGATTTGCAAAAGGATAAGAGGTTGAAGAAGGGAATGCGTGCATGGTTAGCTGAATAGGACATTATATAACATACACAACAGTTTTCAGTATCAGCATTGCAAAAGGATCTTAACTTACACATTCGGAGTGTTGGGTTCCATTAGAACAGTTCTGGACTCGGAATCAACCCTCGCTTCAAGCTTTGATGTTTGGATGAGATTGACAATCCATCTCTCGGCTTCTTCATAATTCAGGTTTAATTTTTCAGCCAAGACCCTGCATGGAAGAAAAAATTTATCACAATAAAAAACTCAAGGATCCAAACTAAAATTTTCCTCAGAGGCAAACTTAATCATGTAGAGATTAGAAGAATGGGCTCTAGAAAAACCAATAGGAGTTTTATAACAGTAGTAGGATTGTGCTTTGATCAATATCTTCTGATAACTGGACTCAATCTACCAATTTTTATAAAAATGATCTCCCTGAGTCAAACTCAACAAAGGTAAAAGGTGCATTCCTCCATGAGCAAGATGTTCCTGAGTCCTGATTAGCTCGGGTATAGAGGGACAGTTGACACATTTGCACATGTCAGACCCTTGTACAATGAAATTTCAAAAATGCTATTTCCAATCCTAAAATCCTTGACCAAACCAATCAACCAACCAAGTAAGAAATTTTATCACTGGGTCAAGGCTCAGAATCATTCAAACTATAAAAGGAAAAGACCGGATGAAAACAACATAGGCAATAAAAATATAAAGAGGGCATATAGATATAGCCCGAGCTATAATAACCCAAGAAAAAGTAAACCGCAAAGCCAAATTGTATAGATGAAGAACAAACTGAGAATAATACCCCATTTCGATTCTTCGATGGACGCGGCAATAGGTCTCAAATATAAAAAGACGGGCATTTTCAAGAAACTCATCCCTCAATGGTACAGTGGAAAAATTGCCTTCTTCAAGCCGTTTTCCAAGGAAAGGGTCATTCAGTATCACCTAAAAATTGAGAAAGGGAGTCAGGGATATAATAGCTCAAAGTACAAGGTGCTAGTCACGAAACACTCCTAAGAAGACAAATGAAGTGACGAAAAAACAATCAATGACGAGATCATTAGGTAACAAATACAATGTACTAGTAAAACAACAGGCAAAACTTACTTCTTCGCATTCCCTCATCTTCTTTTGTGCCCCCTCAAAATCATAATTGACATAGACACATGCCAAAAACTCTGTGATGGGGTCTTTGAACGAATGTTGTTCTTGCTGGATGACTCTAATAAAATCTTTGAACTGGGGTCGTCTCCTCTTGTTAACAACAAATGCAGTAGAAAGGTAACGCAGAAGATGAGGGGCATTTGTTTGGATTGCATTAAGGTACCTGTAGCGAAGGAAAGCACCATTCTCTTCAGACAACTTACAATACTATACAGATCAAATTTCAGTATAACACAAACCCTCATATTGAGGACCTCATACGGAAATAACAATATCCTGAACAAAGGGCATTTGACAGAGAAAGGGATCTTCGTACTTATCCTGATTGAACAGATCGATGATCTGTGTCCTCCCATTGTCATTATTAAAGAAGATGAAAAGACTCCAGTGCATCAACCAAATCCGACTCTGCACCTGGTTCATGGGCGATGAGAAATTCTGCAAAGAGAATTCCCATGACTCCATAAGTAACGTGAACCCTAATCCACACTTCAAACTGCAAAAGACAACAATATAATATAAACTAACCTTTGAATCTATGATATCCTTCAAGCGGTTAAGTTCTTCAAGAGCGACATCCCAACTCTGCATCAAAATCTCCGCTGCAAGCTTTCCCCATAGTGCACTAAGGCTCCTATCACTATTTGTGCACAAACCCCTGTACTGATACAAATAATCAGCAGCCCCGGAGTAATTCCCACACTCAAACTGAAACTTGGCGTACTGATACAACGCCTCAATCTGCTCCGCACCAATCTGATCAATGGAAATCACACATGATAAGCACCAATACAACGCTGAGTTAAAAAATCAACCCTCCGAGACAATTGGAAGTATCACTGAAGAATTGTTCCATAAAAAACTAAGAATCAGCCATCATCATGCAAGTTAAGGCTTCTAACAGTAATAGAGCAGGCAGAAAGTATTAGATTTTTAAACACATGACCAGCACCAATACATCAAAAAAGACTGAGGATCCACTCCAACAGATGACTATGAGTACAAGAGCCCTAAACTGGTAAATTGTTTAACTTTTCATAGGTTAACCGCACACGATCAGTCTATACATACAACATCTCAAGGGAAAAAAGAAACATAACGGGGGCAAGCATCGTAGCGGCACAATTGGCGGCCAGACCTGATAGCGGTCGTGGAGCAGGTGGAGGTTATAATTCTTGTCAGCCTTCAATTCCTGGAGTGCGCTAGGGTTCTGGAGGAAGGCGACAAGGGGTGCGGCAGCCTCCTCAAGGGATTTGAGACGGGCAACGACTTCAGCCCTGCGGTCGACCATATCCTGGGGGACGTCATCAGTGTGGTATAGAGACTTGTGGATGTCCATGGCGTAGTCGACCATGTTGGTCTTGCTGAGAAGCTGGATCTTCGATTTCAGGATCTCCTCGTCGGGATAGAGCTGGCGTTCCTGAAGGAACTCGAGCAGGGGAAACACCAGATGACGGTCGAGGTTCGGCGCTATCCGAGGAGTAAGGTCGTGCTCCGCCATGGGCGATCCTCGGCGTTGCGCAGCAGTTGATGTGGTTAGGGTTTTGGGGGAGGACACGACCGCTTCGGTCCGAGGACGGAGGTGACCTTTATAGTCGGGTCGGGTCGGGGTCACGTGAATTGGGTCTACCTTTGGATGCTTTTTATATACATATTGTACCTTTTTCACCATCGTTAGTCTTCCAAACATTTAACCGTAAAAATTTGAATTCGAAGTCGTATAAGACTTTTCTAATCCTATTAACAAGCATTATCGACAATGGCTCAGAAAAAAAAACCTGATTTAAGGGTTCCTACTTAGTAATTATAGCATATTTTTACTTTTTTTAGATAATAAGTGAAATCATTGCTTATTTAAAACAAGCATTGAGATAGTGGATATCGAGATCTTTCTTGACCTTTAATTCCATCATATTCAGAGGATATCTGAAATAAAATGGCAAAGACCATACACCAACTGACATAATAGAATGACTACATGGCATTTGCTTATGTTTTGCCCACGGACACACACAGGGGACGACGATTCATAAAAAGCAAAACATAACATCGGGAGTTCGCATGATAATATGGATCGGAAAGGCTTGGGGTGGGGACTGATCTCAGGCAACGAGGAAAGGCAGGACACACAGCATGAACCCTTGGTAGGTGAAGGTTCGGCACCGGACAGCATGGGATCCCTCTCCTTGAACTTCTCCGAAAGTCCCTGAGGGCAGTGAACGGCATTCCTCTCGAACTCGATCGGGTATCCAAGATATTCAGGGTAAAAGAAGATGGAAAAAGGAGGAGAGCCGGAGTCGGAAAACTTACCTTAACTATGAGGCAGCACCTGCATGCATCAAATGGATCGCTCAAAGGGGTTAAACACTTTGGTCAGTAGAAAGCTTCGGCTAAAGGGGAAAAAGTGGAGGGACGCACTCGATGAAGTTGTCGTATTCAATGGCCCTGCGCATCCCTTCGCTCTTGTTGAACTTGGAGAGAAGCAGGTCAACGACAAGCGGCGGGACATTGAACCCCAAGCTCAGTAGCGCCTCCCTCAGCTCGTTCCCCTCTATCGTCCCACTGCCATCCCTGTCGAACCTCTCGAACATCGCCTGCCCCGTTATCATCACATGCAAAGTATAGAAGGGGGTGAATCAGTCGAAATTAATAAAGCCAGAAGATACAGAGCCGATCTGACTACTGTTACATTGGAGCATGCTCACCCTCCAGTTTTGTAGACTGTAAAACACCTGGGTGAACTCCCCCGGCCCTGACAAACATCCAAGCAAATCGATGGGTCCATCAGGAGGGGCGAGGCATGTTCACAAACAGGAAAAAGGATAGAAGAGTGCTGCCCTCACCGATCTTGCGCACGTTGGTGTTGGTGAAGAGGTACATGAGGAGCCTCACAGTCCTGATGCTGAAGATCTGATTGTATCCAGACAAGGCCCTCTGCAGCTCCACGTCATCGACGAGACCGCTCCCATCCAGATCCGCGACCCTGAAGCAGGCCATGACTTCGGGGTTGGTACCTGGGGGGAACTGCGAGGGGACAAGGGCCGCGAATGGGCTGCCGTAACCTGGGGCCGCGGGGTAGCCATGCTCGTTGGCGTATGTTCCAGCCATGCCTGTTTGGGAGCGTGGAGGGATTACAGTGCAGGAAATCAGACTGGGTGGTGGGTGGTTAAATAAAGACCGAAGAGCTTAATTAATGCTTTGGTGGGGGGAAGGGAGATTGTCCAGAATCAAGGCGGTGGGGGGGTTGGTGACACGTGGCAGAGTCACGCTGGTGACGAGGTTAGTTGGATGAATTCGTTTCCCCGGTTGCATGCTTTTTCCGTTTCTGCATGGAAACCACTAGCCTCCCCCTCCCTAATTTAAGCACGACTTTTTGGAAGAATTTTATAAATTAGACAACGAAAAGTATCCTTGAAATTTGGCATCTCGTTATTACGTGTTATTGACTAGGACAAATAAAAGGTTTTATGCTAAGCTAAGTAATGTTCACACAAAATATGCGGGTAAAAAGTCCTGTGAGTTGGGCAGAGGGTTGGGAGGATTTTAACTGTGTTTATTAAAAAAAAAAAAATTTAATGTTTCGAAATTTGTTTCGCGAATTAGTTCACATATAATGTCATTTTCAACCGGCGATTTAGGTTTCTCATTATTAAATCGTTATTTGAAGTAGGTTTTGATAGTAGTGAGTTTAATACGGTGAAAATGAAATTGCTACTTTAACCAGTAACTCCCTTCTTAAAAAATAACACTTAATTTATTTAATTTCATTTTTTGCCCATATATTTTAATGAAAAAGAAATGATTAATTGGTACTTCCTTATCAAGAAATAAAAAATATGAAAAACACTTACATATATCATTTAACCCTTTAATTTAAATAAAAGAAAAAGTATTTCAATTTTATTTATAATAATAATATTTATATTCTTTTCCTTATAGATTCATTTACCTATTTAATTTAAATAAAATAAAATCATTACTATTAAAAAAATAAGACCTTAGATTTTTTTAATTCATATCCATTTCTTATGTCAAAGAAAGTCATACTTCAAGAAGTTGAATTCTTGCGTATCGTAGGAATTCGCCAGCGATTTCATGTGAACTATCATATGTTGTAGCTCGCAGCTTCAAAATAGTGAGTTTCTTAATTGAGTGAATTAGGACGATAAAAAAATCGCAAGAGTATTTTTAAAAATAAAGGGCGTACGAGATTGTGGCATCCTCTGATTCGATAGTTTTTCTTTCCGGTGACGTCATTCGGTTATTTGCCAAGTAATAGTAATAGAATCTCGCCAATCAATTAAGAGAAGCCGCCCCCCTTCCGTTTGTTCTCATGCAAGGAAATAAAAACAATTAATTAAACAGAAAGGAAGATCCCTCCCCAATACAAAATAAATACATATTGACTTGACTAAACTAACTAACCAAAAGGAAACGCAGCGGATCCCCCGGCGCACGTTAACCCCCCATGACATAACATACGCCCATACGAGGCGCGAGTTAGCTCGAGACCCCCGACCCGATGTCCCCGACTCCGTCTCTTCTCCTCCAACTTCTATCTCCCCCTCCTCTCTTCCTCTTATTATTTCCCTATTTCCCCTTCCCTCCTCTCGGGTTAGGTTTAGGGTTAGGGTTGGGTCTCCGCCGCGAACTTCCTCCTCCTTTCGATTTCGCTGGAGGAGAAGGAGGAATAATACTCTCAACAAGCAGCGGCGTTCATCTCCGGGCATTTATCCCGAGCCGTCGCCGTTGCCATGGACCCCGACCGCCAGCAGCACCAGGAGTCAGAATCCGTCTCCTACTCCAATCTCTTCAACCTCGAGGTTTCCTCTTGTTATTTCTTAGCAGCTGCTTTCTTTTTGAGTGATGAGTTGTAGCGGGGGGCCGGCGTGTTTGGCGTGGTAATCTAGTTATCGGCATTGCGGATAATGAGTTGTTTCGTTGATCTTATCGATTTGCTTTTTTATTTTTGGCTTGTGTTGGGATGTGTAGCCGCTGATGAGCTATCGGTTGCCACAACGCGATGACGATTTCGATTACTACGGGAGCAGTAGTCAGGAAGGGAGTAGAGATAGTCCAGGTGAGTGTCCCTATGGTCTCCACCTCTGTTGGAAATTAAGATGAGCGTGTTGGTGAGTGTTTGCGACAACTGCGGGATGCCTTGGTTGGTTATGTGGTGTCAAAGAAGATATTGATGATTACTTGGTCAAACTTTTGTTTGCGAATTGATAGATGGAGCTAGAGGGAGGCACAGTAATGGCGCGATGCCTGAGAAAGATTCCAAAGTTTCTAAGAAAAGGAGGAGGCCTAACGGGGATATGAAGGATGAAGATGGCTATTATGGGAGGCATATTATGGAAGAGCACTATCGTGCAATGCTTGGGGAGCACATTAAGAAGTACAAACGGAGGTCCAAGGACACCTCTTCAGCTGCGGCTGCAAACGTGGGTTTTGGCATGCCCCTCATGGCCACTGGGAATTTGCGTTCGAGGAATAATACAATGAAAGACAAAAGAGGAGGACCCGAGAGGCTTGGAAATGGCAATCCTCATAAGCTCAAAAATTTTCATGAAGCTGATTTTATCCCTAAGCGCAGTGTCGAAAGGTCCTTGTTCCTTCTGAGTTGTCATGCATTACTTTTTGTGGTTTCGGAGTTCCATACGCTTTTGTTTTGAAACCAACGAATATATGCATGTATTCTGATCTGTTTAATTTTTTCTTCTGAATTTGCAGGGTGGTTTATGAGCCTGCCTTTTTGGACATTACAGATGGCTTGACTTATAAGATTCCTCCAACTTATGACATGTTGCAGGTGTCCTTGAATTTACCGGGCTTCTCTGATGTCGCTGTAGATGAGTTCCAATTAAATGGTAGCTTGGATTTTGTATCTTTGGCAAAATTATTGGCTAGTGATAAGAGGCTTGGGCTTCGGCATAGCACTGGGATGGGGGAACCATGTCCCCAATATGAATCACTCCAGGAAAGATTGAAGCTCTCTAATCCATCTCAGAAATTCGATCTTAAGGTTTCAGATTTGCATTCTCTGATTCCTGAAGGTGCAGCTGGAAACATAAAAAGGTATATTCTATCAGAAGGCGGGGTATTGCAGGTGTACTATGTGAAGGTTTTGGAGAAAGGAGATGCATACGAGGTATGCCTTAACTTCATAAAGTTTTCTTTTGATACTTTCTGCTTGAATAGAACTTGAAATTTGGCCATAGAAAAGGGTGACCTCAATTTTTGCATTTTGGGCTACAGATCATTGAAAGAAGTTTACCGAAAAAGCCCCAGATGGTGGAAGACCCTGCCTTAATTGAGAAAGAGGAAAGGGAAAAGATTGGACAGGTTTGGGTGAACATTGTGAGACGAGATATGCCAAAGCATTATAGGATGTTTACAAATTTTCACCGCAAGCAACTTATTGATGCCAAGAGATTTTCGGAATATTGTCAAAGAGAGGCACGTATCAGTGATCTGAATTTCGTAATTCATTTGTTCCTTTTCCTTCCATAACTAGGGAGATTCATGGAGCCAGATTAACTTTGCATCCTTAGTTGATGTAGCAATGGTTTTTCATTCTTCATCTTTGTTTTGCAGGTGAAGATGAAAGTTAGCAGGTCACTTAAGATTATGAGAGGGGCAGCCATTCGTACGAGGAAATTGGCGAGGGATGTTTTGTTGTTCTGGAAGCGAGTAGACAAAGAGATGGTACTAAGCTACTCTTGTGATATGTTTTACCTGTTGATTATCCTGAAAGGAGCCTGCGTACTTGTTTAGTAAATCTAGGTTTTGTGATTGTTCCTAGAGTGCTTTAACAATCCTTGAAATGTTTGCTGTTGGTAAATATAATATGTTGGATTCTGGAAAGTTGTTGGCGCATAAAATGTCTGAATTTTTATGGAGCATTCTTAACAAGATTTCATGTTAAGCCAAATTGCTGTATCTGAAAATGTGTTTGAAGTTAAGGGAAAAATATATGAACTTTATTTGAGATTTGATTTAGTAATGTTGGTTTGGATATGAATTACCGAATAATCTATTTGTCTCATGACTAAACTGCTTAATGAAAATGCAGGCTGAAGTAAGGAAAAAGGAAGAGAGAGAAGCTGCGGAAACTTTGAAGAGAGAACAAGAGCTTCGTGAACAGAAGAGGCAGCAGCAAAGGCTCAACTTTCTCATACAACAGACAGAGTTATATGGCCATTTCATGCAGAATAAGTCTAACTCTCAGCAACCCCAAGCTCCTCGTATGGGAGATGAAAAAGAAACCCACCAAGCAGCAGTTCGGAGTTCTTTGGATGCTGGGCCCAGTGAGGAAGAAGATCCTGAAGAAGCTGAATTGAAAAAGGAGGCTCTGAAAGCTGCACAGGATGCTGTATCAAAGCAAAAGAAATTGACTAGTGCTTTTGACACCGAGTGTATGAGATTACGACAAGCTGCTGATTCCGAGGTGCCTCCAAATGAATCATTAATCGAAGGATCCAGGAACATTGATCTTCAGACCCCGTGAGCTCTGTTTCATTGCTTTCTCTGACAGCGGATGTGACTGATATGCATTTACTCATTCTTGTATTTCTTGCTGCCACCTTGTATAGGTCTACCATGCCTACAACATCGACAGTTCAGACACCGGAATTGTTCAGGGGGAGCCTGAAAGAATATCAGCTGAAGGGTCTTCAGTGGCTTGTAAATTGTTACGAGCAGGTTCAGGGTTTTCTTATTTCCCTTTTCCGTTTTTTTATGTAGGGATCGGTTGGATACATCCTCAATGTCCATAGTTCTAATATGTCATCCTGAACTTTCAGGGTTTGAATGGCATACTTGCTGATGAGATGGGCCTTGGAAAGACTATTCAAGCAATGGCCTTTTTGGCTCATCTTGCGGAGGTGTTTGATATGTATATTCTCAAGTTGTTTCATATGGCATTTTTACCCTCTGGAGTTGAATTCTGTTTGATTTATCCCCAGGAGAAGAATATATGGGGTCCATTTCTTGTAGTCGCACCGGCGTCTGTTTTGAACAATTGGGCTGATGAAATAAGCAGATTTTGCCCCGATTTAAAAACTCTTCCTTATTGGGGTGGACTTCAGGAGAGAACAGTACTGAGAAAAAATATTAATCCTAAACGTCTTTATCGGAGGTACATTTCTCATATATTGCATTATCTTTAAAATTTCTGTTAGAAAAATAATATTGAAAGAAGTGTCTGAGGTATCAAAGTATTTTTTCCCATCAAATTCTATATTATGAAAAAAATTTTTATTATCAGGATGTATATTTGTTTCTGAGATTGAAGTCAACAATTCAAAGGACTTCTACGTGTAAAATCTTACGTGCAACTCAAGTATCCTTACGGTATTGGTTAGACATGGCTAGTTTTTTTAATACTAGACTTGAAAATAAGAAATGGAATTGGAATGAATTATAAACAAAGATAAAATACCTTTTGTTCTTAGGTACAAAAATAGGGTGGCATATGGTTTGTTGCTGTTTTCTGTGATTATTATCACCTACAGAATATCATAAAGTTGATTTACTGCCTTTATGTGGTCCGAAGTGTGCTTTATTTCATGTCCCTTGCGCCTTCAGTGTGCCTTTTGCTTTGAATATCCATCTCAGCCTCTGGAGTAACTGTTTGGGTCTGTTTAACATTAACTGATGCTTTAAAATTTTATGAGAAACCAGATATATTACTGATGTGTAGATAAAGTGACATGGGTTGAGGCTTTCTGGCATTGAGGTTGCTGGACTGGACTTATATTAACTTGATTTGGTGTTGCTTACCAAAAAAAAAAAAAAAAAACTTGATTTGGTGTTAGCTAGATGGACCTGCCATTCTGGAAATAAAATGTAGTGGCCATTTTCCTCCATGATACACTCATTCCCAAAATTCTGAGTCAGCTGATTGCGGGATGGTTTGATGAATTCCCTGAATCACCTTAATAATTTGGTGTTTTTGAGCTTAACTGCCTTTTAACAGTAGTATCAACTTCCCCCTTTTGCAAAGCTTTCCTCAATTGACGAGGTTAGCGAGAGGATTAACATGTGTATGCAACCTTTTTTGGATAAGTGTTTGTGCAACCTTTCCTTTCAACTAATTGCAAGGAGAGTGTTTCATATTTTGAATCTTCACCATAGGCTTACCAAGACTTTCATGGATATGGGAGACTAGAACAGTTCGGATCATTTTTTTGTAAATCCATGAGTATTCAAAGCTAAACAATTTCTGAAGAATCCTTAGGTTGTCAAATGAAATGGACAAAGCTGAGCTGCTTTCTAGATATTATTAAAACCGTAGATTGAATGTGAACTGACATTGTCTCTAACTCTCATAGAGAATGAAGCGTCTTTTTGGTGGGGAAATGTAGTACTAGTTAAAGAACACACAGCATAAAATGTGGACATGTTTCTGATTTTTTATCTTAAATCACATGATGACAATTTCTTCTTTTCTTTTTCCGTTTTGTTTCAGGGATGCTGGATTTCACATTCTCATCACTAGCTATCAACTGCTTGTCTCAGATGAGAAATATTTTCGACGAGTGAAGTGGCAGTACATGGTTTTAGATGAGGCCCAGGCTATAAAAAGCTCGAGCAGGTTTGTAAGTCTATTTACATGCGGTTTAAAAGCGAACAGTATCCTGTTTTGCTTATGTGATGAACCTGTATTTTTTATTTTTTTTACTGGATTTATACATATCTGCATTAATTTAGCTTGAAAATTTGATAAAGCTAATGCCTCGTTGAATGTATATCGTTTTACTTGTTGGAATATATGATGTCTTATTTGTGTGTTATTTTATGCAGTATAAGATGGAAGACATTGCTCAGCTTTAACTGCAGGAATCGCTTGCTTTTAACTGGTACTCCTATTCAAAATAATATGGCAGAATTGTGGGCTCTTCTACATTTTATCATGCCGACCTTGTTCGACAATCATGAACAATTTAATGAGTGGTTCTCTAAAGGGTGGGTCTCCGTGATTTGGTTATTTGAATAGTTTATCTTCGCAGATGCCTGTTTGATAATACATTGATGTGTTGGTTTTTTAACCCTAGGATTGAAAGCCATGCTGAACATGGGGGCACTCTGAATGAGCACCAACTCAATAGGCTTGTAAGTCTGTCTTTTCTGAGTTCTTGCTGGAGTTGTGACAGCAGAAAACCTGTGTGTAGAGTTAAAATGAACAGTTTTATTATGCTATGCTTTGAGTTATTGGCTCTATAATTTGAACAACGATTTTTTTGCAGAAGTACTTATCAGTATAGGAGATTGATATTTGCATGCTTCTTTTTGTTTGAACTTACTGTTTAAAGTAAGCACTTCTAATTGGTTCTCTATACAGCATGCAATTCTGAAGCCTTTTATGCTACGGCGAGTAAAGAAGGATGTCATATCAGAGCTTACTCGGAAAACAGAGATCACGGTTCACTGCAAATTGAGTTCAAGGCAACAAGCTTTTTACCAGGCTATCAAGGACAAGATATCTCTTACCGAGTTGTTTGATGGAAGCCGGGGCCATCTTAGTGAGAAGAAAATTTTAAACTTGATGAACATTGTGATTCAACTGAGAAAGGTGCGCACTGGTGTGGGAGTTCATAACTACTTTATTCAAATTTAATTTCGTTCCAAGGATTATTGACTTTTATGGTTTTTCTAGGTTTGCAACCACCCAGAATTATTTGAGAGAAATGAGGGACGGACATATTTCCACTTTGGAGAAGTTCCCCATCCACTTTCACCTCCTCCATTCGGCGAGTTAGAGGACGTGCACTATTCGGGAGGACAAAATCCTATCATATATAAGGTACCTTTTCTTTACATATTCGAGAATGAAACCTGTTTTATGTGAAGATGAGAAGGGAAAAGAGGGAGCTCATCAAGCTCTCTGAAAAAATTTCTTTGGCATTTACTTTGACTATGTCTTATCCTATTGGAGAAGACCTAAAATCATTATTAACATAGATAGCTGGATTTTTGTCCTGCTTCATGAGTCGTAATCCTGGCTAGAGGTACTTACTGTTGGAAGATTGCACTTGTATTTTGAGTTCCAATTAGATTTGGTAGAAGTATTTACTGACATTTTTCTTCATTCTCTTAATTGATGCAATTATGTTTATTTGAAATATTCAAACAGAAGGATGAATTTCTTTTGTAAGGGTAAGATCACGTATATATACACCCATCCTTTCCTAACTCCAGGACGCTGCGCTGTGCTTCTAACTATAAATTGCTCATAGTTCATGCACAATCATATATTTCTATAATCCCTTAGGTGTGTTGCATTTTCTCTGTTTTGCCAAATAGTGAAAGCTTTCAAAGTATTTTGATTCACGATTTGAAATTGTGTGAATTTTGACAGATCCCAAAACTAGTATATGAAGAAATTATCCATGATTCTCAAGTGTTGTCTACCTCTATCAAACGTGGAAGTTGCAGAGAAGCAATTTGGAAAAATTTTAGCATATTCTCTTCTGACAATGTTCACGAGTCGGTATATGGTCAGTCCAATAACATGCGGGGACAATCCATTAGAAGTGGAACATTTGGCTTTACCCACTTGATCGACCTATCCCCTCTGGAGGTTTCATTCCTTGCTGCTGGTTCCTTTATGGAGAAACTGCTTTTTACGATGATGAGATGGGATAGGCATTTTCCAGACGATATACTAGATTTTTTAATGGAAGCCACATTAGATGATTCTTGCAGCAGTAACCTTGATAGTTGCAAAGTAAGAGCTGTCACAAAAATGTTGCTAATGCCATCAAGAATCAGGGCGAGCTTGTTTACCAGAAAGCTTGGAACTGGTCCTCCTGATGATCCATTCGAAGCGTTGGTCTGTTCCAACCAGGATAGGATTTTATCCAACATTAAGCTGCTTCATTCCACTCATATGTTCATTCCACGAGCTAGAGCCCCCCCGGTATGATCTGTTTACATTCATGTGCTTGTCTTATGACCTCCACCTTATCCATTTTATTTTTAATCATGAAAATTACTTTGTCTTATCCATTAGTTTGAAAAAATAAAGTGAATGAATGTACTTATACTATGTAGGTTAGTGCTCACTGCTCAGACAGAGACTTTGCTTACAAAACACTTGAGGACTTCCATCATCCTTGGATCAAGCGGTTGTTTGTCGGCTTTGCGCGTACATCAGAATTTAATGGACCAAGAATGCCAGCTGGTCCACCCCACCCTTTGATTGAAGAGATTGACACTCAATTGCCCATTTCTCAACCTGCCCTACAGTTCACTTATAGAATTTTTGGTTCTTGTCCACCCATGCAAAGTTTTGATCCGTCAAAGTTGCTAACAGTAAGTTTCTGCATTATTGATTGTTCATGTTATGGCCCTTGTTTATCTTGGGGGTTCTCATTTCTGTCGCATTTGATGGTTAATTTAGGATTCTGGAAAGCTCCAAACTTTGGACATACTGTTGAAGAGGCTGCGTGCAGAAAATCACCGTGTTCTCTTGTTTGCTCAAATGACGAAGATGCTCAATATTCTTGAGGTGCTGCTTTTCAACTAGTTTTACGGAATTTCTTTAGTTCCTGGCTGTCATATTTCTCTTTTAACTGTACTAATTGGACATAATTTTGCCTAATTACCCATAAATTTTGTTAGTTAATAAATTCATAATCTCTCTGCTTCCTTGTGATTCTTAAATTGAAAATGCCTGCTGACATTCACCATTGACACTTCTTTACAAACATTCTTCCTGGCCTACAAATGTAGGTTCATTCAGACTCGATTATCTCGCCAGTTACCTGAAAAACAGCTTATCATGACACCTAGCCCTATTAGAGGGGAGTTCGTCTTTGTGTATTTGGCGACTTGTCCATGTCATTCCTTTATTAGATAAACCTCACATGTAATGACACTTATTCTTGCTGATCATACAAGCATTGAATCAACAAATAGGCATGACAGGAAAATTGATATGTTAGCATATAAGTAGTAGTACTCGTTTAGAGAGGAGTGCGTCGTAGAAGCTCTTGCCGTATTTTCTGTTCGCCTGTGTAGTTGAATGATCCCCTGTGCCGTTTCTGCAGGACTACATGAATCACAGAAAATATAGGTATCTTAGGTTGGATGGATCATCCACCATCATGGACCGTCGAGATATGGTCAGAGACTTCCAGCATCGGTAGACTTTCTTCTTGTGGTTAATATATGATGTGTTGTTGAAAAATTATTCCTTGTGACTCGTATTGTTTCTTCAGTTCTTCCATCCTCAACTGCCTAAGAAATTGTAAACTGTATTTTGCACTATTTTGCAGGAGCGACATCTTTGTATTTTTACTCAGTACAAGAGCTGGTGGACTAGGAATCAACTTGACTGCTGCTGATACAGTTATATTCTATGAAAGTGATTGGAATCCAACACTTGATTTGCAGGCAATGGATAGAGCGCATAGATTGGGGCAAACAAAGGATGTTAGTTCTTCTATCTGTTTACAGAAAACTGTTCCCTGTCTCCACGCATTGTCTGATTTGGATTTAACTTCATAGGATTCTTTGGTGGCTTGAATGTGCCAAAGATAATACCCGTGGGTGCATTTGTTGAACATCAACTGCTAGAGATCTTTTATCATCCTTTAGTCTTCAGTTATCTCTCGGTTGATTGTGCTGCTTCTCTGTTGATTAGGTCACTGTCTACAGATTAATCTGTAAAGAGACCGTTGAGGAGAAAATTCTTCAAAGGGCTAGTCAGAAGAGCACTGTGCAGCAGCTCGTCATGACTGGTGGGCATGTCCAGGGTGATCTGTTGGCTCCCGAGGATGTCGTGTCTTTACTACTTGATGATGCCCAATTGGAACAAAAATTAAAGGAGACTCCGCAGCAGGTTGGTTGTTAATTTTGTTTTATTTCTCTTTATATAATTGTATATCTAGTTGAAGGTAAAGGGATGCTTGTAGAGAACTTAAGGGCTTGTTAAATTTTTCAAACTCATTTTCCAATTGTCATCAATAGAGTTCACGAGAAATATACTTATGAAAGCAGAAAACTTCTAATATAAAATTGTGCATAACTTGGGCGGAAGCATGTGATGAGATGAATGACTTTGACATTTTCAATCTGCCAGGCTAAGGATCGGCAGAAGAGAAAGCCACAAACAAGAGGAATACGTGTAGATGCTGAAGGGGATGCATCATTGGAAGACTTGGCTAATACAGGAGGTGAAGGCGTTGAAAATGAGCCTGATCTTGATGCTGACAAGTCGAAATCAAGTAGTAAGTCAAAGGTATTTGACTTCCCATTTCACGGCACTCTGCAATGGGGATAGGCATTTGGAGCTGTCAAGTTGTGGTTTGGGGATTATCATGCTAGATGGATATAGATTATGAAAATATCGTACCTTTGCTCTCCATTCCCATTTCCGAGTTATACCGAGGAATTGCCGGTATAATTTGACGAGATACGATTATTATGTCATGTTTCTTGCTTCCAATTTTGCAGAGAAAAGCGGACTCTGACAGGAAGAACTCGCAAAGTATGATCAACAGCCAGAAAGTAGGGGACCATCGCTCTCCTGTGGTGGACTACGAGTTGGATGGAGTGTTGGAGCAGGACGAAGAGCAATCCTCAAAGTCGAAGAAACTAAAGAGGCCGAAGAAGAGCGTGAACGACATTGAGCCGGCTTTCACCGTGGTATCTGCTTTGCCTCAAGGGCAGATGAACTACACCCTATAGGCCAGCTATATTGGATGCCCCATAAGGGCTATTCTTTTCCCAGCTGGAGTTATTCGGGGGTTGTAATAATTCGGTCAAAAGCATTTATGCGTGCCGGGGCTATCCCTTCTCAATTGTCATAGGTTAAAAAAAAAAAAAAAAAAATTAGCGGTGGTGGATGGGGGAAGGTGGGAGGAGCCCAGGTGCCGGGGCTCCTTTATGTATTCATTTTTGTAAATGCTCCGTTGCCTCTCTAGGTTTTTCTTTTGTAGATTGATGAATAAAGAAAAAAGAGGGAGACAGAGAGAGTAACAAATGTCTTGGAAATTTGATGTGTTCTCCTCTCCAAGTGTCTCTATATGTATAAAAGTTGAGATGGGAAGAGGGAGGAACGGCTCTCTCACGCTTTTGCCACAAACCCAAATAAACTTTGGTGAAAAAATGGAATGGGGATAATGATCCATTTATATATGACAGTTCATTTTTTTTTTAAATGTACGAATTAGGATTAATTCAATTATTATTTTTATTGTTTATTTAAATAATTTTGGTATTTATTATCAGGCCGACAGTGAAGCAGACTATTTTGGGCCAACAGTAAAACAATGGCAGTGGAATCATCATCTGGTCCGGAGATGTATGGGCTCCAGACTGAAACCCCCATCCCATCCACATACTCTCGTTTGTCAGTCAAGTCATATCCGACTATTAGTCCCCACCAGAATTTCAATAAAGCGATTATTTGTTCCTAACCCACGCTCATTTAATTGTCCATCACAAAGGCAACTCCAAATTCACCAGCGATGGGATTTGAGCAGTGGAATTACAGCCATTTTTTGTCATTTGTGGTTTGTTTAGCTGTCTCTCGTTCATTCAGGTGATCTATTTATTTTATTTATGTGAGTGACAAATTGTACTTATCTGTTCACCAGGAAATGATATGTATCTGGTTTTGAGTCCACAGTTGTTAAAATATCAATAACGAAGTTGAGCGAGAGTGGTCGATCCCTTGCTCTTTTACTCTAACATGCATAATTCATATAATAACAATAATAATAATCCCTCATATGACATTTTAGTTGATACCAAAACAAAACGTAGGGTATTAAGCAAGTGCCCCTCCGCGCGCACACATCTTCCACAATCAATGATATGTGCCTAAAGCTTATCTTGAGACATGGGCGATGAAGGAATCTAGCTCCGCCCGGGAATCCCCGCCTCCTGAGACCGAGGACTTCCTGACCTCCACCCCCAGCTCCGTCGCCCTCCTCCTCCGCTCCTCCGAACCCATCAGCTCAATCACAGCTCTCTCGACTGTTCCCGCACTCACCAGACCATCCCTCGATGCGTCGTCTTTCTTTTGGACATGGATGCCTATACCAAGCACGCTCGTTAAAAGCTCAGCATTCTTGATCTGATCGGAGTGGATCGGCCATGCAGCAATGGGGACCCCCATGCTGATGCTCTCCATGCACGAGTTCCATCCACAGTGACTCATGAACCCTCCAGTCGATTTATTCCCCAGGATTTCCAGCTGTGGCGCCCATTCCCTCAACACCATACCGACACCGCTCCTCTCTACCCTTTCCTCGTACCCGTCCGGCAGCTCAATCTTTGACACTTTGCCTTCACCGAAAATGTCTCCCCTGTCGGCTTCTCTCAGCACCCATAAGAAGCTATGCCTGCTTTTCTCGAGCCCAATGGCGAGTTCTCGTAACTGATCCCTATTGAAACTGGTTGTCGTCCCAAAGGATATGTACAGCACAGACCTCGGCTCTTGCCTGTCCAACCACTCCATGCAACGGCATGGAATTCGATGTCTGACTGGGGATATCTTCACTGGGTTGAATGGTCCTAATGGCCAGTGCTTCCATGAGCTTCGATTCTCGACTTTGTCTATGTAGGTGCTCTCCACGGCCCGGCACGTGTTACATACAACTCCGTTGGTTTGCCTCTTGAACTTGAACTGGGAGCGAACAAACTCCAAGAAATCGGGGGTGTAGCAGCGGAGAAGCTCTTCCTTGTCCTCAGCAGCGATGAACCAATGTATGGCAAAGGCCGAGATGCTATGGAAGGTGTAGGACTCGGTGTTTGTCGAGGAAAATGATTCTTGGACGACAGATGCCATAAGCGAGTCGTTGATAACGACAAGGCGTCTGGCGGAGGAGGAGAGGGAACGGATGAGGGCGGAAATGGGGTCGAGGAGGTGAATGTTAGCATGGCGGAAGGCGGGGATGAGGTGTGAGGGGAACTTGTGGGCGGAATTAGGGTTTGGGGGAGGGCAAGGGAAAGGAGGGGCAGTGAGATCGTGGAAGATGATGTTGTTGGTGGTGGTGCCCGCGGAGGCGCGGAGAAGGGCTTGGTTGTTGTGGGACGAGGCGGCAGCAAAGTGGATAGGGATGTCAGGGTAAGTGGAGGCGATGAGCGAGGAGAGCTGGAGTTGGTTGATATGGCCTTGGGCGGGCAGCGGCACCATCAAAATAACCAATCCGTCGCGGTCACTGCCGTCGACCATCTCTGTGCCGGTGCCGTTGCAGTTGCCGTGGGGTTGGTCAGGGGAGAGGGAGACAGAATGCATACCAAGGGGTTGTGAAATGAGTGTTGGCTAAAACTTGCGTATGTATCATTTGACTACAGAGAAGAGAAGGGGTTTGTTTCAAACAGTGATTGCATAAATTAGTCATGGGATTATCGTACCATAACATGTCGTTTTTATACTAATCATTAATCTGGACGGTGTGTTGTATCTAAATGAAGAAACCATCGATTGAAGAAGAAGAAGAAGAAAGACATGGAAACAGGCGGCGTTAAAGGTGCAAAAGGCCGCCGCCAATTGCCTCCCTTCTGATTCGTCTTCTTCTGCCTCTTGTCAAGGGAAAAGAGGCAATGTGGATAAGATTTGGGGGGATAGTTGGAGTTGAGAGGCATTTAATTGTTGTCCGGCGCTACTTAAATTGGCAAATATCTCCGACCGTGGCTGGTGCAATAATTACCTAAAGTAGATTTTATGGTTTGGTACGTGGGAGCGTGGATGTTACCCCATCCCCCTCACGTGGAAATGACACCCCCGGGGAACTGCTCCGACTCAAATCACGTGGATGAGCTGTTGCTGTGTGAAAGTGATGAGACATATCAAGCTCTAGTATGTTTGGAACACCCCCCCCCCCCCAAGGAGGAGGAGAAAGAGAGATAAAAGAAGAGAAGAGCAACAAGATATATACATCCCAACTGTTTACTCGGGGAAATTGATTTTGAATCGATGAATTCGAGCCCCGCGAAATGTTTATTATATATAGCAAGAGAATCCACATAGTTGACGATCGTTGGGGAGCCCTTATAGCTTATTGTTTGAAGTGACTCTAGTCTTTAAGGATAATGGCGAGGATCGAAAATCGAAGATCCCCGGTAGAAGATTAACAGTCGAAATTGAAGGTAACACGAGGACATCTATCGAAGACCCCACGAGTTCACAGTCAACCGAAGACCAGCGACGATTTCTTCTTCTGGGAGCAGTTGTCGACAGTTGTCTTCTGATTTAGACACTTGATTAGCGGCAGTAATTGTCTTTGTTCTACAAATAGAAAAGCAAAAGGACACAACAATTACTTAAAAAGGACATTTCGATTGTCTTCCTCGCTTTATTTACCATTTCCATACTGTCATGTATTGTGAATATCAATCATGTCAATGAAATTAAATGTCCTTTGTTCTTGTTAGTTTCGATTACTTCTTTTATGGCGACAGTATTTCCCTTTCACGTGTTTTTCCCTAAAAAGATACCTCCAAACGTGACGACGATAAAAAAATCATAAGGAAGAAAAAGCTGCATTTCATGCCCAGAATCCTATCCAAATATCCAACCCCTTATTTTGTCTTATTATTATTATTTATCTTTTTCCCAGAAGGCAGATCGTGTCCAAGTCCAAGGATATTATTATGACTCATATCCTAAACCCCACCATCCAAGTCTTCGGACAAACCTCACGATTTAGGTTCGGCAGTATCAGGCTTCTCCCTACCCAACCCGTGCAGCAGAGCCGATTGGAATCTGACAACCCAAAAGAAGTGACAACTTAGTGTGAAATGAGTGGATAAGAAGAGAGAAAGCCTTAGCAGAACAACGTAGGTTTTGTATAGCCGATTACCTTCTGTTGGACAGAGGAAACTTTCTGTAGAGCTGCTGTACCTACTAGGAGTATTTTGGCTGCGATTTCTCCTTCTTTATACTTTCTCTTTCACTTATATGAAATGTCTACACGTCCCTTTATATATAAGAAGGAGTAGGAAAACCAAATGTCAAAAGAAACCGTCACCTCAAATGACATATTTAATTATCTACTTAAATGCTCTACTTAATAACCCACTTAAATGACATTTCCGTTGCTAACTTTAATACCAATTACTCTCGATCATAAATTACCTTCAATACCTATTCTTAATTTATGATCTTCAAGAAGTCTTTGAAAGTCTCAAACTTCTCAGAAGACACGCCTTTGTAAGAACATCTGCGAGTTGATTATGGATGCTGACGAACTCTAGAAGAATCTCCTTCTGCGAAACCATCTCTCTGATGAAATGATGACGAAGTTCTATATGCTTCGATCTTGCATGGAAAACTGGATTCTTGGTCATAACAATTGCAAATTGGTTATCACAGAAGATTGTTGTTGGCTCGTCCACTTTCTGTTGTAACTCTAGAAGTAACCTTCAGAGCGAGACAACTTCTCTTGTTGCTTCATTTGATGCGATGTACGAGCTTTATACTTCTGCACGCTTCCATCTTCGTTATACTTGGTCTTGTAGACCCACTTCAATCCGATAGCTTCTTTTCCTTCTGGGAGATCGACCAATGACCACGTGTCATTCTTCTCTATAGAAGTCATTGCCTCCTTCATGGCATTTCTCCATTTTTCTTCTTTGGCTGCCTCCTCAAAGTTCTGTGGCTCAAATGCAGTAAGAGCAAAGTTAGCTCGCTCATAAATTTCAGTGAATGATCGATACCTCCTTGGTGGTGTATCTCCAATAGGACCCTTTGCTTTTGGAATGGTTCTAGAGGAACTAGCTTCCGTTGTTCCAATGAGATTCTGTACTGTAACTTATGCCGCTGCTTCTATTGTTCTGATAGGGTTTTGTACAGATGCTTCTACTATTGCTTCTGTATACTGGAACATCTGAGTCATAAAAGTCTCTTCCTGCCACTTCCAAGCTGCAAGTTCATCAATGATAACATCTCTCGACAGAACTAACTTGT
This sequence comes from Melastoma dodecandrum, assembly GCA_029817715.1. Classification (NCBI taxonomy): domain Eukaryota; kingdom Viridiplantae; phylum Streptophyta; class Magnoliopsida; order Myrtales; family Melastomataceae; genus Melastoma; species Melastoma dodecandrum. The sequence continues at coordinate 2,298,184 of JARUPY010000271.1, forward strand.
CAGTATTCGGATTATACAGATGATATCCCTTCGATTCATTACTATATCCGATAAAAATCAACTTCTTACCTTTCTCATCAAACTTTTCTCTTCCTTGAAAAGATGTGAGTTCATATCCAATACATCCAAATACTTTCAAATGATTTACCACGGGCTTCCTTCTGTGTCACGCTTCATATGGTGTCTTTTCCCTAACTGCTTTTGTAGGAGATCTGTTCAGAATGTATGCATATGTGTTAACAGCTTTTGCCCATAACTTGTTGGGTAGACCTTTGCCCTTCATCATACTTCTGGCCATCTCCATAATGGTTCTGTTCTTTCTTTCTGCGTCTTCATTCTACTGTGGAGAATACTACACAGTCAATTGCCTTTGTATCCCCTTCTGTTGGCAATAGTCCAAGAATGGTCTCGACAGAAACTCTCCTCCACGACCTGTCCTCAAGGTGTAATCCTATATCCACTTTGATTCTCTGTAAGTGCTTTGAACTTCATAAAGGTGGTGAAAGCATCTAACTTCCTCTCAAGAAAATAAAGCCAAATCATTCTATTATAGTCATCTACGAACAACAGAAAGTATCTTCTGTTACCGAGAGGCGGAGTCTGAGTCGGTCCATAAATATCCGCATGAACCAGCTCGAGAGGGGCTTGAGCTCTCCATGATGTGTTTGGGAATTGAAGACGATGATGCTTTTCGAAGACACATCCTTCACAGACGTCACCTTCTGCAGCTTGTATAGAAGGTAGTCATACCACCATATCATTCTGCTTCAATAGAGCTAGACCTTTCCTGTTCAAATGTCCATACTTAAGATGCCAAAGATGAGAATCATCTACAACCTCAGTTTTGAGAACCACATTGCTTTAAGGAGTCATCTTTAATGGGAACAAATTGTTGGACGTCATCTTCACGACCGCAACCTTCTGTCCGTTATCTCATATTGACCTTCTGCAAAAACCAACTTGTAGCCATTTTTCATCATCTGTCCCACACTTAGTAGGTTCTATGCGATTTCTAGAGTGTAGAAGACGTCGTGCATCCTCTTTTATTGACTTTCTACACTTAAAACTGAAATAACACATTTACCTTTTATCTTTAACTTCTTGCTATCTCCAAGTTCCAAGAGAGAGTTGTATTTCTCATCAAGCTCCACAAAGTTCTTCTTGATCCTTGTGACATGGTTGCTACAGCCACTATCGAGGAACCATATCTAATTCATATCTTGCATGGTGTTAGAGGAAGAATAGAAAACTTTAGAAAGTTCATCTTACTTAGGGAAATTTACCGAGCTTATGTTATAATGCTTCTGCTCTTTATCTTTGTTCCAACAATCACGATCTGAATGAGTTGGGAACTTGAATCTCCTACACCGAAGATGACAATCTTTTGTTTCATGATTATTCTTTCTGGAGATGCGGCATCCTGCTTCTGCTTTTCCATGACCGCTTCGGTGCTGACCTTCTGGTCGTCCTTCTGCATAGCCTCGGCCTCTGCCACGAGACCTGCCTCCACGTCCTCTGCCGTAGGTTCTTCTACTGCTTCCATAACGTTCTTGCTTATGCTCAGAAACATTCAACTTCGCTTGAAATGCTTGCTCCACCAGGGCTGTGTACTTGCTGACCCGTTTCTCATGGGCTTCTAGAGAACCCATCAATTCATAGATAAAAACTTCTGCGAGATCCTTCATCTCTTCAATCACGGTTACCACATGCTCAAACTTCTGTGGCAAGCTTCTAACTGATTTTCTCCACGACTTTTCGATCCGGAACAACTTCTCCGCAACTCTTCAATTGATTGAGAATTTTCACGATCCTTGAGAAGTAGTGATAACTCTACGAAAGTAGAGTTAAATGATCACATTTGTGCCTTGATTTGAGTTAGTTCCGTCGTTTTAAGTGTTTAGATCTAAGGTTTCGAGTTGAATTGCGTTGCCTCACGTTCGTTATTGTTCGTGTAGGAAATTGGAGATGAAATGAGGAACAACGAAGAGATGAAGGAAGAGTTGTGAGAAGGAAGCGAGGAGTACTACCACAGAGACTTCCGCAGCTGCGGAATATTTCTTCGCAGCTGCGGAGAAGCTGAAGGGAGCGGACCACAGAGACTTACGCAGCTGCGACCGTCAACCTCGCAGCTGCGGAGGACAAGAAGATCCCCTTCGAATTTTTTGAGTTTCTTTCTTTTTATTTAGGTCCTTTAGTTTATTCCCTAGTATAAATGCTCAAACTTAAGGCTTGCTAGGGTTAAGAGGGGAATTGGCGTTGTCTCGTGACAGGAGATTTGTGCCGGCGAAGAATTGCAAATTCTTTTCCCTTTGCTTTTAGATTTCAATTATGCTTTCATCTTTGTTCTGGCTTTCGTGTTGCATCGCTATGAACTAATTTCTTTGTTCTAGGACGACGATGGAACCTCGTTTTTTTTGTAATTGTTGAACCTTTCTTTATTATGATTTGAATTTCCGTGGGTTGTTTGTCCGATTCCGTGTTTAATGCGTATTAGCAGCCTGATCAACTGTGGATATTGATTTGAGCGCCTAGGGAGACTCGAGAGGGTAGTCTAGGTCAGGTCGGGATTAGGATAACCTAAAGAACCTTCGAGTCGAGAGACCGGGTTTTAGTGTGAGAGTAGAAATACCGTGCACCTTAGGAAATCAAAGTAGGGTTAAATCGTAAATGGCCTCCACTAGTTCTTTGCCTAGACATAGAGTAGAGAATTCGATACATGGGGGCACGTTCCCGGATATCTGAGAGGGTTATGGGGAGAGATTAGCGGCCTACAGTTAACAACCGGTGAAATTCAATAGTAATAAGAAGAGGGGATATGAGAGCATAAATCACGAGGGGAAATCAGTAGTCCTAGATCTTTCATTCTTATTGGTAATTCGATTCACGTTGCTGTTAGTTTAATTTCTCATCACTTGATTTGTTCACTTGACCTTGAATTTAGTTATCGAATTTGACGTTACAAGACTTAATTGATACTGTTCCCTGTGGGATCGACCCTTGCTTGCCCTTACTGCTTAGTTTGCGTGAACAAGGATTTATTTTTGTTGCGTTGACGACGCGCAGCAAGTAGTCTTTGACGTTTTCTGCGTCTTTCATGGATAGATTGTCGAAGTCTCTCCAAAGCTTTTGCAGCTTTATAGAGATAACCTTCTGTGACCCTTTTAACTCCTCCTTTAGGACTTTCCATGCTTCATTCACCTTCTTCAGGCCGATTATCCTTGGGTAGATGGTCTTGCTCACAGATTGTTGCAGAATCCGTAGAGCCATGGCATTCTTCATGACGTTCTCCTTATACGCCTTCTGCTCATCTTCGCTGGGATTGATGACACCTTCTGCGAAAGTGTTGTCATCTTCTGGGAGAGAGATTCCTTCTAGAACTTCTTCGTAGCCTTCCTCCACAAGTTTCCATAGATTTTGCGAAAGGAAAATGGTCTCCATTTGAGAACTCCAATAGTCGAAGTGCTCACCGTCGAAGATGGGGATTTGGTTGAGAGAAAAGGTGAAGAACATGTTGCTAGCGGATGCAGACATGACCTTCTGCGCTCTGATACCAAATTTGTTGGGGTTATGTGTGAAAAGATTGGATAGGAAAGGAGAAGGTGTTAGCATAACGTATGTTCTGTACTGCCGACGACTTTCAGTTGGATAGAGGAAACCTTCTGTAGAGCTGCTGCACTTACAAGGAGTGTTTTGGCTGCGATTTCTCTTTCTTTAAACTTTCTCTCTCACTTACATGAAATGTCTACGCGTCCCTTTATATATAGGGAGGAGTAAGAAAACCAAATGTCAAAAGAAACCGATACCTTAAATGACATATTTAATCATCTACTTAAATGCTCTACTTAATTACCCACTTAAATAACATTTCCGTTACTAACTTTAATATCAATTAATCTCGATGATAAATTACCTTCAACATCAACTCCCTCGAACCCCAACCAAAATTATCAGAAAGCAATTGACGATGTGGTTTTGTTCCCCTGGGGACTCGACACTTGTCCTGGGATAACTAGGGTTTATCCCTTCTTCTTACAAGATGCGACTTTGGTCGGGCGGTCTTAGGACCGAGGGATAAATAGTTTATGTAGAATGATGCAATGGCTTTCTTTTCGATGGGGAATCTTCCTTCCAAGGCGACATTAGTTCATCTTTGTTTTTGTTCTTTATTCCCAAAATTTTCAAATATGCAACCACGCCATGCTGACCCAACGCCAACAAAAATGAGAAAAGAAAAAGTTTGTTCTACATTTTGACTTTTGAGGCCAGTCCCCCCCTAGACAGACGTATCACGATTGCATGCTTCTTCTCTTTGAGTGATTTCGACACGTGACGAAGACGATTGCCGGAAGTTTGGGGAATGGAAGGACTGGGAGACAACCTTTGACTGATACATACATATATATATACAAGTGCGGTGGCACTGTCACCCTTTTCCTTTATGTATCCCTTCCGATATTAGTTTTAAGGCACGTACGATTTACATGTACATTACTACTATCCAGTCTCATCTGGTCATGGAAGTACGATTTCGAAGACGAGTTCTTCTCGTAATCCACCTCGATTTCAAGGTGCTTCGCTACCACTCGCATTGGATCGATCGACGCGATTCTCCGGTCTCTGTCTGAGAAGGATGTGTGATGCTACATAGTTTTCGGAACTCTGTCCAGCAAAAGTATCCTTGGGAATGAATAACTGGGGGTCCAGCAAAGCAGGTATAATGACAACTCCTCCTTTGTCATAAAGCTTCGAATAATAATAATCCATCTCAATCATATTGAACGGCAGGGACCAAGAAAGAAATAAACACAGATGATCGACTTTCGGTAACCGCCCCTAGTGGACAATTATTGCTTAGTTATCAGCTAATGGGGACGGTGATTAGGCTATAGGCTAACCCACAACCTCTCTTATGTTTTCCTTTTCCTTGGTGGGCTTCAATGAAGACGGTTGACCACAAGTCGGTCGCTAGGAGAATTCACACGTGTCCAACCGGGAGAGTCGTGTTCCTCGATGTCGACCGCAGTTCTTTTGACTTCCCCCCTTTTCCCCCACGTTCAGAAATTAAGGTTTTCGGTGGTCACACTCCCCACTTACCGACTCATTGCTAGCTCAAATGTCCCCCCCCACCACCACCACAACCACTTCCAGTTCCCATGAATGTAATAACATGTGGATCATGCACACCGAGGTACGATCCGACCAATACTTTACGAATAATAAGTATCGGAATTTCGTTTCATATTTGGGGCGGTTCCTTTCAGGCATTTTAATATATATATATATGGGTCGGTTTTAGGGAGAGCTTGTTTCACTTCTCACTGTAAACACCCTTCAGTTCAGTAATGTCTACTTCCCCAACTTCTCATCCCGGTCGCAACTGCCAGGGCTTCCACGGCCAACGACCCCGTGCTAGCGTCAGCGGTCGGATGATCCCGAACGACAACCCCTGCCTGCTTCGACATCTACTGCCTCTTGACCCTCCCGGCATTGCAATCCTGATGGTGCCTCTCCCTGCCCAAGGCCACCTCAACCAGCTCCTCCAGCTCTCCTTCCGTATCTCCTCCTCTTACCCTGACATCCCCATCCACTTCGCCTCCTCCGCCACCCACAACCACCAGGCCCGCCTCCGTTCCACCCTATCCGTGGCCACCACCAACATCATCTTCCACGACCTAGTGTCCCCTCCCTTCCCCTCCCCTCCCCCAAACCCTAACTCCTCCCACAAGTTCCCTTCGCATCTCCTCCCGGCCTTCCGCCACGCGAACGAACACCTCTGTGGGTCCATCTCGGACCTCATCTGCTACCTCTCCTCCTCCGTCAGACGTCTCGTCGTCATCAACGACTCTCTCATGGCTTCCTCCATCCAGCGAGCCTTTAGCCTTCCCAACGCGGAATCCTACACTTTTCACAGTGTCTCCGCCTTCACTATTCATTGGTTCCTGAATGGATCCTCCGTCGACGACAAGGAAGAGCTCCTCCGCTGCTTCCCTCCTGAGTTCCTTGAGTTCGCCCATTCACACTACGAGTTCAAGAAACTCAGCTCCGGGAATATATTCAACACGTGTCGTGTCGTGGAGGGGGCTTACATGGACATGCTCGAGCTGCAGAGTCATCGAAAGCACTGGGCTTTAGGACCCTTCAACCCTGTGACGACCAACCGACCTTTCGGTCGATGCCAGTGCATCGAGTGGTTGGGAATGCAGGAACCGAATTCCGTTCTGTATGTGTCGTTCGGGACGACGACCGCTTTCAGCGATCAGCAGGTCAGGGAACTGGCCATCGGGCTGGAGAAGAGCACGCATAAGTTTATATGGGTACTGAGGGAAGCAGATCGAGGGGACGTTTTCGGCAAGGGCGAGGTTAGAGAGATGGTGCTTCCGAAAGGCTACGAGGAGAGGATAGAGAGGCGAGGACTCGGGCTGGTGGTGAGAGAATGGGCGCCACAAATGGAAATACTAGGTCATAGATCAACAGGAGGGTTCATGAGCCACTGCGGGTGGAACTCGTGCATGGAAAGCATCAGCATGGGAGTTCCAGTCGCCGCATGGCCGATCCACTCGGACCAGCACAAGAACGCAGAGCTCTTGACGAATGTCCTCGGGGTAGGCATCCTGGTCCGAAAGAACAAGAAGGAGCGAGACAACGTGGTGGGAGCAGACACGGTCGAGGGGGCGGTGAGGGAGCTGATGGGATCGAAGGAGGGGGCGGAGGCACGGAAGAGGGCAGAGGATATAGGGATCAACATAAGGAAGTCGACGGAGGAAGTGGGCATCGGGGCATCATCCCCTCTCACCGAGATGGATTCATTCGTGGCACATATCTTGAGGAATTAATTGATCAAGCAACTTAATCGAGCAATTTGCATCCAATTACTCCATAATAATAATAATAATAATAATAGAACCCATTAATCATGATAAATAAACATGTAATTTTCACTAATCAGGGAGTCGGTTCATCCATCGCTGTTGTGTAATTTACAATCTCACCCCATCCTTATCTAAGACGATGCAATTGCAACCCCATCATTCTTTTTAGCTGACACATGATCTCGTATATCTGCCGCGCGTGTGTATTCCGGAATGTTACCCTTCTTGACACGTGCCTAGAACCGATAGTTATCCAATGTAAGAGGGTTATATCTATTTGTATCGTGAAGATGGGAAGTTATTTTGGATTCGACCGACGTCAAGCAAAGAATGAGAAGGGAAAAGCCATCACGAAACCTTCTTGTTGATGCATTAATTTATTCTCCTCATCGTGGAAGACAAAACAAGGAGGGATGTCATCACTTGGGGCGAGTGACTTGACTGTGTGGATCGACGCGTCTCCAACCCCCCCCCCCCATTTGGCAGACAAAATGGTCCCATTTTTGGTAAGTTTGTAACTTGATCTATTATTATTCTATCATTTTATTGTTAATTGTGACATTTGGGGGTGGGGTGGGGTGATTAGTCAAAAATGAGCGGCGTAGTATATGACTTGACATTTAGACTCACTGTCATCGTGCATTATGACCCCGTACCCCGTCCTCATCCACAACTACTCTCTCTTTGTTTTCTTCTAATAGCCACAAACTGTGGGCGGTGGCGGGTTTCGCAATACCTTTGGATAGTATTTTCAAAACTATATAATATTTTAAAATTAAATCTTATAAGTTCAAATTTAACTTTCTCAAAGAAGTTAAACTTGGACGTCAAAAGAATTCGTACTTTTTTTTTTTTAAGAAACGAGGTCGATTTCGAAGCATTCATGTGCGCAGCGTAGCGCTCACCATTCCCTAGCGATCACAAAAACCCACTTGCAAAATGAAAGCGGCGTCCGACTTCACTTCATTGCCTCTGCCCAAACTGCAAGTACAAAATAATCGAATCCGAGAAACAGTACAAAAGTCTACCTCTGAAAATCAATGAATCAATACAATAAGTATCGTTCGTTTCGCTTTCATCAAGATAAGGAATCTGAGAAAGCATGTGAAGAAACAAGAAATCAACTCGTCCTCTTCTTTTTTATAAGAGGATCGTTTTCCTAGGCCCCCACGATTCCTGCCAAAGCAGTAGGGGGACAAAAGAACGGAAGAGTGACTGAACAGTTGACAATGGGAAGAACAAGTTGTGCCTCTTGCTCATGGACTGCAGAGGTTCTTGAGATCCTCCTCCTTGGCGTACCAGCTCGGTATGATCTTTGAGATGTGTGGATAAATGTCTTTGAATGAGTTCCTGATAGTCCCTTCTGCGACTCCAGTCGCGAGCGATATATCTGCATGCCCAGGATAAAAGGTCATCAGGCATGTGTCACGTGGCAAAGTTTCGTCTTTGTGGGGACTGAATCATAGCACAAGTAAATGGTTCCCAAACCGCTGGTAACATATTCCTGAACTCGAAATAAGACGTGAAAGAAGAGAATGAGAAAGGAAAAACACCTCGAAGAGGCTTCTTGTCATCAGACAGCTGAGTTGTGATGTAAATAACTGCCGCTGCTATGGAAATGGGGCTCCTCCTGCATTTTATTAGTCAAACGGAATTGATAAGAATAAGAAAAAAAATAAAATCTGAAGTCCCTTTAAAAAAAGAATACTTCTAACCCAGAAGAAATGAACAAATTTCTTAAAAGGCATCCCCAGGGCCAGTACAGAGAATATCATGCTTATGCAATAGAAATGGAGCAACAAAGGTTCATGATCTAGACATATTGGTGCAAAAAAATTCCACGCGACTGTCTATACACTTGAATAATGGATTGTACTAATGGAAGTAAAAAAAACACAGTGAAATCCATCACATTTAATAAGTCCCCATCAGCCATGTTTGGAATAGACTTTAAGCAAAATTCCATCAACCATATTAGGCGAGGTGGGAATCATGTGGCAGACAAATTGGCAAGGATGGCTACGATTCAGGGGGATGATTTTTCTACGTTTTGTTTTCCTTTCATCCACCTTTTGCATAAGGACAATCCATGTTTGGGATAGACTCAATGTTTGTATGTTGGACTTGACTTCTATGTAATGATTCCCCATTACCAAAAATAAAAAAATTTAAGTCCCCAGACACATGTACACAGAGGAGTATGTTCTGAATCTCCTAAGTTTTGGTAGAGTCTGACATCTTCCATCATATAAAGCATTAACTATTCAGAGTTTCAACATTGAGAAGACAAAACAATGTCACTCCTAGCCAGATGCTCAAATAAGCCAATATAATGGAGAATCAATAGAAGCTAAAGAATTGGAATGTTATACTGATCGATGGCCCTAAAACATTGATTAAAGTAGAGTTCTGAAGGTTCAGAAAAGCGAGGCTGGATATGACTCTGGAGGATGATTTTGCTACATTTTGTTTCCCTCCTAATTTAGGAATCGACCTCCATGTTCGGAATAGACTCAGATGCTTGAATTTGGACTTAACTATTAGCTAATGAGTCCCCAATATCAAGAAAAAGGAAAGAAAAGAAAGGCAAGGCTGAAAAAAACCACTGTAGAAATAAATGTGACAGAGTACCGACAAATGCTCTCTTAGCAACTGCTTTTTGAGAGGAACCCAAACCCAGAGGCAATATTCATGGCCATCCAGGATACTTCCACTACTAACTTAAGCCATGGAAAGATTGTTTTTACCTTATATCAAATTCCTCTGACTTCTTCACAGCTTCTTGAGCAGCTTTTACAGCTTGATGATTCATACCAACATTTGAACAGAAGCGCCTCTAAAGTATTAACAGATAAAATTTCATGAATGAGCTAGAAATAGGCAATTTGCAGAACTTTCAAAGATAATAGAGTGATAGAGTAGTGTGTTTCACCATAAAATCTGCAGCATGTATGGTTCCTATTTCCACCGACTGACCATTCTCTAACCCCAGCTGCTTCACTATGTACTCCTTTGCTCTACCTATTTCCTTCTTTGTGGCGCCATTTGCAATAGAACATATTTCTGATAAAAAAGTATAACTTTAGGGATGGGCCAACAAAGATAATAAGAAGATAACAACAGCATAAAGCCATACCCTTCACAGTGCGAGGCTTATCCTCTTGTCGACACGCAATATACAAGCAAGCAGCCAATAAAGCGTCTTGATTTCTACCTCTGCTAGACTTTTGATCTTCTACTCTCTTAAAGATCTCATTGGCTCTATCCTACAATTTAACAGACATCATACGACTTCAACATCACATTACGGCATTATCAACAGCCATTGTTCTTATATTCAGAACATAATAGAAAGCAAAGCAAAATGTTAGCAAACTTCCGAGCTAAACATTTTCATCAATGACTCAGAGATTCATTAAAAAATTAATGGAAAGATGCAGATATTGAGAGAGAGCCAGATGTTGGAGAGAATTAGAACAAATTCAAGGGAATTCCATGCTCATTTTGCATAAATAACGATCCTTTGAATTGCATAACGATATCTACTGCACAGATATACAAAATACACAGTGGATGGATCTATCTTGGGAAAAGTAAAAATGTTCCCCTAGCCCTAGGAAACACATTATAGTTAATGCAGTAAACTTAACCGAATGGCAATCTGGATGATACACCAAATTGTTCAAGCACAGAATCCCATCCTCTCCCACCAACAGTTATTCATATGGATATCCAGCATTGTACATAAAATAAATGGTAGTGCCAACAGATTTTTCTCAGAAAACAATACAACAATTTTCAAGCATTTGATTTTGCTTCATATGATTAATTTAGCAGGCTAGAAGCAAATGAAACAACTGTTAAAAATGTTGATCAAAGATCTATTCTTTTCAAATGGAACAACTAACTCTAAATTAGTCAACGAAAAATATTAAACATGTAGCATGGCATACCTTGATAGTTGCCACTAGCCCCAACCTGTAGAAGAGAAATGCCAAGTAAGTAACATTTACAACTGAATCGAGATATCACCTTGCAGATTATGTGTAGCTAATCAATTGACAGTAATCCCCATGTAGCTCATTCTCCGAATAAAACATGCCAATCGGAACTAAAGTGGGCAATGATTAAATCTGGAACTGAATATTCCCATAAAAATTGCCACCATTTTGGAACTACTGCTTCTGTAACTCAATGGGAGGCTGTGGGTCAGAAAGGATAAGTGTATCGAGTATCTAAGAGTAGTTGGAGACATCAAAACATAAACCACATTAACGATGATACATTTTACAAATTAGAACCTGAACCACATATCGCAGTGAGTTTTTTCAGCCAACACTGTAACCTCAAACGCAAACCTCTACAACTAAACACACAACCCATAAATTATGATTCCAAAAGTCTGTTGGGTTAACATACTCCCTTATAGAAATTTATGTTCAATAACAACACCAATGTAAACAAATCAAAGGTCCCAAAGCAATAGTTCTATATCCCATGAATGACTGGATTGCCAGGATTTGCATCGGTTTAATTGTAACAGATTTCAATCGCCAAAAAACAGCTCGAACAACAACCGCAGTCATTACATCCAACAGTTTTCCAAAGTTGCACACCGAGTCTGCGACAAAACAACACATCCAAGACCAAGCCCAAACCAATATCGACTGCGACCTGGCAATCAAGCCAAAGAAAACCAGATAACTCATCACTCACCGATCGGACATGGTAGAAATAATCTTGAACGCGGCGATCAAGCCACGATCGGGGTCAGAACCTCGTCCCTGCCATCGGCTGAGGGAAGACGTGAGGAACTCGCCAGTGGTGCCGTTGGGCTTGGTGATGACGGTGGAGAGTCCGCCGTCAGTAAGGAGAGGATTGGAAGGGCCGCCGACACGGACGGGATCGTTGTCGCCAGACTCGTTGGCGAAGGTACGCCACTCGGAGGTCTCGTCGATGGAGTGGGACTCGAGGACGAGTCCGCACTCGGAGCAGACGGTGTCCCCGGCGGAGTGGTCGAAGACGACCTCGGTGGGCCGCTTACAGTCGCCGCACCATGCGTCCGACATCGCCGGCGGTCGGATCGCGGGGGGCGGACCGTTACAGCCTCTGGGGGGTTGCGTTTTCTTATATTAGAAAAATCCTTTTATTTCTTCTGCGTTTAAAAAGGTATTTTTGCGACTCCGTTTTATATTGTTAAGAGAGAGGGAGAGAGTTGGTAGAAAGAAGGTGGGGTGGGTATTTTATAGGAGGAAGAGAGAGGGGATGAGCCGGAAGGCATATTGACAGCATTAATGGGCCTGATCAGAAAGCCCCATAGAAGGAAATGGGCTACATTAGAGAGGACCAACCCCAAGTCCACCCAGAACTGCTCCACTCCTGAACCGTCTGAGAGGATACGAAACGAATAAAAACAATTTTGCTATGAGTTAGGAAAAGAAACTTCGTACTTAGTCGTTACTAACGCCCTGGCAGTCTTCTTCTCAACCGGTATTCCCACTACTTGGCGTGGTGGATCACCAAAGTATGACTTGGTTTGATAGACTTTTTCGGGGAAACAACAGGATACATCGCTTCCCGAAGCCATCGTTCGGTTGAGGGTATGTGACGAGCTTACTGTTGATCCTTCGTTGATGCAAGGAGGGAAGAAGGGTATCAAGGATTTCCGGGATATGCTTGATGCGCCTATTGGCCCCGAATCGAAAGCTTGATGCGGAGCGAGAGATGCACCTGGCAGAGAAAATTGGTTTTGCGGTCAATGTTCTGTGACCGGATAAGACGACTGAGTTGGCGAAGATATGCTGCGCACTGAATTCGAAGTGACGTGATGATCAGCGTGCACGGGGCCGCGATGACACACTCATGAGGCCCGGATCGGTGTTCATACAGGTAGTTCCTCTAGGCACGGACTGGGCAGCAGGGACATACTACATGGAGCTAGTGAATAAGTCCTGGTTGAAGTACATGGGGTACGCGATACACCCAAAGGAGAGCTCCCTGTATAAGGAACACGAGAGGAACAACCCGGTCCTCGCAGATCCCAATGGAGTGATGAATAAATGGTGGGAGTGCAAAAGGAACGTGGTACTAGATCTGAGAAGGACTCAGGAAGAGGCTGGTTTGAGCATATCAGCCGTTCCAATTCCACCAGAACCAGATGGCGTTGTTCCACTCCCGGCATGTCAACAGCATGGCAAGCTATACAGGGCTTCATGTAAAATCCATGTAACCCTTTTCCCTTGTTCTGCATTGGATTCAATCATACCCGGGGGTTTTAACTTTGTAGAGTAGGGCTGTTTTGTTTTACATAAACCAGTGACAGATATTCATCATCTTCTTCTTCTGTACAGAGTGAGTTGGACAATTCGGAAAAGTAAACACGCTGCATCATCGCATCGCCCCTTATTACTAATTTTACCGTAGGCCCGAATTTAAGTCCATCCGGGAGGAAAGCACATGAGCTATTTCAATCCAACAGACAGATGTAAAAACCCAAAGTTTCCTTTACTGACTTTTCTTTTTGTGGCACTTGAAACACATCCTTTCTTGATCCCAAATCGTGTATCCAAGCAAATTTAGGGGAGATGAAAATTTTAAAAGAAAAAGAGGAAATGATCCAAATTTTTGAGAAAAAGAATAGGTGTAATACCTCAAATTAACATAAGCCCAATGTTCATTCTCCAAAATGGCCGAAGACCAAATCCATACAACTTTAAAAGCTATTTTACAGAAATAAAAAAAAAAACAAAACAAAAACAAAACAAAAACAGCAGCCACAAGAATCTTCGTCATCCCCACTTCAGGCAGTCATTTAGTCGTCACTCTTGGTCGAGTGGTAGCTCAGCAACTCGGCGATCTTGTTCTTAGAGTCTCCATGGATTCCAAACTTGAGGTTCTTGGAGAATGCCTCGTGGAACCTGTTGTAATCCTCCTTGTTCTCGGCAATTCCGAAGAAGAGCTCGATGCACTTCTGGATGACCTTTAGGATCCTATTCTACTGGAGCATTTCAAGGGAGATGTTCGGAAGAAGTTCCCCTGAATCCATGACAAAGCCCAGAGATCAAAAGGAACCCTCCCCTGCCCAAAAATATAGCAGCAGCACTGCAACAAAACCCGTGAAAATATAACAACAAGATGGCGATACCGACTCATTGACAACTCGGGGACAGCCCTTCACAACCACAGCAGCCCAAGCCAAAGAAAGAGGCTAGACAAAACCAATGGCGAACTCAAAGACAACCCAAAACAAACAAAAGAAAAAGGGCTGGGCAAACCCAAGCCCTCCAATTCCAGCTAACCCAAGCCAAAACGGAGCCCAAGGCAGCTCTCAACCCAACAAACACAGCCACCTTCCAAAAAAAAAAAATCCCAACCGATTCACATGTTCTCCATTCCCACAAAGACCCTTACCGAAGATCATTATGAGAAAATCTTAACTACCAAGGGGGACTCGGGAAAATCAACGATCCTCCATTTATCAAAAGGAGGAGAATAGACTCGAAAAAAATGGGGAGGCAGTTACAAAAAACGGACAGAGGGAGACAGAAAGAGAAACACACAAAGATTTATTACTGGTTTTTACACAGTTTGCGGGTGATCCAGCAAAGGAATTTCCAAGTCGTCTTAAAAAATACATCAAACAGTGATTTCATTCCCAATCAAGGTCTGCAAGGAAAGACCGACCGAACAAACAATAAAAGTGCCCAGGTCACACGCAACCGGCTGCAACAAATGGACAACCAAGTTTCAACTTTGAAATAAGACAACGAGACTAGTCTGAAGCATAAGGATGGGTTGGGCGATGGCGATCTCTCCATTCCGTTGTAATCGTCGGCATATAGCGTTGATTCTGTTCCCACTCTGGCCACGAGAACATCGCTTAGCTCGAGTAGCCATATATTTGGAGCTTGTCAACGTTTTACCTTAAAAAGGGGGACCGTGTCTTCTTCTTCACCAAACTCGTCAAAATCGGCGCCATGACAGGATCTACACCACGATGACTTGAAGTTTTACATAAAAAACAACAGAAAATTCGGCGAGAACAATTTTAATCCCTCGGGGAGGTCAACTCGACCATGACTGGTAAAGGGATGATCACAGGAGTTTAGCTTTTTGGGGATAAAAGGCAAGCGGAGTTCAACATGAGAAGAGGAGTGTGACGCCAACTTGGAAAATGTGTGCTGGGTGAAAATTGATGAAAAAGTTTGCCCACGACCACAAATGAGAAGGGCGCACCTCCTCCCATTTTTACTGCACTAAGACAAAAAGGCACAGACTTGAAAAAAAGAAAGTCATTTCTTCATGCACACGTGATGGCAGGGTGTTAGGCTTCTAATGACAGGGCTAAGTCCTTCCACAATCCCTTGTTAAGGCAGGCGGGAAAACAATCCAAATGAATGGGATTTGACATCTATAAGGAAATCCAACTCAAGGGTGCTTCGTCGCGGCCGCTTGTATGTCTCGAAATTTCCAGCTAAGGATGCAATCAGATATCGTCAGGGTGGGGGTCGTCCCACTACATGTCCCCGTTAACACCATCAAGGTCAAGCCAACAGCCGCTAATCCACGAAGACCCGATCATGATGAGGAATCTCAACAGACTCTCCCACGATTCTAGGAGATTTCCGGAAAGGGAAGTTTCTCCTGGGAGACGGAGAGACAAAAATAAAAAATGGATATAAACAGCAGGGGTAATGAAAGACGGGGGACAGAGACTCGCTTACCTGAGGAGACAGAAGGACACCACCTACATACAGAGAGAACTCACCTTCAGAGAATGGAACGACTGGACCAGGGAAACGCAAGTCCCTGATCCTCTCTACTGCGTCTTCGCCATCCACCAGCCAAGGTCTCCGAAGCAATCGACAAAATCTGAAGACTCTCCCAAGATAGGTCGAGATGCGACCAAACAGCGACAACCGCGTCCTCCTCGGCGTTCCCCAACGTCCAGCAGCGGTGAAACTCAGGACCTGCAGTGGCCACCACGCCTTCCACGATGACATGCCTGAATCAGTCTTCCCAGACCACCCCAGACCCGGCGGCAACGGATCTATGTCTTCCCTTTACCTCAGACCCGGCGGCAGCGAAGAAACCACCTCTCTTGGGCGGTACCAAGTTAAGCAGTGGCGTTCCCAAGTCTTCTTGGTCTCACAGTCCCTGAACGTTTTCAAGACCGGCAGCAACGACAATCCGTCCTCCCGGTGTTCTCTAGAACTGACGGCAAACCCGTCTCCTGTAGATGCCCGCAGATCCAGCAACCGGCAGCGAGACCATCCCGCCACCGTGACGCTCCTCCCCCAAAGCGGCCTCCCATCTCAACCACCTTCCCCTAGGGCCTCCCTCAGGTCCAGCAACGACCGTCCAGCCCCCCCCCCCCCCCCCCGACGTCTCCGGATTTAACAGCGGCGAACTCCCCATCTCCGACTTCCCCGATGCCCATGGAACTCGGTGACAGCGACGGATCCGCTCCCCCCATCCGGTGTCCTAGACCTAGCAGCGGTTCTCCTCTATCCGGCGTCCTCCTTCGGCGTCCACCCCTTCCCGGCGTTCCCGGACTTCATGGTGGCAGACCCACCTCTTCCCGGCGCTCCAGCCCCAAGGCGGCTCCTCGTCCCAGCTTCCCGGCACCCCCAGACCCGCGGCTTCCCGACGGCGGCAGCTTCCCGACGACGGCGCCGTCAGATCCGGTCAGCCCCGACCGTCCCCACCTTGGATTTGAAGTCCCGACGCCCTCCACAATGGCCATTCCCCTTTTCGGCGTCTCTCACGTGAACCCCTCCAGCGCCCTCGAAACTTGTGACAACGAACCAAGGCCTCCCGAGTGTCCTAAGGTCGGCTTTTACCCAGCTTCGTCTTGAACAGGTTCGGTCGCGGCGGTCCCAGGAGTTTCTTTCTTCGGCGCAGCTTCGGGAGGGGACAGGAAGGAGAACTCGAGATGGCCAGGTGAAACGATTTTAACGTTTTAATGTTATTTCGTTGATTTGAATGTCTTCTGGTGTGTTTGTTTTTGTGTTTTATAAATATATATATATTGTTTTATAAATATATATATATCGCTTTGTGAATTTAGTGCTTTTGTCGAAAATTAATCAACTCTCTCTTTACCTATCTTCGTACGATCTTGAGCGTGGATTCGTTATCTTCATCGTTGTTATTAGTTTTATTAACATTTTAACACATGGCAGCATCATTTTTTTTTATAATTCACATGGCCCTTTTTTTTTCTTTTTTTTCTAATAATAAGGATAAGTTTTTTTCACGTGTCTTAAATTTTATTTCGCACGTTACTTACGTCAAAAAAAAAAAATTCATCCGAGAGCGGAATACTTTTGAGCACGATTGCGTTTTTATAAAGAGGGTGGTTGCCCAAAGTATGTTCTGACTTCCATGATTTTACTTATTTTGTTCTCTTTTGTGTCTTCTCTTTATGCGACGATATGATAAAGCATGCTTTATTCATTCCTTCTAGTTGTTTGAACTTTACTAAACTTAATCAATACTAACCACACTTACATTTTGTTTTGCATGTACACTGAGCATGCAACTTCGGAAGATCGACATCAACGGGCTACACAACGCCCCGGACATCTATTTTCATCATCACTGAAGATCAATATCAACGGGCCACACGACGCCCCGTTATCTTCCTACATCACGGAAGATCGATATCAACGGGCCACACAACGCCCCGTAAGTCTCACTCCGACTTATTATAGTTAATTTGAATTGTTTCAAAAATTCAATTAGAATTTTCTGACCACCGCATTCTGGTTTGATTTGCATGAAAATCAATTGAGCTTCACGGGAGTTCGACAAAACGAATTTCGAAGACTGGAAGCGCGTGAAGAAACCCATGGTGGAAGCACATCTCGAGAGCGGCCTCAACTGACAAGCCCTACCGATGTAAAGCCATCCCGGCGGGCCTCAGGTACATGAGGGAGGTGCGGGCCTCCCGATTTTCTTTTAATTCCACGTGTAACGGGCCGTGGGTCCAAGTGCATAGGCCCACGGTCACCGCCCTTCCCCGCTCCCTTTGATCTCAATAATTGTTTGTGTCTGTCCGCATGCCTTAGGCCCATAGGTTTATCGTCGCATGTGATTGTTAAACAAATACACATGAGTTCAGGTCCAATGCCTGAATTGGGTCCAACGCCCGTTAACCAAAAGCAAACCTTTTGGAGCAAACGCCACCTTTTCGCATGTTTAAATGTAAGAGTTAGTAACTAGGGATCCCCGAACCCTACTCTGGTTTTCCGACTTAAACCAAGCTTTTAAAATTAAGTCGGTGGCGACTCCGTAATAGTTTACCTAGGTTAAACAACAACACATTTTTACGAAGCCATTTTGGATGAGGGACTGACGGCACGAGCTGCTCTTAGAACCTCCTGAAGCTTCCTCCTCGGGCCATGCGCTTCTTTTCGCCCGTCGCCTCTTAAGGAGCATGGAGACGATCGGCGAAGAGTTTGGGCAGACCCGGTCAGGAATCGAAGGAGGGACCACCCTGGTTTCTTCCGCAGCGTTCGACGCTCGAGTCGCGACGCCGACCGGAAGACTCTAGGGGAGCGGGCCCGGATCCTCGGGTCGTCCGAACCGCAGCGCGCGTGCTAGGCCGGAAGGCGCGCGTACATCCCGGATGGCGACTCCGCTGGGGAAATCTGCATGTGGATTCTTTTCGAACGCTCTTACATTTTAATCCACATGTGGAGAGGAGTTCTTGTTTGCGTGTGTAATTGCTTGGCTCGGTGCCCTTTGTATGCTCTCATGGTTGTGTTTGTTTACTGCTTTCCTAGGCATATCTAGGTGTGCCCGAACCCGGGGCTAGGATTTTTTTGGGGGGTCACCGAAAGGCTTAGCCTGCTGCTATTTGCGGTATGGTTTTTGGCCGGGGCCCCGCCTCCCTTAGTCCAAGGGAGGTTTAGAAACATTCATCCGAGAGTCTAGCATTGATTGCCCACTACAGGTACCAGACGCCGCACGTGCATTTGTCTGTTACTGAGTGACTGCTACATGTGCAGGGACAGGTGTCAGGTACGCTTTGTCTGCTATAACTGTAAAACTAACAATGCTCGTTTCTGCAGTTGGGTCGAGCTTATTACAGTGGGCTTCAAGAAACTTCTTTTGTCTTATTACCCTACTTGATATTACCGCCTATTGCATATCATACATTTGAACCAATCACATGAGTGTCCGTCTAATTACAGTTTTCAAATTAACAAATCATTTACAATAATTGTTTCATGACATTATTGCATTTTATTTGTAAATGCATACACATATACGAGTGCGATTAAACAACAACATAAACTTATCATGCATCGATTACATTATTGCGTGATACTAATCAAATCCTTCTCTTTACTTTCCTTTCGAGGGTTAATACTTCAACACGACTCCTCGAATGGGACTAAGGACAACACATGACAATTACAAATTTATAAGCACGACAACACCAGGGATTACTCAACGGCTACCAAAGCATACAACAACATGCAGGCCAAAGGTGCTCGACGACTGTCAAAGTCCAAAACCAGATGAACAACAACTCAGACCAAGGTTTTCCTGATCACTATCAAAGACCAAAGTTATGGCCAGACATGCAACAACACGAGATCCATTGACGGGTACCAAGGCCTGAAGTCGAACATCCAAGTACGAACACCAAAGATCACCCAACGGCTGCCAAAGTTCAAAGTCGAATTTACAACAACATAAAAACCCCAAGGAAGTCACATCTCACCAGTCAACCACAATCAACATCAGAGCTAATGACAAGCCCATAGAGCCATTCACGGACATGCTACAATCAGACACACTGGGAACATCACGCCCCTACTGATCCAACAATCGCTCCAAAGAAACAGATGCAATCTCACTACGTCATCAGTCGGCACAACCTCGGTACCAATGGAAACATCATTCCAAACAGGGGCAATCCCCCAGCTTATAACTCCATAACATAATCCAGCACAAGGGGCAAACCCCATCATTCACAACGGCATCGCGGGATCAGGACAGCTGCGAGCAATCAACCCCCAAATATGAACACTTCATTCAACCTCATCGTTTCTCCAACAACAAGAACTTGACGAATGTCGGATCCACAGCATCCCAACGACAAAAACATGAACATGGACGAGATTCTTCAAGCGACGGCGAACACATAGCCCAACTGGTATAAGATGTCTCGTCTCGGCTCACACAACAGCTTACAAAATACCAAAGAACATGATGTCTACCCAACGACGACGCATACTTCGACTGGGGCAATTCCCTTTGAATTCCTTACGGCACCCAAGCGGTCATCCCGCAGTATTCAACCACCGACTCTCTCCAAAGAACAGAAGAGAAGGTCAGTTACCGCATCATTCATGGGCAAAAAAACAAGCACCTCGGCCCACCACATGAGCGGCCAATCCCCTAGCCCGCCCACCACATTTGCGGTCATCGCCCACGCGCACCACAAAAAGCCATCAACTTTGCACATCCGAGGTATTCAACCGAAGTCAATCATCTTATCGAAGAGAACCGTCACAAATACTCAACGTGGACACTCTTCGATATTACAATACACGAAAGGGAGTATCTATTCCTTGATCAATTCTTTCTTGCAAAAATAAGTTACATGAGCTCACTTATTTTTAGCCCTTGTCGCATGTTGACGAAGGCGAGGGTGGCAGGGTGGAAAAGTTTCGAGCCAAAGTTTCAAAATATCCTTCGTTGTTAACAAAATGACAATCTACATGAAAGGGAGTATTCGTTCATCAACTAATACCTTCTCTGCAGAACAGGTTACATGAGCTTACTTGTTTTGCCCTTCGACTTGTTTTATAGGTACATGAACATCCTAGACAGACGACGAAGGCAAGGACGGTAAGGTGAAAAAGTTTCGAGCCAAAGTTTCAAAACGACCTTCATTGGCAAAACAACAATGACGACAAGACGAGAACAATCCTGGGGCAAATGTCCGAGCGATCCTAGGGCAAATCCCCGACTAATCCAGGGGCAAATCTCTGAGTGATCATAGACATATCTCCGAGCGATCCTGGGGCATCACCTCCAAGCTATCCCGGGACAAGACAGAGCAATCTCGATTAATTCCCCGTTGACAAACTAACGAATCACATGAAAGAAGTACATACGGACAATCAATGGATTTCGAACCAAAGCTTCAAAACAACATGTCATCAACAAGACAACAAATTACATGAAAAGGGTACATGAGCGCCCTAGGCAGACAATGAAGATAAACAATAAAGCTTCAAACAAGAACACAACCTTCATCAACAAACTTCTTTATATCCCCAAAGAACTGGGGCATTAAACATCGACAATACACATGAAAAGGGAGAATCACACAGTCATTACTCTCTTCATCAAGTTAAACGAGATTACATGAGCTTATTTTGTTTACATCCTTTGTCTCGTGGGCAGGTACAAGAGCTCTTCACACGAATGGTACAAAACTCCTATGGCAGAGGCGAGGGTGGCAGGGCGGCAAAGCTTCAAGTCAAAGTCTTGCAGCAATTTCGTCAAACCTTCAACTCCCTCGGATGAAGACATAACGACGAAATCATACCAAAGGGAAGTACCAAAACTCTACTTCACCTTTCTCACAAATGAAGTTACACGAGCAAACTTCATTCTCACTCTAATTGAAACAAGTCGCACGAACTAACTTGTTTCTCGTCATCTGTTTGATAGGTACATGAACTTCCTTACACAACAGACGTCAGACAAGAGTAACTACTTCGTCAATCCTTTGATTCCTCCGGACAAAGATGCAATGGCGAAACACATAGATATGGGAAGTATCAAAATAGTACTTCGCCTTTCATATAAATGAAGTTACATGAGCAAACTCCATTCCTACTTTAGAAGAAACAAGTTACATGAGCTCACTTGTTCTCTGTCCTTTGCTTAGTGTAGGTACACGAGCATCCTACATTACAGACAAAGGCGCGGGCGGTTGGGTGGAAAATTTTGAACCAAAGCTTTGAGATTGCCTTTGTCATCACCAAAGATGATCATACCAAAAGGGAGTATCATCTACACTGCTCTCTAACAAAATTTCTTATATTTTCCCAAATGGAGTCGTATCTCCGTTTTACCCAGCTGGAGTCCTGCTTCGTTCAAGCTGGAGTTGATTACATACACCGCACACAAGCATATTCCTCCAGAACTATCATTGAGACGGACATCTCCACCTCATCTCCCCAGCGGATACTTCATTTCATTGTTATCTCCCCAAACAAGAGTCGAAGTACATGAACTAACTTCGTCTTTGTCCGTTGTCAACTGTGTAGGCACATGGACATCCACACAGTACGGTACAAACTCCTAGGCAACGGCGTGGGTGGTCGGGTGGAAGCCGTTTCTAATCTCAAAAGAACATGACTGGGGCATGAAAGTGCAAACACTTCCCCCTCAAAGTGCACAAGAGCACAACGGAGGTTTGAGTATCTAAACCTAGTCATTTCTTAAACATTCGTGTACCCATTTGCATATAATTTGAAATTATTTCTAATAAAATATTTCTGAGCGAGAATGGAGAAGGCAAACCTATCCTTAAACACTTACCCAGAGTGATGAGTGCAAATACTGTAAGGATTCATACACAAGCGTTCAGGAGGGTAACGAATCCTTTGACAAAAGATGCTCTGCCGGGATGAGATCGAGCATTTCTTCTCTATCCCAAACACAAAACGTCAACCATTGCTAGCCCATTTCGAGCCAAAGTTGAAGTTTTCGTATACACTATACCTGACAAGTCTAAGGACCGCCTCACATCGAGGTTGAAAGGGAGATCTTGTAGTTAGAACCCGAAAGCAACGGATCGTAGAGGCTACACTTCCTTAAAATTCAAGCAAAGATGCACCATCGACAATTAGGCCTACCAGTTGAATCGTTCCCAAAGACCGAACTCCCCAAAGAGCTTCTCGAAAGACACAAATTCCAAAGAAAATATTAGAAAACAAAGCGGGGCAAATACCTATGATCCAGTAAAGAAAAAGCAAAATCAGCGCAAAGACCAAAGTCTTCAAAAGCAAAGCGCAAGATTAAAATCAAAAGAGCAAAAGTAAAGCATCGGGACCGACATTGGCGGTCGCAAAAGCAAAGGTGCTATCTTTTAAACAAGTCAAAGACAAAGCTTTTCCCAAAGTGGGGTGTCCATGCTTACCAGTAAACCAATTATTTATTCCCCAACGGAATGCCTAAACTGGCGGGCTGTCTGAAAGATGGAAAATTTGCTTGAATGGTGGAACCTCTACGATCCAGCTTTTGATGAGATCCTTAAACTTTTTCTTTCAGACAGAGAATTTAAACTTTCAGTCTAAAGGCCTTATGCCGAACCTACATTACAACCCAAGCAAAGACTCCTTCGACCGGTACATGAGCATCCAAGTCAAGGGAATTCTGAAATCTAACTGAAATAGCTTTCAGAAATAAGGGTAAAACACGAGAGAAATCAGAAAACCTTCTCTGCTCTCGCTTTGAAACATGCTTTAAAAGAGAAAAAGAAAACAAAACATAATGTGCATATACATTTAGTTGTTTTCGTTTTCATTGTGACTAATGATTTTCTTTAAGAGCTTACAGGGTGTACGTCTACCAAAGACGCTCTCGAAATATAATTTGAGGTATTCCTGATATCCTTGCGAGAAAATCTTTCCAGATTCCCTCCCAATGAGGGGCAAACTGTAATACCTCAAATTAACATAAGCCCAATGTTCATTCTCCAAAATGGCCGAAGACCAAATCCATACAACTTTAAAAGCTATTTTACAGAAATAAAAAAAAAAACAAAACAAAAACAAAACAAAAACAGCAGCCACAAGAATCTTCGTCATCCCCACTTCAGGCAGTCATTTAGTCGTCACTCTTGGTCGAGTGGTAGCTCAGCAACTCATCTATTTTGTTCTTAGAGTCTTCATGGATTCCAAACTTGAAGTTCTTGGAGAATGCCTCGTAGAACCTGTTGTAATCCTCCTTGTTCTCGGCAATTCCAAAGAAGAACTCGATGCGCTTCTGGATGACCTTTTGGATCCTATTCTGCTGGAGCATTTCACGGGAGATGTTCGGAGGCAAATCCTCTGAATCCACAACAAATCCCAGAGATCAAAAGGAACCCTCCCCTGCCCAAAAATATAGCAGCAGCACTGCAACAAAACCCGTGAAAATATAACAACAAGATGGCGATACCGACTCATTGACAACTCGGGGACAGCCCTTCACAACCACAGCAGCCCAAGCCAAAGAAAGAGGCTAGACAAAACCAATGGCGAACTCAAAGACAACCCAAAACAAACAAAAGAAAAAGGGCTGGGCAAACCCAAGCCCTCCAATTTCAGCTAACCCAAGACAAAACTGAGCCCAAGGCAGTTCTCAACCCAACAAACACAGCCACCTTCCAAAAAAAAAAATCCCAACCGATTCACATGTTCTCCATTCCCACAAAGACCCTTACCGAAGATCATTATGAGAAAATCTTAACTACCAAGGGGGACTCGGGAAAATCAACGATCCTCCATTTATCAAAAGGAGGAGAATAGACTCGAAAAAAATGGGGAGGCAGTTACAAAAAACGGACAGAGGGAGACAGAAAGAGAAACACACAAAGATTTATTACTGGTTTTTACACAGTTTGCGGGTGATCCAGCAAAGGAATTTCCAAGTCGTCCTAAAAATGCATTGAATAGTAATTCCGTTCCCAAGCAAGGTCTGCAAGGAAAGACCGAACAAACAATAAAAAGTGCCCAGGTCTCACGCAACAGGTTGCAACAAATGGACGACCAAGTTTCAACTTGGAAATAAGACAACAAGACTAGTCTGAAGCATAAGGATGGGTTGGGCGATGGCGATCTCTCCATTCCGTTGTAATCGTCGGCATATAGCGTTGGTTCTATTCCCACTCTGGCCACGAGAACATCGCTTAGCTCGAGTAGCCATATATTTGGAGCTTGTCAGCGTTTTACCTTAAAAGGGAACCGTGTCTTCTTCTTCGGAAAACTCGTCAAAATCGGCGCCATGACAGGATCTACACCACGATGACTTGAAGTTTTACATAAAAAAAAAGAAAACAATAGAAAACTCGGCGAGAACAATATTAATCCATCGGGGAGGTCAACTCGACCCAACTCAATCATGACTGGTAAAGGGATTATCACAGGGGGTTTAGCTTTTTGGGGATAAAAGGCAAGCGGAGTTCAACATGAGAAGAGGAGTGTGACGCCAACTTGGAAAATGTGTGCTGGGTGAAAATTGATGAAAAAGTTTGCCCACGACCACAAATGAGAAGGGCGCACCTCCTCCCATTTTTACTGCACTAAGACAAAAAGGCACAGACTTGAAAAAAAGAAAGTCATTTCTTCATGAACACGTGAAGGCAGGGTGTTAGGCTTCTAATGACAGGGCTAAGTCCTTCCACAATCCCTTGTTAAGGCAGGCGGAAATACAATCCAAATGAATGGGGTTTGACATCTGTAAGGAAATCCAACTCAAGGGTGTTTTCGTTGCGGCCGCTTGTATGTCTCGAAATTTCCAGCTAAGGATGCAATCAAATATCGTCAGGATGGGGGTCGTCCCACTGTATGTTCCCATTAACACCATCAAGGTCAAGCCAACAGCCGCTAATCCACGAAGACCCGATCATGATGAGGAATCTCAACAGACTCTCCCACGATTCTAGGAGATTTCCGGAAAGGGAAGTTTCTCCTGGGAGACGGAGAGACAAAAATAAAAAATGGATATAAACAGCAGGGGTAATGAAAGACGGGGGACAGAGACTCGCTTACCTGAGGAGACAGAAGGACACCACCTACATACAGAGAGAACTCACCTTCAGAGAATGGAACGACTGGACCAGGGAAACGCAAGTCCCTGATCCTCTCTACTGCGTCTTCGCCATCCACCAGCCAAGGTCTCCGAAGCAATCGACAAAATCTGAAGACTCTCCCAAGATAGGTCGAGATGCGACCAAACAGCGACAACCGCGTCCTCCTCGGCGTTCCCCAACGTCCAGCAGCGGTGAAACTCAGGACCTGCAGTGGCCACCACGCCTTCCACGATGACATGCCTGAATCAGTCTTCCCAGACCACCCCAGACCCGGCGGCAACGGATCTATGTCTTCCCTTTACCTCAGACCCGGCGGCAGCGAAGAAACCACCTCTCTTGGGCGGTACCAAGTTAAGCAGTGGCGTTCCCAAGTCTTCTTGGTCTCACAGTCCCTGAACGTTTTCAAGACCGGCAGCAACGACAATCCGTCCTCCCGGTGTTCTCTAGAACTGACGGCAAACCCGTCTCCTGTAGATGCCCGCAGATCCAGCAACCGGCAGCGAGACCATCCCGCCACCGTGACGCTCCTCCCCCAAAGCGGCCTCCCATCTCAACCACCTTCCCCTAGGGCCTCCCTCAGGTCCAGCAACGACCGTCCAGCCCCCCCCCCCCCCCGACGTCTCCGGATTTAACAGCGGCGAACTCCCCATCTCCGACTTCCCCGATGCCCATGGAACTCTGTGACAGCGACGGATCCGCTCCCCCCATCCGGTGTCCTAGACCCAGCAGCGGTTCTCCTCTATCCGGCGTCCTCCTTCGGCGTCCACCCCTTCCCGGCGTTCCCGGACTTCATGGTGGCAGACCCACCTCTTCCCGGCGCTCCAGCCCCAAGGCGGCTCCTCGTCCCAGCTTCCCGGCACCCCCAGACCCGCGGCTTCTCGACGGCAGCAGCTTCCCGACGACGGCGCCGTCAGATCCGGTCATCCCCGACCGTCCCCACCTTGGATTTGAAGCCCCGACGCCCTCCACAATGGCCATTCCCCTTTTCGGCGTCTCTCACGTGAACCCCTCCGGCGCCCTCGAAACTTGTGACAACGAACCAAGGCCTCCCGAGTGTCCTGAGGTCGGCTTTTACCCAGCTTCGTCTTGAACAGGTTCGGTCGCGGCGGTCCCAGGAGTTTCTTTCTTCGGCGCAGCTTCGGGAGGGGACAGGAAGGAGAACTCGAGATGGCCAGGTGAAACGATTTTAACGTTTTAATGTTATTTCGTTGATTTGAATGTCTTCTGGTGTGTTTGTTTTTTGTGTTTTATAAATATATATATGTCGTACGTGTTTTATAAATATATATATATCGCTTTGTGAATTTAGTGCTTTTGTCGAAAATTAATCAACTCTCTCTTTACCTACTTTCATACGATCTTGAGCGTGGATTCGTTATCTTCATCGTTGTTATTAGTTTTATTAACATTTTAACACATGGCAACATCATTTTTTTTTATAATTCACATGGCCCTTTTTTTCTAATAATAAGGATAAGTTTTTTTCACGTGTCTTAAATTTTATTTCACACGTTACTTACGTCAAAAGAAAAATTCATCCGAGAGCGGAATACTTTTGAGCACGATTGCGTTTTTATAAAGAGGGTGGTTGCCCAAAGTATGTTCTGACTTCCATGATTTTACTTATTTTGTTCTCTTTTGTGTCTTCTCTTTATGCGACGATATGATAAAGCATGCTTTATTCATTCCTTCTAGTTGTTTGAACTTTACTAAACTTAATCAATACTAACCACGCTTACATTTTATTTTGCATGTACACTGAGCATGTAATTTCGGAATATCGACATCAACGGGCTACACAGCGCCCCGGACATCTATTTTCATCATCACTGAAGATCAATATCAACGGGCCACACGACGCCCCGTTATCTTCCTACATCACGGAAGATCGATATCAACGGGCCACACAACGCCCCGTAAGTCTCACTCCGACTTATTATAGTTAATTTGAATTGTTTCAAAAATTCAATTAGAATTTTCTGACCACCGCATTCTGGTTTGATTTGCATGAAAATCAATTGAGCTTCACGGGAGTTCGACAAAACGAATTTCGAAGACTGGAAGCGCGTGAAGAAACCCATGGTGGAAGCACATCTCGAGAGCGGCCTCAACTGACAAGCCCTACCGATGTAAAGCCATCCCGGCGGGCCTCAGGTACATGAGGGAGGTGCGGGCCTCCCGATTTTCTTTTAATTCCACGTGTAACGGGCCGTGGGTCCAAGTGCATAGGCCCACGGTCACCGCCCTTCCCCGCTCCCTTTGATCTCAATAATTGTTTGTGTCTGTCCGCATGCCTTAGGCCCATAGGTTTATCGTCGCATGTGATTGTTAAACAAATACACATGAGTTCAGGTCCAATGCCTGAATTGGGTCCAACGCCCGTTAACCAAAAGCAAACCTTTTGGAGCAAACGCCACCTTTTCGCATGTTTAAATGTAAGAGTTAGTAACTAGGGATCCCCGAACCCTACTCTGGTTTTCCGACTTAAACCAAGCTTTTAAAATTAAGTCGGTGGCGACTCCGTAATAGTTTACCTAGGTTAAACAACAACACATTTTTACGAAGCCATTTTGGATGAGGGACTGACGGCACGAGCTGCTCTTAGAACCTCCTGAAGCTTCCTCCTCGGGCCATGCGCTTCTTTTCGCCCGTCGCCTCTTAAGGAGCATGGAGACGATCGGCGAAGAGTTTGGGCAGACCCGGTCAGGAATCGAAGGAGGGACCACCCTGGTTTCTTCCGCAGCGTTCGACGCTCGAGTCGCGACGCCGACCGGAAGACTCTAGGGGAGCGGGCCCGGATCCTCGGGTCGTCCGAACCGCAGCGCGCGTGCTAGGCCGGAAGGCGCGCGTACAATAGGAACGAAGATATTTTTTTTTTTTAACACATACTTAGATTTTTCTATTACTTTTTTTTTTGGTTTTTTCTTTTGTTAATTTCTGGATTCTTTGGCTTGGTTTGGAAACCCTCTTTCCCAATCCAAGGAAGGAAAAAGAAGGGAAGAGGAAGAATCGAACTGAAGAAGATTGAGAACGTCAGCAACCGCCTCGTTACCTTTTCCAAGCGCCGCAACGGCCTCTTCAAGAAGGCCAGGGAGGTCTCCGTCCTTTGCGATGCCGAGGCCGGCATCATCGTCTTCTCCAGCTCTGGAAAGCTCTATGAATTCCCAGCCACGGGTGAGCCCCCGTCTCTTGTCCTTAAACATTTTATCACAAAAGGATCGGTTATGATCTCCGTGAGATGTTCTTGTTTCTCTTTTATATGGGTCATGAAAGCATATAATAAATATTGCTAATCAATTCCGTTTTAGGTTCTAAAACCATCTCGAATCCTCAACAGTCCGACCCCTGCAATTGTTTTCTATAGATAAATGATTTGTACAAGCCATTTCTGAATAAGTCAGTTGTTTGAGTTGCTATCACAAGTTGCCATGTCGTCAATCTCAAATACTTTCAGGTCAAGTATGCCGCATATCCTTTCGAGGAAAGGATACCGATGTTAGTCCGATGATTCGTGCACCAGGCCGCCACACCCCAGGAGCACCGGGGTATTTTTTTTTTTCAACAAGACGCTTGCTCGCTCGGTCTTTTCGTCTTGGTTGGCAATGACAGTAGCTTATTTCTTGAAGGATTTCCAACTGGTAAGCGAGATTGATCGTTTGAGCAGAGAATCCACGAGTCTTCAGAAGACCGTGATGTGAGTTTCGGGATCCCGTAGCAGGTATCGATTGATTCTTGCCTTGAATAAAAAGTTATATTCGCTCGGCGTAGGATGATGCTCGGCAAGGAGCTCGATGGCTTGACCTACGAGGATCTTCAGTATTTGCATCATCAAGTACGCGATGGCCTCCACTCCATCGAACGTGCCAAAGTATATACCTAAACCCTACCAGAGAATACTCTTGACATCCCATGACGAAAGATTCAAAATTGTATTTGGAAAATGGTGAACGCAGGAGGCAATCATCGTGCAGGAGCTCAGGGAGTCGACCTTGAAGGCACAAACTCTTTCTACCGAAAACGGGGCCTTGCACAGACAGGTAAAACCGCCTCCATCCCCTGCGAGTTCGGCCACTCAAAATGTTAATCGCGTTCGCTCTTACAGAGCCAAACACTCGAAGGAGCGCCAATGCTGGAATACCATCCTTTGAATTCAAGAGTAGCAGCGGAGAACAACCTATCGAGGACGACGACGGGGATATTACCTCTTCAGTTAATATGATTGATGGATGGTCGATGTGTAGACTTAAAGATTTAGGATGAAGAGCGGTGACGAGTCCCCTTCTTTATTTTTGTAGAAAATTTCATATTTGATTTTCTCAGGATAAGAGACTGTTTACTTAGAGAAGATTAGATTTCTTCTCCTCACTCTAATATTTAACTTGAGCATGTTACACGAGCACGGAACAAAATTTATATTGGATGGGTGTGATGCAGCTTTCTTTCGATATTTTCCGAAAAATATTTGGCGACGCAGAATTTGATCGACAACATCAAGTTCGTAACCATGTAATATCAAGTTTCTTAAAAAAATCGATATATTTATAAAACGGGTAATCTAATATCGAGTTTTTCGCCTAACTCGTTTCAAACTTCAAATTAAATACATTATATAAATAATCTTAAAATTACTGCACCATTAACGTTAATTTGGAAGGTGTGCTGAGGTTTTTTTTTTAAATCAAAAAGCGGTGGGCATGCGTCGCGAGTGAGTTGAAGAGCCTTTCCTCTCTTTTTTTTTCCGTGGTTATATTTTTATAATTATGAATTATGACGATGGCGATGATGATGTTTTTAGTTATTTCCATTTCAATATTATAACACATGCTTAACAACAGCCAGCCAGCATGCATGGTGTGATGATGATTTACAGCTCGATGAAATGAACCCAACAAGGACAAAGCATGCATCCACTCCTCATCTTCACTACCATTTTAAAATCATGAACAACGGCAGAGTCAAACCGTAATAATATGTCGTATCAAACTCAGGCGCGTATTATATCATTAGTAGCAGCAGGGGAGTACGTACCTATCATATTCTTAAGAGGAAGATACTCAGCTCAGGCCCCCCGTTGCCTTCCGGGCTCAGCATGTAATAAGCCTCCGAGTCCCGGCTCCCGACCACGCGCTCGAACTTGGCCCTCATGTACAGCAGCTCCCCCTCCGAGTTCCCCCCTGACTTCCCCTCGTCCTCGTCGATGATCGGTATCACCCCCGCTCCCACTGTTATGTTTCCTATTGTCCTCAACACGTGAAGGTCAAGCCCCGTTGACTTCCTGGACGTCGCGTGCCCGCACTTGCGCCCGTTGCAGTACATGCTCCACCCCGGCTCGAGTAAGAGCCTGGCCATTGGGGCACGCTTCTCGCACTCGAGCGCGATCCTCACCAGACCGGAGGACATCTCCCTCACGAGGGCGGACGTGGTGGTGGCGAGCTCGAGCAGGAGGACGGGGTTGGACTGGGGATGCTCCTGTATGGCGAAGGAGACGTGGCCGCGGCGGGGTCCGAAGAGGGTACCGGTGACCTTGCGTCCGAGGGGGTAGCCGACGTAAGGGGGAGGGGAGAGGGACAGCCGCTTGCAGGGGGAGAAGGAGAGGGTTAGGTTGGTGGCGGGGAGGGAGAGGAAGCCAAGGAAGGATTTAAGGAGGGAGGAGAGGCCACCGTAGCCGGAGGAGGTTTGTCGTGCGTCCTGAGGGAAGACGTCGAAAGGGACAGAGCCGTTGTGGGAGTGAGAGCGAGGGAGGTACCTACGGGTGGTGGTGGCGGCAGAGGTGACGGCAGCGAATGATCTGGGGTTGGTGGAGTGGCATACCAATGAAGAGGAGGAGGAGGAGGAGGAGGAGGAAGGGACGAGTCTTCTGGCGGTCTTGAAGGTGTCGCTCCTCTGGAGGGTGCTGCTGCTGCTGCTCACTTCATGGGGTTCCATAGCTGTTAATGAGGGGGTGGAATGAATGTTAGTGATGTGGGGGGTGGGGGTGGAATGTGTTGTCTGAAATAGGGGGCAGACAAAGGAAGGTGTGTTGTTAATGATTTTGTCTTTGCTGGGGGATGCGACCACGTTTATATAAAGAAGCTTGCGGGATGATGAACATTTCATTTCATAAATCTCAATGCGGACATAAAAAATAAGAAATGTTTTTGGAATGCACACAAAAAATAAAAAACGTGGTTTATGAACAGAGACTGGTTGGGGTGTGTGTGGGGGAGGTGTTTAACACACTTGTTTAATCCGACTCTCCAGGGGGGTGGGGGGGGGGGTGATGAGATTTTCCCCGGTTGGTTGGCCTAACAAAATCCTCAGAAGATTGTCCGAGGTTGAAACACCTGTTCACACAAGAACACCCCCCCCCCCCCCCCCCCCCCAAACCCCCAAATCTCATCCATCTAATACCCACTCCCACCACCCCTAGTCGTCATCAATAAAAAAAATCCCTTAATCCTCCTAAAAAACAAAGCAGATGGAGATTCCCCCAGTTGGGTTCATAAAATAAAAACCCATCAGCAACCTCCACTTCTTTTTCTTTTTGAGTCGATGGTGTTACAAGTACAAATGACTTGAGCAATTGACAGTTCCCTCTGCTGCTCTTCTTCTTCTCCCTTTTTGTTTTCCTACTCAGAACTATGTCGGCAAAAGAAATAGATCTCTTTCTTTAAGAAGAAGAAGAAGAAGAACAACTTGGGGAAAGGGGGATTGATTGACATTGTGAATGCAATTTTTGCCAGTTGTGAGAGCAGATTGAGAGATGCCTCCCCCAAAGAATCTCCCTCACTTATTTGCCTCTATGAATTCCCTGTACTCTTTCTTCATTTTTACCCCCGAGACATTCCTGTGGGATTCAACCATACACAGACAGAGCCCCAGACAACAGTTAGATGATAACTACGACATCACGCCTCATCCACATGCAGTCAGTCAACATAAATGCGTGTACGAGCGTGCATAGAAGAACTCCGAGGGATACTGCCAAGTTTCAGAGTACGAGAATACCTGATTAACTCCTTATTCTTAAAGAACTGAACGCAGGGGGTGCCCATGATTCCAGCCGCCTCCGCTATCTCTTGATCTTCTTCTATATCGATCTCGACAAAATGAACATTCTCGTTGAATTCGTCAATTACCTGCCAGAAAAAGAAGAATTCCCGTTCAGCTTGTTGCTCGGAGAAAAGCTTTTGTCGCCAATGTAGCCTGGAGAGAGATTTCTGTTCCGCAAATCCAGTGGACAACCCCACCGAATTATTGGCTTCTCATGAAGATGCATTATTACTAGCAGCTTCCGTTCCCAAGTGCTCATCGATAAACCAAAGGACAATTCCAATTCAACTTACGGCAGGAATCTACTAGTAGGGTACTGTCGACATATCAGGACGAGATCGAAAGGAGATCACCTTGCCAAGAATAGGCTTCAACGTTCGACATGGACCGCAAGTTGGCGATGTGTATAGCACACAAAGTAGCCGTGGACTTTCATGGTACAACTTCCGCAAGGCGTACTGAACAATGAGGAAGAAGACATATGGCTCGTTAGGGATTGAGCTACTGGGTAGATTCTATGTATCAAAGTGACAATGCCAGGCACATGATTACTCCAGCAATGGACAAAAACTCATACCTGTCCTCTGTGTTTTGTGAGTGAGATATCAAAGCCCTCTTGCACATCCCTGTCGGTGAATTCTTTCTTGACCTCATCGGTTTGTGGCTACACAAGTAAAATATACGATTGACTTTAAATGACTCTTAATTAAATTGCATATTTTGAAGTTGAGAAGAAGGAACAGACAATATTCATATTCGGTCAAGTAGTAAAACTCAGATTATCAGACAGAATAAGACGTTCATAAAATGGAAACAAATAAAATTACTGTCCATGGCAGGTTACATAAAATCTCCCGGGAAACTCTAATCCTCCACCAATTTCTCTGATCGCATGCAAGCAATTAGGTTAGATAAAGCATGACTGGCCTCTCCTTGGAAGAAAATACAAGCACAGCTAAAGTACCAAACACCCAGGGAAAAAGAACAGTTACTGCATTTGGTTGATTTGCTTTAGACGAGCCAAATCAATGACAGGGAACATTAAAGAGCATGGTAGAGAGTAAGTATATCAAAGGCATATGTACCTGATGAAATTCCACGAGAAGATTATTGCTAGCAAGATATCTTTCAGCAGACAAAGCAGCAATACATCCCGATCCAGCAGCAGTTATTGCTTGCCTCCACTCATGATCCTTTTGTACGATGAAAACAAATTTAGTTTTGCTTAAAAAAATCAGAATCATTAGCAAAATTTTAAAAGTACGGAAACATAACAGAAAATCCGAGCTGAACAATACAGTGGCATAAACAAAAGTCTTAAGCCACGCCGTACATCCAGGTTTTTGAGATACTCAATCAAATGATCAAGAACATAGATTATGGACAAGATTTGAGAAAGAACTCCGGTGCATGAGGCCTGGATAATAAAAGCAAGAACGGGTCTTACAGGGACACCAATATCCAGAAACCACCGTACGTTAGTGGGGAAAAGCTGACAACAAATAACTTCAATGTACAATTAAATAATGTTTAAATTTCATTACCTGTACATCTCCAGCTGCAAACACACCTTCTCTTGAAGTTCTTGCAGTACCTTCCTCGACCAACACATAACCAGAATGATCAAGTTCAACTTGCCCTTCCAACAGTTGACTGTTAGGAGAATGGCCTATGCCGTAGAATAGGCCTTTTGCCTCGAGAACAGACTCTTCTCCAGTATCAACTCTTCTCAGAGAAATGCCAGACATTTGACCTTTTGTGTTGCTGACGACATCCGCAACCTCCGTATTGAAGTGGACGGTGATATTGGGATTGTTAAACACTCTGAAACATTCGTGATAATCAACCTGTTAAAAAAACATTCAGGAGTTGAAAGCTCAACAGCAATAGTTCATTAGTATAAAAGTTTCCAGTAAATGTGACTCAATGCTAGAATACAAAATCATAGCCGTGGAGCATTGATGTCAATGATTGTGTGGAGATTTACTTTCACTGTGGTTAAACTTGATGACATGGAAGAGTGATAAAACATACAAGATCATTAGCACCTAAAAATTTCATGTTCCAATCTTCTTTCTGTAAATTCATTGCTATGAAACTCATGCTTTATGGGCAGTCTAACAATATGTAAAAACCATAGCCATGTTTTCCATAAGAAAGAGGGGGCAATCCGACTGTTTCTGAGGCCAGCCAATGTCACCTTATAATGCTAGACTGTGGCTCCACAAGCTAATCATTCCTCAAAATATTTTTCCACATTCAGATTTTTTTCAATTAGAGTATCATCTCCATGTCAAATGTTCTACTAATAGCTTAAAGTTACAGAATTGAAAATAGTGCGATTGACTACTGATAAAGCAAACAGAAAGATTCATGGTAAAAAGAAAGCAGCCTGTCGCACAGATCTCAGTAAGATCCAGATAGAAATAACAAACAGGTCAATATAGATATGGCACAGTCAAGCATCTTTCCATCCTTTGATTTGAAAAATAAGCATTCAGACAGTAAAATATAAATCCTTTTGTGAAAAATGCTGAACATGTGACACCATCTTTGTTAAGGAGAAACGATTCCCATAAAATAGTCACAGGATGATAACTTTATGAGTGATATAGCCTATAAGCACAGCAGTATCACATGCACACAGATACAAAACTTAAGGAGCTATGAAGTCTCACCGATCTTGCATTGCTTTTGACGCTCTAAGTTGGTCTCTGCGCACCAGTAAGTGAACATGTCGAGCATACTTTGTCAGGTACAAGGCTTCCTCTGTAGCAGTATCGCCACCTCCGACTACTGCAAGCACTTGGCCCTTAAATAATGGAGATGCACCATCACAAATAGCACAAGCACTAATTCCCCTACTCCAAAACTTATCTTCACGAGGTATCCTAAGCCTTTTGGCTGTAGCTCCAGTCGCATAGATGACAGTATGGCACTTCACCTAGAAAATAATAACACAGAATTAATATCCCAAATGCCAATCTCACTTTCCATTGTTATTTTGCACCAAGGCAGAGTCAAAGGTATACCCGATGTACCCTTAAAAGTTTACCAAGATAGGCAGAACATCCCAAAATATTACACTACTTGGTGGACAGATTAGTTAATATAAACAAAAAGAAAAACAGAAGAAAGCCACGAAGGAAGCCAGAGCCAGCCTGAGAGGTGCTGTATCAAGATTCAGGCACCTGGTCACAGAAATTCTCCTAGTTTAGGCTTCGAAAAACCATAATCAAGAACGATGGTAACAAGCATGCCACGCCTGCAGGGCTTGTTCTAACTAACCATTACCAAAACATGAACCTAAACATGAGTGGAGCAAAGATGAATTACCTACACATGAGTGGTTTGAACCTAACGGGGTCTTACAATCCTAAACACTGTATCTTGAACACTCTTGCTAATCCATGAACTACCTATCTACCAAAAGAAAGATGAATTACCTTCCGCTCACTGCTTTGCACAGTAAAAGGACTAGCCTTCACATCAAGAAACTCCACATCTTCTTGATAAAGTTCCGCGCCCCAATGTTCAGCCTGCCGTCGCATCCTAAAAGCAAAGAGTCTCCGTTCCAACCATGTCCGGAAAATGCAAATGACAGCAGCGCAAGGGTAATCAACAAGGATACCTATCCATCAAGTCGGGACCAGTGATTCCATCAGGGAAACCAGGGAAATTCTCCACTTCAGTAGTAGTCATCAACTGTCCTCCTGGAACACCGCCAACTTGATAACCTTCGAACACGACGGGCTTCAAATTTGCGCGCGCAGCATATATGGCTGCCGTGTACCCAGCCGGACCTGATCCAATAATCACTAGATTCTCCACGCCCCCAGCTAGACGATGAACCAAGAACACACCACGTCACGAATGAAACCAATTCAAACAGTCAAAATGCATGCTCTTGATTCCACTAATGTGAACATCCAAAACAACAGACTGCAAAAAAGGCCTGATTTACAAACGTACATATGATATATGCAGAAAAGAAACTTGACATATTTGTCATCCATATGAACGAACCATCCAAATGTGGAAGAATGCCAAATAAATCGGACCACTTAAAATAAGCTCATACAAGCTGAAGCAACCAAAAAGAAGGAAGAGGGAATGAAAACCTAATCCCACATTCAGACCAAACGATTGACTTCATCCAACCAGTAAGTAAGCAGAGAAATGGATCGGATACATTTCCACGGAAGGACAATCAATTAAACGACTGACAACCTACAGCCCAATTGAACCACAGCCAATTTTCCTATCCGAAAATAGCAGGCGAGGAAAGAACGAAAACAGACCAGCGGAGGAAGAGGAGGAAGGAGAAGGGGATTCGTCGGAGGCCCTGACAGGAAGAGAAGGGGAGCGACGGCGAGAGGGAGTGGGAGTAGAGCGGCGGTCGAAGCAGAGGACGAGGGCTCTGCAGTGAAGAGAGGGGAGGAGCAGAGGACGAGGAGTGATTCGACGGCCGAGGACGGCGGAGGAGAGACGGTCGGAGGGGTCGGCGAAGGCGGGGTGGTGGTGGCGGAATGGGATAGGCATGGTGGAGGTGGCAGCCATGGATTGTCCGAAGATGCAAAATCGAAAGGCCCAACCAACCAACCAACCAGAACTCGAAGCCAGACAAAAAAAAAGAAAAAGAAAACGCAGAGAAATACGACAATTAGACTACTTTCTCCTTTTTTTATACGTATATGCAGCTCAGCGCTGGTGATGATGTGATGATGATGATGGGTCCGGGAGGTTTGTAGGTTTTGACGGTTAGTTTTTTAAATAAATAAATTACGATTTTATTGACATTAAATAAATAAAGAAGATGGGAACGAATCATATTTTACAAATTTTTTAGAAACTAATGTAACGTAAAAACCTCTTTTATTTTTTAGTTAGTTGGCCACCCTACTTTTCTTTCCATTGCATCTTCTCTTTGAATTATTAACGTTCGGTCTAACCAATTAACTTAATTTAGTTAAAACAAACTATTGGTTTAAAAGTGTACGCGCGCCCTCCGGCCTAGCACACTGCGGCTCCGGCGACACGAGGATCCGGGGCCCAATTCGGTCGGCGCCGCGACTCGAGAGTCGGACGCTGCGGAAGGGCACCAGGTTGAATCCTCCCTTGATTCCTGAGCGGATCTGCGGGGCGTTTCGCCGACTGTCTCCAGTCCTTGAAGGCAACGGGCGAAAGGCTGCGTGAGACCTCGCTTGGGAAATTCCGGGAGGATCCAGGAAGCGGCTCGCGTCGCCGTTACCATCCAAAATGGCTCCGTAAAAAGTGTTGTTGTTTAACCTAGGTAAACTATACGGAGTCGCCACCGACTTATTTTTAAAACTATTTAAGTCGGAAAAAACAGTTTGGTTCGGGAATTCCTATTTACTAGCTCCTACACTTTAGACATGCGAAGAGGTGGCGTTTTCTCCAAAAAAATTGCTTTTGGTTAACGGGCGTTGGACCCGGTCCGAGCATGACTCCGGACTCATGTCACTGTTTTACGGGCGTTGGACCCGATTCAGGCGTTGGACCCGAATTCATCTGTATTTGTTTAACAATCACATGCGACAAAAATCCTAAGAGCCTAACAGCACGCACCGCAACACTCACAAATAATAATTTAGATCAAAGATGACGGGGAAAGGTGGTGACTGCGGGCCTATACACTTGGGCACGCAGCCCGTTACACGTGGAAATTAGTAACTCTGGGAGGCCTGCACCTCCCCTTTGTACCTCTGGTTTGTCGGTTGGGGTCGTCTGGAGCGTTTCCACTACGGTCCCCCATACGTTATCTTGAAGCTGGAGATGGAAGCGCACAATCCATCTATTCCTCGTCAGTCATCGAAGTTTTGCTTGTATGTGCATTCCTCATGTGATTTATGCGTAAAAAAGATGAACGTGAAATGAATTCAACCCGAGTTGTTTCGGCTCGGTTGGGTGCTGCAACATGTCCCAACATGCTGCGACGTATAAAAAGAAGGGAATGCAAGAGTCTTGGGCTGCTGGTGCAACTCCGAAACGTCTCTGGAAGTTGGCTCCCGGCTGTCCCAACCTTACACCTGCGCAAACGAGAAGTCGTCAAAGCAAAGGGAGTACTTCCACGAAGTCATGAGGCTGCGGGAGGAGGCAGCCGAGTCTTCCTTGTCTTTGGGCGAGGCAAGACAGGTCCTAGGTGCCAGGGAGAGGGGGCCTCGCGCGTGGAGGCGGTGAGGAAAGGACGCCGGAAGTCGTTCGCGGCTGCCTCTGTCTTGCCGCGGCCGTCAACTTGTGCAGCCATAGCATGTTCTCCGCGGCTAGGCTGGTTGGGAGGGAGTCTCCATTACTCCGTGAGCTTACCTTGGTTGAGAAGCTCGCCAGGAAGAAAGGGAGAGGTTTTTTGAAGGATGCTCGGTGGGAGGATATCTCATGCTTGTGTGTGTATGTGTGCTTGTATGTAGGTGTTTTTTGCGTTTTAAGAGGAGTTCTTCCCCCCTCTTCTTGAAGGAGATCGTGGGATGGCTTCCTTTTGTCTCCTCTCATGTGAAAACCAGGTGGAGAAGGAATGGAGGCTGGGCATTGGAGTATCCGAGGGATAAAAGTGGAGGACTTGTCCACGGGAATTGTCCAAAGGCATTGTAGCATTACCTAGGAAGGTGAACGGAGATGGAGATTGCACTGTGAGTCAAAGAACATTCCTCGACTTTGTCCGATGTATGATGAGTTTGTCCTTCTTGTCCTCGTTCTTGATGTATGAAATCGGGGGTTTAAATGTGCACCCTCACCTTGCTACTCTGACATGTTGCAGCTACGGGATGGAAATTCTCCAATTTTGATTTGTCTCATCACTCATTTGTCCCGTCTGTAGGACAAATTTTCTCTCCATGCTCGGTGGTGGGACGGCCTTGACATGTGGTTCATGGCTAGTTTTCCTCTTTTGACAATTGAAAATTTCATCTAATTGAGTCCTATCTTTGTAGATTAATGTTGTGTGTTTTCTCTTAATAGCCAATTTGGGAGATCTACAAAAAGTTCATGTAAACTCTTTCTTACCAACATAACACGACGCCATATAACTGTGATTATACATAGAACTCGCGCTTCCGCTGCTCTTAATACATTTTAGTTAGAAATCGTATACAAGAAATCCCAAACCTTCTTAATTTTTAAACAGTGAATCAACGGGGAATTTATCCGCGATTTTCTTTTTCATTCCAGTGATAAATCCGTAGAAAAGGGCTATTCCATATTCCATAATCCATAATCCATATCCATTTGCTATGACTTACTGTTAATAGATTTCATACCCTTCGTGATATGATTGATATATGGGAAAAATCATAAGAGGAGCGGGCAGTATTACTTGGACCGTCTCCTTGTCACACTCCCGAGTATTTTTTTTTTTAGACCAAGTTCTACGTATACACGTCATCATCAGCCCCTCCAAACCCAACACCTCAAACAACACACACAAAAAAATAAAAAGAGTAAGTTTATGTGTGTCTCTGGTGTCTTCTTCTTCCACTAAAAAGGGAGGGGTGGTGGTCAGGGGAGATCTCCCGACAAGGGAAAACGTGGGGTTGGGTTGGTGGGGGAACGATCACTTCTTGCATTTTCTTCTCCTTTTTGTGTGTCTCATGAACCGTTCGTGTTGGTGGAATCGTGTTGGGGTTTGTTTCCCATTTTCCTTCTTCCTCTTTTTTCTCCTCCTCCTGATGATGATGATCATTCATTTCATTCCATCCATGTGAACACCACCTTCCTTTTCCTATGTTTCCTCTTCCATTCCCTACTCCCCCTCCCCCGGACTATAGTCATCGGCGAGTCAGTTAGTCGTCATGGCCGAGCCTGATTCTCCAACGCTCGAAAAGGAAAAGGGTTTGTTGTCTGACGAGTACGCCATCCGTAAGTCGTCGACCCCTCCTCCCTTCCTGTTGAAGACGTACATGCTCGTGGATGACCCCGAGACCGACCAGGTCATCTCTTGGAATGCCGAGGGGGTGGCCTTCGTGGTTTGGCAGCCGGCCGAGTTCGCCAGCGATCTCCTCCCTACCCTCTTCAAGCACAGCAACTTCTCCAGCTTCATCCGCCAGCTCAACACCTACGTATAAGTCCTTCCTCTCTCGTCTATGAAATAATTCATCGTTGTGAGGCCATAACTTTACTTCCCCAATTTGCTGCATGAACACTCTCCAACAAAATCAATGGCTACCTTGGAGACTCAATTCCGACAATAACCAAATCCCATTGGTCGGTCAATGTTGTAAGAATTCCTGTTGGGTGAGGGGGCCACAATAGACATTTTCCTTTTGGGTAGCTAGCCATTGCTGACTTCGACGTTTGGATTTAATCGCCGTTCCTAATTTGTCCTTTTTCTTCCACGCTTTTACCTCCTCTATTGTTTCCGACCCGTGTAATGACCCGACTTATCCTTCCACGACACTCCTTGCTGGTCAATGAGTTGGTTTGCAACAACGACGTACATTTCCCAAACTAGTATCGTAGGAGTGTTGTAAATTGAAATCGTATTTTACGACTTTTCTAAAAACTAACATTATTTCTGTATAACGCTACTAAAGTAAGACATGCATTCTTGTTACCTGCTATTTGTTCCCTGTTAAGACTAACGATCAACAGGGATTCCGCAAAGTTGTGACGGGTCGATGGGAATTCTGCAACGAGATGTTCCGAAGGGGAGCGAAGGAACTACTATGCAAAATCCCTCGAAGGAAAGCCTCGGCCAATATTCATAACAAGCCACAAAGAATAGGAAGCCCTCCTCCACAATCTGGGTTACCCGACGGCCATCCATCACAGAAGCTGGACCAACAATCTGAGGAAGACAGGAGATCATCATCAGCATCGTCAACATCGGAGTATGGCAGCCTCATTCATGAGAACAAGCGACTGAGGATGGAGAATGGCGTCCTAAACTCGGAACTGGCAAGCATGAGAACCAAGTGCAAGGAACTAATCGAACTTGTAGCCAAGTATGCACATAGGAAGGAGGAGAGCATCCTCCCAAGAGTTGAAGGAGAGGAAGAAGAAGAGGAGGAGGAGGAGAAGTGCAAAGGACCGAAGCTGTTTGGTGTGATGCTATTGGGAGTTCACCGAAAGGGAAGTCCATCGGAGATTACTACTCGTGATGCCAGGGATCAGGGAAGTGCGTACATTTCTCGGTCGTGCAAACACGAGAACTAAAACCGCAAACTGAGTAAACCAAAAAATGGTATCAAGTATGTAGTATTAGAACACGGTAATAATCATTTTTACCTCCTCCTCATATAATTGGGAATCCCAATTCCTTACTAAACCTACTAAGTTCAAGTTGGAGCAGGCTCCAATTATTACATTGGACTGTAAAAATCAACTTCTGAACCATCTCAGCGTTCAAGACGTTGGTAATAAAAATCCACAGAAACCCATCCTTGCACTATATACAGCAGAAGCGGCGGATTCAGTCATTCCAGCGGAAATGGCGTTGTCATGACTCAACATGTTCACAAAGAATGAATGGCAGCGAGAAAGTGCAGATGGAAGGCTGAAGAGAAGGACAGCAGAGCACG
Organism: Melastoma dodecandrum; assembly: GCA_029817715.1. NCBI lineage: Eukaryota > Viridiplantae > Streptophyta > Magnoliopsida > Myrtales > Melastomataceae > Melastoma > Melastoma dodecandrum. Next base: position 2,340,450 of record JARUPY010000271.1, read on the forward strand.
ATTTTTTGTGATTTTTGAGAGTACGTAATTTTTTTTATACCCTAAGATTATTGATAAATGTTAAAAAGGCCCTGTCGGCATCTTCTTCCTCCTCAGAACACGAAACTAACCGTTTTTATAAAAAGGTTTCGAGAGGATCCCGCCACAAAACATAACGCGTTCGTCTCTTTGATTTTACTTTTTGACGAAGAATTTTGCAAAATGGAGTATCAAGAGGGACAGAGTCTGACTGTCTCCCCTTTCGCGAAGATAGCCAGAGCAAAACAAATTCACTTCCTGCCGTGCTGATGGGTTCCCACGGCCACGACATGTCTCAACTCGAGACACTCGAGTATTGGGGGCAGGGGTGGGAAGTAAAAATAGAATCAGCAAATTCATAAGACTCCAGGAAAGATTTATTTCTCATCAGATTTTCAACGTCCTGCTAATGGCTTCACCAACCACCTAATGTTAAGCAAACATTCATCGATTTTTAAAAAACGGAGGCTCCGGAGAAGAGCAATAACAGCTCTTTCTCTTCAACGAAGCCACTCGTCGATTAATAACTAGCTCCAGTTCCTGATAATTTCCCAACAACTGCGTTGCATCAATGCTGCAGATAAGGCCAGTCATTCAGACGATTGTATTGACAACTAAACTCCGGCCATGCTAAAATCATTTTTTGTGAGAATAAAGCTTCCACGTCGTATTGGTATGAAGACGACAACTACTGTGGCCTCCGTCAAATTACAGGGGAGGTTGTGGTCACAGGAAGTGACTTCAATCTCAGAAAAGTGAGGACATTCGCGTCGCCATGTTAGGAACGCCATCCAGCACCTTTATAGTTTCGTGCCCACGTGAGAAAGAGGAGGAAGATAGTGAAGTCTATACCAAATAGTTAGCTGCAAAATGGTTGAATATTGATTCCAGCGTCGACTGACTGATGCTGTATTCGGAAATCCTTAAGCGTTCTCTGGTAACAAAGGACAAGTCTGTTATTATTGACATTGTAATAGAAATAATGAAATGAGGATGGAATAATCCAACATCACCTATTTCTTTCCAGATGACCAAAAACGTCAGCAAGTGAGAAGCCCTCTGAATATGGCAACTGCAACAAAAGTTGTCGTCAGCAGATGCCAGTTAAGTAAGACAACAGAATTCCAGAACTTTTATTTAAATTACAGCTCAAGTTTGACCCCATGGTAATGGAGTTCATTAACGGGGTTAGCCTTTTCTTTTAGTACTTATCAAAACTGAAAAGGTATTTTCGGATAATTCAGGATTTTCTCTAACTGCAGGAGGGGGGGGTTCCAATACAACCTGATACTTCACGCTCAAGCCATTGCAACCCTGAAAAGTAGCCCCAGAAAATGAACTGGTAACAAAAGCATCGATAACTGCGAATTTTTCTTTTGCTAGCCACCACTCGCAAAATACTGGCAGAGGTATCCCACCTGCACAAGCAATGGGCATAGCTTCCTGTTTATTCGGATAAAGTGTAAAAAGTGAACTATAATTTCTGGATCAACTAAGACTACAGCTAGGCTATCCAATGATTACTTGGATACTAGATCCATAAAGGGACAAACTGAGGTGAGCTTAGAAGATATGAAAGCGTGTTTTTTAAAGCAGGGTACTTCTACCGGAGGTACCAAGAACAAAGAATAGCACTAGAGGTAACTTTCTACTCTCAAATTACTCCAACCCTAACCTAAACGCTAAACTGTTACGATGCATCTATGAATTTCCCTTTCTACCAAAAAAAAAAAAAAGACTCCAATCCAAGGTATAATAGTTGACACAACAGTGAAGAATTGATATAAAAAAAACAGACCACATGCTTTGGGCAATGGATAAGGAGGAGTAAAAAGGGCATAAAAATATACCATCTCTGACCAATTGTTCAGAGAGCTGTTCACAGGCAACCCCATCGGAAGAATGCACCGATGATAGAAGTACTTTGGTCCTCTCTTCATCGCCAAGCCATTGTCCTATGTCACTAATCATCTTTGGTGATAAACTAATCTCCTCAATGGTGGAATCTTCTGGTGTGATAGAGTCAGTTCCCCCAATGCAAATTTCGAGGTCATCAAGTATGCTTCGTGGATGAGGAAAGTCAAAAAGCCTCCCTCGAATTCTCTGGCAAAGATTATCCAAGTTTGCACCATCCACTTCTGTAGGTTTAACCTGCAAACAATTACAGAAAATGAGATCATAAAAAATATTAGTTTTATCATGTATGCAAATGATGTCATCTTAATCGTGCCTCTAACTCTAGTTTATTGCCAAACCGAGTTTTCAAATGCTGCGGACTGCCAATGCATCTTAACCGGCCTCCAACCTTCAACACCCAATCAAAAGAATCAGAAGATTGCCATTAAAACAAATTGCGTTATCTTCTAGACTGCGTGAAAGATCCACAGTTTTACCATTATCCCAATTCTTGTACAAAGAGCTTGGGCTTCATTCATGCTGTGAGTGGTCAAAATGACTGCAGTCTTCCCACGCCTGGTTGATATTCGAGAAATTACATCCCACATAAATCTTTTCGCAATTGGATCCATACCTGCATAAAATGGAATACTAAATTGAGGCATCAGGACTCAAATATGAAAGAAACTATAAAATAACTCCCTTGAGGACCCGTAGGGAGTCAATTTATCATTCAAAAGCTGAGACCACATTTTTTTTTAAATGGATTTTAGCATCTGACAATTTTACTTCCGGTTTTCCAAATGCCTGTTTAAACTACCTCAATCAAGATCTGAAGATGAAGAGATAAACATTTCAACATACCTGTTGATGGCTCATCAAGGATAACTATAGGAGGATCTCCAATCATCGCAATGGCAACAGACAATTTCCGTTTATTACCTCCACTCAGTGAAAAGGATGGGCTGTTGGCATATTGCAGCAAGTCAAACTCTTCTAGCTTTTCAGTGACAACCTAGACACATACATTTATTCAAATGTCAATTCTACAATAAGAGGCCTTCAAGGGAAATTCTACTATTGTCATTCCTCCCACCAACATACCACAGGTCACACAGAACCAAGAAAGCACTTCCAAGTCACACAATAAAGAGACTTTTTAGAATTCACAAGGTCAGATCTTCTTTGTGGGAAGGGAAGGAAATAGGTCATTGATAGGCTTGCTAAGAGGATGCTAGAACTGTAAAACTATAACAGGAGGATGCTTTGATCTGTGAAATGAACTACTCCTAATCTACCAGAAAAAAAAGAGAATGTTACAACAGGAAAACTATAAATCTTTTCTTTTTTCTGCCAGAGTTTGTGCCAACTGTAACTTTTGCTATTATCTAATAAACCACCCTTTCTGTGAGAAAAAAAAAAGAACAGAATTCACAAGCTTTTCAAGCAAGCATAGTACTTTGCCAATCCTATGTTCAGGTACTCTTTTTATCCTTGCATAGAGCTCAAGATGCTCCTTCACTGTTAAATGTTCCATCAATGCATCAAATTGAGGGCAATATCCAATCTGAAACACAAAGAATTCAATGCTTTAGCAATCACAGTGACATTCCCTGCACAACTTCAAAGGGAACAGGAACAAAAAGTGCATACATGTTGACGAGCGGTCTTGGGATTTGCACAGATGTCTTTCCCTAAAATGAAAGCAGTTCCTCCAGTTGGACGCTCGTCTCCTACATTTAACAGTTTACATCAATGCAGCCAAAACAAGGAGGAAGATCATACATTTCTTAGCAAGTTAAGATTATCTAACATCAGATATAAAAAAACGAGACGAAAGCTAGAAGAGTAGCGTTCCTCGTTGAAATAAAGAGACCACGCAAGAAAATTTCTTAGAAAAGATTACAATTAGATCACGTGTTCCGTTCAATAGAAGAATTCATATATGCCAAAAACCTTGATGTATTTAATCATTAGAAACGAGTTTTCAGTTTATAAATTGGATCCTGTGCTCAATGCATTCAAATATAAGATCAGTCCCTCAAAGTAAGATTTGCACAAACCACATAACATTGAGAGGGTAGTAGTCTTTCCAGCTCCATTAGTCCCAAGAAAACCAAAACATTCTCCTGGTTGAACAGAAAAGGTCAATGAATTTACAGCCACCATTGCACCATTGTGAATCTCCCCTGGGTAGACCTAAAATTAACATTAGTTCGGTATCTTTGCTCCATGACAAGTATGGCAAACAAGAAATTGAAAAGGAGAAAAAAAAACACATCAAGCAAAAACATGCACCTTTCTGAGGTCACGCAGGTAGATAATGGCATTATCAATTGAACCTGAGTGTACCCTCCTCCTTTCAGTTAACACATCAACATCTTCATCTGAGTCCTGCATACTGCTTCTGGAAGAAGGCTCCAGGAGGGGCTCCAAATAACTAGGCTGTCTATTACGGAAACTTGTAATTCTACGACAAAATGCCTTGGTTTTTTGCACACAGAATGTGTGGAGAGGGAGGAATTCAAGCCCAATAGTCAGCATGAAGTAGATCATGCTCTGTAGAATACATAAGGCAACATTAATTAACCAGAAAAATCTTTCTAGGGAGACGCTATCAGCAAAAACTTACTAAATTGAACTTTTCAATAACAAAACAAAAGGACTAATCTCACAAGATCAGAATAATCACCATTTGAAAGTTTAGTAAAAGACTTAGGCTAAAAATCTGAAACAAAGACGGGCCTGGAAATTTTGGTTACAGACTTCCTAACCCCCTCTCCCTCCCCCACTCAATTATGAAGACAATAGTTCTCTTTTTTTATTGACAAGACAGAAGTTCTATTATTTAAGAAAACAAATGAGAAGGTCAAACTTAAACAATTACCCTCTATTACCTTAAGCACCTAAGCCAAGTTTCTGCATTTAGGCAGTTCATCATTGATTCTTTTTCTCCGGGGCTTATTGTTGATCCAATGACACAACTAGTGAAATCATATTTTAGCCCATAAACTAAATGATGTCAGATTTTAATAAACCCAGACTGACATTATTTTTTCCACATTTCTACACTCATTTGGCATATTTTTCACATTTGGATGGAGAGAAACAACAGAAGAGCCGACCAGAGGCAGCTCCCCCAGGAGGTACTGGTGTTTATAGTTTCAACTCTGCCTAGAACTAATGATTTGGCATTTTTGAATACTCATGTATGCTTGGAGGTAGGGTTAATATCATTCTACTTCAAGATCTCTCGGTATTTTAAGTGAGACTCTTGGTGTCCAGTCATTATTGATGTACTATATCCAGGATATGACCAAAGCAGTTGTACATCACACTAAGCTGAAAAGAACACAAGAATCTTTTTGTTCTGCCAATGGTTAAGACAACAACAACAAACGTGTTTAAGAGTACCTCAAGAGCTAGATAACAGACAGAGGCACCAGTTACATTCCAGTCTGAAGCTTCACCACTACTCCTGTCTTTCATGTCTTGCCGTAATAAAGCCAATGAAGCAAGTCCATCCGCAAAGCAAAATCCAGGAGAAATTCTGAAGAAGTTCTGAGAACGAAGTCCAGTCAATCAGGTAAGACAGTCAGCACTAACTTAATAACTGCAGAGCAAGCTTCAATTAGCACATCTACTGCCATGGCCCATGCCAAAGCACTATAAACTACATCATAAGACATGGAAAGTAGCTATATTGGAGTACGTTCGATTCAAAATTCAAATAATCTTGTCATAGACTCTCAGGAAGAGATCAAGTAGTAGAGGTTACCCGTCTCAAATACGTAAAAGTGAACAAACCTTGAGAAAATTGTTTGTACTGGTCGTTGATTGTATCAGCCCCATTATGAATGAGATAATCATGAGAATCAGCCCGCTCAAAAAGTGTATCAAAAGAACAACATTCTGCAAGTTCATAAATGTGTTCATAATTTAATATACCTTGCAACAACAGAGAAAAATACCTACCAAACAAAAACAACAAAGAAAAATAATTACTTATGGAGAAATTCATACTTGGGCCATGGTGTGATCACTAAAGAAGAATGTGAGGCAATATGTTGATGATGCAACTGAAAGGCCATACGCCATAAACATCAAAACTGTTGGCAGCAGGCTGTCGGGCCCAATAAATTGTTCCAAACCTAAGCAAGTGGAACCATAAGAAGAAGAACAGAACCATGGAAAAAGTTGCCTGAGAAACGTTTTTGCAACTAAGCATTGACCAGTGAGATACAAGTAGCTGTCGCTCGAAAGGAAGCACTCATGAATCGCCTGTCCCTCAAAATCACCCAAAAAAGCTTCCATGTCCTCTTTCTGATTTATGAAAACAAGCTCTTTCCAAAGCTAAGGAACATATATTCACACGTCTCTCGTCCCACATTAGCAGGTGAGGTTTGGGAACATCAAGGAAGCTTGCTTTTTTCCAATTATGTGGTGAAATATAATTTAAGATAAACCAACAGCTCAACCATTATTACTGCACCACCCACCTTCACGACACCAATTGATTTATCAGCACTATCTTTTTGTCATTGTCAACTAGATCCTGTAATCCATCTATTGTTCAGATACATCATTTACTACTCCTTAATTGTTTTTCCATCAAGTAAAGCACTTGCGAGAAAGAAATAGGAAAACAAAAATCCATGGCATGGTCCACTACAACAGGCATTTAACCTTAAAATCAGTGTGGAAGGAAAAACAGATGAGAATAAACAGAAGCTTAAAAAAACCACTATACTTAAATTATGTGATGACTAAAGAATGAATCACAGTATAGCGGATGATATACCGAAAATGTAGAAGAGAATTAGTGCTACAGATGATGGGAACAGGAAGCTCACGAAGTCCCAGACATAAATTGAAGTCCAATATGAAAGTATAGACACCTGAATAGCCAAATGATATATGCATTACTACCATTCTATTCTACTTTTTCACAACTTTGAAATGATAAAGAAATACTATTGCTGCAGCCATACCCCACTGATTAGTTGCTGCTGCTTAGCCTTCACCTCACGTTCCTGCAAAACAGACCTTTTAAGTCTTAAAAAGTGTAAGAGACATATTAGCAAAAGTTCAGAGTGAAATTCTTGCTTCTATAAACAAATGAGACAGCCTAATGCAGCAGATAACTTTAGGGAGTTGAGTTATTTCATAAACTAAAAAGCATAGGCAGGTAAAAAAAAGTTAACTAGGAATCGATCAGGTCAAAATAGTAGGAGGTACTTTATTATAAAACAAAAGTTAATCCAGTTGTCGAACCTAATTTACAAGGATAAAGTAGTCCTATAAAGCATGCCATTTGAGCAAAATAAGAGATAAAAACTTGACAGAATAATCAGACAGAAAAAGGTGCCTACAACAACATTTAGTAATGCAGGAAAATGATGAAGAAAAAGGCCTGATGGATCCTCTCTCTAGAGTTCCCCTATCTAAAAAGTAAAAACATCCCCACACCCAACTACCCCGAATCACACCCATCAATCCCAGCCAAATCCCAGAAAGCACAAGTAATCCCAAGTAAATTAAAAGCACAAGCAAAGAAAATTATAGCAAAGTTCTATGAGTTTAGTGACATAACCTTCACAATGGAAACCGCAAATGAGGCAGGGATAAATGAGAATGCAATATTTATGATAATAGCTGCTGAGAATGCGTCCAGATCCTGTAATACAGATGCAATCGAAAACTTTCAAAAGGTAGAAAAACTAGAAGGGAGTCTAAATTAAGCAAACACTTGCCCATAAAATGCACTTGTTTACTCCTAAAACTGCCATCTTTCATACTAACATGAAATCTATTATGGAAAGGGACGTATAAAAGAATTCTCTAATTGTAAACTTTATTTTCTTTTCAATGATAAACATCAACTATTTCAATTTTTTTTTTTTTTTGTAGATAGGGAGGTTATAGATTAGATAAAGTGTTCAAGCTACAGTGTTTGGGGTTGTAAGGCCCCGGTAGCTTCAAAACATGGCAAATCTCCATGTAATACATCTATAACAAAATCAGGAGGGTAGCAAAAGGTGATAGATTCTTCGTCTTGGTATGTCGCTTTTTTTGCCAGCTTGTCTGCAACTTGATTCCTGCAACTATTTTTTGTTCTCCCTATACTTCTTTAACATAGCAAACAAAAACATATACCACATGAGCACATGGGTGCTTAGGAAACAAGCATTGTGTTCATCCTGCAATCACATTGCTTTTCCTTCAAATGCAAGAAATATGTTGAAAGATAGTTTTGCCAGGGCAAGAATCAGTCAGCAAGTAATAGAAGAAGAAAGCATACATGACGCTGAACCCGCTGGCTCTGTGTCAATGGGAGAGGGTGATTGCGGGTCCTTATTGTCATATTTTTGTCTTGCGTTGCAAGTCTAAGTATTGCAGCATTGACTAAGTTGATAAAGGTGGGAGCAGAATGCTGGCAAGAACTATTATGCATCACACTGTAACCTAAACTTCCGTCTTCATACTGGTCATCCATCACAACTGCTCCATACCTGTGGATGAAAGAATGTCCACAGTTAAGACTATCAACCCACTCAAGGATCAAATGTTTTTCAATTAAAATTTCCAAAGTACATGTCACGAGATAGTTATACATGAACGCACTTAAAGAGTCCAGCTCTCTGTTCTTCATAACAAGTTCCACAATCACCAAGGTCAATGTTTTGCCCAAATAAATCGAAAGGAAAAGAAAACAAAAGCATCATACATTTGCCAAGCAAAACAGGCCCCATGTGCAGGAATCAGACCACTCATGTGCGACCTAATTTCCCCTTACCAAAACAGCTTCTTACCTGGAAGAAGGGCAAGCGACAACTACATAATTGCACAAGAGCTGCTGCACACCTTTAACACAAAGAAAGGGAACAAATGGGGCTATGTAGCAAGGGGGCAAAACAAAGTTGCAGACAAGCTAGCCAAGGCAGCACTCAACCAGTAGGGCAATTATCTATCTTTTGCTTTTCCTCCGGATTTCATTTTGGAAACATTGCATGAGGATATCCCATGCACCTATGGATATGTAACCTAAGACCACTAAACGCCTACTTTTGAATGCAATTTATCCTTCCTACCAAAAGAAAAAACAGTGATGTATAGGGGCTGTGAAGGGTATGTATCAAATTAGAGTACCAGCATATAGTAACTGTGTTATATGCAATTCACCGCGGAGAAACATAGTAGAATGAGAATATTTTTATGGTTAAGAATTTTTTAATAAAGGCATATAAGTGTGCAGGATGATACGAAATGTGACAGCATTTTGCTTTGTTTTTTAGAAAATATATTGCATCGGTTATCTTTTACATCAGCAGAAAGATGTTTTTGTGATTTAGAGACTCAAATGGTCTTATATTGTTATTCTGTTTGTGCCACAAATGTTGATATAGCCCTCACCACACCCCATTGACTGTAGAGAGTTTCAAGTACATATTTCCTAATATGTAATAGGAAGCCTATTCAACTCAGGACATCTACTCATCAACAAAGGGAATGTAAATGGCCAACGAAGCACTCAACTGGGAGGAGATACCTAACACTTTTGTATTTTCCCCGGACTTTATTTTGGACACTCTACATGGGGACATCCCATGTGCTAGGACTTAACCTAAACTCAAACGTCTATTCTAATGCTACCTCCATTGCTTACCAAAAAAAAAGTCAGAGAAAGAAAGGTAAGGAATGGAAACTAAAAGAGTCATCTCCCTATGAGGAACTTGCCCAAAAAGCACAATGGTCGGATTGGTGAACATACCGAGACTGGTAAGATTCATTAACACTAGACAAGAGGAATTCACTCATGGAAAGCAACGCCGGTCCCAAAGTCGGGCCCGCAGCTTCAACTGCCTCAGCAAATGCTTTTTCAGGATCAGGAAATTTATAGGTACTAGGTTGAGATTTTTGAATCCATCCGCCTTCAATATATTGGGCCACCTGCATCACATATTTACTTCATGAATCAAGTTTATGAAACTAGAAAATCAGGTAATTACCATTTATCTTGCACACAATTTCTGCCAGAATCTAGATTCGGTGAAACAAAGTTTATGATGTTGGCTGGTGCAACAATGGACCGCATTTTTATTTCTTGATAAGTTAAGTTTATGATGCTGGCTGGTGCAACAATTGGCAGCATTTCTATTTATTGATAAGTGAAATGCTGAATGACCAACCTTTCAAACTAACAAGTTATACACCAAATCCCCTAACTAACAAAAGCAATAACGAAATTACCGAAACAAAAATAAACCGAGGCACGAGAACCCTAACAAATAAAATATTGTCTAAAAGAACGGATCTTATATTTCCTTAAAAAGCGTATCAAGTCAAATGTTAGATTTCCTAATAAACTAACATCTGAAAATACAAACATTTCTCCTACAAAGCCAACAGCATACCACGTCGATTCTTATATTTCCTAATAAGCTAACATCTGAAAATAAATTATCAGATCGTCTAAAAGAATGAACTTCCAGGAAGTTTGCAGGTGGTTAGTGCCCATCAACAATTATTTGGCAGACTACCTGCCAAATCCGTTTGCCATTCCATGATATTCCACTTATGTAGCTAGGATTCTGCAACTCTTACTGGTTTTTCTATTGATGGATGACAAACTTCACCAATATTCATAAGGAAAGGACGATGATCAAATGACAATGCTAGCACAGAAGGAAGCAAACTCTCAATGGCTATTAATTTCTCTTCAGGATAGTTTTACTTATTCTGATGTCACATGTACAATAACAACCCTATATAAGGACTGGCGACTATAGACATTGAAAATGTTAGTCCAGGGGGAATGTTTTCTGGTTCTTTCTTTCTTCCTATCATGCGGCGATTTCAAATCCTTCCTAACATATAAAAGTGAGCAGTATACAAAAAAGTCATAGGTATCAAAACCCACAAAACCCAAATCACACACCTCACTTGCTAAAGGCAAGGACAGATCAAAGGGAATTGGACCACCACCACCCTCGCCACTGAGCAAAGGATTGAATTCTGAAGTTGTGAATGTCACTGACATTTGATCAGGATGTGGCTTAAGCTTCAGCAGAACAAGGCCTATAAGTAAGAAGAAAGCCGGTATCAGGAGCTGGAAGACCACAGTTTTGTGGTCCCTTCGAGCAGATATAGCCCTCTTTATTACAAGGGCCTTAAAGTGCTGCCAGAATTTGGATTGGGAAATGATGCAACAGCTGCAGCAGTGACAGCTCAAGAAACTGAAGAAGCTTGACATTGCCGCAGTAAGTAAACTGCAGGTTCTCTGAATGATGCTAGGTAGAATACCAATGGCCTTTCTGTAACTTCTGGTGCATGTCCTTTTGTAATTTACTTTCTTGCTGCCATCATGAGATATTTGAGACCTTACATGATCAGTAAGAAGAAAATTTCTCTCCTGCGTCGTTATTTTGGCTTCATTTGAATGAGATCCTGCTACTTGCAGAAATACCTCCTCCAATGTAGTGACAGATATTCCATAGGTCTCTATGCCTTGAGATTCATCTCTGACACTTCTTTCCGAATTTGAACTAATAATACATCCTTCAATTTCTCTGAACATTCTCTCAAAAGAAGGCGATGAAGCCGAGGGAAGCTTAAAAGAAATCTCGGTTCCAACCTGTAAAGAGAAGTATCAAAAGACAATTTCACAAGGAATAACCACGGCACACTACGAAAGGTCCCAATAGCATGATCACGAGCATGAAATCATGAAAATCACAAGTGAAGCAGCTATAGGCTGAACTAACCACAGCAAACTTAGAAAGGTATTAAACGCATGTTCACTCGATTTCAAGTATTGAATATACCTCGCTAACACACTGTGCCGATGGAATGTGGCAATAGACAATATCAGAGGCCATGGTAGAACTCGGAGCAGACTGGAAAGGAACACTAAAAGTTAGCATATCAAGGAAGACGCTGCTTGAGTTGACAAATTCAGAAAGCTTTGCCGAGAAAGTTCATACCTTCACCAAAGTCAGAGTATAACCTACCCCGTAATGATGCTTCAGGAAGAGCGAACTGGTCATTAAATGATCGTTTCAGTAAGAAACCGTCCATCTTTTTTTTATATAAGTAAACCGTCCATCTTTCAATAGATTGAAAAGGAAAAGCGTGACTAATATCCTCTTCTAGATCAAGATTTCAAGATAATTCATGTTAGTTTGAAAAGGCAGAATACGTTAATTGTTATGCAGAAGTTTTTACCTGCCACAGCATTTCAAGGAACCATTTGCCATAATAGCTATTCGATCTCCTAATTCTTCAGCTTCATCCATTGAATGCGTTGTTAACAATATTATCCTTCCTTTCTTCTTTTTCTTGATTAACTGCCACGTTAGTCGCATTGAATATGGATCCATTCCACTTGTTGGTTCATCAAGAACAATAACCTGAAAAAGTGACAAAGAAACCACCATAAATATGAGATGAAAGTATTCAATAAGCCAAACTAAAAGAGCATGGGAGGCACTGGTCATCCCAATATTGACTACCTTGCTGTTTCCGATGAGAGCAATGCCAAGTGATAACTTTCTCTTCATTCCACCAGAAAGAGCCGATACAGTAGTGTTCATTTTATCACCCAAACCAACCTGACCAGTGTACTTTTTAATAAGAAAGAAATACTCACCACCCCATGAAAGAGGAACATGTTATATTTGAATTTCCTCATCATCATGATAAACGACAACTGCATTGAGGCCCTCAGACACAAAATCAAGGAAAGAGAACACTATCCAGAATCCTATTCTCATTAAGATATTAAAAGAAATCGTCCTAAAAGAATGCCAAAGTTCACAACAATTGAACTTTATAAAATGACACTATCAAGAAAATCTCAATCAAAAAACGTGTAGCTAATCAAGTGACCCCTCAAAGAACCTCTTTGTGACAAAACAATTCATCCTCGAACACTGTATTCGCGTGGAAATAGGAGAAAGGACTACAAAAGGACAGACAGGCAACTAACTTCATCAATCATGTCGTTCACAATGGTATTGATAAGGTTTTGTTGAACCCCCTTCAGCACAGCGTAAATCTCCAAATGCTCTCTGACCTACATAAACAAATAAAATAGACAAGAGCGTTAGAATCAAACAACAAGAATGTAAGAATGTTCTGTGCATCTTCAGAAACCACCATCAAAATATTGAAATAATCCTATATTCTAAGGAATGAACAGAATTCTAATTTACTTTTGGTTATAGAAAGCTTAAACTAAATCTAAGTTGGCTAACCACTGTGACATGATGGATATGACTCGAGATTCTACTGTATTCTTTCCTCAGAAAAATTAGAATTTGCTCCTCCCAACTATGAAGCTGATAATATTGACTATATTCTGGTATTACCTATCACATAATTTCGGTCATTCCACTCAGTTTACTATATTAAGATTCAGGGTGTTGCATGGACTGGATGTGCCACTTCAAACAGGTGCCATCGACAGTTTGTATCATAACGCCTTTATCCTATTTTAATAGAAAATAAATTTTTATCACTTACTGTGAGTTCGGGAAACAGGATGTCATTCTGAGGGCAGACTCCCAAAATTTTTTGTATCTTGTCCTGAGACAAAGTTTGTTGACTTAGTGGGATTAGAATGTAGCCTAACAAAAAATGGCATGAATTGTCAGTTAAGAGGTTAAAAATGGCAAGGCATTGATCATATGACTCCCCCTTCTCAAACCTCAACACCAGCCAGAGAATCCTGTATGCAATGGAACATCCTTTTACAAATGCATGGCCATTAAAAGTGCAGGGAAGATTCTATATGGCAGAGAGACGGATAAGTTTGCAAGATATATATCATCTCACCCCAATAAAATACAACAGTCAGGAACACAAATTAATGAATCATTCAGCAAAGCAAAAGAATGGATAGGTTACCATGCATGTCTTAATACTCTTTCCAAAAACAAAAGCATCCCCCGAAGTGGGCCGAAGAAGTCCGACAAGCATTGATATAGTTGTACTCTTACCGGCACCATTATGTCCTAAAGCATTCAACTGTTAGAAGCATGCCGTTGACCAAATAGAGGACCGATACTCTCAACAATGTTAATTTTTATAATAGCGATCCAAATAATCTCCCATTCTCGAGATGAATCTTCTGGCCATGGTTGGACATAAGAGCTGTTCTAGTGTATTTAGAAAAATAAAAATATCCCTTTCTCCCAGCCTTTAAGATAGTATGCTGAATTTTATAGGGGACCGCAATATCACCATGTTATCAATTTTTAAAAAGAAAATGTTTGGCTATTACTTACAAAAAGATAAGTATCAGATTATCTTCCACTGAAGGGAATCCTCCATCGCATATTACCTTCCACTTTAGAAATGAATGTAATTTCTAAATTAAGAATAAAATGTACTGACCTAGAAGAGATAGAATCTGATTCTCAAAAAGAGTCAGCGACAAGGAATTCACTGCACAACAGTTACCCTTCGTTGTACAGTACACCTTATGCAGGTTTCTAATCTGAATACACCTGAAAATAAACTTGAGTGAGCACATATCGCAGAGAGGTAGAAAAGCCTTGTCAATTTCTTAAAATACAACCTGCTATCGATTTCTTGTTGTTTCATTTCCAAGCTCAATGCTTCAAAAGCTGGTCCAAAGGTGCTATCAGAGAAACCCTTGTTTGTGGAAACAGCCACAGAGAGATCTTCTGGAAAATGACTATTTGACTGGCGTTTAAAGCAATTCTTGCATGAGAGATCCCATGGATACAAAGGCCCTTTCTCACTTTCAAGTATCTAATGACAGAGAAAACCTGTCAGGAATAACAAATTTTCCCGAGATAGTGGACATTTTTCACATTGAACAATATACCGACAACACGCCTCCATACACCCAGCCTATATAGGCCAGCAGCATACTCAAGTAGTTAATAGAATCTGCACAGCTTTCTACTATGATCAAGTACCTTATTGACGTAAAGACCAATCAGACAGTAAAGGAGAGAGTCCAGCAACAGCATCAACAAGCAGACTAGAAAGTTCACTCCGGAAGATTCCTGCATATTGTCTTCTTAAACTGGGATCAAGCTTATGCAAAAGGGCCATTCATAAGATCTTTAATGAAAAATACCCGCCAAATATTGCTCCATCGCAACCCAACATGAGCACGCTCATAGTCAGCGAAGTTAATGGATCCCAGTGCAAAGGCAGTAGGTGAAAGCAAAGAGGCAAGGACCTTCAAGATCCTAGATGACAGGATGCGTGCGTCAATTCCCCCGAGTGCTAAATCAGTCAGAGCAAATAGTAAAATCCAACAGAACTTGCTACAAGAACTTACATGGAGACACCTGGATCATTCACAGTGTAATAAGGAAAGAAGGCCCCAAAAAAAGAAAGAGTACCAACTGCCACAGCTGTCTTTGCTCGAGTGAAGAATGCGGAGATCAAAAAAGACAGCATAATTGCACTAAGTCCAAACGAGAAGAAGTATGCAAAAACCAATGATTTGTCGCTGTACTCGAAGAGATTATCCATGGTGCAAAGTGTGATGACGCCAGAGGTGATAGCAAACTGAATAAGCCATGAAAAGAACGAGTTAACTGAAAACTAATCATACACTTCCTGAAAAACCCAAGAAAGTACATGTCAATGCTTTCGTGCCCAACACAAACAAGTAGCACTGGCTCAAACATGATTAACACACACCATTTGTTGCCTAATTTTCACGGTAACTCTGAGCCACACATCAGATTGGTCACTAAGGCCACTGAAGTCTACTTAATTAAATGACACCAGGCTATAATGCATATCCATGCTACACTTAGTGTGGATTCATCACATATTATATTACAGTAACATTCCATAATATTATGTCTGTTTTAACTATTTAATTATATCCTCAAAATGACAGCCCATAGCACAAGCAATTGCTATGTTAATCAAAAGATCAAAGACAAACATCCACATACCATTACATTCAAAAAGAAAACTTCCACGATCAAATTTCTACAAGTTGAAGATTATTAATAAACATGTCAAACCTGCAAAGCGTAAGCAATAAACCACGATAAGTTATAGATTCCGTCTTTCAGTCCCATCATATATAGCCCTTCTTTTATCTTTTGCTCCTACAAATTCATGAAAAATACATTTAAAAAATGTGCATAGTTGATTCTTTATCTTAACTAACTATAAGCACATAAACATCTTAGGAATATCAAGTATTTTGGTCCCCGTGATATGGTCCCACCAAAATACCTTCTCGAAAACAGAATAGCTAATTAGACGAGAAACTGGGTAGAGGAATCCCAAAAGGTACCTGTCATCCAATTGACAGCAACAACATAAATAAAACTGCAAAACATTAGATTCATCAATATATTCAAACATTAAAAAATTGATAATATGAACCGTATCATTTTGGGTTTAGTGAAAACAAATAATTAAAGAATACATACAATACTCCCATTACACTCTTAACGATTGACTGAAACTCATCATCGGTGTATTCATGAGTTGGAAATGGCACAATCCTAATTTTCGAAGGCAGAAACTTCTTCCATGACGACTCTAGTAAAGATCGGCTTCTATCTTCTGTGTCTCCTTGAACTGTCTCACGAAGAGTTTTCTGGGCAGAGAGAATGATAAATGAATCCAGCACCTGTTGAAACTGTGAGAAGCACAAAGAGCAAGCAAATTGTTACTCTATTATCCCTGATAGCCGATAGAGCACCATCACTGGGCTAAACGAACTTTGAAAGCGAATTACTTAACATGTTGATTATGCATCTTTATGAAGTAATTTCCTACGTATCAGAAAAGGTAATGCGCTAATTGAAATTTAAAATATTAGTTTGCTTGAATACTTACAAAGAAAAATGTACTTGACCAATCTACATTTTAGAAGCAAGATGCTCATTCCCCCCTAAGATTTCAAACACTTAGGGAGATATTTTCCAAAAATATAGTCCCAGAGAGAAAACTGACAAAATCGACGGTGTGCAGGGGTATCACTAGAGAGAAAATTCTATTTGTATGAGCACAATTGAAATGATCTCTCCAGGAAGTTTCACAATAATTATCACATAACATTTAAAATTAAGGACTTTAAGGAAAGCTTAACACATTAAGGATTGTAGTCTCATCATGCTTAAAACAGCGTGCATGGGCAAGGTGAAGACAATTATTGCATTAAATTCAAAAGCCTCACGGAGCAATGCCGCATAGAGGTAGAAGGCCCACGAGTCGTGAACATTTTTTCCACGTAGAAAGAAAAAAAAAAAGGTGCAAAGGTGGAAATGAAGTGAAAGGTATTGAAGATCTACCGTAAAAAATCCACTGAAACTGTACTGCATGATTGGAATCCTATTGACACCCAATTGCAAGTCATTTAGAAATGGGCCAGTAGTGTCCATTATAGTTCTAATGTCTGGATACCCAGAGAAGGCCCATGTGTGATTAAGGCGGATACTATAATCATATGTCTGAGGGCCTTGATGATGGAACACGATAGCTCCTCTGATTCTTGGATTTTTGCAATTCCTAGAGGGAACATGGATCGAAAATCGTCAAAATGCAATTTACAGTTATACAACCATTGGACAGCATTCGTATCAACAACAGAAAAAGCAAAAGATTAGAACTTCTAATAACTCTCAACTGCCAACTGCAACAGAATGGGCTACATAAGTTGCCCAGGCATGGTTATCTATTATTCTTTGTGTAACTCCACAATGATCAGTTACGTTTTTACATTTTGTTTAGCGCACACGGTTTTAAAGCTACAAGCACAAGTCATTATGAAGCCGATAACCACTGAAACTCAGGGTACAATCATTAACAGCATTCGTCAAGGCTTCTACGAGGTCTCTACTCTTGTAAGAAAAGAAATAAACACTAGCATTTTTCCTTAAATAGACAAAATATGGTGACTTAACCTGAAATTGTAGACAGGTTATCTGCTTTCTTTAACTCATAATGCTAGCGCTAAGGACTCAGGTGGGTAGAAACCTTTTCACCTCCTACCACCAGACTGAACTTGGATAAGGGTAAACATGTGATTGTCTCGCATAGTTTCCCACACATGGAACGGACATTTCTAACCCAATAAATACATCGGTCTCAGCAAGTTAAAATCAGTCTTGTTTATCTAGTGACAGGGTAAAGATGTAGCCATCAACTGAAGCCTGACAAAAGGGTATTGTTCCGATAGTCATTTTAGTTGAGCAACGTGTTATAGCATTCAAGGCATCCACATTAATTAAATCTTAATATGGATAAGGAGTAATATTATAAGGACAAAAACAGTATTCCAGGGATATAAAACTGAGTATACTAATAGGAAATCAGTCATATTGTCATTCTATTCAATTCCACAACATAGACATTTACTTTGAATACACTGACATGCCTTTAGGTGCTTGAAAGCAAGATAGCATTCACCAAGTGAAGGGTAACCATCACCTCCGAGGTGCGCAATTGCAAAAAAGCATCGCATTTGTTCAGCAGTCCTGACTAGCAGTGGTGGGATAATTGACCAATACAACGGTTCAGCTAAGTATTCACTAATTTGATTTGAGTCCATAATCAACCGGGAAAAATAATCGGTTCAAATAAAAAACAACGGAAAAGGTTACAATTTATTTCAGACTCGCATATTCGAGTATTCGAGAGAAAGAAATGCAAACTCACTCGACAAAGTTGCAATCACCGTATGAGTCTGATCGTATATAGGTTTCTACCTCTTCCTCATCTCTATAAATTTTATGGACAACCTATACAGAAAAACAGTTGGCTCAGCTTGATCAAAGAGTGCACAATTAGCCCTTCCACAATTGAAGAACGTCTTCTTGAAAAACCAGGAATTATGCATAAGTCCGAGATGAAATTAATTAAGAAACACAAAGAGCGAAAAAAGACAATCAATAATGCCGTTCCGGGTAGAGCTTCGCTCCATTCCTATATGTCTTCTGGTAATTTTTGTCACTAGCATGACACTAATATCATCAAACAATTATTGCGCAGGCTTCAACTACATCAGAGGAGTAAAGGTTCCAGAAATTAAGAAATTCTAAGACCTGAGACAAACAACAATGCATAAGCCTGTCTACCAGAAAAGAACAACACACGGGCATCGTTCCCACTAAAGGTCTCAAGGATCCTAGTGAAGGTGCTACAACACTATCCTCAGTTTGAACCAAGAGAGAGTTGTGTCACAAAATCTGACTTTTGAAGACAAAATGAATACATGCAGAACCACAAACCTTTCATTGTTGCTCTTTTTTAATGTTATTTTCTCCTCTACTTGGATAAGTCCCAGCATTGCTTTTTTCTTATTATCCTCACTTTTAACATCATTGAATGCTTATCATATATGATGAGGCGAGGTATATCTGCTCTACAATTATTTCATTAAGAGTTACAACTAAAAGAAAAGTGATTATGTTTAGCAACATTCAGTAAGAAAGCAGCTGACTGCACCTAAGCAAAAATTCCTCTTATAGCTGGACACAGATTGAATAGAAAACGTTTTCATCTGCACAGCTAAGTTATGTTGTTTGACCCTCTCCACTCTCCCCCCCCCCCCCAACCCCTCCAGATATCGAATACCAAAAGAACAATCAGTTACCATCCAGGGATACTCCATACACGCGGAAAAGTACGTGTGCATATTCAACTTCAGTTGACAGCAGATTCAAGCCTAAAATCTATCACGAACAAGCACTCGAGGGCAACATTACACAGCAACTTCTTGATCATTGACTCAATCGGTGATCATGATCTGTCAATACTTTCACAACAGCATTGTAAGCATCACTCTTCCCATGACAAAATTTTTGGAAAGGAAAAAAATGCAGGAAAAGCCACAATAACAAGAAGTTCATGATTAATCAAAACACAGCACAAACTCCGAAAGAAATGGAATTGTCATCACCAGAAGAACTTCCGTGGTAATGGCTCCGCAGCAGGGACAAGGGAAATTAATAAAAAAAATCATGGTGTGGACAGACAAATAAATCAAAGGGTACCCTCAGCAGAGGAAATTTTATGGACATCCAGTTGATCATCAATCTTGTTTCCTCTGTATCCGGCGTGAAAGCTAAGTACTCTCCCTCAGTATGCAATAACTCCAAAACCTGCTGGAAATTAGGTGATATTCCCTTGCCCACTTCCACAAACAAGTCCTTCTGGATATTCCTATGTACAAGAACAGTTCACACAGAGTATGGCTGTCACGACTCACAGTACACAACAGAATTTCACAAGAAATCCACAAACTTTCTTATAGCACAAACCAATTTGTTAGAAGGACAAGCTCCAGGGGCCATAATTGTAAGAAGATTGAGCAATTTTTTTAGGCTTTATTTTCAATCAACTTTACCACGAATTTGACCAAGAAGAAGTATAAAATTGTGCTGAAGTCGCTAAACCCTTCCTGAGGCAAGTGCAGAGTAGATTGGCAGCTGAAGCCATACATGAAGGAAGAAAGAATAACGTTGTTTCCCATTCTTATTTACCCTTTAACAATGTAAAGTATATTCAAATCGAAATTTGGCATAGCCCAACATACAAAATGCATTTAACTCGGAGATGGGTAAAGGCCCAGAGAACCTTTTTTCCAGAAAAAAAGAAGAAGAAGAAGAACTAAACTTCTCTATTGATTTCCCAACAAACAGTAGAAAACAAACAGGAAATCCAACAACTACTGTTCAATCAGAGAAAGGTCGCCGAGATGAACATAATGCTTAAACTCACGAGCTGGCGGGGTGAATCTCTGTGTCTACACGCGTCCTCACGGCAACAAGAAGCAGTATGACGAAAGTAGGGAGCAAAATCTGCCAAGAAACACCAACAGCAGGAAAGGAAACATCGGTGATCGCGGGATAAAACAGTAGCACGACGAACTCCCGCAGAGACAAACTTAAGAAAAAGGAAAGGACAGAGAAAGAAGCCCCAGATAATCATCTCTGAAGGCAAATCAAGAAGACGTAAAACCCCGGAGGCCGACTCGGATTAACCGGCGACAAAAGCAGGGGAATCAAACCGAAGAAGCCGTCTGGCAAAGAAGTGGAAACCTCAGCGGCGGTGGCGGAGGGGTGGCGGAGCTTGAGGAGCCAGTTCTTGCGGAGCATAACCTTCAACTGCCTCCTCCAGGAGTCCGACTCCGACTCTGACTCCGACGCCGCCGTCATCGTCAATATCTCTTGCTTTCCTTATATGATGATCCGACCGGCAAAAAGACACCTACTCCAGCCGCCGGCCACTTCTTGTTTCACTTTCAGTATGTCATTGGGTGACGGCGGAGGATGGCCCCTGAAACCGTAAGTGAACTCGGGAATTGCGGAGGAAAACAGAGAAGGCGAAAAGACAAGAAAAGGAGGGAGGGAGGGTGGGGGTGGCGGGGCAGAGGGAGGTAAAGTGGGAAAGAAAGTGGAAGAAACCCAGGAAGACGACGAGGGACGATACCCATATATCCGTTACAACGAACTTTAATCGAAGGTTAACCCTCACGTAATAATTAATATTTTCTTTATAACAGTCAGACGTATAAATACTAGTTTTATTATTTGTAACACAAATATTTCGCGAGAGATTGAATCCTAAATTTCTAGAGCCCGAAAAATTTTAAAAAATCGATATTTTAAATATTGATATCTTCATTTTTATCGAGCAAAATCGAAATCGAATTTTCTTAAGAAACGATATCGACGTGTATTTACTAGCATTAGGCATTGAAACTTTTTATTTCACAATTATTAACCTCGTATTTAATCGCTGAACATTGTGAACATCTAACAAGGAACGGGCGATGGCTGCTATGTATGATGTTGATCTTTTCCTTACCAAAAAGAAGACAAAAAAATATGGGGAGGGAGTATGATGATGATGATGATACGAGGAGGACGGCCGAAAATGATGGCGACCGATGGGCAGAAAGCAGAAAGGTGTTTTGTTTGTCATATGCCACGAGAGTAACCACCAAACCACACCGACAACAATTTTGAATGATTGGTTTTTTTTTATGAAGAAGGTGGTGTCTTAAGAAGCTTCACCCATTCCTCCGATCAACCAGAGCAACAGAAAAAGGTTGAAAGAAGAAGAGAGTGTTCTGTTATTTATGTTATGCAAACTGTTATCATACAAAGCTTATATATATTTATTTACAATCGACTCCCACTCCACTATTTATCTTCTACTTTCTTATTTGACATGGTGGGAGTGAGAAAAGGAAAACCAGGCGGAAAGAAGAAGAAGAAGAAGAAAGAGTGGAGATATGATACCCAGAATGCAACGCAAAACAGTCCTTCAAATAAATGCATGTGGGTAATTATTTGCTTATTCACGCGCCATTCCAAATATGAATGGTGTTTGACAGTTAGGTTTCAACAAATTCTCAGTTAATATTAATCAATATCGCACCCACGCCCCAATCAAACTAGACCAAACCAAACCTCACCTATCGACAAGGACCGCCGCGGCTGAGACTCCTACCAGTTATATATCTCGTTGTTTGGTTGATTATCGTTGTCGTCGTCATTATTATTATTATAATGGCTTTAGCCAGTATAAGATTATAAAACCACAACTTCTTTGTGTTAATTTCCTAATGTTTATCAAGACACGACTGCTAACAAAATGAACAAAAAGAATGCTTTTTTCATTCTTTTGTTAACTTTCTCAGAAATTCTTTTTCTGGGAATTTGGGCGTAAGTTAACTTTCTGGTTGGTCACATCAATCCACTCCACTTCTCCATAAATAAAGGAAAGCTTAGGCCTTATTTGTTAGATCGCTTCAGTTTTATGTTTTTAATTTTTAAAATTTATAGAAAACATGTTATGTTTATTAAAAACATTGAAAATTAGTTTCGTTTTCATGGAAAACCGAGGTCCATATTTTTCTTTTCTTCTTTAATAAATGAAATCCACGAAAAATTGTTTCTCCGTTTCCATTTTCTTATTTGATCGGGCGAAAGCACTTTCCGGTCTTTCTTTTCCGAGGGGACAAGCAAGAAGTCATCATCTTTCCTTGTCCCTTTCCCCCTTCCTTCCCCTTGCTCGCAGTCGTCTTCTTGCTTGGCTGAAACCGATCTAGCATTACCTTTCGAGAGAAACACCCAGAGGCCCTTCCCCTTTACTACTGGTTCAAAATCGTCTTATCATCCTCGATAAAAGGCTTTTGCTGCTCTTGTGTTGTGGGTAGTTTCTGGGTTCGATTTGTTTTTTGAGATTTGTGATGATTTTCAATAATTATGTTTTGTGGGCATGGAATTTATGGATATCGATTGGAATTTATATTGTGGCCATGGAATTTATAAAACGAAAAACAACACTACCTACCATACAGGTTTTCTAAAAACTAAAAATAAAAAACAGAAAACGTTTTCATTTTCATTTTCACCGAAAATGAAAAGTGAATCACTTTTCTTATAACAAACAGGACCTCAGCTCCTCAATTCTCTTCATCAAAGTTAGGTTAGGGTTTAACTCCAACACCCCTATCCCCTTTTCTCTAGACTCCTATCGTTACTTTCATCTATAATATCAGCATCATAAGCAATATTTTGTCTTCTTTATTTATCTTTCTATCAACCTGCGGTTAGTTTCGATAACTAACCATTTCGTACCGTATGAAATTTTTTCGTACAGTATGAACGATAACTGCCCCTTCGTACTTTAATACGAAGTGTTTCGTGAACTACGAACGATTTTCGTACACTACGGAACAATTCACATTAAGATAATAAGAAAGATAAAGTTTCGTACTCCATGAAAGCTTATGTGGACGGAAATTTAGTGTTGACCGGTTGAGACAACATCAGGAAGTCTTATAACTTGTTAATGCCGTCAAAACAACAGGTGATGATATCATTCGCCTAATTAATGTCGCAAAAGTGTTCGAATACAAGATGTTATTTCTTATCCGAGAGATGAAGATGAGGTTGACGCATACCATCTTTTCTAAGGCACATTTTCTAGTGCTGGTCGGTTTATTTTTATTTTTATTTTTGAAAAAAAAGAACCGAATAACAACCAGTCAACAAACCAACCCTTTTAAAAGCGAATAGTAATAATAACCGTTTGTTTTGCAAACTACTTTTCTTTTGTCCTTCTTGTTTGTAAATAATTTAATAAAAAAAGAAAATTGCATAGTTTTAAATTTTATTTTGCTTTGGTTTTGGGGCTTCTTACGTCGTCTATAAATAAGTACGTTGTTTTAAAAGAAAAATCTAACACTAGTAAAGATGATTTTACCCCCTCCTTGTTACAGAGGAAGACGGAAAACACATTTAATTATCTTCATTATTAGTAGTATCGTTATTATGTCCGGTAGTGGTGGTTGCAATCATGTCCGACCCTTTTTGGTCCACCGTGACAAAGGATTTGATCTGATCGATAGATTATGTCTGCCAAGAAAAAAAAATCAAAGAAAGGCGAGATCGACGGATGAGATGAAGTTTGGGGTTGAAAACGACGCCTCGTCATTCTTGACTTCCGTGGAATCGCTTCCACCGTGTAAGCAATAGCGAGTCAATTAGTAAAATTTAAAAGTGGTTGCTTTCTAACCGCGAGTTTATATGGCAAACATGGAAGAATATTTTAAACTCGTTGTTTCAAATAACAAGTTTTAATTAACTGTGAGCGGCAAGGACTCTATTAGTGTAAAATTTTTTTCCTAATAATAACAAAGCTCCAAATACTTGCTAAGAGTTGGTGGTGACTTCGTCGACACATGGAAATTTCGGCCTTTCTCGAGAAAGACTTTCCGCTAATGTCTCGAGAAAGAATATCTTATTAAAGAGGCGTCTCGAGGAACCTCACGAGAAAATCCATATATTACGACACCATATATAGATTTTCTATAAAAACCTTTCATCGGGCTCAAAAAGATCTGATATATTGAGGATTCGAGACAACATTTGATTTAATATAAATATAATATCCGAAATAAAAATATACTAAAATATATATTCAGATTATTCGTAGCTAAATATATTAAAATATATTTAGTGAGATTCTCCTCAAATTAAGTAAGTTGCAACTGCTCTAGATCCATCACCTGACGTTCTATAAAAACTCCGTTGACTTGCCACCATTAAGACTCCGCTCGCGATGCTGTTGATCCTGTTCGGCGTCGCGCTCCACCCTCGGTGATGTTAATCTTGTCCGGCACCGTTGACGTCCTTGCCGCTCCACAAGGGTGAATTCTACGAAAGGAGTTCGCCTCGACCGCCTTCCGTCCGCCTTCGACCGTCGTGAAGCGTCACTAGACATTTTCTGTTGTTTACTGTTCACTTTTCTGTTATTTACCGTTCGAGTGATGTCCGTAAGCGTCGCACGGTAAGCTTAATTCCATCGCATTAAATTCCGGTGTCTTGCCTACTTGTTATATTTGTATTCCGTCTTCCTCCTCAAAGCTAAATCATATATAGTTCAGGTAGCACGCACCTTTCAATCCGCTTCTTGTGCTACGACTTAAGCATTGAAGATTGACAGTTGCGTCCGTGTTCCTCCGAGAAGCAGCCGATATGATAAGCCTCGGAATGATGCTTACCCTGCTCTGTTGCAGAAACTGAATTTGGAGCTCTTACTTTTGCAAGGGAAAAATGGGCATATGGACGATAAACCGGGGGTAACAACAACGATAATTGTCTGTCCATGGATAGTAAACGTCCACATTTGCTGCATACAACAACAATTGTCTATCATAATAGGGGACAAAATTACCCAGCACAAAAGCAAAATTTTCACACAAAAAATTACAACTCGTAAAAAGTAACTCGTAAAGAATGTGTTTTCTAATTTCTTGGTTAACGCTCGCAATTCAAAGAGATAGCCTTGAACCTCGTCTCTTGCGGAGACATGCTGAGCGACTGCAAAAATGCTTACCCGACATCGACGACAAGACAAGTACTAAGTAATTAGTACTGCGCCTTCAACATCTAGACGACAGATCTACATGGGATTACTCCTCCACATAAAGGGATGCAGTAGATTTCGATTTTCTGTAGCTAGGTCCCCTCCAATTAGAAATTCCTTAGATGGGGAGGACCTAGCCAGACTAGCTCTTGCTATAAAGGCGGATCCCACAATTCGAAGTTCGAAGAACAGATGTTTTGATGAATAGGTTCTTCCTTTATGCTCCATCAAGCCTTTTTTTTTTCCACTTTTTTTGATAAGTTCCATCAAGCTTTTACTGTCAAATATCAGAAAGAGACCATTCTAATCTTAAATATAACTTCCAGCCCATAAGTCAGCTTTTTTCATTACTGATGCAATTCTCCGGAACAAAAATTCAGATAGGAGCTTCTTATCAGGACCATAAATTTCTTCAAGGGTAGGTTTGTCTCCACAAAATATGAGCTTAAGAAAGTAGTAGATATAAAAATCATGGTTAAATTGTGCACCTGCAAACTTTAGTAAATAGTGATTGATAACTGCATATCCAATGCTGCACAGAAACAAGGAAGTCAAAAGGTGAGCTTAAACACAAGAAAAAAGGCACTTACAAACACACAGATGGCTGTAACCAAATGTTATTACCAAAAGAGACAACAAAGCAGTTTCAGCCTTGATCCCAGTAAAAAATTGTAGTGCCATGCCCGCATGATCCTGCTAGAAGAAATCCCCAAGAAAATGATCAATGGGGCAATGGTTGAGAAAAGGCGTCTAGAACAGAGAGGTAGAAGTTTCAACCGTAATGAGCCTGAAGACATGATGAACCGATCGGCCTCTAAAATGTACATAGCTGCCTCCCTTTGTAGAGAAAAAGTGAAAATAATAAGAATCTCAAGAATATAACATATACAACAGGACCTCAATCATGTTTTACACCATTTAAATTCAGTCAAAGATTTCCTGAATTCGTAGCATAACGCCAGAATTATTTTTTGTGCTTTCAGTGCTAAGATGCTTTGACTTGATGGAGGTTTGTACGGATTTACCGTTAGTTTTTAAAAAAATTTGCGAAAAATGGTCTGAGTTTCGTAAATTACAAAAATATAATCGAAGGGGCGCGTTTTGAAAATGACCCTCTAGAATAACAAAGAGGGCGGGTTTTCAAAACCCGCCCTTCGTGTAAAATGGCTGGGGCGGGTCTTCGAAACCCGCCCCTTCAACACTTTAAAAAAAAAAAGAGACTCTCGAGGGGCGGGTTTTCAAAACCCGCCCTTCTAGCTCAGTTGGTCACGTAGTCTCTTACTTTGCGAAAGGTCTCGAGTTCGATTCCTATTAGGATGAAAATTTTTTAGTTTTTCAGAAAAAAATTATTCAAAGTTGTTGCTAATAGGAATCGAACCCAAGACCTCTTGCAATTTTTAATGTTATTTTAACCAACTCAGCTAGAAGGGCGACTTTTAAAACCCGCCCTTCATTTACTTATTAAAGAGTCGGGTTTTCAAAACCCACCCCCCGAAACACTCTTTTTTTTTTTAAGTGTTAGAGGGGCGAGTTTTGGGAACCCGCCCCCTTCCATTTTACAAGGAGGGCGGGTTCTCAAAACCCGCCCTCTTTGTTACCCCGAGGCCGCGTTTTCAAAACGCGCCCCTTCGACGGGTTTTGCGTAATTTATGAAACTTCGAAAAACGCGCCCCTTCGACGGGTTTTGCGTAATTTATGAAACTTCGACCGTTTTTCGCAAAATTTTTTAGAAACTAGCAGTTCATCCGTACAAACCTCTGACTTGATGCACCTAGTCAGGATACTCTCTTTACTAATCCTTCATTTTCCCATTAAGGATTTCTGAACATCATGTACCACACCAAGGTAAAACATTTCTGACATTACAGGGAGCATATACTGCAAGTTCATACCATGTGATGGAACAAACATGCAGCATAAAACCATTCGAGGTGCAAAATCAGACAATAACTCATTAAAATCCATGGTTGTTTTTTTTTGGTGAGAAACGCCCATCCAAAAACAGCCTCCTGAGAGGTTTTTGCTCTCTATGAGAGCATATTGCTTCCTAGAGACCTAGAGCTGCAAGAACTAGTCATCCAAATGGATGTTGGACTCTTAGTGAAGAACCTGAGCGGAAAAACAATCTCTAGCATAAATTACTGGACAAGATGGCAAAGACAAAAGCAACAAGAGGAAGATTGTTACGGAATAGGGAGTCAGGTCAGCCCACTTCGGGTTTACGTTAGAAAAAATAAGTATTAATTTAATAGTTTATAGGAAGTATGAGATTAGCCCAATTAGTTTCTATTTATTTTCTAAGGCAAACATTGTCTAGGGTTTTATCATCAGATTTTGAGTATTTTCGGTCGTCTTGGCTTGGAGCAGAATTTGACCTGTTGTACATTGGGGTTAATTGAATCTAACAACAACAATTGATCCGACCTGCCGGATTCAAAGATGACGAGGATTGCGGAGTTTGACAATAAATTTGCGATAAAAGATAACCACCTCGAAACCCTCATTGCAGGCATAGATTTTTTGAAATTTGTTGATTGAAGTTACCGCCTTCAGCGTTCACACCAATCGACAACTCCAAGAAATTGTCCCCCATCGAACGAAGCTCTTGCACCTACCGCGACGAACGATATTGTTCGCCACCCACCGGTCCTTGCCCCATTCGATCATCCATTGGGGTTTTATGACAATCGGGGGAGGAAGGAGGAGGAAAAGGAGAATTCGATGCAGGTCATCTACATGACCTTCTTGAACAATGTTGCTTAGGGTAGCAGAGAAAACCACAACAAAGGCATCAGTGGCAAGGCTATGGTGGTAGTGGCAGTTTCAACAATCTTGTCAGCTCTAGTGTTGATACTAGATGTGGACCTGGAGAGTTTGGAGGCAATTATAACTTTGTCACAGGTGATGGCAGTGGTAGCAACCACTTCATTGGCGGGAGTAACTTATCAAGCAGTGGACTAGATGGAAGATTTGTGATGGTATTTGGTGAAGGCGAACGACAATCCAACCATAATCCTACAACTGGAGCTTATAGGCAAGCCAACACATTAGAGGGAAACTACAAAGAGGACGACAACGAGCCCAACAACTTATGGTGCAGACAACGGCGGGTGATAGTAGGTAGGTAATGGTCCGTTGGCATGGACAATCTCGGGATGATGCGACATGGATAAACGTTGACTACGGCAACAATTTTCGGATTTCTGCCTTGGAAACAAGGCAATCATTAAGGGGGAAGAAGTTGTTACAGAATAGGAAATCAAGTCGGCCTGGGTTTACGTTAGAAAAAAGAAGTATTAATTTAATAGTTTATGAAAAATACGGGCTTAGCACAATTAATTGCTATTTATTTTCTAGGACAAAACATTATCTAGGGTTCTATCATCATATTTTGAGGAGTATTTTCGGTCATCTTGGTTTAAAGAGAATTTGATCTACTATTTGTTGTGGTTAATTGAATCTAACCCTAACTGTCACCCTTTTGTTCAGCCTCACAATATTAGCAGCTGGTTATATGAGAACATATCGTGTGTGAAAGTTACAGCAAACATTATTTAACTTTATCTACAGAAATCCTTTTCCACACCCCCCCCCCCCCCCCCCCCCAAAAAACAAAAAAAAAGAAAACATCAAAAATTAAGACTTAAGTGAGACATACCTCGTCTGGAGAAAAGAAGGCCACGGAATCAGGATGAATGGAATCAGCAGGATGCAATGATATTACAGCTCTAAAGATGGAAGGGGCCAGCAACTCTATCACAGCAACTTTATCAGCCGGAACAGCCTCAACTGGAGAGGACCTCAATCTATCTAATCTATGAAAACCATATTCTTTAGATGGATCCATCAGATTCTCGTCCATGGAAGAGGGCAACACAGAAGCTCTTTTTAGCCAATCCAACCGCCAATGCCTAAAAATCTTCACAGTGGACGCCTCTTTTTCAACATATGCTAGAACGTCAGACAGCGTTTCACACTCGCTTTCATTATCCTCATGACTTTCCGCAGGCACTCGAACCCCAGAATGTCTCTTGGGAGCCGATTCAGAGCCATGACCATCCTGTCCATCATCAGGATGAGGAAAAAATCGCCGCTTCTGGTCAGTGAATGCCTTCAGCGCTAACCTACAAAATTTGATATTAGAACAATATTATACTTATAACAAGAAAAAAAAATTTCTTGAAAAAACCTCTGCAAGGAAAGTTTCCCAACCTAGTCCTATCAACAGCAGATGCCCCTGCTTGTCCGGCTAGCTGTCGTTTCCAAGCATATGCTACCACGGCACCATCAGCGCACACCACCGGCATGTGAAGACCCCATGAATTACTCCGAGAGCGAAGAGATTCGTTTATAACTCCAGTTTCTTCCAATAACCTTCCTAAAAAGCCAGCAAGGAGCCGAATTTAGGCGTAGCCGAGATACTCAGACCAGCCAACAAGACGGGACAGGATCGATAACATTAACTGAATGCCAACAAGAAACCCCCCACTTTAACCATTTCTTCACAGTCCGCACCGATCAGTTGAGACTAAATCAGGAGCAAGAACAGGTTTGCGAAGCAGCAGGAAAAAGAGAGAAGGAAAGTAGAAAAAGAGGGGCGGACCGAGGGAGCGGAGGTCCTGGAGATGCTGGCGAATGGAGGCGTCCTCCTTGGAGAAGAAATGGAGAGGCTTAGTGGTCTGGTGAGGCTGAGCCGCGACGACGAGCGCCTCTAGGATCCGATCGGCGCCGAGACGAACGTCAGCGATGAGGCGGGCCGCCTGCGCCAGACGATCCAACGCAGTGGCGACCTGCTTCGGCGGAGCCTCGCCCCCCGTCGGTTCCTGCGACGGCGTCGTGGACGTGGCTTGCAGCTGCTGCATCATTCGACGACTGCGAACGCCGATCCGAGTTACAGGAGGAGGAATTAAAAACTTAGAACCAGGGAAGACTTCAACTTTATTGGGCCTCTGTGGGTCCAAGGCCCATAGTTGCCTAAATCAGGCCCATATCATATTTGAAAAGTTAGATTAAGGATATAAGTTTCACCAACAAATATTCAGTAGAAGTGCACGAACAGTATATGGACTTTCCATCTTCCCGTTGAGAAGGCTAGTAATTAAATATTCTGCCATTACAGCTACAACCTTACTAATACTACGTTTCCCTTATTGTCAAAGTTCGCACACCGAACTACATTGGCGATAGAGCTACCAGTAATCCTTTCCTATGTGCACCACGGGTGCTCTCGCATACATCGCATGTATCATATACAAGGGCCTTCGTGTACATCTATCTGTTTGTATATCAGTGGTCCTACCTACCCAGCGGAGATGTCTTGTTCTGCTCCTGGCATGTGCCTCCGGAAAAATACCGCCTTAGACAGGCAAAATATCTACTCTTCTCGCGGTTGCGTCAAAGTGCATGTGGAACCAGCCTCTGTCTTAGTAACCTGTAGATAGCATCCCGGTTCTTTAATTAGGATAAAATGCTTATTGAAATGTAATATGGTAATGCAATCATGGATCCTCTCTCTAGAGTTTCCCTATCTAAAAACCTCCCCATGAAGAACCTCACCCAACTACCCCAAATCACACCCATCAATCCCAGTCAAATCCCAGAAAGCTCGTGCAGCCGTTCAGAGAAAAACCACACACCAAAATCCCAACAACCAAAACACCTGAAAAGCCACAGCACGTACAAGAAAGCCTTCCTAGGAACTTCACCAATCACCATTACTACCTAGGTAAGCTGAGTGATAGTTCTGAAACAAATAATGGTTCCGAGATGGAAAACCGAGCACTGCAGCATCAAGGAGAGGCCAACAGGGTGTCCTTCACTAAGGAAGAACTACTCCCAAATTACTAGAAATAGAAAACAGCAGTAATTGTCAAGCCATTGGATCCATCATCAACCCAGATTTCCTCACCCAGAAACTAAAAAATCTGGAGAAAAAGGGAACCTATGTTCATGGCAGGCAAGTTTAGGCTCAGCACCGGTTCCCCATCAAGTTCTATGGGCATGATATCCTCAGGAAAATAGGGCAAGCCATAGGTACACCAACCAAGTTAGATCACAATACCATGAACTTATCCAACCACCAACCTTGATCTGATCCGAATTTGCATATTAGTCAATCTAGACAGACGACTTTCCAATCAGCTAGAGCTGTAGGCACATTCAGGCAGCATCCATACCAAACCAGTTAACTATGAAGCATAGACTTTATCTGCCCCAACTGCAGCAAGATTGCAGTCAGACAACACCTTTGAGGAAGCATGAGAGGCAGTTGCAACTGAGTGGCTTGTTTTGACTCCACCCGAGAGGAAGCATGAGTGGAAAATGCGGGATATAGAGAGTCAAAAGTCTATTATCTTACAGAGGGGAAGTGAAAACTCGAAACAGAAGCCAAAACAAGCCACTCAGTTGCAACTTTTCCCCCAGTCATAGACAAAAGCCAAAAAACGAAATATCCAGGCAACCAAAGAAAAAGAAGGGGACAGAAAACAGGATGAAAGAAATATCCAGGATGAAAATCCTCCCCCAGAGGTCAGAAAACAGCCACACAGCAGCTCCTCTAAGATAAAAGGGTCTACCAGCACCCTCCCCAAAGAAATCAAAATATTGGAAAAACAAGGTGAAAGCCCCCCCCCCCCCCTAGCTCACTCCCCAAAAATCAAAATTTTGGAAAAAGCCTCACCATTCACAGACAGACAGACACGCAAGCAAAATTATCTCCCGCATCCCTAGAAGTAAAAATCGCATAGCAGACAAGATGACTAAGGACGTTCTGGACCAGTTGGAGGACTTTATCTCTTTTTGTTATCCTCCAGACATGGAGATTTGCCATGTTCAGACGTATCAATGCCTGAATGTCCTTCGTGTAGCAAAAGAGGAGCACTAACCTCACCGGATCGAGGAAACCCTGATAGAGATGTCCACAGTACAGGATCCATTGAAGGATCAATGCTGCTATAGTTGGTCAGAAGCGGTGGATTAAGAAGAGAAGTTAGCGGGTACATAGTCCTCGGTTGAGGAAGTGCCTCGGCAATTCCAGCTGGCACTACCTGTTTCTCATCCCCATCATTGCTCATTGACTTCTCAAGAGACTTGCCATATTCTATCCTATTGATGCTGTTCTTATTCTCGTTGTCATCGTCTTTACAGAGGTCATCTTCTTGCCTTTTGAGTAGTTTTTCTTGCAGGTTCTTATACGCAGCTGAATGCGACAATATCCCAAGGATAGACAATGCTGGGCCTTTACATTTCCTCCCCTCCCGGGCAACCCCCAAAAGGGGCATTTGATATGGTTCGGTAGGTCGAACTGTCCATTCAGACGATTTCAGCTCTGCGTTGATTGCATCGTTGGAACAGTGTTTCACTTCATCATATGATTTCATAGCCGAGTTCACTTGACGATGCTTGTTTGTGCCCCACCACTTGATATAGCCAGTTAAATCAATCTTCTGATCAACAAATCCACCTCCAAAGTTGCTGTCAACAGCTGGATCTTCACCTGAATATTTCGAGTCAAACTTGAAGGATGAGGTCACATGACTAATGCAAAGTTAACAAACAAGTTAACTCCTCACCGTAGAGGCTACTGTAGTATTCTGGTCCACCACAGCGACCAAGTGATGATTCCAATCTGGTGGAAATGAAATCAATACCCAAAATCAAGCGTCGGTAAAACAAAGTTACAGAGTAATTATAGAGGACTGCTGAGTAGATGTTCCAAGCTTGCCACAAAACACAATGCAAAACAGAAATGTCTACTTTGATAGAGGTGCCAATGCACGCCCCGTTCATCTTATAAATAACGACAAACTCATAGGTATTTCACAAAGAGGTGCAAATAATCAGTAGGATCATTTACATCTGTGAATAAATTTCAGTGGATTAAAATACTGTAAGAACGTACAGCTTTGACAAACCTGGAGGGGCCTCGGTATTTAGAAATCCCTCTAGAAAAACCTGTGCTCTTTCTGCATGCATATGTTTGGAACAAGAGAATATGAGACTAGAATAATCGTAAACTTCTTTTATAGAGAAAGGCATTGATGGATTTAGTAATATTTATGTTTACCTGCGTAAAGACACAAGGTACTCTTCTCGGGAAACGTTTTTCATCTCCTCAAGATCTCTTGCATAGTCATTAACCTGGACAAATAAAGGAAGATATATGTGATCAAAGTATGAGAAGATAAGCAAAAAAGGATATAGGACCCTCCAGAAGGATAATACACAAAAGAGAGAGCAGGTGATGAAGCTGACCCTAATCCACAAAAGAAAAAAGAAAAGGGAGTTAACTTGTCTTATAATAAAACATCAAGTCCAGGAGTTTAAAGTCTAACTGGGAAATTGATGAGTGTTCCAGGTCCCCAATATTTCAAGGCAGCAAGATCATAGGCTCTGGCTGCAGCCTCCTCGTCATCATAGGCACCTGAAAATTTTGAACACAAGGATTAACATTAAACAGCAACAGAGAAACATGTATTAGCCTGTAGAACGAAGTAAGCTACAATTCTTAATTTATGATTCCGCTTACCCAAGTAAACTAGCCAAAAGAGGATCGCACCCCACATTCCACCGGATATGAGAGAAGACATAAGTCAGCTAGATTTAGAGTCAAGATTTCCCATTGACTTCATATAAGAATTCAGGTAATAGCTGTTTGCTTGCTGGAAAAGATGTAGCAAACCTTGCTTTCCTTTCTTATTCTGGCTCTCGTTCCAAGTACTTTTGTCCCAGAGATGAGCTTCATATCGTCCAGTCCACCGATGCCTGAGTTAATTCATACGTAAACTCATCACTACTTTCTTACACCTAAAAAGGGTTCCTTGTCGAATGATTCTCAATCTAAAGGACGCAAAACCCGCTTTTCCTTTTAGCCCTGGAGACACCAAACATGCTCAACAAAACCAAAACCGCCACCTTAGATTGCCATAAACTCTCCGAAACTGTAATCAAGACTTCAACAACTGTTTCCCAAATCAAATGCAAGAAAAATAAAATCAGCGAGCATAGCATTAACTCTCAAATAGACGGGCCTGATACCGCCAAGTTCTGACAGTCTACTGCAAAGAGAAGATTAAGTGCCACAAACCAAAGGCGAGCTCATTAATCCAGAGAGAGAATCAATTGCCTGGTGACACCGCGGTAGATGGAGCTACGCTTGCCGGCGGCACAGGGAGGCATCTTGCTTATACGCTCTTTGGCGGTGCAACCTCTATCCTTTCTCGATTTCTTCAGTGCACGGTAAATCATCGCCTGATCGCTGACCACCACGGCAGAAGAAGAGGAAGCGACAGCCGCTTCGGCCGCCTCTGGCTTCGCACCAAGTTCGGAGGAAGCCGACGCCATAGAAGATGCCGGGAGCCGTACGACTGGAACCAGATCGGGAGGAATCGTTGGGGGGAGTGACGATCGGGTCGTTTGGAGCAGTTGGAATTGACAGAACGAGTGATATAACAAGGGGAAGATGGAAATGGAAGCTGCCCGAGTACGGAAGGGAGGAAGCAGGAAGCATGGGCCTGGGGGAGGAGGACTGAATTTACGTTATTGACCCCTCAACTGTTAATGGCAGAGACACGTGGAGGGCGGCGGACGGGGGTTTGTAAAAGGACTGTAACGGCTAGCGCCCAAGGGGGGCGTTTACGTAATTTCAAGTTCCCTCAAGCCCCAATTTTCCCTCTCTATTTCTTTTTTCCCCTTTCGGATAATTTGTTAACCGGACGTGTCGTACGTAGTGCTCTCCTTCCAAGTAACTTTTTTGGCCGTAAAATATTTTCTATGTATTAAAATTATTCACTGAATTTACTTTAAAATTTTTTAAAAATTCGATATTTTAAACATAAATTTTCTCTTGGAGGAATTAAATTTAACGTTTGAAGAATTTTATAATTACGATATTTTTAACATCATATTAAAACATTATTTAATGAATTTTAAAAGTCTACGTACGTTAAATATATTTTCGCGAAAGTTATTTTAGAAAATACCTCGCCTTTAGGTAGCACATAGTCCGAGAGTTGGTATACATTAGTAGTTAGTTAGATTAAGTTTTGTAATGGTGGCGGATCAACGTAAATCCATGGTTATCAAGGTATGGTCATATCAAACTTTACAACTTTGATTAATATAATTAGGT
This sequence comes from Melastoma dodecandrum, assembly GCA_029817715.1. Taxonomy (NCBI): domain Eukaryota; kingdom Viridiplantae; phylum Streptophyta; class Magnoliopsida; order Myrtales; family Melastomataceae; genus Melastoma; species Melastoma dodecandrum. The sequence continues at coordinate 2,376,391 of JARUPY010000271.1, forward strand.
AGAATATCATATTCATAAAATTGAAATTTTTGGATAGCAAGATCGAGATTCCAAAAACCCGGTGATACATTCCATAAAATTGAGTTTTATATAAATATTTTTTGCATTTTATGACATTTTTTTTATGCTGTTTGTATTATTAGACCAATTATTTAGGAAACATCGTCCGTTGTCTCCTTATGTGAAATTGTAAGGTGAAGAAGAAGACGGTGGAGACTCCCGAGACGCACGTGATGTGTTCTAACGAACATGTTGAATTGGAGTAACGAATCAGGCTCAGTCGTGGACACGTAATTCGCCTAATCGTCCCACGCGGTCAAAACACTTGTCTTGATTGATTGTCGGGTAAATGGTAATAAACCAATCATGACACCCCTAATCATAATGTCTTCCATCACATAAAATAAATTCCCTCCCGCGGTGATAATCCCATGTCAAATCAAGCTCATAGCCAGGCGGTGATATTCGTGATCTGCATCATCCATGAACATTCAAGAGACATTGATGGAGGACAATAATCATTGAAAATAAATAAATGACATATAAATTCATGAAGAGGAAGAAGGCGATCACTTTTTCTTTGGATGGATTGAAGATGAGACATTTGTTAAATATGCACAGATCTTGAAACCCCCTCCCATTGTCAGAATCCTTTTTTGCGCGCCATCAACTCGCTCATCCAAACAAATTACAACCAAATTTGCTACAGCATGCAGGGCTAAGATTAGAAACAGCAAAGGTAAAGCCGAGGAGTTTGGAGGACAAGTATAGAACTAACCTCCACTCTTGCATCTCGAAGAGCAATCCCCTGGCCTGGTCGGTTCGGTTGGGCCTCGCATGAAACCTGATCATCATATTGTAAAATATCCCTGCGGGGCATATCTTTCTTCCCGAGTATCATGGTGCGGTGGATCCCCCGGTTGACATACTTTGGGTCAATGGTAGGAGAGGTGCCGGAGTCGGGGGAGGTCTCGGAGAGTATGAAGGTGGCGCAGGTGCAGGGATGGAGGGGCAGGTGGGTTGGCAATGGGGCTGGGGGAGTGTGATGGACATCGTGGCGGTAGCTCCCCCCCTGCACCGGCACATCACCACCGACGGTCATGCTCTAAAAAACCCATCAACTTCCAGAATTAAACTCTGAAGTCGGTCGGCGGTTGGTCCATTTCAGCAAACTAATTCAAATTTGGCCCGGCCCATTCACTGTCCCCCCCCCCCCCTTATGGATTCCCTCGTTCACGCATGATGACCCCGAAACATCTTTCCAACTACTGAAATAATCAGCTTATACAATGTAAAGCAAAAAAGTAGTAGTTCGAGGATCACGTGTTTGTTTTGGCATCCCTCTTTATTTGACTACCGACATATTCAAAACAGGGGAGGGAACAAATGTCACAGGATTCCTCCCATCCCTGGCCTGGGGAGTTATTACTCCGCAGCCGTCTGGGGCCGATCGCCTGCCGTTGTCATTTCACGGTCTTCGTACAAACAAATAAAGAGATTTGTTCTTAAATAACGTTGGTATAGAAATTATTTCGTTAAATAAGATTGGAATTTTCGAAATTTATTCATTAACGTAGTAAAATCAGCCTTATAAAGGCCGATCTCGATCATGAAAAAAGTCGGCATTTGTAATGTCGATTTTTTTATTGACAAATCGAAGTCGGTCTTACAAAGACCCACTTCATGTGAATCATCTAAGACACATAAAGTCGGCCATTGTAAGGCCGACTTCGTTGGGACTTAGTAAAAAAAAAAATCGTCCCACTGAAGTCGGCCTTTGTAAAGCCGACCTCTTTCACGGGTCATAGAAGTCGGCTTTACAAAAGGCCGACTCCTACAGAATTTAGATCCCACTCGGCCATCCGGGACAGAAAGGCCGACCCTCAAATACCCTTTCCCTCCCGACCTCTCCTAACCCTGCCAAGTCCTAGCCCTCCTGATGTCGTCTCGGACGCCCGTCCCTGAGTGTTCGCGAAGCCCCCAAGTGTCCCGGACGCCCATCGTCCCTGACGTGGAAGCCTCGGCCCCGACGCCCCATCGTTGCGTGGTTGCCTTTCCATCGTTCACCGCCATGTATCCCCCGTCCGCGTCCATCCCGTGAGGTAAACGTTTAGTTAGGGTTTGTAATTAGGATTTTGTTAGTTATGGTTTTTTATTAATTAGGATTGATTTGATTAATGCTATAACTTATGGTATAAATTTAGTATTAAAAGTATGCTTTAGGAATTGACCTAATTTTGGAATAAGGGTTGTAATTAACCTAATTAACATCTAATTAGGTTTCGTGTTAACCTGATTTCCTATTGGCTAAATTGTTCTAATTTTGAAATATTGTTAACTCAATTGAGAAACTACATTGTTCTAATTTGGTAGCTCAATTGTTAATGATATCGTGTTCCAATTTCGTCGTTCTACAATTGTGTTGTATATTGGAATAACAGAAGAGATGAGGCTAATGTGGCGATAAATAGGGGAGAAAAATTCATTAAAGATGCCATTGAGCAATTCAATAAGGGAATAAAGAATACTAGAAATCATCAAGTCATACTCATATATCGTGGTGATGGTATATTTGTTGTCACAACCAGAGGGAATTATAAGACAAATAACGTATTCCTGAGACACAACAGGTGCTCGTGCAAGAAATGGAAAACCTATCGGATACCATGTTCACACGCGCTTGCTTGTTTCGCATTTGTGAACGTAGATGGGTAGGATAATATAGACAATATTTACAGTTGGGCTAATCAAAAGACCATATACTCATCTAAATGGGCATCCTTTGATTGTCAAGAAGATTGGAATGAGTATTCATCCCAACTGTCGTTTCAAACCATGAAATGACACGACCGAAAGGGGGACCAATATCTTCCCGCATCCATAATGAAATGGATGTGAGAGAATGCAAAACTAAGTTGACTTGTGATATTTGTAAAAGAGAATGACATAATAAGTGAAGTTGTCCAAATAAATGAACTTGTAAGGTTTATATGAATCAATTATTTGTACGCATAGTATCATTTTCTATAAATGCTTGTATATATATATATCTATAATTTACTTTTTTTTTTGCAGGTAGTACTATGGAGCCTGGACCACGCGTTACGGATGTATTGCACTCCCAGGATTAACATCGTTCTTCTGTGGTTTGGGCATCATCATATACAGAGGTATGTTTATCATACTTATCCTTTCATTTATTTTGGAATTCGTTACTAATCCTTCGATATTTCATTTATTTTTTGAGAACAATGTTTTGAAATGTCGACACCATGAAAGTAGCGTGAAGAAAATAAGGCGAGACCTCCGTATGGATGTGTACCTCTGACATGCCGGATTTTTCGGAGTTGCGAAGCTGCCATTCATTCAGTTGGATCATGCTTTCATTACTGCATTATTGAGAGGTGGAGGCCCGAGACTCATACTTTTCATATGGCCGATGGAGAGGTGACAGTGACGTTGGAGGATGCTCAGATTCAGCTCGGATGCCGATTGAAAGGGTTCCTGTTATTGGATTCGCCAGCTTTGATTTTGCAGCCGTATGCGCGCATTTACTTGGAGGTTCCGGGTAGAAGTGACATGAAGGCGGGAAGGGTTAAGATGAGTTGGTTGGCCTCCCGTTTTGACGTGCTACATACCCAAGTACCAGATGAGTAGGTACGTATGCATATCCGGGTATACATACTGCAGCTAATAGGGTCCATGATTTTCCCTGACAAATCGAACAACTTAGATCATCTTATGTGGCTGCCATTACGGGAGGATTTCGAAGTTACAATTGGGGATCAACATGTTTGGCATGGTTGTATAGGCAATTATGTAGATCCTCAGATAAGCAGGCATGGCAGGTGACTGGTTGTTTAGTGGTGTTATAGTCACGGGATAGTTTTCCCCATTTATCGCCTGTTAGACGTCGGAGCAGGCAAAGGCAGAGAATGCCTTTAGCATATTGATGGGGTGCAGATCTAGACACTAGAACTGTCACCACGCATGTTCTATTAGTGATTAGAGAAGCATTAGACAGACAGAGTCCTCAACAGGTTTTTACCTTCGACTTTATGTAATTTTAAGTTCTTGATTATCGAAATTTGGTTGGTTAGTTATGTTGTTGGGTTATTTTTTCAGGTTATTTGGCATCCATATATGGATGAGATACGCGCCAGATTACCTGATTATTGCTTGGACGGTCAAGAAAGCTGGCGAGTACGTGTACCGCTCATTTTCTTCTCCTTGGTTGAATTGCACTTTCTAGACAGAGTCATTCGCCAATTAGAGACGAACAACTAATACTGGGTAGCTGCGATATTGAAGCACGCCTTCATCGGATTGACATGTGAGGAAAGCAGTTCGATAATTGGATGCACATCCACGCTAAGTACATCGAGTTGCGGCATCAGCGAGGTAGCTACATCGTTCCTTTGCGCTGGGAACAAGGCTCAAACTACAGTACATAGTACATTCGTCACTCTCATCCTTACCTATCGCACACAGGCGTCATGTTGAGCGTAGTGGTATGTACAATAACTATTATCTTTATTAAAGTAAAAATTATTGTATTGATATAATTTCTTCGCAGACACAACAAATGGCCGACATTTCTATTCGATCGGAGAGAGGTGACCCTTCGGAATTACAGCACATCGCGGGTATTTCTCGCAAGGGCCATAGCTTCTTGAGAGAGTTCACTCCGATGTGTTCGTATGGACGACATGAAGGCTATAGGAGGAGGACGAGTTTGAAAAAGAGGCAGCGGATGATGAACAACCACAAGAGGCCGAGCAACACGAAGATGATGAAGTTCATGAAGATGCTAACATGTTCGACGTTGCTGCACTGATTGATGAACACGATGATGACGATTATGCACCAGTAGAGGTATACTCGACTCCTTAACTAGCAGAGGCGTCCACGTCTTTCACTCCGCCGGTTCCGTGGAAGGCAAGAAGGGACATACACTTTCCCGTGGATGATGCGGTTCAAACCCAAATATCTCAGCTCATGCAAGTCACTCCATTTGAACGACCTCCAGTGGAGAAATTCTACACACGTAAGGCTCGAAGAAATGAGTAATTGTCGCGTTATTTAGTTGTGTATATGTTTCTACTATGTTGTGACGATATTTGGAATCTGTTATGACAATGTATGCTTATTTTGGGTATTATTGGTGTTAGATTAGTATGTTCAAAACATACGTGTATTAGATGTTGAAATTGTAAGATTTTTCTTAAAGTTTTGTAGTGCATCAAGGGAGATGGCCTTTGTAAGGCCGACTTCCTTCATACCGAATGGAAGTCGCTCTTTGTAAAGCCGACTTTAGTGAAACTTTTTTTGTTTAAGTGTTCAAAAGTCGATCTTACAAAGACCAACTTCATAGAGTGGGACAAATGACATAAAATCGGCATTTGTAAGGCCGACTTCTGTTTGAGGATTATGAAATCGGCCTTACAAAGGCTGAGTTACTTCATAATCAAAATCGAACTTTGTAAGGCCGATTTCTCAACCTTAACCAACGACTTTCTAAACTCCCTATTTTATTTGGCAAAATAATTTTGACACCAACGTTATTTAGTAACAAAACTCAATAAAGAACACCCCCAAACAACCTTATGCATCCTAATAGTAATGTGTGACAGCGGGCAATGTCCACGCCGACGAGTGGATTACGACGCTGTGGATGATTGGTCGGCAAATTGGTCCGTTTTGGAGCGTGAATGAGAGGATAAGCGTCACGGTTTTGTCGGGACCATCTTTGGAAGGGAGGGGTGGTTTCTTGTCAACATACGTACCGATAAAAAGTTTTACGGTGATAAGTACACGACTCACATACGTTACTACAACTGGTGGTGAAGAAAGAGAGTGCTGAAGCAGAATAGAAACTGCAATAGTTTCGTTCGACTGTGTCCGCGGCTGGGGGAAGGAAACACACGGAGGACAAGGACACAAACAACTGACTCAAACTATACCGAATCCTTGTAACAAAGCACACAAATAGCAAACATGTTATCGAGCACGTACACAACGCATGGTGTGGGATTTGACCCGTAAGTATTAGGTTTGATCGACTATGAGAAGTGGACCCCAACCTCCACTCACCGGGTTCTCTGTTTAGGCTTATTAATCCTCTCTGGAGGATATCCTTTTTCATTTTTTTAAATATAATTATTAAAGATTTTCTTCTCATGAGAAAACGAGAGAATGTGATGATGATAAGAAGGGGGAGTTGGGCCAGTAGTCCTCTCCTGTGGCTGAGGGCCCCCTCCCCCCCCCGGATGATAAATATAATAATTAACAATAAAACACCTCCCTTCTTCCCGTCCACTTCCCAGAAATTAATAACGTGAAGGGGTTAGCCAATAAAGTAAATTATCACCCAAGAAGAAACAAAAACGACGACGTCGCTTTGTGTGGAAAGGAGGAAATTTCAGGAACCCCCCAACCCCAACAACAAACACCACACTTCAAACTATATCTTCTTCTTCTTCTTCTTCTTCTTATTATTATTATTACAGAAAGAGAGATGGGCATAACGGCGGCGAAGAAACTCGCCGGCGCCAATGACTCATGGGGAGCACCCGACAGCTTCCTCCTCGTCTACTTCCCCCAAGACCACGACCACCCCACCTCCACGTCCCCGACTCCTCACAAGCAGCCACCCGATGCTGCTGCTGCTGCTTCTCCCGTTAATTCCCCTCTTCCCCTGCCCTCCCCATTCCGTCGAATGCGTTCCCGTCGCCTCCTCCTCCTCCCCAGGGCCCTATCCACCCTCTCCATCTGCGCCCTCCTCCTCTCCCTGTCCCTCCTCCTCTTCTCCCTATCCTCCCTCGACCACTCCCCCCGCCACCGTCCCCCCCACCAGCCTCACGCCTCCGTCCTCTCCCCTTCCTTCCCCATCCTCTGGAGACGGAGCTCGACCCAATTCAAGGGACCGGATTCTTCCAAGGCTTCCCCTTCCTTCGCCCTTCAGGGGATGGGAGTTCTTCACCGACGCGGCTCCCACGCGATGCCCGGCCTCCTCGTGGGTCACGTCCCAGAGGATACCACCGAGGATGGGTTACGCCTGTTTCTTCGTGCATTGCATCGTTCTGGCCTCACTGCGAGGTCTGATGTTGTCCTCGTCTTACCGGATCGCTCCCTGTCGTCCAGTTTTGGCAAGGTGATTAAGGATGAGGATAATGCGTTCCTCAGGCTCTTGGATCGTCACCTCAGAGGGAATCGAACAATTGTTCAGGGGAAGACATCCGACGGAGGAAATGCCCTGACTTTTGACGCGGCGCACTTCGTTAGGAAGACGAGGAAGGACAAGGAGGCTGGGGAGCCGCTGTGGGGGAAGAGGGCTAGGAGCAATTACAGTGAGGCAGGGGCTGCCGTGACTGATCAGAAGAGTCGTCCAAGCTACGGCTCAATGGTGAGCTTCGAGGTGGCTGAGCTCGACCCGGAGGGATCCCTGCTCGGGTTCTTGGAGCACGTCCCCATGAGCCTGAGGAGGTGGTCGTGCTACTCGATGCTGCTGGGGCGGCTAAGGAGGAACTTCAAGCATGTGATGCTGGTCGATGTCAAGAACTGGGTCGTCCTTAGCGACCCGTTCGTTGGGGTGCAGGACAGGAGTTCGGAGACGGTGGTGATATGGGGCGAGACCAATTCCGAAGACAGGAAACGACACGGAAGAGGGAAGAAAGATGGGGTTTCGGATGCGGCGCAATCAGGCCTGCAGAGAGTGAACCCGGGGGCAATCGTCGGGGGGATGCGTGGGGTCAGGCGGGTGGCGGATGTGATGCAGGCGGAGATAGTGAGGGCAGCAATGCGCATGCAGCATCAGCAGCGGAGGAAGGGAGGAGCGGCGACTGGGGCGTTAGCCGAGTCGGTGGTGATGGGCCAGCTCGTGGGGAACGAGTTCCTGGCTAAGAACGTTGAGCTGGTGGTGTCGACGGAGGAAGCGGCCTCCACTCTGGGAATGAGTTGGCGTCGGCGTAAAGGTAATAAAAGCAGCGGTTACAGTAGTAATTCGACGTTGCTGTGGGTTGGGAATAATAATAATAATAATAATCAGGTTGAGATGAGGAAGTTGATATGTTCGTCGGAGGCCGACTTGTCTGTAATCTACAATGATTGTTAGCTGGTTAAACCGGGGGGGGGGGGGGGGGGGGGGGGGGGGTTGACGTGTAAGAAAAAGGAAGAAGAGATTTTACAGGAGATACGGATAGAATAGAAGCTTGGTTCCTTAATATATCTCTTTTTTTTTTCTCATCGGTCATAGTTCATGATCGTCTGTAAATGTTTTGATGTTTATTCTGTGATTTTGGGGGAATAATAAAACAATGACACGGGGGAATCTTTTCCAATCAGTGTGTAAGACGAAAAGGGTGGTGATAAATCAGGGAATGAGGATGGGGACCCGATTTATTCATATAAACCGTGTTCTTCCCCCCTCCCGCGTCCTCTTTTGCCATAGGGTTGGTTGGGTTGTACCACACGATTAATTTTAAAAGAATTATTGAAATACGATTAATTTATGTGATTAATTTTGAAAATTCGCCATTCAACTCACATGAGTTTTCAAATACATCATTTTTAAAAATTAAAGCGATAATTGTTTTCTTTTAAAGCTAATAACCCAAACGTACAAACCTTTTTTTTTTTTGGTTTGCGTGTTGTAATAAATGCGTTGGCCCAGGCACTCCACTCCATGCCTACGAAAAAAGATCTAAGGAACTGCTCAGGGTTAGGGGCAATAGCTACTCTTCTTTAACCCCCCACAAGCGTGGTGGTATTCCAATTTCCAACTAAACCTGGCTTGGATCGTAGTGTTGCCCAACTTTCTTTCTTTCTTTCTTTCTTTTTTTTGGGTAAGAGCTTGGGGTTCCACCAGGAAAAAAGTGGTCATTTATTTTCTTTTGATAAAAATTACGTTCTGTGGGTTTGGGGGATAAGTTAGGGTTTTTTTTTTTTGGGGGGGTGGGGGGGGGGGGGGGGGCGCATAGGCTTTTTCAGGCAAACCCAGTTGACCCGCATCAAAGTTTCTACTGTGCTGCTTCCTTCCTCTAACCCTTGCCTTTTTGACAACTTTTCTTCACCTTTTTTTTAAAAAAAAAATTTGGCAGATCATCATCCTCGTCCCTTTTTAGGGCATTCGATGTCCCCCCCCCCCTCCCTCTTCTCGCCTTATCATCACAATAGGCCGATTATTTTTCCTACTTATCTCTTAATAAATATTATAATATAATATAATATAATATACATGACTGTTGAGAGGGCTAAAAAATAAGTGGGGTCGGTTGATCGGGTTGTTTGGCTCTTTTTTTGGCACTATTTCTTTTTTATTGATTGATTGATATATATTTTTTTTGAAGTCTTCTTGTTCCGTCGAATTGATTGACACCCACGTGGCTTGAGGAGGAGGACAGGCCCTTCCCTCCCTCCCTCCCTCTTCATTATTCACTGTCAAAAATTTAATGTATTTTTTTCATTTCGTCTTGTATCTCGGCCGCAGCTTGTTGCCTCGCCAACAATTATTCCATGTTGATTTCGTTATTTACTACTACCCGAAACAGTCCAAAACCATAAAGGGTTTTTCCTTAATTAAAATGAGAGATAGAAAGAAAGCCCTCGATCATATGGGCACAAGATTATTCCAAGCTTAGTATTTTAATATTTAAGCTTTTGGGAAACCGCTAGTTATTCAAACATGTTAATCCTCTCCCCTTTAGACCCACCCAGAGACATTCACACGACCTCCTCCCCACTGAGCCCACCGACACCAATGTTAGTTCAAAACCCGCCCCCCGAACCCACTCAAGGGGCGAGTTTCCGAACCCCCTCAAGGGGCGGGTTTTCAAAATCCGCCCTCCTGGAAAACCCGTCCCCCCTCAACCCCCTCTTCTCCACCCGTCGTTTCGATACTTGGGAGAATTTTCTCCAAGTGTTTAAGGGGCGGTTTTTGAGATCGCGCCCTCATGCCATTTTCCCATGTCGCATAGGGGCGGGTTTTGGTTTTGAAAACCCGCCCCTTCCTTTGGCACGCCGGGGGCGCGTTTTGAAAACGCGTCCTCTTTATAAATCGGATGACGCGTTTTCAAAACGCGTCCCATCGACGATAAAACCGTATTTTACGAAACTGGGACCGTATTTCGCAATTTTTTTTTAAAACTAACCGTATTTCCGTACAAAACTCCACTAATCTGATCCACATGTAAAAAAACATTTCTACGGACTTAATAATTTCCGGAGGATGACGACTCATTCCCCAACAAAAGAAATGAATGCGGCATGTGTATGTCGGTAGGTCTTGGGTCTTAATAATTGGGACTGAAGGAATAAGCTGAATCAGTGGATGTTCCCAAAATACTTCCACTTTAGGAACATGATTTCCTCTAATCTTTTTCATTACTTGAATCTCGTCACTATAAGGGTTTTGAGGTAATGATCGTCCTTTTGCTCGTGCGTGTAATGTGGATCACATAATTCATGTGGAGGCACCGACCGGGGGTGGAATGCTCCTCTTTTTGTATCCATTCTCGGTTGGTGGGCGATACACCAAGAAAAAAAACAACTTGCGGAGCGTTTTTTTTTTTGTGCAGATGGAGACAAATAGTATCAAATGGGGGACACAATTTGATTTTGTGGGTATCAGAAAATGAATGATTGGGTGCATGTAATAATGTCTTGATTAGGAAAAGGAAAGGGTGTAAATGAATGAATGATCTTTGGTCATTGGGTACAGCCCCCAGTGTAAAAACAGCGATCAGTCTATCTTTCTTCCTTGAACCCTACTTTTTTGACGCGATGAAGTTGGGGGGGGGGGGGGGAATCTTAGATTCACAATTTAAGGCTTGTCGTTTTGTGAAGGACGTGAAAAAAGAATACAGAAGAGGAGGGAGGAAGAAGAAGGGATTGGTCTCCTCTCCTCCAGTTATGTCCCCCATTTGATGATGGAAGATCATGCAGAGGGGGGCTTAGCAAAAGTGGAAAATGGAAACAAATCGATCCATGGGACAGTTTCGTTCATTAATGTGCTTATTACATCATCTGACCTTACGCGCACGTTTTGTTCGTCAAACTCCTTCTCCCACTTATCCTCGGCGTTGTCTTCCAGTCTTTCGTCAAACATAGCAGTTTGGGCTGACACAGCCAAGTGTTTGGGCCGAGATCATTTGCTACCACAAGAGGAAGGGCAATTTTGTTGAGGACTAAATTGAACACGGAGTTAGAGATTAACTACCAAAATTGAAGTTCCCCCTAAAAAGCCGGGGACTACCGCCGCCGGCCTCCGATCTCATCCTTCGTCAGTTGGCCGGCGACTGAGATTTATTTTCCGGTCGCTTCTTCTTCTTCTTCGCGATCCTCACCCTAGGCTTCATTGGTTTGAGGAATGCCTTCTGCAGTCCCACCATCTCCCTCAACACGTCGATCAACATCCCTTCAATCGAAGCCCCGCCGCCGCCCTCCTCGATCATCCCCAAAGCCCTAGCCACCGCCTCCATCGTGCTGACGTACCCTTCCCTCGGCTCCTTCCTCATCACCAGCGTTTCCTCCCCGTCGTACATGCTCCCTCCCTCCACGTCCTCCCTGTAGTTCCCGTCCAGGCTAACCCTGATTGCAGATACCCTCCTTAGGCAGTCCTCGCTCGCCCTCAACATCTCCTTCGCGTGCTTCCAAGTGGCGTCGAACGCTATCAGTACCGGCGCACTCCCGAGGCGGAGTTCTGTTGAATCGTGGAAGCTCGATAGGGAGAGGGAGGGTTCGTCGGCTGTGGGAGGAAAGAGGTAGAGGAAGGTCGAGGCAGCAGCAGGAACCGTAGCGAGGAGCGTCTCGAAGGTAAGGCGGCGCCGGACGACTACCGCGGCGTTGATGAGGCATCGGGATAGGACGGGGACGGTGGAGAGCGGGTGGCGGGACTCGTGCGGGTGCTGGAGGATTACGACGCGGGTCCTGGTAAGGATGGGCGGGGAGGGAATGACGTGGCAGAGGCAGACGGGGAGAGGACGGTTGCAGCTGGGGCAGTAGCGGCCGGGCGGTTGGGGCTGCGCCGGCTCGACGGTTGGCAGGTCAGGAATCGAGATCTGCCCATGTCCCTCGTCCGGTTCCTCCATCTCCCGCGGAGCTGTACAGCGCCGTACCGCGCTGACTCGGATGAGGTGGAAAGCCTGACTCGGGCAATACGACAGCGTTTTCACGTCGTTTTTGCTATGGGAAACTGCTGCTATTTATTAAATCGTTTCGGTGGAAAGACGGTAAAGGATTGCCGCAATGGCGGAGGTGGGGGAAGAGGATATGATCACACGCGTTTTACTGGTGAGTATTTCATCTCTTCCCATGGGAAAAGTGGAACATCATGCATAGTAGCGTGGGATTTGGACTCAGACCTGCCATTTCCTTCTCCCCTAAATTTTTCTCTCTCAGAAACTGTCCGACCTTCATCTCCTCGCTTAACGTGGTATCAAAGGCGTGCATCAGCTTTGTCTTGGAAATACTTTCTTGGGTATTTTTTTTAATCAGCATACCAGAATGCATTTGATAACTATCAGCTATGAATTTGATAAAACCAGATGTTTCTGATAAATGCGACAGGAATGATCGATGTCAATTTAATTCTATGATACATAGACGTGTCATTTATTCATTTAATAGTTGTGTTGTAGGTTTTCATATTTTGGATTGCCCGAAGACATTTTCAACCTGTGGATGCAGGCTTTTCCGAGTAATCCAATGTTCGTTCGTTCGTTCTTTTGCATCTGATCGAAGGCATGTGAAAGATTCTGAAGGTCATTCCAGTAGGGCGATGAAGATCGAAAAATCATCGTCAAACTATGAATTCATGGAGCTGATTCATACAACCATGCCAACAGCATTCTGAAAAGGTCTCCTACGTGAGTTTATCATCCTGTTTCTGTTCCATCTTTCAAGTCCAAGAAAGCCATCTTAAAGATAATCAAGTAGATATGTTTTGCTGAGCATTTGACCCTGTTGCTCCTCAAGTAGTGGATTAATGAACTTCCAGAGGTTGAAGTGACAAATTCAAATGCTTGCTTCCCTGGTCCTCCCCTGTCGGAGAAACTAGAATGATATGCATTCACTTTGGGAGTATGCAACTATTGTGTGACCCACTGCTATGCTTACTCTTGTCCAAGATTGGCATTTTTTTATTGAGATCATGAGTTTGTGCAGACGGCACCGTTCACAACATGAACGAATATATGGGAACAAGAGCGATGGATCTCATTGTTAATCTGGATGATAGGGTGGTCAATGCTGTTTATTCCGAGAAGTTTGATATGGTAATGGGAGAGAATCAGTTGCTGGAGTTGTTCTCCCAGTTACCTTGACACAGAACCTACTTCAACATTCTCCGTGTCAGATTCAGACAGTGAGTGGTTTCAACCTCTTCTTGTTTTATCTTCATCGCAGAATATTGATCTCATAAATCAAATATGTGGCTAACACCTTGATGTGTCATGGGAAGCCGTTAGACGTGAGGAATTCGGCGCATATATCGTTGAGGTCCTTCGCAAGGTTGTACAGTCTGAATTCATTTGAAAATTAATTAGGTTTTGTTAGGGAAACGTTGGTAGAAGTTGCTGTTCCTTTTGGAGCAACTCCATTTTCTGTTAGTATCTGAAAGGAAAACATATCCAGTGACTGAAGTTACATTCCTACTATCATTCCATCCAGATATATTAATATGTTATAGTTCCGAATTATAATTCGATTCTGATCAATCTTTTCATTATATAGGGGGATTAATTGAGTTATGCCGACTGGCAAGCAGTTTGGGATGGACTCGGAGAAAATGCTAAGTCCGCATGCTCAACATGTTATTATCAGAATAGAAATCAGGTTCTTCTCTCGTGACTTCTTGGAGTAGTCCCGTGGAATCACATCCCCACACAAAGGAAAGAGAAAATATCAATCCCACCACCTCCGCCGACTCCCAGTACCCACAAAGAAAGAATCTCTCCATTGCCTGCCTTGAAAGTAGAAGCATACGGGGGCAGCCAAACAAAAGATATCAATCAATCCTCCACCAATCATCATCACCACTACCCTTTTCCTTCTTAAAGAGGTACGATGACTGCTTTTTTATTTTTAGGCTCAAGTGGGGGGAGAATCCCCATCAATCAATCAGAATCCAGCGAAGTCATCCCAAAATCTTGACCCCTTTCAGATAGATAAAAACATGTCTCGGCCATCACCTCAAAGTTTCTCTTCACACATTCACATCAGCCCGCCACGCGTCCATCCCTCCCCCACTAACCCCTAGTTAGCAAAACAACAATCTCCTCGCCGCCTTTTTAACTCTCCACCCCCGGATACTGTCAGAGAAAGAGTAACTCCCCGTTGCTGTCCTCAGTAAGGTGGTGTATAGAATTATAGAATTCAGTTCGGTTTTGAACGGAACTGAACTTGTTGTCAGTGGTGGGGAAGTAGTCCCTCCCCCTCCTCCTTTTTCTTCTTCTTCAGCTAGAATTTTGCTTTCTGGGTTTGTCCGAGAATTCATACGTAAGAATGGCCTCCTTGTTATCCTCCCTGTTTTTATTGCGGGCAGAACAGCTTTCCTCCCTCCCCAACAAGCAATTCTTCCTCCATTCCTTCCTCCCCCGCCAGTCCTCCTCCCCCTCCGTGAGATCAGTACCCAGGGTGAAGTACGCCGTCGTGGGTAATGGCCTGTTCACCCAGACGACCCCCGAGGTTCGGAGGATTGTGCACGAGCGGGACGATCGGAACCTCCCCACGGTTAAGATAGTTTATGTTGTGCTCGAGACGCAGTACCAGTCGTCCCTCTCTGCTGCGGTCCTTGCTCTTAACAAGAGCAGTAAGGTTGCCTCCTTTGAGGTGGGGGGTTACCTGGTTGAGGAGCTTAGGGATGAGAACACGTACGAGACCTTCTGCCGGGACCTTGAGGATGCGAACATCTTCATTGGTCATTGATCTTCGTGGAGGAGCTCGCATTGAAGGTGAAGGCTGCGGTGGAGAAGGAATGGGACAGGCTCGATGCAGTCCTCGTATTCCCTTCGATGCCTGAAGTGATGAGGCTGAACCAGCTCGGCTCGTTCAGCATGTCGCAGCTTGGGCAATCCAAGAGCCCCTTCTTTCAGCTCTTCAAGAGGAAGAAGCAGTCCGTGGGTTTCGCCGATAGCATGCTCAAGCTCGTGAGGACTTTGCCCTAGGTTCTTAAGTACTTGCCCAGTGACAAGGCCCAGGACGCAAGGCTTTACATCCTCAGCCTGCGGTTCTGGCTAGGCGGTTCCCCTGATAACCTGCAGAACTTCCTGACGATGATATCTGGGTCTTATGTTCCAGCACTGAAAGGTATCGAGATTCAGTACTCTGACCCGGTACTGTATTTGGACAGCGGGATATGGCATCCCTCGGCTCCTTGTATGTATGATGATGTGAAGGAGTACGTGAATTGGTATGGAACTCGGAAGGACGTTGGTGAGAACGTGAGAGGACCAAACGCCCCAGTCATTGGGCTGGTCCTGCAGAGGAGCCACATTGTCACTGGCGATGAGGGTCACTATGTTGCAGTGATCATGGAATTGGAGGCAAGAGGGGCCAAGGTCATCCCTATTTTTGCAGGTGGTCTTGATTTCTCTGGTCCCGTGGAAAAATTCTTCATCGATCCGATCACAAAGAAAACCTTTGTGAACTCCGTCGTTTCTTTAACCGGGTTCGCTCTTGTCGGGGGACCGGCAAGACAGGATCATCTGAGGGCGGTGGAGGCATTGGGGAAGCTCGATGTTCCGTACATTGTTGCCCTACCCCTGGTGTTCCAGACCACGGAGGAGTGGCTGAACAGTACTCTTGGGCTTCACCCCATTCAGGTTGCCCTGCAAGTGGCACTTCCAGAGCTCGATGGAGGCATGATGCCCATCGTTTTTGCTGGCCGCGATCCCAAAAGCGGTTAGTGTGCATAGTCTCTGGTTGCCTTATAGCATCTACATCTTAAATTTTATCTTTGCAAGTTTGTCTTTTTTTGCGAGGTTAACAAGTTTAGGGTTTAGGCGAGGTTAACGAGTCAAATCTGTGAATTCCAGGGAAATCTCATGCCCTCCATAAAAGAGTGGAGCAGCTCTGCACCAGAGCAATCAGATGGGCTGAACTCAAAAGGAAATCAAAGGTGCTTTTCTCCTCCCAGTAACATCTTCGGCCTCTAAGTTTTATAGGACCTGTCATTTTTCATTGCGGAATTCACCTTTATGTTTTTGGGATTCATTGGCACATTGTGTCCTGTATGCCTATCCTAAGATTTCTGCGAAGTTTCTCATTGTGCGGCTATGTTATGATTTGCAGACTGAGAAGAAGCTCGTAATTACTGTATTCAGCTTCCCTCCGGACGAAGGAAATGTTGGAACAGCAGCATATTTGAATGTCTTTGCTTCTATCTATTCCGTGCTCAAAGATCTGCAAAGAGACGGTTACAATGTCGAGGGCCTCCCAGAGACTGCCGAAGCTCTGATCGAAGATGTGATTCATGACAAAGAGGCACAGTTCAGCAGCCCAAATCTCAACATCGCGTATAAAATGGACGTACGAGAATACCAAAAGCTCAATCCTTATGCTGCAGCCTTGGAAGAGAACTGGGGGAAGCCACCAGGAAATCTCAATTCCGATGGGGAGAATCTCTTGGTGTATGGAACGCAATATGGGAACATCTTCATCGGTGTCCAGCCGACTTTTGGCTATGAGGGTGACCCCATGCGTCTGCTTTTCTCCAAGTCAGCGAGTCCACATCACGGATTCGCTGCCTACTATTCTTTCGTGGAGAAAATCTTCCAAGCAGATGCAGTCCTCCACTTCGGCACTCATGGATCTCTTGAGTTCATGCCAGGAAAACAGGTGGGCATGAGCGACGTGTGCTACCCAGACAGTCTTATTGGCAAAGTACCAAATGTCTACTACTATGCTGCCAACAACCCTTCTGAGGCTACCATTGCGAAACGTCGGAGCTATGCAAATACGATCAGCTACTTGACTCCTCCAGCCGAGAATGCAGTTTTATATCAAAGGATTGAAACAACTGAGTGAACTGATCTCGTCGTACCAATCCCTCAAAGATACGGGACATGGCCCGCAAATAGTCAGCTCCATTATCAGCACTGCCAGGCAATGCAATCTTGACAAGGATGTTGAGCTTCCTAATGAGGGAGATGAGATCTCAGCAAAAGAGAGAGATCTCGTCGTCGGGAAGGTTTACTCAAAGATCATGGAGATCGAGTCCCGGCTTCTCCCTTGTGGACTCCATGATATTGGTGAACCTCCATCTGCAATGGAAGCTGTTGCCACCCTAGTCAATATCGCCGCCCTGGACCGCCCTGAAGATGGCATATCATCGCTTCCTGCTATTCTCGCTGAGACTGTTGGGAGAGATATTGAGGATGTATACAGAGGAAGCAACAAGGGGATATTGAAGGATGTGGAGCTTCTGAGGCAGATCACCGAAGCCTCATGTGGTGCCATCTCTTCTTTCGTCGAGCAAACTACAAATAAGAAGGGCCTGGTCGTGGATGTGGCTGATTGACCTCCATCCTGTGGTTCGGGATAAATGAGCCGTGGGTGCAGTACTTGTCCACAACGAAATTCTACAGAGCCGATCGGGAAAAGTTGAGGACGCTCTTCAAGTTTCTCGGAGAGTGCTTGAAGCTCGTTGTAGCCGACAATGAATTGGGAAGCTTGAAACAGGCTCTTGAGGGGAAGTACGTCGAGCCAGGACCGGGAGGTGATCCCATTAGGAACCCGAAAGTATTGCCGACAGGGAAGAACATCCATGCGCTTGATCCGCAGGCCATTCCAACAACAGCAGCAATGCAGAGTGCGAAGGTTGTTGTGGATCGACTTATCGAGAGGCAGAAGGTTGACAATGGTGGGAAATTTCCTGAGACGGTCGCCCTGGTGCTTTTGGGTACAGACAATATCAAAACATACGGAGAGTCACTCGCGCAAGTCCTGTGGATGATTGGTGTGAGGCCTGTTGCTGATGCTTTTGGACGAGTCAAGTCAACAGGGTCGAACCTGTGAGCCTTGAAGAGCTGGGAAGACCAAGGATTGATGTTGTTGTGAACTGTTCTGGAGTCTTTCGGGACCTCTTCATCAATCAGGCATAGCCAACCGCACTAGTCATCAAAGTTGTGCTTTTGCTTTGATTTCAATGAACATGTATGTTAGATTGACGTTCTTTCTTTTGTTGTAGATGAATCTGCTTGACAGGGAGGTGAAGATGGTTGCAGAGCTTGATGAACCTGAAGAACTAAACTACGTCCGGAAGCACGCTCTTGAAAAAGCCAAGACCCTTGGCATTGATGTCAGAGAAGCAGCAACTCGTGTCTTTTCGAATGCTTCGGGCTCGTATTCCTCAAACATCAATCTTGCTGTTGAGAACTCCTCGTGGAACGACGAAAAGCAACTCCAAGATATGTATTTCAGCCGGAAGTCCTTCGCATTCGATTGTGATGCTCCTGGTGCAGGAAAGACCGAGAAGAGAAAGGTCTTCGAAATGGCCCTCAGCACGGCCGATGCGACTTTCCAGAACCTCGACTCGTCTGAAATCTCTTTGACTGATGTCAGTCACTATTTCGACTCCGACCCGACAAACTTGGTGCAGAGCTTGAAGAAGGATGGGAAATAGCCTAGCGCTTACATTGCTGACACGACCACATCTAATCCTCAGGTTTGCCTCTGTCCATTGTTTGCTTACCCGTGAAGAAAGGAAACATCGCTTCTGGAGAACTAACTTCCTGGGTCACAGGTCCGTACGCTTTCCGAGACTGTTCGTCTTGATGCTCGAACGAAGTTATTGAACCCAAAGTGGTGCGAAGGAATGATGGCTAGCGGATACGAGGGGGTCCGCGAAATCGAGAAGAGGCTCACCAACACGGTTGGCTGGAGCGTGACATCCGGCCAGGTCGACAACTGGGTGTACGAAGAGGCAAACACAACCTTTATCCAGGACGAGGAGATGCTAAACAGGTTGATGAACACGAACCCGAACTCCTTCAGGAAGCTGGTGCATACATTCTTGGAAGCGAACGGCCGCCGATACTGGGAGACTTCCGAACAGAACATTGAGAGGTTGAGGCAGTTGTACTCTGAAGTGGAGGACAAAATTGAAGGCATAGACAGGTAAAGATGTAAGAACAGCGGATTATTAAGGATAAATTGCTGCAAAATTTTTATTATCAGAGTTCAAATCTATCCAGGAATTGGGTAGACTGGGAAAGGATTTATGTGAAAAATGTATGATCAAGTTTCCCAATTGAATGAAATCAATTATTTTTCAGATCACCTCACTGTCTAGTGCTCTGATTTTGTCTATAACAGTACAAATTCTTATTAATCTTCACTCACCATTAACTGAAAAAGAAAATGGGAAAAGAAAAGCAATCTTCCACGTACTTTCATGCCGTAGTTGCCAACCAAAGCAATATAACAAACAGAGAAACAGTAAATAGATACGAAAGCAACCACAGAAACTAGATCAATATGTAGTGCACAACTCAGACAGCCGCAGACAAAGTCGTTGGCACTGTTGATCATCATCCTGTCAACTGATATGATCTCCTTGACACGAGATGCGTAACCAATCATCGGTTTGCGGACTTGATCTTCCTTCCGTCGATGTAAATGTCCTGTATATGGGTCATCTTGCTCCATCCATCCCTACTTTTGGCTTCAAACCGTCTGCTTATTTCAGCACAGTTGTTGATCCATAGTTCTTTCAGGGAAACGAGTCTGGGTATCCCTTCAGGTCCAAACCATAGGCAAGAACAGTCTTCAATCTTAAGTTTCTGCAAAGAATAACATGTTTCGAGCCAATCCGGGAGGCCTTGCAGCCCATGACAGTCGGCTATGTGGATCTTTTTAAGGCCATTTGCTGAACCTTGAAACCATCTAGGAATGTATTCCATTTTTGGCAGTCCTATAAGTGTCAGCGACTGGAGCCTAGACCCGAACTTAAATCTGTTGCCAACTTCTCCATCTGTAAGTCTCAGTTTCTCGCAGTGGCAGATTGTCAGACTCTCCAAAACACCCAAGTACTTGATCCCTGCTGGCAGAGAAGTGAGTTTCGGACAACTTCCTATGAACAGACTCCGGAGCGACATTAGCAATCGTATGTCTTCAGGCAACTGCTCCAAGTTAGGACAGTCTCCGATGAACAGAATGACGAGAGAAGCCAAGCATCCGATTCCATTCTCGGGCAGAATCGTTTGCTTTGTGGTTATATCCAGGAACCTGAGGCTGATCATCTTTTTGATATCTGCCGGGAGCTCCTCAAGCTCCTCACATTTTGCAAGTCCTAAGCTCTGCAAGTTCAGAAGCTTCAACACCGAACTCGGAAGTCTCTTGATCCTCCTATTCCCACATAAATGGAGAAATCTCAAATGCTCCAAGCTCCCGATCGAGCTTGGCAACTCATCGAAGGCCGAGTCATGCAGATAAAGCACGCGAAGGTATGGAAACCTCGAGATGCATGCCTCAAGGAAGGATTCGCCCCTCGGACCTTCCTTTTGGATCGGATACATAATTGTACGGACTCCAGTCAGTCCATCCAAGTAACTCGGCGACCCATAGTTGAGTAGGGAGGGATCAGAGAATGACAAATGTCGAAAACTACCTTGAACAGGCGGAGTGAGAGTATTTACTTCCTGGGCATCATCCTTTGCTACCGATCGAGCAAGGTCATGGATGAGATCATGCATTCTGAATTTAACAAATAGATAATCCTCGACCATGTCATCGAAGAAAGACCTTGACCACATCTCCTCCCAGTATTGCTGGCCCAGCTCCTCCAGCAACTGGTTTCTTCCATCTGTTGGGGTAACGAGGCCATTCGAGATCCACAACTGGATCAGCTCAAGGTTATTGAACTCGTACCCCTTCGGGAAGATTGAGCAATAAGCAAAGCACTGTTTTAAGTAAGCCGGCATCAGATCGTAGCTTATCCTCAGTGACGGCAGTATGTCAGTTTTCAGTTGCCAGATTTCGCTGTCTCTCACCAATTCCCAGTTTTTTATATCAGCACCTGTCCGCGAATACAACAAGCTTCCCAATGCCTTGACTGCCATGGGATTCCCACCACACTTCCTAACAATTTCTTCTCCAATCTTCTCCAGAATCGGGTGATTATTTTCCTGCCCTTGATCGAATGCACACTTCATAAACAACTTCATGGAGTCTTCCGTAGATAGTGGCCTTAGATTGAACTCTGGTACATTGTCCATGATTGTGGCAACTGCCTTGTGGCGTGAAGTTACGATGACTCTACTCCCGTGAGAGACTACCTGCAGCAGATCTCTCAGATCTGTCCAGTCCTCGCGTTTCACTTCCAAAACGTCATCCATGACGATCAAGCACCTTTTACTCTCCAGAATGCTGCGTAAATGATTCTGGAGTCTCTCCATTCTCCAGTTGTTGTCACATTTCGAATTGGGGTCTAGGTGTTCAATAATGTCTTGCATTATCTTCCTAATCTGGAACTCTCCTTGAACGGATATCCATACCTTCAAATCAAAATGCTTCTGTACCTTGTCATCCGCTAATGCCATCTTCGCCAGAGTCGTCTTTCCCACCCCTCCTATTCCAACTATAGGAATCACAGATATCTTTATGCTAGAATCTGCATCTGCTTTCAGCAGAAGCTCCACTATCCTTCTCTTCTCCTCGGTCCTTCCTACGACATTCAAACTGAGCACGAAAGAATGTGTCTCCTTTCTTTGTACAATACTCCTCTCCTTGTAGTCAGGTGAAAAGTTGAATACGACTCTGTCCTTATCAATCTCTTCGAGCCTCTCCCTAAGTTCTTTAATCCTATTTGCAGCTTGAAACTCGAAGACCAAATCGGATATGCAACTAAACGAGTTACTCACCTTCTCTTTGAAGCTCCCAGGATACAATGCCTGCGCTCGTTGACGCAAAGCTCTGGCTTCGAACTTGTCAATCAAATCCTCTGCATCATAGTAGAAATTCTTGAGCCTCTGGAGCCATCCTCCTACTGCCGAATCAGTAGTTTGCCTCCGCTCAGCATCAGAAAGTATCCTTCTGATAGCATCCAGTCTCTGCAAAAGCTTATTTCGGTCTTCTCTCGCGCCCCATGCCAATACAATCTGTCCAAAGGCCAATGTTGCAAGCTTCTCCACAACCGGGAAAATAACACCGGAGACAGGCTCAGGCATGGTGAACAGGAGATCGTCTCATTAAGCTAGAAATGGGATTAAATGACAGGAAGGCTTTAATAAAGAATCCTCAGGGAATGATTAAAGAGTTCTCCGAACAAGTTTTCTCTAATCAAGAAGAAAGGTATAAACTAAAGAATGCACCGATGCCAACTTTAGCAAAAACTAGATGGAATCAGATCTTTTCCTTGGGGAGTACTGCTGCCCCCGGCAAAAGTTGTAGTAATAGCTCATTTTTCGCATATCTTCCCTGGCTCGGTGTGTCAATATAACATTCCATCTTCATCATCACATGTACAATATGGCACAATAATGTTATATGTGAGAAGTCCCCACAATACCTTAGATATTGCATGGAGTTTCAACCACATTCAACAGCCATTGTATAACTCCACAGTAATTACTCGACCCGAAAGGAAAAGGCGAATGGACGTAATCAATCAAAGAAATCTACTCCACTCCCCACATAACCTGTCAGAGTATATAGTCCTGTCTGCCTACTCCCGTGTCATTTACCCAGGAGAAATAGTTCTGATGATGAAAGCAAATCAGGCAGTTTCAAGTACCCTTAAAACGCATACAAAAGGACTATTCGTAAACCTCTGATGCACCATGGTCAAGCCAATTCAAATGAGCCAATGGCCTATCTTGGCATGAAAATGGTTTAGGGATAACAAAAGATAACTGCACAAGCAATTCACAAGGAAGTCAAAGACGGGAAACCCAATGATACATAAGCAAACACAAGGAAGTTACATTTCCCAGGAAACCAGCAATATCCAAAAGTTAGATTGACAGATAGCTTCAGGTAATATGACAGTCAACACACAGACATGCTTCTTTTGCTGTGGCTCACAGTCTCCACAAACCTCGATGTTTGACAACGTAAGGACATGCTAGTGTAGTTCAATACAAAGTCCCCATAAAGCTTATTGTGCGATGAAGCATAAGAGCTACAACATTCAAGAGTCACGAGACTTGACGATGAAATTCTGACGGCTGATGGGATTCATCACTACAGGTGACCCCGCGGTTCGTGGCCATGCTTGGAATTTCTTGTCAGTTTCTTCCTGCCACTCCTTGTTTGAAACTGTTGATGGTGTAGTCCCTGATATGTAAACAATGAAAATAATTCAGCAGCAAAAGACAATGGATAACCTAATGTCATGTCACTTCACATCGCTTCAAGGAATTGGACATGACTTGCCTCCAAAGATTTTTTTGTCGGCGATGAAGTGGTCGGCCGCATAGGCGATGGCAAATGACCCCAGAACAGCGGAAATGATGTAGTTGGTGCGCATATTTGCTCTGGGATCAAGTAACAGGAAAAAACAACAATGAGCGGTCACAGATTCTACCAAAGCCCGACAATCCTCAAACTGCAATAAGAACTCAAGCCTGGGAAAGCTTTTGCCAAATCATCTAAAATATGAACCAATTGGAGGAT